>CAWUFW010005394.1:0-1310000 GCA_963921515.1 Calotriton arnoldi | reverse complement strand
CCTTCACATTTTTGAGTAGTAGACAAGGAGGGAAGTACAGGGGTGAACGACTTGCGCGGCTCTCACTGCTTTTTTTTTACACAACATCCCCTGCAAACCTCAAATTTAGCTGAAAAAACACTGTGGGAAAGTTGTGGGATCACCGGGCTGACACAAATTTTCTACCTCCCAGCGTTCCCCCAGGTCTCCTGATAAAAATGGTACCTCACTCGTGTGGGTGGCCCAAGTAACCACGATAGGCAAGGGCCCAAAACGTATTGAGGAGACATCAAAATTGCCTATCACAAAACGACCTGGTTTTGCAAGAGGGGTCACCTGGGTTTTTGGCCCCGTGCTCGGCGGCCATCTAGGGAAACCTACCAAACCCACACATTTCTGAAAACTAGACACCTGGGGGATTCCAGGGAGGTACAGCTTGCGTGGATCCCCCAACGTTTTCTTACCCAGAATCCCTGCAAACCTCAAATTTAGCTGAAAAAATCCCTTTTTTCACACATTTCTGTGTGGGGTCACCGTGCTGGCACAAATGTCCTACCACCCAGCGTTCCCCTTCATCCCCTGAGTAAAATGATACCCATACCTCCCTGGAATCCCCCAGGTGCCGGCAGAGCTTGGGTTCAAAATCTACAGCTAGGCATTTTGCAAAAAAAGGGTCCGTTTTCACTGTGGAAATGTGGTGGGTCCACGTTGCGTTTTGGGCCGTTTCCTGTCGCGGGCACTTGGCCTACCCACGCAAGTGAGGTACCGTTTTTCTCGGAAGACTTTGAGAAATGCGGGGTGGGTGGAATTTTGTGGATCCACGCAGATTCCAGAACTTTCCACCACAGAAATGTGAGCAAAATGTGGTTGTTTTGACAAATTTTGAGGTTTGCAAGGGATTCTGGGTAACAGAACCTGGTGAGAGCCAGACAAGTCACCCCATCCTGGAATCCCCTGGGTGTCTAATTTTCATAAATGTATAGGTTTGCTAGGTTTCCCTAGGTGCCGGCAGAGCTATAGTTCAAAACCTACAGCTAGGCACTTTGTAAAAAAAGGGTCCGTTTTCACTGGGAAAATGTGGTGTGTCCACGTTGCGTTTTGGGCCGCTTCCTGTCGCGGGCGGTAGGCCTGCCCACACAAGTGAGGTACCGTTTTTCTCGGAAGACTTTGGGAAATGCGGGGTGGGTGGAATTTTGTGGATCCACGCAGATTCCAGAACTTTCCACCACAGAAATGTGAGGAAAATTTGTTTTTTTTGGACAGATTTTGAGGTTTGCAAGGGATTCTGGGTAACAGAAACTGGTGAGAGCCAGACAAGTTGCCCCATCATGGATTCCCCTGGGTATCTAGTTTTTAAAAATGTATAGGTTTGCTAGGTTTCCCTAGGTGCCGACAGAGCTAGCGTTCAAATTCTGCAGCTAGGCACTTTGTAAAAAAAAGGGTCCGTTTTCACTGTGAAAATGTGGTGTGTCCACGTTGAGTTTTGGGCCGTTTCCTGTCGCGGGCACTAGGCCTACCCACACAAGTGAGGTACCATTTTGCTCGTAAGACTTTGGGGAATGCGGGGTGGGTGGAATTTTGTGGCTCCACGCAGATTCCAGAACTTTCCACCTCAGAAATGTGAGGAAAATGTGTTTTTTTGGACAAATTTTGAGGTTTGCAAGGGATTCTGGGTAACAGAACCTGGTGAAAGTCAGACAAGTCACCCCATCCTTGATTCCCCTGGGTGTCTAGATTTCAAAAATGTATAGGTTTGCTAGGTTTCCCTAGGTGCCGGTAGAACTAGGGTTTAAAATCTACAGCTAGGCACTTTGCAAAAAAAGGGTCCGTTTTCACTGTGGAAATGTGGTGTATCCATGTTGCGTTTTTGGCCGTTTCCTGTCGCAGGTGCTAGGCCTACCCACACAAGTGAGGTACCATTGTTCTTGGAAGAATTTGGGGAATGCGGGGTGGGTGGAATTTTGTGGATCCACGCAGATTCCAGAACTTTCCACCACAGAAATTTGAGGAAAATGTATTTTTTTTACAAAGTTTGAGGTTTGCAAGGGATTCTGGGTAACAGAACCTGGTGAAAGCCAGACAAGTCACCCCGTCCTGGATTTCCCTGGGTGTCTAGTTTTCAAAAATGTATAGGTTTGCTAGGTTTCCCTAGGTGCTGGCAGAGCTAGGGTTCAAAATCTACAGCTAGGCACTTTTAAAAAAAAGGGTCCGTTTTCACCGTGAAAATGTGGTGTGTCCAGGTTGCGTTTTGGGCCGTTTCCTGTCACGGGCGCTAGGCCTACCCACACAAGTAAGGTACCATTTTTCTTGGAAGACTCTGGGAAATGCATGGTGGGTGGAATTTTGTGGATCCACGCAGATTCCAGAACTTTCCACCACAGAAATGTGAGGAAAATGTGTTTTTGTTTACAAAGTTTGAGGTTCCCAAGGGATTCTGGGTAACAGAACCTGGTGAAGGCCAGACAAGTCACCCCCTTCCTGGATTCCCCTGGGTGTCTAGGTTTAAAAAATGTATAGGTTTGCTAGGTTTCCCTAGTTGCCGGCAGAACTAGGGTTTAAATTCTACAGCTAGGCACTTTGCAAAAAAAGGGTCCGTTTTCACTGTGGAAATGTGGTGTGTCCACGTTGCGTTTTGGGCCATTTCCTGTCGCAGGTGCTAGGCCTACCCACACAAGTGAGGTACCATTGTTCTTGGAAGAATTTGGGGAATGCGGGGTGGGTGGAATTTTGTGGATCCACGCAGATTCCAGAACTTTCCACCACAGAAATTTGAGGAAAATGTGTTTTTTTTTACAAAGTTTGAGGTTTGCAAGGGATTCTGGGTAACAGAACCTGGTGAAAGCCAGACAAGTCACCCCATCCTGGATTCCCCTGGGTGTCTAGGTTTCAAAAATGTATAGGTTTGCTAGGTTTCCCTAGGTGTCGGCAGAACTAGGGTTTAAAATCTACAGCTTGGCACTTTGCAAAAAAAGGGTCCGTTTTCACTGTGGAAATGTGGTGTGTCCACGTTGCGTTTTGTGCCGTTTCCTGACGCAGGTGCTTGGCCTACCCACACAAGTGAGGTACCATTGTTCTTGGAAGAATTTGGGGAATGCGGGGTGGCTGAAATTTTGTGGATCCACGCAGATTCCAGAACTTTCCACCACAGAAATTTGAGGAAAATGTGTTTTTTTTACAAAGTTTGAGGTTTGCAAGGGATTCTGGGTAACAGAACCTGGTGAAAGCCAGACAAGTCACCCCGTCCTGGATTTCCCTGGGTGTCTAGTTTTCAAAAATGTATAGGTTTGCTAGGTTTCCCTAGGTGCTGGCAGAGCTAGGGTTCAAAATCTACAGCTAGGCACTTTGCAAAAAAAGGGTCAGTTTTCACTGTGGAAATGTGGTGTGTCCACGTTGCATTTTGGGCCGTTTCCTGTCACGGGCACTAGGCCTACCCACACAAGTGAGGCACCATTTTTCTCGGAAGACTTTGGGGAATGTGGGGTAGGTGGAATTTTGTGGATCCACGCAGATTCCAGAACTTTCCACCACAGAAATGTGAGGAAAATGTGGTTTTTTTGATAAATTTTGAGGTTTACAAGGGATTCTGGGTAACAGAACCTGGTGAGAGCCAGACAAGTCACCCCATCCTGGATTTCCCTGGGTGTCTAGTTTTCAAAAATGTGTAGGTTTGCTAGGTTTCCCTAGGTGCCGGCAGAGCTAGGGTTCAAAATCTACAGCTAGGCACTTTGCAAAAAAAGGGTCAGTTTTCACTGTGAAAATGGGGTGTGTCCACGTTGCGTTTTGGGCCGTTTCCTGTTGTGGGCATTACACCTACCCACACAAGTGAGGTACCATTTTTATCGGGAGACTTAGGGCAACACAAAATCATAGACCAACTGTTATTACCTATTGACTTTCAATGCATTTCCGCCTTCCAAATGTAAGACAATGTGTAAAAAAGAAGTCACTTTGAAAAATCACCTATAATTCACATGGTGGTATGGGTACCCACAATTTCGAGATGTGCAAATAGTTACTGTTTCTAAACTCTATATTTTGTTCCCATTTCAGAAATACACAGGTGACTTTCATACCGATTTGTCCCTGATTATATTTTCCCAAATGAATTGCTATATACCCGGTACACAATAAAAAAACATTGCAAGACGCTGCTCAGTTATTGACTCTGGGTTCCTCGGGTTCTTGGTGAACCTACAAGTCCTATATATCCTCACAACCAGGAGGGTCCAGCGGATGTAATAATATATTGCTTTCAAACATCTGTCATACTTTGTAGAAGTTACAGGTGAAAACGTTGGCACAAATGGCTGTTTTTTTTAACTCATTTTCATTTGTTTCTATTTTCAACTGATAGTTTCTATACAAAAACCTTTAAGGATCTACACAAATGCCCCCTTGCTGAATTCAAACTTTTGTCTACTTTTCAGAAATGTATAGCTTTCCAGGATCCATCATTGCTTTCATACCCATTTTTACCATTAACTGAAAGGAGGTTGAAAGCACAAAAAAATAGCAAAAATAGGCTATGTCCCAGAAAAATGGCAAAACTGTGTAAAAAATGTTGGTTTTCTGACAAAAGTCTGCTTGTCCCTGAAAGCTGGGAAGATAGTAATTTCAGCACCACAACCCTTTTGTTGATACCATTTGTAGGGAAAAAACCAGACGCTTTCATCTGTAGCCCTTTTTTCCCATTTTTCAAAAGAAAACAACAAAATTTAGCTGGATTTTGGCTAATTTCTGGGTCCCCTCCAGGGGAATCAACAAACCCTGGGTACCTTTAAAATCCCCCTGATGTTGGAAGAAAAGGGCGCAAATTTGGCGTGGATACCTTATGTGGTCAAAAAGTTACAGGGGCCTAAGCGCGAACTACCCCAAATAGCCAAAAAAGGGCTCAGCACTGGGGGGGAAAGGCCCAGCAGTTAAGGGGTTAAAATAAAGTTTAATGATATTTTTTGTATATGTGTGTTTTTGATTGTTATTTTTTATGATTTATTTATTTGATAATTTATTCTATCTTATATATAGTGGGTAGTTAAAGGTAGTACTATGTTTCCATAGGAAAAGCTTCTTTTGACACTGGTTGATGAATTTTCATGAATTTTTCCAGACAAAGTGCCCTGGTGATTCTAGTTGTGCCTGGAAAGTTTCTCGCCGATTCATCAAGCGGGGGCCAAGAAAAAGGGGGGTCAAAAAAGTGTGTTTCCCATGTTAATTTCCATGGAGATTTTAGACACGACTATAGCCCGAACCGTTGAACGGAATTACACCAAATTTGGCAGAAAGGTAGCTCGTGCTTCAGAAAGTGCCCTATATGTAAATTGGTGTAAATCCATTCAGTAGGTTTTGAGATGAAATGAAATGAAATGAAAGACACATTTGTAAAGCGCATGGCTACCCGGAAGCATCCCAGCGCTGGAACTGACTACTGCCGAAGACAGGGAAATTATGCAGGCTGAGGGAACAGGAGAGTCTTAAGTTGTTTGCGGAAGGATCCGTGGTTTTGAACTAGGCGTAGCTGAGGTGGGAGCAAGTTCCAGAGTTTGGAGGCATTATATGAAAACAACCGTCCGCCCTTCCTGGCCCTCCTGATCTTAGGTACTTCGGCCAGGTAGAGATTATCAGATCGGAGGTTGCGTTTGGCTTTATAGGGACGAATCATGGCTGAGTTGATGGAGGGGCCAGTCCCCTGCATAGATTTATGTACTAGGCAAAGTGTCTTAAATCTAATGCGTTCCTGGATAGGGAGCCAGTGAAGGGACGCAAGTGCCGGTTTAGCCGAGTGTCGGTTGTTGGTTCCGGTTAAAAGTCTTGCACAGACTGTAATTTAGAGACTACAGTAGAGGGAGAGCCCAGATAAAGCGCATTACCGTAGTCTAGCCTAGAAAGTATAAGTGCTTGCACAAGTACTTTTTTGCTAGGGGGAGCAGAGGTAGCACTTTGCGAGCCATTCTAAGTAGGCCATAACAGATGCCTGCCGTCTTCCTCGCTTGAGCTCTAAAGCTCAGATCCTGGTCCAACCAGATACCCAGGCTCTTAATTTCTGGCTTGGGGATAGGGGTGGTCCCATACACGCTGGCCACATGGAGCTAGATTGAAAGCAGAGAGGGTTACCTAAGATCATAAGCTCAGTCTTCCCCCATTGAGCTTGAGCTGAGATGTATCCATCCAGTTTGAAATATCTTCCAAGCAGGAGCGGAGGGTGTTAGTTTCTTGGTCCATCTGATTGAGTGCAACCACCAATTGGGTGTCGTCAGCATAAGTTACCATGCGAATTCCGGATGGGGCAATAATTGCAGCCAAAGGAGCCATATATACATTAAAAAGGGTAGGACTGAGCGAGGAACCCTGAGGCACCCCGTTCTTTAGAGGGGTTGGATTGGATAGTGTATTCTCCTCGAATACCTGAAAGCATCTTTCCTCTAGGAAAGAATCCAGCCACTTCAATGCTAGGCCAGTAACTCCAAGCGTCCTGAGACGGTGAACCAAAATCCTATGGTTCACCGTATCAAATGCTGCGCTCAAGTCAAGGAGTATAATGGCCGAGGATCCTCCTGAATCTAGTATTTTTCTGCTTTCCTCCACCACTGCTAACAGGGCCGTCTCAGTACTCTGACGCGGGCGGAAACCTGTTTGCGAAGAGTGCAATAAATTATGCATTTCAAGAAAGCCTGACAGATGTTGATTTACGTATTTCTCTGTCATCTTTCCTATGCCTGGTAAGAGAGATATGGGACGATAGTTAGCTAAATCTGCCGTGTCAAGATTGTTTTTTTTAACAGAGCTTTCACCATAGCTGATTTCCAGGCAGGGGGCACTATTCCTGAAGACAAAGATACATTGATTAGATCGGTCAGGATGGGGGCAATTGTAGGTCCCACCTGTTTAAGTATATTAATTGGTGCAGGGTCCTTGGGTGATCCACTTTTCATCTTAGATAGCAGGGAACAGCAGACTTCAAGCGAGAGGGGGGGAAAAGCCTCAAGTGTAGGTTGCAAAGAATGAGGGTCGGGGGTCAAGTGTCTAATAGAGATATCATCTATATCTGCCATATGCGGCAGTGATTTAAGGATATTTATGACCTTAGTGGAGAAGTATTCTGCCAGTTTATTACAGCGTATCCCGGAAAGGTCTGGAGCTATGTACGGATCCGGGGCTTTGAGTAACTTTTTAATAACATTAAAAGTTTCTCTGGGTGAGTTAGAGGCTGACAAAATTTTGGATTCGTAAAAGATTGCTTGAGCTTTTTTTATCTCTACTTTGTAGGCGCTGATAGCCACCTTATACTCCAGCTTCTTACTGGGCGAAAAATCCTTCCTCCAAAGCCTTTCTTTGACCTTACAGTGCTGTTTTAAGATGCGCAACTCTGCTGAGAACCAAGGAGAGTTGTGGGGACCATTGGACTTTTTTATCCTAGTCTTTGGGAGGACCACATCCAAAGTATCCGAAATCCAGCTCACGAAGTTATCATTAGCTTTAACTGGGCATGGATCGGATATGGGGCAGGTCCGTTCCAGTTCTTGGGTCCAATTCTCTAGAGGAGTTTGGACCAGAGACGACCTCGAGTCCATTTAGGATGTATTAAAGGTTCGGGGACGTTTGGTGACCAGGCGAGGGAGACTAAAAATGATCCGTCCATGGGAGGGGTAAGGGCCCCTCCCTTTAAGATCATCTAAGTTAGAAAACACCTGGTCCAGAAGGTGGCCTTTAACGTGAGTAGGGAGAGAAATTATTTGTCGCAACTGAAATGACGCGAGGTCATGGGCCAGTTCAGATGCATTTAAGGCTTGAGGGTCATCAAAATGAAGATTGAGGTCTCCAAGCAAGGTTAAGTTTGCCGCTGAGCTTGCCAAGTTGACCGCTGCTTCCAGCAGTGATTTGCTGAAGGCACCAAGCGCTCCCGGTGGGCGGTAAATAAGAATGCCTGTGAGGGAAGCCAAGGGTGTAAGTTCTAGAGAAAAGTGAGTATTCTCACAATCTAGAAGGGGATTCCCAAGCAGGCGACAGGTATATTGTTCCTTATAAATAATAGCGATCCCCCCACCTTTACCGGAAGGTCTGTCCACCCTCTGCATCAGGAAGCCTGGTGGAAGTGATTGCACGATATCGGGTTCCGAGCTGGCGTTAAGCCAGGTTTCTGTTAGAAACAGAACATCCGGGTCGGCATCTTTAAGAAGCATCCAGATCTCTACCGTATGTTTAGGCAGGGATCTGCAGTTCAGTAAGAGAATTTTATACTGGATCTTAACGATGGTGGCTACTGGGAGACTAATGTTAAAGGAACACCTGCAATCTGGGCATAATGCAGGTAGCAGTTCTGGCTGGTAGGCGTGAGTACAAAGCGTGCCCGAGGACCTATTAATCTGTTTCAACCGGGCACTAGTATAGGACAGACGCGGTGAAAGGGCAGGGGTTCTGGCCCCAGGACCCATTCGGACGCGGACGGGCGCAGACGGGCTTGCCTTAGGCGTGCCCGCTGCGCGGTCGTGTCATCACGCGCCTTTATCCGGCTAAGATGGCGCCGAGACCAGCAACTAGACTGCTGACCCGGTGGGGAAGGCGGAAGTGGATAAACGCCTATCCCCGTGCCGTGAACACCCTCACAATTTACCCCCACAAATGCTCAGATAATCAAAGAGAGGACACTTTCTTTTTTTTTTAAAACAGTGGAAAGAAGTTCCTTCCTTTTAAAATCCTGGCAGAAGATTAAAAGTGCATGTAAAACAGTACTTAAAAAACTACTCGGTTTTCAATGCCACAATTAAAATATTCACAGCAAAACAAATTCAAGGCAGTTTGTCTGTACCAGCGAGACCGACAGAGAAATCTCTGCCTCCAGTCTAGAGTCAGTCCGGGCGAGGTCGCGTCATCACGCGCCTTTATCCGGCTAAGATGGCGCCGAGACCAGCAACTAGACTGATGACCTGGTGGGGAAGGCGGAAGTGGATAAACGCCTATCCCCGTGCTGTGAACACCCTCACAATTTACCCCCACAAATGCTCAGATAATCAAAGAGAGGACACTTTCTTTTTTTTTTAAAACAGTGGAAAGAAGTTCCTTCCTTTTAAAATCCTGGCAGAAGATTAAAAGTGCATGTAAAACAGTACTTAAAAAACTACTCGGTTTTCAATGCCACAATTAAAATATTCACAGCAAAACAAATTCAAGGCAGTTTGTCTGTACCAGCGAGACCGACAGAGAAATCTCTGCCTCTAAGTTTAGATATTAACTGAAATCTAAATTTGTATATCTAGGGACTCGAAGGCTCAGTCAACCCTCCCAATCTCGTGCAGAGATCTGATTGGCTGCCGACACTTCAACCAGGAAGTGGTGGCAGTCATCTTGGAACTCAGTTACAGCCGAGTTCCAGATTTTATTTTATTTTTTTAATGAAAAGGGGGGAGGATAGGAATACCTAGACCCCTTACCTCTTGTCCTGGGGTCCCGCAGGGCTGTAAAGTATTTTTAAAACATCTGGACGAAAAATCGAAACAGATCTGCGATTCCAGCAAAAATTAAAGATAAACAACTCGGGCTCCCATGCTTGTTTTCAAAAGAGCCCTCGGGTGTGCAAGCATCTAGTTATTTTTATACTTTGGCGACAGACATGCCTTTTCATTCTATCACCTGGTGTAATCAATTATTAATTACGGCAACAGGCACACCTTTTCATCTTCATTTTTACACATTCTACTTTGCCTGTTCACATTGGAAGCTAGGCTCGTGATTTTTGCAGTGACAGGCACACTCTATATCCTAAAATTAACCAGAGTATGGCAGCAAGCATGCTTCGATGCTTTAGCATAAGCCTGTCTTTGTCGACAGACACGTTTTCCTCATTTCTAGTTCTACACTGGTGGACATTGTATTACTTTATTTTCTGTCATCCTTGTCTTTCCTTATTTGTGCTGAGTGAGGGTGGAGTGGGTATTGGTTGGCATAAAGGTATCATTGTGGTTCTTCGCCTGATTTAACCGGTGCATCAATTTTCAGCATATGTATTTTCAGTGCATTGTTCTGCATACGCCAACATGCGAAATGCTAATATTCCGCCACCATTTTTAACTGAACCTGGAATACAAAAATACAAATGGCTTCAGTGGTTTAAAAATTTTGATAGCTACTTGGTTGCTATTGATGGGGACAAATTCAATGCAAGACGAAAGTTGACCCTACTCTACAATTGTTTAGGGGTGGAAGGGCAATGCATTTTTTAACATTTACCCCCAGCTCTTCGGCCTGCTGACACTGAATGGAATGTTTACACAGAAGCCATCTATAGACTCAGGAATCATTTCAAGGATGATACCAGTATCATGGTGGAGAGACAGGCTTTTTACAAGTCCCCAATCGCAATTTCAGTCCATTGACACCTTTTTAGCTGTTGAGAATTTTGCCCTCCATATGTGAGATTGTTGGCAACCTAGATAATTACTTCAGGGATCAGATTGCGGTCAATTGTTTCGATAAACACATTTAGCACAACAGAAATTGTTATGCTGCTGGAATCCCAATCCCCAGGAAACGTTGGAAATAGCGAGAGATCAACCCAGGCTTCAAAAGAGTTGAACGAAGGCAAAGAATATGTTTCAACAGAACAGGTACATGTGATTGCACTCAAAGCCAAAGCAAATACTGCAGATAAAGATGTAAAGAAAGGTGGGAGACCTGGGGGGAGTCATAACACCTGCTTCATGTGTGGCTTGTTCAACCATCTGACTAATGCTAGAAATTGTCTGGCAGCTAATAAGTCATGTCTGAAGTGTAGAAAAGTAGGGCATTTTGATAAAGTATACAGGGGTACCCAAAAGGTTGGGTTGGTAAGGGAGGAGGACTCTCATTCCTGTTTTGATTTAGCAAAAGAGTTAGACTCTAGGGCAATTTTGTCTATCAAAATGGTGGAGACTATGGAAGACAAAGCAGGTAGTGGTGACCCCATATGTGAGGTTTCAATAGGGACAACTAAGGTAAAAGTCACAGTGGATTCAGAGTCACCCATTATCATAATTACTGACAAGTTATACCATGCTGAGTGCATCCATCTGTTGTCACCTGATGTACGCACCGTTGCATTTGGTGGCCATAGTATTGATCTGATGGGGTTCTTTGTAGATTCACTGGCATTTAAGGGAATGAGTTGTTGGAGATCCATGATTCCCTGTTCCAGGACCACCTAGGGTTAGTAAAGGTTTCCAAGCATGAAATCATATTAAAAAAAAAGGTTCAGTGCCAGTGGTGCATAGAGCTAGAAATGTTACCTTGAGTGTCAGGGGCCAGTTGAAGGATCATCTGGACAAACTGTGCACTGACAAGGTCATAGAGCCTGTTGACTCAGAGTAGGTATCTCCAATTGTAGTGGCCAAAAAGAAAAATGGGGAGATGAGGCTGTGTGGACCTCAGGGTTCTTAACATGAACATACTAGTGGATTGTTTTCCACTCCCCAAATTCCAGGAAATGCTCGCACATTTGGGTAATTTTTAAGGTATTTTCTACCATTGACCTCAGGGCGGCATATCACCAAAAGATTTGTGTTACAATTCCAGATCTTTGACTACATTTAATACACCTTTCAGGGTTATAGATTCCTGAGGCTGCCATTCGGCCTAGCATCGGCTGCATCAGTCTCCCAGAAACTTATGTTCAAACGTTTTGGGGACAACAAACAAGTTTTGGCATATCAGGATGGCATACTGATATTCACACACAATGAGAAGGAGCATTTGGAAGTGTTGGGCAAGGTGCTGGGTACACTGGGAAGACAGGGTCTAACCATGAAAAAGAACAAGAGTTGTTTCATGGCCCCGGATGTGGAGTCTCTAAGGCACATTTAGTCAGAATCAGGTATAATACCCAAGTCAGATTTAGTTGCTGTAATTAACAAAAGCCCAGAACCTACTGACAAAGACCAGTTAAGGTCCTTTTTAGGACTTTGTGAGTATTATGCCAGATTCATCCAGAATATTGCATTACAAACTGAACCCTTCGAGAGAATTTTGCAAAAGGGGGTTGAATTTACTTGGGTCTCTGAAGGTGAAGCGTTTAAAACATTGAAACAACTTATTGTCGAGGCTCCTGCTCTCTACCCATTTAAAGATGATGCCAGGTCTATCATAACTGTGGATGCTAGCGGTATTGGGCTGGAGCAGTAGTCTCACAGTTAAACAATGGTGAGGAAGATACAGCAGCATTTTCCTCCAGGCGCCTGTCCATGGAGAGCGCAATTATAGTATTATAGAATGTGAGGCATTAGCCTGTGTATGGGCCACCAGACATTTTGCAACTTATCTGTGGGGAAGCAAGTGCTCTCTTATTATGGATCACAAACCGTTAGTGTTCTTATTGTCAGAGGAAAAAGAATTTGAGCAAAGCAAGTCCCCAATTAGTAAGGTTGCTTGCATAGATGTACGAATTACATTTTGATGTAAAACACATTCCAGGTGCAAAGAATGAGCTTATTTTCTTTCCCGGTGTCCCATTCATGGTTCTGTGGAAGAGATAGTCGATGAAGTTGAACATGTGGTTGGTGAAGTGGACAGAGTTGAAGTTGCTAGCAAAACCATCTCCTTGCCTGAATGGCAAGAGTACACTGAGAAAGGCAGTTGTCAGATCGCTTTGAGACAGCTCATCTCGAATGGTTGACCTCTTGAGAGGAACATGAGTGAGGAGTTTAGAATCTTTTCACAAGCTTAAAGATAAATTGTCCATTGAAGGCAAGTTGGTGTTGCGTGGAAACAGGCGTGTTCCCCCAGGCTGTCTAAGGAAGTGTTTGATCAATCTGGCTCATCATGGTCATGTTGGCAGAACTGGTACTAAAATATAGGGTGCGTGATTTTTATTGGTGCACTCGGATGGGCAATGAGATGGATGTGTGGGTCACTCAGTGTACCTGTTGGAGTCAGGCAGACGAGTCGCTGCAGGTTTATCAAACTCCACAGTTGTGTATCCCAAAGGCCCATGGAAAAAGCTGGGAATGGATTTTATTGGGCCTATGTTTGACCTCCTAATTTGTAGAAGAATGAGAAGATATGCGTTGGTTGTCTGTTGTGGACTATTTCTCCAAATGGGTGAGTGCAAGTTTATGAAGGAATCCAATACAGAAGCAGTGGTAGGGTTCTTATCCTCATTATTTGAGAGGGAAGGTTATTATCAGGTTATAGTCACAGACAATGGGGTGCAGTTTAAGTCCAACGCCATGAAAGATTTCATTAATGCCCATGGCAATAGGCATCTTACGGTGGCTCTGTATAGTCCCCAAGGCAACAGGATGGTGGAAAGGGTTAACTGCATGGTGAAGGAGACGGTCCAGTTGGCTTTGGGGGTAGGTGCAAATGTGATGAGGGCAGTCCAGGATAGGCTGTTGAGCTATGGCAACATGCCACATGTCTCTGCAGGTGTTACAGCGTTTGTGTTATTGAGAAGGAGGCATTCGTCCTGTGATTTATCCCCCATGTGGGTGCTAGATAAGACTGCAGCGAGTTTCAGAATTCTTAAGTGCGAAAATTGCATTGCTAGGTGAGCAAAAAGCAAGTGAAGTCCAAGGCAAAGTATGACACCTGCCTCAATGTCAGGAGGTGATTTTTTATGTTGGTGATGTGGTGAAGAGTAAGAGGCCTCAGGGACTAAAAAGACTTAGTTCCAAGTTCTACCCTGCTATGTGGGTGAAGAAAAGGTTCAATCATTCCATTTTGGTGCAACATGGTACATTGTGGTGTAAAAGTAAGGCGGCCCTCGTCAGTGGGAGTGTTGAGTGTAGTTATGCTGCATATGATGAAGGGAATCTTTGTGGCCATGAATATGATGAAGGGAAACCTTGTGGCCAGTTTTGAGTATGTGAGGAAAAACCACTGGGTGAGGTCACTGGTACGAATGGTGGTAAGTGAAAGGGATGTGTGGTGCTGATCAAACTGAGTTATGGACTGAAGCGGGTGGGGATTCCTGGCCTTTCCACATAAGCGTGCCATCACCCAGTACTGATGCTGGCCCTGTTGGTGAAGGGTATGTGTGTGTGGTCAAGACGGGCATCCGAACCTGGTGGCACTTCATAAGCAGTTGGAAAGGTACGCTATGTCAGGAATACGGTTCTCTCCTCGTATTTACGGTAATATATATTGTAGTCATTTGATTTTGTTATTGTATTTATTTTTATTTATACTACTGTATTTTTGGGCAATGTATTTTATCTCTCGTTTAGGTCTGTTATGGGGGAAGATGTGTTGTGGGCTTACTGTAGTTTCATTTGTAATGGAACATTGTCCCTTTCCGACTGCCATGAAAAGGCAGTCAGAAAGGGACATCCTAATCCTTACGGCAGTGCCTGGACAGGCACAGCCTCCATTGAAGGGATAGGATTCCGACTGCAGAGCCGACGGGATCATGGATCCTGTCGGAGGTGTCGGTCTTTCCCCCGACCTATGCGGTTCTAACGCCTGCATCCAAATGCGGTGCTCAGACCTATGGCCTGTATGTCGGTGGGACCGCCACCAATGGCCTGTGAGTGATGGTCCCACCGACATCATAATTAGGCTCTAAGTTGTAACCTTTGTTTTTTTGTGAAAAAATAAATAAATATATATTTTAATATATATATATATATATATGTGTGAACACACCTATATATGCGTGTGTGTTTATATAAGTATATATAGCATTAAGCATTATTCATCTCAAATTTGGACTATTGGACTTGACAGAATTAATATTAAAACACAATTAATTTTTCGACAAGCATAAAATGTATTACCTAAAGTGTGGAATGACAATTGGTGCCAGATTTGCTCCCTCTTATGCCAATCTTTTTATGGGTTGGTATGAGAGGGTGCAAGTCTGGAATAACACCATATATGAAGAGTGTAATTAGGTAGTAATGTGGCATTGATGCGAGGATATATTCATGAGTTGGAATGGATCTGGGAAGAATATTTGAGAAATTATCATCAATTTTTAAATTCTATGATAAAAGTGTGGAGCTTACAATGGTGTATCATTAGTAAAGTATAACGTTCCTAGATTTGAAATTATATGTGAAAGATTATAAGCTATTAAGCCGTTCATATAGAAAATAGACAGAAGTAACAATATTTTACACTACCAGTCAGGACATCCCATGGTACAAAAAATAATATCCCTTATGGGAATAACTGAGGCACAAGATGAACTACAGTGAAATAGATGAAAATAAAAAGCGAGAATATAAGGTGATTGAAAGATTATTAGATAGGGGTTATCTGATGCAGATAACACAGTAATCTATTGGTAAGATAACAAAGATTAATAGACATGAACTTATACTTAAGAATAGGAAACACCAGAAAAATAATATGGGCCACAGTCAGGTATGGTTTATAACCAAATTTTGTGCAAAGAGTGGAAATAACTATAGTGCCCTTAATAAACATTGAAAATTCTTTCAAGTAGATAAAGACATGTAAAATCTTTCCGTCTAAGCCATCAGTTACTTACAGAAGAGCTGGAACACTGAGAACCACCTTTAGTCCAAGTGATACAGTGAGATATATAAAACAAAAGTTAAGTGGATGCGTTTTAAGCACTCTAGATGTTACAAGTGTGGCAACTGTGTCCGCTGTAAATTTGGTAAAGATAAGACCAAATTGTTTTGGAGTAAAGATGGTCAAAAGAAATTAGCAATTGATAAATTGCAACACACCCATTTGTATGTACATGATGTTGTGAATTTCTGGCAAATAAGATATTAGTTTTACCAAACTCAATTTAAAGGAGAGGTGGAGAGAGCATGTTAATGCCAGAAGAAAACATGATAGTAAATACCTGGGGGCATTATATTTTAACATACATTTCAGACCTGATGAAATCATGAATATTACATTTTTGGGTACTGAACAAGTTCAGAACAGCCACAGATTGGGTGATCGTGAACACAGATTTAGGTTGAGAGAAACCTGGTAGATAGATGCTTTGAAAATGGTAAAAATAGGTCTCAATATTGATAATGAATTCCATACAAGTCCTATGTAAAGGGTTAAATTATAGATCAGAGGGTTTTATATGAGGCAGAGGAAAGTAAAGTGGAGGATCGATGAGGTTTAGAATCTAAACCCTGGAACATTATGAATTTTAAAATCATGCCCTAAAAGCCATTCTGATTTGTTTAAGTATGAGACAAATTAGAGAGGATGAAGTGAAACCATCTTTAGATTTGAATGGTCCAGGAGGAGAGAATGAATTTGAGTCAGAGTTAATTTAAAAATTGGCAAATGGAAAAGATTCTTTTGCGGCCAGGCCACTAGTTGAATATTTCAGACCATTCAGTCAACCCAGATATAATAAGAAAACATAATGAATAAACCAGGCATGTGTGACTTTACACTTACTGTGTAATATCAGACACATAGAATTTAATAAATGAGAAGAGAAGGAGATAGTAAGATCTAGAAAATATATGGTTGGATTAGTAGCTTCAGAAGAAGGTCCAAAAATGTGTGAGGTTGGTGGTTTGATCAGCCATTCAATGTGAGCATTGACTGCATTATAAGTTAATTTGAAACTGTTTTATAATGTTGGTTTAACTACCTTTTCACTCTTGGTGAGATAGATAATTTAAGCAAGTGAAATAAATTAATTGATAAATATGTGTCGAGTATTAGACTGGTTTACTGCAAAGTTACATTGACACTTAGGGGTCGATTCCGATTCGGGCCGGAAAAAGCACCGACCGACTCGGAGCCGGAAATTATACCGACAACACGTACCTGTGGCGCCCGACACGCCAAGTACGATGCAAGGCGTGCAAAATCCGACCGACACGTACCGAACCCAAGCCGAACGACCGAGCCGCACGGAAAACAGCAATCCGGCCGGAAAAACACGCGAATCGAACCGACCGACACGCACCCGGAACAAATCCGACCGAAACGTACACGCGAACTCCAAACCGCAAAGTACGATGCAAGGCGCGAAAACCACGACCGAGTCGGACGGAGGACAAGCCGTACGACCGACACGCATACAAAACCGAGCCGAAGCAACACAAAACACCGCGACCGACGCGTACGCAGCATAGAAAACTGCACAAACACAGCGTGAACGAAACGGAGAACACCGTACGAGACAAATGCAGGGTCCGACTCGGTCACAAGAACGTTTCCAACATGCACAGACAGTCCAAAGGAAAAATCACACAAAAAAAGGCCAAACAAGCAATTACAAAGCCAATAAATACTGGGGGGTGGGGACAGAGATCAAAGACACACCCACAACTCCACCCATATAAAGGACACAAATCACAACCATGATCCTTTGCAAATGCCATTCCACTGCCAGCACCCAAGAGACAGCAACCACACACCCACAGCTCATCCCTCACACAAGCCACACACCATCAGCACACCAACAAATACCTACCTCACATACACCCAGCAAAACACACACTCACACACCCTCACCTGCACACCAACACACACATCACTCACCATCACCACCCATCACCATGCCCCCCAAGAAGAATCACAAGTTCCTAGATTGTGAATTGGAATTCATGGTAGACGAGATCCTCAGGGTAGAGCCACAGCTGTTTGGCACACTGGTCCAACAGACCCCCATCTCCCAGAAAACCAAGATGAGGGAGAGGATCATCAACAGGGTGAACGCACAATCACCATGTCTGCGCACAAAGACCGACATCCAGAAGAGGTGGTATGACGTGCGCAGGAGGGTACGGGACCTGCTCAAGAAAGACTACATCATCAGCCAATACACCGGCAGTGGCCCTCCTGCCAAGCCAATATACCTCAGGCCCTGGGAGGAGAAGGTGCGGGCCATCCTTCCGCCAGTGAGAGTATATGGACTAGAGAACATCCCAGAGCCTGGTGAGTACACAACAAATGTACACAATATTCTGCCACAAAACACACACACATCACTGTCAAGGGAGAGTCAAACCATGCACTCATAGCAATTACACAGCAACCAGAACAGAATCATCCCAAAATGTGTATGTCAGTCAGATAAACACAACACATGCCATCAAAAAAGTTACATCCAACCGTGCCATCACATGTACAAACACAACTACAACTACAGTTAGGCAGTGGCACAAATAGAACTAACAAACACATCCAGACATGTAGCCACCACAACAACACCAACACACAGTGAAGACCACTCAAAGGAAGGAATTCTGTGTATGCTGGCCAAGTCAGTGTAGCCAATAGCATCATGGGAGTCGCAGTCACACATATTGCCCCCCACAACTGTCCCATCAACACCACCATGAACCATGCGCACATCACAGGGAGTGGAGAAGGACTCACAAGATGGCTGACACTGGCAACTGCTGTGGGGAGCACAAGGCCCTGCTGGGAACTGTGCACCAACAAACAGCAGGACACCACTGACTGACATCCTGAGAGACAACTTCCACTCCCTGCAATGCAAGCACGTTCCATGGTGGGATATCTGGCTGGCTGGGTGGGAAGGAGGACTTGCAGCACTGACCATAGTTACAAGCACCTCCCCTCACACACCCCCTCAACACAAACTCCACAGAACCCACCTGGTAGAATGCAATGCCTCACATCCTAACTCAATATCCCACAAAGAACCACCACCCTGGGTTATGTTGTGTGAAGCACAGGGACACTCTTGGGACTTTTAGCCAAACAACTGCCAGGACAACACTCCCAGCCATCCTGTCAGCACAGCCAGCCCACCCCACAGGGAAGCAGAGTCAAAAGGAAGGAAGCATGGGCATGCTGGGAAGGGGGTGGAGGCAATAGCATGATGGGAGTCGTAGTCACAGCTCTACATCCCCCACCACATGGCCCAGCAAGCTCACACTCACGCATGCACATCCCACAGAGAGTGGAAAGGCCCATCAAAGATGTCTGACACTGTTGCTGTGTCGTGGGGAGCACAAGGGCATGCTGGGAACTGCACACCAACCAACAGCAGGACACCACTGTCAGCCATCTTGCCATTGCTCACACACCCACACATACTGAACTCCCCACAAAAGCAAGTAAGTATGGGAATGCTGGCAAGTGGGGTGGAGGCAATAGCATGATGGGAGTGGCAGTCACAGATATTGGTCACCCTCACAACTGGCCCATCAACACCACCCTGAACCATGCTCACATAACAGGGAGTGGAGAAGGACTCACAAGATGGCTGACACTGGCTACTGCTGTGGGGAGCACAAGGCCCTGCTGGCAACTGTGCACCAACAAACAGCAGGACAGCACTGACTGACATCCTGAGAGACAACTTCCACTCCCTGCAATGCAAGCACGTTCCATGGTGGGATATCTGGCTGACTGGGTGGGAAGGAGGACTTGCAGCACTGACCATAGTCACAAGCACCTCCCCTCACACACCCCCTCAACACAAACTCCACAAAACCCACCTGGTAGAATGCAATGCCTCCCATCCTAACTCAAGATCCCACAAAGAACCACCACCCTGGGTTATGTTGTGTAAAGCACAGGGACACTCTTGGGACTTTTAGCCAAACAACTGCCAGGACAACACTCCCAGCCATCCTGTCAGCACAGCCAGCCCACCCCACAGGGAAGCAGAGTCAAAAGGAAGGAAGCATGGGCATGCTGGGAAGGGGGGTGGAGGCAATAGCATGATGGGAGTCGTAGTCACAGCTCTACATCCCCCACCACATGGCCCAGCAAGCTCACACTCACGCATGCACATCCCACAGAGAGTGGAAAGGCCCATCAAAGATGTCTGACACTGTTGCTGTGTCGTGGGGAGCACAAGGGCATGCTGGGAACTGCACACCAACCAACAGCAGGACACCACTGTCAGCCATCTTGCCATTGCTCACACACCCACACATACTGAACTCCCCACAAAAGCAAGTAAGTTTGGGAATGCTGGCAAGTGGGGTGGAGGCAATAGCATGAAGGGAGTGGCAGTCACAGATATTGGTCACCCTCACAACTGGCCCATCAACACCACCCTGAACCATGCTCACATCACAGGGAGTGGAGAAGGACTCACAAGATGGCTGACACTGGCTACTGCTGTGGGGAGCACAAGGCCCTGCTGGCAACTGTGCACCAACAAACAGCAGGACACCACTGACTGACATCCTGAGAGACAACTTCCACTCCCTGCAATGCAAGCACGTTCCATGGTGGGATATCTGGCTGGCTGGGTGGGAAGGAGGACTTGCAGCACTGACCATAGTCACAAGCACCTCCCCTCACACCCCCTCAACACAAACTCCACAGAACCCACCTGGTAGAATGCAATGCCTCCCATCCTAACTCAAGATCCCACAAAGAACCACCACCCTGGGTTATGTTGTGTGAAGCACAGGGACACTCTTGGGACTTTTAGCCTAAACAACTGCCAGGTCAACACTCCCAGCCATCCTGTCAGCACAGCCAGCCCACCCCACAGGGAAGCAGAGTCAAAAGGAAGGAAGCATGGGCAAGCTGGGAAGGGGGGTGGAGGCAATAGCATGATGGGAGTCGTAGTCACAGCTCTACATCCCCCACCACATGGCCCAGCAAGCTCACACTCACGCATGCACATCCCACAGAGAGTGGAAAGGCCCATCAAAGATGTCTGACACTGTTACTGTGTCGTGGGGAGCACAAGGGCATGCTGGGAACTGCACACCAACCAACAGCAGGACACCACTGTCAGCCATCTTGCCATTGCCCTCAAACCCACACACACTGAACTCCCCACAAAAGCAAGTAAGTATGGGAATGCTGGCAAGTGGGGTGGAGGCAATAGCATGATGGGAGTGGCAGTCACTGATATTGGTCACCCCCACAACTGTCCCATCAACACCACCCTGAACCATGCTCACATCACAGGGAGTGGAGAAGGACTCACAAGATGGCTGACACTGGCTACTGCTGTGGGGAGCACAAGGCCCTGCTGGCAACTGCACACCAACCAACAGCAGGACAACACTGTCAGCCATCTTGCCATTGCCCTCACACCCACACACACTGAACTCCCCACAAAAGCAAGTAAGTATGTGAATGCTGGCAAGTGGGGTGGAGGCAATAGCATGATGGGAGTGGCAGTCACTGATATTGGTCACCCCCACAACTGTCCCATCAACACCACCCTGAACCATGCTCACATCACAGGGAGTGGAGAAGGACTCACAAGATGGCTGACACTGGCTACTGCTGTGGGGAGCACAAGGCCCTGCTGGCAACTGTGCACCAACAAACAGCAGGACACCACTGACTGACATCCTGAGAGACAACTTCCACTCCCTGCAATGCAAGCACAGTCCATGGTGGGATAACTGACTGGCTGGGTGGGTGGGAAGGAGGGCCGGCTGTCAACCAAACACAACCAATGCAGACCATGTTCACACCCCAACAAATACATAGAAATGCCCAAATAATGCAGGACAATGTGCCACACCAATATCAACCCCTGACTGTGACGACTTAGGACAATGCAATGTACAGGCCCGCACCCAGAGGCACAGTCACAACTGTCAGGTGTGTCAACCATTGATGCCTGCAGAAACATAACATACATAGTGTGTGTCTCCCAAAAACAGGTGATGATGGGGACACAGCAGCAGACGCTGAGGAGTCCCAGTCCCAGGCTCAAGAGGATGCGGAGCTCACTGGTGTCGTACAGCCTCTGCCCTCCTCGGATGAAGAAGACCAACCTGGCACATCCGGTGCAAGTCTGCATGCAGCACCAGCAGGACCAACAGCTGCAGCACCAGCAGGACCACCAGCTGCACCCCCTGCACCCACCCCTCCAACGACTGTCAACACAAATACCATCCCTGCCGACATGGACAGAACAAGGAGCAACACCAGCACAGGGACCCTGGACCAACCTGGGGCCATGGACACCACCACAACCACCAACCTCCAAGGTGGACCAGGGTCATCTGTGCGTGCCACTGCACGCACTGCACATGTCAGCAGGGGTGGTGGGAGGGGTGGGAGACAGAGGTCGCTGCTTGCAGAGGTTGCTGGTGTGCATGATGACCCACAACTGGTACGCATAGCTGATGCGTACCAGTCCAGCACCGGAGACCTCAGCCAGGTAGTGGGTCTCCTCAGAGACATGAAACAGCAGCAGGCTGCCCATCATGCCCGCTTGGACTCTCACATGTCCCGCGTGGACTCACACATGTCCCGCGTGGAGTCCAAGTGGGATGCACTGCATGAGATGACGGCGGTGCACAGGGACATTTTACAATGCCTCCGCCAGATGAACAGCAACGAGTCCACACCTCCCTGTGTGCCAACAACATCTGGTGCTGCCCAAACTGCAACTGCCACAGGGAGGGAGGATGACTCTGGCGGAGAGTCCCCTGCACCACAGCAGCCTGTACTTGAGGGCCCCCCCCCCAAGAAGAGGGGCAAGTGAGAGGCCGATGGCCAAGCGCAACTCCCAGGAAGCCTGAACCTGTTCTGGATGTTCACCTTTGTTCACAGACTGTTCACCCTGTTGACGGCAACACTACTCCCACACATTGCATGGGGAGTACAAGTTGGACCAATGTCTCAGACAACTGTGGCCCCGATACTGGGGATTCTGTCTACCAGGACTTTCAATTCACCTAGGAACTTCTGATTGCAAGATTTATGTACAGCACTACCCATCCTATGCACTATTCACACAAATGTATCACAATAAACACACCAATACACCATACTTGCCTCTGTTGTGATTCCAACGTGGGTGCTGTTATGGGGATGATGAACTGCAAAATTACACTGTGTATGCGAACTGCAACAGCAAGTACAACACAGGCATGTGAGTAAAGGCAACGTGACACATATGAGGGAGACACACCACCAGGGCTACACAACACATACACACCTAGGCCATCTGACTCATTGCCTACACTGATGTTGCCAGGGAAGACGGTGCAATGCACAGACACCACACCCATTCCCAGTTGTAGTCAAGTAGCCCACAGGTGCAGTAAGCAAATGGCAGTCAAATGTGTGACCACAGACAACGCACATCACAAAGTGAAGCACAGGTTTATTACACAGTTGCAACATGTCGTAACCACTACAGATGCAAGGTAATCCCACCTGGCAGCGGGCACACAGTCAACAACTGTAGACGGAAGGAAGTCCATGGGTGTGGCGCACATCACCTGTAGGGACACAACAGCTACCACCCTGGAAGTGCAATCACGTCGTCGGTGGACACAGTTGACCAAACGAATCTGAAAGTACCCTGTGAAGGACAGAAATGACACACAGTCAAAAGCAATGGAGTACAGGACAGAACAGCAAAACTCATGCACAATACATGTTACAAGATACCCACCCAGAACCAAGTTAGCATGTCAACACTGTTGGGGAGTACAGCCCACCTGTAAGCACACATCGCAACACACATCCAGTCAAGTAGCCCATGGACACACTCCAACAGCACCAGAGCACCACCTACACATATCATGCCAACTCACATCATTGACATGACACCTCAGGATACTCACATTCAGCTAAAGAAGTTGGTGATGAGCTGTGTGCGGACATCACCCTCATCATCATCATCATCATCGTCACTGGCATCGTGGTCCAGGCCAGGATCCTCCACAGGTGGCGGATGTTGGTCATTGTCATCCTGGATGAGAGGCAACTCCTTCAGCACTGCCAGGTTGTGGAGCATGCAGCAGACGATGATAATCTTGCACACTTTCGCAGGGGCATATGGGAGGGACCCTCTGGTCTTGTCCAGGCAGCGGAAGCGGCTCTTCAGGAGACCAAATGTCCGCTCAATCACTCTCCTGGTCCGACCATGTGCCTCATTGTAGCGCATCTGGGCTGGTGTCACAGGGTTCCTGAGGGGTGTCAGCAACCACGGCATGTTGGGGTATCCCGAGTCACCTACGGACAGACAAGTGCACATTAGCTGACTTGGAAAAGTGGGCGGAATACTACAGATCAGATCACACACAATGGCACAAAGTCAGTACACACCGACAAGCCAGGCACGCTGGTTCTGCATCTGTGCCATCATCCTGGGGATGCGACTACTCCTCATCACCCACAGGACAACATGTACACCAACATACACACAATAGGAAATGCAGCCTTACATGCCTTATGATAAAGTTTGGACAGGCTGTCGTGATGTAGGTGTGCCCCTCACTCCCTGGGAGCTATCTGTGGCTGGTATATGTCCATCTGAGACAGGCATGGTGACATATGCCAGTCACTTGTACAGTGATGCGTTGAACAGCAATGGACCGATCAGTGCCCCCGGCCGGCCCATTGCATTCAATGTGTGCGGGTACGCATTGTACCCCTGTACGCGTTGTACTGCAATGGACCGATCGGTGCCCCGGCCGGCCCATTGCATTCAATGTGTGCGGGTATGCGTTGTACCCCTGTACGCGTTGATCAGCAATGGACCGATCGGTGCCCCGGCCGGCCCATTGCATTCAATGTGCGGGTACGCGTTGTACCCCTGTACGCGTTGATCAGCAATGGACCGATCGGTGCCCCGGCCGGCCCATTGCATTCAATGTGTGCGGGTACGCGTTGTACCCCTGTACGCGTTGTACTGCAATGGACCGATCGGTGCCCCGGCCGGCCCATTGCATTCAATGTGTGCGGGTACGCGTTGTACCCCTGTACGCGTTGTACTGCAATGGACCGATCGGTGCCCCGGCCGGCCCATTGCATTCAATGTGTGCGGGTACGCGTTGTACCCCTGTACGCGTTGTACTGCAATGGACCGATCGGTGCCCCGGCCGGCCCATTGCATTCAATGTGTGCGGTGCACGCGTTATACCCCTGTACAGGTTGTACTGCAATGGACCGATCATTGCCCCCTGCCGGCCCATTGCCTTCAATGTGTGCGGGTACGCGTTGTACCCCTGTACGCGTTGTACTGCAATGGACCGATCGGTGCCCCCGGCCGCCCATTGCATTCAATGTGTGCGGGTACGCGTTGTACCCCTGTACGCGTTGTACCGCAATGGACCGATCGGTGCCCCGGCCGGCCCATTGCATTCAATGTGTGCGGGTACAGCGTTGTACCCCTGTACGCGTTGTACTGCAATGGACCGATCGGTGCCCCGGCCGGCCCATTGCATTCAATGTGTGCGGGTACGCGTTGTACCTCTGTACGCGTTGTACCGCAATGGACCGATCGGTGCCCCGGCCGGCCCATTGCATTCAATGTGTGCGGGTACGCGTTGTACCCCTGTACGCGTTGTACCGCAATGGACCGATCGGTGCCCCGGCCAGCCCATTGCATTCAATGTGTGCGGGTACGCGTTGTACCCCTGTACGCGTTGTACTGCAATGGACCGATCGGTGCCCCGGCCGGCCCATTGCATTCAATGTGTGCGGGTACGCGTTGTACCCCTGTACGCGTTGTACTGCAATGGACCGATCGGTGCTCCCGGCCGGCCCATTGCATTCAATGTGTGCGGGTACGCGTTGTACCCCTGTACGCGTTGTACCGCAATGGACCGATCGGTGCGCACCCATTGACAATGGCCTTGCCTGGCAACGGACGCGTTTTCGAATTTCGAACGAGTCTGTTGCTGGAAATTCAGTTGGTCACCCACAACAATGTTGCAAAATCATGTATGTCATGAAGTTGAAGATTTGAAGGATGCTGTGGGCGTGTATTGGTGCTGCTATTCCATGGATTAGCCAGATTCAGAAGATGCAAACGACTTGGACCTATCACTTTGGACACAAGGGACAGTATCTGCCTCTCCAGCACATATATATTGCTAGCTGTTCCCCTGAGAGCTCACTTGCCTGCACTACATGCTCCAGGACGACATCTGCCACTGCACTGCTGCTGTCTCTGCCCCTCTGGACCCTGCAATGGCACGTACTGTGGAGAGAGCCCCAGCCTTCAGCCTTGAGGAGAACCAGGCCCTGCTGGACAGCCTACTTCCACAGTACAGCAAGCTGTATGGGACACCAGGGGAGCAGGTGAGTGTTCTGTGCCCTGCCTTTCTGAATGTGCATATTGTCTGACTAGCAAGGCTGAAAGTCTGCACGCCACTGGCTAGCAGGCTCACTGAGTAGTTGTCACCCCCCAACTACTCAGTGGGGGGTGACAGTTGAACCAGGCCAGAGGAGGGCACAAAGCATGTAATACAGAGTTCACAGTGCAGTCTTTGACTCACCCCCTCCTTGCTGCTGTCTGGCCTTCAGCTGCCCATCCAGGTCTGGAAACACCACCGCATTTGAACAAGGTGCATTTGAACAAGGCTGTGATGTGTGCATGTCCACATGCCACACCGTGTCCTCTGCACTGTCCAACTACTGTGTAGTTGGTGCATGTGTCCACACTGGGGTGTTGCAATCCAACAGACACCAGACAGATGGGTGCAAGGCCATGTGGGATGTGAGTGCCATGGTTGGCATCAGACTGACAATTGGCTGCTCCTGTTCAGTTAGGGCACTTTTAGCAATGTACAACTAATGATGCCAGGGCTTGCTCTGTAATGTGCTGTGCTCACAGTGGTGTGTGCGTTTGGTGCAGGTGACTGATGTCTGTCTGTTTCCCCATTGTTTGCAGATACATCCACGGCCACGGAAGGGGACTGCTCCACGGACCAGGAGGAGCCGGAGAGCCAGACTGGGTCAGCAGCCGAGGAGTGGTCGGAGGGACCCAGTGGCACGGAGGGCGAGGGGAGCCACACCGAGGAGTCCTCAGCACCATCCACCTCAGCTGAGGACCAGAGCAACTCGGAGGATGACTCCCTTATGGAGGCGGGTGTCAGCAGCCACCACACCCCAGCTAGTGTTGCTGTCCCCGCCACCACCAGCACCACCACCGCCCTCTCATCGGCTCCCATTCCCCAGGTCCGTGGAGGCTCCCATGTTCGGGAGCGTGTCTCCTTTGGGCCAGGCACCGCGCCCCTGCCCCTGTGTCCCCTGCTGCCCTGAGTGAGGAGTCTGTGTACCTCCTTCGCCAGCTCCATGTAGGGCAGACAGCCATGCTGAGTGTCCTCCATGCGCACACCGCTCTGTTGACTCAGCTGGTGTCGTTCATGGAGGGCATCTCATCAGGCATGTCTGACCTACAGAGGGGCAATAGGTCCATGGACTCCTCCCTGTCGGCAGCAGTGTCCCTCCTCAGACAGTCCCTCACCCCTCCTGCCTCTGCTCCATCCACACTCCCCAGCACCTTACCCGTCCCAAGCACCCACACACCGGCACAGGCACACACCAGCACACACACATCCAGCACAGAGACACACACGCCACAAACAAAACGCACACGCACGCACAGTCAGGGGACTGAAACCAGACTCACAGGGGATGGGGCCCTGGTACACACACACGCATCCACGAGCACTGCGCAGTCCTCAGTTGCCTCTCCCTCCAAAACACCCTCCCTTGCCTCACCTGCAACCCCAAAGACCAGCGCCTCTTCCTCAGTGACCTCGGCCTCTTCCCCTCCGATCCAGCTGCTCCAGCATCCAGGGGGAAGAGGAAGCCCACCCACATGGAGCAGAGTGCCCCTCGCCCCCGGACACCCTCCCCAGGCGCAGACAGACTGAGGCCCCCACCCGCAAGTCCCCCCGGAGTCGTAAGAGCAAGACCCCGCCGCCGCCCTGCAGCTCAGGCACGAGGTCTCCTTCCTCCATCCCTCAGGCCCCCACTCCACAGGTGCCCCCACCACACCCTGCCCCAGGTTCCCCCACCCACAGATATACCATCCCCAAGAGGATCCAGCCTTCTCCCCCTGGCACTTGCTCTCCCGGCACCACACCCCCGCTGCGCTTGTCTGTGCCACTGATGTGGTGAGGGTGTCCTCCCCCTCTGTCCAGCCCACCTTGCCTGTTCCCCATTCTCCTCCCCTGGTGGTAGGCACTGCAGTGGAGTCCACTACCACCCTGTCTGACTTGGGCACTGCAGTGGCGGACCTGTCCACTCCATCTGCAGGGTCCACTGCAGTCGTGCCGGCACCCACAACATCTGAGTCATGCCCCCAGTTGTGCCGGCACACACCATGTCAGACACCTCCACTGCAGTTGTCAGTGGCTCTCCAGCACCCACCAACCCTTCCCTGCTTCCTTCTGGTGAGCCCTGATCCTGTCCCTGCGGTGCCTGGCCTGCCCCCCGGTTGCCCCTCCTAGTGGATTGTCCCTGGTTTTGTGCAGGCATGCGTAGGGTGACATCTGCCACTGTCACCAAGTTTGGACTTTGACAATGGACTGGCCATTGGCCTTTGTGTTTTTTCTGGACTTTGTTTTCATTCCACACATATGCTGAATAAAGCAACTTTCTGTTCTCTAGTGCTTATGCTTCTGATGTACATGTTGTTGATGATGCTAACCATGCCCTTGCTGCAGTGATGGTGATATTTGGTCTCATGATAATGAAGTGTTACTGTGCAGGAACCCATGTCGTCCAGGGGGAATGTGTCCTATCCTGTGGTGTATCCATGTCATCCATAGCAGCATCTGAGGGTGTCATGTGTTCAGTATTTGGCAATGGGATTTCCTACTTAGATTAGCTATTTCACATCTGTGGCTTCCACCCCTGCACATCTGTTGTGCCTGCCATTGTTCAATTCGTCTACTTCCCTGACCGTGTGGCCATCTCCACTGGACATGCAGGTTTGGGCATCAATGGGGAAGGACTCATCCGTGTAGTCAGTGCAACATTGCTATACAAGTGTGTTGGATCTGTGCTGATGATTCCGTTGGCACTTCCATGACCAGGCTGATGTGACGGGAGCCCTCATTTGGTGCTAATTGTTGATTGTGTGACCAAGTGCTCAGCTGACATGATGGGGCCCTACTGAGGCAACACATGGCACAGCTTTCCTCACACAGGAGTGGAGTCCCCTCATGGCAGTGTGTACACCTGTGACATTGCCTGCGCCCACGGTGTGTGTTGTATGTGCATGTCTGTGTGTTCACTTCCGTTTAGCTGTGCATGCTGTGATCCCTAGTGTTGTACCTGTTTGTGATGCTTGCTGAGTTGACCTATGTTCCCCCAAAGTCTTCTCCCTGGGTTCTCTGTGATGTGGGTGCATGGCACATTACTGGTCATCAGGGTGTCACCCATATGTGTGTTTGCTGTCAGGGCTGAGTTTGTGTGCAGACGCAGATGGGTCACAGTCAGGTTTCCCCTTGGCACTTGTTGTTTGCCCCTGTCATGTGATTTCCAGTTTGTGTTATCTTTCAGTGATTGTGACACGTTGTGTGTGTGACTGCTGGCACTCCTCAGGGTCCGGGCTGCAATGTTGGTTGTTGTCTATGTGTGTTCTTTGTGGGTGACCTTGGCTTCTTCATTGGTGTGTGACTGTGGCTGGGATCCCATTGGTTGGTGTGGTATTGCCGTCATGTCCATGTACAGCGTAGTGTGCAGTGTGTCAGACATTCAGGAGTCTTGTTGAGTGGCCATGTGTCATGTGTTTCTGCACCTTGGTTCCCACCCACCACCCTGGAATAGTCATGGGTGCATGTGCAATGTCACCAGTGCATGTGTACTTCACTGCTGCACATTGTTGGAGGTCGAGGGGTGTGGTGTTGAGTGTGTGCAGATGAGAGTTGTTGCCCGGCTAGGCCCCTGCCTCCATGTTGGCCTTGGCTTACTGGCCATGCTGATTGATCTGTGCTTGTGTAGGTGTGATGGTAGTTTGTTGCTCAGGACACATGACTGTGGTTCACAGTGTGAACCACATTTAGCTTTGTCATCACAGTGGGATTGTAATGCAGCCCAGGGTCACCACATTGTGGGGGCCCTGGGGGTGGTGCTGTGGTGTGTCTGTGTCTTGCTGTGTCAGTTGCTGTTCCTACGTGCCTGTGTGACATGTGTGATTTGTGCTCCCTCTCATCTGACAATGCCTGCTTGCCCACATAGGGGATTTGGATCCATGAGTTACCTTTGTGTGGCACTGTATGCACATCTGTATGATTGGTATTCAGGTCTCCTCATGTGTTGTGTGGTTGCCTGGGGACACTGGCACCCCCCCACCTGTTGTGTATGATGTGCAGTGTGGGTCTGCCTGTTTGTGTTTGTGCATCTGCACCACTGCATTGGCATATCTTGGGTGTGCCATTGGCTGTATGTAGTTTGGTGGGTTTCCCCTGCTGTCCCTGGGACTCCTAGGTCATCGGTCAGCACAATGATCATGGTTTGTGTGTCCCATTGCTGCCATGGTATGGTATCTGTTCACCTCACATCTGCAGTCTCCACAGGGTATCTGCATTTGTGTGCCCATTGGTGCAAATATGTGGGTCTGCATTCTGATGGTCACTTCTGTCATTGTGTCATTGATGAATGTTGACAGTGTCAGCCCCCATGGGTGTTGTTTGTCTGCACATGGCCAAAGGTATGTCTTATTTGCACTGCAGTATTTGGCTCACCTAATTTATGTTGCAATGGGACACATACACTACTTTGCCACTGATGTGTTTTTTGTTCTGTGACCAGGAATCATCCATGCAGTTTGGCAGTTGCAGCTCTTTCTTTGTCAACACTTACCTTTTGGTCACTGTGATGATGGGGGTTTAGACCCCATTGCCACAATGTTCAAAATGTGCTTCAGCTATGGACCCCACACTTACATTTTGCTCACTGTGATGATGGGGGTTTAGACCCCATTGCCACAATGTTCAAAATGTGCTTCAGCTATGGACCCCACACTTACATTTTGGTCACTGTGATGATGGGGGTTTAGACCCCATTGCCACAATGTTCAAAATGTGCTTCAGCTATGGACCCCACACTTACATTTTGGTCACTGTGATGATGGGGGTTTAGACCCCATTGCCACAATGTTCAAAATGTGCTTCAGCTATGGACCCCACACTTACATTTTGCTCACTGTGATGATGGGGGTTTAGACCCCATTGCCACAATGTTGAAAATGTGCTTCAGCTATGGACCCCACACTTACATTTTGCTCACTGTGATGATGGGGGTTTAGACCCCATTGCCCCAATGTTCAAAATGTGCTTCAGCTATGGACCCCACACTTACATTTTGGTCACTGTGATGATGGGGGTTTGGACCCCATTGCCAAAATGGTCATGGCCTGCTTGCATTGTGGGTGCCACACACATATATGTGTGGCACATGTGCTAGGGGGTCACATTGTATGTTCAAAGTCATGTTCGGTGTTGTAGGCATTTGACACAGTCTACACACGCTTGTCATGGTGTTGGGGGATGTCTTTTTCTTGCATTCCCTAGGTTGTGGTGTGCTGGTTGTGTCATGCATTGTCCATCCTATGAGTGGGGGTGGTAGTAGTGGTAGGCATCCAGCCCCCCTGGCTAAGGGTGGTAGTAGTGGTAGGCATCCAGCCCCCTGGCTCAGGGTGGTAGTAGTGGTAGGCATCCAGCCCCCTGGCTCAGGGTGGTAGTAGTGTTAGGCATCCAGCCCCCTGGCTAAGGGTGGTGGTAGGCATCCAGCCCCCTGGCTAAGGGTGGTAGTAGTGGTAGGCATCCAGCCCCCAGGCTAAGGGTGGTGGTGGGCATCCAGCCCCCTGGCTAAGGGTGGTAGTAGTGGTAGGCATCCAGCCCCCCTGGCTAAGGGTGGTAGTAGTGGTAGGCATCCAGCCCCCCTGGCTCAGGGTGGTAGTAGTGGTAGGCATCCAGCCCCCTGGCTAAGGGTGGTAGTAGTGGTAGGCATCCAGCCCCCTGGCTCAGGGTGGTAGTAGTGGTAGGCATCCAGCCCCCTGGCTCAGGGTGGTAGTAGTGGTAGGCATCCAGCCCCCCTGGCTAAGGGTGGTAGTAGTGGTAGGCATCCAGCCCCCCTGGCTCAGGGTGGTAGTAGTGGTAGGCATCCAGCCCCCCTGGCTAAGGGTGGTAGTAGTGGTAGGCATCCAGCCCCCTGGCTCAGGGTGGTAGTAGTGGTAGGCATCTAGCCCCCCGGCTCAGGGTGGTAGTAGTGGTAGGCATCCAGCCCCCCTGGCTAAGGGTGGTAGTAGTGGTAGGCATCCAGCCCCCCTGGCTCAGGGTGGTAGTAGTGGTAGGCATCCAGCCCCCTGGCTAAGGGTGGTAGTAGTGGTAGGCATCCAGCCCCCCTGGCTCAGGGTGGTAGTAGTGGTAGGCATCCAGCCCCCCTGGCTCAGGGTGGTAGTAGTGGTAGGCATCCAGCCCCCCTGGCTCAGGGTGGTAGTAGTGGTAGGCATCCAGCCCCCCTGGCTAAGGGTGGTAGTAGTGGTAGGCATCCAGCCCCCCTGGCTCAGGGTGGTAGTAGTGGTAGGCATCCAGCCCCCCTGGCTCAGGGTGGTAGTAGTGGTAGGCATCCAGCCCCCCTGGCTAAGAGTGGTGGTGGGCATCCAGCCCCCCTGGCTAAGGGTGGTAGTAGTGGTAGGCATCCAGCCCCCCTGGCTCAGGGTGGTAGTGGTGGTAGGCATCCAGCCCCCTAGCTCAGGGTGGTAGTAGTGGTAGGCATCCAGCCCCCCTGGCTCAGGGTGGTAGTAGTGGTAGGCATCCAGCCCCCTGGCTCAGGGTGGTAGTGGTGGTAGGCATCCAGCCCCCCCTGGGTGAGGGTGGTAGTGGTGGTAGGCATCCAGCCCCCCCTGGGTGAGGGTGGTAGTAGTGGTAGGCATCCTGCCCCCCCTGGGTAGGGGTGGTGGTGCGCATTCAGGCCCCTGTGTGCATATGTGGCATTGGTGATGGGCATCCCGCCCCTATGGTGCTGCTGTTGCTGGTGTAAGTATATTCTGCATCCCTCTGTGTGTGTGTGATGTGTCGTGTACGTGTTGTATGTGTTTTGTGGTTGGTGTCTGACTTACCTTCTGCGCCGTACGCGTCCGTGCCTGTTCCGGTAGTAAATGTAGAATATTGGTATGATCGGGACGAAGGGATTCATGGTTGGTTTGTGTCGTTCGTCCTTCTCGTTGCTTCGCGTCGTCCTCGTCGCTGGCGTGTTCGTCTCGTAGCCGTGGATCGTGTTGTGGCGCGAATCAGAGCTTATGTGCGCCTCTCCCGGATGCTTTGACGTGCCGTGCGTAGCGACGGGTTCGGCGCGTACGGGAAGCGCATCGTACTTGTTCGGCCGGACGGAGCTGCATTTTCCCTTCCGTGCGACTCGATTCAGCGTTTCCGGATTTGCCTCGGTCGGAGAACAGGACCTGGTTTGGGTGAGTACGGCTCGGCCGGATTCTGTGCTGTTGTGCGCATCGTACTTACTCGTTCGGTGTGCTGTACGGATCGGTCGGGAAACAGGCTTTCGCATGGCTTTTTTCCCGACCGAATGGTATTGGGTGCGCCTCCGACCGAGATCGGAATCGGCCCCTTAATCCCAAGTAACTTTTGTAGTGTGGTTTGTGGCCTCATCGTCTACATTGCTAAGTTAGCTTAGGCCTGGCTGCCATGATGCCTTTTTTCCACACGTTACTCTGTGACTTTGTTTGTGCAGTCCCTGTTTGTGCCCGACTATATTAGAACTGTCTGCCTTTTTGCCTTTCACCTTTTCTCCTGTTCCCTGTGGGTTTCGTCTGCACAACATGTACAAGGTCGAAAAACAACGTCCCTTGTTCTTGCTGATCTGGTCAGCCCCTCGCACTTAGACATAACACAGAATACAGCTGCACTGGAGAAATTCGGGTGCTTTTAATATTGTGATCTCGCTGTTTGTGACACTTGGAGAAAAACCTTTCCAGGGAGAAGAGCTGTGCTTGTCTGATGATGTAAACCTTGCGTCTAGATATTGAGGTATGGGGGTCCGCCAGACAAAGCCCAGAGGTCTTCTATTTTTATAATAAACTAGTTATTAGCACGGGGAGGGTGGTAAGGCCATTTAGCCCTATATCCACTGTCTTTATAAAATGCTGTCCCCGTTTGTATTCTATGGAATTGTAACTATGCTTCTTATTTTATCGTTATGCATTATGCTGATAGTACTGGCACGTGTACTGTATCTTAGAGCACGATAGTTGAAATAAACATTTTAAACTATACAGTGCCTCTTATTACGCACGTTGTGGACAAGTATGAGTGAGTTATGAAAGAGTGTTCTTGCTCCCGTGAGTCCTGAGAGAGACCGTGTTCTGGGTTGTCTAATCATTGGTAGCTTCGCTGCGAATGAGACGCTAATGCTAGTCGGATTGGGATTGTGGGTACTAAGGGGCATGGTTGGCTCACCACTATACTCCGAGGTCCTATAATCCTGTGCATAGCTCTGTGTATGTGCAGAATCCCTACAACACTTTGTGAAGTTGGAATGTTTCTGCCTTTAGTTTGAGACTCATGATCTCAAATTGCAGCCTTATAGGTTGCCGGTTCGAGATGAATATGAGATGGTTTAATGTCTGAAGTATAATAGGGTTAGTGGTGCTGGTTAATTGGCTTTTATGTTTGAGTTAATTTCCTTTGCAACAAAAATGATTCTCTTCAAAGTGTCTTTTTTTGTACAATGATTCCCATGACTCTCTAAACTGTGAGGAGTGGAGCTGTAATATGAGAGCTATGACATTGGACTTAAGTACATCAAGTCAGGGGTTTAGCTTGAGCAGAGGATATATTGGAAATGTACATATAATATTGTCTGTGGTTTGAGTTAGCTATTCTGTTTATTTGGTTGTTTACATTCTGAGTTAATTTTCGTTTGTATCAATAAATGATTTTCTTTAAATTATCTTTTTGTATGATAGTACCTTTGATGCTCAAGGAATGAGATTGATAGAGGGGAGGTAATATAATCATTATGAATCTAAATGGAGAGAAATGGAGATACAGCTTGAGAGATCTTTCTTGAGCTCATACAATCTGTATTTATGCACTCCTCATAGTTACTCTAACACAGACAATTGACATTATGCCTCCTTTTCATACATTTCACAGTTGAAAATCATCACGTTGTTACCTTTAACTGTTTGTCTGATTATTATCTATAAATCATTCAACAAACAAAAGGCATTTCTTTCTATAATATTCCAGTTGTTAACATGATAATGTCTTTGCATGTTATCAATTTCTTCAGAGACTAGATCAGAAAATATATCAACCACATTATCTTTTGGCAGTACTGGTACGAAATGAGTTGTTGGCTAGACCTCTATATTCCGTTAGATGGTCCTCATTATTTTGTTCACTAGTCAGATGTTCAATATCCAGAACATCCTTATCTTGAAGACTCATAAGTAACAGCACATCCTCTAAATCTCGAATTGTAGTGTTAGATCTGTTATATGTAGTGACTATCAATACATTTGTATGGCTGATTGGTAGAAAACGTTTTGAGCATGAGTCCTCATAATTCTAAATAAATCAGTCTTCAAATTTGTCAAAATGTCTAGTCAGTGCAAATGAATGTCCCTTTGAGAGTACATTGATCTCATCTTGTGAGAGTCTCATGTCTGAAAGACTCACAATAATACTGTTTATTTATTTCTCTGTCATTTTCTGTTATCTTGTAGTCATTCCTGACTTCCCTTGTTCTTTGCTTGTACAACTCTTTCCTCTGCTTTTTCCTCCCTTATTTTTATGTCCCCTTGTAGGTCTTCGTCCGCTGCTCAGTTTCACCTCCATTGACCTGATAGTTTAGTTTTAGTTTAAAACCTTTATTTCGACCGTAAACATAGCCATAAAACTACAGCAGATAAAAAGTACATCACATGGTTAAAAACAATAGATAGCCACACTCAACATTAAAGTGTATACATCATGGACTACCATACACAAAAAACAATTCAAAGTTTAAAACATCAGAATGTTACCAACAATTCGCATATACAGAGGGATCATCCCACTTTTTAAACCCATCACTGGATGGCCTAATAAAGCGTGAGGGCCAATTTATTGAGTAGGAAATAAATAACAACATATCATTGCTGTCAAAGCTTAATGATTATTCTAGTGCAAAGCAATTTAAAACAGCATTGAGTTTCTCCTATTAATAGCGCATCTTAAAAAGGATGTGTTCACACAGTTCGTTGGGGACTCCAACATTTGAAGATACTCCAAGGCTGCCAGAGAAGTTCGAATGCCCCGTTTCCTAATAATGGGAAGTAAATACATCTTGCTAAAATCCTGATAAAATTTACAAAAAAAGGTAAAATGTGACAAGCTTTCGGGTGAAACTTCATCGCATAGACACATCAAACTGATGCATTTCAATTCCTCTAAAAAAACTACTAGTTTGAGCTAGCTTTTTCTCCAATCTATCTGCTAGTATTTTATCTAAATAATCTACTGAAGGAAATATTTTTATTCTCAATCCTCTAGGTATCTTGTTCACTTTAGATATTGTTTAAGGGTAATTGTGTCCCACCACTTCTGGGGCTCCTTCTTCAATAGTGTTTTGAATTTTATAAATAGATCACACAATCCCATTAGTCGATATTTTTCATTTAAATTTATACCTGCTGCTACTTTGAATAGATTGTCTGCCAAGTCCTCTCCTTTCTTTACATAATTTGCCATAATTGCTTCAATACATATATCATAGCTCTATTACAAATTTCTTTCCAACTCCACTTAACCAAAATGACTAGCAATAGCAGCAGTGCTCACTGAATAAGTGCAAATAAATATAAAAGGTTATTCCGGTGACTCTGCGCTGCAATCAACACCAAACCCTATTCGGTCAGCAACCTTTCTGACATAGTCCAAAGGTAATAAATCAACAAAAGGGGAGCAATTAATTATCAAAGACTCATAAATTTGGATCCTCCCCAAAGATAGAAAATATGGGAGAAAAATCTCTGTAGACTTCTCATCTTTTATTATACAAAAATGTATATAAAACCGCACAGGCCAATTCATACACTTTAAGAACAGTAACAAATCATTCCATGTCAAAAACTTTGAGTTTGCATGTCTACCAAGCAGTTTTACACATACCTATCAAATATCAATTACTATATTTCAATAGTTCATCAAGTCCAAATCCAAAATGTGATGGTTATATGCACGACCTCAAACATATATATTATTCATTCATAACCCCATTGAATCATTCAGGACTTTAAATTAAAGTATAAATACAGACTTTTGAAATATCTCTCAATTCATTAGAAAGTGTGCAATGATAATGTTAATATAAATTCTTTAGAAAGTGAAAAAGGAGAATTCTAAATATAATTAATAATTATTATACGCTATCTGGTCAGTTCAACCAGGAAAAAAGCTAAATATAAAGTGAAGTAGATTGATTTTTCCGAAATTAAAAACAAAGAAGATGTCATATAAATTTAGTGTGCAGCCGGTACTATGAGGATTGGTCAGACATTACAAGGATTTTATGTCCATCAATTTACCTGCAAGAATTTTTGAGTTTGTTAGGGTGTGCAGTTGAATCAACCTAATTAATTTAAAATTTAAAAAATGTATATGTTTATTATATATGTGAAGTGTGGACTATATTGCAAGATATTGAATGTATGGAAGTCTGCCAACTGCTCCCAATGATAGTAATCATTTTTTTAATTGAACTTGTATTATATACGAGGTAGAACTGATCATAATAACACTTAGGATGTTAAGATCAAGCCATACGTTGGGTAATAATGCTTGTTTTGTGATTTTTAGAATTTGAGGAATGTACCTGTAAAGATATCTGAACTTTGGGCCTGATTATGATGTCGGTCGGACTGACTTCTGCTGTCCTGTTGGAGGCGCTACGATCACCGCGGTCGTCAGAAGCAGTCGATCTGACCACTGGATTATGATGTATGCCTCCTGTACGCCGACTCACCGGTGAAAAACCGCCAAAACCGACAGCCTTTCTCCGACCGCCGAGGTGGCGGTCGGAGAAAAACAGCACGCATAGGGCAGTACAGGGATCCGATGACCCCACATTAGCGGTCCGAATGCCTGCCTCGAGTCGTCGGAAATGATGGAATTGGGCTGCATACTCACTCATATCAGCTTCTCCCCGACAGTCTCCAGCGTGGATCCTTTTCTCCAGGTACCCCCTACATGGTGGCAGCTGAACCCCAAAGACTACGACCCTGTGGGCTCCGCAGTGCAGGTAAGTCCTTAGGTGACTTGTATCCCCATTTACTGGACTGTGTACAGATTGCCACTTCAGCATTGGGGTACATGGTGCACAAGGCATATCCCCACATATGTCATGCATGTATGTACATATCACATGTTTCCTGTGGTCTTGCACGCACTTGCAGCGACATTTTCGGGGGTATGTGCACCGCCATAGAGGAGACCTCCGTGGTAGCAGCGGGTGCATCGTAATATAGCGGTGGAAGGAGTGGAATAGTGGAGGGGCCGATGTCTGGAAGCATTATCACTGTAATTACTAAACCTGTACTGCGCGTGCACAATTATGGTTATGTTGTTGAGAAAAAATTTAAATAAAGTTTATACAAAAAGAAATATAGCGGGGAACTTTCCCGGCCTCGGCCCTCGGAATCGGATTGCAGCTGCAGCGGTCGGATGGTCGGTCCAACTGGCATCGTAATAAGGCCTTTTGTGTGCAACATAGACATGAAGAAATGTTAATAAATTGATTTTAATTTGTCTTCTTGTGTTTTTTTTTTTTATTCCCTATCTTTTTGTATTATCTTTTCTTTCATGCGTAAGAGGGAGTATAAATCCGAGTGCCCTCAAGAAGCAGCAGGACGCAGCAAAATACATGTTCGTTGAAGATTTGGCTGTGATTAAAATCAGATCGGGTCATGTGTTTTATCTAAATATTGGATAGGTGACTATTTGGAGTATTCAAATCACATGAATATAAATTGGATCGGAAGCAAACATCACATTTTGAATTTCGAAATGACGTGGAATAAAAACAAATCTTTTCTTAATGTGTACATGAATAGTCCTGTGTGATTATATAATTTGTTTTTGTATAATAAAAGATAAAGAGTCTATAGAGATTTGTTCACTCTCATTTGCATGTTTATTGTCTTTCTTGTGTTGAGGATCTGCATTTATGAATCTTGGATAGTTAATTGCTCCCTTTTTGTTGATTGATTAACTATGGATTAGGTCAGAAAGGTGGCTGACCGAAAAGCGTTTGACGCTGAGAGCACAGCCTAGTCATCAGAATAAACTTTTATAATTATTTGCAATCATTTGGCATGTGTTGATGTGGTTCCTAAATGTGGCTAGCGATCTCGTTCTATTAGAATGATTCTAGCTATTCCATGATTATCAGAGTCTTAGTTATTTGCAGGGGTGTATCATTTTCTTTCAAATGAGGGCTTTTTAACTGTGTCTCACTATCAGGATCCATATCTCATTCCCTATAGTAACATCCATTGATAGTTTCCCATCCTTTTACAGGACAGATCACTTGTTTAATCTTTGAACATGCACCTTCTGGTCGAGGAGCAAAGGTCACATTTCCAAAACCCCAAGAACTGCATATACTCATCTCTAAGCTTAGAGTTCTGCGTACAAGATATCTTATCTTCTTAGCGCTATTTGATGATTACTGGCATATTGGAAGTCTGATCCTGGGATATATATTAGAGGTCTTCACCTTTCTGTGAGACACATTAAATAAAGGATAGATCCTAAAACTGGGAAGAAGAATTAACCTTACAGACACTGGGCTGGTATGTGTTCCAAAGTTGCCTGATTTTATTTTATATGGGTGTCATACATTTTTTAGATTGTTTGCAACTGGTCAAAATTGACACCAGGATTGTATCCAGGCTGTTTCATTGATGTGGATCTGCCTACCTCTTCTTGTAGGCAGGGAGAGATTGATAAGTGTTCTTGCTGAGGAGGTTGAACTGAGAATTGAACTTAAGAAACCACAGATGGAGTTGTTAGAAAAGTCTGGAAAGGTGGGGTGATGCACCAAAGAAGAAAATATTGTGAAACTCCTGTGACTGTATGAACCTAATTAATGTGTGACAAGTTGGTAAATATTAGGACACCCATCCAAGTGAGTTCCAGGTATGGGCAGTAACACACTAAGGGGCCGATTCCGATCTCGGTCGGAGGCGTACCCAACACCATTCGGTCGGGAAAAAAGCCATGCGAAAGCCTGTTTCCCGACCGATCCGTACAGTACACCGAACGAGCAAGTACGATGCGCACAACAGCAAAAAATCCGGCCGAGCCGTACTCACCCAAACCAGGTCCTGTTCTCCGACCGAGGCGAATCCGGAAACGCCGAATCGAGTCGCACGGAAGGAAAAATGCAGCCCCGTCCGGCCGGACAAGTACGATGCGCTTCCCGTACGCGCCGAACCCGTTGCTACGCACGGCACGTCAAAGCATCCGGGAGAGGCGCACATAAGCTCCGATTCGCGCCACAACACGATCCACGGCTACGAGACGAACACGGCACCGACGAGGACGAGGCGAACTGACGAGGACGACGCGAAGCAACGAGAAGGACGAACGACACGAACCAACCATGAATCCCTTCGTCCCGATCATACCAATATTCTACATCTACTACCGGAACAGGCACGGACGCGTACGGCGCAGAAGGTAAGCCAGACACCAACCACAAAACACATACAACACGTACACGACACATCACACACACACACAGGGATGCTGAATATACTTACACCAGCAACAGCAGCACCATAGGGGCGGGATGGCCATCACCAATGCCACATATGCACACAGGGGCCTGAATGCGCACCACCACCCCTACCCAGGGGGGGCTGGATGCCTACCACCACTACCACCCTCACCCAGGGGGGGCTGGATGCCTACCACTACTACCACCCTCACCCAGGGGGGGCTGGATGCCTACCACTACTACCACCCTTAGCCAGGGGGGGCTTGATGCCTACCACTACTACCACCCTTAGCCAGGGGGGGCTGGATGCCTACCACTACTACCACCCTTAGCCAGGGGGGGCTTGATGCCTACCACTACTACCACCCTTAGCCAGGGGGGGCTGGATGCCTACCACTACTACCACCCTTAGCCAGGGGGGGCTGGATGCCTACCACTACTACCACCCTTAGCCAGGGGGGGCAGGATGCCTACCACTACTACCACCCTTAGCCAGGGGGGGCAGGATGCCTACCACTACTACCACCCTTAGCCAGGGGGGGCTTGATGCCTACCACTACTACCACCCTTAGCCAGGGGGGCTTGATGCCTACCACTACTACCACCCTTAGCCAGGGGGGCAGGATGCCTACCACTACTACCACCCTTAGCCAGGGGGGCTTGATGCCTACCACTACTACCACCCTTAGCCAGGGGGCAGGATGCCTACCACTACTACCACCCTTAGCCAGGGGGGCAGGATGCCTACCACTACTACCACCCTTAGCCAGGGGGGCTTGATGCCTACCACTACTACCACCCTTAGCCAGGGGGGCAGGATGCCTACCACTACTACCACCCTTAGCCAGGGGGGCTTGATGCCTACCACTACTACCACCCTTAGCCAGGGGGGCTGGATGCCTACCACTACTACCACCCTTAGCCAGGGGGGCTGGATGCCTACCACTACTACCACCCTTAGCCAGGGGGGCTGGATGCCTACCACTACTACCACCCTTAGCCAGGGGGGCTGGATGCCTACCACTACTACCACCCTTAGCCAGGGGGGCAGGATGCCTACCACTACTACCACCCTTAGCCAGGGGGGCAGGATGCCTACCACTACTACCACCCTTAGCCAGGGGGGCTTGATGCCTACCACTACTACCACCCTTAGCCAGGGGGGCAGGATGCCTACCACTACTACCACCCTTAGCCAGGGGGGCAGGATGCCTACCACTACTACCACCCTTAGCCAGGGGGGCTTGATGCCTACCACTACTACCACCCTTAGCCAGGGGGGCTGGATGCCTACCACTACTACCACCCTTAGCCAGGGGGGCAGGATGCCTACCACTACTACCACCCTTAGCCAGGGGGGCAGGATGCCTACCACTACTACCACCCTTAGCCAGGGGGGCTTGATGCCTACCACTACTACCACCCTTAGCCAGGGGGGCAGGATGCCTACCACTACTACCACCCTTAGCCAGGGGGGCAGGATGCCTACCACTACTACCACCCTTAGCCAGGGGGGCTTGATGCCTACCACTACTACCACCCTTAGCCAGGGGGGCTGGATGCCTACCACTACTACCACCCTTAGCCAGGGGGGCAGGATGCCTACCACTACTACCACCCTTAGCCAGGGGGGCAGGATGCCTACCACTACTACCACCCTTAGCCAGGGGGGCTTGATGCCTACCACTACTACCACCCTTAGCCAGGGGGGCAGGATGCCTACCACTACTACCACCCTTAGCCAGGGGGGCAGGATGCCTACCACTACTACCACCCTTAGCCAGGGGGGCTTGATGCCCACCACTACTACCACCCTTAGCCAGGGGGGCTGGATGCCTACCACTACTACCACCCTTAGCCAGGGGGGCAGGATGCCTACCACTACTACCACCCTTAGCCAGGGGGGCAGGATGCCTACCACTACTACCACCCTTAGCCAGGGGGGCTTGATGCCTACCACTACTACCACCCCCACTCATAGGATGGACAATGCATGACACAACAAGCACACCACAACCTAGGGAATGCAAGATAAAGACATCCCCCCACCACCATGACAAGCGTGTGTAGGCTGTGTCAAATGCCTACAACACCGAACATGACTTTGAACATACAATGTGACCCCCTAGCACATGTGCCACACATATATGTGTGTGGCACCCACAATGCAAGCAGCCCATGACCATTGTGGCAATGGGGCCTAAACCCCCATCATCACAGTGACCAAAAGGTAAGTGTGGGGTCCATAGCCGAAGCACATTTTGACCATTGTGGCAATGGGGTCTAAACCCCCATCATCACAGTGACCAAAAGGTAAGTGTGGGGTCCATAGCCGAAGCACATTTTGACCATTGTGGCAATGGGGTCTAAACCCCCATCATCACAGTGACCAAAAGGCAAGTGTGGGGTCCACAGCTGAAGCACATTTTGACCATTGTGGCAATGGGGTCTAAACCCCCATCATCACAGTGACCAAAAGGCAAGTGTGGGGTCCATAGCTGAAGCACATTTTGACCATTGTGGCAATGGGGTCTACACCCCCATCATCACAGTGACCAAAAGGTAAGTGTTGACAAAGAAAGAGCTGCAACTGCCAAACTGCATGGATCATTCCTGGTCACAGAACCAAAAACTCATCTGTGGCAAAGTAGTGTATGTGTCCCATTGCAACATAAATTGGGTGAGCCAAATACTGCAGTGCAAATGAGACATTCCTTTGGCCATGTGCAGACAAACAACACCCATGGGGGCTGACACCGTCAACATTCATCAATGACACAATGACAGAAGTGACCATCAGAATGCAGAACCACATATTTGCACCAATGGGCACACAAATGCAGATATCCTGTGGAGACAGCAGATGTGAGGTGAACAGATACCATACCATGGCAGCAATGGGACACACAAACCATGATCACTGTGCTGACCGATGACCTAGGAGTCCCAGGGACAGCAGGGGAAACACACCAAACAACATACAGCCAATGGCACACCCAAGATATGCCAATGCAGTGGTGCAGATGCACAAACACAAACAGGCAGACCAACACTGTCATCATACACAGCAGGTGAGGGGTGGGGGTGCCAGTGTCCCCAGGCAACCACACAACACATGAGGAGAGCTGAATACCAATCATACAGATGTGCATACACTGCCACACTAAGGTAACTCATGGATCCAAATCCCCTATGTGGGCAAGCAGGCATTGTCAGATGAGAGGGAGCACAAAACACACATGTCACACAGGCACGTAGGAACAACAACTGACACAGCAAGACACAGACACACCACAGCACCACCCCCAGGGCCCCCACAATGTGGTGACCCTGGGCTGAATAAAAATCCCACTGTGATGACAAAGCTAAATGTCGTTCACACTGTGAACCACAGTCAGGTGTCCTGAGCAACAAACTACCATCACACCTACACAAGCACAAATCAATCAGCATGGCCAGTAAGCCAAGGCCAACATGGAGGCAGGGGACTAGCTGGGCAACGACTCCCATCTGCACACACTCAAGACCACACCCCTCGACCTCCAACAATGTGCAGCAGTGAAGTACACATGCACTGGTGACATTGCACATGCACCCATGACTATTCCAGGGTGGTGGGTGGGAACCAAGGTGCAGAAACACATCACACATGGCCACTCAACAAGACTCCTGAATGTCTGACACACTGCACACTACGCTGTACATGGACATGACGGCGATACCACACCAACCAATGGGATCCCAGCCACAGTCACACACCAATGAAGAAGCCAAGGTCACCCACAAAGAACACACATAGACAACAACCAACATTGCAGCCCGGACCCTGAGGAGTGCCAGCAGTCACACACACAACGTGTCACAATCACTGAAAGATAACACGAACTGAAAATCACATGACAGGGGCAAACAACAAGTGCCAAGGGGAAACCTGACTGTGACCCATCTGCGTCTGCACACAAACTCAGCCCTGACAGCAAACACACCTATGGGTGACACCCTGATGACCAGTAATGTGCCATGCACCCACATCACAGAGAACACAGGGAGAAGACTTTGGGGGAACATAGCTCAAGTCAGCAAGCATCACAAACAGGTACAACACTAGGGATCACAGCATGCGCAGATAAATGGAAGTGAACACACAGACATGCACATACAACACACACCTTGGGCGCAGGCAATGTCACACGTGTACACACTGCCATGAGGGGACTCCACTCCTGTGTGAGGAAAGCTGTGCCATATGTTGCCTCAGTAGGGCCCCATCATGTCAGCTGAGCACTTGGTCACACAATCAACAATTAGCACCAAATGAGGGCTCCCATCACATCAGCCTGGTCATGGATGTGCCAACGGAATCATCAGCACAGATCCAACACACTTGTATAGCAATGTTGCACTGACTACACGGATGAGTCCTTCCCCATTGATGCCCAAACCTGCATGTCCAGTGGAGATGGCAACACGGTCAGGGAAGTAGACAAATGCAACGATGGCAGGCACAACAGATGTGCAGGGGTGGAAGCCACAGATATGAAATTGCTAATGTAAGTAGGAAATCCCATTGCCAAATACTGAACACATGACACCCTCAGATGCTGCTATGGATGACATGGATACACCACATGATAGGACACATTCCCCCTGGACCACATGGGTTCCTGCACAGTAACACTTCATAATCATGAGACCAGATATCACCATCACTGCAGCAAGGGCATGGTTAGCAGCACCAACAACATGTACATCTGAAGCATGAGCACTAGAGAAAAGAAAGTTGCTTTATTCAGCATATGTGTTGAATGAAAACGACGTCCAGAAAAAATAGAGCAAAGGCCAATGGCCAGTCCATTGTCAAAGTTCAAACAGGGTGACACTGGCAGATGTCACCCTACGCATGCCTGCACAAAACCAGGGACAATCCACTAGGAGGGGCAACCGGGGGGCAGGCCAGGCACCGCAGGGACAGGATCAGGGCTCACCAGGGGAGTCAGGGAAGGGGTGGTGGGTGCTGGAGAGCCACTGACAACTGCAGTGGAGGTGTCTGACATGGTGTGTGCCGGCACAACTGGGGGGCATGACTCAGATGTCGTGGGTGCCGGCACAACTGCAGTGGACCCTGCAGATGGAGTGGACAGGTCCGCCACTGCAGTGCCCAAGTCAGACAGGGCGGTAGTGGACTCCACTGCAGTGCCTACCTCCAGGGGAGGAGAATGGGGAACAGGCAAGGTGGGTTGGACAGAGGGGGAGGACACCCTCACCACATCAGTGGCACAGACAAGCGCAGCGGGGGTGTGGTGCTGGGAGAGCAAGTGGCAGGGGGAGAAGGCCTGATCCTCTTGGGGATGGTATATCTGTGGGTGGGGGAACCTGGGGCAGGGTGTGGTGGGGGCACCTGTGCAGTGGGGGCCTGAGGGATGGAGGACGGAGACCTTGTGCCTGAGCTGCAGAGCGGTGGCGGGGTCTTGCTCTTAGGACTCCGGGGGGACTTGCGGGTGGGGGCCTCAGTCCGTCTGCGCCTGGGGGAGGGTGTCCGGGGGCGAGGGGCACTCTGCTCCGTGTGGGTGGGCTTCCTCTTCCCCCGGGATGCTGGAGCAGCTTCATCGGTGGGGAAGAGGCCGAGGTCACAGAGGAAGAGCTGCTGTGACTTTGGGGTTGCAGGTGAGGCAAGGGAGGGTGCTTTGGAGGGAGAGGGAACTGAGGACTGCGCAGTGCATGTGGATGCGTGTGTGTGTTCCAGGGCCCCATCCCCTGTGAGTCTGGCTTCAGTCCCCTGAATGTGCGTGCGTGTGCGTTTTGTCATTGGCGTGTGTGTCAGTGTGCTGGATGTGTGTGTGCTGGTGTGTGCCTGTGCCAGTGTGTGTGTGCTTGGGATGGGTAAGGTGCTGGGGAGTGTGGATGGAGCAGAGGCAGGAGGGGTGAGGGACCGTTTGAGGAGGGACACTGCTGCCGTCAGGGAGGAGTCCATGGACCTATTGCCCCTCTGTAGGTCAGACATGCCCGATGAGATGCCCTCCATGAACAACACCAGCTGAGTCAACAGCGCGGTGTGCGCATGGAGGACACTCAGCATGGCTGTCTGCCCTACATGGAGCTGGCGAAGGAGGTACACAGACTCCTCACTCAGGGCAGCAGGGGACACAGGGGCAGGGGCAGGGGGTGCGGTGCCTGGCCCAAAGGAGACACGCTCCCGGCCATGGGAGCCTCCACGGACCTGGGGAATGGGAGCCGATGGGAGGGCGGTGGTGGTGCTGGTGGTGGCGGGGACAGCAACACTAGCTGGGGTGTGGTGGCTGCTGACACCCGCCTCCACAAGGGAGTCATCCTCCGAGTTGCTCTGGTCCTCAGCTGAGGTGGATGCTGCTGAGGACTCCTCGGTGTGGCTCCCCTCGCCCTCCGTGCCACTGGGTCCCTCCGACCACTCCTCGGCTGCTGACCCAGTCTGGCTCTCTGGCTCCTCCTGGTCCGTGGAGCTGTCCCCTTCCGTGGCCGTGGATGTATCTGCAAACAATGGGGAAACAGACAGACATCAGTCACCTGCACATAACGCACACACCACTGTGAGCACAGCACATCACAGAGCAAGCCCTGGCATCATTAGTTGTACATTGCTAAAAGTGCCCTAACTGAACAGGAGAAGCCAATTGTCAGTCTGATGCCAAGCATGGCACTCACATCCCACATGGCCTTGCACCCATCTGTCTGGTGTCTGTTGGATTGCAACACCCCAGTGTTGACACATGCACCAAGTACACAGTAGTTGGACAGTGCAGAGGACACGGTGTGGCATGTGGACATGCACACATCACAGCTCTTGCCACTGAGTCAGTACAGGTTTCCGGATGAAAGGGATGCCCAGAGTCAAATAGGAAATGCATGTGATGCATACCAGCGACAGACACCATGATGCACCCATGTCCTGATAGCCAGCGCCACTATGGTGTGCATGTAGCACATGTCACTCCCCTGCAGGCTCACCAATCAGTAGACACATGCCATGGCGGAGGCATGACTGCAAAGTCATACATCACTGTCTCAGTGATGTATGACTTTGCAGCCAGGCAACAACACTCTGCACTGTGTCACAATAGTAGGTCATGGGGAATGCAAGTCCTGGAGCTGCACAAGTGCACATGTACATCCCCCCCACAACACATCCTCTTAACCCTCATCTGTCCAGGTCATACCTATTGGACATATGGTAGACCTGTGACACTACCCTCTGAACCTGAGCCCCTCACACTCTGCTGTGCATGGGGAACAGCTGCCTGAACTTCACATTCACATGCCCCAGTCTGCATGGGCAGCTGATCAGACACCTATGTGTCACACAAGTATCGTCTCCTATGGTCACATCTCCAGTGGCATGCTGAGCCCCTACCAAGAAACTCCACAGCAGTCCTGGCGACTAATCCACAGCACACTGACACAGAGGCAGACACCTGAGGGGTCAAATCACTGCGCACAATGTGTCAGCTGATACACGGGAGTGGGAGTACAGAGTGTATTGTATGGCCTGGAGTAGGCATGACTGTCCAGCCCCACATGAATGAGGGATGAGCCCTGGACTGTAGGCAGCTGGCTAAGTATGTGTGACACACGTCATATACATACTCCTGGGGCCCAAACATTGTTCCCACCCGCAGCATGGGTGTGTGCCAGATACCCCAGCCACATGTGGTGGATCAGCTCAGCAATTGGACCACAGATCAAAGTAACACGCTGAATACATGTCAGAATACAGGCATTGTGTAAGCAATGGACCCACCCATGATGCCCACCACAGAGTCAGGGAAACAGATGCTGTCTCCCACCTTGAGTCAAGCAAACTGCAAGGACACAGTCCTAAGTGACAGAATCCCCTGCATGTAAGGGCCACACCTGGGTATCAGATGAGGAGTGGGCAGTGCACAATAGAGGGACATGGCTCCTGGACAACATGACTGCTGTACTGTGGCAGTTTAACCAGGCCCGAGGAGGGCACATAGCATGTTAGACAGAGTTCACAGTGCAGTCTTTGACTCACCTCCTCCTTGCTGCTCTCTGGCCTTCAGCTGCCCATCCAGGTCTGGAAAGACCACCGCCAGGATCCTGAGCATGTGGGGGGTCAGGGTCCGTGTTCCGCCCCTCCTGCGAGGAGGCGACAGCTTCAGCTGGACCCGTGCAATCCTCCGGGTCCAGCCCCGAAGGTCCTGCCACCTCTTTTGGCAGTTGCGGATCCGGCGCTTGTAGACCCCCACGGACCGGACAGCCCGGACGATGTCCTTCCATATCTCCTGCTTCCGATGGGCAGAAGCCTGTCAGGATGACAAAGTGATAAGGCCATTACTACACATGCAACATATCCGTGCATGACACAGTTGCATATACATGTCGCAATCACAGGGGCACATGGTGTACACAGGCAGTGCACGGCTGCCCATGGACAGTTTTCCAGAAGTCACTACATGGTATCATTGCATGGGGAGTAAAACCCTGTTCAGAAGCACTGTCACTGCACCATACCTGTCCAGTGCAAGTCACTACACACTATGGGGGGTGACAACTACTCAGTGAGCCTGCTAGCCAGTGGCGTGCAGACTCTCAGCCTTGCTAGTCTGACAAAATGCACATTCAGAAAGGCAGTGCACAGGACACTCACCTGCTCCCCTGGTGTCCCATACAGCTTGCTGTACTGTGGAAGTAGGCTGTCCAGCAGGGCCTGGTTCTCTTCAAGGCTGAAGGCTGGGGCTCTCTCCACAGTACGTGCCATTGCAGGGTCCAGAGGGGCAGAGACAGCAGCAGTGCAGTGGCAGATGTCGTCTTGGAGCATGTAGTGCAGGCAAGTGGGCTCTCAGGGGAACAGCCAGCAATATATATGTGCTGGAGAGGCAGATACTGTCCCTTGTGTCCAAAGTGATAGGTCCAAGTCGTTTGCATCTTCTGAATCTGGCCAATCCATGGAATAGCAGCACCTAAACACGCCCACAGCATCCTTCAAATCTTCAACTTCATGACATACATGATTTTGCAACATTGTTGTGGGTGACCAACTGAATTTCCAGCAACCGACTCGTTCGAAATTCGAAAACGCGTCCGTTGCCAGGCAAGCCCATTGTCAATGGGTGCGCACAGATCGGTCCATTGCGGTACAACGCGCACAGGGGTACAACGCGTACCCGCACACATTGAAGGCAATGGGCCGGCCGGAGGCACCGATCGGTCCATTGCGGTACAACGCGCACAGGGGTACAACGCGTACCCGCACACATTGAAGGCAATGGGCCGGCCGGAGGCACCGATCGGTCCATTGCGGTACAACGCGCACAGGGGTACAACACGTACCCGCACACATTGAAGGCAATGGGCCGGCCGGAGGCACCGATCGGTCCATTGCGGTACAATGCGCACAGGGGTACAACGCGTACCCGCACACATTGAAGGCAATGGGCCGGCCGGAGGCACCGATCGGTCCATTGCAGTTCAACGCGCACAGGGGTACAACGCGTACCCGCACACATTGAAGGCAATGGGCCGGCCGGAGGCACCGATCGGTCCATTGCGGTACAACGCGCACAGGGGTACAACGCGTACCCGCACACATTGAAGGCAATGGGCCGGCCGGAGGCACCGATCGGTCCATTGCAGTTCAACGCGCACAGGGGTACAACGCGTACCCGCACACATTGAAGGCAATGGGCCGGCCGGAGGCACCGATCGGTCCATTGCAGTACAACGCATCACTGTACATGTGACTGGCATAGGTCAGCATGCCTGTCTCAGATGGACATATGCCAGACACAGATAGCTCCCAGGGAGTGAGGGGCACACCTACATCACGACAGCCTGTCCAAACCTTATCATAAGGCATGTAAGGCTGCATTTCCTATTGTGTGTATGTTGGTGTACATGTTGTCCTGTGGGTGTCACCTGTGGGCAGCCACCCCCAGGCTGTGCACGTGTTCATGGGGACAGGATCCTGGGTGTTACGTGTACGTGACCACTGTGATGTGCAACTGTTCATATCTGTGCATGTGTCATGGTCACATTTCACAGTGGTGTTTGTGTATGTCATGTCACATACCCCGTGAGTCCCATGTGGGACGGTATGTTTGAGCCAGGGTGTCCCAGTGGCACAATAGTGATGGACCTCCACAGTCTTTGTGCATGTAGTGTTTACAATGTCTCTGATTTCATGTGCACAATGGGAGACAGTCTCCACATCCACGTTGTGTGTGCATGGACTCTGATGTTGTGCGTGTGTGTCACAGACGTCCATGTCTGTCCTGCCATGGCAAGTGTGGCCACTACCTGTGGGGGTCATGTTTGTTTTGCTGTGGTGTACACATGATACTCCAGGTGATGCCAGTGTCCATGTGGCATTACAGGGTCCCTGGGAATGTACCTGTCGTTGAGCTGTGGTGCCTGGGGCACATCTGTCCTCACATGTCACTGTGGGGGGTGACTGTGACACGGCATCATGATATCCAATGGGCCAACCTGGGACAAATTGATGCCACCTGTAGGACCGTGTTGACAGATGTTGGCCATGTATGTACCATACATGTCCTTCCGGTACTGCACACTTCATGTAGTTGTGCCTCATGATGATGTATGTTGGGATCTTGAGTGTGTTCAATGCCGCATATGTGGGGTGACTTACGATCTTGCTTACTTCTCCTCTGCACTGCAGGGCTCCTGCTGTCCATCGGCCATTCCCAGACCTGGCAACGATGGTGGAACGGGACAGCATCCGACGGTACCGCTTCACCAGGCAGCTGATTGAGGATTTGGCAGTGCAGTTGTCCCCACATTTGCAGCCTGGCCGGCCGTATCCTACAGCGCTGACCCCCAAGGTGAAGGTGATGGCAGCCCTACACTTCTTTGCCACCGGTACCTTCCAACATACTGTGGCGTCTGCTGGTGGGATGTCACAGACCATGTTCAGCCGTGTGCTCCGCGATGTTTTGGCGGCAATGTTGCTCTTCCTGAACCGGTACATCTATTTCCCTAGACTGCGACGACTCACTGACGTGAAGAGTGACTTTTATGCCCTGGGGAGGATGCCGCATGTCATTGGCTCCATTGATGGGACACATGTGGCTTTGGTACCACCACAGGCCCAGGAGCAGGCCTACAGGAACCGCAAGCACTACCACTCGGTCAATGCACTGGTGGTGTGTCTTGCAGACATGACCATCACACACGTGTGTGCCCGTTTCCCTGGTTCAGCACACGATGCCTTTGTGATGAGGAGTAGTCGCATCCCCAGGATGATGGCACAGATGCAGAACCAGCGTGCCTGGCTTGTCGGTGTGTACTGACTTTGTGCCATTGTGTGTGATCTGATCTGTAGTATTCCGCCCACTTTTCCAAGTCAGCTAATGTGCACTTGTCTGGCCGTAGGTGACTCGGGATACCCCAACATGCCGTGGTTGCTGACACCCCTCAGGAACCCTGTGACACCTGCCCAGATGCGCTACAATGAGGCACATGGTCGGACCAGGAGAGTGATTGAGCGGACCTTTGGTCTCCTGAAGAGCCGCTTCCGCTGCCTGGACAAGACCGGAGGGTCCCTCCCATATGCCCCTGCGAAAGTGTGCAAGATTATCATCGTCTGCTGCATGCTCCACAACATGGCAGTGCGGAAGGAGTTGCCTCTCATCCAGGATGACGATGACCAACATCCGCCACCTGTGGAGGATCCTGGCCTGGACCACGATGCCAGTGACGATGATGATGATGATGGTGATGGTGATGTCCGCACACAGCTCATCACCAACTTCTTTAGCTGAATGTGAGTATCCTGAGGTGTCATGTCAATGATGTGAGTTGGCATGATGTGTGGGTGGTGCTCTGGTGCTGTTGGAGTGTGTCCATGGGCTACTTGACTGGATGTGTGTTGCGATGTGTGCTTACAGGTGGGCTGTACTCCCCAACAGTGTTGACATGCTAACTTGGTTCTGGGTGGGTATCTTGTAACATGTATTGTGCATGAGTTTTGCTGTTCTGTCCTGTACTCCATTGCTTTTGACTGTGTGTCATTTCTGTCCTTCACAGGGTACTTTCAGATTCGTTTGGTCAACTGTGTCCACCGACGACGTGATTGCACATCCAGGCTGGTAGCTGTTGTGTCCCTACAGGTGATGTGCGCCACACCCATGGACTTCCTTCCGTCTACAGTTGTTGACTGTGTGCCCGCTACCAGGTGGGGTTACCTTGCATCTGTAGTGGTTACGGCATGTTGCTACTGTGTAATAAACCTGTGCTTCACTTAGTGATGTGCGTTGTCTGTGGTCACACATTTGACTGCCATTTGCTTACTGCACCTGTGGGCTACTTGACTACAACTGGGAATGGGTGTGGTGTCTGTGCATTGCACCGTCTTCCCTGGCAACATCAGTGTAGGCAATGAGTCAGATGGCCTAGGTGTGTATGTGTCGTGTAGCCCTGGTGGTGTGTCTCCCTCATGTGTGTCACGTTGCCTGTACTCACATACCTGTGTTGTCCTTGCTGTTGCAGTTCGCATACACAGTGTAATTTTGCAGTTCATCATCCCCATAACAGCACCCACGTTGGAATCACGACAGAGGCAAGTATGGTGTATTAGTGTGTTTATTGTGATACATTTGTGTTAATAGTGCATAGGATGGGTTGTGCTGTACATGAATCTTGCAATCCCAAGTTCCTAGGTGAATTGAAAGTCCGGGTAGACAGGATCCCCAGTATCGGGGCCACAGTTGTCTGACACATTGGTCCAACTTGTACTCCCCATGCAATGTGTGGGAGTAGTGTTGCCGTCAACAGGGTGAACAGTCTGTGCACAAAGGCGAACATCCAGAACAGGTTCAGGCTTCCTGGGAGTTGCGCTTGGCCATCGGCCTCTCACTTTTCCCTCCTCGGACGACCCCTCTTCTTGGGGGGGGCCCTCAAGTGCAGGCTGCTGCGGTGCAGGGGACTCTCCGCCAGAGTCCTCCTCCCTCCCTGTGGCAGTTGCAGTTTGTTCGGCACCAGATGTTGTTGGCACACAGGGAGGTGTGGACTGGTTGCTGTTCATCTGGCGGAGGCATTGTAAAATGTCCCTGTGCACCGCCGTCATCTCATGCAGTGCATCCCACTTGGACTCCACGCGGGACATGTGTGAGTCCACACGGGACATGTGTGACTCCACGTGGGACATGTGGGAGTCCAAGCGGGCATGATGGGCAGCCTGCTGCTGTTTAATGTCTCTGAGGAGCCCCACTACCTGGCTGAGCTCTCCGGTGCTGGACTGGTACGCATCAGCTATGCGTACCAGTTGTGGGTCGTCATGCACACCAGCAACGTCTGCAAGCAGCAACCTCTGTCTCCCACCCCTCCCACCACCCCTGCTGACATGTGCAGTGTGTGCAGTGGCACGCACAGATAACCCTGGTCCACCTTGGGGGTTGGTGGTGGTGGTGGTGTCCATGGCCCCAGGTTGGTCCAGGGTCACTGTGCTGGTGTTGCTCCTTATTCTGTCCATGTCGGCAGGGATGGTATTCGTGGTGACAGTCGTTGTAGGGGTGGGTGCAGGGGGTGCAGCTGGTGGTCCTGCTGGTGCTGCAGCTGGTGGTCCTGCTGGTGCTGCATGTTGACTTGCACCGGATGTGCCAGGTTGTTCTTCATCGTCCGAGGAGGACAGAGGCTGTACGACGCCAGTGAGCTCGGCATCCTCTTGAGCCTGGGACTGGGACTCCTCAGCGTCTGCTGCTGTGTCCCCATCATCACCTGTTTTTGGGAGACACAAACAATGTATGTCATGTTTCTGCAGGCATCAGTGGTTGACACACATGACAGTTGTGACTGTGCCTCTGGGTGCGGGCCTGTACATTGCATTGTCCTAAGTCGTCACAGTCAGGGGTTGATATTGGTGTGGCACATTGTCCTGCATTATTTGGGCATTTCTATGTATTTTCTGGGGTGTGAACATGGTCTGCATTGCTTGTGTTTGGTTGACAGCCAGACCTCCTTCCCACCCAGCCAGCCAGTCAGTTATCCCACCATGGAACGTGCTTGCGTTGCAGGGAGTGTAAGTTGTCTCTCAGGATGTCAGTCAGTGGTGTCCTGCTGTTTGTTGGTGCACAGTTGGCAGCAGGGCCTTGTGCTCCCCACAGCAGTAGCCAGTGTCAGCCATCTTGTGAGTCCTTCTCCACTCCCTGTGATGTGAGCATGGTTCAGGGTGGTGTTGATGGGCCAGTTGTGAGGCTGAGCAATGTCTGTGACTACAACTCCCATCATGCTATTGCCTCCACCCCCTTCCCAGCATGCCCATGCTTCCTTCCTTTTGACTCTGCTTCCCTGTGGGGTGGGCTGGCTGTGCTGACAGGATGGCTGGGAGTGTTGTCCTGGCAGTTGTTTGGCTAAGAGTCCCAGGAGTGTCCCTGTGCTTCACACAACATAACCCAGGGTGGTGGTGCTTTGTGGGATCTTGTGTTAGGATGGAGGGCATTGCATTCCACCAGGTGGGTACTGTGGAGTTTGTGTTGGGGAGGGTGTGAGGGGAGGTGCTGGTGACTATAGTCAGTGCTGCAAGTCCCCCTTCCCACCCAGCCAGCCAGATATCCCACCATGGAACGTGCTTGCATTGCAGGGAGTGTAAGTTGTCTCTCAGGATGTCAGTCAGTGGTGTCCTGCTGTTTGTTGGTGCACAGTTGGCAGCAGGGCCTTGTGCTCCCCACAGCAGTAGCCAGTGTCAGCCATCTTGTGAGTCCTTCTCCACTCCCTGTGATGTGAGCATGGTTCAGGGTGGTGTTGATGGGCCAGTTGTGAGGCTGAGAATATGTGTGACTGCGACTCCCATGATGCTATTGCCTCCACCCCCCTTCCCAGCATGCCCATGCTTCCTTCCTTTTGACTCTGCTTCCCTGTGGGGTGGGCTGGCTGTGCTGACAGGATGGCTGGGAGTGTTGTCCTGGCAGTTGTTTGGCTAAGAGTCCCAGGAGTGTCCCTGAGCTTCACACAACATAACCCAGGGTGGTGGTGCTTTGTGGGATCTTGTGTTAGGATGGAGGGCATTGCATTCCACCAGGTGGGTACTGTGGAGTTTGTGTTGGGGAGGGTGTGAGGGGAGGTGCTGGTGACTATAGTCAGTGCTGCAAGTCCCCCTTCCCACCCAGCCAGCCAGATATCCCACCATGGAACGTGCTTGCATTGCAGGGAGTGTAAGTTGTCTCTCAGGATGTCAGTCAGTGGTGTCCTGCTGTTTGTTGGTGCACAGTTGCCAGCAGGGCCTTGTGCTCCCACAGCAGTAGCCAGTGTCAGCCATCTTGTGAGTCCTTCTCCACTCCCTGTGATGTGCGCATGGTTCATGGTGGTGTTGATGGGACAGTTTTGGGGCGGGCAATATGTGTGACTGCGACTCCCATGATGCTATTGGCTACACTGACTTGGCCAGCATACACAGAATTCCTTCCTTTGAGTGGTCTTCACTGTGTGTTGGTGTTGTTGTGGTGGCTACATGTGTGGATGTGTGTGTTAGTTCTATTTGTGCCACTGCCTAGCTGTAGTTGTGGTTGTGTTTGTACATGTGTTGGCACAGTTGGATGTGACTTTTTTGATGGCATGTGTTGTGTTTATCTGACTGACATACACATTTTGGGATGATTCTGTTCTAGTTGCTGTGTAATTGCTATGAGTGCATGGTTTGACTCTCCCCTTGACAGTGATGTGTGTGTTTTGTGGCAGTTTATTGTGTACATTTGTTGTGTACTCACCAGGCTCTGGGATGTCCTCTAGTCCATATACGCTCACTGGCGGAAGGATGGCCCGCACCTTCTCCTCCCAGGGCCTGAGGTATATTGGCTTGGCAGGAGGGCCACTGCCGGTGTGTTGGCTGTTGATGTAGTCTTTCTTCAGCATGTCCCATACCCTCCTGCGCACGTCATACCACCTGTTCTGGATGTCCGTCTTTGTGCGCCGACATGGTGATTGGGCGTTCACCCTGTTGATGATCCTCTCCCACATCTTGGTTTTCTGCGACATGGGGGTCTGTTGGACCAGAGTGCCAAACAGCTGTGGCTCCACCCTGAGGATCTCGTCTACCATGACTTCCATTTCACTATCTAGGAACTTGGGATTCTTCTTGGGGGGCATGGTGATGGGTGGTGATGGTGGGTGATGTGTGTGTTGGTGTGCAGGTGAGGGTGTGTGGGTGTGTGTTGTGCTGGGTGTATGTGAGGTAGGTATTTGTTGGTGTGCTGATGGTGTGTGGCTTGTGTGAGGGATGAGCTGTGGGTGTGTGGTTGCTTTCTCTTGGGTGCTGGCAGTGGAATGGCATTTGCAAAGGCTCATGGTTGTGATTTGTGTCCTTTATATAGGTGGAGTTGTGGGTGTGTCCTTGTTCTCTGTCCCCACCCCCCCCAGTATTTATTGGCTTGGTAATTGCATGTTTGGCCTTTTTTTGGTTGATTTTTCCTTTGTGCTGTTTGTGTATGTTGGAAACGTTCTTGTGACCGAGTCGGACCCTGCATTGGTCTCGTACGGTGTTTTCCGTTTCGTTCACGCTGTGTTTGTGCAGTTTTCTATGCTGCGTACGCGTCGGTCGCGGTGTATTGTGTTGCTTCGGCTCGGTTTTGTATGCGTGTCGGTCGTACGGCTTGTCCTCCGTCCGACTCGCTCGTGGTTTTCGCGCCTTGCATCGTACTTAGCGGTTTGGAGTTCGCGTGTACGTTTCGGTCGGATTTGTTCCGGGTGCGTGTCGGTCGGTTGGATTCGCGTGTTTTTCCGGCCGGATTGCTGTTTTCCGTGCGGCTCGGTCGGTCGGCTTGGTTTCGTTACGTGTCGGTCGGATTTTTCGCGCCTTGCATCGTACTTGGCGTGTCGGGCGCCACGGGTGCGTGTCGGTCGGTATTTTTTCCGGATCCGAGTCGGTCGGTGCTTTTTCCGGCCCGAATCGGAATCGACCCCTAAGTAATGTGCCACTCTCTAGTTCTCAAGATTCACTGGAAAGGATACTAGACATAAACAACACATAGCAGTTCCAAAGTAAAAGGCATGATTATTTCAAAAGAGGGAGAACTTTGATGTAGAGTATTGTTCTGTGCTATTCCTGAGTGTCAGAGTACGTGGGCCATTAGGGCTTTCACAGGCAGTGTGGCCATGGGAATGCTTAACAATGGTATGAAGTGGACCACTTTAGCATACTACATATCGTATCACAGGAGACAAATCTATTAACAAACACCAATGGATGGGTTTCCTTAGAGTACTAAGGCTATTGTCTGTGTTTTCAATAACCTCATAGGCTAGGTCCTTGAGGTCATTGCTTGTACACTGTTCACAATTACAAATTTGTAATACTTACCCCATAATGTTTTAACCAAGTAGATAGTCGGTTTAATGCCCAAATGCCCAGGCAACCTTTCATTAGGACATTATCCCAACCTTAGACTTGCATTGGTCTTATGGGCAATTATGAAATGGCTCAATAATGAATAGTAGACTATAACAAGAGTCCCTAATAATACAAGTAAAAGCCTGTTTTCATCAAATGCTTATCAACAAAGCTGATACCATTTCTATGTGCTCTACATAACTGGTCTTACTATTGCCAAATTTAAGGTACTCAATGTATTGGTTTCACAGGGATGAACAACTGATATTTCCCTACCAACAATCATGTTCATGGCCTGCAGGACACATCAGAAGTCATCAACAAGTACCTAACTCACTGAGCCATCTTGCAGACATTGACTGACTTATGACATGAGTATATCCCTAGATCACTAGATTATATCAAACACTTTACAAGTAAAATTTGTAAATTATTACCCCAGGACAATACCTGAATCTTATAGTGGAAATTTCTGCTATTGATAACATCCATGAAATAATGTATATAATAAAGAAGCCCTGATAGACTTAAGAAATTATGTAGCAATCACTGAAGACTCATTAAACACAGTGATTGTGTTCGGTTAAATAGCAATATGTGGATGTCTTTGACAACCACACATCATGACTGGATACTACTTGAATCTATAGGGAAAGTAAGGTGCTGAGATAGTTTTATTGCATGTATAATATGACCCAAAATTGTAATTGTGACACATTTAACATACATTAATGACAAACATTTGAAAAATACTAATCGAATATATATAGCAATGATAACCTATGTTAAGTGCAGGTAAAGTATAGATATCTGGAAAAGCAAACAAACTTAGTACTATCAACAGAACCTAAAAATGTGTTTGAGAAAGATGCATTGCATGAAGAACTACACAAGGAGATTGGTGTTTTTTTTTTTTAAATAGATCTTGCTATCACAATTAATGAGTGAAATGGGCCTGTATGAAGATGGACTAAGTTCAGGCTTGTCTTTTTTCCTAAATACAACTATAGTTGTCTTACACCACGAATCAGGAATAAAGCCCCTTTGAGCTGATTGAAATAAAGACATAATATCTTGCAGGAACGATTGCCGGAATGTTCTAAAAAATTTCAGAGGGATGCCGTCCGGCCCCACCGCCTTACCAGAAGCTAGGGAGGTTATAGCACCTTCCACTTCTTCCCAAGTAATCAGAGCTGCAGGGGCCACGTTTTGGTCAGGGGTAACCTCTGTTGTTGCTAAGTCTTTGAAAAATTCTTCTGGAGACTCTCCCCCTGACTTAGGGGCCTATTAGGATGGCGGGCGGACTTTTGTACGCCCGCCATCCCTGCAGAGCTGGGACCGTCCGCCATAGGTGCGCCGGTCCCACCCGCCATATTAGGATGCACCCGCCACACTGGCGGGCGCATCCCGGTAGTTTAACATTGCGGACGGTGCTGCTGGCTGCAGCACCGTGCGCAATGTTAAAAACCCATGTATTGCATTGCGATGCACAACGTGGCAGGCACCGCGCGATGCCTGCCACCTTGGGCATTACAATGTCAGGCGGTTCCATAGGTACCCCCCAAGTGCAGCACCCCACCCCCCCACACCCCGGGGGCCGCAACGGGCCCCCAAAGTGAATTACCGTATGCCTTTCCATGGCAGAGTCTCTGCCATGGAAAGGCATGTTTCCGCTGTCAACGTAATATGGATGGCGGTGCCTTGCAGGCACCGCCACCATATTGTTGTCCTTATCCGCCCGACTGGCAATCGTGACGATTGCCGACCGGCGGAAATGCGGCGGACGTCCGCCGCGGTACCCCCCGCCATAGTAATATGGCGGGGGTGAATTGTGCTGTGATGGCGGGTGGATCGCCACCACCGGCCGGGCGGTGGTGATCCGCCCGCCATCATAATGACCCCCTTAGTGCCTTCCTCAGTGTAGAGTTGCCTATAATAGTTTTGAAATACATTCAGGATTTCTGTCGGGGAATCCTGTACCTGACCTAAATGGTCTTTAATCCTACAAATTCGGTTTGAAACTTCCCGCTGCTGTAAGCGCTTCGCCAGAATCCTCCCAGTGTTTTCTCCAAGTTCATATGTTTCAGCTCTATGCTGTACATACTTGGCCGCTAATTCTTCACCGAAGTGCTGGTGTATTTTACATTTGGCGATGGCAATTAACTGTTGACACTCTTCTGTATTTTGGCCCCCGCTATTTTCCTCATAAACCCAATCTCAGCCAGCCTCAGCTGTTCCACCTATTTCCTAATTTTCTCCTGTGCTGCCTTCTGATGAGAAATAGAAAAGCTTAGAGTCTCACCGCGTACACCTGCTTTAAAAGCATCCCAAACAATAATTTCAGAAGCTGTATTTCTATTAATAACAAAAAATTCCCTAATCCACTTGGCCATATATTCACAATACGACTGGTCCAGCAATAGCTTTCTATCGAAAGTCCACTGTCTCTGAGGTCTTAAAATACAGCTTAGTGGTACTTCTACCACTAACGGATTATGATCTGAAATAAGCCTCGGGAAGATCTCAATTTTGACTGACTCAGCCAATTGATTGGAGATAAGGAAGAAGTCCAAACGGACTAATTTATTGTGAGGGGCCGAGTAGAAAGTAAATCCTGGATCATCTTGGCTGTGTCTATACCACACATCAGCCAGCCCGTGCTCCATGACTAGTCCTTGAAGGGCCTTAAAAGTTCTGCCTTTTTTTCCTAGGTATGGAAATTCCCCAATCAGATTAAAATTACTGTCTAAATGTATATTGAGATCTCCACAAAAGATCACAGGGTGTGGCCATAAAGCCAATTCTACATTTAGGTGGTTCAAAACAGACGGGTCGTCTAAGTTAGATCCATAGATGGAGCAGGTTGAGACAGGGGCATTATTAACTATAAATTCCATTATAACCCAGCGTCCCACACTGTCTTCCTTGGCTCGCTTACAAACCCCGATGCCTCGCTTTGCTAATATAGCCACCCCTTTCGTTGTTGTACCCTGTCGAGAGCAGGCTAACAGGTCAAGAGCTAAATCCTTCAACCAACCGTGCTTGCTCCAGGGTATATGGGTCTCTTGAATACATAACAAATCATTCCGCATAAATTGCAGAATCTTGGCCAGCATGTCTCTCTTTTTCCTGTCATTCAGACCACATATGTTCAATGAACAAACACGCATTCTACCCGTCATCCTTGTGGTTAACACGAATCAAATCAGATCTTGCCACATAGTACCAATAATAATACATAATAATAGTGATCATTTCATTTTTTACTTGCATACATAGAAATGCCATGACAACCCGTGAAAAACAACAACATCTGCACCCACCTAACCTCCCTAACCCCCTACCCCTCCTCTTCCCCCTTGACCCCCCTCAACCCCCACCCCTCCTTCCACCTCCCCCCTCCCTCCCACTAAATGAGGCATAAGGACCGAAGGTCCTCAGTGATGGAGAGCCAGCCGCCAGCCCCTCCCTGGGTCCCCCCCCACAAAAAAAAAGAGTGAAGAGAAGAAAAAGGAAAAGAAAATCAGCACACAAGCATAAGAGACCTAATCTTAGCATTGAAGTAGCCTCGAGTAAACATCAAGGATTCTGCAAAAAGAAGATTATATTTGGATATCCACCTTAAATCGATTGCAGAAACTCTTTCGCTAGAATTTCGGAAGAGAAAAATTGTGCCTGACCCTTAAATATAACTTTTAGTTTAGCTGGGTTAAGCAAAAAGACCTGTGCCCCTTTTGCCTGAAGCAATGGAATCAGTTGCCGCAGCTGCCACCTTTTCTCTACTGTTGCCTGACAAAAATCAGGTCTCACAAAAAATTTGCAGCCCTTTCCCGCCCTTTTCCTATCTGGCCTGGCTAAGTCGTATATTGCTTCTCGGGCCAAAAAATTATTAAGACAGATCAGGATAGCCCTCGGTTTGTCTATAGATTGCCCCGTTTTTTTGCGCTGATTAAAAGGAAATCTATGGGCCCTTTGCAGTTCCACTTTCCAGTCCCATTGTGTAAGTTCGGGGAATGCCTCCGAGAACAGTTCAGCCACAAAATTCCGGACGTCTGCCCCCTCCAAACCCTCTGGAACGCCCAGAACCCGCAGATTGTTCCTCCTTGAACGATTCTCCAAGTCAATCAACTTCCACATTGTATCTTCTTTCTGACCTTTCAAGGAGTCGGTCAAAGTTTTCGGCGCAGCAAGCTCGTCCTCAAGTGTCAAAATTCGGGCTTCAGCCTCCCTGATCCTGGCTGCAAATTCTGAGCAGGTCTTTGCTACCCTGCGTACTAAGTTCTGCAATTTTCGGCATGCTCCTTGAGTACGTGAGCTCTCTACACGAGTCTCCTCCCGATGAGCCATGATGCTCTGATAAATAATAGAGAGCGTCATTTCGTCAGGATCTCCCAACCCCGAAGCTCCCGTGGGTGCTCCTCCAGCCACTGCTTCACTTCCATCCAGCTTAGGGGAAAAGGAGTAGTCCCACACCAATGAGCCAGCCGGGTCTATAGCTTGTTTGCCACAGTTTCACCTTGCTCCCTGTGTTTGCGAACAGTTGCTGGGGCATATGAGGAATTATCTCCTGACTCTTCCTCTTCTAAGCGCAGACTACTTGTATCGCTTTCATCCCCATGACTCTGTTCATCTTCTGCCCAATCCTATCCGGGACTCTCATCCCCCGAGGAGTTAGAAGGATCTGACATTGAATAGAATTTATCCCCTGAGTCCCCCTCTTTTACGGGTTCCATACTTGGCCGCTCTGCATTATGAAGCGTCTGCTTGGGGATCACATCCTCTGTTTTATCCCTTTCACCAGGGCTACTTCCATGCTTCTGAGCGATTTCCTTTTTTCCCAGACCAATATTCTGAGGGGTTCCAATCTCCACGGAACTCCCGCTTTGCCGGTTAGCTGGTATTATATCCCCTATAGCAGATGTCCCTACGGTAATAATTGAACTGTTCAGATTCCCCTCAGGGCCAGTCCAACCTTCTGATACCCTTACTCCCTCCGTTGCCACCGCCTGCCCAACACTCACTTCATTCTCTTCGCTCCCACTAGGCAAAGGAGTGGCTACCGTACCTTGAATGAGTGGTCCCTGGGGCACCAAAGAAGCCTTCCAAACCGCGTTGCCGCCAGCAGTCGTTTCTGCCGTGTTTTTGCCTCTTCCCATCTGAGCTTTGAAGAGAGCAGGGAGTGTCTGCCGACCACGAGCAGGGGCACTTTTCCCCTTTCGCTCGCTCAATCCTGGAGGCGCACCACCAGCTGCCGCATGTCGAAGTCCCGCTCCTCCGCCATTCGAACTTCCAACCGGCTTCGCAGGACTCCCGGAGCCTGCAAGCAGCCCCCGGGTCCTAGTGCCTCTAGCGGTTGTTTTCGGAGGCATTGAAGGTGAGCGGGTGATATCAGTTGAGAACGCTGAGAGAAAGAAAGGTCCCGCGCGGACCAGTCTAGAGGGTGCCGGTATCTCCAGACGCCAGAACCAGGATCGCCAAATCATGCCAGACCGTGCCCAATGCAGGTTCTTTTCCCCGCCAAATCACGTGGAAGTCAGGTAGGTCGGGGGGGAGGTTATCCAGGAGAGTGCCGGTGAGTCAGCTCACTCGGCCAACAACGCTGCCGCCATCTTGCCTCCAAGCACTCCCACCGATTATCACTCCCTTGGTTTCATTGCATCAACATGGGTTTATTCCTGGGAGGGATACGGTAGATCATGTCAGACGTATCATTGCCTTTCTTGACTGGGCTCAGGCCACGGAATCACCGCTAGGGATTATCCTGTTGGACGCCGAGAAAGCTCTCGACAGGGTTTCCTGGCGGTTCCTGTGGTCTGTCTTACGATGGAAGGGGTTGTGCCCTGAATTTATTCAAGCTGTCAAAACACTTTACTCTTCACCGGAGGCTGTGATTCGTATCTCGGGGCAGGAGTCAAACCTATTTAATATTAGTAGAGGCACTAGATAGGGGTGTCCGTGTTCTCCCCTGCTCTTTGCCCTATACATTGACACTTTCCTTAACAAATTAGAGCTGAGCATGAATATTAAGCCAGTTAGAGTCAATGGTACTGAGTATAGGACATTGGCATATGCAGATGACATTGCGATACTTACGAGCGATGTCACTCTGGCATTTTCAGAAGTGAAGTTTTTGGCAGAACGGTTTGGTGCCCTCTCAGGGTATAAACTAAACATCGATAAAACGCAGATTCTTCATTCTGATAGTATGCTCCCTGTAGGCCTTCCAATTGTTTCTGAAGCAACGTATTTGGGGATTAAGATTACACCTGCGGTAGACCAAATTCCCGAATTGAATATTGTCCCAATGATAGATACTGTCAACAGAAAATTGGAGAGGCTAGATCATCTACATCTCTCTCTGCAGGGCCGAAGTAATGCTATTTAAATGTCGGTCCTCCCTAAATTTTTATATCTTTTTAGGACTGTTCCTCTGGAATTTTCTCTATCTTGCTTAGCAAAGGTAGAGAGGATCTGCTGTAGATTTCTGTGGGGATACCGCAGACCAAGAAGAGCAGCTAACCGGATGACGCTTCCAAGACTGCGGGGGTGTGGGCTGTCCCCAACTTCCTTTTATATTATTGGGCATCTATTTTGCAACATATGGGGATCCTCTTAGTGGGGGCCAAGGCTGAAATAATACCAGCTGCCAGACCGACTATATATAAAATAGGGCTGGGCAATGAGGCGAAGGGCTGTCTTGTTAGGATACTAGAACCCAGCTACTATAAAAAGACTAAATTTAAAATACTCAAAGCTGCTTCCAAAGTCTGGAGTCAGGTACGGCGCAAACTGAAGATCCCAAATCTGAATGTGTATACTCCATTCTCAGCATGTGGTACCTTGCCACCAATTTTTCAGGATCAAACTACGTTTAGGTGGGGGAACAAAGGTATTTATTCCCTGGGTGATCTTTGTGATGAGCGTCAACTTACCTCATTTACAAGTTTACAGGAAAGGTTTGACCTGTCTAAACGAGACTTTTTAAAATATTTGCAGATCCGGAGCTTTTTGGGTGGAAATGCTCTGGGGCCAGTTTTAAATTTTGATAAGATTTCCCTGGTGGAAATAATTCGAATGAAATCCCGTATAGGGAAAATCTATCAAACTTTGCTGGAAGCTTTTCCTGATGATATCAGTGTTCAGAATACAAAATGGGAGAGCAGGCTGAGGAAGGAAGGAATAAGGATTGAGGATGCATTGGAATTATCAAATCAGATTTTAATAACTGGAAGTCTTAGGAGTCAACATTTTATGGCAGTTTTTGACCTCTATTACACTCCAGCAAAAATAACTAAATGGGGAGGCACGAGGGGGAGAAATGTAACCGGTGTGGGATGCTGGCGGCCGATATTGTGAACATGTTTTATTCATGCCCTAGGTTGAGCATATTTTTACAGGATGTTGAATCTTTTCTGGTCACTGTCCTAGGGCTGTTGGTAGAAATTACGCCAGATCTTGTAATTCTGGGAGTTGAATATAATATGGAGGGGAATGAGAGGCTGAGGCCCGAGATGGGATTCTTGTTTATTGCAATGGCTATTGTCCGTTTATGTATTACCTCCCAATGGATAAGCTCTGATCCCCCCACCTTTAGCAATTGGCGGTCAAGGATCCTGTCTATATATAATATAGAAACCTCTGTATATAAATTAAGATGACGAAGGAAGAGGGAGCTGGGCCGGAAAATTTGGGCCCCTATTGTTGCATGGTTGCAGTAAAGAAGGATCAGGTAGATAAAGTAAAAAGAGACAACTCCTTACAAGCAGATGGGGATGTTTTGGGATACAGGTTTTGGGATACAAGTAGGGACAACGTTACTCTGTTTCTTATCCTGTGATTCCCCTTTATGATTTCGTTAATAAGAGAATCTTTGAAGCTTATAACAAAACACTGTAATTTTTGCACATGCACTTTCTTTCCTGTTTTTATAAGGTATTCGACTGGGGAGGTACGCGTTTTTATTCCTTGTGGATCTTGTATGAATTGTTTGGCTTTTAATCAAGAATCTTGCATTGTATTTTTGACTTTGGTATCTGCTATGTTGGTTTTTAGTGATTAATGTATTGCTTTTCTGATGAACTGCCATGACTTGTAGAAATCTAATTTTTTCTTTTTTTGTATAATGGGAGAAAATCAATAAAAAAAATAAAAAAATTAAAAAAAAGGAGATTGATGGTTTATAGAACTGTAAATCATCCAGATGACATTAATTGGAAAAGTTGTAAAATATGAAAGAAAGAAATACGTATCCCATTGGTGTTTGTAGGTTAGAAATTGTTGACCATTGTTAATACTGAATACTACTCCGCAATCACAAATTATTCTGTTGGTAAACAACAGATCTCCTGCAAAGTGACAAATTAAGTCAATCTTTGAATAACATTTCGCACAAAGTCTATATTATGTGCAAAGCAAACCACATTTTAGCATTCAAGACTGAATTAATGCATTTATTTATTTGCAAAGTTTTATGTAGCGCTGGCTAGACCCGGAGGTATCAGAGCTTTACATGAGGATAAGCGAGTTACAGGTTACATAGTTACATAGCGAGTTACAGGTTACATAGTTACAAAGCCAAGTATAGACATAGGAGAAAAAACATGAGATTACACAATAATGTGAGTTATTAGCGCTTACACATGTCTTATGCGGAGGGAGAAGGTAGAGTGGGAATGGTGAACAGGGGTAAGGGAAGCAGGTAGGAAACACAACGGGGAGGCGAGGAAAACAATGTCCGATGTCCGGCTGGGTAGGTGACGGCCGAGGGGTGAACCAGAGCCAAACTCCTCCATATCTGCATAGGACAGCTCCACCGGGCATCAGTCAAGGTTGCTCGGGCACCGCAGTAAGTACAGACAGTTAGGTTTCCGCCCAGGGGGCATCGTTAAAGTTCCATCGAGAGCGCCGGTCTGCATTTCAATCAGAATGGATTCATTTGAAATGTTTAATAATTTAAGTAGGCTAATGGGAGTGATGTATGCTCTGGAGGGAAATCTCTACTACTGAAACTAATACTATCTAGACTTAGCCAAAACATTAGATATGTTTGAACCAGTTAAACGTGACAAAGAAGTTTGTTAAAATATTTATATTTTTATCTTTGACACAAAGACCCTCGAGCACTGTTAGATGGCTGCAAAGCAATATACTGTCACTGAATAAAACACCTTTATAAATAAATAAATATAAATATAGCATTACCAACAAATCACATGAGCGTTAACAGGGAGTATGGTTATCAGGATGGCTCAGTGAGTTAAACATGGACTGATGACATGGTTAACAATCTGAATGTCATAGGATTTAATCCCTGAGAGGCTGACTCAACTTTCCATTCTCTGAAGTTGGTAAGTTGAGGACAATTAAATAAGATAAGTGCAACATCTTTTATTTTGAGCGCTTAGTTACTGCAGAAATGTGATATGGAGCTGTATCTAAAAACAAGTTAATATTATTTCAAATGTTCCCACTGTTCATACTGTAGTGCTTGGTGCTTACATTTACCATTAATATTTTCCTTAGCAATTGAGCCTGTCAACATACATATAGTAAAAGGAGATACAAGCTTAAACTTTATACTTAAACTTAAAATGGTTAATTGGACGGAAATGGCTATGCATATATGATCTATTATTATTATTATCATTATTATTTCTTTATAAATAACAATATGTAAATTGATAATCAATACTAGGAAAATACTGGTTGTTACCTAAAGCGCGCGAAGATGGCCAGCTTCCCTTTTGCCACTCTAATACGTTTTTTTTTTACAAATAATTTAATAACAATAAATTACAAAAAAAAAAATGAAGTCTTAAATAAATGCTGCTGAAAAATCATGCCACACCCTGCATTAAGTTAGTTCACAGAAAGAAAAAAATAAAACTTATTTTTAGCTGGAGAATTACTCAGCAAAAACAATTACTGCAGCATTCACCTGTAAGAAACATGCATGTCAGTAAAGTTGTGAGAGATCAACTAATTTTAATTTCACACAATTCCACTGGTTATAAAAATCACAATATCCCCATTAAAAAAACAAACCTTTCAATAACAATGTGATAGACTTTTAATATGTGACTATGCAAATTAACTTTTGATACATTAATCAAACCCTTTAGAATTGTCGTTATGCTTCAGACACTAGAATGTTTTTCATAAAGCAAAGATTAACATATTAAAATTGTACAATTTATCTGTAAAATATTATTTGGGTCGTGAAACATAGGTGCCTATTTACAAACTGCATTTTGTAGTACAATTAGTAGTACTACAATAGTACTACTAACATGCTATAGAATACTATGCGCAGAGATCTCTTCCTCCGACTCTCCTATCATTTGGATGCAAGATTTCCGATCTGATTGTGGAGGTCTCTGCATAAGTAAGTATAAATTTTAGTAGCAAATGTGGGAGAGTCAAGGGGAAGTGATTAGAAAATGGAGAATACATGTTACAAAAGGGGAGGGGTTATGATAGGAGTAAGGAGGAGGTTAAGGGGGGCTAGGAAAGGACATGAACCCACTCCCAAGATTAAGCCTCTTCCTATTCTGAAACTGCACGTTTATTGCTACTACAGCCCAAAAGGACACAAAACAGCAGTAAAAGTACTCCAGCTCAGTTCAGTGGAGTAAGTTCAGCACCACCCATGGCCACTTACAGGTACTGCAACACCATCCCATATACAATAATTTAGGTAGGGACTTATAAAAAAGCCCCATAGAAGATTTTTATCAAAATTAACGAACTCATGTACATTTCCAACATATACAAACATTGATTTGACCTTCTGAAACAAATAGTTAAAATTAAAAATAGATATTACTTCATTAAAAATATTTTAAAACACCTTTCAGTTTAAAAATAACTACACCTTTTAAAAAAATGTAATTAAATAAAATTATTTTAAAGTAATTCTAGTCATAACTGTTATCAACTTTTAATACATAACAAATAAATATAAACATTTTAGTTTAGGTGGGTGTTATATTTTTAAATAAATCTTTAAACATAATTTTAATTTTATATAATATTCTTACGTAAGATTTTTTTTAAATTATAGTTAACAGTGCTGTAGCATTTTTTAAACGTTATTCTATATTTAAAATACATATATGAAATGTATGTACATTAGCAATTGACTTACAAATATTTTTAAAAAAAGGTTTAAACTTAAATAAACTTTTCAAAATTTGTCTATACTTTACAATATGGAGATCTTTGCCCCCATTTTGGAGGTCTTGGCCAAGTGTGCGCAACACCAAATACGGTCCTGCTAATAGTAATGTTATGTTGTTATTTCCCTTTTTTCTCACTCCACCCCCTGCTTTCAGGGGATAGGGGTTTGTATGTCTACACTTATTAGTACATTTTGGTGAATAGCCAAAAGTAATACATTTACTTAAAAGTGTAAGTGTAAAGTTACACATGTAGATTTACTCATGTGTAATTTACCTTTGTGAATAGCCCTTATAATGAGTAAGGATTTTAAAACATGGCACTAGGGCCCATGCCACTCTATATGCCAGACTACATATGAAAGTGGAAGTTGCCTGGACCATCATAAAAACAAATTTCATTTTCTACTTCGGATGTTCTGAATATTGTACCAGCTTATGAAGAAAATCAAGACTTGGAATTAAATTATGTGTATGTCACAGGTACAAATAAATTGGGTGTATTTATGTTGTCAAATTTAAAAGACACATTTGTAACATGTGCTAAAACAATTGTCTGAGATTAACCCCATTCATATGGCTTTTCTTTTTGTCTAAGATGTCCCCAGACTGATTATACTGACTGACTAATCGTGCCAGTTTAAAATCATTGCGGCTAAACTAAAGATTCATCATATGTTCTTTCAATGTGTTCAAATCCTAACAGATACCGCGATGTGTCGATGTGTCCAAATATTAACATATACTGGTATCATTGAGAGGTACATCAAGCATGCAGAATAGCTTATTACACAGATTCAAGTATGATACCTAGTATGTATATGAAGCACATCTTAGAGAGGCCTGATATGACACAAATCAAGATCATAGTTTTGCCTCACATATGTGCAACACAAAGAAGAAAATATTAAGATTGATATCCCTGGAATAACCAAGGAATAGCAATCCTAAGAGTAGTAATTATAGGTTCATAACAGTGTTTGAGATAAAGATGATTGTAAATGGAAATTAACTTCAAAAAGATAACTTTAGTTGTATGAGACGGGAATTTCACACAATACCAGATTTGCAAAGAATTGTGCACCTACGTTGAATTCATGAGTCCAATAATATACATAGTCTAAGCTTGAATCTCAATATTGACTCATAGAATCAAAAAAAGTTGGAATGTATGGTGGGAAAGTGTACTTATAGATATGAAAAGCCCTGCAGTATGTTGGCATTCCTGCATTCATACGTTTAGGGTAAAGGGGTATATTTATGGCCTGTACTAGGTAGGCTACCCTGTGCATGTAAGTGAACATCAACAAAATTGGAGGTTTGCTGATGCTTACATACTTGCAGAGAACATTCCACCCTGGGTGCAAGTCTGTGCCTGATACAGCTACGAGAAAGTATATTTAAACGGTGGGAGAGAGGCAGGAATACCATAATAGTCAATGAGGCCATAGAACGTCAATATATAAGTTATTTTGCCATAGTGGGATACATTTTAAGATTGCACAATTCAACAGAGGTCACATTATTACTTACTTAACCCACCTATCCACTCCATGCAGGAACAACAAAAGCATTGTAGCACTATGAATTCAGTTATTGCTAGTGTGCCTGGTAAACATCACCTGCTTAAAAGTAAAGAAATGAACACAGGAAGCATTATTAAAATGTGCCAGCTTCTTATGAAATACCTGTGCATATATCATATTCATTAGATACTGAATTTAAGGGCCTTATTTAGAGTTTGGCAGATGGGATCTTTGTCACAAGTGTTGTGGCTGTTCTGTCTACTGTATTAAATATGCATTTTAGCCTATGACACTTGTAATATGGCTGGCAGGATATTCATTATGTTTAGACGTTGCATCCTATTCGCCAAACTCTAAACAAGGCCCCAAGAGTGATACCTATTTCCTGAGTATAGGCCAGATAATGAACCACTGTACCGACGTAAAGCCCCTAAGGTCCGACTCATCTGACTTCATTCTAGATAGGCCCCATCGCCAGTTTAGATCATAGTGATCGCCATTTTAGATTATGAAGTTTGCCATCTTTCTCCATTTATGCAGAATCATTATCATGCCTGCCCTTTGATGCAGATGTTATCTGACCTTAATCTTTTTAAGAACTATGAAAGTGTCAGGTCGTTCCATAATGACATAGATGTAACACCTGATGTAACATAAGTCTGGGTCAAGTGTCTAGGTCAAAGTCTAGACATATAGTCAAAATAATGTAGTCTGAATTGACGTGTTCCTTTATGTCAGATATTCCAATCTCTGATAACATTCAATATATAAGGACTGCCATTTGACCATTTAGGAGAGAGGTGTTTCACCTAGATCATCGCCTGACATTCTGCCAGAAGACGCTCTCACCTATTGCGAGCGCACTTCGAATATACATCTCACTCAATTCTGATAAAGCCAAGTCACGGATAAAGGCTGCTACTGCAATGCGTGTGTGCCCTTTGGAGGGAACACTGCCTACATGCCTCTGTTGATAATGACAGCTTTTGCTATCAACAAGGCATGCAGTGCGTCACTTTTCCCTAAGAAACTTTACACTGTAAGTTGCTCTACTTTCCATGCTCTCTCAGTGTAGCGCATTGAAGTAGGTTTTAGGTGTTTGGTTTGAGATAAAATTTTAACCATGTTAAAAATGTTCATTTTATTTTCATTGCTCACAACATTCCTCCTTGCTGTCTTTATGCTATCCTGTGTAGTTGGTTTAGATGCCCTAAGAAACAGGTTATTCCTTTCAGGATAAACATTTTTATTTGAAGTGTCTATTCTTCTTAGTGCAGTGTGTGTGTGTGTTTGTGTGTAATTATGAATAATGAAATAGGTTTGTTACTGTTACCACAGTGCCCCTGATCCCTTTATAGGGATTTTTAGTAACCCAAAAGCAATGACTCTATTTCAACAATGTATTGGATGGGGTTGTGCGGGGCTACAATATCCTGACTTTCACATTCAAAGCTGGTGCATTGAACAACGTTTACTGGTATCAGCCTTGGGTGAGACAACAAACCTTGTAGAACTACGCCAAAGTCGTAGGTTACACAACAATTGGCGCCCATGTGGGACTCGCATCTTACAGTTATGGGATGAGTAGTTTTTCACTATTCACATACATGTGAATCATCATTCCGTCCTTACCGAGACATCCATAGTAATCATGGTTACCTCATACTGGGGATAAGGGAGCACCTATTTCCGTAGGTTGGGAAAGCTTGACTTATGAAAGGTTATTCATCTTTCTGTGGATTTTCTAATTCTTTGATTCCATATTCAATTGAATCAGTTCGCTATGGCAGCACCTATTGTGATAGGGGACAATTAGAGGGAAGCAGTTACTCAACATCTCAAAGTTCGAGGTATCAAGATGGGGGGGGGTGTTACCATCAAAATAGTTGCACACACGGCGTATACCTTTGAGACATTTTACTCATGGTTGGAGTTCGATCCTCTCTGCGCTACCTCAAGACAGTTTCATGCCTACATAGCGGTAGACCCGGTAGCACATTATAGGGCTTACCAATATTTGGAAATCCCTTTGATCTACTAGGAACACCAGAACTGGTTTGCTGGTCAATCACCACACACTCACAGATATGTCCTTTTGGGAACTTTGAGCAACAAAGGGGCTACGTTGCAGGTTTTGGCTGGCTACACGCCCGTCTCTTGTCCTGACAACATAACACTCACTGAAGTGGTCATGGTTTTAAACTATACAGTCACCTTAAACAGGAGACTTCTACAATATGTACAACTTACTTTGAGTTCCAGATCTGCTCTCGTAGCAGGACCTACAGCTCCTAACCAAGTACAAACCATTAGTCCCTTGATTATTAATGCTATCATGAAAAAAGGGCCTATGAGCCATGGCAATATGGTCTTCTATATTGGTCTCAAGACCAGTCAATTAGAAGCAGTGTATATGTGCACTACTCCCGAACACAAACATAGAATACTGCAGTACAGTAGGAAAGGTGAAACAGGATGCGAGACTGATGTCAGCGTAAAGAGGGAGGAGAAAGGATTGGACTCTAAAACCCCATAAAGAAGAAGGTAGCAGGATTTTCTACGAAACATGCCACTACAGCTATAAGTCCTCCAGTGATACAGGACTTGGGCGCGAGCGTTTCAGAGGTTTCTGGTTGTGAACCCAACTGATAAATGTATACAAGTTGAGACTCCACATAGACATGTAAATCCTCCTGCTAGGATTTACAATTTAAACATACAAATTGCATGGGATATACCACGTACTATTAAAGCAGTCTTCTGGTCACAATTGTATGATGATTATGATATCATCCTTACGGAAGGAGACTGGCCTCCAGTCTTTATTAGGGAAAAGCCCCCAGAGAGATAGTCATCGGGGAAATCTTCACCAGTAAATGAGCTGTAGGACAGGCTCCACCCTTGTACAGAAATCAAGTGGGGTGGGACAAGCATATATTTCCCTTACGCGGTCAACCTCAACCACAAGCACACACCCTTTAAAGCCAGATGCAAAACGGGGTACAAAAGCAATATTAGATCAATCGCAATATCAGGGCATAATAGTGCCTTGTCTTTCCTCAATGAACACGGCCCTATATCCAGTCTCCAAACCAGATAGCTCCTATAGGATGGTATTAGATTATAGGAATCTGAATTTGCATACACAAACCTATGCTATGCAGTACAAAATACACATAGCACAAGTTTGATGAACAACCTGGTGCACAAAAAATACAAAGCGACCCTGGATATTTCCAAATGATTTTTTTGTCAAAATATAGCACTTGAAAGTGAGTATCTAACTACCTTTAGTTTCCATGGGATGCAGTTCTCATTTCAACATTTTCCTCTTGGCTGTAAGAACAATTCTGCCTTATTTTCCGCATGCATCAGTTAGATTATATCACCAGAACCCGAGGTATTGTCATACATTGATGATATCTATCTTACTGATGATGATTTAGATCTGCACCTAACAAGGGTGGTCAAAGTGGTGACCATATTAACAACACATGGTTACAAAATGAATTTTAAGACATCGAAAATTATCTACCTGGCAGTGACCTTCCAAGGATACGAGTTATCCAGTGAGGACAAGAGTTTAGCCCAGGACTTCCTTCAGAAGAATGCCACCTTGCAGCATCCTGATACACTGAAAAAGTTGCATTCCCTACTGGGATTTCTCAACTTTGGGAGTACTTACTTGCCTCATTATGCTGAGCGAGTTAAGCTCTTGTATGAGCTGATTTCTCCCACGTTTTCCTCTATACAGTGGCTAAGCACGCACACTGTTATTTTGTATGCTCTAACAGCAGGCATGCTTGAGACTGTGGGCCTCATTTATGATGCCCCTTGCGCAGCCGGAACGTCACTTTTTGTGACATTCTGTGGCGCAGGAGCCTGCTCCATATTTACGAGGCAGCACTAAGCCATTTATTTTGGCTTAATGCTGCCTCATAAATATCTTCCATTTAACGCAGTTTCTGCATTAAAGGGGCATGCAATGGGTGTTGCTGGGGGCGTTCCCAGCAACATTGATGGCATTTTGACACTGCCCCAGATTTACGAAAAATCGGAACTCTGAGGCAGCGCCAAAAAACTTGCGGGAGGCACAACAAGGAGAAATATCTTTATTTCTCCTCGTTTTTCGTTTTTCTTTTTTCCATGTGTGCTGCATTCTGCAGCACACATAGAAAGAGTAAAAAGCCTCTTGTGACTGTTTATGTGCAGGAAGGTTTCCCTAACTGCACAGAAATAATCATCCTCACAACGCAGGCACCCTTGCACCATGGCGCAAAGGTGCCTACGTTGGCATACGGCAGCCCATTGTGCGCATAGGGGAATAGTACAGGAATGCGCCCTATCCGATAGATACATACAAAAAGAACAACTGATGGACAGAATGCTGATCAATGTCAAACATTCACCCCAGTACAGAGATCTGGGCCTAAATCCATCGTTGTTTTGCTCCCCATGCCTTTCCAGTTTAAACCCAGCCATATGCAAATCAGTCTTGACCCTGTTCCCCATGGGAACAGTCCAGCCCGAACTGCCAGGCCAGGTTCTCCCTGGACTGGAAACAAGCATCCTTGTACTGGTTTCGGGGTTTCACCCCTCATCAGCCAGGCTAGCTTGACTCCAGTAGCATGGAGAGCACCTCGCATTCCTGCCTTTTTCTTTTGCAGTAGGGCAGGAATGCAAGGTGCATGCCTGCTGCACCACCACCTGTGAAGAGAAGGTTATTACTGCTGCTGAAGTGTGGGTTCCAAGAGTTGTGGACCTAGTTCTAGAAAAAATCCACGACAAGCAAGCTTTTGAACCAACCTATAGACCACTCATCAATGTTCTTGAGGTAAAAGGTAATAGAACTGTTATCTTGCCTTCTTTGCCTGGCTCAATGAGAAACATACAGGTGTCCATTGATCATGTAAAGAAGCAATAAGTGGCCAGTTCTCTACAGTAGGCCTTCACAGACACCAAGAAGAATTCAGAGTAGTGCCTTTCAACCTCTCCCTATTCTGAATAACATACACCATGGACCAAGAAATAACATTACTAGCTCGGGTTCCCAGCTGAGGATATTTGAGTGCAGCACTCTATGCAGAACACTAAGTTCTAAAAACACACTTAATGCTGCCAGTCCGACAGTGGCTACTGTCTAACGCAACTTCATGGTGTACTATGAAATTCCACCTGACTTTACTTCATTTGAACTGGTGCCCTTTCAAGAGCCTAGAGAGAACAATGATATTAAGAACAACTCTGGATACTTTACAGAGGACGTTTCAACCCCTTCTACTGTCACTCATTGCCAGAGACTGCTTCATCCTTATCAGTGGTTTCATACCAGATACCTGACTTCTCCATGGTTCTATGCCTGGATCACTTTGGGAACTTTTTTTCATCATGTGGCTGTCAACGATACTAATCATTCTACTGCTACTAAAGGAACATTTAGACCCTGCAAGACCTATTGCATCACCTGTGGTTCATGAACTACAGCCCGACTTTTCATTCCACAGAGTCCTAAGAGATCTCTACGCTGCCCACATTAAAGCTTATCATGTGCCTGAGGGTATAGCATGGGAAAATGAACCATATCAGATTATGGGACCTCATTGAAATTGCCATATATGATTAAGGTTTCAGTGAATGGTGGTGTGTGAGGATTTGGGTGTTCTATATGATATGGCTTTGGGGTCTTATAGTGGAGTACACTCGCAAATACCATCTTGGGTCTAATCGGTGTCGTTTACTTAATCTTAGCTCAACCCTGGGTAGCTGTGGCTGCAAGCAGTAAGGCTTGGAAAAGGAACTTAATGTAAATCATTTAAAAGCACCAAACAATGAAATAAGAAAGTCAGATAACAAGAAAAAGACACAACAACATTTTATACAAATTGTGTGTATTTTAATGAATATTTGGAGACCCTGATCATCAAAATCCACCAGATGGTTCCGGAGATACAGAGTTTAGACATTTTTATCACTTATAAATACAATCAAAAACAAGCATTTTGCCAACAAAAAGTTTGCAAGCTTTTCAAAAGTTTGAAAGAGTTAGTGCGGGTACTCCAGCCCGGGTTGGGCCAGCAGTGCCACATTTATCCCAGGAAAGAATCCCAAGGGATCACATGGTCATTAGCAAATGGGCTACTGGGTCCCCTCCTTCATAGTGACAAATGTTTCCTGTAATGTGTGGCATCTAGCTATCCCAAAGTTCCACATTCTTCCCCCTTTAAAGGTGGCACAACCCTTCCTTGGTTGTCAGGAGCACAGTAGCCCACCCTAGAGGTGTGGCTACCAGTGGACTACACGCCCACTGGAAAACTGGTTTGGAGGACAGGTTTTCCCTCTCTGGCTCTGCCTCCTATCTGTCTGCAGGAACAAAAGGCATCCTGCTCAGGGGTGTTGTTGCAGTTGGCCCTTAAATGGCGATTTTCCCTTTGAAGTTTGCCTTTTGAGCTATCACCCAGAGTGGCCATCCAGGGAGAGGAGGTCACCCATCTCTCTGTGGCAACTGCCTTTGTACACTGTACATGGGAGTCATTTACATGTCTCCCCAGGTGGGCAGAAAGCTGTTTCTGTGCCAGGGCCTTTGTGAGGCTACTGGACTAGCTGGAGTGCAGAGTGACAACTTTCTAAAAGTTGCTTACTTTAATTGTGACTTTACATTCGACCTGGGCATCAGGTCGAGTTTAATGCCATGATTAATTTGATACCTTACTTGGCCCAGTTAAGTAGCCCCATTCAGAGATTAGCCAGGCTGGGGTGCCAGCCGGTAACCATTAGTTAGCCAATGGGGCTACTAACCTTTCCACAGCAAAATGACAATTTAGAAGTGTTGCTGTTAAGACATATCAAAAAAGGTATGTCCTACTTAGAAATATATAGCTCCCTGCCATAGGGTTCCTTAGGCCTTCCTTAGGGGAGACTTACATTTCTCATTAATTGAAGTGGGAGCTTTGCCATGCATTTACAATGGCAAAGTCGAACTAGCAGTGCAAACACTGCGCTTTCAATTTGCAGTGGCAGGCTGGGGTCTATTTTGTTCTTTGTCTCACCCAGGGTGGTACAGCCAGTGCTGTAGCCCTGGGTAAACACTTTGCCTTACATTCCCTGGGTACCCTGAGTACCATATAATATATATAAGTCAGCACTTGCCAATTGGGTGTATCCAGTTCGACATATCTTTTGTATAGGGTTATACACTAGAACTGAGGTCTGATTAGCAGGCCTCAGTGCACACTCAGAGGCTAAAAACACCAGCAGCATCAGTCCAAAAATGTGGGGGTAAACCTGCAAAAAGAGTCATTTCCTCACATGGTGTAATACCCAGTTCTATTTCAGATGATTGGGACATTGAGACTGTTAGAAAAATGATGTCTGATTTACAGGCATAAGCAACTTTAAATAATGAAGATCGGTATTTGAATTCAGCTAATTACAAAGAAATGTATTGTCATTATCACTTTGCACATTTTTTACATACACAGAACTAGCTATCCTAGAGAAATTCACAATTACACACAGTGGGAACATTGTGAGGCGCCGCCTCCTGATAGCCATCCTAATTTGTTAAAGAAACATTCCCTTATTTCCAGAGTGCTGCCAGATCACATCCTTCAGCTTTCTATGTCATACAGAAGTCGCAACAGGTTCCGATCTAATCACTATTAACAAGCTGATTTACTCTCTGCCTATTCAAGGATATATGTATTGGAAAGCAAACGTTGATGAAAAAAGTATTTGGGGAACCAAATTTTGGCAGCTCCAAGGCAAACAAGCCTTATTTTGAGCATGCATAATACAAAAGGAAGAAATTTTTCTGAACATAACAATCCAACCAGTCTGGGATTTGGAACAATGAAGGACTTAAAGAGACATTCTACACCAATAGTCAATTTGATCTTGTTCAATAATTTGCACTTGCAAATAAATATGCCAGAATCAGATATAAATGAAATGATACAAAATGGAACTTATAATTCTACTCAGTTCCCTACTGAAGATTTAGCCTCATAACCATATAATTCTGACACCTGCATGCGTCATTGCTGGTTGGAACACTACAGTCTTCCAGCGGTAAAAGAAAATTTTTCCCTAATTAAAGAAAACATAGGAATAAAAGGTTCCTGACTACAGTAATATATGCCATTTTAAAAGAATTTAGTAAATATTCAGACATAGAAGCTGCAGAAAGATTTAAGCAAATAGATCAAGAATACTTGCAAACAATTTTTTAAGTTATTGACAATGGGATGCACACGCTTTCTAAAAAACTGTATTAATTAAATCAAACTCTGTCTTCAGCCTTATATCTCATAAAAAAGAGACCTGGGGTTGTTACAACAGCAGCCTCAATTAGGAGCTATTATACAATTAAATCGTGTATTACAAACACTTCAAGCAGGTTTCAAGCCTTGGCAATTTCTCAATGAAACAGCCATGTTTTAACTGTATAATTTGACACTTACTCAGAAAGCAATGGCAAAGAGAGAATCCATATTCACACTATGGAGCATAGAACAAATTGAAGATGCACCATTTACAGTTAGTGACACTCCACCTATTAGCTGGGTAATACATGGCATCACTTCTTTACCTATGACAACATTTCATTTTCACGACGGTCAAAAATACAAATCAATTGGTTGGTATGAGACTATTCACAATTATTCCATTCATTGAAGTTTCTATTTTCCTACATCTGTTTGAATGAAAATGAAGATGACCTTGTATATATTAGTACAGCAAATTGCAGAAATCCCCTTGGACACTTCTTTCTGTGTGATTCTAAATCATTACATGGAACATGTGGCACTTTGATGCCAAGGTTAAGTTATGTTCCATCTGTTTTCCCCATGACATAAATACCCACAGATCATGAACTCTTGACAGCGGTTCTCATTTATTCCTCGCAAATGTTACTTGCTGTGGGTTGGTACCCAGCCAGCCTTACTTGATAACAGTTTCTGAAACAATACAGTGTTGTGGAAGAGCCTTGTATCCATCACCTCGAAACAGAATCAGGAACATCCCTTGGCCTAGTGCACATTTGAAAACCATGCATTTGTCTGTTTTATTACAAAAAGAGGTCCCTCTGACTTTAGCGGTTGAACCTATAACCTGCGGACAGCCAGTACTGCTTTAGAAATTTAGAGGCTGTTACATACACAGCACCTGATGCATTTTGCCGATATTGTACAAACAATATTTAATTCCTCTTTGACAACTGGAATTATACATCTTTTTAAGAACATTGGTTCTGGTCTAGTGACTGGATTTAAAGCAGTATTTGGACTGATTCCATTGTTCTTTCACTCTTTATTCTCCAGCCTTTTTGGAAGATTCTCTGTCATCATACTGATAATCGGCTGTAGTTTCATCATTTTTCTCCTGTTCTATCAAGGAAATCAACAACATGAAGAACATGTGTCCAGCTGAACAAGAGTGCAGAGAAATTCTGGCGCGTTATATGAGATATGCTTGGCTATCTGAACTCAGCAAGCACTGGATGCTAACCTTTCGCAAAATGGACACTACAAAAGTGCAACCCATGTTGCATAAACTGACTGACTGAAATCATACTGGACTTACAATTGAAACAGTCCCCAGTGGCTTATCTCGCTGTGGAAACAATATTCAACCTTTACATGAGCACCAGAGACAATACCAAGTAATGACCATATGTCATATGAGTTTTATGATTTACTTGAAGGTCATCTGCATGCTGCATTTGCACCCAATGAGTTCAACATTTTCTTTGATAATAATTGAACTCACCATATATGCCACAAGGTTTGCATGGAAAGTAAACTGAAAGAAAGTTTTGTCTTATCTTTTTTTGATCAAACTCTTTTAATTTGGACTATTTAATATTATCACTGGTTATGTATGATCACAATAGGCATCACTAGAATTACTTTAGACTGATTGTACTTTTATGAATATTCTTAAAACAAAGCAAGTCTTAAAATGTGTTCATGTTTTGCTTCGCTTGCTACATATGTTTATGACATTAATTGCCTACATTTCATATTATAAGTATGTTAAAGAGAAATTGGGTTGTTGGTTGACTAGGGTGTGAGCTCTGGTCAAGCAGCAACCACAATCCTTGTCAGGGTGAGGCACAAGCCAACCCTAAATTAACCTGTGCTCAACTAGCTGGTATCTTGGCACAGAGGAGTCAGGCATAACTTAGGGGCAATGTGTAAAGTATTTGTGCAACGCTTTAAGCAGTAATAAAGTGAAAACACCACACAAAAAGGATCCCACGCCAAGTTAAAAAAATAGAACTTTCTTTAATCAATACATCAAGACCAAAACTACAAATTTCCTATCAGTAGAAACGTAGATATGCAATTTGAAAGATTTTAGGGAAAATAGGCCGAAAAAGCACAAAGAGCCAACTGTGACTATCTGGTCGCGCCAAACCGAGTCAAAGTACAAGTGTATGCTGAATGTGATGGATCCCAGCCCAGCTACAGAGACTCAGTTAGGCCAGCTAAACAAAGTATCTTAAATTCTGGTTTGCAAAGCGTTGCGAGGATCCGTATCGAAGATGCGTCGTACAGTCGAAGTGAGGTGTTGGTTCTGAGATGCACCGAGGCTGTGATTGGAGGACTTACGTCATCGACGAGGAACCCATTGACAGGGATTGCATTGCGAAGTCTGGTGCACAGGATATGGTGCACAGGCGAGGCGATGCAATGGTTCTGAGAAGCTGCGAGGCTGTGATGAGGAGTCCGTCGTCATCATCAAGGCTGCCATCAATAAGGGATGGCAGGATGTGTCACGCAGTGATAGTTCCAAAGGTGTTGCAGGCTGCGGCGGCAATGCAGATCATTGCGATGGGTCCAATCCATGCAGCAGTGAATGTACATTGTCTGCTTGGGGTTGCGCTGCACAGCAGAGATGTGTTGGTTACGCTAGATCCACAGAGGCTGGCAGAGCACCTTAAACCTACTTCCAATGGTCCAGGAATGGGATGGCACAACTTGGCAGGGTAGACTCACAAATGGCTGAGTCCAGGTGCAGGTGCAAGGTTATTAGAAGCCTGTAATGTCCCTGAGGCTTCAGATCAGGAGGCCTGCCAACCAGCCCCTGGAGTCACTCTGGGTGGTTCCAAGAGATACAGGTTGAGTCCTTCTCACCAGGCAAGACAGCAGCAGGTCAGCACAGTAGGGCAGCAGTCCTTCAGAACAGCAGTCCAGGAGAGTGGCAGTCCTTTCAGCAGCACAGTAGTCTTTCTTCCTGGCAGAGTATCCACAGGTCCAGAAGTGTACTGAAGAGTTGGTGTCTGATGTCCAGTATTTATACACATTCGTGCTTTTGAAGTGGGGAGAAGTGCACAGGTGCTCTGGCTCCAGACTGACTACAGGGGGTATGCAGCCCTTTGTGTGGAGGCACGACACAGCCTATGCAAGTGTAAGTCGGATTTGGCCCAGCTCCCTTGTGCCATCCTGCCAGTAATGGGCTATCCAGTCACACTTAAACTCTCCATTGTGTGTGGTTGTCTAGGAGGAATATACAAAGCCCAACTGCCAACTAGACCCGGTAAAGTGACCCAGAGACAGGCTGCAGGCACCAAATGGCGAAGGCAAAAGAATGCCAACTTAAGTGGCATTTTCAAAACTGCAATTTAAAACCCGACTTCAGCATAAGTTAAGATTTTAAATTCCAATTCCAGAGACACCAAACATGAACTGATTACCTTTTCCCATTTGGAAATTACACGTAGAAAATGTAGTAATGTTACTCCAATGTTATTCAATGGGATTTGTAGGCCTTGAGGTAGTGAAAAACAAATTTCTAAAAGTTGCATTTTCATAATTGTACTTTAAAATCGGGCTTCACCATAAGCTAAAATATTAAATTACAATTCCAGGCACACCAAGCAAGACCTGGTTACCTGTTCCCAATTGGAAGTTATACTTATAAAATGTACTAAGATTAGTCCAATTTTATTCTATGGGATTGGTAGGCCTTCCAGTAGTGAAAAACACATTTAAGTGATTTTCACCACCATGACATGTACATGTCCTACTTTTTAAATACATTGCACTCTGCCCTCTGGGCTGTCTAGGGCCTACCTTAGTGGTGGCTTATATACATTACAAAGGAAGGTTTGGGCCTGGCAAAGGATTTTTCTTGCCAGGTGGAAATAGCAGTTTGAAACTGCACACACACAGGCTGCGATAGCAGTCGTGAGACATGTTTAAAGGGCTACTTAAGTGAGTGGCACAATCCTTGCTGAAGGCCCACTAGTAGCATTTAATTTAAAGGCCCTGGGCACAAGTAGTGCCACTCTACTAGGGACTTACACATACATTAAATATGCCAATTGCATATAAGCTAGTCTAACAAGTTTTAAGGAGAGAGCACAATCACTTTAGCATTGGTTAGCAGTGGTAAAGTGCACAATATTCCAAATTGAATGCTTCAAACAGTGGTGACAATCCAGGTCAAATAAGATAACAAATTACTTGTCTCCAGATGAAGCACTAAAACATCATTACTTCTGTAAATGTGATGACAGTTTCCAATGGATAAAACAGTGACATAGCTAGTGTGCCAAGGGTCATAATGCTCCTTACTATCCTTGGCTCTTGTGCCGCTGATTATGCACCAACATTCATAGCTAAACTCCAGTGATAAAACAATGTCAGCTAATGGCATCGAATAATAATAACTAGTTTTATATAGTCCTTGCATTTTCTGAAGGACTATATAAGACACATGCTATTCTAACCTAATCAGTTAGTAGTCATTTTGTCACCTATGGAAGGATCAAGTGCTAAGTTGACCCTGCTATGATTCAAACTCACATCCCACATGCCAGATACAGAGAGGTCAATGAGCACTGGCCATTTGGTAACTTAATCCAGAAACTTGGTGAAATCTTAACAACTAAATGATCCTCCTTGGAAATTTGCCTGGTCTTGAAGAAGTAGGATTGCAGTAAGGTTCCCAAATATAATTTGTGGTTGATTTACGATTTTATCATGCAGTGCAGTGAAGCAACCCAAGTTGTTGCACTGCATTGCATGAGTGAAAGAACAGGACAATGCCATATCTACAAAGATATTGTGCTCCTGCTCTCTTCCCTATTGCTGGCACACAATCGGTCTGCCTAGAGCCACACACACACCTTGCAAAACAGTGGAAATATGTCTGTATGATATCTAGCATAGGTTTTACACTGGAAGGGGATCCCTACAGTATAGAATACTATGCATAGACAAACTTTAAAACTTTTTGCACTTTGTATATGTGTTGTACAGTGGAGCACACGTCACAAGTTAGAACAGTTTGGAGAAATAAAAACATTTTTCTTTATCAATGTGTGCCTCAAAGAGGCTTTTTACACAAAGCATTGTTTCATATTGTTAGCAGATAAGGGCTTTGCACCAAAAACCAGAGGTGGTTGCATTGAATCACCCATGGAACGTCCCCTTGATTCAAAGAAATACAAAGCAGCACAGAACGCTGCTTCGCTTTACCTTCAATCAAATTTCCAGTGCGGAAAGTAAATCCCAAGTAAACATTTTGCACCAGTTTGTGTCACGTTTGTGATGCAAACCCGATGCAAAACATTTAGCAAATCTTCACATTTATTTCCTGGAGGTGAGCACTGAACGTTTAACCATATATAGACTCCCAAAAAATCTGGGAACAATCCTGTGGCGTTATATATCATCTCCATTCTTAGCACATATATATTGGAAATGATCATAATAGGGTATGAAAAGCAACGTTTTGTCATTAAAGGGTCTGTTATGATAGGTTAATTTTCTATTTAGCTTTAACCTCCAGTTTCATGACACCAAAGCTATAGTTTGGGGCTTTATATGCTTGAAATTCCAGTTAGATCTTGTTTTCTATTCAAACAGGTGTGTGGATGGGAATACTGAGCTTATATTAGAGTTTGGAGGTGACAGGTTGCAACAACGTTCCTACTGAATCTACTGGCAAAGTGCATGCTCCACAAGCGAAAACCAAGAGGAATTCCTCACCATCAAGTAAGTCTTGTGAGAGTCCACATTAATGGATGCAAATTGGCCCTATGTCATATATGACAACGTATGCTGTTCCTGGGTATTTTAGCCAGAGGCAGGTTGTATTCTGCAACTTATAGTTTTGCTTTTAACAACAGGGGTCAAATTTGTGCTGTTGGCTAAAAAGCCAGGACTATCTCAAGGTGTCACACACCGAAACAGGACTATTTGGTAGCCATTCACAGTAGCAAATAATACAAATACATGTTTCCTGGTTTAATTTATTTCCCCTACATTGTTCAATAGAACAGAGTGAAACTGAAAATGAGGAAACCTAAAGGCAATTCAAAGTTGCAACAGTATTGACTGGTATATTTCACTCACCATAATCTGTTTTGAAAGAGGGCAGATCAATTAAAGCGTGGTCGCTGTGTGACTGTGGTGCATGAAGGCTAAAAGACAATGTATTAACCCGGGCACTAGAACATAGCATATGCCAGGAGGCGAGCCAGGAAGTTTAAAATCTGCAACAGGAAATTAGCAATTTATGACCTTCTCTGCTCAAACAGCAATTAGACTGCCTATGGAGAACGGAAATGAAGTCTAGTCTTTCAATGAGATATTAGATTTTGAACTGTAACACTGGGAGACAAATGGCCTCTAACATGCTTCTATATCTAAGGAACATAGGAAATAACGTCACAACCAATATGAAATTCCAGACAATTTTCAGGCTTGCAAACCATTCTCTAGCTATCTCCAATCAGTGTCCGACGTCTGTGGTGAGATTCTGACTTTGAACTCTGCGTGCATGCACACATGCCGGTAAGGCAAATTATTGAAATGCTTTAAATGCAATATCAAAAACAACACAGCCTTCAGCCAAATTCAAAAGGTTCTGTTTGGGATTGTTGGGGGCATATTTACAAGCCCCTATCGCCACCACAACATCACTTTTAGGGACGTTGTGATGGCGATAGGAGCTTTGCCTTATTTACAAGGCAGCGTTAAGCCACTTAACGTGGCTTAACGCTGCCTTGTAAATAAGGCCCCCTTTCACGCTACACTTAGCGTGAAAGGGGCGGGCAATGGGTGTTGTGGTGGGCGTTCCACCGCAACACCCATTGATTTTGACTCTGCTCCCTATTTACAAAAGCAGCGTAAATAGGAGACAGCGCCAAAATTAAGACCAGGGAAAACCTGGTCTTAAACAGGCGAAACAAGGAGAAATGTTATATTTCTCCTCGTTTTTGCTGTTTCCATGTGTGCTGAAGGCAGCACACATAGAAACAGCAAAACGCTAATGATTGTTTATGTGCAGGAAGGTCTCCCTTCCTGCACATAAACAATCATTTAAAGAAAATGCCGTTTTGCAACTTCTATGTGTGCTGGGTTAGGCAGCACACATAGAAGTTACAAAACAGCATTTAAAGATTGTTTATGTGCAGGAAGGGGGACCTTCCTTCACATAAACAATCTTCCCCTCAACACAGGCACCCTTGCACTATGGTGCAAGGGTGCCTGCATTGGCGCTAGGCAGATAAAGTTATAGGGCTGCACCATATTCTAGTAAATTTGGTGCAGCCCTGTGTTTCTAAAGTGACGAAGCGTGTCGTTAGCCTTCTTGGCTTCGCCACTTTCTTGTAAATATGCCCCTTGGTGTCTTACAGTAGGTAGGCAGAATACCTCATACATTTCAAAGCACATTAAAATGTCCATTTAAAGACCAACTGCTATTAGCAATGATTGTGAAAAACCACAGCAACTCATAGTCATTATTTGACTGAATATGATTTCCACAGACAGAGAAAATGAGACGAGAATAACCGGATCCCAATGCTTTCCCTAGATCATTTGTCAAAGAGCTGTGGCAGCACCTAACATTGAATCATGGACAAAATAAGGATATAGAACAGGCAAAACATTTGGTGTTAGTCTTCGGTGCTACAGAGCACAGCCACTGCCGAACACGAGCAATCAACCATGAAAGCAAAGAACAGTGCTATTGTGACCAAGCCTGCACATTGATGAAAGAATTGACATGTGGCCCATCAAACAGACAGCTACGCTCTGAAGAAACTACTCGAAAAATGAGGTTCAAAATCCTACATAAATACTTCCATGTGCAGGTCCCCCACCAAAATAATATTCAAAATATTTGAAACAGTCCTAGCAATGGAAACTGCATTCTTGAGTAGGTCCCTTTCCTAGTTGCGATCTAACAAAACCAACCTATCAGTCATATATCTAGCATAGATTACACATACCAAAGAAATCTACAGCCTACAAGCAATTTTCTATGTACAAGAAGAGTCAAGATGCATCAAAGGATCGCACTGTGTAAGTGTCACCACAATTGCCCTCTTTTTTCCATAATTAATGTGTTACACCCACAAGATATTTCAACTATACCTAGGCATGGAGTTAACTAGAAAAATAATTGCTATGAGATAAAATCATGTTCCCAGGCTCACTCAATTTTAGCAAGTAAAAAAGCAGGCATTAAAATTCATATTCCCAGTTCCAAAGAAAGACAATTATTATTCACTAGACCACATTTGAAATGCCTATATTTTAATGCAGGGTCCCTACCTAAACATTGCTTAGAGATTTGGGACACTATCACAGAGGCTAAGCCAGACCTAGTGTTTATAACAGAAACCTGGCTTAAAGATTCATCCTAACCGAAATCTCGCTGGCCACTCCATTAGGCTACACGATATTGAATTGTACTAGAGTTGGCTGCACGGGAGGAGGCAATGCAATTTTTTTCAAAGATGCATTTACCTGTTCCACTGAACTTAGCTCTCTTCAGACAGACTGTGAAATTCTAGCCTTCCAGCAGTCCTGGAAAAAACTAAAGTTATTTGTAGGTGCAGTCATTTATAGACCACCGGGCTACCAACCCCATATGATGACTAACCTCCTTGCTTAGCTAATCCTTCTACGTGTTAAGCACAATCATTATTTAGTCATTGGGGATTTTAACCTACATTATGAGAATATGGAGGATCCACTTTGTAGACATTTAGTGAATGACATGAAAATGTTCCAACTAAAACAACGGCTTACTGGCCTCACTCATGGAGCTGGCATTATTTAGATCTTCTTTTTTCAAATATTGAAGCTATGAAACTTCTTGACACTGTCCCTTCAACATGGAAAGATCACTTTCTTGTCCCTTTCAATCTTACATTACCAGTGGATCAAAAAATACCTCCAGCCCAGTCCGTAGCACCCAAAAAACCCTGGAGCCATATAAATGTTGAAAATTTCCCTAATCACTTTATTCTACCATCTAATAACCAAACAAGACTTTTAGACGAAAATATTAAAAACTTCAATGCCGCCATCACTAATTCCTTGGACAGATGTGCGCCCCTGAAAGCAAATAAACCAGTTAGAGATTCACTTTCAGAAAAATGGTACTCTAAGGATTTAAGGCTAGCAAAAAGGAAATGTAAAGCTCTCAAACATACCTGGAGGCACTCAAAAACTCTAATAGATCACCTAAATCATAAAGAGGAACTGAAAAAATATCACAATGCACTAAGGAGGGCTAAGAAGGACTACTTTATTAGGAGAATTGAAGAGAATGGAAGTTCTTCAAAGGAACTGTTCAAAATTGTAAAAGAGCTCTCCCAGCCAACATGCCTCTCTCAAACGATTATTCCCACAGAAGCTCACTGTTAGGAAATTGGAAAGTTTTTAAATTATAAAATGGAGAAAATCTATTCGTTCTGTGACACTCAACTTTCTTTGGACAAGTTCCCATAGGAACTACTAGGCCCACATCCAGAGGCTGCTACTCCTTTGAGTTATTTTGAAAGAATCACGGAAGAACAAGTTGCGAAGTCAATGACTGAAATTAAGTCAGGAACTCCTCTCGATCCTTGCCCTCATTTTATCTATTCTAAGTTAACTGCTACGCTGAGCCCCCTTTTTACACAAATCTGTAATCAATCCATGGAAGAGGCAACATATCATGATATTTGGAAGAAGGCTTTAATACTACCTCTCGCCAAGAAGCCAGGAAATAATGTCTCTGTGCTCACCAACTACCGGCCTATATCTTTGCTCCCATTTATGTCCAAGATATTTGAAAAAATTGTGAATGGACAGCTCACTAACTTTCTAGAAAATAACAACTTACTAGGCCCTTCACAGATGGGCTTTCTGCCCAGAAATAGTACTGAGGTCACCCTTTTGGCCGCATTGGACAACATCAGGTCAGTGGTCGATCAGGGTAAGGCCGCCACCCTGATTCTACTCGACCTGTCGGCGGCTTTTGACAACATCTCCCATAGTTGTCTGATGGGGAAACTTCATAAAATTGGACTCCACTTTAAACTCTTACAGTGGTTTAGATAATTTCTAAAGAGCAGAATGCAATCAGTCTAGTTGAGCACTTTCAAATCCTGCCCCCATGTAGCCAAATACAGATCTCCAAGGGGCTCCTCTCTGAGTCCGACTCTTTTTGATATTTATGTCTCCTCCCTAGCTAAGCTGGTAAGAAAATGGGGCATCGAGATTTGCTCATATGTGGACGATGCTCAACTGGCCATCTTCATGGGGGAGAATTATGAGTAAACTCAAAATAATTTAACCAGTTGTCTCTCAGAAGTAGCAAATTGAATGACAGAGCATTGCTTGAAACTCAGTGCCGATAAAACTGAGATTCTACTTCTCGGCGGAGCCCACCGAATATGGGACTCATCTCGTTGCCCCACATCTCCAAGAGAGGCCCCGATTCCCAAGAAATCAGCAACAAATCTTGGTATAATTATCAATGACTCACTTTCAATGCAGGAGCAAATTAAGGGTACTTACAGAATGCTATGGCATCCTCAAACTACTGAGATAACTGTTCCGATGGTTACCGTTTAACTGGCGTAGAACAATAGTCCAAGCTCTGATAACCAGTAGATTGGATTATGGCAATGCCCTGTGTGTGGTTATGTCAATTATCTTTTTACCAGATTTCAGGTGATCCAGAATGCAGCCGCAAAGCTGATCTGCAATCTGGATAGATACAGTTCAGAATCAGCCTGCTTGACAACCCTACACTGGCTGCCAATGAGGAAAAGAGCCAGATTTGAGCTTTTGTGTCATGCACCCAAGACTCTATATAAGACTGGGCCCAAATTCTTCAAACTAGAGTGGAATTTTATAAGCCGGTGTGCAAACTGAGTCCACGAAACCTTGCGCTTGCCAAGGCCAAACGATTAAAAAAAGCGAGAACTGGTGGCTACTCGTTTTCACATCTGGCAGTAGCCCACTGGAACACCTTACCCTTACTTCTTTGCCTGACTTTTATCCACCTGGAGTTTAGGAAAAAATTAAAAACTTGGGTTTTTAAAGATTAAGATATTTTAGCAGTTGATCCAAAACCTAATATTCAGTACTCACAGTTGGAAGATACGGAGCTTTCTAGCACCTTGATATCCCTTAGGGGATGAGTGTTTGCGCTTTATAAATAAAATAAAATAAATAAATGAAATCTTCCCTAAATGTGCCCTCCACTGTTACTGTAGTACATGCTTCTTTTGTCTTCTTGGGAAAACCATGATAAAGGGTCTAATTCAGATTCAGAGTGATGTAAAATCTTAAGAGTGATAGAAACTATGGGTCATGGCTAGTCACTTGTGCATTAGATCTGACAGAAATTCTATTCATCCATTGAAACTTGTTGGGAAGCTGAAATCACTGGCAATGAAATTGAGGGATGAAATATGACTACAATGTACCAAATCCAGTTCCTCCAACTTTCTGGATGACCCAAACCCACATGCAATTGTGTCCACGTGTTCTAATAGTCTCTAGTTCTCGAGGTCTCCATCAATTTGTTCCACTGACTGGAAATATTGATTAAATATGCCAGCTAATGATTCAGCATACTAACACAACATTCAACATGCTTTAATACCTACTTGGAATACTTGTTGGAAGGAAAACTCGGAGCTTGATTCACAGCATCCTCTAATTTTCAAAGATAGTTCCATACACAACATTTTCTCAGACATGGCATCCCTATAATGAAGAGAATTAATTTGGCAGATTTGTCTTCACTTTAAAAATGTTCTCAAATAATTGTATGATTTTGAGCTAACAATTTAAAATCAGGCTCACTTCATAGGGCTGATTTAGGATTTGGTGGACAGGCTGCCAAACGACTGGAGAGGCAAAAGCCCCCACTTCTGCAGCTCAAGATCCCCCTCTTCTACCAAATTTAAGGTTTGGCATTGGTGTATGGTCCTTGTTGCCTCAAGGGCTTCCCCCAGACATGAGTGGCGTACTTTTAGGGACACTGCACAATGCTGGCTGACCTGCTTTGTCAATGCTTCATAGCTGAATGGTATGAATTTGTTTCGGGTTTTCAAAGTCAAACCCTCAATGAATGGTGTTATTTTGTTGAAAAGTCAATGTACCTTTTACACTGGGAGGTTTCTCTCAGTGCATCAGTGAAATTGTTCTTTTTTCACTTCTCAATGCTGCCTTGCCCTGCATGGTAGGAGTGGAGAGGAAAAAATAGAGTTTGAACTCCACCTGGAATAGGCCTTACGGTGGCATGGAGTTGGTGAATCTGTAGCATCTGGCTCAGTAGTAAGGTGTTTCTGAAAGCAGAGCTAGCTGAGGCTTTGCCATCTAAATCATAAATGTTCCCAGCTTCCAAATGAGTCGGGAAAACCTAGAGTGAAAATATAAGCACATAATGAACAGAACTACACCAAAACAGACAGAAAACATTAGTGCATAAAATTAAAACTCAGATAGTGTTTTATCTGTGTAGGACTTGACTCTTTTTGCAGGTTTACCTCAAACCTTTTGCCTTCCTCCTGTATTTTTCTGACTTTATTTTTGCTGGTTACAGGACTCTGGACACTTTACCACTGCTAACCATTGCTAAAGTTCATATGCTCTCTGTCTAAATTGCAATGGTGATTGGTTTATCCATGAATAGCATATTTGATTTACTAGTAAGTCCCTAGTAAAATGCACCAGGGGTGCCAAGGGCATGTAAATCAAATGCTGCTCGTTGGCCTGCAGCACTGATTGTGCTACCCACATGAGTAGCCTGCAAACATATCTCAAACCTGCCACTGCAGTGTCTGTGAGTGCATTTTTAAACTGTCATTTCGACCTGACAAGCGCACCCACTGGGCAGGCGCAAACCTTTCCTTTTACTACATGTAAGTCAACCCTAAGGTAGGCCCAAGGCAGCCCTTTGGCAGGGTGCAGAGTATTTAAAAGGTAGGTCATGTGCTGTTGTGTTTTACATGTCCTAATAGTGAAATACTGCTAATTTCGTTTTTCACTATTGCAGGGAATATCTCTCCCATAGGATAACATGGCGATTGGCTTGAAATATCTTTTAAGTGTAATTTCCCATTGGGACCAGACAGAGATTTGGAGTTTGGGGTCTCTGTACTCACAATTTAAAAGAACATCTTTTGGTGAAGTTGGTTTTTAAATTGCGTGTTTAAAAATGCCACTTTTAGAAAGTGGGCATTTTCTTCTTTAACCATTCCATGCCCCTGCCTGTCTGTAGAATCCATGTCTGGGTTAGGATGACAGTTGGGCTCTTGTGCATTCACTCTAGACAATCACACAAAAGGAGCTGAGGTGTGCCTTGCATATCCTGATGGGCCATCAGCAGGCTGATGGGCCTTCCTGAACTAAAGTGGTGGGGGGCGTTGTCACTGACACCTGAATAGGGCTGTGCCTATCCTCACACAAAGCTGTCTCGATCCCTCTGTCGTGTGTCTGGGCAGGTCAGGGAAAGGCAGGGTCTTGTAAACTACAAAGACTTTCCTTTCAAGTTTGCCTACTTCAAAGGCAGAAAGGGGAATAAGTATTGAACCTCTGACACTCTCAAATCAGAACACTTCTGGACTCAAGGAGATTCTGCCAGGAAGAAGAACTGGATGCTGTAGGAGGGACTGACACTTTGCTGGCTGCTTTGTTGTGCTGGCCTGCTGCTCCTGTCCTGGGAGTGAAAGGATTGGACTTTGCTTTCTACATACTGCTGCCATGGTTCTCCAAGGGCTTGTGTGTGCTTGACCCCTTTAAGAAGTCTTAGGACCATCAAAAACTTCACCTATCAGTGCATGGGCTCTTCTGCTGAGAGCCCTGACTTTCCAAGTGGGGCCAAATCCAGTTCCTGTGCCCTTGAAAGTAGAATCTGGTAACCTGAGAAGATTCATGCACCGACTCTCAGTGCCCATTTTTTCTAACCAGGACCGCAATGTGTTCGAAAAACCAACGCATTGCCGCTGTGCGGCAGAAGAATCGACGCAGCGTCTGCAGTGCGGCTGATCGTTGAATCCCAAGCACCATGTCACCGACATCCTTGACGCACGCTTTGACTCAGACACGCCCTAGTCTGCATGCAAGAGACTTGGGAAGTTGCGCCCGTTCATTTTGATGGGTTCCGCTCAATACAAATGCCAGCAATCCCTTCAAGATCAGGGTGAGCTAAAGGGGGTTTACTGAATTTTAGTACTGATGTGGAGTCCCCTTATTTCCACCTTATTGTCTGTAATGGACCAGGAGCGGAGGACATGTTGCTCATCAATTTTTACAATAACAACTTTGAGGGCAGCATGTCCCAGGTAATTGGGTCACTAGAGTGCGCAATTGATAAGGCAATAAAGACCCATCTTAATACCCTGAATGTAGTTTGGCTAGGCAATTTTAACGTCCATAGCTGTAGTAGGATAGTCACTTCCCTATGTGGCATAATGGATGATGAAGGTGAAGTACTATTACATGTCTCACAAACCGCATATGGCAATGAATTAAATAGGCTCTTACTCACAAGAAATCTGGTAATGCTCAACACAATTGATGAAGTCACAGGAACCTTAGTAAAAACCTTTAGAGATATAACACATGGTACCACCATTGATTATTTGCTGGTCACATTACCCTTAAAAAGATTTTTTAACCAGATAGAAACCCTTGTCACAGATTTTAGTGATCATGTTGCCATTACTTATCAAATATTTTGGAAAGGCTGTCTTAACCCACCCGAGAGGATAATTCCGGCCCCTATCAAAGCGAGGAGGAATGGTATAGTCCTCAAATGGGCTAAGATAAATAAAACTGTACTAGTACCAAAAATAGTTGGGCATACCCAGCTGGAAATACGGACCTGCCTAGATCCCTACTGTAAACCAGATGACGTAGTCAGGCATTCGTTTTGGTTCTGAGTGCAGTGGAAAGCAACTTACGGACATCTAAGATGAAGCACCAAACCTCGGTCCCCCGTAGGTTTGATGCTAGCTGTTCCAAGGCTCTCAGTAATGTAAACATGGCATTAAGGGTGAAGCCAAGAGACAAGGTGCTGGTTACTCAACTCCGCGCACAGTATAAGGAATGCAGGAGGTGTAGATTAAAAACTTTGAAGGAGGATGCTTGGGATAAATTGCACCAGGCGGCATCCACAAAAAATGCAAAAGATTTTTGGGATATAATAAATACACCATTCTTAAACCAAGATATAGGACCAACTTTAGATGTCAATGCGGGAGAGGAAGACTGGGTTGATTATTACTCTAGTATATTTGGTACAGTCTCAGAAAGGGACATTTTAGCTGGTGATCCCCTGACCATGGATCCGTAAACCCCTATTATTTTCTCTATGCCGGACGTAAAAGCTGGCCTGCTGCAAAGTAGCAGCACTAAAGCCCCAGGCACAGATGGTGCTCCAATTGATTTCTTTTTTGAAAACCCTGACCTTTGGGTCCCTTTTCTAACAAACGTTTTTAATGCAGTTACAGTAGTGGGTCCCCCAGTCTCATGGTTAAAGACAATCTTTGTCCCAATATTTAAGAAAGGGGACAAATCCCTTCCAAAAAAACTATAGACCGATCTCCTTATTGGATGGCACAGTCAAATTAATGGGCCGTCCGTTACTAAATAAACTTGAGGATTGGGCTAATGACAAAAATATATTAATACCAGCTCAATATGGGTTTAAAAAAGGGATGGGGACTTTGGACCAGTGCCTAAATTTGCATTTGATTTCAGCTAAATACACCCAAGCTAAGGAAGGAACTATTTTTATGGCTTTTATGGACCTGTCGGCAGCGTTCGACTGCGTCTCCCATAGTAAACTATGGAGTATCCTGAAGGATATGGGCATGGATGTAAACATAATAACTTCTATACATCAACTATATACCCAGTCCTCGGCATGCGTCAGATTTGGTAGCCAGGGGGAATGTACAAGGCCATTTTCTATCCTTAGGGGTGTCAGGCAGGGGTGTGTCCTGGCCCCCCTTTTGTTTTCATTTTATACTAATTGCGTAGAATCTGCAGTGGACCAACTTGTTACTGATTTCCCCCTGATAAATAAAAAATGCAGCCCTATTCTGCTTTACGCAGATGACGATGTACTAATAGCCAGGACTGGTTTAGCTCTACAAAGGCTCATGGATAACTATGTGTCCTATATGGCCTCGCTGGACCTTCAGGTTAATCAAACCAAATCCTTCATTTTAATTACGGGGAAACAACCTACCCGTTTTTAATATTGCCTCCAGTAGGATCGAAACTACAAAGTCTTTTTGGACTTGGGTGTTATGTTTAATAGTGCGAGAACTTGGTCCAAAATGATCTCAAATAGAGGCTATGCATTAGAAAAGAGCATTATGGCTATATTTTCATTTATAAAAAAAATAGGCAGAAACCAATAAAAAAGATTTACGCTGCAAAAGCAGTAGCATCAGCTACCTATGGGGCAGGAATTTGGGGAGCGTCAAAGGTCGACGTTCTTCAAAGGTTAGAAGATGGTTTTTACAAGAAAGTTTTATCTCTCCCTAACAGTTGTTCAAATTTTAACATGCACCAAGAACTGAACGTTCCATACATTTCTGATTTGATATCCTTAGCACCCGTATTACTCTGGTACTCGATATGGTGAAGGGAGACGGTTGGTCTAACTCAAGATATTATTAGGGACTGTCTGACCCTCGAATATGCCCTCAACATATCATGGCTGCAAAACGTTAAAGAAACCCTGTAGGTATTGGGCCTTGATTCCGTCTTCAATGAGCCACTTACATGTCAGTCAATTTCTATAGTTGAAATTAAATCACGACACAGACTATATAGGGAAAACAAAAGACTCGATCAAAACAGGGCTAAATCCAAGGTCGCCTTTTATCTGGGGCTACCCACAATTTCGGATGGGGCAAACTCATATTTGTCTTTTGTAACTAACATGCGGCACCGATATGTGTTGGTGCGTTTTAGGTTGAACTATATCCCGCTTACGTGTGGCTGTCCGGCAGGTGTGTACTCAATTAATGAATTGCCATTATGTTCATGTGATGCTATCTCCCCACAGTCAAATTTGCACTTTATATTTTTCTGCAAATATTACATGTATGAACGGCAAAAGTATATCCTTCCCCTCTTACGGAAATATCTTTTTGAACAAAGCTGTCCAGCTTTGACCTTTTTACAAATGCTCCCTGACCCTTATGTATGTTTTTCTCTTGCCTCTTACTTATGTATGGCCCTATCAAATAGAAGATCGTTTGCTTTTTAACCGTGTTCTTAAATGGTTATGGCGTTTTCTTGCACATTATACTGTGATTTGGATGAACTTAGTTCATTATAACAGAGGGTTTCTTAGTTTTAGCTTTATTTATGGTTTTTACCTGTTTTTATCTGTCCCCTCTTTTAAATTTATTTGATTTGTAATGTTTGAGTGAATATGAATTTATGATGTATTGCACTTTTATGATCTTATTTCGTGAGATCTAATAAAGTTAAATTGACTGACTGACTGACTCAGACTTGGGACTTGCTGTGCGGCAGACGAAATTGACTCATCACCTGCTTCACGGCTGTGAAATCGATGCAGTACCTGTTCTGCTGCCACTGCATCGATCCAGCACGTCTGGATTTTTGACGCATCGTCCCTGGGTGCCAAGTTCTTCATCAATGTTGCCCAGCAGTAAGGAACCGAGGCTGCATGTCTGGAAATCGACGCATCACCTCCCCTCACAGTAAGAAACCAACGCATCACCTCCCCTGATAGCAAGGAACCAACGCATCACCTCCCCTGTGCTGCAGTAAGGAACAGACGCCTCACCTTCCCTGGCAGTAAGGAACTGACGCATCACCTCCCCTGGGAGTAAGGAACTGATGCATCGTTTTGCATTTCCGCCACCTCACCTTCCCAGCGCCTGTTTTTGTCTTTAATTTTACGCATCCCAGGTACTTTGTGCTAAAAGTAAAGCATCCATAGATTTCTAAGGACTGAACTGATTGAACCTTTTAAAAGTGATATCTTGACTTGTGTATGCTGGATTTTTCCACTTTGGTCTTGCTTTATTCAGAAAAATATTGGTTATTTTTCTAAACTGGTTTGGACTCATTTTGTAGTGTTTTCACTGTGTTACTGTGTGTGTATGTACAAAGGCTTTACACATTGCCTCTGAGATAAGCCTGACTGCTCGTGCCAAGCTACCAAGGGAATGAGCAGGGGTTATCTTAGCTGTGTAATCCCCTTACCCTAACTAGAGTGAGGGTCCATACTTAGACAGGGTGCAAACCACTGCCAACTAGAGACTCCATATCTAACATTGGTGGTTAGCGGTGAGGCTAGGGCTTGTGTTTGTACTTTGTCATACAGTGATTGGTGAACACTACTCCATATCGCAGACCACTATGCAACCACATACTGTTTTTGATATTTCTCTTCCTTGCAACTCTTGAGTTTGTTGATCCACAATCATGTCCCAGGCTGGTAAGCCAGCAGTTGGAGATGCAGATTTGGTGTTTGAGCTAGAGATAATGGAGGCCTATATGGTACTTCAGCTCAAAATGTTCGGCAAGGAGCTCAAATGTCCTATTAGGGGCCTCACTAAAAAGGAAGAGCTTTAAAAGATGCTGAGGGCCTGGTGGGAAGCCAAGGAGGATGGTGAGCATTCAGAGGACAGGGATAGTAATGAGGATGTGGAGGAGAGCCTGCATGAGGATTTTGTGAATCAGGATCCGCCTGGGAGGATGGCACTTTCCAGGGCAAGCAGTAGTGTTTCCTCTAAAAGCCTGTCCCCAGAGGAGCTGGAAGACAGGTGGGAAGCTAGAAAGCACAGGATGGAAAAGCTGAAACTGGAGCATGAAAGGGAGCTCCAGTTGGAACTAGCGAGACTCAAAAGGGAGGCAGAAAAGGATGCCTTGGCCATGGAGAATGATACGTTGGCCGTGGAGGAGAGAAAAATGCTTTTTGCTCATGAACTGGGAATGAGAGAGATGGAGCTGGAGCTAGAAGCCAGGAGGGTTGTGTCCAGCTCAGATGGTGGCAGCGAAAGTATCATGTCCAGTACTGAAGAAAAAGTTCACATCCCCAGCGACTTGGTGCCCGACTTCAAGGAGGGGGTTCAGGCATATGAGGTAGCTCCAGAGGTGCGCAGGGTCTCTAAGGAGGATTGGGGGACTGGCACAGGGAGTCATATTCCTAGTGGTGGGAGGGATACCCTACAGGCTGCAGAAGGGAGGGACAGGAAGAGGTGTACCCCCATGGTAGAAGCCCTGCTAAGGAGGTATGGAGACACCCCAGAAGAGTGTGGGTTGAGTTTCAGGGACAGTCAAGTACTGTCTCACCAGCCTCGGAATGGTGAAGTGGGGTACTTTTTCAAGGCACTGGATGGTTGGATGAAGGGTAGTATGGTGAACACATGTGAGGGGTTGTACAATTTGATTGCTGGAGAGCATATGTTTAGTCATGGGTTTCCAGAGCTATGCCAACACCCAGTGGAGTGTGAATTCTATGACCCCAGGGAGCTTGCACTGGAGGCAGACCTCGTGGTGGATGCCAGAGGTCCTGGAAAGACATTGGGGAGTGATCCTAAAGGGAGTGGCTCAGGTTTCCCCCAACCGAGGGAGGGGAGGGAGGCTCGCAGTAGCCCAGATAGGTCCCAGTGTAGTGAAATGGGTAGAGGGCCTCATGTCCCTTCTCAGGGTAGGAGGAGAGATGGGGTGGGCAGAGGCCCAGGTTGCCCAAAACACAGTCCCAGAGCCAGGGTGGTTCCCATAGGGAGCACCAGGAGGGGGACCTAGTCTGTACCGGGAGGACATCCACTGAGGGGGACCCTATAGTGTCAGGAGAGCCCCTACTTGGACAGGGTGCAAGCCACTGCCAGATCTTATGTCTAACAATCTGGGATAGTCATCTGAGTCCACTTTATGATATGTAGCAAGGAGTGGACACGTTGGAGCCTATTCACAAACTTCACTTTGCAGTACATTTAGTAGTGCTACATTAGTACTACTAACATGCTACAAAATGCTATTCACTAACCTATATGCAGAGGACTACGCCTCTGCCTCTACTATCTTTTATGTGCTTTTATGATCTTGTGGAGATCTGAGCCCCAACTGCAGAGATCTCCACAAACATAGGTATACGTTTTAGTAGTAATATGGGAGGGGCAGGAGCAGTGGCTGGAAAATTAGGAATCTTTACAAATACATTTGAGGGGTTTAGGGAGTAGTAAGGAGGGATTACGGGAGGTGTAGTTAGGGATTTAAAAAAGGAACAAACACCAATACACAAAAGAATATGCCAATTGCTATTCACAAACTGCACTTCTATAGTTACTAAATAGGACCAAAAAAAGTCATAAATGTACTCAAGCTTGGGCCTGAAGAAAGTCAAGCACCAGACATGGCCAACCAATCACTGGTACTGCAACACTCTGCCATAGAAAATAAAGGATTATATTCTAAGGACAAGAGCAACCTATACGCCCGCACAAACCTAGGTATATAAGTCTTTCATCGAATAATGATTTCTAGAGGACTCATTCAATATACCCCATATAATCATTGGATGTATAGTGAGATGACTATACAATAAATGCTGATTCTAATTATACGACCAACATATATCAGTCTCTTTTTCAAAAGACATTTAATTAATCTCATTACATAATTATTATGTAGAACAATTTCTGAAACGACAAGAGAAGGAGAGTGAAGAGTGTCAGACAGACGGAATTTTGTTTATAGATAAACAACCCAGAACTATCTAATTAAAACAGCAGCATATTATGCCTGGACCTGTATTCAGACAAAATATCGAAAATTAAATACCGTCATACATAAATATCGAGTTTGAAATATCGTCATACAGAAATATCATGTGCAAGAATATCGTTCTCAAGAATATCGATTTTAAGGTAAGTAATATCAATTATAACAATATTGAAATCATTAATATAGTTTACAAAAATATAATTGTTAAAAATATCGTTTTTTAATTATTTTGATGTATTTTAGCATGTATTTCAATTGCATATGTTATAAATTGTTTGTATAATTATTGTTGTTTCTTAATACAGTTTTCAAATTCTTAGTAGTTTTGAAATTTAATTGTATGCATATTTTATTATTTTTAGTAATGTAACGGGTTGTGGAGTTATAGGGATACAGGGTGGAAAGTAAATTCATTATAATTAATTAGTAATTAATTTTTTATTGATAATTATTTATGTTAATTTTATAATTAATCTTTTTAAATTAAGTTTCAGGTGCAAGTTGTGTGTTTTGTAGGGGTATAGGGTGGGAAGAAAATTAATTATAATTAATTTACAATTAATATTAATAATTTAATTGATAATTAATTATGTAAATTGTGTAATACATTATTTTTTTTATTTTTTGGTGTGTGACGTTGTTTTTGTATGGGTAAAGGGTGTGTAGGAATTTAATTATAATAATTATTAAATAATGTTAATTTATAATAATTATTGAAATGGTAATTAATTATGTAAAATATTTAATTAATATATTCTTTAAGTTATATATTAGGTGTGAGTTTTTGCATTTGTAGGGGTAAAGGAGGGAAGTTAATTAAATATAATTAATTTATTATTAGTGAATTATTATTAATAATTGTTTAATTGACAATTAATTATGAAAATGATGCAAATAATATTTTTGGGGTTTATATATTAGGTGTGGGATGTTGGTTTTGTATGGATAAAGGTTGGAAAGGAAATTAAATAAAATGCTAATAGTTAATTATTATTAATATTTTAATAAATATTTAATTATGTAAAATGTGTAAATAATATCATTATAAGAATTAATTTTAGATATGTGTTGTGTAATTTGTAGAAGTATTGGGGAAGAAAGTTATTTAAGTAATAACAAATTTAAAAATAGTTTTTTTTTTTTAGAATTATGCTATTTATTATTGTATGCGTTAATTGTGTTGTGCTTTTTAAATGTAAATAAAATTGTATTTATTTGTTGTTATTATTTTGAGGATATAGGGGTCGAGTACGATGGCGGGCGGACAAAGTCCGCCCCCCATCGCATTGGCAAAAGGGACCGCACGCCATAGGTGCGGCGGTCCCGCTATACAAATTAGGATGCGCCCGCCACACTGGCGGGCGCATCCCATAGTTTTTACATTGCGGCGGGCGGTGCTGCAAGCAGCACCCGCCGCAATGTAAAAATACATGTTGAACATTTACATGCACAACGTGACAGGCACCGCGCGGTGCCTGCCACATTGTACATGCAAATGCAGGGGGGTACCATAGGTACCCCCCATGTGCACCCCCCAACACCCTGGGGGCCCGCAACGGGCCCCCAACAGCAGGAACCGCCAGCCTTTCTATGGCGGCAATGCAGCCATGGAAAGGCTGCTCGCAGCCTGCATCGTAATATGGATGGCGGTGTCTTCCAGACACGCCACCATATTCAGCACGTTTTCCGCGAGTCGACAGGCGGAAAAGCGGCAGGCGGTCTTTCCGTCCGCCGCGGACCCCCCAGCCATCATGATATGGTGGGGGGTCTTTGCTGTCGGGATGGCGGGCGGATCGCCCCCGCCGGGCCGGCGGTGACCACCGCCGGCGAGGCGGGGGCAATCCGCCCACCATCGTAATCGGCCCCTTAGTTTGGTATTTTAATTATAACAATATTTGTAGTAATTTATGATATGTAGTAAAGATTTTAATAAATATTTAATGTGCTTATTTAAAAAAAACATATTTAGATGTTTTACATTTAAATAGTTATATTATTTTTTATTTAGTATGTTCTGGAATTGTTTTATTTTGTTGAAGTGAATTAGTCTGTTTCTAATATTGCAGAGAGTGCAGTGGGAGTAGTACATTTTACCCCTTTGCAATCCAACACTTTCCCTACTTTTTCACTGACTGGAGTGGGAATAGTACATTTTACTCCTCTGCAATCCAACACTTTTCCTACTGTTGCACTGATTGGAGTGGGAATAGTACATTTTAGCCCTTCTCAATCCAACATGTTCCCTACTGTTGCACTGACTGGAGTGGAAATAGTAACTTTTACTGCTCCGCAATCCAACACTTTCCCTGCTGTTACACTGACTGAAGTGGGAATAGTAAATTTTTCCTCCCCGCAATCCAACACTTTCTCTACTGTTGCACTGACTGGAGTGGGAATAGTATATTTTATCCCTTAATAATGCAACACTTTCCCTACTGTTGCACTGACTGGAGTGGGAATAGTAAATTTTACCCCTCCGCAATCCAACAGTTTACCTAATGTTGCAGAGCGTGGAGTGGGAATAGTAAATTTTACCCTTCTTGAGTCCAACACTTTGCCTACTGTTGTATAAATTGGTGTGGGGATAGTATATATGTTATTTGTAAAATTGTATAGTTAACTTTATATTGTTTAAATGTATATTATTATGTTTTTGTGCATTTAAAATTAAAACATTTATAATTATTAATGTTTTTAATATGTAATATATTTTTAGTAAATTGTAATTTTTTATGCTGTTCACTTTTTTATTTGTAATTAAATTGGTTTGTTTTTTTACATTTTGTATGCTAATGGGTGTATATATATATATATATTTATATATAGGTATATACATATATATATATGGATATATATATATATATATATATATATATATATATATCCATATATATATATATATATGGATAGATAGATAGATAATAGATAGATAGATATTTGTTATATTATTAAATTTGAAATAATTGGTATATTATAATATAAATGTAAAGTAGTCATTTAATAACATTTTAATTAGATATATATGTAAATAAATATATATATATGTATGCATATTATTTTATATGTGTGTTTTATTTTTGAAAATAAGTATAATTGTTAAATTTCTTTTAAAATCAATTAAATATATTTAACTTTTATTATATTATTGTAATTTTGTTAATATATTTAATGTTTCCTTTTTAAATTTATATATATTATTAAAAACGATATTTTAGCCAATGATATTAGTGACAATGATATTTTTTCCCGATATTTTTGTAATTTACATGATAACAATAGGATGATGATATTTTTGACATCGATATTTATGTCATAATATTTTAGTATGACAATATTTTCAGGTTCGATATTCTGTCAGTGAACCACCTGGACCTAAACCTAATTTAGGAGAAAAAAAACATCAGTTTGTTTGTTCAATCTGACAACGACGTTTCGACCCTTAGTAGAATATCAGGCTCTCATGAGGACTAAGACATTAGCACACCTTTCGCAGGCAAAAGGTAAAATGCTTGTGATCAACATGAAGTACTTGACGAAGTTCTTTCAGTTTTCAATTATTTGTCTTACCCTAGCCTTGTCTAGTCTATGGTTGTTCAGACTTAGGGACTGATTTAGAGTTTGGTGGGCATGGTACTTTGGGCCTCATTATGATGGCGGTCGCACATTCGTCCGACTGCCATCCTGTCGGAAATGGGACCGCCCGACTAGCTGTCGGCGGTCCTGCCATCGCTACTAGGATGTGACCACCTTCAAGGCGGTCGCAATTGTATCTTTTGTACTGCGGCATGTGCTGTGGGCTGCAGCACACGCCGCAGTACAAAATAAGCACATTTTGCATGTCCTTGCACTATGTGGCAGGCACCATGTGGTGCCTGCCACATGGTGCAGGGATATTTAGAGGGCACCCCAGGTGCCCCCCAGGACCCATGACGGAGGTTCAGGGGGGAAGGGAGGCCCACTATGGGCCACCAAGTCACTTTCCGCCTGCCTTTTCATGGCGGGTTAACCGCCATGAAACGGCCTGCGGAAACTGACATAATCCCTATGGCGATGCCTGAGCAGGCACTGCCACCATTGTAGAGATTACAGTCTGTCCAATGGTCCGACGGGCTCCTTAGTGTCTCTCCGACCGCCCACCATCCGCCCACCATTGTAATGCGGTGGGCGGACCTCAATGGCCCGATGGTGGTGGGACCGCCACCGACGGCCTGATGGTGGCGGTCTCACCACCATCATAATCAGGCCCTATGTCACAAACGTGATGGATATCCCGTCTCCCTTATGTGTACTTGTAATAAGCCAGATGGGATATCCATCATGTTGTGATGGAGTAACTCATCCGCCAAACTCTAAATCATGCCCTTCATTTGCTTTTATACTTTTTCGTGGCATGTGGTTATTCTTTTTCTTCATTTTCTGGTGGTAACTTCTATTATGTCTATGACACTGTAAATGATGCATTCATTTTAGAAACGGAAACATTATTTGCAATTTTTCATCAAATCCCGGCACTTTCTCTATATGATTGCCCTGTCATATTTTGAGATATGTCTATGGTACTTTGGAATTTATGTACTCAATTCATGGTGGATCCATAGTACCTTCCAGGCTTATCCTTTTTGACACATATCACAAGACTAGTAGGAGGAGCGTAATATTTGACCAGTTTCTTGCATTCCTTGCTGAAAGGAGAAACTATGCATTCAGGAGGTGATTCACAATGGTAAACTTACACATGAGTAAATCTACATGCATAAGTTTACTCTTACTCTTTTAAGTAGCTTTACTTTTTTTGGCTATTTGTCATTTACAAGTATAAAATTACTCAAAAGTGTAGACTTGGAGGCGTGGTCTGGCCACGGAGGAAGATGGCCGCTTAGTTCCGGAGCTCCACGTCATGAGGAGCCCCGGACTACGACGTGAGCTCCCTAGTAGTCAAATGCCGGTCTGAACCTTGGATTCAAGTGGTGGAGAGGTTGGAGGTGAAGCGGTGATGTCCCTGATGCTGCATGGCGCTCCCGGTTGACATTTTTCCACGAGCAGCTGACTGACTGGCGGAAGGCCGCTTCCATGTTGTGTGTGCATAGCCGGTGAGGTGAAACTATGAGTGACATCGGAAGCGGACTTGGAAGGTTTTAAGGCAGAATCTTTGTGCCGTGCAGTGGCATGTGGTGTCTCGGTCCGTATTTTGTCCCAGATGGGACGGACTAGGCCTGCACTATCGTCCGACCTGAGGAGCGTGTGTGGTGTTTTCATGCTACCTGCTGGGCCAAGATTGACGAGGACAACGTCTTCAGAGCGGAGCCTCATTTATCCTTTTGCCAACGCAACTAAGTGTTGTGACTCGAACTTTATTTTACTTGTGAAGAATTGGGCCCGCACTGCCGCATTGAATTATTATTGAACTGCTGAATTATTTCCCTCAGAATACTGTACTGGAGAGCGGGAAATGGTCCACCTGCCTCAGGGTTCTACGCATTATTTAACATGGGTGGTCTTTCTTATTGCACCGCACCAGTGTAGATTAAAGTTCTTTTCTTACCCCAGAGGTGAATGTGGGAGCAGCCCGTTTTGGCATGAGAGACTACTAGAGGAGGACTACCTAACCTACAGAAACCGGCCCTACCTCACTGCGGCTGATTCTAATGGGTTTATACGATCCTAATACTGACCCTGGGATGATTGCTAAGATTAATGGCTGTTGATGACCTACGCTGTAAAGAGCCTGTCACCAGTTGGAGGTTTTGAAGGGTGTGAGACTCAACGTAGCAGTCATTGCTTTCCCTTCTCCGGCACCGCAGAATCTTTACGCCTGTAATGAGTGGTTGAGCAAGTGTACTATTCACCGGTCTTTCTGCAAGTGGTCCTAACAGTTTCCCCTTTTGAAAAGATCTACCCTGTATGGAAACACCTGGGTGGACCGACTCTTAATGACAAGCATATACGGTGAGGAAGATGACCTCATCAGAGACCCTAATGCACAAAGGAGACATTAAGGTACAGCCTTGAGCCCCTCCAGAAGCCATTACCTGCTGCCCTTTAGCAATTCTTTTTTCTATATGCTCTATCTCTATTCTTTAAACTGAGGTTCGTTTCAATCCTGCTTTCTTGGAGTAAACTACGCTGTAAACTGCGGTCTATCTGAAATCTCCAGACCATTGATTGTCGCTTAGAGGACATCCGCCAAGTACTGCACTTTTATACCAGAGGATTTATGCTGAATAGTCGGGGATGCCTACTGGCAAGACAACTGGGAAACCCGCAAAACAACTCCTCTTTTCAGAAGCCCTAAAACAGGGCCATTCTACTTCAGGTGCACAGGGTATTGCCCCCTCAACATCAGGCCTCTCTAACCCTATGATGTTCACTTCACCGGACTCCACCATGGAGCAGTTACTCCAGGAAATCTCTGCTGTGGGTCGAAGGTTAGAGGGTATGGAGACATCCATATCTGCTCTTGCGACAGAGACTAAATCCATTCGCACAGACATTGCTGGATTCCAGTGCCCGATGGATGGCCTTACTGCACGGGTGGTAGCAGTAGAGAACCACCTAGGTGTCATACCAGATCGGGACCAAGAGCTTCTCTTCCTCAGGAGTAAAGTAGTGGATTTGGAAGACAGAAGCCATCGAGAAAATGTCCGCTTTTTGGGCTTTCCGGAGAAAATAGAAGGCTTGGACGCCAAATCCTTCCTGAGAGAAGTCCTCCCAAAGCTCACAAGTCTTACTTTCGACCCGCCACTGGAGATGCAGAGAGCCCATCACATCGGTCCTCCCAACACAGGGCAAAATATGCTACCACGTCCGCTCATCGTCTGCTTCCTATGCCATGAACAGGCCCGTCAATTGATCATAGTGGCTCGTACCCATGGCCCGTATACATTCGAAGATCATGAGATTAGAATGGCAGCAGATTTCTCGAAAGAAACTAATGACCGTCACAAAGCTTTCCTTTCTCCCAGACCCCGCCTGCGACAACTTGATATCAAGTATAGGACTTTTTAAACCTGCGCATCTTCAGATTTCCAAAGATGGGATAACCAAGGAGTTCTTTAATACAGAGGACCTTTGTCATTTTCTGGATAGTCTTTCTCCTCAAAATATGGAATGTACTGCGTCTTTAACAGAGTTTGGATCCCAACTCCAACCGTTGAACCCTACGATGTCTTCTGGTGGGTCCCAACGTATCCCAGGCCGGTCCCAGAGTACAGGACAAGATCCAGATCGACCAGTTCACTCCTTGGGGGATCGAGCACAGGTCCTTCAGGCAGTGGCTGCCCTTACACAGGAAAGAGACTAGGACAAATCACGCTATCCTCTAAAGTCCCCTTCAACAGAGGACGGGGTGTCCTGAACTGTGGCCGACTGATTGATCTCCCTGCATAAATGAGGTGATGGAAGTTTGCTGTTCTGACTCCGCTGAAGAAGACGATTGAACATAGATACTTCAGGCAGTGGCTACCTTTTCACAGGAAAAAGACAGAGACAAATCACACTCTCTTCTAAAGCCCCCCCTTCATCCAAGTAGGGTGTGTATTGAACTTTGGCTGAGTGTTTTACCTCCCTACATTGATGAGTTGATAGAGGTTCGCTACCTCTTTTGCCTGCCGTAGAAGACGATTGGATAAGTACCTGAATATTTGCTCTATCTTATGCATTACTTGCTTTAAAATGTTCCTATTTTATCCTATTCCCTTTCCTAAACTCCTCCCCTACCCCCTCTTTTCCTCTTCCTTTCTTAACATGTACCTATGATAATGTTTAACTGTTCTCATAGCGTCATAGCAGCCTGTACTTTCTGTATTGTAAATGTTTTATGATATAAATTTAGATGGCTTGCTATATACTTGAATTTATGCTTACTTGTTATGCATTATGTGCTCTATAATGTTCTTCTTTGGATCCCCTCTCGCACATTCCCCCTCTTTCTCTTTTTAATAAGTATTTTTGTTAATATTTAACTATGATGATATTTAACTGTGATAATATTTAACTATGATAATTTTTAACTGTGATAATATTTAACTATCATAATATTTAGTTACCATTGCTATATTTTGTAAAGTTTGTTTGATTGTACTCTGCATATGACAATTTTATGACACAGATCTTCCCCTTCTTCTCCCTTCCTTTCCCTATCCCCTGCTCTCCTCTTCTCCTTTAACACTGCACTCTTATGATGCTTGTCTTTTCCCCTCTTTCTATTTTTGCCGAAAACTTGAACAATTGAATACTTGGGGGGACGCCAGTGAATCCTGCTGGTACCATCGCTGCTGTTGGGGACTACCTGTCCCAGGATCCTTCCGTGGAGGGGAGGAGTATCGCCGCCGAAAACGCGCTAAAAAGCGCGAGTCACCTCCGCGGCGCGGGACGCCAGTGAATCCTGCTGGTACCATCGCTGCTGTTGGGGACTACCTGTCCCAAGATCCTTCCCTGGAGGGAAGGAGTATCGCCGCCGAAAACGCGCTAAAAAGCACGAGTCACCTCCGCGGCGCGCGACGCCAGTGAATCCTGCTGGTACCATCGCTGCTGTTGGGGACTACCTGTCCCAGGATCCTTCCCTGGAGGGGAGGAGTATCGCTGCCGAAACGCGCTAAAAGCGCGAGTCACCTCCGCGGCGCGGACGCCAGTGAATCCTGCTGGTACCATCGCTGCTGTTGGGGACTACCTGTCCCAGGATCCTTCCCTGGAGGGGAGGAGTATCGCCGCCGAAACGCGCTAAAAGCGCGAGTCACCTCCGCGGCGCGGGACGCCAGTGAATCCTGCTGGTACCATCGCTGCTGTTGGGGACTACCTGTCCCAGGATCCTTCCCTGGAGGGGAGGAGTATCGCCGCCGAAAACGCGCTAAAAGCGCGAGTCACCTCCGCGGCGCGGACGCCAGTGAATCCTGCTGGTACCATCGCTGCTGTTGGGGACTACCTGTCCCAGGATCCTTCCCTGGAGGGAGGAGTATCGCCGCCAAAACGCGCTAAAAAGCGCGAGTCACCTCCGCGGCGCGGGTCGCGCGCGGGCCCGTCCTTGCCCGTCATCGCCAGGCAGAGGCAGGGCTGGGCCACCTTTCTTTTAATTACGATCAAGGACCCTGATACAGGTATCGTTGTCCCTTATCTGTATTTTCAAACATTACCTGGCTGGCAGTAAAGGCGCCTGATGGATAATGTGTGTTTGACCCGTCACACTTTAAACGTGCCCATGTGAGAGTTATCGGACTTATGACTTAAGACTCTGTCCTATTTGTCTGGATTTTGCACTGCACTTGCACTTTGTTCTATTTTTGGATTGGTTTTAATGATTTTGTCAATTAGTTTATACTGCAAATGGCACCTTTCTGAGGACCTTAATCAAGGCTCCGAGGAGTCCCTGAGTTGTGGCTTACACATTGTATTTTGCACATTGTTTTAAGTGTTTGGTTAATTATTTTTAGATTGTATTTTATCTGGGCTGGTGTATTTTTTTAAAAAAAGTGTGTTTTTAGGCAGTTGGAAAATGAGTAAGCATAAAGCAAGTACGGGAAGAAATGTGGTTGGCACTTTAGATGCCTTCATTCTGAGAGCTGAATCTGCCCTCATCCACGAAATACAACTGACAGAACGTAGGTTATCCCTTGACCCACATTCCCCGTTAGGGAGATTCTCCCTAACCCCTACACTCCCCGATCCTTTGACGGCTTTGAATCATGATGCCCCCCCAGTTAGGTTGAGTCCGCCATCATCTGTAGCCCCAGTCATATTGATAAACCCGGATCCCTGCTCCTCTAAGGAGAATGAACCTATCCCTGTGCAACCCAAGGCGACTACTAGAGGGCAAAAAGCAAAGCTTAAATTAGATTGTAATAATGAATCTCACTCTACGAAAAGAAAGGTCCAAGGGCGTACAAAAAAATAATGCACAGGAAATTTTAGAAGGGCCGGTACCAGTTGTCCCCCCCACAAGTGATGCTAACGTGAGTAATTCTACCCCTATGATTCAGATTGTGTCAGGACAATCATTTGATAGCACTGTGGAGGGGAATTTTTGGAGCAGGTTAGAAACTATGTTATCTACCTTATTAGATCCGATGTTCCAAAAATAAGCGCGATAGAAGCTAGGCTGGCCAAATTAGAGGGGCCTATTGGCTGTAACCCCCAGCCGGGTTGTTAGCTAGCTCATCCACAAACATAGTTGATACAGCCGCGAGGGGTATAAATATTGTGGGGGAAGGTGCAGGGGGTGGGTCTACTGCAAGGATTGTTGTGAATGGAGAGGCACATGACAGAAATAGACTTATTGGGAGTAAGCCCAGCAGCCTAGACACCCCGGTTACCACGTGCCAGCACCCTAGCAGAGGAGAATTATGTTTGGAAAGGGGGTTAGAGGGGAGGGACCTTCAGTCTTTGAGTCTCCCGACTATAGATCTTCCACCAGAATCTACCCCTTATGTAGTGGTGCTGGGGAATGTACCTCCTCTCCCCAATGGGGTCGAGGAAAATTTTGGGCAGTTGAAAAATAAATTAAATCACTGGCTTACACATACTACCACCTGGGGTCACCGAGTATCCAAAAATATCCTTATGGCACGCAGGGTCAACTGGATAGGGAGTTCCCGGAAATCGGATACTGGAGACTGTGTCATTATAAACTTTGACAACCCCTTTACTGCTGGGCGTATCTTATCCAGGGAAATCAGCCTTACCCCGCTAATTGGTTTGGTTGTTAGGGTTTTACCCCTGGGTTATTTCTACAAGCCAGCCCTTAATAGGGAACTGCCTAAAAATGGTTATAGGGCTTTACAACGAAGAGGATGGTTAAATAAACCTGTTTTCAGGCAACAACCTCCCGCCCTTGCACACTTGACCTCTGAGTTGGATGGGCAGTCTAGTAACACTCATGCATTGGCATTAGATAACAGATTCGCAGCTCTTTCTGGATTGGATAACTGCGATTGACTGAGGGCCCCTGTTTTTCCTGGAACTCAGTCGGTTGCATTTTCCCAGTCCTCAGGGGAGGTAGCTGCGAGTCACATAGTTGCGAGGTGTAACAACTTTTTATCCTGGAACATCGCAGGACTGGCTAATAAGTTTCTAGACCCCGGTGGGTATGTTTCATGAAGAATTACACTGTAATTAGTCTCCAGGAAACATGGTCGGTGGATTGCGATCTTTTTCTAGAAGGTTATAAGGCATTTTTTGTCCCGGCCATTCCTTCGGCGAGTGGAAGACCAAGGGGTGGTCTAGTCACTTACATTTCTGTAGCCGTTGACTGCAAGTTACAGGTGATCCCAACTACACACCCGGGAATTCTGGCATTGTCAGTAACTAGGGGGACATTAGATGGGGAATTCTTAACTTTTACAACTCGGTGGCTTGTTCAAACGAGGTGTGTAACATAACTAGTCTGGGAGCCCTCATAAAACAACTTATGGGTCGTGGATTTTATAATTTTTTGGTGTCTGGTGATTTTAATATACACCCTTGTGGTAACCCTTCAACATCCTGTATTTCGGAGCTTGGGTGCCCCCTTATGAGGGGCTTTCATTTTGACCACAATCTCCAAGGAGAATTGTTGAACAATATGTTAAACTAATTAGATCTGGTGGTCACGATGTCTTTAACTGACCCTTATACCAAGGGGCATATTATCAACGGCCAGCGATAATTATCGCTGGCCGTTCACAGCGTGAGAATAGTTATCGCCGGCTACCGCAGATAATTATCGCCATGCTAGCGCTGTATTAACAACGCATAGCGCAATGGCGATAATTATTCCTGCGATAGCTTGTTTTCCATGGAACATCGCTGGTTTTCCAGCGATGTTCCATGGAAAACGGCGATAACCTTGCTGATACGACCCTGTGGTCGTATCAGCAGAATCCATCTCCCATGTAAAGTATGCTTAAGTCAGGAATTTAACAGACGTTAAATTCCTGAGTTAAAGCTGAGGTAGCGCGATTTCTTTTATCGCTGCACCTCCTTGTTAATATCGCGAAGCTGCCTTCGCGATATTAACTTGTGTTGTTTTCACAGCCACGCCTTCTTTGCATCTCATTAGCGATGCAAGGCGAGGCTGTGAAAAAACGGGCTCTACATCAAGGAAACACGCGCTAGCGTGTCCTTGATGATATTGCGATATAATTATCGCCGCTTTTCGCCCGAAAACGGACGCTAAAGCGGCGATAATTATATCGCCAGCCCTTGATAATATGCCCCCAAGTTCCCTGTACCAACGTTTAAAGGAGGGGGAAGGGGATCATTTATTGACTTTATTTTAATCTCTTCATCGCTGTTATCTGTTTTTAATGGTTTTAATATTGCACTTAGTGAATTTAGTGACCATAATCCTTTAATTGTTCAATTGTCGGGCCCGTTATTGATAAAAACTGGGGAGGCTTCGAACGGGGGCATTCTGAAACCAAAGGATGGAAAGCGAAGATTAAAATGGTCTCAGGTGTCTCCTGTTAGTTTTTATAATAAGGTGAAAACATCCGGTGCCAATGAGTTATCATTATGTACTTCTGAGAGGTCCTCTCCCGAAGAGATCCTTTGTGCCTATGAGACAATAGCGCAAACAGTTGGTGAACTGTTAAGTGCTCCGGCCAGAGGCACTGTCTTCTCTGGCCCCAGATGGTTTGACTCGGATTGCTCTAAATCAGCCAAGAGACTGAGGGCGGCTCTGGCAGCCAAACCAAGAATTAAAACTGAGGTTTATGCTTGTCGCAGGGAATATAAGTTAGCCCTGGCCACTCGTAAGGGAGCACTGAAGGAAGACGCCTGGAAGGAGCTGATTGATTCTAGTATTTTGAGGAACAGCTCGAGGTTTTGGAGTGTCGTGAATGGGCCCCTGTTTGTTAAGGATGGGGGGGAGGGTCTCGAGGCTCATATCTTAGAGGAAGAATGGGTACTTCACTTTAAAACTATGTTTGATTGTCCGTCCGAGCCTACTCGTAGTGTACTCCAGAACAGGTTGGATGCTCCGATATGCTTCAATAGGAGTGAGATTTTGGAAGGAATCCGTGGGTTAACTATCAACAAAGCCCCAGGTCCAGATGGGATCCCCCGGATTTATTTAAGTCAGACCCCTTGTTTTGGGCCCCGATTTTAGAGTCACTATTTAATGCGGCAGCTAAGAAGGGGTGCCCTCAGTCTTGGGCTTCCTCAACTATAGTCCCAGTTTTTAAAAAGGGTGACAGAAATAGTACTCACTGCTACAGACCAATTTCGCTTATTGACTCAGTGGTCAAAGTGGTGGGTCGTGTCATTTTACAGAGATTAACAACCTGGGCAGATGAGAATGGGATTCTGTCGGACGTCCAGTATGGTTTTCGGCCAGGACGTTCTACAGTTGCACAGTCTTAATTTATTCATGATACTGAATAAATACACTGTTGCGCACCCCGGAACTATCCACCTTGCCTTCATGGACTTGTCATCTGCTTTTGACTGTGTAAATCGAGTCAAACTATGGCAGTCCATGAGGGCAATGGGGGTAGAAAGTAGTATTGTTAATTTTCTTGAGGACCTGCATCTATCAACTAAAGCTAACGTCAGGTTCGCACAAAATTTGCAGGTATCCAGGGACTTTGAGATCAGGAAGGGGGTCCGGCAGGGTTGTATCTTGGCGCCTTTTTTATTTAACTTTTATATTAATGAATTAGAGAGCGAGCTGAGGGCAACTGGAGTAGATTTTCCTTATGTAGGACGGCGGGGTATTCCCGTTTTGCTCTACGCGGATGACGCCGTCCTAATATCCAGAACTGAATTGGGCCTACAATCCCTTTTAACTGCATTCTCTAAATTCATGACAGATCGGGACCTGACCATTAATAATTCAAAGTCCTACGTCATGAAGGTAGGGAAAAATATGAAGAGGAACTTTTTGTTTAGAACTGGTAACGACAAGATCCCACGCACGAATGTTTTCTCTTATTTAGGGGTCTTATTTGATGATCAACTCAGGTGGGACCCCTTAATTAAAAGGAAAAAAGGGGAACTGGCGCGGGTCAATGCTGCAATTTTTAACTTTGCCTCTAAAGTGGGAAAGAAACCGACAGGAGCTATGCTTCAAGTGTATCAAGCAAAAGCTTAGCTATAGCAACTTATGGCAGTGAGATCTGGGGATACACGGTAGTGGAACCCCTCCAGGTTGTGGAAAATGGGTTTCTAAAAGGTTATTATGTGTCCCGCAAGGAACCTCGAACTTGGTGGTACATGAGGAATTGGGGGTCTCCTACCTAAGTGACACCATTGCCTTGCGTCCTTTGATTTTTTGGCTAACGTGTTGGTTAAATGAAGATTTAACCCTCACTCACTTGATCTTAAGAGAATGCCTGTCCCTAGATAATGTGGCTCGTATCCCCTGGCTTAATTATATTAAAAGAGGATTTGAATGGATTGGGCGGGGAGTTTTATTCTTTAAACCAGACGTTATTGTTAAAAAGGACGTGGAAATAACTAAGGCAGCTTTTTTGAGCAGAAGGCAAGCTGATCGGGAAGCAGAAGAGGCTCGGAAACCTAGTGTTCGGGCATATTTATTACTTAAATCGACACCATTGACTGAACCATACCTCATGGGGTCCCTGACGACACATGAAAAATTTCTTTTAACTAGGTTCCGGATGAATCTCTTCCATCTCCTGTTAGCAAGACCCAAGGGGCTTCCAGAGGTCAAGTGCTAGCTCCCTGTGGCTGCGACGGAAAGTCTCCTCAGGACCTGCTGCACTTTATGTTTTTTGTAAACTATATGAAGTCCCCAGGAGGCATTTTTTAGTCCCTATTTTAAAGAAATTGAATTTTAATCAGGTTAGACCAGCACTAATGTATTTACAATTATTGAAGGATGAATGTATTATTTTTATTGCAGGGTTTTTAAAGGCATCTATGAATTCCAGGCATTTTATGGACACGTAGAGTCTATTAATCCAGACATGTTTTTAGATGATTTTTTGTGTGGTAGCGGAGTTTGCTATGTTTTAATTTGTTGTTCATATGTACTGTATCTATGTAACTTTTATGGTTTTTTAAACAAAAACTGAATAAAGTTTATTGAACTGAACTGAATACTTGAGTACTCCCATTCCCTCAATCTCAATATTGTCAATACTATTGTATACATACGTTTTTTCCTATTGATTTTGTCACCATATGGGGCTTTTCCGACGTGCATACCCCGAAAGTTTAGACCCTCAGACAGCAGTCCTATTTCCCTAGTGCTGCACCTTTTCTGCGCACTGCATCTACCCCTTCTCTCTCTCTACCTTAACTTCCCTCCAGTTTCTCTAGAATTTCGCTTCTTCCTCCTTCTCACTTGTCCTCCTGTGTATACACAAGTGTCTCCATTATTTTCCCTTCACAACCCTCCAACCTCCTAGGAACTATCTGATAGAGTTATTGTCCTTACCTTTGATCTTTCTCCTTGCCCGGAGTTTGCTTTCTTTCTTCCCTTCCCCCATTCCCCTTATTCTTATCCACCTTTGTCCCTGATACCCTCTTACCTACGCAGCCTTTACCTCTATATTTTCTTCTTTTCTTTACCCCTCATAATCTAATACCTCTCATCCCTTCCATTAGCTTTTTCCTTAAAAACTAACCTCTCTTGATTTTCAATGCACACATGGCAGTGAACAATTCTTCTCCCTCTCATCCACTACACATTATCTGGTGGAATGTCAATGGTATCACGCATTATACTAAACGTAAAAAAGTACTCTCTTATCTGAAATCAGTAAGAGCTGATATTGCTCTTCTACAAGAGACTCACTTGGATGCTTTGGAATCATCTAAGTTACAACGAGAATGGGTGGAAAAAGTCATTCATTGCGGATTGACGACGCAATCTCTTTCTAAGGAGGGTCAGCCAAGGAAATGTGGAGTGTCTATCCTCCTGCACAAATCCTTACCAGTCACAACTGTCAAGACTTGAGTCGATCCAGACGACAGACACGTCTTTGCTAAGTTAAAAATAGGAGATAGGACCCTCTGGCAGTTTTAAATAGAACAGGCCCCTTGAATAGATGTAATGAGGGAGACAGAGCCTTATTGGGAGACATAACGTCGGACCACGGACTGGTGGATCATTGCGCCTTTGTCATCCCACAGATCAAGTGTACTCCTTTCTCTCCTCTGCTCATGGCACCCAGTCTAGGATAGATTATTTTTTTATATCCCACTCGGTAGTTGCAATCACCAGTGAATCCCATATTTTGGAAGCTGCTATCTCTCATCATTCTTCAGTTCTCCTTGCTCTAGACGTAGGTTTACTCTCCCCAGGCCGTAAACCATGGCGTATGAACATTCAAAGATATCGTTCACCCCAGGGTAAGGCCCAACTACGTTCTCATCTCTCTGCCTACCTAATTAATAATAAATCATCAGTTACCTCCTGTAGGACCATATGGGCTGCTGCGAAAGCAACTATTCATGTGCAACTGATGAGAGATGCAGCAGAGGCCAATAAATCATCATCCCTTCATCGTATTGAACTCGAGGATCAAATTATCACTCTCACACGTCTATATTCATCTCATCCCACGGTGCCCAACCGTCGAAGCCTAGAGCTAGCCAGAATGACGCTCAATAATTTGAACACCTCCAAAGCCGAGTACGCCCTTCAGCGCTTAAAAAGCAGACATTATGAACAGGGGGAGAAAGCAGGCCGCTTCCTTGCAGCACAGCTGAAACAGCGTGAGGCAGCCATGGCTATCCCCGCCATACGAATGGATTCAGGTGTGATTCTCACTAAACCACAAGAAATAGTTAACACTTTTGCATCATTTTATGAAAAACTTTATACCCCTGAGACTCCGGCAACTGAAGATCAATTAGCTGCTTACCTCGTGGACATTAATCTTCCATGCCTCACAAACGAAGGTAGAGACTTACTTAACGGTGACATCAGCAAAGAAGAAATTGCTGCAGCCATTGCCAAATTACCTTATCACAAATCCCCAGGAGAAGATGTATTCCCTGTGGAATATTTTAAATGGTCTGGGGAAGAAACCATTGATGCTCTATACTCTGCTTTTCATAAGGCTGTTCAGACAGCATCACTTGGTCCCATCTCTAATAGGGCGTTGGTTGCCGTTATCCCCAAACCGGGCAGAGATCCGCTTGCATGTAGTAGCTATCGCCCTATCTCCCTTATAAACGGAGATGTAAAAATCTTGGCAAGTATTTTAGCAGCTCAACTTCGCAAAGTCATTCCATCCCTCATAAACCACTTGCAGGTTGGTTTTGTCCCAGGCCATTCCTCCGGGAATCACCTTCGAACACTAGCTCATACCTTATGGGCTGCAAAAGAGATGACAGAAGATGCTGTGGCTCTTTCCTTGGACACAGAAAAAGCGTTTGACCGTATTGACTGGGGTTATTTATTTGCCGCCATGAAATGCTTTGGCCTAGGCGATCAGGTTATTTCCAAGGTCCGCCTGCTATACGACAAACCGATAGCCCAGGTCAATTGTGGCGGATTTCTTTTGGACCCCTTTCCAATCCGAAGGGGTACTCGTCAAGGTTGCTCCCTTTCCCCCCTTTTATTCCTGCTAGCGATGGAACCCCTTGCCTTACTTATTCGCCACTCATCACAGATTCATGGTATACCTATAGCGGGAGGTGTATCCAAGCTATATTTATAAGCTGATGACATCCTCCTTACTCTAAAGGATCTTTCTCATTCTTTGCCAGTCTTACTCGAGATTATTGATGGGTTTGCAGTCCTTTTCGGTTATAGGGTAAACTGGGATAAAAGTGAGGTTTTTCCGCTCTCTTCCGGCACCACAAAAGCATCAATTGATGGATACCCCTTTTGCTGGAAATCGTCGCAACTAAAGGTATCTGGGAATTCTGGTTAATCACGGTCTGGAAAGGATGGTCTCAGACAATCTTTCACCCCAAATATAGCGCAAATGGAAACTGACTTTGCTAAATGGTCTCTTTTGGGATTTTCCATGTTGTACAGGCCGTAAGGATGGTCACTTTACCTCGCTTCACTTATGCTCTCGAATGCTCCCGATTGTAGTTCCTCTTTCCACACTACGTCATGTTGATGCCCGTATACGGGCCTTTGTCTGGGGATCTATATATCTCCTCGTCTAGCTGCTGCCAAATTAATGGCTTACTGCTCCTACGGCGGTTTGGGTTTGCCGTCGCTGGAGCATTACTCTTTAGCCCTACACCTCTCACAATTAGCTTATCTGTTCCTGGGTACGACTGACCCTCCACAATGGGTCACAACGGAACACTCACTACTTAACCGTGATGACGGCCTTGAATTTTTATATGGACACCGTAACCCACGAATATCTCCTCCGCACCCTGTGATGCAAGCTACATATCAAGCATGGCATCGAGCACACCATCTTCTAGGAGGTTGCCCATCGTTTCCACTCTAAAGCTCCACTTTGGGGTAACGAGAGCATCCAAATAAATGGTCATGCGCTTCACTGGTCCAGTTGGAGATCGAGAGGAATCCAGACACTACATCAGGTCATACTAAATGAAGAGTTGAAATTCTTTGACCTGCTCTGTGAAGAATTTGATCTCCCATTGCACCAGACTTCACGATACTTGCAACTACAGCACTGTCTGAGGCGATGCTTGGGTCCTCTCCCCTGGACATTAGAACCTTCACCGATATTGGATTATCTCCTTATTTGGGGACGGCATGAGGGAGTGATGTCGGGAATGTATGGTGTATTAACTAATTGCATATACTCACAACCACTCCTTAAAGCTCTTCGCGAGAAATGGCAGGAGTGCTTACCCATTACCATTGATGAAGATGTCTGGCCGGACGTATTGGAAGCCCTAGACAAGGGTACTCGGGAAGCACATCTGAAATTTTGTCTTTTCAAAACTTTACACGACTGGTATTGGACACCTTTGAAATTACAACGAGCAGGATAATTGCCACACTCTAAGTGCTGGAGGTGTCCTAGAGTTAACTGTGACCTTCCTCATATACTCTGCAAATGTCCTTCAATACAGTGTTTTTGGGCTTATTTTGGGGATACTTTGAAGGAAACAATTCCCCTACGACTTCCCCTTACCCCTCTCATTATCCTGATCCAGCGGGTTACTAGCAACAAGCATTCATACACAAAATACTCACTTGGGCCCATACATTCATACTACGCTAGCAATTTCCGCTGGTGGGTCAGTTGTACTCTTTATCAAAATTCCCTGCTACCAATTACTTTTCTGATTGAAGAGTAATGACTTACCAATGGACCCCTTGCTAATTGGGAAGTTTAAAATGAGTGACATTCAATTCAATTCATAATTCCTGAAATAATCACTGAGTCAGGAAGTTTTAAAATGTTTATCTAAAGATTTGCAGAGTAAAATACAGAACCACATGATACTTAAATCGTATATCAAGGATGAAGCATAATAATCAATTTATCGATCAATGACGGTCCCTCAGAAAAGAGAAGATAGAGACAGCAGCGCAACTAAGGTTTGCATTTATATTTACCTAAAAGTGCGAGAACCAAACCCCTTGGCCAAGTAGTTGGAAAGGTAGAACCCAGGAAGGATGAAGAGCAAAGACCTCCTCCAGGTTCAGGACAGGACCGGTGACCTCTCTATCAACGACGCCTGCGTCGTTCCCCTCTCTGGTACTTCGCTTCTCCTCGATTTCTCCCGTGTCTTGCTTCTAAGGTACTCCGCCGCCCCCACCTCAGGACCTCTCTGGACAGCGGTTCAGTCTGCAATCGATCAGCTCGTCAATGGATCTCAAGCTTCAAACTCCCCTTCGCGTGTGCGTCCTAATGTGCGCCTCTTCTCTGAGCTCCTCTGCATCATCTCTGCATCTAATTAATTAATTCTATATCTATTATACCCTTCTACACCCATGTACCTCCCCTAAATGTTGCAAAAATATGGGTCCACTACTTCTGATTGGACAGGGACAGGGGGTTGATCCTCACACCATATTGATTTAATTCAATTTCTTTAAGCCCTTTGTTTTAAAATACCGCCCCTCACAATTAATACATTTGCTTTATTTCCCACCCATCTCACGACAAGTTTAATACATTGTTCATATAAATTGTTTCTTTTCGGTAGGGACATCGTGGGTACAATAATGTTGGCCATCAGGTCATGGCCTTGGACGACGTCCCGGTTGACTTCATCCGCTCTTCTGGGCAGCCACTCAGGGCGCATGCGCAGAACCATTGTCTCTCGAGTTTTCAGTTCACCAACCCCAGGCCCATTTTACGAACTAATAAAAAGTCAAAGAAGAAAATATTAAAATCACAAATAAATTGTTTCACTGTGTACCCACTCTTTCTACTCTATTCCCATTTATTTATAAATGCTATCCCACATTAATAGCGTTAGGATACCACAGTTTATTTGCAACATATGAGCAAGCGGTAGCACATGAAGACATTAAGCAGCCATTTTAATACACACTGCGCAGAAGCAAGGATTTCCCTCCAAGCAAAGAAAGACGTCACACCACGTGATATGGTTGACACATGCGCAATAAGTTTCCCACGCTTTAGCGGCCATTTTAGAATAGACAAGCGTTATTTGTTGGTTTAAACACATAGGCAAGCTTCCTTCCTACTTATATTTGTGTGTGCAGTGGTTAGTACGAACTTTACAAAGATTAATAAATTAATACTGTGAGAAGATTGCCTCCGAGCAAGTCTCAATTGTGAGTCCTTGCTCCATCAATCCCCTCTCTGATGGCGTTTCTGAGCCATCAAATACTACCCACAACCAGATGCCAACTTTTAGCATAAAATTGTCACATTTTCATTTTTACACTTTCTATTTTTCACATCTCCTTTCAGTTTCTTGTATAATTCACTTCTCAAGTCTTCTAGTTCGATTTCGTCAAACTTTCGCTTCTTTCCTTTTCCTGTCACATTATACGATTCATTCTTTCTACAACATTTGCACCATATTACTATTGCCAGTACTATTATTGCTATCCCTGCTAAGGGTACTAATATTTGACCTATAAGTCCTTTCCCTACATTGGCAAACCAGGTACCAATTGACGTAATACTATTTGTCAATCTTTCCCATACACTATCAACTTCCAGTGGTTTTAGTTCCTTCTCAAGTTTAGTTATATTCTGTATATACGTTCCAATTTCTGCACTTTTATCAGGTATGTAAGTGCAACAGTGCTTCGTCTTCAATAATTTACAGACTCCGCCCTCTTTCGCTAATAGTATATCAAGAGCAAGTCGATTTTGCATAACCATAGATCTAATCGCAACCATTTCTGCATTAATCATTAGAAATCCTCCAGCAGTGTCAGTTGATAAACGATCAACCACTGTAGATAATTTACATATCTTCCTTGAGTTCAGAATTATACCCACTGAAGGTATCAATGCACCAAATATATCACCTACAATTTCCGAAAAACTAGCTCTTTTACTACGTTTTAATTCACTAGTATTTTCATTGCTCCCAGTGTTCCTTTTTACATGGTATATTTTTGGAAATACTATTCCAAAATAACAACTTCCATACCACCGTGCAGGAAGCCTAAAGTAAGCCTTATTCCCACACACATAATAGATTCCAGGAAAAACTGAATCCGTTCCTCCCTTTAATCCCCAACCTCCAAGAATTAAGAAATTGGGTTCACATTCACTGGTACCGATGAAAATATTGTTATAATCAGTCTTTAACCTATGTAGACAAATTTTCCCTGTCTTCACAAAATCCAGAGCCATAGCAGCTTGAGCCTTGCCAGGTGTGTAACTACCCTCTTTCTCAGCCCAAGGTGGCAGATGAGCCTTATGCTCAGAAGCTTTCTTCTGGAAATCTTGTCTTCTACTCTCCACTAAATTCAAAAATATCTTTTCTTCTTCATGTAATGAACATGTTAGATTGCTTCTATGTGCATGTGTTATGTCTATTGATTTCATAGTTAAGAAAAATTCTCCCATAAACTGTGCATCTTTACTACTAAGCACTGGATTCATATTCTTTCGAATCGGAACCTCAGAAAATATCACATCTATATTTGAATAATAATACTGAAGTCGCCCTGTTCTATAAAATAAACTAGTCAATACACTACATGATATGCCATAAGTTAATGGCAAGTGATGATATGTTAACCCTTCTGCTACTGATTCAGGTAATTTCATACAGACATAACAATTACTAACTTCCATGGTATCTACATATTGAAACAATAATTTTGTAAAAACATTCAGACTAGTGTCATTATCTGTTACTTCATGATGAAATTCTGGTTCATCTTCTACCTTTAGTTCTACTCTATTACTTTTCAAGTTATCTGTCCTTTCCTTCGTTTCGTTGTTAATCTTTTTATCCATTATCATAAAGTAAGGAATTGCTACGATCACAACTAACCATACTATAAGCACCACTTCCAGACTACATATGCATATAGCACAGCATCTTTTACAACATTTCTGTTTTGGTCTCCCAGTAACTCTATCGTTATGCATTTTTGACAAGGAAGATTTCTCTTCTTATCGTAATTTCAAGTCTCTTTACTTTGTCAAGGTGGTTTTATTTTTTTCTCATAAGTCAGTTCCGCACTTGTTCCTTCGTCACCACTTTCACTTGACTCTGAGCTCTCGTAGTCTTCAAGGATGATATAAGTCCAATCGGGACCTTTAAATTTGTTGTTCACAAGTTTCAGTCTTTTGCTTTTTCGTCTTTCAATTCCACTTGTTTGTCCTGTTAGGCTTGTCACTTCATTTACTTGTTCTGGATCTTCACTTCTGATTGTTATGTGGTATTTTACTCTTTTAATTACACTAGGCCAACGATCACCTTTTCTGACCTTCTTTGTTTGCACTGTCTCTTTGCCTTTTATTTCTTCTTCAAGAATTCTTTTATTTTCAGGTTGTGGCACAGTTTTGTTTTCTTCAATTTCAGTTTCTTCTACTTGTTCTTTTTCAGGTCTTATTGGTTTCTTTTCAGCTGCTCCACTGTTAGTTTCCAGTAACTGACCTTGTTCAGGATTTATGTCTTCATGCTCAAGATTCTCGTGATCTTCTTCTTGAGTGTATTTTCCTAAATCTAACTGGTTCTGATCAGGGCTTATTGCACTTTGTACTTCTGCAGCCTGACCGCGTTCTTCTAGACCTGTCTGTCCCTGCTCAAAATCTGTTGGTTCGTTGTTGATTTGAGCCCAATTTCCTCTCCCTATCTGGTCCTGCTCAGGTTCTCTTATTGTTTCTTCTTCCTCTTCCTGAGCTGCTTCTTCTTCACCTATCTGATCTTCTTCAATTTCTTCTAAATTTGCTTGACTTCTTGTTCTGTTGTAGACTTCAGGTATTTCCACCACCGGTATCCAGTCCTGACTTGTGCTCGGTTGTTCTTCTTCAGCTTCCCTCGAATCTCGGACCTGAGATTCTTCAGCTGGGCAACCTTCAGCTTCCTCAGTTATCGATGCTGTCTGAGGATTTTCTTCGTCAGGGTCTGGTACCCTTTTGGTGTGGCTTACATGAATCCAATTAGGATATCCCGCACATTTCACTGCTGTGTTCGTAACTAGTATGAACTGACGAGGTTCTTCCCACCTGGGTGATAGACACGTTTCTCTGGTGTGATGCTTCACAACCACCCAGTCACCGGGATTCAGATCATGCTCTTGTTCTGGCTGCCTGGAAACTGCGTCTTCCCCAACCTGGTGAGAGACAGAACGCACTAGGTCAGCCAATCCTTTGCAATAATCCAGAACCATATCATCAGTTATATTCAGCAATTTATTTGTAGGAACATGTGCTTGTCTCATTGCTCTTCCCATGATTATTTCGTGCGGACTCAATCCGGTATTTCTATCTGGAATGCTTCTGAGTCCCATCAAAACAAGTGGCAATGCATCCGGCCAATCTAACGATGTTGATGCACACATTTTTGCCAGTCTGGATTTTATTGTGCCGTTCATTTGTTCAACCACTCCAGAAGCCTCTGGACGATATGCACAATGCAATTTTTGCTCAATTTGGAATGCTTCACAGATTATTCTAATCACATCACTCTTGAAGTGCCTTCCTCTATCTGATTCCAAAGTTACCGGAAAACCAAATCTAGGAATGAGTTCTCGTAGCAACAACTTTGCGACTGTAATACTGTCATTCCTCCTGGTCGGGTAAGCCTCCACCCACTTTGAAAACAGACACACTATGACAAGTACATATTTCAGTCCTCTACATGGTGGTAGCTGAATGAAATCTAGCTGCAATCTCACAAATGGACCCTCTGCCTTTCCGATCTTCCCAAACCCAATTACTGTTTTTCTTCCTGGATTATGCATTTGGCAAGTTAGACATCTCTGGCAAAGACTCTCTGCTACAGCCCTAAACCTTGGATTGTACCAATTTTGTCTGAAGAGCCTAATCATTGCATCTCTCCCTACATGGGTGTCTCCATGATACATTCTGGCCATTTGTGAAATCAAACAGTCGGGCATGACTGGTCTGCCATCGGCATAAATCCATACATCGTCGTCTGACCTTTGAGAACATCCAATTTTAATCCATGCATTTCTTTCACTCTCATCAGCATCATCTTGTAGTCTTTTCACATCATTCCATGTTTTAGGAGGTGCATACAGCATAAATTGGCAGCTGATTCCCATTCTTTCAACCCTTTTATTAACTGATAATCTGTTTTTGGCACAGTGTTGCGCCACCAAATCTGCATATCTGTTACCGACTACCACCCAGTCATCTCCTGACTGGTGTGCGGCACATTTCACCACAGCCAATTCTTTTGGTGATTGTATTGCTTCCAATAGTTCTTTTACGAACTGTCCATTTTTAATGGGGGATCCTGAAGAAGTCATGAAATCCCTCTGCATCCATAATTGGCCAAAATCATGCACAACCCCGTAACCATATTGGCTATCTGTAAATATAGTTACTTTCTGGTTCTTCCCAATTTTGCAGGCTTTTATCAAAGAAATCAATTCAGCTACTTGTGCAGATTTTACTCCTGGTAAATAGGATGCTTCGACTATTCCAGTTAATTCACATACTGCATATGCTGCAGTTAGTTTACCATCTTCATGCCTTTGGCATGAACCATCAACAAACAGCTCCCTGTCTGGTCCCCTGAGGGGTAATTCTTGTATGTCAGGACGAGGTTTTGTGCACAACTCTGTGACTTGTAAACAATCATGTTCCTCTTCATCATCTTTAACTTCCTCATGATATGGGTCTGGTAGTAAGGTAGCAGGATTTACTATTGTGCACCTTACAATAGTCACATTTTCAGCACCTAGTATTATTCTTTCATATTTAGTCAGCCGACTAGGAGTAAGATGCTGAGTTCGGGTTCTTGTCAATAGAATCACAACTGAATGTGGAACAAATACTTTGACAGGATGTCCCATCACAATTGATTCACTTTGCTCAATGCTTAAACATGTAGCCGCTACTGCCTGGCAATGCGGCTGCCACTGGGTCCAATGTAGCAGAAAAATATGCTATAGGACGTCTGTCCAAACCATGTTTCTGGGTTAGGACTGAAAGTGCGCAATTTTCTCTTTCATGGTAGAATAATGCGAATTTTCTTTTATAATCAGGCATGCCTAGGGCAGGTGCTGCACACAAAGCATTTCTCAATTTTACAAATGCTCCTATGCTCTCATCATCCCATTTAACTGGGTCCTTTGCCTTCTTTTTCGTCATTTGAATTAATGGCTTTGCTAGCAGAGAAAACCCTAGTATCCATTGACGACAATAACCCACTATTCCAAGGAACATTCTCACTTCTCATTTGGAGACAGGCATTTGCATTTTCTTGATTAATTTTACTCTTTCAGAGGTTATCCTTCTTTTTCCCCTCTCGATTTGGTGTCCTAGATACTTAACTGCTGTTGTACAAAACTGCAACTTTTCAGGTGAAACTTTATGCCCTTCTTCAGCTAAATGATTTAATAATGCAATGGAGTCAACAACACAGTCCTCTCTGGTGTTAGATGCCACCAGTAAATCATCTATATATTGTACTAGGACTGAACTTCCTGGCATCACTAGTTTCTCTAGACACTTTTTCAATATCTGATTAAAGATGGAAGGACTTTCCGTGTACCCCTGAGGAACACGATTCCATACATAGACTTTGTTTTCAAATTTAAATGAAAAAAGATACTGACTATCTGGGTGCAATGGTATTGAAAAGAATGCTTGACATAAATCAATCACAGTAAACCATCCAGCACTCCAAGGAATCTGGTATAGAATCACTGCAGGATTTGGCACTATAGGACAACAAGGTTCAACAATTTTATTTATTTTTCGCAGGTCTTGCACAATCCTATATTTTCCACTAGGCTTCTTTAACCCTATTATTGGTGAGTTACAAGGGCTACTCATTACTTCTTTTAGTATGTCTTGTTTTACCATTCTGTTAATTTCTTCAATGACTCCTGCTTTTACTTCTGCACTCATTTTGTACTGTCTGGTATTTGGGAAAATTGCACCTTCCTTTACAATAATTTTAACCGGATCTATTTTGGGCATAAGTCCTACTTCCTTTCCCGTGAAATCCCATACTATGGAATTTACTGTAGTTTTTAATTCTTCTGGCAACTCATCTTTTGTTATCAAAGAGAACATCTCATCTACTTCTGTACCTTGCTTTGCAATCATAAATTTATATGTAAGAAAAAAGGGAGCGAACCCACTTATCCAAGAGACAGGGTACTTCAAGTAATAATCAAAACGAATTCTCTTGGATCCGATAGAAAACTATATTCATAACTTACACTCACAAATGTTCTTTTATCAATCATACAAACATCCCTATATTCCAAACCTCATGAACCCCAAAGCCAATAGTATGGGCATGTATCTACACGACAGTAAGTTAAAACAGCGTTATTTTATTATTGAAAACAATGTATCATTATATCGGTAGACCATTAATAAAAAATCCCTACTGGATCCGTTGTTAAAACATCTTCAAACAATTTATACAATAATACAAAAAATCATTACATACACAATAACACAAAAATTGGGAGAGACAATTTGCATGTGAAATATTAAAAAAACATCATTAGCTGGTTATTCCATCTGGAATCAATCACAATGGTCCCCTGTGCACTAGTTAAGTTGGGCCATCCGAGTTCCTTGGATATAACCTTGATAAGTATGGCGTTGACGCGTTTCAGTGGTAACAAACAGATTATACGACCACCTTCATCGGGACACAATTAATAATTTGTCTCTCATAGCACCTATTTTAAAAAAACACAACATTTAAAAAAATCACAACCTATTTTAAAACCAAATTATTTTACTCAAAAACATTGTATCCATATATGTTTAATCTATATCTCATGATTAATAAGTACAGTTCTAGATAGATGTCCAATACATGTCTTGGAGGTTCACCGATTCATACAAACCTCCAAAAGAAGAGGCGAAAATTGTTCTAATTAATCCCATTCATACCTCAGATTCATACACCTCAGTCACTATATTATACATCCTCTATCTTATAGATATTATAAACACTCTGATATCCTTAAATCCAAGTTAAAAGAGAGGGGTTACCCTAAGAAACTTATTACCCATTCTTTTAAACGTGCTCGTTTTTATGATCGTGACAGCATGTAGAGAGGATGCATAAATAAATCATAATATAAACCATCCCTTATATAAGGTTATTCATTTTATTTAATATATAAAACCCACCTAAATGTGGTGTAGTTCAAACTTGATCAGTCAATGATAATCGAATGAGGATTAGACTTGCGAAGAATACTTAAAACCTCCTGCAAATAATGCAAAAGAATATATAGCCTGGATTAGAAAATAGTTTAAAAAGTAAATACTAACTGACATCCGTAATTTTTATAAGTAAAACCTACCCTTTTATTATTTAAAAGCAGGGCCTATTGTTCAGAAGGCTATATTATCATCATATCTTTTGCCAAAAATCAATATTAATCATCCGTAGTAGAATCACCCAAAATACAACAATGGTGCGAAGAATCCTTCACTCAACCTACGGATGATTAATATTGATTTTTGGCCAGCTGAAAGCAGAGGTGCCAATATAGATTTCATCTTGATGTGCGTAACTTTGGTATTGAAACATAATATGTTTCTTTTTAAAAACGACCTGTACCTTCAATGCAAGGGGACCAGCATGGGGGCCACCTGTGCCCCCAGCTTGGCATGTCTCTATGTGGGGCAATTCGAGGATAGACATGTCTTTAATGAGTCTGCTCCATTTTTCAAAAATGTTCGCAAGTGGAGCAGATTCATTGACGATATCCTATTCATATGGGAAGGGACAACTGACCTTTTGGAGGAATTTTTACAATGGTTGAATCTAGGGGATGTAAACTTAAGATTTACATCACAATATAGCAATAGTTCTGTTAATTTTTTGGATTTGAATATTAAAAACTTTGAAGGACACCTGGCGGTGGAGCTTTTTACAAAACCTATGGATAAAAACACATTACTACATTATTCGAGCTTCCACCCTAAGGCACAAAAAGATAACATTCCGTTTGGGCAGTTCCTTCGACTTAGAAGGAACTGCTCAACTTTGGATGATTATTATAAACACTCTGATATCCTTAAATCCAAGTTAAAAGAGAGGGGTTACCCTAAGAAACTTATTACCCATTCTTTTAAACGTGCTCGTTTTTATGATCGTGACAGCATGCTATCTAATACAGATTCAAAAAAGAAAAAGGAGAACGAGAAACAAAAACTTGTTTTTGTTAGTCAGTTCTCCTGTATGAGCAATCAAATTAAGAATATCATTAACTCCAACTGGAGTATACTTAATGATAATGAGCTTACAAATTTAGATAGACCCCTATTTGCATTTAGGCGCAATGACAATTTAAGAAAAGAACTTGTCCATACATACTGAGAGGCGCCAACTGGACAACAACGTACCCTTATGGGTCCTCCAGTGATGGGGAACTTTAGATGCAGTAATTGCACTATGTGCAATCACTGTATTGAAGGAAAAGAGATCATATACAATAATTACACGATGGTCTCGAAAGATTTCAATAATTGTAGGAGTAGAAACTTAATTTATCTCCTACTATGCCCTTGTAATATTGGCTATATAGGTGAAACTTCACATGAATTACGCATTCGACTATTGGAGCATAAATCTGCAATAAAGAATAAAAAGGAAAATGCCCCATTGGTAAGCCATTTTTTGACAGTAGGTCATAATTGTACTGACTTCAGGTGGTTTATTGTTGAAAGAATAAAAGGCAATAGACGTGGAGGTGATCTTACTATTAAACGCAAAAATCGCGAACAATGGTACATTTCCATTCTAGATACTGTAAGGATGGGGTTGAACACAAAGGAAGATTGGATGAGAGTTATTAGTTGAGTTGTTAATAGATATCAGATAGTGTATTTTAAATTTATGTATAGGTTACATTGGATATGGGGGTATCCTTCGGTGGGGTGGATGGACCTGTACCGCCCGGGTTCCATCTACTGACTGTTGGTGTCTTTGTGTCCATGTACCTATTGGATAGTTATATATATATATATAAATATATATATCTTTTGTCCCAATAATGGGGTGTTATATTGGCGGTCTGTTTGATTGTAAATAATGAAAAATGAATAGGTTTTTTCTTACCAGATCACCGATTATAATATGATGCCTTAAACGAATATCTAATATGTAGAAATATATATATATCTTTTGTCCTTTTGACTTATGGTCCCTAATAAATGAAGATTTTATATTATATATTATTGACATCTTATAGAACTTTCGCTCTTCAATATGTTATAAAGTAGATGAATGGATTTCAATAAAAACATTGCCGCTTTAAACGCCCTTTTTTTCAATCTAGTTGACTATTGAGTGGGGCTCACCAAAAACCTTGCCGTTTTAAGTATTTCTTTGGTTTCTTTAGACGACCGTCGACTGAAAGGGTCGCTTTGAAATGACGTTACACAGACATAACAGGTGTAAGCAATATATACGGGTATTTATACGGGTACCGCCACGAGCATTTGAAACGATATTCCAGGAAGGGCTGTGCCGTGGAGAAGACGTCGTTCGTTGCAAGTAAGGAGATCTGATTATGGAGGTATTCGGTTACATTAGGATGTCTGTTAGTATTTGTGTTAATTTCCCGCATTTATTATTCAAAATGTTTGGGAGTTAATATATAAAGAATAGAGGTGAGGTTCCCTGTAGAGGATATTGTAGGAACTTTAACCCCGTTTGTAACCAAGACGTTTACTGAATATACGGCATCTGTAAGTAATGCCGTAAATATAGAGTAAGTTGCATAGGACGAGTGTTGATAGAATTATAAAGGCCCGTATCATATTATGGCCTTTTTTTCAACATGTGGGGTGAAAGAGGTAATTTTTGGACTTCATGCCCTCTAAAATATTGGTCCTAGTATATATTGTTTTATAATAATAATAAAAATAAAAAAGAGATCGTTTTGACAAGACGGCACGGGAAGTCCCTTTATATATTCTTTGGCGAGGTATGAGCGGTATGCCTAAAACTTTTATGTCTTCTTTTATAAATCAAAGGAAAAAGTCTTTTGGGTAAATGACTAGACATTATCCTCTGTCCTTTATCCAATACAGGTTGAGTGAAGGATTCTTCGCACCATTGTTGTATATTGGGTGATTCTACTACGGATGATTAATATTGATTTTTGGCAAAAGATATGATGATAATATAGCCTTCTGAACAATAGGCCCTGCTTTTAAATAATAAAAGGGTAGGTTCTACTTATAAAAATTACGGATGTCAGTTAGTATTTACTTTTTAAACTATTTTCTAATCCAGGCTATATATTCTTTTGCATTATTTCCAGGAGGTTTTAAGTATTCTTCGCAAGTCTAATCCTCGTTCGATTATCATTGACTGATCAAGTTTGAACTACACCACATTTAGGTGGGTTTTATATATTAAATAAAATGAATAACCTTATATAAGGGATGGTTTATATTGTGATTTATTTATGCATCCTCTCTACTCTTGGTATCTATAAGATAGAGGATGTATAATATAGTGACTGAGGTGTATGAATCTGAGGTATGAATGGGATTAATTAGAACAATTTTCACCTCTTCTGTTGGAGGTTTGTATGAATCGGTGAACCTCCAAGACATGTATTGGACATCTATCTAGAACTGTACTTATTAATCATGAGATATAGATTAAACATATATGGATACAATGCTTTTGAGTAAAATAATTTGGTTTTAAAATAGGTTGTGATTTTTTTAAATTTTGTGTTTTTTTAAAATAGGTGCTATGAGAGACAAATTATTAATTGTGTCCTGATGAAGGTGGTCGTATAATCTGTTTGTTACCACTGAAACGCGTCGATGCCATACTTATCAAGGTTATATCCAAGGAACTCGGATGGCCCAACTTAACTAGTGCACAGGGGACCATTGTGATTGATTCCAGATGGAATAACCAGCTAATGATGTTTTTTAATATTTCACATGCAAATTGTCTCTCCCAATTTTTGTGTTATTGTGTATGTAATGATTTTTTGTATTATTGTATAAATTGTTTGAAGATGTTTTAACAACGGATCCAGTAGGGATTTTTTATTACTGGTCTACCGATATAATGATACATTGTTTTCAATAATAAAATAACGCTGTTTTAACTTACTGTCGTGTAGATACATGCCCATACTATTGGCTTTGGGGTTCATGAGGTTTGGAATATAGGGATGTTTGTATGATTGATAAAAGAACATTTGTGAGTGTAAGTTATGAATATAGTTTTCTATCGGATCCAAGAGAATTCGTTTTGATTATTATCATAAATTTATATACATGGTCTTCATCCGGGGTCTGAACTGCCACACCATCCGGTGTGCAGAAAATTGTGCAGTTCATTTTACACAACAAATCTCGGCCCAATAAATTCACTGGACTGGATTCACACACTACAAATTGATGCATTTCTCTAAAATTTCCAATTTTTACTTCCATCGGTTCGGTAAGAGGTGTTCTAATCTTTCGATTAGCTACCCCCACAACTTGGATAGCTTCTCCAGAGAGAGGAAGGTCTGGGATGTCTGCTGTTCTCACAGTAGACCTGGTAGCACCAGTGTCCAAAAGAAAAGTAATATCATTACCTTTCACATACCCTTCAACATATGGACCTGACTGATCTACCGGTAAGGATGCACCAAGTACGCACTCCTTCTCTCCCTCTCCTAGGCACCGTCATTGACTATATGGACAGAAGTCGTCCTGTAAAAGAAATTGTGAGGTTACATAATCATTCTTACCACTTCCTCCTTGATATCCGACGTCTGTACCGTGCTTTGCTCTGCTTACATTACCCTGTATAGGTGCAGGTGGCAACTGACTCTGAGGATTTACACCCTGCTGTGAGTCATTCTGCGTCTGTGGATTTAAATTTTGATTTGGGCCATTATTATTCCGCATTTTTTACATTCATCCTTCCAATGCCCCAATTTTCCGCACCCATGACAAGGAAACTTCTTTTTAGCCTCTTCTCTGCTCATTCGTCCTCTCACTTTTCCTCCATTCCCAGTGTCACCATTCGTTCCAGAATCTTTTCCCTGATTATCACTTGGATTATCCAAATTAATTCCCTGTCGCTCAGCCATTTTTACCTGAGCCCACATCACTTTCTCTTGTAGTTTCTTGTGCCTATCCTCAATGTCATCTCCACAATATTTCGCATATTTCAAAATCTCATCGATCGGTTTCCCTTGCCAACACAACATGTGCTGCTTAATCATCTGACAAATCTCTGGTTTTAATCCATAAACAAATCGGTAAACAAATTGACTCATGTTTTTATCTCCAATATCTTCAAATCCACTATACTGCTTGAATACCTGCAATAAACGTTCGTAATAGGCATGTACTGATTCACTCGCTTCTTGGGTAGTTCTGTCTATTTTCACCCAATCTGTCTCCTTTGGTGGTATTTTCCCTTTCAAATAAGTTATTACCTGCTGATACTTTTTCATTACATCACTCGATGGGGCACCTGTCTTTGGATCTCTAGGATACTCTTTGCTTGGCCAATCAACTGTGATTTTACAATCTGTCCATAAATCGGCAGGTACCACTATGTCGAACAAACCATCCAAGTCCTTCAACAACACTTTTGACACCTTCACAAACCTCTCAACCTGCTTGTACCATTCAATTGGCTTTTCTCTCAACTTTGGAAAATCATTCGTAAATGACAAAATATCCTGTCTGCTCCATGGGACATGTACGTATCCTCCTCCTGGAACTTCTCGCATCGGGTACATTTGATCTGCTTTCCCTGTTTCCTTCATTAAATATTCAGAAGTGGTTCTACTGTACCGTGCCTCTTCCTTTTTCTTTGTCCATCTAGTTTTCCATTTATCTAAATCTCCCCATTTCTGTAATACTGACATTAATTCTTTTATTTGTAATTTTCGGCCAGAGGTATTCATGTTTTCTAAATCTTTATCAGAGAAGTCTGCTCTATAGGGTTTCTGTAACACTTTTGACTTCCCTATTTCGATTCCCATCTGTAAAGCCAAATCTGATAACTTCTCATGAAATATTTTTACATTTCTAGTGATGCTTCTGCATACAAATAATAGCTCTTCTTCATCGTAAGTATTTAGACGATCTACACCTACATTTCCTGCTCTCATTTCTTCTAATTCAACCTTTAATTTGTAAATGTCCATGATCTTTGGAGGTGAACTCTGTTTGTCTGATCCTTGTGCCCACCTTTCTAAGTCTTCTGGCGTAACTACTGTGGCACTTTTGGTTCCTGATGAGGTTACTATGTTTACATCTTTGGAGCAACCAGGTGTTACTCTTCTAGGAGTACTATTTATAGATCCTCGAATAGGCAAATCCATTAAGGATACCATAGATTCACAATAACTAAATTGATCATCAATTATTACAGGATCTGGTTTTGGGATTTCTACAGATGTGGGCATTGCTAATGGTTTCGGATAACTTACTTTGTCACCATATAAGGGAACCACTGGACCAATTGTTACAGGTATGGTCAGCGAATCAGGATGGATACTCAATTGTGTTACTTTCTGTATTAATTCTGCTCTGTTTTTATCTATTGCTTCCTTTTCTTTTTCATGTAGTACCCTACTAACGGGGGGATTATGCAATACTTGTGTTACCAATGGTGTCTTTAGTAGTGGTGCACTTGGGGTGCATCCACTTGTCCCTTCCTGATATGGTGGCGGATTCTTTAATATTTCTTCCATAAATTCATCTTCAGAATCTCCAAATCTAGTCAAGTGTTTTGTCTTTTCAGTGCATTTATTCCCTGACGATTCTTCTGCCATTAATATTGGATATAAGCCCTCTGTAAGCATTGCTCTTCTCCACTGTTTCATCTGACCGTCCCTTGACTCGTTTTGGTATCTAGGGAAAAATCCCCTATAACCTCTACTACTCCTGGATCGGTCACGTTCGAATGCCTCGGTTTCCCACTCTTCTAAGGCTTCGTATTGAGTTAATCTTGGTCTGGGTTCTAAGTCATTCATCCTCAATCTCAAATTTTGAAGAATTCTCCCATTGAAAGTACCATTCTCGGGGAATGCTAATATTCCATCATTTTTGGTATATTCCATCCAATTTTCTATCCATACGCAAGTATGATAACCTCTCTCCATCATCATAAATGAAGCGGGCGTTTTAGCTGGTGGAATGATAATTCCTTCTCTAGTTTTGATTGGTTTATCCTTTTTAAAATAATTCTTAATCTTTTGTAGAAATGACATTTTCCTCTTTTCTCCGTACATTTTTGGCTACTCTCGGTGTATAAAATTATATTCTGCAAACCCTAGGAATCTCCTGTCTGGACGAGTTCCTATTAAAGTTGGATCACGTTTTAACATACAATCTCCGCTATCCACTAGGATTTCGGCTTCTATGGTAACAACCAATCAACCTCCAGCTAACACTTGTCTCTGAACCAATCCTAGCGCAGCCTTTTAGTGACGTCTTTTCTGCCAACCCCTCCTTTACAATCTGCGCTTCTCTGTTCCTCACTGTTTCGACCAATCCCAGCGCGGTACTTGTGACGTCAGTACTACTCCTGACTACTGACCCCTCCTTTACAAGAGTCGTTCTACGCCCGCGGTTTCAACCAATCCCAGCGCGGCGTTTTGTGACGTCAGCTTCCTCTCCGGTAGCTGACCCTCCCTTTACAAAATCGTACGCAAAACTTTATTTTCTCTATGTTTCTTAAAATTCAGTAACAACATAAAACATTCACTATCGTGCCAGTTTCACTAATTTGAAAAGGATAGTTTTCTCTCACACTTAGTAAAACCTTTCCGTTTACTAGACATACACTACGAGTAAAACCCTTCCGTTTACTCCTCACACAAGCTTCAGAAGTACCTGCTACTTCTTCAATGTTACCCTTTCTAGGTGATATAACATCAAATTTTTACCAGCATATTCCTTTGCTGTCACTCACACGCAAAGTCCCTAACAAGTACTGATAGCCCTACTTAACTTTTCAGTACTATTTCTGCCTGACAGATAACCTCACTGCAGTATGGCTTCCACTTACCATCCGCTATTCTTTCCCCGGGAATTCTGGACAACATAAAATAAACTTTAAAACACACTGATGTTAGTTCATAAAAATAAAATTCTCATTACCCAATTAACAAAGTGCAACCAAAACCATCCTCTGCTAGCCAGAAAACTGATCCAGCGGGTTACTAGCAACAAGCATTCATACACAAAATACTCACTTGGGCCCATACATTCATACTACGCTAGCAATTTCCGCTGGTGGGTCAGTTGTACTCTTTATCAAAATTCCCTGCTACCAATTACTTTTCTGATTGAAGAGTAATGACTTACCAATGGACCCCTTGCTAATTGGGCAGTTTAAAATGAGTGACATTCAATACAATTCATAATTCCTGAAATAATAACTGAGTCAGGAAGTTTTAAAATGTTTATCTAAAGATTTGCAGAGTAAAATACAGAACCACATGATACTTAAATCGTATATCAAGGATGAAGCATAATAATCAATTTATCGATCAATGACGGTCCCTCAGAAAAGAGAAGATAGAGACAGCAGCGCAACTAAGGTTTGCATTTATATTTACCTAAAAGTGCGAGAACCAAACCCCTTGGCCAAGGAGTTGGAAAGGTAGAACCCAGGAAGGATGAAGAGCAAAGACCTCCTCCAGGTTCAGGACAGGACCGGTGACCTCTCTATCAACGACGCCTGCGTCGTTCCCCTCTCTGGTACTTCGCTTCGCCTCGATTTCTCCCGTGTCTTGCTTCTAAGGTACTCCGCCGCCCCCACCTCAGGACCTCTCTGGACAGCGGTTCAGTCTGCAATCGATCAGCTCGTCAATGGATCTCAAGCTTCAAACTCCCCTTCGCGTGTGCGTCTTAATGTGCGCCTCTTCTCTGAGCTCCTCTGCATCATCTCTGCATCTAATTAACTAATTCTATATCTATTATACCCTTCTACACCCATGTACCTCCCCTAAATGTTGCAAAAATATGGGTCCACTACTTCTGATTGGACGGGGACAGGGGGTTGATCCTCACACCATATTGATTTAATTCAATTTCTTTAAGCCCTTTGTTTTAAAATACCACCCATCACAATTAATACATTTGCTTTATTTCCCACCCGTCTCACGACAAGTTTAATACATTGTTCATATAAATTGTTTCTTTTCGGTAGGGACATCGTGGGTACAATAATGTTGGCCATCAGGTCATGGCCTTGGACGACGTCCAGGTTGACTTCATCCGCTCTTCTGGGCCACCACTCAGGGCGCATGCGCAGAACCATTGTCTCTCGAGTTTTCAGTTCACCAACCCCAGGCCCATTTTACGAACTAATAAAAAGTCAAAGAAGAAAATATTAAAATCACAAATAAATTGTTTCACTGTATACCCACTCTTTCTACTCTATTCCCATTTATTTATAAATGCTATCCCGCATTAATAGCGTTAGGATACCACAGTTTATTTGCAACATATGAGCAAGCGGTAGCACATGAAGACATTAAGCAGCCATTTTAATACACACTGCGCAGAAGCAAGGATTTCCCTCCAAGCAAAGAAAGACGTCACACCACGTGATATGGTTGACACATGCGCAATAAGTTTCCCACGCTTTAGCGGCCATTTTGGAATAGACAAGCGTTATTTGTTAGTTTAAACACATAGGCAAGCTTCCTTACTACTTATATTTGTGTGTGCAGTGTTTAGTATGAACTTTCACAAAGATTAATAAATTAACACTGTGAGAAGATTGCCTCCGAGCAAGTCTCAATTGTGAGTCCTTGCTCCATCAATCCTATTGCATGATCTTGAGAATTCACCTGACATTACACGTCCACAACGTCGTCTTTTACATACTGTGCTCTCTACAGCCAACATTTGTATCTTAAGACAGTGGCAATCGCCCACTCCCTCCTCGCAGGAGGACTGGTTGCAGCAATGATTCAGACCGCATCCCATGAATGTATAATATACCGACTGCAAGATCAGGAGGAAGTGTTCCAACAAGTATGAGCTCCTTTTTTCCGAGACTCCTGATTATTTTCTTTTTCTTCTCTCACCTCGTTCCTTCCTTCCTCTCCCATTTCATCTTTCCTCCTTCTCCCCCCTTCCCTTATAGCTTCTTCTCTCCCTCCCTCTTTCTTTCTTCTCTTTCTCCCCATCCCTTCTTCCTTTCTCTTTTCTTTCATTGCGCATGCGCCTTTCCCCTCCACCTTCCCTCTTTCCTTCCCCTTTCCTCCCTTCTTCTTTTTCTACCCCCATTTCCCTCCTCTTTTCTCTCTTTCTGTGGTTCTTTCTTTATCCAGGCAAGGAGAAGGCATCCTTTTTTATTCATGACTTTCCGTCATCCTCAATGTCCATCACATCTTACGTATCCAATATTTTGTAGGTCCAAATTTGTTCCCCTTATTCATGATCCATTCTGCCTAATTCATTCCGTGGTTATGAGCAATGAGGCCTATGGATTTCTAAGCCTACTAGGTACAATATTCTTCTCTTCTACTGTTTGCTCCTAGTCTTCTACCTGATCCTTTCTTCTCCCTTCCTCCCTCCTATTCTGTGTAGATGTTCTCTCCTTTATAGCACACTAATATATGAATTGACAATAGACTCTTGTGAGTCCATTACGTTGTGCAGAACTTTATGTATATGTCTGTCTTTAATTTTTCAATAAAGAACTATGAAACAAAATAAAACGTGTAGACTTACATTTCCCCACCTCCTGAATTCAGAGGGTGGAGTCTAATTTACATGTAAAGTTATTACATATACCTTTACATGTGAAGGCAAATGTCTCCCCAATGGGGGCAGAAATCTCCCTATGGTAAGGTGTAAGGAAATATTTAAAACCTTACTAAATTAAAAAGTAAATTAGTACAAATATTTAATGTTAGATATTAATGTAAATTAATTCAAAATATGTAATTTTATTGTAGAAAAAATAAAAAAGCTACAGCAGTAGCAAATTGTTTTGTTATTTTTTAATACATTAAATTAAATTAAAATTATAACATATGAAACTTTAATTCTGAGGCACGAAGAAGGCCTTTGTGGGGTTTCTGGTGGGGAACTTTAAATTGGATGAATGGTGCTGGTCCTTTTGGAGAATCTTTATGACTCAAAGATTCAATAAAGGTCCTCTGGCATGGAAAGCCTGATTGATCCAACTTTTTTCCTTAAAATCTATTGGACTGGATACCTACTTTGTAGTGTTGTGAGCAAGAAATAGTTTTGGCTACTGTGTGTTTCAATCTCCAAATGAGGATTACCTGAGAGCTAATGTTCTCTAGGGTTACCATTGCAATCATAGGTCAGGTTGTGTCATTTGACTTCCTGAAATAGATCTTTGTGTTTCAATGTGGTCAGGGCCGGCCCTAAATCAGATTGACCAGGGCAGTGCCCTAGACGGAAAAAAATTTGGTGTTTGATGTGGGGGTAAGGGGTTGTTGTGATGAGATGGCAGGAGATGCGAGAACAATGGGCAGAGGGTTGATGGGATGCTAAAAGTTATGCTGAGGTTACATTATGTGTTACAGCAAACAAATGATGGACGGAATGCTGACAATGCAAACATTCTCCCCCAGTCAAAAGATCTGGGTTAAATCCATCGTTCTTTTGCCCACTACGCCACCCCAGTTTGGACCCAGCCATATGCAAATCAGTCTTGACCCTGTGCCCCATGGGAACAGTCCAGACCGAACTGCCAGGCCAGGTCCTCCCTGGACCTGAAACAAGTATCCTGGGACCGGTTTCAGGGTATGTCACCCTTCTTCAGTCAGGCTAGCTTGAATCCAGTGGCACGGTGAGCAAGGGACCCACGTCTGCGCATACCCATCCCACTTATGGCGAAAAGTGTTACAGCGAACAAATGATGGACGGAGTGCTGACAATGCAAACATTCTCCCCCAGTCAAAAGATCTGGGTTAAATCCATTGTTCTTTTGCCCACTACGCCACCCCAGTTTGGACCCAGCCATATGCAAATCAGTCTTGACCCTGTGCTCCATGGGAACAGTCCAGACCGAACTGCCAGGCCAGGTCCTCCCTGGACCGGAAACAAGCATCTTGGGACCGGTTTCAGGGTATGTCAACTTTCTTCAGCCAGGCTAGCTTGAATCCAGTGGCACAGTGAGCAAGGGACCCACGTCTGGGCATACCCATCCCACTTAGGGCGAATAGTGTTACAGCAAACAAATGATGGACGGAATGCTGACAATGCAAACATTCTCCCCCAGTCAAAAGATCTGGGTTAAATCCATCGTTCTTTTGCCCACTACGCCACCCCAGTTTGGACCCAGCCATATGCAAATCAGTCTTGACCCTGTGCCCCATGGGAACAGTCCAGACCGAACTGCCAGGCCAGGTCCTCCCTGGACCGGAAACAAGCATCCTGGGACCGGTTTCAGGGTATGTCACCCTTCTTCAGCCAAGCTAGCTTGAATTCAGTGGCACAGTGAGCAAGGGACCCACGTCTGGGCATACCCATCCCATAGGGCGAAACGTGTTACAGCAAACAAATGATGGACGGAATGCTGACAATGCAAACATTCTCCCCCAGTCAAAATATCTGGGTTAAATCCATTGTTCTTTTGCCCACTACGCCACCCCTGTTTGGACCCAGCCATATGCAAATCAGTCTTGACCCTGTGCCCCATGGGAACAGTCCAGACCGAACTGCCAGGCCATATCCTCCCTGGACCGGAAACAATTATCCTGGGACCGGTTTCAGGGTATGTCACCCTTCTTCAGCCAGGCTAGCTTGAATCCAGTGGCACAGGGAGCAAGGGACCCACGTCTGGGCATACCCCTCCCACTTAGGGCGAAAAGTGTTACAGCAAACAAATGATGGACGGAATGCTGACAATGCAAACATTCTCCCCCAGTCAAAAGATCTGGGTTAAATCCATCATTCTTTTGCCCACTACGCCACCCCAGTTTGGACCCAGCCATATGCAAATCAGTCTTGACCCTGTGCCCCATGGGAACAGTCCAGACCGAACTGCCAGGCCAGATCCTCCCTGGACCGGAAACAAGCATCCTGGGACCGGTTTCAGGGTATGTCACCCTTCTTCAGCCAGGCTAGCTTGAATCCAGTGGCACAGTGAGCAAGGGACCCACGTCTGGGCATACCCTTCCCACTTAGGGCGAAAAGTGTTACAGCAAGCAAATGATGGACGGAATGCTGACAATGCAAACATTCTCCCCCAGTCAAAAGATCTGGGTTAAATCCATCATTCTTTTGCCCACTACGCCACCCCAGTTTGGACCCAGCCATATGCAAATCAGTCTTGACCCTGTGCCCCATGGGAACAGTCCAGACCGAACTGCCAGGCCAGGTCCTCCCTGGACCGGAAACAAGCATCCTGGGACCGGTTTCAGGGTATGTCACCCTTCTTCAGCCAGGCTAGCTTGAATCTAGTGGCACAGTGAGCAAGGGACCCACGTCTGGGCATACCCATCCCACTTAGGGCGAAAGGTGTTTCTTTTGCATATGTCGCCCTAAGTGGGAACGGTTTGCCCAGACGTGGGTCCCGTGCTCACTACACCACTGGATTCAAGCTAGCCTGGCTGATGAAGGGTGATGCCCTGAAACCGGTCCCAGGATGCTTGTTTCCGGTCCAGGGAGGACCTGGCTTGGCAGTTCGGGCTGGACTGGTCCCACAAGGAACAGTGTCAAGACTGATTTGCATATGGCTGGGTCCAAACTGGGGTGGTGTGGTGAGCAAAAGAATGATGGATTTAACCCAGATCCTTGTGACTGGGGGTGAATGCTTGCATTGTCCAGCATTCTGTCCATCAATTGTTTCTTTTGCATATGTCGCCCTAAGTGGGAAGGGTATGCCTAGACGTGGGTCCCATGCTCACTACACCACTGGATTCAAGCTAGCCTGGCTGATGAAGGGTGATGCCCTGAAACCGGTTCCAGGATGCTTGTTTCCGGTCCAGGGAGGACCTGGCTTGGCAGTTCGGGCTGGACTGTTCCCACAAGGAACAGGGTCAAGACTGATTTGCATATGGCTGGGTCCAAACTGGGGTTGTGTGGTGAGCAAACGAATGATGGATTTAACCCAGATCCTTGTGACTGGGGGTGAATGCTTGCATTGTCCAGCATTCCGTCCATCAATTGTTTCTTTTGCATATGTTGCCCTAAGTGGGAAGGGTATGCCCAGACGTGGGTCCCGTGCTCACTACACCACTGGATTCAAGCTAGCCTGGCTGATGAAGGGTGATGCCCTGAAACCGGTCCCAGGATGCTTGTTTCCGGTCCAGGGAGGACCTGGCTTGGCAGTTCGGGCTGGACTGTTCCCACAAGGAACAGGGTCAAGACTGATTTGCATATGGCTGGGTCCAAACTGGGGGGGTGTGGTGATCAAAAGAATGATGGATTTAACCTAGATCCTTGTGACTGGGGGTGAATGCTTGCATTGTCCAGCATTCCGTCCATCAATTGTTTCTTTTGCATATGTCGCCCTAAGTGGGAAGGGTATGCCCAGACGTGGGTCCCGTGCTCACTACACCACTGGATTCAAGCTAGCCTGGCTGATGAAGGGTGATGCCCTGAAACCGGTACCAGGATGCTTGTTTCCGGTCCAGGGAGGACCTGGCTTGGCAGTTCAGGCTGGACTGTTCCCACAAGGAACAGGGTCAAGACTGATTTGCATATGGCTGGGTCCAAACTGGGGTGGTGTGGTGAGCAAAAGAATGATGGATTTAACCCAGATCCTTGTGACTGGGGGTGAATGCTTGCATTGTCCAGCATTCCGTCCATTAATTGTTTCTTTTGCAGAGGTTACATTAAGGGCTGTTTACAAATGCCCTGATTACAATATCGGGCGGTCAGGCCTTCGACCGCTATCACGGCGGTCTGGAGACTGCCCAACAAGCAGTTGGCGGGCTGACCACCCAATTATGGCAGGACAGCAGTGGTGGTGGTCAGAAAGTGTTCTTTAACACTGCGGCTTGTGCTGCAGCACAGGAAAAGGGCCCCAGCACAAGCCACAGTGTTAAGAGCACTTTGTGCACATCCATGCACTGTGTGCCATGCTCCATGTAGTGCATGGCACAGGTGCATGGATGTGCGTGGGGGCACTACATGTGCTCCCAGGGCCACTTTGCAGTGTCCCACAAGGGACAGGGGCCCTGTTTGGGGCTCCTAAAGTCCCTTTCTGACAGCCTTTTCATGGTGGTGGGACCGCCACGAAAAGGTTGTCAGAAAGGGACATCATAATCCCAATGTTGGTGCCTGCTTCGGCACCACCATCATTAGGGATTGCGATTCTGACCACCGCCCTGTCGGGATCAGTAGATCCTGTCGGAGGCAGCGGTCTGTCCCCATCCAACAAGAGTCCGACCGCCTGCATCATAATGAGGCAGTCGGACCGAAGGGCTGATTGTCGGGCAGATCGCCACCGACGGCCTGTCGTTGCCCATCCACATCGCAATTAGGCCCAAAGTCTTTAACGGCACCCGATTGAGAACTAGTAGGATGGACGGGCTGCTGTTTGCATAACACTAAGGATTAGTCCTAATTATTATTCTGGGGGTCCTCGGACTGCCAGACTCATGGGGGCGCGGCAGTGGCGGTCTTGTGACTGCCCTATTACAATTAGGGTGGTTGGAACGCCATTGCCCCGCCGCAGCCACCAGGGAACCGCTATTCCCTGGTGGTGTTGCGGTGGTCAGGAGGCCGCAAAATGCTTGGCGGGACCGCCGCGGTCCTGCCAAGCATATTTCCAGTTTCCTCTCTGCCACGGTTTTCATAGCGGTTCCACCACCATGAAAACTGTGGCGGAGAGGAAACAAAGGGGGCCCAAGAGGGCCCCCTGATGCCTCACACCATGTGGATGCACAGAGGGGAGCACAACATGCTTTACAGTCCATGCCATGCAGGAACGTTTTTTGGCATTCTCATTGCGGTGCCCATCTTTAGAGGATGTGGGAACCTAAAAAAAAAGCCTGCCAGACACGACAAATACTCATAATCTGGCGGCCGGCCTGACCACTTGTTTGGCGATGTGGCGGCAGGGCGGACCTGGCGCTGCACCGCCAAACTCGTAATAAGGCCTAAGTCAGGCAGCTCCCTGCTGTGCTCCTCGGAATGTTGGCACCACAGGCCTGGGCCCAGCTCCCCCATGCCCAAGGCTGGCCCTAAATGTGGAGAAGGTCCTGGGGATCTCAGATCAGGCTCAGAAAGAGTTCTCATACATTGAACAGTGAAACTCTCCACAATATTTGTCCATACATCATAATCATAAAGGCAAGAACCACGGAGAAGGAATATCACAGATTGCAACAGTTGAATCTAAGGCCTCTATATACAGACTTTGATCTGTGATTTTAGATTAGGTCTCACAGGACTAATACAGTCTGTACAAAGAGGAGCAAAAGGTTAATCCTCCCTCAACCATTGGCTGTTGTACATTCCATTCAGATATATGTCAGCCCACATTCACCTGGTAGTGGTTGATTCTTTCTGTCGATTATGGCATATGAAGATTAGCAATTGCTATATGCTAAAAGCATGTTCACAGGAAGTGGTGAATAGTTATTGCAGTGAAGTTAACAGCTTCCAAAATACAGAGACCTCAACAGTGCAACTGTCCTTAAAAGGAACCATTTCCTTATCCATAGAACAACATTCCAAACGACAGTGTTGCATTCCATTCCATTAAAACAACATGGGATGCATCTTCCCCCTTTACAAATCTAAAGTAAAAAAGAATTAAAACAATATGAGTAGGGAATTAACCTAACATGAATAAGATAATGGGAGGGAAACATATGCATAACAATGAATTGAAGCAACAACAGGGAGTCTTTAGCTAGGAGTCATAAAATATTTTGGCTTATCTACATGGGGCGAGTTTTGTCTCCACTGATTCCCAGCCAGGTCTGACCAACACTCAATATAGTCTTACAATTTCTTGCACCCAAAGACCCTTACAGTATGTACAGAATTCAGTATATTTGCCATGAATGTCAAATGTGTCATTATACGTCAAACCTAAAAAATGAACCAGAAAATGGAATGCTAATGCACGTTTTGTATTCTAAAATGATGACAAGCAGACACGTTTTATAAAATTCCTAAAGGAAAATAAAATAAAAAAATCTGAAGTTATGGTCAGTTAAGTGGATAAAAGTGAGAAGAAAAGGGACACAAGTTTGGGAGATTACAAAACAATAACGGAAGTATTCCACACTCCTGGAAAATTAAACTTTGGTAATGAAAATCTTGCAGAAAATGTTATTACATTTTTCAACAATGGTGGGTTTTTTCTTTCAAATTGTCACCTTAATTTTTTGGTACCACGGTGCATGTTAATGGAAGTATTACTTCAACGATAAGTAATTCAATTTTTCCTCAACTGTCTATGTGCTTTATTCGCTACGCATGCTCCTTTCTTTATATTTCTGTTTGCCATCAGATGTGCGTACAGTGGCCATATTGAATTGAATAAATGCTTTATTGTATGATTAATTAAAATCTTCACAAAAATAAAAAGGACTTACAATACACAACATAATAAATACAAGTAAAACTGCGATGTGGTTAACATTGTGAATTCACGTTCACATAGTTTCAGAAAGGACATAATGTGCAAAATTTGCTCTAAGGTGCCAGTTTGAAGCAGCATGTCGAGTTTGACTGCCTGGTCAATGCCGCCTAGTGCAGAGCAGAGCAGAGGAGTGGTTTGACAGGTTAATCCTGAGACATGGATGTTAGGACCACATTCGAGTTCAAGCCAATGTGCAACGTACCTGTGGTGCAAAGGCACAGCCAACCAAGGTTCAGAGTACCGAGAGTGCAAGTACTTAGCCAGTGCCTTTTCTAAAGGGTTGACCAACCGAAGAGTGGCACACCAAAAGTGCAAGTGCTTAACCAACGCCTTTTCTACAGTCACCTTTTCAGTGTCACATTAATGTGTGTCTGGAATGTTAAAGTGCAAAGATGATTTTAAAGTGCAGATATTATGGCTACATGTAAAATGCCGCCTTCAGTTTCATATCAGCCAATGTGACATTGAAAAAGGATAAGGTACAAGATTAGATCTAAAGTGCAAGCTTTGTACCGGCATATCATTTTTTCACCAGTGTGACATTGAAAAAGGATAAAGAGCAAGATTAGATTTAAAGTGCAAGCGTTGTACCGGCATATCATTTTTTCACCAGTGTGACATTGAAAAAGGATAAGGTGCAAGATTAGATCTAAAGTGCAAGCGTTGTACCGGCATATCATTTTTTCACCAGTGTGACATTGAAAAAGGATAAGGTGCAAGATTAGATCTAAAGTGCAAGCTTTGTACCGGCATATCATTTTTTCACCAGTGTGACATTGAAAAAGGATAAGGTGCAAGATTAGATCTAAAGTGCAAGCTTTGTACCGGCATATCATTTTTTCACCAGTGTGACATTGAAAAAGGATAAGGTGCAAGATTAGATCTAAAGTGCAAGCGTTGTACCGGCATATCATTTTTTCACCAGTGTGACATTGAAAAAGGATAAGGTGCAAGATTAGATCTAAAGTGCAAGCTCTGTACCAGCATACGGTTTTTTCACCATTCATAGGAATTGCCTTGTTGGTAGTTGTCACAAAGTTCTGACAATAAGTGGGTAACAGTATTTTGAGTTCCATCCAGAATAAAGGATGACTTGACACGGCTAATCCCAACCGGAAAGTTCTAGTGGCGGATGATAGATGTTATAGTCGCTAGCAAACTTCAAGTAATGCATGCCTTAGCTGTTCCCCTACTATGGAGTAATATTGTGCCATTCTTGCCAGTTCCTTTGGGATGTCACATATTAACCATAGGTGACTGCATCCCTACAGGTTCTTAGTTCATACTTTGAGAATAGTGGCTTTAGCAGGATGCGTCTATCGGTTGTCAGCACGGGGCAGCAGCATGATAGATGGCACAGGGACTCCATTTCATACGGTTACAGATGGCAGCATTGCTGCCCCCACTTTTGGACTTCCGGTGCACTGGAAATTTCCATAATGGTAGGGCCCACAGTCTCATATAGAGTATATTTTCTTTTAAAAAGTCCTGCCCAAGGAGGCCTTCAGGTAGAGCTGAAGGGCTGCGGCCTCATGTGATTGAAGCAAGCCCGGAGCCCCTATGGCGCATGAAGCTTCCTGCAGGTCAAGTGTTTTGGACAACTGCCTCCCATAAGATGCATTTCAACTGCTGGTAGGTTACCGCCGTGTGAATGGAAAGTCCATAGCTAAAAGCCTTCTTCAGGTAACTTGACCAAGGACTTGAATCTGCTTTGTACATGGCCTGTAGTGTGCTTTTCATTGAACCTTCTTAAGAAGAGGCGACCTCATAGTAATACTTTACAATAGCCATTTTGCACTCAATTTCTTGGCATACCAGGCCGAACTCCCATCGCAGCACGGTGTGTCGTGTATTCTTTGGTAGACCAAACATTTTTCTATAGGCTGTAGATTGGCAATGCTCAAGGACGGTTGATAACATCCCAGGAAAGGCAAGATGCTCATAATTTATGGCCCGGAGCAATTTAGCCCGAATGGCTGTGTGGTGGCCATATTTCTATGCTTCCCTCAGTCAGAGTTCCTCTCCAAAGATGAGGTCACCCATGTCCTCCAACCCTGCCAGTCACACCTCTCAGCCTCCAAACTGCGAAATCAAGGCCTCTGTAACAGCCAGTAACAAACGGTGCGACCACCCACCCTTGCAGCTGCCTCAGACTGACCTCTGCTAAGGATGATGTATGTTCTGCATTCAATGAGGCATGACGCTGTCAGATTTACCTGGTGTTTCTAAGACATGTCGGTGTAAATCTGTTTTCCTCCGTGAATTTCCTGATCCAAAGAAAAAACATTGGCGAAATAAGAAATTCAGTTTCTGAGAGCTTCACCGCTTTATGAAAGCAAACTTGGGCCAGAGCCAAAAATGTCCGTGTCAGCTTGGCTAGGTGTGTTCACAAGAATTCTGCAAACTATGCTGATAGTTCCAAGTTTGTCATTAAAGGCATGCGTTGCATGTTATGTCAGCCAAGTTTTAAAATTCAAGCAGAGAAAGTCATTCTTTGTTTGACTGACACATATTTAAAAAGCTGTCATTATAAGACAAACAATTGTTGATATGGTATATTTAAAGACAAAGCACTTCTCAGCAAAAGCCCGCACCAATTATATCCCCTTCATGTACAAAATAACACACCTGCAGGTTGGAAGATATCACAGCTGTGCATAATCTAGTTTTGTGCCCTCAAAGTTTTCAAGGCAGGTGAAGAGCTATGGCCGGAATGTAGCTATAGCTCCATGAAGCAAATCCTCCGTCTACAGTGCCATACTTCTGGGCTTAAAATGTTACATGAAATGCTGTACATTAGTAGTGCTTAATACATGGGAGACTGAAAGACCTCTATAAAAGTCTGTAACTAATTTCCTTGTTACAGACGGATTGTGACGTCTCTAGTCATCTGTAATCAAGGTTGGATTGGGTTTAAAAATCGGCCCGGGCACGCTAAAAAAAGTGGCCCACATTTGCATATTGCCTTTTCGCAAAACACTGCTTCAGCGAAGTTTTATAAAAAGAAGGGGGAGGGGGTCTCTGAAAGAGGCATGTTTTCTTAACTTTACTTAGATAAAAAAAATGCACGGATTAGTTCACACTTGTGAAACACACCTGAAAACAAGTGAGGCTACTTTTGCTCAGGCCCCCTTCCCCCGCTCAATATACATACATTACTGTGCCAGCCCAGCGAGAGAAAGGGAGTGACATCTATGCCCATTGATAAAAGGGAGGTAATGCACACCCATCTACCTCCAGAAAGGCCACTCAGGCACCCACTGGGCTGCTGGCAGCATCCGAACAAGACAGTCACCGCCCAAATTGCCCCTCCGGCTGCCCAAAAAAGCAGCCCACAGCTGGAACTCGGATACCGGCCCCTGGGCCATTGCCCGAGTGCCCGCCTTACCAATCCGACCTTTTCTGTAATAAAGAAACGATGATGCCGCTCAACTATAATAAGTTATTACGGCTGACTTCTGATGGTACAATACCTGCTGCCACAGCAGTAGCCATGGAGAAAGGTGGGTCAGGGAGCATAATTACATCGATGGTTTAAACAAGGAAAACTGGAACTGCTGTTTCCTTCTTCTGATATGTTTTTCTAAAATGAAAAGCTTCAGCAGAAGGCAGATTTCTTTAGCACGAGTTTATTTTTCCCATGCTATAGGTCATTATATGAAAGATAGAATGTCTACATGTTTCAACAAAGTATTTTTTTAATCCTACATGAAATTGACCCTAGTAATGCTTGACAAAAATTTCTTACTGCTTACTGGTGTGTTTATGTACATTCACTGAAAAAAACAAATGTTAATGTGAAGTTATAATTTGGAGTTGAAATAATAAAATAAAAATCTAATGTTTAAAAAGCAAAACAAACTGAAATTCACCAGTCACATTTTACTGAGCAACTATTTCTTGTGCCCCTGACATGCACGTCTTATGATCTCACATAGTGCATCACTCGTGATATGGTAAATGACATTAATAAAGATATCACTGATGACATCTCAAATTACATCATTGATGACATCACTGATGACATCATTGATGACATCATCAAGGCTACTGCCCCTCAAAACACTCTATAAACTGCTAAATAAGTACTAGAGGGCTCATAATCATATACAGCATTTGTAGATATGTGCATGTTCAAAATAGACATAGTGTAGGTCTACAGGCAAGTGTGATTCATTATGGTAAAAGTTATATGATGCACACTTTAGCTATCAGTGAAGTTTCAATTACCAACAATTCTCCATTTGTGATCTGCAACTAGTGAGAGTTGTATAGGTTGTCGCTAAAACGAAAGGCCTTTTGCCAAAAATATGTGAAAAAGGATACGTTTCCCCTTGGAATACATTATTTACCTGTGGATTTCTATATTTCTGTATCTCTGTATGAACACTGGCATAAAAGAATTTTTGAAACCGGTCCCAGGATGCTTGTTTCCGGTCCAGGGAGGACCTGGCTTGGCAGTTCGGGCTGGACTGCTCCTATAAGGAACAGGGTCAAGACTGATGTGCATGTGGCTGTGTCCAAACTGGGGTGGCGTGGTGAGCAAAAGAATGATGGATTAAACTCAGATCTTTGTGACTGGAGGTGAATGTTTGCATTGTTCAGCATTCCGTCCATCATCTGTTCCTTTTGCTTTTGTCACCATAAAATAATTGTCATCATGTGCTACAGATAATTTCTATATAAACTAGAAATTTATAAGTGCAGATATTTATTTGTAGAAATTTAGCAAACATTTGTGACTTATGCATTGTTAAAGAATATATGATGTTTCAGTGGCTCTTTGACAGTTTAAGTTGCAGTATAATTGTAAGCATTGTGGTAATGGTGTACTCCTTTCTGCTCAATTCAGGAATATGTGTAGGGTTGTCCAGAAGATCTGGTTATGCATACCTTGTAATTAGTTATTGCATAGGTGTAAAGCTGTTGCCTGAAACTTCTTTGTAAGGTGAAGAATTTAACAGTTACATCTCATTAAGGTAAATAACAACCAAACACTCTTTTGAATGCTTTTCAAGGTTTAATAAATTGCTGATTGAATTAATGTCTACAAAGTCATTATGGGCCTTCAGACTGCCATTGTTTCGGTAGGTGTCCGACCGACTAAATGTCGGCGGTTCCACCTGCCCGATTACAATACAACCACTGTGTAGGCGGTCACAAAAATGCCTTTTACCATTGTGGCTTGTGCTGCGACCCAGAAAAGGGCCGCAGCACAAGCCGCATTGGTAAAAGGCACTTTGCAAACATCCATGTATTGTGTGCCAGGCACCATGTGGTGCCTGGCACATGGTGTATGGATGTTTGGGGGGGCACCACATGTGCCCTCCTGGGCCCATAGAAAAGGACAATGGGGGCCCTGCTAAAGGCCCCCCCAAATCCCATTCCAGCTGCCTTTTCATGGCGGTCAGACAGCCATGAAAAGCAAGTCAGCAAGGCCCATCGTAATCCTTATGCTGGTGCCTCCACAGGCACCGCCCCCACTGTAGGGATTATGATCAGATGGACGCTCCGATGGGCTTCTTGAGCATATCAGAGGCGTTGGTCGGTACCTCCACCTGCTGCAGTCTAACCGACCGCATCGTAATGCTGTGGTTGGACCGCTATGCTGGATGTCGGTGAGACCGCCACCTGTTGGTGGTGGTCCCACCGACATCATAATCGGGCCCACTGTTTCTAACGCACCAGAATACTATAAATATTAGTCTAATTTCTCCTATGTGGCTGATTTCCCAGATATCCTTTATTTCCTGCATGTTGCTAAAGGAAACACCCATTAGAACAAGAGATAATACAAAATTGGGTATAGGTGTAGCTCGCTCATTACCTTGTGTGAAAAGCGTCTGAAAACTGTCAGAATTATTGTAGTCAGTGAAGTCATCAGTAATGTCTTCAATGGTGTAATTTGATATGTCATCAATGATTACAGCCATAATGTCATCTAACACATCATGAGTGATGTAATTCTGAGATTATAAGCAGTGCATGGCAGGGGTGTGGTTACACTTAGTTCAGTAAACTATAATTGGTATATTTTAGTGTTTTTTAAATATTAGTTTTTGTTTTATTTCAAATCTAACTATAATGTCCCTTTGACATTAGTTTTTTCAGTGAATTTCTGTGTTTACATTTCAACATAAGCTAAGATGTTATTACCATACCTAACTTTAACGTCACTTTCACCTTTGTTTTTGTTTCACTTAATTTCCAGGGTTTTTTGTAATGTAAAGTAAGATCTTATTACCAAAACTAACTATAACCTCACTTTAGCCTTTGTTTTTTTCCATTAATTTCTGCTTTTTTTCATATTCATCCAGCTCCCCTGCTGAGGACAGCTTTTGGCTGTGCACATCGGTGTGTTGACCTCTGGCCACACACTGTGCAAACCCCCCCAAAGGTACCCAATTCTTGAGGTGAGGCCCTGCTTCCAACCCCTTCTGAGTGCTCAAACCCCAGCCACCCGGCTTAAGGCCATGAGCAGAGGGGGCTTGGGCGCAGGGCTACCCCCGGTATCTTAAAAGCCCTTTATGGATTTTTGTGGTATTCAAACTTTTTCATTGATGGTTTCAATCAAAATCTGCTATTAATAACAACTATAAAGCCAAAGGCAACTAAACTAGGAAATTGTGGGCAAATTATGTGCATACCTGGAATATGATCAGCACACATTCATGATGACAATGTATTTTATCTGAATAGTTGATAAGTAATGAACAGGATCATATGACTCAAGACTGTCCAAGTCTAAGGCACATACCTTTCTGTGTAGATGCAAATTTCATAATTCCACACAGATATAGTAAAGATCACAAAGCTTTTTTGAAACATTTCTGCAGATTATATATCCATGCCTGAATTTTCAGATAAAGAAAATGCATGCATCAGCATCAGAAAGTATGGAAAAATGAGGGAGTCCAAGAGGTGTGACTTCAGACGCAGTTTTTAATTTAGGCTAGCAACACTACTGGCATAGAGTAAGGTATTAATTTATGTTAATGGGATCTCAACGGAGTTGCAGGCTCAGCTGGCATCAGGAGCCTTTATAGTAAGACTTTGTAAGGAAATTATCCATCATAATATGCTCAGTCACTCATTGCATACTTTTTCCCGCAAAGATTGCGCCAAGGACAAAAGCGCTCCTGTGGACACAACATGTAAAGGGAGGACTAACAGAGGTGTGTGAAGGTGCAGAGTCCTTAGCGCCTAGACTTAAACAGGTTAACAGAGATCCTGATATGAGGATGCACAAAAGGAAGGTGAGAGAGAGGTGTGTGTGTGTGTAATTTTGATCATGGGTAAGATTAGTGGAATGAGGGATTGGCTTCTTTCTATTTGTTTGCTGCTCCATATGATGACTCATTTAATATTCTTTTTTATTTATTATTTTTTGTGGTATTTATATAGAGTGGCTCTCTCTGCATTGGTAGTGGAGTGCGTCACATAAAACAATAGAGTTCATAGAGGTAACAGTAGAGAGAGGTTCTGTCCACAGGTGAGGAAGCGATTATTACAAAATTGTGAGAGTACGTAATAGATGGCGATAGGAGAATGGGTACATCCATAAATGAATTGGTATCAGGTGGAGTCTAGATACATGAGCTTTTAGAGCCGTATGTAATGCTAGGAAGTTAATGGATTAATTTATTGTAATATCTGAGTTCTTCATGTAGGCTGTTCCACATTCTGGGAACTTGACAGGAGAAAGATAGTTTGAGAGTTGCTCTGGGGATTGCAAGACATATCACTTTTTTCTAGTGTTTCTCTTTCCCCCTGAGGTCTGAAGTTTGTTTCTTATGTAGGAGGGCAGTCCGAGGTGAACTGCCTTTGGAGTGAGACAAGCTAATTAGAATTCAAATCTGGCCTTTAGCGGCAACCAGTGAAATTCTCTCATGATAGATATAATTTCAGATTTTATGCTCCCATGATCAGACATGAAGCAAAGTGTACAATAGCTTCGGGAGGCACTATAGAGCTTTTGGCAAGAGGAATTCATTACCACCATCAAGATGAGAGACAACCAAAGATTGTACGACTTATCTGTAATCTGCTGGTGGGATGGTGGGTTTTAGCTTTCTGAGGAGGTGGAGTGTAAAGATGCAGCTTGGGCTAGCTAAGATATGTAGGGTTACATATTTATTTTCTAGTTGTTGAGAAATCTGAGTGAATTTGTTTCCTAGTTTATGGTGTAAAAATGGTGTTTGCATGATCAAAAGGCAAGCCTCACTTCCATCCACGGTTCCATGTATGTCATCTAGAATTAATAGCAGAGCAGTTCCAGTCTAGATTTTGGTCAAAATCCAGATTATTAAGCATTTTATGTGGCCTGAAGGTGTATAAAAAAGACACAGACACATGCTATATTTATTGTCAAAGCTTTATTAAACCTTTATGCTCACAGTGACTTTGATCAATGTTAAAATGCTTTATTGACAATGCTTTATTGACTTTAAGGATTGTATTTACACATGATTAATGATTATAGTGAAATGTTGATGGTTTTTAACATGTAGTTTGTTTGTCTTTTAACTGGTGCACGTTTGGTAAAGCCAATAAACTTGCCTTACATGTATTGCGATTAACCTTTGACAAAGCCAATGAGCCTGTTATTTAAAGCGTTAACCCCTATGTTGTGATGTGCTGTATGGTATAGATGGAGAAGGGTACTGTGATTTTGAAGGTCATGACCCCGTAGTGGTCAAATGTGATTGCAGAATGTCATCACTAGTATTTTCAATCTGCCTCATGTAAATATTTGTAAATGATTGTGTAGTATTTAGTAGATTGTGTGTAATAAATGTATGTTTCCTTTTCTAAAGAAAAAGGACTGACTGGATGAGTGTTATTATTGCATTCCAGTAAACGGTGACTACTAGCCCATACCACCTCTCCTCAGTAGGCCTTTGACTGCTCTGCTTCATTACCCGAGAGAGTCAAGTGCTATAATGGGGTGCTTGGCTCCCTGTACAGGGAAATTGTGAACCTATTACTTATGCAGACCTCATCCTGCACAACTAATAACCCAAGTTCCTACAATTTGCATTTACAACTAAATTGATTCGTATTTGACTAGTTTGGCTAATCAGTGGGATGTATTTCACTAATAAATTCCACACCAGAGTCAATACTAATAGGAACAAGGGCATAGGAAGGTGCAAATGTAGATGGCTGCCACCTGTTAAAGCTCTGCAGGGGAAAGCCGATACAGGAGCCCTAACAGTACAGAAGAAGAATTCAGACAAATATAAATCATGCTATGAGACTCCCCTAGCGATGGTGATTTGATCAGTGGGAAAAAACCACACTCAGCACAGACCGAGCGACGCTGATGCAAGTTAAGGAAGGTGAACCCTTCCACCATTCTAATCTTTGCAAACGCTACAGGGCCGCCGATTCAGGGAACCAACAAGCAGGCCCACTCATCATTAGAGGCACCAAATGAAAGACATTGGTCAACAAGACCAAGATTGTCTTTAAAGTTGACTTTCTGTGTGGTGGCAAATGCAAGGAACAAAGTTTGCAGCAGAGGCAGGTCAGTGAGCTGGGATTGAGTGGACACTGAAGATTGATGCATTAAGTGGTACTGCATAATTACAACAAAGACTAGAGAAAAAACTGACGGGCCTTAAATAGATATTTACCGAATTATACAATTGGACTAGATCCAGTGCCACATAGAAGATGGACCAGCAGTTATGCAACATACTTCCTTAACAAAGAGCAATATACAGCTGTAAATAAGGCAATAGAGTCAAAAATAGACAATGAGAGCACTTAGCTCTGATACACTGCTTTAATTTGAGTGAGAAGGGAGCTGCCATGATAAAAAAAGGACCTATAACCCACATGAATACGTACCTGATACATGGACAGAGAGGAAGGTAAAGGAAATAATTGAGCACTTAGATTGTTCACCCACTTACAGCACTGATCATATATGATAATGGTGTAATGTGGTTAGTCTGAGAAACTTTGTATTAGTGCATAATGAGGAAAACAATGCAGCAAGACAGAGGACAAAGGGCAATCACTCAATTTAAGTCAGTTACTTCTGCTCTGTACTGACTACAAATTATAATTTTTAGAAACCTTACTACTGACAAATTGAAATTCTGATGGAGAATTTTGAGTCTTAGGCACAAAAGTTCACTGACTGCACTACAAGTCACGTCTTCCCAGAGAATATCATGGCAGCTATTATTCTCATAGGTAGTCTCCGGATCAAAGACTATGACTAACCCTGGAAAACCTAAGGTGCCGGAACTAACTATTGAGGCTTATATGGAAAAAAATTCAATGATTAGTATCATTGTTACCAAACTTGAACCCACAATAGTAGACATAGCCATGCAAGTGAAGCCCCTGAGCACAAAAACGACATCTCTCTATATGACACTGGACAACCTGTGAAAACTGGTAGAGGACCTGGACGAGAGAGACTTTGGAATACCAGAATGTGCGTAGAAATGGAGTCCTTGAAACATAATACAATGAAAATGGAGGGCAGAGTGCAAACAGATAACATCAGCCTGTATTGGGTATCGGAGCAGGTTCAGAAAGAAGAAATGCCTGGTTTCCTAATGTCCTTCTTGCAAAAACCTATGCACATCACAGTTCCAGAAAAGTTGATATTTCAAAGAGCATACCTAATCAGGTCTCGCAGGATAATTGAAAGCCAATGATTACATTCCTTCTGTGACATAATCACACCAGGATGATCCAAGGCATTAAAAAAAGTGGTCCATTTCTCTGGAAAGGCAGATAAATGTATGTTGCCGTAGATCTTTTATTTTAAACTTAACTGAGGAGGAAAAAGGTTTTTGCTCTGAAAAACAAATTAAGAAGCATGACATTCAATAAGGACTTAAAGGCCCCTATCTTATGATGATCATGCACAATGGTAAAATGATGGCATTTACAGAAGCTGAAGACCTAGAGGACCGGATACTGAGAAAGATCAGAGCACCATCAATGAATACAAGAGTAATGCAACAACCGAGCAGAACATTGAATAAGACTGGTACACCTGCTAGTATGCACTGTGACAGGGCTGAATCGGATTGTGAAGAAAATAGAGACAGAGACAAATCTGGATCGCCCTTGAAAGACAGCCATGGGACACCAAAATCTCATTATTTGTCAATACCACCATAAAGTATGTACATTGTAACTTATCTACTGTACTGTTACTAATCATCTGAAGGGGATAAGGAAAGCTCTCAATATAGGTGAAGTTGGAAGGTGACTAAAATAGATTATTAATATACTTTATGTACCAATTGTTCATATCTGTTTAGCATTCCCCTCATTGTCTAATATATGTAGTCACTGTCACCTTAATCTATTAAGAGGAGGCAACACATGAAAAACCTAGATATTTTATGCATGGAAACAAAAACTCTGCCATCTGTGGGAGAAAAGACTAGCATATAGGCAAGGGTTGATATATATAGTGTGTGATACGAAAGCTAACATTAATCATCTGTTATTAAGTATTCGATCTCCCCAGAGAAATACTAGCATATATATACAGTTGGTGGATCGCCCCCAGTGCTATAAGCATCCAGCCTCAAAACCAAAGTTTCAGTTGTCTAATTTTTCTCTATACAGACTTATGTATATCCCTTCACTCTAAACTTTCTACAAACCATCTTGAAACTTTTGACTACTTTGAACCCATTATTTCAGGGCTGAGCTTTATCTACTACCTAATCATTACTAGTCCTTTCACTTATAGAAGAACATAATAAAGGGTGATATAATAATAACTCTGAAATCCCCCTGGATAGAAGTGTTGAACTCGACAAGTGATTTGTAAAATTAAAATAACGCACACTTCCTGAGCCTAAAGGGACATGATCACTGAGGCCATTATTAGAATGTTATTATAATGAGACAAGTAACCCAAACTAAGGGCATACCAATTATGCCCTAAAATATAAATGGTTTCTCACACTATGTAAAGCGCAAACAAATATTCAACTACTTAACATCCAAACACAAGGAAATCACCCTTCTCCAAGAAACCCATTTATCAGGTGAAAAAACGATGAATCTAAAGAGAATTTCGGTTGGTACCATAATCATTGAGAGTCGTACAGCCCAAACCCTGAGGGCTTCATTAATACCACATATATTAAACGTGGAGAAGCAATACATAAGTAACTGGCCTCCAGAACACTTGAAGAGACCTAGAGGTCGCTGCTATTCTCACACACAAATGCAATTGGAAGTTGGGCATTTTGGCCCACTTTCCCCCATATGAGAACCATGGCATGCAAAGTTTGTAAAGAAAAACAAACACCAAGGTCACATGTCACTATATACGCATAGGAAAACACTGAATCAGTATTGTATTGTATTGTAATTGCATTTGTATAGCGCTTACTACCCCTGACGAGGCGTCGAAGCGCTTTTTTGGCGAGTAGCACGCTACTCTGGGACCCATAGAGGATTAGTGTTGAATTAGTATAGTGAAACATGCAAGTAAATTTTAAGTGGTGGATATGTTAGTCAGTTATTTGGATTCGGAAGGATAGCAGAAGGATAGAAGAGGAAAGAAGGTTTGTATTTATATAGCGCTTCTAACCCCTGATGTGGTGTTGAATTGCTTTTTTTTTGGCGAGTAGCACGCTACTCCGGAAACCCATAAAGGATTAGTGGTGAATTAGTGTGGTGAAATATGAAAGTAATTTGAGTGGTGGATATTAGTCAGTTATTTGGAGTGAGAAGGATAGCGGAGGGATAGAAGGAAAAGAAAGGTTTGCATTCATATAGCACCTGTTACCCCTGATGGGGTGTTGAAGCGCTTTTCTGGCGAGTAGCAGGCTACTCCGGAACCCATAAAGGATTAGTGTTGAAAATTAGTATAGTGAAATATGAAGTAATTTGAGTGGTGGATATGTTAGTCAGTTATTTGGATTGAGAAGGGTTAGGGAGGGGTAAAAAAAGGAAAAAAGGTTTGCATTTATATAGCGCTTGTAACCCTAATGAGGTGTTGAAACGCTTTGTTGGCGAGTAGCACGCTACTCTGGAACCCATAAAGGATTAGTGGTGAATTAGTATAGTGGAATATGGAATTAGAGAAGTGAACATGCTAGTCTGTTATTTTGATTGAAAAGGATAGTGGAGGGATAGAAGAGTGAAGGATTTCTTTTTTTAGGTCATAGCAGTAGGAGGAGGCTTTTGGATGAGTAAAAAGGGTTTTTGGAGGGGAAGAGTCAGAGGGAAGAGTTTAGAAAGGTTTGTTTTGGGGGATCGGTACAGTAAAGGAGGTGTCAGAAGATAAAAGGAGGGGTAGAGTAGGAGAGAGTCAAGAAAGGGTTATTTTGGGGAACATAGTGGTGGTATGGCGTTTGGGATAAATGAGAGAGTGGGTGTAGAGGATATAATGATAGATGTATAGGGTGAGATAGGGTAGTGAATTGGAAAGAGTAGTAGAAAGAAGTTTGAGATGAGTCAGAAAGTTGGGCTAGAAGATATATTGAGGGAAGTATAGGCTGAGAAATAGGGTAGTGCATTGGAAATGCTAAATTAGAAGAAAGTGATAAATATATAGATCCATAAGTACATTGAAAGTATATAGATGCATAAAGGAGGTAAGTATATGCAGATTAAAGATATTGATAGAGGTTGCGGATGAGAAATAGGGTAGTGCATTGGATATGCTTTTTCAGGAGAAAAGTAACAGACACACAGATCCAAGTACATGGAGGTACATAGATGCCCAATAGAAGCAAGTACATGTAGACCAAACAAGATTTTTTTTTTTCCCTTTTGTTTTTGTTTTTATACCAACATAATTATTGTACATGTTTCTACAAAGCAATACACGAAGACAGGCACATATCTATAGTGAAAATCAATGCTTATGTACAGAGGGACAAATACATAGGGTGGGTATTAATGAATGGGAAAATGGGCAGCATTTCTGGCCCAGGTCCCGACCAGTCTCGAACAGGCTCAAACAGGCACTCACCCTTGTCTTCTCCACCCTTAACAGGCTAAAACAGGCACTCACCATTGTCCTCTCCACCACATTCTGACCTAGCGATTGTAGTGTACCAGACAGGTGAGTAGTTATGATTCAGACAGTACTATGGCAAGTGTTTGTTTGATCACCACTAGGCTATCTGGCCCTGTGCAATAAATATTTAGCACACAGGGTCCTTTACTGAAACGGGTTTAAGCTGGTGGGAAACTGACAATCCAGATACCTGGTGCAAACAAAAAGCCAACAAAAAATCTATGGCATACTAAAAAAACTGCATTTTTGTAGAATCCACTGCAGAAAAAAAATTAAGTCCTAGGATAAGAGAACAATTAATGTAAAACCCTTTCCTCAAAAAGGATAGCTAAAGCCAGTGGAAGTCATCCCTAGATCAAAGAATCGCGTATATGCTATGCGCAGCGATAAACATGGCAAAACAACTTGCTCAACACGACAAAATGTGAGGTGGGAAGTGCCACTTACCAGATTAGGCTCAGACAGACCAGATTAGGCTCAGACAGACCACACCTATATCATCACTTGGGGCCTTCTTGCGAGTGTGACAGTCCTCCTGCGGCGCCGCCACTGTGCAGTCTGCAGGAGGATCGCCAAAGCCGGGTGCGCCCGCCTGGCGGATTACGATTCTAATTCATGGCGGGCGAGAGGTGCTGCGGCGGTCTCACACCGGGGCTTGTTAGGCTCATAGGAGAGCCTAACATGCAGACCGACACTGTGAAAGCACCTGCAGCACGTTGCTGCATGGTGTTGAATGGATGAGCCCCCTGCATGCACCCCAAGGCCCAGGAGCGGCACGGGGAGTTGCCTCTCCGCCACCCTTTCCATGGTGGTCTCACCACCATGAAAAGGGAGGTGAACAGGCAACTCAGAATATGCTGGTTGGTGCTGCAGCAGAACTGCCAGCATATTCCTGCTCCTGACTGTTGCACGACCACCGCGGGAACCTGGATTTCCTGCGGACGTAGCGGTCCTGTGGGGGTCCAACCCTCACCAAATTAAATATTTTATAGTGATGCAGGGGGGCCCGCATGCCCCCCGCAGCCCAGGCGACTGCCACCTCCCGGGACAAAACACAAGAGAAGTGTGGGGGGCCACACACCCTCCCACAGCCCTGGGGACTGCCACCTCCCCGGGACTAGATATCATATTAATGTGGGGAGGGCTCTGGCCACCCTGCTGCTCTGGGGACTGCCACCTACCTGGTGCACAAAAATAATAATGCAGGGGTCTGTTGCGGACCCCTGGCCCCGGGGACCACCACCTCAACAGGGCTTAAACAAAGAAAGGCGAGGGACCGCACTGCCTCCCTCCTGGAGCACTACATGGACCTAGGAACCACCACCCCCCAGGGCCAGCTCCAGTAATGTCCAGGTTGGACCACCTCCGGGACATTGCAGTTTGCTATGGCTTGGCGGGAGCTCTGTGCTCTGCTTTCTGCAAGTGAGAGCACAAAATGCTCTCACTTGCTGAAAGCAGAGCATGTGTCTGTTTCCCTGCCAGGTGTGAAGAGAGCAGGCAAGCAGACAAATTGCTTTGGGATCCAGAGAGTTGAATGTTAGCAGTTCCCTTGATCTCAAAGCAATGCCTGCTCCCACAGGAGGCAAGGAGCCGCAGGGACCACGGGAGCCTTGAGGCTCCCCCCGCAGACCCCAACGAAGTGGGCAGGCCCCAGGGCCCCCTCCGCATTTTTTATAAATAAAGAAATGAAGGCCTGGCACTGGGGATTGCGGTCCCTGGGGCCAAAAATAAAAAATAAAAGAAAATATTTTTTGAAAAAAAGAAAACGCCTGGCCCCGGAGGATGGGGTCCCAGTGGCCGAAATCGGCCTCGGAGGGGGGCCACTCGGCTCCCCTCCCTGAAAACTATGTAGAAATATTTAAAAAAATAAAAGGCTGAGTGTCTTTAGTGGCCAACGAGGCCTCCTGTTACCTCCAGTAAGCCCCACACAGTGGGATTGCTGAAAGGTGGTTGGAGGCCATGCCCCCTTTCTCCACCACTATGCAAACTCTCCTCTCGGCATACTGCCGGTGGGGGATGAGGTCCCCTTGCCTCCTAAGGGCTTCAGGACTAAAGTGGACTTTTCCCCGAAGCAGCAGTGTGCCAGGAGGTGCGTTTGCAGAGTGGTGGAGAAAGGGGGCATGGCCGCTGATGACTTCTCAGCAATCCAGCTGTGTGGGTCGTACTGGAGGTAACAGCAGGGCTAGTTGGCCCCCAATTTCATTTAAGAGCCAAGGGGACTTCATCCCCCAACTATTAGGGCACCAGGAGACACATTTGCAGAGTGGTGGAGAAAGGGGGCGTGGCCACCGAGAACCTCTCAGCAAACCCACAGTGTAGGACTTGCTGGAGGTAACAGGAGGGGTAGTTGGCCTCCAAGGACCCTCAATAGCCAAGGGGACTTCATCCCCCTAGTAGTAGTGCGCCAGGAGGCTCATTAGCAGAGTGGTGGAGAATATATATATTTATATAGGGCAGTCAGAAACATCCATTTTACAATTGCAGCCCGTGTGGCAGGTGGAAAAGGCCGCCAGCACAAGCTACAATTGTAAAATGAATGTTTACAAACATTCCTGCACCGTGTGGCAGGCACCATGCGGTGCCTGCCACACAATGCAGGGATGTTTAGGGGGGCATCATAGATGCCCCCAGGCCCCATAGCCGAGGGCCAGGAGGGAAGGGGGCCCTGCTAGGGGCCCCCAAAGTCACTTTCCGCCTGCCTTTTCATGGTGGGCTTACCGCCATGAAAGGGCAGGTGGAAAGCGACATTATAGTACCGACGGCGGAGCCTAGGCTGGCTCCACCGTCATTATGGGATTACCATTCTGGCCCGCCGCCCCTACGGGCTCTGTGAGCCCGTCGGAGGCAGAGCGTAATCCCCCCGGGGGTTTCCCTCCAACCAGATGTATTGCTATACGTCGGTAGGAGGGAAACCATTGATGTGGGACGGAAAGCCTCTAGACTAGCTGTCATCATAATCAGGCCCTTAATTCTTAAAGCACTTAATACTTACATGTACTTACCTTTAAAACTTTAATAACGAATATGCCTTTACCATTCATGCCTTTACAAAGACATTTGTTGTATTAGCATGCATGATAAAGGCATATTCGTTGTAAAGACTTGTGTGGTAATGGCATGCGTGGTCGTGTTGCATGCGTGGTAAAGGCATGTGCGGTTCCTGATTCGTTGTAAAGGCTGTTTACCCAGAAAGACACCTTTCCCTATCTAGTGACAACAGCTAAAAGAAACATAAGCTTAATATTAAAGAACCAATAGAGAAGTATGTACAAATACATTAGTACTTATTGGTTGTTATTTTTTAATAACATTATTTGTTTTCTATAATTTATGTAACATTATTCTGCACACAAAAAAGTCTTTGAAAAAATGGACAAATGTTTTATTGTGTTTGCATGCTTATGTAAATCACACTTCAGTGAAGCATTTATTTATCACTCAGAATACTTTGATTTCAGTTGGTAAAATCTTCTTATTACATGGCTTCTGCATTGAACCAAATAGTGCTTGCCTGCTGCTTTTACTGCTGTTCCCGTGATCAGGGAACCCCATGCATTTAAGTGAATGAGGTCTCTAAGTGGCGGATTAAATACATCTAATAGCCAGTAGCATAATGGTGAAAAAGGGTAACTCCTCTGGGCTGATTAAAAATGGAAATAACACAATGTTTAAGTAACGGGTGAAGAGAACTAACCCAAAATCAACAAGTGGCAGAAGGGTGATGACCCAAAGATCATTTCTGTATATTTTTTTCTTTCTTGTTTTCTTTCTTCGTGTCTTCATGTTCATCACAAAACATCTTGTTGATTGCCAGACTTAATGGAACTCGTCTTTTTCCGACACAAACTCCCATGACTCCTTGACCCTAAAACATCAAACGCCCAGAGCCAGTATGTATTTCAGCTCTTTTCCTCTTTTTGCTGATCTGTGGAACTTGTTCTGAAAGTAACAAGAATGCCATTACCTCTTAATAACAGGAAAGGGGAAAAGTCATGAGCCCCAATGATGCTCAGCTAGTCCAACTCCTAAAGGCTCTTTTGTTGCCAACCAACATCCTGAAATATTTAAAAAGGGTGGGATTATTAAGTATCCCCATGCCATTAATTAAATCATAGCTTCTTCCAACTATGCATTTTTGAAAATCTCCATTTTGGCTATCTCTCCAGAATCTTCATTAATTAACATTATAATGCCAAGTCCCTTTACCCAAAATCTAAATAAAGGAAGCTGGCAGAGTCCATCAGACATAGGCGATACAAAAGGTAGACTCAGAGGACAAACAGGCCCTGTTTAGTGTCACTCATGCGCTCTTTTTATTAGTAGAAGTCATATCACTGGTTCAACTCTAATAGAACATATACATAAAGCTGAAAAATCAATATCACCCATACTGAACATTCTTTACTTGCAATTCCAAGAAGATTGCTGATAATGGATAATACTGTCTGAAAAAACTTGGACTTCAGAAGATCTTAAGAGGAAAGTTCCCTAAATAGGCAGCAAGTGCGTTCTCCATCAAATAAGTTCTTGAGGCCTAAGTCAAAGAAATAAGAGATACCAGATGCACAAACGCCAAGGTATCACAGTCAAACATTCATGCTAGTAGGCTTACTTCTAGGATGTGTGAAAATTTCTGACTTTCAGGGACTGTTCAAAAAATGCCAGAGGAACTTCTAGGAATCTGTAGCAGTCAAAGATTCCTCAGATACTCATATACCTAGTGAGTCACGCATACAGCTGCATTCACAAGTGCCCCACTAAAGACATTTACTATCTTTCTGTTTGTTTGTTCTCCACAAGCAAAATTCTTTCCCCTTCACCTTTTCCCACACATCTTCTCCAATTTAAAGGTGTCTCCTCCTTTTTCCCGTCTCAAAAAAATATTTATTTTTCAACCTTTGATGGAAGCAAATCATCATCAGTTTTGAGAGTTAGAAACTGCCTAAACCTGTTTAGTGAATTTGAACAAATTTGTCAGTTTGACCTCTTGACGTAGTGTTCCCCAACCACAGATTTTGTGTCTGATTCGATTATGAAGCTGGGTCTGATTCACAAATATGCAATGGCTGTTCCAAGTAACTGTCAGTGGAGCTTACCATAGAACATTGTGCGTGGCTTCAGTGTTTAGCTTTATCACACCATCATAGGTCAGTCCCATTCTTCATGCTTTTGCCACGGCTAATAGCAAGTGGCAGAAATGGAGTGGAGCTAGAGTACTTTATTGAATGGAGTTGAAGAGAAGTAAATGGCCTGGTCAGGGTTCTTAAAGGCAACATCTGAGACAGGTTAGAAATTGTAATCTCTGTGGCAGATCTTGTCATACTCTCAAATCTCAGAAAACCAAGAGATTATGACAAAAACACAATGCATTTAGGCCAATTTTCAACAACCCCAGAAGCTTCCAGCAATAACATGTGGTCACCAAATCCCAAAAAATTGGATCTTGATCTTGTAAATCATCAAAGGTTTGCTTTGCTGTCTAAGGCCTCTCAGCATGAGCCAGGTGTCAAGCGGCTTCATGACATTTGTTAAGGCCCATCAAGTTGACGACGGGCTAAGATGGAGGCAAGTATACTCAGAGAGTTCCATTCTCTTCAGAACTGTCAAATTTTACCTTGTTTTTTGTAAATTGCTAATAAGTCCTATATGTCCGTTAAATCTAAATTTACCATTGAGTCAATCTTTAAGAGAACATGTATGAGGAGAAAGTTATGTTCCAAATTGAAATGGTTGTACAGCAGGAATACAGTTACATTCCTCCAGTTTACACTGAACACTCTGTTTTCTCCATTGTTTTTACTTGTTGCTCCCCTATTCTCTACTAGCAGGGCATAGCTACAGTCTTAATGCCGCTTTTCTCAGTAGAACCATAAAATCCTGAATAACTAGACAACACTCAAAATCAAATGAAAGCACAAACACAGTTCTTAAGCTGGGAGAACTATATATTGTAAAACCAAGCTTGGGTACAGCGGTGAAAAACCCATAAGAAAGGTTAAATTGAAAAGACCTGCTTTTGTTCCAAGGAAAGAATGTGATCTGAAGCACAGAATAGAAAATACTGATTTGAACGATACTCTTGAGTGGCCTCCATGTTGATCTGGTAAAAGCCCTGTGGCTAGAAATGGGCCATATTCCACAAATGTTCCTGGGCAGAGCTTCAACCCCTACCCCTGGCAAAAACATGTCTCACTTAGGAGCTCAGAAGGCCAACTACACCCTTTAACGCTGCATACATGTGTTATGAGATGGGCACACTTCAGGAAGAATGGGATCACTGTAAACCTTGCTAAAACTGAATCTAAAATGGATCCTGCTCCGAAAAAGTTGGAACAGTCCTTCTTGTCTGACTACCCTGAGACATACTATTTCCACTCAAACGCTTCCAGCATACAGCAGTAAACCAACTCAATGGAACCCAGAAATCAAAAAACATCTCCCCACCCTAATGTAGCCGCACAGTTTTGCCACAGCAGTGCAAAACATTTTTGAAATGACCATGCATTGTCTAAATATGCTGGCACCACACACACCACTCTGTATTGAATGCAAAGTGAAATGCTGCAGGCGCCATGATTAAAAGCACCATACTATTGTTATCAATAATTCAAGCATGGAAAACCACGTGCGCTGTGTCACGCTGCACTCTACCATTCTGCAAGAATTAACTACCTCCACTCTTCAGGAAATACCTTCTGTCAGCAGAAATCAGCACTGTGGCTCTTTAGGCTACACCCAACTTCAATACAAGTCAGTCACAAGTGCAGTTACCTTGCAGACAACTGGGTCATGATTTGAATGGTGCAACAGGTGCAGTGGCACCGGGGCCAAAAGTTGTCAGAACTCCTCTAAACACCTAATATTGCTATATTTTACAACTAAACAGGCAGCCACAAGTGCAGTTATCTAGGAAGCACTAGGGTCACGATTTCAATAGTGCAGCAGGTGCAGTGCCGGGACCAAAAGCTCCAGACACCCCACTAAACACGTAATATTTCTATATTTTATTCCTAAACAGGCAACCACGAGTGTAGTTACCTTGCAGACAACAGGGTCATGATTTGATTGACGCAGCAGGTGCACTTGCACCGGGCCTCAGAAGTCGTCAGAACTCCTCTAAACACATAATATTGCTATATTTGACTACTAAACAGGCAGTCACAATTGCAGTTACCTTGCAGTTAAAAGGGACTTGATTTGAATGGTGCAGCAGGTGCAGTGGCACTGGGGCCAAAAGCTCTAGGGATCCCAATGAACCCAGATTATTGCTAAATTTTACTACTAAACAAGACAGTCACAAGTGCATTTATCTAGCAGGCAGTAGGGTCATGATTTGAATGGTGCAACAGGTGCAGTAGCAACAGGACCAAAAGCTCTAGGCACCCCACTAAACACCTAATATTGCTATATTTTACTACTAAACAGGCAGTCACAAGTGCAGTTATCTTGCAGACAACAGGGTCATGATTTGAATGGTGCAGCAGGTGCAGTGGCACCGGGCCCAAAAGTTGTCAGAACTCCTCTATGGACCAAATAATGCTATATTTTACTACTATACAGACAGATACCATTGCAGTTATCTTACAGTTAAAAGGGACTTGATTTGAATGGTGCATCAGGTGCAGTGGCACCGGTGGCAAAAGCTCTTGGGACCCCACTAAACACCAAATATTGCTATAGTTCACTACTAAATAAGCAGTCACAAGTGCAATTACCTTGCAGGCACTAGGGTCATGATTTCAACGGTGCAGCAGATGCAGTGAAACCGGGGCCCAAAGCTCTATGAACCTCTCTAAACACCAAATATTGCAATATTTTACTACTAAATATGTTAATGTTAATTGCATTTGTAGAGCGCAGCTGCTACCCGGAGGTGTCCTGGCGCTAAGGTGAAGATCTCAAGAGGGATCAAGAGATTGGTGTGTTGCGCGAGCTAGTTTGTGAAAAGACAAGTTTTTACAGCCTTCCTGAAGGCCATCAGATTGGTCATGCGTCTCAGATGTATTGGGAGGGTATTCCATGCTTTAGCAGCATTGGCAATGAAGCTTCTACCGCCCCAGCTAGCTTTTTTCATCAGGGGCAACATCACCAATTTAGCATCCGAGGACCGGAGTGCTCTTTTAGGTGAGTACCAACGGAAGTGTTGTTTTAGAAATTCTGGGCCTGTTCCCTGAAGGGCCTTAAAGACTAGGCATAGCGCCTTGAATTGGGTGCGCTTCCTAATTGGCAGCCAGCGAAGTTTTTTGATCTCTGCTTTAACCGATTCATATTTAGGGGTGCCCGTGAGTAGTCTGGCCGCTGCGTTTTGCAGCATTTGTAGTTTATTCATTGCTCCTTCTTGTAGCTTGAGGTAGAGACTATTACAATAGTCTAACCTTGACATTACTAATGCTGTGACTACCGTCTGTTGTGCATCTTTAGGTAGTAAAGGCATTATTTTCTTGCATGATCTAAGAATGTATGAAGTAGTAGATGCCACCGAGTTCACCTGGTCCTTGAAACTAAGTGTTTCATCAATCCATACTCCTAGGTTCTTCACCTTTCTAGTCGGGGAAGGCAGTGGTCCTAGGGAGTTCGGCCAACAGTCTGGGGTCCAGAAAATAGGATTGTTGCCGAAAAGCACAACCTCCGTTTTGTTGGAGTTTAGCTTTAAACAATTTTGTGCCATCCAAGTTCCTACCGCGTTCATACAGTCTTGTAGTCTGGATGTGGTATCCTGTAGCAGCTCAGGTTGTATTGCCACCACAATTTGGGTGTCATCTGCGTAGGATGTCAAGCTAAAACCAAAGGATTCAATAAGGGGGGCCAGGGAAGACACATAAATGTTAAAAAGTGTCGGACTTAATGAAGAACCCTGTGGGACTCCACAGAGAAAGGAGAATGCTTCAGCCTCAAATTTATCCAAATTGACCTTTTGGGTTCTTACTGAGAGAAAGGATTTAAGGAGTTTTTGGGCCGTGCCCTTCACTCCTATATCTTCTAGTCGGCCCACCAGTAAGGCGTGATGGACCGTATCAAATGCCGCCGAAAGGTCCAGCATGATCAGGGCGGCCCTACCTCCTTGATCGAGGATAGTTCTTTTTTCCTCCGTGGACTTTATGAGCGCCGATTCCGTGCTGTGGCCCTCTCTGAATCCATATTGGGTCGGGTTCAGAGCCTGAGATGATTTTAGAAACTGGTTGAGTTGGGTGTTCATATTCCTTTCTATTATTTTTGCTGGAAGGGGTAGTCTGGAAATGGGTCTGAAATTATTCGGATCTTTAGCATCCAAATTGGGTTTCTTCAGTAGGGGTAATATGAAAGCCTGTTTCCAGTCTTTCGGGAAGTATCCTTCTGTGTACATTAAGTTGAAGATAGATGTCAGTTTACCTACCACTATCTTTGACGCTAGTTTTGCTATCTCTGTCGAGCAGGGGTCATGTGGGGAGCCTGAATTCACTTTGGCAAGGAGATTATGGGTATCCTCTTCTGTGATGGGGCTGAAGCTGTTAAGTTCAATGTTATCATTTCTTTCTTTCAGTGGGCTAATAGATGTATCTGGTGGCTTTGTGTTTGAGAAGGTAAGAAAAATGGCATTAACTTTATTGAAGAAGAATTTGGCTATATTATTGCATAATTCTTGACTTGCTGGGATGGGAGGGGAACTAGGGTGGGCTAGAGTATTAACTGTTTTAAAGAGCACTTTGGGCGAGTTTTTGGTCTCCTGAATTTTTTCAGTGAAATACCTTTGTTTAGTGCTTTGTAGCAGTTGTTTGTATTGAGCCAGGCTCAGTTTGTATTCCTTTTTTTCTTCGTCTTTATAATCTTTCCTCCAGCTTCTTTCCCGGTGTTTGCAAACTAGTTTTTGGTCCATGAGCTCCTGTGAATACCAAGGTGAGGAAGGTCATTGCCTGCGGAGGCGTACCAGTGTTTTGGGGGCTAGCTTATTCCCTGCCTCCTCTAACCAGTTCGAGTAGGATTTGGTTGCTTGGTCCAGATCTGTAAGAAGCTGGTTATTCGTTGACGAGAGCAATCTAAGTAGCTCCTCCTCATCTATACTTTTCCAGGCTCTAGTTTCCCAAAAATCTTTGGGGGGTTTTATACCTGAGTGGTTATGTGTGATGAGCTTAAAAAGTATTGCCGAATGATCGGACCATGTTAGAGGGCAAAGATTCATAATGGATAGCAGAGGGTTGTTTGAAAAGATACCATCAAGAGTGTGGCCTGCTTGATGGGTGGGTCCAGTTACCAGTTGTTCTAGATTTCCGCCCTTCATCAGATCTATCAAATTGGCGGTGTCGGGGTCGGCGACTAACTCCAGATGGAAATTAAAATCGCCCAAAATTGTGTATGAGGTAGTGTTTAACCCTATTTCTAATATATTGCCTACTTGAGTTACGAACCGTCTTCTGGGACCAGGAGGCCTATAGATAAGGGTGCCTCTAAAAGAAGGTAGAGACAAAACTCTAAGGCTTCGCATTCCTCATTAACTAGTGGGTTAAAAGAGGACGTGATTGTATTGTGGTGTATAACTGCTAGTCCACCCCCTTTCCTCTGTGCTCTATTCAGTGAGTAACAGAGATAGTCCGGTGGCGTAGTTTTCACTAGATCGTCCGTCCAGGTTTCGGTAACAAAAGCAATCATAATTCCCTCGTCCTCCAAAAAGGAGGCACACTCAGTACTATGCTTGACCAGGGACCTCGCATTGATGAGGACGCAGTTCCAAGCAGTACCTGTCCTTTCCTGTCCATCATTGAGGGCACCCACTGGAAGAGACGTTATTTCCGGTAATTTGTTGTGGCAGCCAGGGCAGGTCATAAAGTTTTGGGTATTCCTGTGTTCTGGGTGAAGAATGTGGCATTTATGGTCTGCCTTGTTGGGGTTAAGGGACTTCAGGAAATTACTGGAGTAGAACATAGTTTTTGTATTGCCTGTAATTGTTTGGGCAGGGGGGCTGGCGCTGTGCGCGGAGCGAGCGCGGACGGGCGCAGACGGGCTTGCCTTTGGCGCGCCGGCTGCGCGCTCGCGCCAGCGTCTGCTTATGTACCGGCAGGGGCATCAACAACTAGCCCGCTAACCGGATTGCTCCCAAAATGGCGGCAGTCCCGCGCTGGAACTGCGGGGGACCTCGTGCTGTGGACTCTGTGCTGGTGAGTCCACAGTGTGCAAATGCGCAAGTGAAAACTTTTTAAAAGACAGTATTAAAAGTGCGGCAAGTGCAGTGCTTTTTCTTTTACAAAAAACAGAACGTGCAAATATCAGTGCAAAGTTGGTCTCTCCCGGCTCAAGCCTCAGGAGGACTTCACCGGGCGCGCTCGCGCCAGCGTCTGCTTAAGTACCGGCAGGGGAATCAACAACTAGCCCGCTGACCGGATTGCTCCCAAAATGGCGGCGGTCCCGCGCTGGAACTGCGGGGGACTTCGTGCTGTGGACTCTGTGCTGGTGAGTCCACAGTGTGCAAATGCGCAAGTTAAAACTTTTTAAAAGACAGTATTAAAAGTGCGGCAAGTGCAGTGCTTTTTCTTTTACAAAAAACAGAACGTGCAAATATCAGTGCAAAGTTGGTCTCTCCCGGCTCAAGCCTCAGGAGGACTTCACCTGGCGCGCTCGCGCCAGCGTCTGCTTAAGTACCGGCAGGGGCATCAACAACTAGCCCGCTGACCGGATTGCTCCCAAAATGGTGGCAGTCCCGCACTGGAACTGCGGGGGACTTCGTGCTGTGGACTCTGTGCTGGTGAGTCCACAGTGTGCAAATGCGCAAGTTAAAACTTTTTAAAAGACAGTATTAAAAGTGCGGCAAGTGCAGTGCTTTTTCTTTTACAAAAAACAGAACGTGCAAATAGGTAGTCACGAGTGCAGTTACCTTACAGACAATAGGGTCATGATTTGAATGGTGCAGCAGGTGCAGCGGCACCGGGGCCAAAAGTTGTCCAAACTCCTCTAAACACCAGATATTGCTATATTTTTGCTACTAAACAGGCAGTCACAAATGCAGTTATCTTGCAGGCACTAGGGGCATGATTTAAATGGTGCAGCTGGTGCAGTGGCACTTAGCCCAAAAGTTGTCAGAACTCTTCTAAACACATAATATTGCTATTACATCATTTAATTCTATTTCCCTCTTTCATTTCATTTTTCAATATTTTGCCATTACCTACCCGCACTATACCATTAGTAACAGCACAATATATTGCCTTTTTGTACATAAACAGGTCATAACACTTTAATAGTCTTTCTGTAACTTATATTGTGCAATTACTCAGCAAGCTACAACTTACAATAAAAAAAGCTTATTATTAATCACATAGGTGAAACCTAATGCATTTACCAATGCTTGTTGCTTTCTGCATATCCTTGAGTACTTACCAGAAATGCACACCAATATTGAAACAATTCCTTGTATTACATGGGCAGGTAGATAGGCGCAGGGCACAAGTCCTAAAAAAAGAAGTGAGGGGACTAACCAAGTTAGGCAGTATGCAAGTGACATCATAGTGCATGCCATTGCAACGCATGACGTCTCATCGTGTGACCTCACACGTGGCATCAGAGGAAGTGACCTCAATGGAAGTGACATCACAAGAAGTGACATCAAATATTAAGACCTCACACATTTGTTTATCAGATATATCATGAGTACATTTAAGTGCATTATGAGATTTAACAAATTAGATTTTGCTTTGGGGTTGTGCTAAAAAAGTGGCACAATCCTGACGCAAAATCTGGCCCTCACCTAATAAATTTTTTTAAAACAAATCCTGCCACAAAGAAATTGGCAAAAAGGAGAAGCATGGTAGTAGATCTATTCTGCTTAATTGGTTGCAAAGTCTGCATTTTTAAATATTTTTGGGGGGTAAGGCATCTGCTATAGAAGTGCCCAGTAAATATCGAGGAATAATAATAATGGTGAGATAACTCTGGAGGTTAAAGCATTTGTGAGGAGATATCTGTGTTTTGTGCAGTCCCAGACCTGACTTAAAGTAGTATAGAAGGTTAATGTCTCCTGCAAAGCACATCATGTAATATGCAGATGACAGACCTAGGTAAGTGGGTTACTGCTTTGAACACAGAGATCCTTTCGTTACTTGCAGTTCATAAATAGTAATCCTTCTAATATAGCACAGTGAGCTATGAAGGATATGTGACTCCTACACCTTGTAACCCTCACTGACTCATGTAACACATTTTGTACATTGTTTTAAACACTTACATGAATTATTGTCAATGTGTATGTTATGTAAAGCGCTCTGACACCCTGCATTGGGATGAGTAGCGCCATAAAAGAAATAAAATAGTGCTATTTAAATTGTTATTTGTGTAAATACTGGGACAGACCAACACATCTGACATTCTTACAGTGCATGCACTTACATAATGAGGCTGAACAAAGTCAAAAGCATGCCTCTCTTAAGTACCTGTGAAGAGATAGCAAGCTGTGGGCTTTTGTGTACCCTCCGTTGCATTTGCATTTAACTGTGAGGTTCCAGGCCGAGTTCAGTCAGGATACTCGATCAAAAGGAGGCCTGATGTCCCCTTACCTTGGCCTTTATCTTTGACCCAGCTGGAGGTGAACATAAAAAATCCCCCTCACTGCCTGCACGTTGCTGCTGGGAATGGAAAGCAGACATGGCGCAGGCAGTGCTGAACGTGTCCGGTGTCTGAAAATGACACCGGGACAAGTTCAGCATATTTCTGTGGGGCCTAACTTCTTGGCAGGGTGGAGGGTGTTCATCCTGTAAAAATAGTGGGTGGACGCCATGTACCTGCGTGTACCCCTGACTTGTGCCCTGATTTCGCATAATGCCTGAGAACTTTTTTCTACTATAAATAGTTAAGAAACAAGTGTTTTAGAACGGTTGACTTTCTGCCATGCATGTCAATTTTGGGTATCAAGGGGTAGTAGCTCCGTTCCCTGCTTTCCCTTTGGTACCCCTGGCATAGCTCTTGCTGTCCTTGGAGTTAGGCCTTGAAGGTAGAAGTAGGAAGAGAAAATAAAATGGGTTCTCTGAGCTGTGTTTACTTTCTGTAGTTTGCACTTCTTATTCTTCAGCATGAAATAAGAGCAGTGCTTCATGTGAGCAAATGGTTGTAGGTGGGGACCACCAACACCATTTTCCCTTATCAGACTTTTACCCAGACTAAGAGAGAGAGAAACACAAAAAGGGGGAAGAAGGAGGAAGTGAAATAGGGAAAAATGGTGGCAAAGGGAGAAATCAGCGATGAAAAAGAACCTGCAAGAATGCATTAAAAGGTCAGAGTGTATCTGGGGTGGATGAAAGAGGCATAAGGTGGAATAAAGGTGAAACAGCTTTGGTAGGTAGCACCGCTGATATTCTGTCGCACCAGTCAAGGGCTTCTGAGCAAAACCTTGGGCACCGGTACGAATTGTCTTACAAATTAAGCACTGAACAGGAGATTGTTAAAAGACCAATGCTGTGACAGTGAGATGTCATTAGGGTTCAAATGGTGCACAATCTCACTTCCACGACCCCTGGCATTTCGGTAAATCAATATCCATTCTCTCAATTTACTACATCCCTACTCTTGGCATCCATGCCTGAAACCTACCTCTGAGTCTTGACAAAGGTCAAGAATTGGCTATCGCACTTGACAATGAACTGACTCCACACAAGGATACAATCCATTGCTTTTGTTCCTGTTTATCAGGAACAATCTAGAAGGGTAATCTCCTTCAGAGAATTGATGCACAGGATTGTGTCAATAGTCAGCAAACTCACAAAGCCATGCTCTCACTGTTGTTTGTATTTTTCTGGATTCTGGATATTACATGAGGAGTACAATCAGGTCTATTGTTAGATGTGCTCGTTAAGAACCACCATTCCCTATTAAATAGAGTGCACCACACTAACAATATCCACGGCCGTGCAACACGACCCGCTGGTTGTTCCAACAACCCTTTCACAAGGCAAGCAGTTTGATGTTGGCACTCTAGCTTTTGTGCTCAGCAGTGTTCCCTGAGTTGACTTGGAGCTGTCCCTAATCAAACCACCGGAAACCTTAGTAGGTGAAACCTCGGTACTTGCATCCAAATCCCTACTTCCCCTTCAGAATTCAAACACGAGGCCCACATGACGTGTTCGGACTCCTTTGGCAGTACAACAAGAAACCGGGCCTTATTTGCTAAAGGGCCGTGACAAAGTCGAAAATGGCTGAATGCCTTTTGGTAAATAGCGCCTTTCCTCTGCCAACCCAGTAGGCCGGCTACTTTGACTGTTTATCTCTCTCAATTTGTCGAGTAGTTAATGCTTCAGAAATATTGTCATGGTAAATATAATTTAAGGTAAAGTCAATTTACTTAAGGAACAGTGAACAAACCATAGTAATTCTTTTCACAGCCTCGCGCCTTATCCTTGTCCAGCCATCATTTATTTTGTTTGGTAATTACTGTAATAATGTTTATCATTATTAACTCCTTTGGGTCGAAAGTAGATGGATTCTAAGGCGCATCCCGAATTACCTTAAAGGTATTGCTTCTTCTGTCGATCATTGCCACAGTCAAATGCAAACAAAAGGTAGGACACAATTACATCAAAAAGAACATTAAGCTGCAAATAGAACACAGGGATTGACTTGCATCGCACAAGAATTCCACGTGAGTATGCAGTGCGATCCTGCCATTATTTGCAAAGTTTATATATTGAAATGTATTTATTTTACTATGTAATTATTCTTTATTTATAGTGCTAATAAGCCACCAGAGGCCATGTTAGAATACTCCCAGTCATCACAAACATCAAATATTGGCAATATGGCATCAAACGTTTACCATGTCAACAATTAAGTGCAGTTGTTGGTATAGCTTATCTCCTAAGATGGGGAGTTGGGGGAGTAGAGCATGAGGTTTGTTCAGAATACATTTTATCTCTGCCTAATGTGTGCAGTTTGCAGTTGTCTGCGAACAGTGACTAGTCAACTTTGGATTTTGGATTAATTTTAAGGCATTCGAGAGTAGTGCTTCTTTCAAATATTGGGAGTATTCCCTCTGTACTTCACTTGTGACATTGTCTGCTATTGACTTTTTCTAAGGTGTCCATTCAGGTATCACCTGGATTCTTTCTGGTGGTATGTTTTTTTTAAATTCTTGTAACTTTGTGTTAGAAAGATCTGAAAAAGTAGAGGACAGTGTTCTAGTGCAGCTATCATAATAGCTCTGTTAGCTCTACAATGTGATTGGACGAGCGTCTTCAGTAAAATTAGTGCGCAACTTTACCACAGAATTCACTGGAGGCATAAATTAGATCCTTGCGTTATGTATATTGCCCATGAGGTTTTTGCTGTGGTTGCAAGTGAGGAAGCCACGTGCAGTGAATGTAGCTATATGGATGATAAGACATTTTATTGGGTTTCACAAGAGCAGTACATCTGCCTTGCATATTTGCAGTCAAAGGAAACACTTCCACAATCAAGGATAGATTTAGTATGTGTAATGGTAAAAAAAGGGAATTTGAAAAAGGAGAAAATGTTGTGCAGTTGTCAAAAATTGAGAATGCTTCCCAAAGAAATACATTGAAAAATGAGTCTGTGATGATGATATAAAATCTTTGTAATATTATGTATCATTAGGTTTCAAAGTTAGTGGTTAGTAATGTTTACAGCGAGCTTTCTTGCAGTATTCATGCACTGCAAGAAAATGCATCATTCACGTTTAGGTAACTGGTAGGGCCAAATGATGTTTACCAATGATTTATACCTTCTAGTCCTCTAAATCTGTGACAATTCGCCTTATCCATCCATCTGACGAGCAGCTGCATTTTATTGGTACATATATCCTATTCCATTCAGGATCTCAGCCCCTATGAAACCATTAGCTAGCTACTACTAGGTTAGGTTCACCTATGAGCTGGCTAAATTTATACATTATCAAGCACAGTCCATGCTTTTTTCAATACTAAAAACAGATTTACTAAGTTTTCACATACTACAGCACCAAAATTGTTGCGCTGCATGGTGTGAAAGGGAGAGAGTAGACAGGTGTCATATTTACTGAGATATGGTGCTGTTGCTCTCTCCGCTGACACTGGTACACTTCAGGCTGCCTTGTACCAATGAACACACCATTTCACCGAAGTGTTCGCATTCTGATCGTTCACAAGGTACACATCTGCACACAAAGTAGCTCGCTTCAGTTCCAGGGAATACTATGCCAATGTTTGCCTTTTACGAAAAAGTTGTTCTATCTATCTATCTATCTATCTATCTATCTATCTATCTATCTATCTATCTATCTCTCTCTCTCTATATATATAAGGAGAGCCAAACAGCTTTCACATCAATGTGTTATAAAACCCATAGCAAAACAAGCAATAACAAAGCCGAAAGGCAGGCCAGCAAATCTGTATCGATTGGCTTGTATCGATAAAGTATATTATAGCACAACAGATGTTCCATAAAATGTCCACTTGTACTCATAGTGGTATATATGAATTGCAACAATGTGCTGCAGGTATATAAAGAATCTTGGTCGAGTGAAGGAGGTTATAGAATAGTGCTGACTTGGCTCAAAAAGTCTCCAGTGGTTCTGGTGTTGATCCTCCATTTTATGTGGGGATGCTGACAGATGTGAACAGAATGCTGATGGAATTTGGTGCACATCTAAATCTGATTTCTAATGATGACTGAAATATAAAACACAGCACTTTGGGGAAGCCTAAAAGTCTAACATGTTTAATGCAAAAATAGTCAGTATGCAAGAAAAATGGAGTACAACTAATGTCATTTTGATTGACCAGAACTTCCACCCAAGATCCATTTGAAGCATATAATGTTAAATCCATATAATGCATTTAATGCTAAAATCCATACATTTTGAACATGCATTTCCAGAGTTATGCCTCAATAAGTCAATAGAAACATGAGCGTGTGATAGAAACCGCAACTTGAAAGAAACCAACCAATGAGCAATAGCAGGATCTTATCACTGGGAGAATGTGAAAAGTCCCGGAAGGAGAGATACAGAAATATAACGAAGCACTGACTCTACAACTTTCTTCAATTCATGCTTTGTGGTGTCAGTCATCAAAACCAGGCTACACTCACTACACAGGGCAGAAAATTGGAGCTGTACAACACTGAATAAAATGGCATCTGAGCCTCAGAAATAAATGAAACTTTGCAAACATGTTAGAGTTAAAGGTTCTGAAATCAAAAAATATAATCTGCCTACATTAATGGATTAATTCCCCCTCCCGTCTGCCATCATTGGTTGAAAAAACAAACTTTACCAACAAAGTTCATGAAATCTGCCAGATTCAAGGAAAACAGCAAGGAGACAAGGAGGCACAGCCTTCTTAAAATTATTCTTTACAGGAATAATAGATGAAAATTAATTTGCATAACCTATCTGTACTATTAACCAGTTTTCCTTATGCTGCTACTTCAATGTTTTCAACACAACTGGCGGAATCCTCTCCTTTTTAAGCTTGGTCCACAAGGGGACATGGCCAACCTTTTCAAATTCACAGGGAAAATCTATAAATTCCACATAAAGTTGGTGCTTCCTGTGGCACGTCTCTGTTTAAAAGCAAAGAGTCATAACATTGTCAAGGAGCAATTTACTCTCAACCTAGATTGCTATAATAATAGCATAACCACTTCTGCCGACAAATCCTTCAAAGTGAACAACACTTAGGGCCCGATTTAGTATTTGGCTGAGGTCCGGACTGCCAAATTTTGAAATGTGAATCAGTCCAGCGGACATTACAACTATTGACAGGAATTGCCATCATGGCTGTTCCTACAATGCATTGTAAATTTGATGTACAGCTCTGTCAAACATGATGTTATATTTTACAAGGACGAAATGGCAGTTTAAAACTGCACTACAGGCTGCAGTCGCAGGCCTGAGACATGTTTTAAAAGACTACTTTGGTGGGTGGCACAATGAGTGCAGAAGGCCTACTATTAGCATTTAATTTACAGGGCATGGGTACATGGAGTACCACTTACTAGGAATTTACAAGTAAATTAAATGTGCTAATTAGGGGTTGGACAATTGTACCATATTTTTAGGGAGAGCACACACATTTTAGCACTAATTAGCAGTAGTACAGTGCACAGAGTTCTCTAACAAACAAAAACAATTCAGCAAATCAGGAAGGGTGAAGGCAAAAGGTTTGGGGTATTACCACCTAAGGGTGCCAGTTCTAACGAGAATGATTTATCTAAAGCAATAACCATGTTATTTTGTTTGTGTTTTAAATGTGAGTGGTATGACGCTTGTACCTTTTGGAAAAATCCGGTTTTGATGTTGATTTTACGATCCTTAGACAATGATGGAATTGAAATCACAACAAGTTTCTCCAAAACCTTAAGCATCATTTTACCAGAAATTGACTTCCTGAGTTAAGGCTTGACACAAAATTAGGAAGGTCCGTAACAGTTCTGTAAAGTCGAACAATTCTGCTTGGTCAGATGATTCTTATAACAAGTGTAAGCCCAATGAGACAGGACAGCTGTTGCAGTTCATCCAGCACTAATTCATAGCTTAGTTAGTACTGGATTATAATCACTATGTGCTTCTGACATAGCTTCTAATTTGAAGACCTGTTTGGCCAAAATGTAGGAGACGAACACATAGTCGATTGTCGCGCAATGTTCACATGTAGTCCATGTGGACTGTTCTGGGCATGCCACCTGTATCCTACAACTATTTTGCTGGTGCATTCAACTTAGATGCCCAAACCTAAAATGCAGTACCTCATTTGTCAGACTTCAAGGTAGAAAGGTGCAGGGTATACAGACCCCTGGTTTCATTGTAATGGACCAGTTCTGATATTTTGCCGTTTTTACCAGATATAAGAGCACTGAAATCCCTCGCTATAATGAACCAGCCAAGGTGACACGGATCTTGAAGTGATTCAATAGTTACCAACGGAGCAACAAAATGATCCAGGTTTTTGAGACCTGGCAGAGGATAAATAGTGAATAGTGATTCTCAGTAGTATACGCATTGTCTCTAAGTTCAAGTTTGAATACCACGTCATATTTAGAATCAACAAAAAGCTGTACACAGCTCCATTTAAAAGAAGAGCATAGCAAGATTGCTAATCCGCTAATGGCATTATCTCTCAAAGAGGGCGCTGCACGTTTACTTATAAAAACATACAATAGCTTCTATCAAAATAATCAGTAAGTCAGGTTTCCTGAAAACAAATACTATGGCCCCTGAAAATGCGGAGAAGCCACCACTGGACATTAAGGTATTTAAACAAGCCACTTTCCAGCTTAACAAAAGGTATCATCTTTGGAAATCCTATGCAATGTTTAACCCTCAGCTACAACTATGCAAAGCAGTGGCCACCCATTGCAAATCATTCAAGACAAATATTTCGTCATCAGTAGTCCTATGGTTTGCCACCTGATGATTATCCCCAGATGCAGAAACTTTTCAGGACCTTCCCTCAGGTGTACTGGGGTCGGGTAATTTATAACTAGCCAGTGGTCTGACCACAATATCCAACCGATGTAGCTCTAATGGGGATGATTGTAAAAGAACATAGTTTCTACTACAGTGCAGATCATCAGCATGTTGCCAGACTGGATTACAAACTTTCATGGAGAAAAAAAACATTAGTCCAAAAAAGATTGAAGCTATATTTGTCAATTTTTGTGAAACTCACTGATCTAAGATCAGGCTAAGAAATCATTCTCAACCAAACGTAGACTGAAACATTGTGAGCAGATGCCAAAGACTTATGGGGCAAAAAAATGAAGCTTGGGAAACATATTAACTAATGATAAAGAATGGGTTTCAGGTGAGTTGCCATAAGAGGAGGTTGTCACTGCAAGGACAGATTCCTTTACCACAGCTGACAGAGGGGTTGGAGTAGAGGTCCACTTATCAAAATTGGATTGGAACGATTATACATTTGCATTTAAAGAGCAGCTAGAGTTGGTGGTCATGTCCAGAGATGGATCGTGTAGAATAGGTTGCTGTCAAGCCCATACTCGCCACTCACCCGTTTTTGCTATTTTGCAGTCTATTTGCTCCTTCAAACATTTAATAGAGGATTGCTTAATGAAAAGCAAATCAGTAGAGTCGGTTACTTGCAGCCTTATGTGTTCCCTGAGCTTGGATGTCTCCATCTGTACAAGTTAATTTGCCACAGATGTAATACTCATTATGGGCATATATTTATTAGACTGCCGTCCCTTAATATCATTCAAGCTTTAAGAAGAATGTTGTAAGGATACATTCCCAACAAATTTGAATCTTAAGAAACTGTTAGGAGAAGGTACCAAATCAGTTCAAAGCCGACATTGTAGATGACATAGACAGATGTGTCAAAGAAACAGAACTGTTTGTTTCAGGAGAAGTACCACACAAAATGTGCTCATGCATTAATGTCCTTTGCAAAGATAAACACCCCACTTCTAATGGCATGGCAGCATGAGATTTCCTTGAAAAGTAATCAAGACTATTATGGTTCTTTATTTACATCGGTGTTGGACGAGGCTGCCTGGATTTTGGCAACAGGAGCGAACAGAGTGGCACTTATGGGTCCCTCGTAGATGATGAATCAATGACAAAGAGTTCAAACATTTGAAGAGGGCCCTCACATCCTGGCAGCATTAATCAAGAATCCAGCCAAGTAGTAACAAACAAATGATAAAACAGGGATAGTCTCTGGCTCCTGTTCACCGGCTGCTGGTCTGTCCATCTGTAGCAAAGTGCTTAGAGTGTGCGCTCCACTCTGAATCTTCTGCGTTGAAGAAATAGACACCTGAGCAGTGGGTGGGGAGGCAGGCAGCCAATTCAGATAATATGTGGGTCAGCATTGCTTTCACCCAAACACCGCCTCTAGCTATCCCTCAAGCAGTGGTCTGCTGCCTTTAGGTTGAACAACCACTGTGGTAAAAAAAAGAGCAAAATGGCAATTAAAGTGACATCTTCACAACATTACGACACACTATGTTAGTTGCCTTGAGAAAATAGGCACTTTTCTGGCATTGGATGATAACAGAGAGGCAGGTGGCCAATTCGGGCAGTGTATGGGTCAGCTCCTATCCTACACAGGCACAACTTCCAACAATTTCTTCAAGTGGTGTTCTGTTGACTCGCAAGATGGTCTTAAGGCCATTAAAAGAATCTTTTTTGTCGCAACACTCTGAGGTTCAATTTTACAAGACTCAGCGTCAACTTTGTTAATCACAGGTATCCTATGTTCCTTTCTGGCAACCCATTTGAGACCATCTCTTGGCATAGTACAGCTGGCCTTGCTCTGAATCAACAATTAAGAAAATTCCTTCTAAATGTAAAGGTCTGTCTCGGAAGATTGATTGAATCCAAGTAGCATTTGTGTCTGGTTTGCCAAGGTGGCTAGACGAAACCGTGATCTAAATGTTTGCCATTGTGGCTGCTCTAGAATGTTTGTTGATTTAGGAATCATCCGCGTACATCTGAAGGGTCACCTTTTATTGGTCTAGAAGCTAGCATAAAATTCAATATGAGGCAGGTCAGAGGAGAGGCCAGTGGAAATCTGCAAGGAAACGTGTGATAGTAGAATTCAAAGGTACTAACTCTGACTTGGCTGGGGCCTAGATAGGGAGAATTTATTCCAGATAGTCCAGCTCATATCTGGAGCCTACACCAATCTACATTTGTAGTGCACACTATAGAGGCTGCTGCTGGGTCATTAAGGAAAGCAGCTGAGTGCTTGTGTTCATCTATGGAGAGGAGTGCGCTGATGAATGCCACAGATGACTCAGTGCCCGATGATGCCCTGAAACCAGTCTACTGATCAAGAAGGATGAACCATCTTGTTTCTTCCTTTTCCATGACCTTGCTGAGCAGGATTAGGCACTGGGTGATTGTTAACCAACTCCCTGGTTGGATGCAGGTTTCTTAAAGAGAGGGACAGTAACGGCATGTTTTAAGTAGTGATTGTATAGTATTGTAATCGCATTTATATAGTGCTTACCACCCCTGACAAGGCTTCGTAGCAGTTTTCGGCGAGTAGCAGGCTACTCCGGAACCCATAAAGGATTAGTGGTGAATTCGTATAATGAAATATGAAAGTAATTTGAGTGGTGGATATGTTAGACAGTTATTTGGATTGAGAAGTATAGTGGAGGGATAGAAGAGGGAAAAAAGTTTTGCATTTATACAGCGCTTGCTACCCCTGATGGAGTGTTGAAACGCTTTTTCGGCAAGTAGCACGCTACTCTGGAACCCATAAAGGATTAGTGGTGAGTTGGTATAGTGAAATATGAAAGTAAAATGAGTGGTGAATATGTTAGTCAGTTATTTGGATTGGGAAGGATAGGGGAGGGATAGAAGAGAGAAAAAGGTTAGCATTTATATAGTGCTTGCTACCCCTGATAAGGTGTTGAAGAGCTTTTTTGGCGAGTAGCACACTACTCCGGAACCCATAAAGGATTAGTTGTGAATTAGTATAGTGAATTATGAAAGTAATTTGAGTGGTGGATATGTTAGTCAGTTATTTGGATTGAGAAGGATAGTGGAGGGATAGAAGAGGAAAAAGGTTTAGCATTTATATAGCGCTTGCTACCCCGTATGAGGTGTTTAAGTGCTTTTTCGGCGAGTAGCACCCTACTCTGGAAACCATAAAGGATTAGTGGTGAATTAGTATAGTGAAATATGAAATTAATTTGAGTGGTGGACATGTTAGTCTGTTATTTGGATTGAAAAGGATAGTGGAGGGATAGAAGAGGGAAGGATTTCGTTTTTTAAACTCATAGCAGTAGTAGGAGGTTTGGGATAGGTAAAAGGGAGGTGGAGGTGGAAGAGACAGAGGGAAGGAAATAGAAAGGCTTGTTTGGGAGATCTGAATAGTAAAGACGTATGAGATGATGCAAGAAGGGTAGAGTAGGGGAGAGTCTAGAAAGGGTTATTTAGGGGATCATAATAGAGGTACAGAGTTTGGGATGAATGAGAGAGTGGACGTACAGGATATATTGATAGAGGTATAGGGTGAGAAATAGGGTAGTGCATTGGAAAGGGTAGTAGAATGAGGTTGAGATGAGTCAGAGAGTTGAGGTAGAGGATGTATTGAGAGCGGTATAGGGTGAGGAGTAGGGTAGTGCATTGGATATGCTGAATTAGAAGAAAAGTAATAAATATATAGATACGTAAGTACATGGAAGGTATATATATGCATCAGAAAGGTAGCATATGTAGATTAAAGATGCATTTAATAAACTCTGGCTTTCAAGTGTTGTTGTACTTTAAATTATTATTTTATTTTTTTTGCAATTCAATAGTGAAGCAATGGCATGACCATGAATGGCAAGTCCAATTCTGAAGAGGGAAGGAATCACTTCCTTCAGCTGTGCAGAGTATAATACGCTGTTTATTATCGTTCTGAGTGAGGGTGGGGGTCATGACTCACAAGAGGTGAAACCTTGAGTGCAGAATGATGCCCCTCCTCTTTGCAAGAAAGGGTAGTAAGTAGCATATTGCACTGCGTGTGTCTACAGATATGGTATCACCGATGGAATATTTAAAAAAAGATGTTCAAGTAAAATCAGGATTCAAAGGGGTTAAATTTGTACAGAAGGGAAAAAATATATTTAATGGCAGTTAACACTATTAGCAGAGTTACTTTGTTGTGTAAAAATGAATTTGACATGCAAACTGTTGGGCAATAAACAGTGTTTTTCTTGTTTCAATGTTGCTATATTGTGGTAGTATGCTGCAATTGTACATTTGCAACTTTTTAAGTGGAGCATTGTGCATTTATTAGTTCATCTGCTCCACATAACCTGCAAGAGGGCCACATTTATTTTCACTGCCAAGACATACATATATATATTCAGATGTATAGTACCTAACATGCTATTTAGTACTGTTACTGAGCGTATTGAGGGTCCCTAACTCTAGAAAGGCAAAGCCTTGTCATAGCGCCCCTCCCCAACAGGATATCTAACTTAACCTCGTAATATCTTTTATTGTTGCCATGGAGGGGTTTTGGTGAAATCATGAACCAAAAGGTCGAAAGCAGAGTAGTTTGTAAATATCTTCGGAACCCAAAGAGGGAATATAAGGCCGTATCAAATGTTACACGTTATTTATATTTTAATATTTTATATTGCGTGTTTATTGTGGGGTATTTGGCTTAAAATAGTGTTTTTTTCATACAGAGACTGACTATAGTAAGTGAAATTCTGCACAATGCTGTTTGGTTGTAGTAATTAGAAGGGGAAATAATGACACATATAGTTAAGATTATAGAATTTTTTAAATAAACACCATTCTGTTTGTAGAAGGGAGATATTGTTGAAGATGTCCTTTTCAAGGTGCGCATAACAATGGACATTAAGTGGAATTAGAATGTTTAGAATGTTACGTTTACAATGCTATGCACCTCTCTTTTATGTAGATAGATAGATGGATGGATGGATGATAGATAGATAGATAGATAGATAGATAGATAGACAGTTAGTTAGGTAGGTAGATAGATAGATAGATAGATAGATAGATAGATAGATAGATAGATAGATATGTTTTCGGTTTAAATTAAGAATTAACACAAAAACTCTCAAATGTCTGTTTATGAAGAGGAGCTCTACCTAAATGAATAAACGTATTGCTCTATGATCAAAGGAAAAATATTTAAAAAATCAAAATGGCATCAAGACACGCACTTTCAAGATGAAGCAATCCTCCTATTGAAGCCTTTCGTTGTTCACAAAAACAAACAGGCGGTGCTGTTAAACTGAACTGAAACAAACAATAACTCAGGCCACTTATCAAAATCTAACCACAGTTTGACAGTTCCGCATTTAGCAATGCAACAGTTTCCAAACAAAAGTTCCTAAGAGATGCTTTAGCTATAGTATGTGGGTCTGGCCCAACACAACAAGTTTGTTATTTTAAGACATTGGTAGTCAAGTCATTACTTCGAGTTTAATCACTGTGTGAGGGGAAAGATAGGCTTTCAATCTCAGGAGAGTTGTGATGTGTGTGCAGAAATGGGAAAGGGCACATTACATTTGTACCTATGGCGTTGTCCATATTACAAAATGGCATTCTATTAGTAGAGAAGGGACTGTAATGGTCGTTCTTTGCATGAAAATATTGGGCAGATGTGCAACACTGTATATGAGGCGCATTCTTGGCTGAACCCACAGGCAACTGTTTGGGAGGTGGTGCACAAATGAACCCTTAGAGTGATGCTGCCTCAGATTGCTGCCACATTCCTCCTCCTCATCAGGGGAGGCATGTATGACTCCTTTCCAAAGGGAGGTTTGGGTGTCAATGCGCTGGCAATGGCAGTGAGAAACAGGTCATCCTTTTCGTATATGCTAATGGGCAACATGCATCTTTCCCGCATAAGGGAATCCTAAAGGCTCACACGATGGTGCCAAACTAGGGCTGTGCCCTCCGTTAGCTAATTCAGCCCATAGAATCCAAGGTTTCTGATACTGAGACAGGAACTCTTGCCTCAGAGTGAAACTAACCAACATGCCCCTTGGCAATGCTTAAAAACAGTGCTCTTCAAACTAGCCTTTAAGTGAATTCATATAGACCAGAAGGTACTGTTGAAGAAGTTTGTGAGGACTCCACCCAGCCCACTTGAGCTCAACCTTCCCCAATCCCTGAACTATCAGAAACTCAGCAGCTCATCATAGCATATAGAACGAACCAAAAGGAGCCATGCAGAGCTATGTAAACATCTTAAGTAAATGCATACTCTTGTTTAAATTATCCATTTAGCTGATTCTCTCAGCCAACGTTTTCTAGACAGGTAACAGCAATGCAGTACTCTTCACTAACAGGAAATAGTGTAATGAGGTAGAAGAGCCACATCACTCATCTTTTTCTCTTTACATGGTGTTTCGAATCCAATCCATCAACTCTTGTTTGGTGATGAATTAAGACAAAAAATAGGCATAGGCACCCAAACAAAGTGCTTCATATTCGCTGATTGAGAGATTTTGTAAAGCACTATTTAGTTAGTATAGAGGCTTAATTTTAAGAGACATTTCTAAAAAATAAAAAGATTTAAGTTTCTAGGGGCAGTACCACCGGGCAAGAATAGAAAGACTATTGGTTAATGACAGCTCACCTGCAGATCACCTGACACTTATCTTTAGGTTTATAAATCTCTCTCACTCTCATGACTCGCCTTCAAAATCCTTAAACTAATTTCCACTTTGTCAGGTCCTCTGAGCTTCCTGGTCAGAAGCAGATAATTGATGCTCCTGCTGACACTCAAGTCCCCAGAGGCTCCTGCTCATTCTCCCCTGCTGTTTGAGTCCTGTTCATCCTCAGGTCTCCTGATATATCCCTGGTTACCCTCAGGCCCTTTAGAACTTGCTCAATTTTACCAGAAAGCTCCATAATCCTGAGGATCATGTTCACCATGAGTTTCTATAAGCTGCCTGGGTAGCCTCAGTTTCCAAAGGACTATGCTCATCTTTGAGGCTCCCACTCACCCTCAGATCTCAGAAGTTCCTGCTCACACCCATGTTCTACAGGCTCCTACTTAATTTCAGATTACCAGCAAGTCCCCTACTCACTTTAGGTGCCTGAGGGTCTAGCTCACCCTCAGGCCAATGAAGGTCCTGCTCACCCCCAGTTCACTAAGCATCCTGCTCACGTCCAGGACCCAGGAGTCTGCTGCTCACCTTCAAGCCTAATAACACTCCTTCTCTCTCTTAGAACATATGCAAAGAGGAAAAAACGAGGAGAAATGAAAACATTTCTCCTTGTTATGCCTGCCTCAGGGAGGTGCGGGATTTGGGCATAAATCACTCTCCACTGTTTTTCATAGATATGGATTTGCATCAAAGCCCTTGGGTGTTTGCATGGGAACACCCATGCACCACCCATAGAACGCCCCCCTGACCCAATTTGGGATGTTATCAGTGATGTAAAGAATGATGTCATTTAACATATTATGAGTGATGTAATATGTGAGGTCATAAGCAGTGCATGATGGGGAGCAAGTTATAGTTAGGCCAGTAAGTCTAACTGGTGAATTTCAACGGGCATTTTTAGCTTTTTAAACATTATGTTTTTTTATATTATGCAAAGACCTAACTATAACTTCACTTTAACCTTTGGTTTTTTAGTGAATTTATGAGGGGTTTTTTTAAATTCCCAATGCTGGTCAAACCCCATGGTCAGTCAGCCCCAGTGGGCCACGATCCCAAATTTTAATTTTTTTGCAGTACCATGGTACCATCACACAAGAGCCATTCCAAGGTACAGCGTAAAAGGGCAATCTTCACTTTTTGATGTTTACGCGGTCCCACTTTACTTTGCAGTCGCACTGCAGGACCACATGGTAGGGCCATGCTAGGTCCCACAGGAGTCCAGTGGGACCTCAAGGAAAACCTACCTGGGTCCATAGGAATACCCTGGGACCAGTAGTATGGCATTTTTTTTATTTTGGCCCCATGGTGTGTCTTTCAGGGACCCCACCCTACAAGAGCCAAAGGGTCAGGGTACCCCTACCTGCCCCCTTGTATGTTTGTTTTAAAACACAGGACATGGGAACTGAGTCCATGAGGTCTGAAATGGCAGTTGCAAAATTTCTGTTCTAGTTGAAGCTAGCCAATCAGCTCACTTGATCATGGGGGACCAGTACCGACCCCGTGGAACTGAAAGGTCTGATGTAAATAAAAGATCTATTGGGGTATCAAGATGCTCTGTTTTTTTTTTTATTTGCTGTACCATGGGAGCTCTGCTGGAATCCAGCATGACCAACTGTCCAGATATTGCTATAACTTGAAGCTTAGTTTCTCTAAAACGGCTGAACGGATTACACCAAATCACAAAAAGCAGGTTTCTAAGTAATGATCTAGCTTTCTGCCATATTTGGTGTAATTCTGACTAGCCATTTTTTCTGTATCGCTTCACAAAATTCCTATAGGATATCTATATCTATATATATGAAACCCAGTGGCAATCACCACATATCCATAGAAAAAGTATTTTTTGTTTTGCTTTTAACTTTGGCCCCATTTGTAAGCCAGGGCATAGTTCGCGAAGTAGCGCTACGCGAAGCTACGCAAAGTGCAGTTCGCACTACACGAGCTACGCGAGCTATGCGTAGCACTACGCGAACTGCGTAGTGCACTGTTCGCAATGATTGCACAGTGCCGGATGCTTGTCCGCACTGTGCAATCATTGAAAACGGCATCTTGCACAGTGCGAGCTGTCTTTTACTGCCGCTCGAGTAGATTTTTACTCGAGCGGCAGCTTTCTCAACGCGGACTGGTAGTTTCTCATCGCGAGCGGTCGCGAGCATACGCGACCACTCGCAATGAGAAACCTGACCTCCCCGCGTTGAGAATCTCGCCGGGATGTTTATTTTCCACGCTCGCGATCGGCAACTTGATGTTGCTGATCGCGAACGAGGAAAAAGTCTCGCCGGGATGTCATTTTGCTTGCTCGCGGTCGCCAACTTGACGTTGAGGACCGCGAGCAAGCAAAAAATGACAGCTGCACTACGCTACACTACGCTACGCGTGTTTGCACTGTGCTACGTGCAATTCGCGTTGTGCGAAGTAGCGCAAACTTCGCAAACTACGCGAGCGTAGCGTAGTGCTTTGCCCAGGGTTACCCATTTGTACAAATCTTCCTGAAACTTATCAAAAAAATGTTCATTCACCTAAACTGCTCTTTGAAAAGTTTTGGTGTGATCCATGAAGCAAGGGCAAGAAAAAGGGGGCCCCAAAACATGTTTCCCCATGTCATTTTCTACCAGAAAATTGACCAGCGATAACACAAAAACAGTTGAACAGAATCACACCAAATTTGGCAGAAAGCTAGATCTTGGTCCAGAAAGCGTGCTTTTGTGATTTGGTGTAAACTAGTTCAGTAGTTTTTTAAACACTAAGGTAAAAAAATATTTGTATATTTCACACCATGGATCCACCACGGATCCTTTGCGGTGGATCCGTGGATCCTGCCACTCTCCGATTGGTTAACCGTGATCACTTGTGTTGGATATGTAGATCTGCAAGGTTGGCCACAGGATCCCATTGGCTGTCCGCAACCTGAAGAAAATGTTACAGCTGCCATCTTAGGACTCAGAGACTCGGTTCCCAAGTCCTAAAAAACATTTTTTACATCACGTATAAGGAGGCATTGTGTGGGTAGCCAGGGGGAACCCCACCTGGAACAACATTTTCAATAATTTATTTTCAGCCTTTCTGGGTTCCACAGATCCATGAAAACACCCAGCAAGGCCCCTGCAAAATTGTGGTGGATTTGCTGATAAGCAGGGCTACAATTTTTTTAAAACAATTAAAGGAAGGGGTTGGGCACCTGTGGGGAAATGGGTGCTAGGCCTGGCCACATGCCAGGCCCTGCACCCAACCCCATGCCAAGCACAGCGAAGCGCAACTTACTTTATGTTAAAAAAATGTGAAATTCACTGAAAAAAACCAAAGGTTAAAATGATGTCATAGTTAGGAATTGTAATATCTTACTTTATATAAAAACTTTAGATATTCACTGAAAAAAGTAACTATAACTCGTGCCCTAAAGTAAGACTAATTAGCACCCCCACCATGTACTGCTCATTACCTCAAATATTACATCTTCATGACATATTCTATGACATCATTGATAATATCCTAACAACATCTGTAATTACATCATTCATGACAACACAGTGCAAGGCGGGAGTGCGAGTTATAGCTGTTTTAGGGAACAAGTTATGGTAACTTGAGATAATTATAACAGGCGAATTTCAGTGGTTTTGTTAGTTTAAAACGGTATGTTTTAACTGACATTTTCACATAACTATAACGGCCCTTTAACCTTTTGTTTTTTTCAGTGAATATGTGTATGAAAGTGCAGTCATTCTAGGACTATGTTATTAAATGCTGTGAAATTACACTCCCGCTTTTACACCTGAGGTCTCATTCTGGTTTTGGATTTAATATTCTGCTCACACTAAGGGGCATATTTGCTAGGAAGTGGCGGAGCGCGGCGTTAGCCAAATTGGCTTAACGCCGTGCTCCGCCACTTCCAAAATGCAGTGCTGCACCGTATTTACAAGGAAACGGTGCAGCCCTGCTTTTCCCCCTGCACTGGCGCTAATTTTAGCTGCCTAGCGCCATCGCAGACACCCTTGCACTAAATAGTGCCTGCGTTGTAGAGGAAGATTGTTTATGTGCAGGAAGGTGTCCCTTCCTTCACATAAACCATCTGAAATGGCATTTTGAAACTTCTATGTGTGCTGCAGCAGCAAACATAGAAGTTGCAAAACGTCATTTTTTAAAATTGATTGTTTATGTACAGGAAAGGGTCACCTTCCTACACATAAACAATCAATGGCCTTTTGCTGTTTCTATGTGTGCTGCACAACGCACGTTTAGTGGCTTAACGCTGCCTTGTAAATAAGCCGAAGCCTATATCGCTACAGGAACGTCACTTTTCCTGTGGAGATAGGGGGCTTGTAAATATGCTCCTAAGTAGGGTGAAACGATATGTTCAACATCTTTTGGTGCAGCGCATATCGCATTTAGTTTTATGAAGTTAGCAATTTATCCTGCAAAAAAGTCAATGCAAACATCTGGAGTGTGGTGGAGCACGGTCCCTTTTATTACGGTGAAATATAAATTTGCCAGCCCCCGTCTAAGTGAACTTGAATAAGTTGATTAAACCTGATTTTGATGCTAACAAACATTATAGAAACATATTTTACGTTTTTGAAGGTAACACTAATTTTCTTTCAGATGTTTAGAAATCGAGGAAACTCACAGCCTCGTCAAAGTAGAAAGGGGAGTATTTTTCTGCTCAGTGAATGCATTCTACTTGGGAGGCAGAAGGAAAAGAAACCGCTCCCTGTAATTAGTGACAAGTTCATCTCCTGCCAGGTGAACCGTGAAACCTTAGTGACCAGCACGTGGAGTAATGAGATGAAATGTTAAGAGGAAAATGAATAGCTGGGAGGCATAAATCACAGTGACAGCAGCAGCCTCGCACGTGGAACACAAAGGCCATGTTAGAAAAATCTGCCAAGCTGGCGACACTAGTGCCAGGCGAGCAGCAGTAAGTGTAATCCAAACCCTATACCGAAAGGGGTGAATTTTGCATCTCTGCTTTGCTTACAACTTTGTGTTGGAAAACACAGAAAATACTTCGGAATCTGCATCCCTTGAATAACTGTAATGTATAAAATGTACTTTAGGCGAGCCAAGCTGTATGCACACCTATTTAGTTGGTTGCATTTTTTAGAGTTAGTAGGATCATTTATTTGAAATGTTTTTTATTGCACAAACCTTACATGAAGGCAGCGGAGTGTTGTAAAGTTCTCATCAGGGTCAGACAGGCCTACAGGGAAACCTAGCAGTGCCAGAAGGTCTGGGCTGAAAAGTGTGTGGGTCAATTTATACAATTTTATAATTAAATTTTTTACAATTAGGCCTGTTTGCGGGCCTGTTTTATGGTTTGGTGGCCTGTTTTTTGACTGATGCTTTCACCGATATTTCCACAAATTACCTGCAGCAACCACAAATGCATGCAGTCTGCCATACCTTGCAAAATAACTCTACAGCTAGTCCTTACAAGTTTAAAACTGCCTCGATTTGCAGAATATGGGCTACTTTTTTATCTCTGTAATTCACTAATAGGGGCACTTTCATTTTGGTGCCCATGCCATAGACATCAATTAGGGGTCACCAAGGGGTCGCAGCTGCAACCCTAGCTTGCCCCTTATGACCCGTGGCACTGCCTTTGTGGCTCCTGACCTCAGAGGAGGCAAAATCAGTGCCAGGAGCACAGGGGCAGCTCGTCATTATAGACATCGGTTGGGGCTCTACTTGCTTTGTTTTCTCTCAGACACTTATAGTGAATAATGTTACGTTATTCACTATAAGTGTAATAACAAATGGAGTACAATTAGCTGGACTATCATATTCCCTTGCTGTTGAGGTAAGTAAAAAAAAATGTTTTGAAATTTATGTTGCTTGCGGGTGAGTGTGAGTTTATGTATGAGAGTGTATGTAAGTGTGAAATCTGTGTGTATGTGTAAGCATATGTGTGTGTGTGTGTGAATGTAATTGAAGGTCAAAGGGCATGTGATGTCACTTCCGCTGCCCTTGGCATTTTGGTGAAGTGACGTTCATAGCCCCGGTCTATTTTCTGTCCCGGGTTCCCATGAAAAACAAATACGCGAAAACTTGCTCACTTGAAAACTCAGCTACAAAAATATGTTTAATTGCAGCTTTCATTTGCACACTAAAACGTTAGCGCTCTTTTTAACACATATTGGGGGATATTCTCAAGAACGTGTGATAATTATCGCAAAATTAGCTTAAAGCAATTTTGCACATCGCAGTCTATCGCGGGAAAATAACGCTGTGTTAACGTTTTATTCTCAACACGGCGGTACCATGCGATAGTCTCACGCTAACACGTCAAATGACCGCGATAAAATTACTGTGACGGCAAAAAAAACGCAAAACACGAACGCGAAAAATGTTGCGATGTGGCCAACCGCGATAAAAAAATCAGCGATAACCAGCGACAGGCCTGCAATTCCCACGCGTCATGCAGGAAAATGCACTATAAAAGCACCGAAAAACACAAACAAAATAATTCAAACTGCGTAGCACCATGGAGGAAGCCGGAGCAAGTACAGAGGACGACCAGAACCCCACAAGCCCCCAGGAGGACCAGCCTGGGACCTCGGGGTCACGGAAGGGCAAGGAGAAAAAGACGAGGAAGGCGAGGTTCAGTCTGCAGGAAAACAGGATCATCATCACGGAGGTGATAGAACACCACCAACAACTGTTCGTCCCTCCAACGTGTCATTGGCAAATAACAATGCAATATGGCAGTCCATCCTGGACAAAGTGAATGCAGTCGGAGTGAGGAGGAGGACAATTGGAGAGGTCAAGAGGCGCTGGATGATGTGAAGCGCAAAACCAAGAAGAAACTCGCTGACAACCATCAGGCAGCAATGCAGACTGGAGGTGGCAGTCCAGCGGAACACCAGGAGCTGGATGAGATGGAGGAAATGGTGGCCACAGTCATCAGTGGGGAGACGGTTGCAGGAGTTGGGGGTCCGGACACTGCTCGACATGACCTGACACAACAGCACCAGGGTGAGTACCGAACAGGGACTGGGGGGACGGGGGGAGATGGGCACAATGGCACACATGCACAATTAAGTAGAGCACACTGCACACCCACAATGACTCTGGATCATGTCCCTGATCCCCTTGGCACACTGCAGCACACATACAAACAGCAAGTAGGCCCCCGTCCACTATGGGCACAAAGGGGTCCCTCCCCACACAGCCCCAATCTCACAACCAACCCATGCACACGTGTCAAAACCAGCAAAACTGCGTGTCTATGAGCCACAATGACAATGCAAGTGACACTGCATGGCTGCAGTCCAATTATCATGACATGGTGCACACCACGACACTGAGGTGGCTGAGTGTGGAACACATCCGTAAAGGAGCAGGTCACACTCTGACACATCCACGTGCACAAACAACCCCTGACGTCAACAACAAATCTGCGGATAAACCATGCCCAAGAGTCCAAAATCCGAACTAGAGCCAAAATTAGCCAAGTCTGCAACATCTCAGCACTGTAGAAGCACAGAAGTCAAAAGTACACCGCCTCAAAGGGATAAGGGGCAGCAAAATCACTGCTGCAGGGGCGACTCTCCCACAATGCAGCACACACACATAGCAATAACAGCACATCATCATTGACGACAATGTGGTACAAAGTGCAACACTCTCACTACAGATCAGAGGACACAACTGGTTCCGCTTGCGCGTAGAAACTGGCCAATCACATCTGGCATAGCAGGAAACTGTGAGATAACAATGTATGTGTACAACCTCACATCCGTGATGTAGTTCAAATGTCCACTGTCCCGCATCAAATAGTCAGCTCCTCCCAAACAGTCACAATGTACATTATCATGCAGTCTGTATGTAAACTTGAACAATGTGTCAACATACATGTCAACACAATGTTAAAATGCATCTCCCCTTCACATTGCGGAGGGACAATCAACACCTCTTGCAGAACAGACCAGACAACTCATCAGTGATGATGAAGAGGACCTCCACACCTTCGACACCGACACCCTACAACAGCTCATGGACAGCTACGTCAACCCACCTCCAGGAGCAGGGCAGCCCATCTGCATCGAGGAGACACCACCCCCTGCACAGACCACACAGCAGGAAGCACCCACCACCACGGCTGGCTCCCAGCACCTCACCGAAGAACACATCGCATTCCAAGGCCATGTGTTAGACTGCCAGAAGGAGGTGGCTGAACAGGTGCGGGTGGGGTTCGACTTCATGGCAGCCAAACTTGATGACATATGTGGGTGTCTAAGTCCCATCAGGGACCACTTACACTCCCTAACTGACACCCACAGTTCGCTCCATGATGTCCAACAAACCATGCCCGACATCGCTGGAGTCATGACTCTGAGAGGAGAACAACTGTCTAGTCAGAGTGGCCTCAGCGATGTCAGCCAAGAGTTGGCACAGATGCTGAGGATAATGGAGAACATGGAGCGGATGCATGCAGAAAGAATGGCTGCCACGGATGCACACCAGCGAAAAGTTGTTGGGATCTTCCATGCCCTGCAGATCCTCATCATCGCATTGCTGCCACTGAGGCAGTCGCTGATGAATGCTGCTGGTACTTCTACACACACATCTCCGGCCCCTGATGTGTCAGTGGCACACAGTGCTGCAGACCAAACATCAGCACCCACATGTCAGACAGATGACATAGAGGAAGAAGATGCGGGTGATTCCACCATTGTAGTAAGAAGGAGCCAGTAGCATTCTTCTCCACCATATGCCCTGTTTCAGCTTGGTTCTGCCCTCTGCATCATGCCCTGTAACAACACCTCCCACTGTCCCCTGAAACACTCTGCGACACTTACCTTGGACCTCAACATGGACTGCCATATTTTGTTTGCTTACCAATGACACAGCAATCAGACTGCGGACTGTACTCTTCCTCTTCCGATGTACTTGTCAATCCCTAAATGACTCTGGCTGGCCCTCCACTGGGCTACAATGTAATGTGGGGTTTGCATGGCCATTTTCCTGCTCCAGCTCCGACACTCCACCGAATGTGAATAAATCATTCAAATTCACACAGATGTGTCATGTCCATAATCGATCAAGTATGAAAGTATGGATGAATGTAAGGACATTGATTGCCCAAAAAGGTACACCCTGGGAAATGAAAGCAATGCGCATTTTTGACCGTGACACACATAGGAAGTGAGATGACTGGGAATGTGTGCACTAGCTGTGGCCTCATTGCTCTGAAACAACAATCGCGCAATTCCTCAACTTTGCCCCACGCAATGTTAGAAATAGGGCTGGATATGAAATGTCAAAGTCGTTGGCAGGCCTACAGTAGTGTCCCCCATCACATTTGACAACAGAACATCTCCTTGCATACCTACTCACACTCAACTGGGTGGACACAGCCTGTAGTGATGGATCACATTGATCCACATGGCAAGAATATGGACACCATACTCACATTGCTGAACACGTAAGAGCACAGGTCTATCAGCAACTATCCCAACCACTATGTCTGGCTCACAGAGGTGGAGCTGGCAATAGGGTCTCACCCCTAAGTGAAATGCGTCAGTCAGTCCCTCCCTGTGTACGGACAATGCTCATTGAGGCACACGATTTGTCATTCTAATCAACACTCATCACAGTTGAACACTAGTGAAGTTGCGTAGACTTTATTGCCATGTGCGTGTCAGTATGGGCAAGACAAGGGCCACAGCATGCAGACCAATGCATCAGACACTAACAGGCAGCATTCGGTCATGGTACAGTTCCACGTGACAGGCGTTGTGCATGCGCCCGGGATATTCTGCCATTGCGTTGGTGGCTCTCGTAGAACCGGCACTCTTCTGACCTGCGGCAGTTATGTGGATGAAATGCCACAGCTCGGAGCAATGAGTCGTATGTGTGTGCAACGTTTGGACGTATGGGTTGTTGTGTACGTAAGTGTCAAGGGCATTCCATGCAAGAGTACCTCGAGCAAGAACTTCTGTGAGTGGGGTGTGGATACGTTGGTCTTTCATTAGCGCTGTGCGTAGTGTGGGAGTCGTCATCATCTGCTATGGTATCTCTCTCAGGGGGTGTCTGCCGCATGCAAGACCAAGGTCGGAGGTGCAGATGTCCTTCCGCCTTATGTATTGAGACAAAGGAGCTTTCATCCCTAATGTTAGTCTGACTACTGCTTGCATTCTGGGAATGTGATGTGGCTTTCGCGCTGCAATTGAGGCAAGGCCTTAGGCTTATGGTGCACCAATAGCGATATACACACAACAGTTGGCATGCATGAGCCAAGAGCCCGAGCGGCCTTGCGCTCCTTGTACAATCCCTTCGTGCCCGGCCGCCCTCCGAGTGCATGCAACATTGCAACATTGTCGATTGCGGGCCGTGTGGTGCAGACACTGCAACAGAGACACATGCATCAGTTGGTTTCCTGTCCAGCCCAGAAATGAACCACGCCCAGAGCCCAGGGATAATTATTCACACCCCTACGCTGGTCTGGCGTACGCCGACCCAGCCCACTCGGCTTACGTATAAAGATGGGACGACGACACTATGTGTCCCAGTACTTCCCCACTGCCGGAGGTGACATGGCTGCGTCCGCCTGGCATATCACGAGACTCAGTCATAAAGGGTCCATGACTTGCCTTGCACAGAGTTGGTGGCACCGGATACACTGTGGCCGGCACTGGCCTACCGCCATGGGACGGTGACTTTCGGTGCACTGAGGTAGGGGCACCTTAAGTGCTGAGCGGGTGTGCAGCCTGCGATGATGCGCCGTCCTGGCGATCCAGACTGGTAAGGATTTGTATGAGCCCTGCTGGACCGCAGTGTAGGCCTGAGCCAGCGGGCAGCGTGGGCCGACCGCCACGTGACGTTTCCTCGCGGTTCACAGAGTTAGTGGCACCTATAGAGCTGAGCCGGTGTGCAGCCTGCGTTGATGCCGTGTGCACTGATATGATCTCTGCCATTGCGAAATCAAGACCCAGAATCACATGTGTGACCTGGTGGCCCGCGGGGCGGAGCTGCATGATGTGGAGGCTGCCAAGGTCGCGGGCCCCGGGCTTGGAGCTTGCACCGGCACGTGGTGGGCCCTCTTGGAGACACGCTGGTGGCAGAAGGTGAGCAGTGAGGCCTGGGTGCGCAGGGGCGGGCAAACACCGCTGGGCGGAGGGAGGGGCTGGGGTGCAGCAGCCTGTGTGCGCAGGGGCGGCCAAGCGATGATGGGGTGTTCAATGATATGAACTCTGCCATTCATAAATCTGGACTCTGTTTCGGATAAGGGACCTGGTGGACTGCAGTGTATACCAGCACGTGGTTGGAGACACACCGGTGGCAGCAGGTGAGCAGTGAGGCCTGGGTCCGCAGTGTCGGCACTCTCTCTCCCTCTCCCTCTCTTCCTTTCACTGTCTCTCTCTCTTCCTCTGTTACTCTCTCTCTCCTTCTCCCTCTCTTCCTTTCACCGTCTCTCTCTCTCTTCCTCTGTTTCTCTCTCTCTCTCTCTCCTTCTCCCTCTCTCCCCCTTTATCTCTCTTTCTCTCTCTCCCTCTCTTTCACTCTCTCTCTCCCTTTCTTTCTCTCTCTCTTTCTCTCTCTCTCTGTCCTTTGATGAGCGCATGACACACCTTCTTATCTTGAATTTTGTCTTGCAGGCTGTGTCTTACAGATTGTCCAGAGAAGACCCGCCATGACTCTTCCGAATAGTTGTTTTGAGTTAAATTTGAATAAAATGATTTGTTTGGAAATTCAAAGATGAAAGTATGATTCTCCTTTTTCTGACCACACATGAATGTTAATTGTTGTACTTGTGCGACATCAGGCGAATTGTTTTGTTCATGACTTCGTAAAGTTGATGTAAAATATCTTTGTCCGGGGTAGGGCCCGGGGGGGGGGGTTCTGGGGGGGGTGGCGGTGGGTGTTGTGGCCCTCTTGGGTGTCCGGCTGCATGATCAGTAGCTCCATGGCATCTGTTGTTCTTTTGGTGTGGCTGTGGGCTGGGCTCCCATTTCTGGTGCAGGTTATCGTCCGACTTAATACCAGGAAAGAGCAGGTGTTAATTCCCTGCTGCTAACGCGCCTTATCTCATGTTTTGTGATCTTATCGCCAATCTGGCTGGTCGTTGAGAATGTTGCGAAGTGGTGCTGTCGCGGGTTTCTTGCACGGGAACGCCTACTCTGCATCTCATTAGCGTCAGTTGCCGGTGTCATCCGTGGCGATGTTTTTTGCGCCTGCTATCGCAGGAAAACTGGCGATATCGGCTGTTAGCACCAGCTTGTGAATAGGGCGATAAATCTATCGCCACTTTGGCTGCGATAAAGTGCCGCTAACTCGGCGGTAAGTCCTTGAGAATATGCCCCATTGAATCTTAAAAACTCACTCGGTTTGAGACATTCTCAGCTCCCTACGCAAGATGATAAATTTCCTTTCTATAGGGAGCTATTTAGAACGACGACTTTGTAGGCTGGTAGCAGACGACCAATTTTTCTGTTTTGTTTAACCGAGATACTTCCTATATGGACTGAAATTTAAGTTGAACCAATTAATTATACATTTTCTTTGGCGATCACAAGCATTTTACAAATATACTACATGTGTGCACTCGCATGGACAGTTACATTTTTTCTTATATCTTAGGTAAAGCCAAGAGTTAAAGTAATAAATAAAATAAAACAATTTGCACATTTAAAGGCTAAAGCTATGTTAATAAATAAAAAAATTGAAGACGATGAATTTAAACACAATTATTAGGGTTAGGTTACAACATTAAATAAAATATTAATTAGTATGTTCCATTTGGAGGATTAAAAATTAGAAATAAAATTCAAAAAAAAAAACTTTGAAAGGGTGATGTACACGTATGGTATTGGGCAATGTCAATGTCAATTCAGTCGTATTGATATAGGTCATTTAATATAATTAATGTTACACTTATCTTGGTGATGTAGGTGAATCTGCTGAAATGCCTCCAGGCTAATAACACATGATATATTGAAGGATACTAAAATGAAATATCTCCATCCCTGTACCACCTATTATTGTTTTCATTTTATCTTACACTGCCCTGTTATTCAGAGTTCCAGCACCCATTCGACCTGCCTGCTGGTGGAATTAGGAAACCTTAAGTAGGACCTGGTCTGTACCCTTGGGCAAGTGGGCATATGCACTGATTGCCTTTCTGGGTCCAGCAGCCTACTGCCTTTGTCAGTAAAGAGACTTATCCCCATGATTGGGCAGTCATTGACACAACATCGCCAGCAGACACATTTCCTCATTTTAAGGGACAAGCTAACCCTAAGCCAAAATTAGGAAGTAAGCATGTACTCCCAGTTCCAAAGCTCTGAATGGTGTACTCACAGACATTTGACTTTACTTCTGTACGATCCTGTTCCCTTCATCCATAGATGATCCAAATACTATTGTGTAATTTCTAATATTTCTGATGTTCATGAACAGTTAGACACAATGAATATTGTTTTAGAGAGTTTCTGTGATATGGTAGGAAGTTAGGGCTTGATTACGATTACGAAACCCGCGCATGGACCGCCGGCCGTATTACAAGTTGTAAAAGTACAACTCGTAATACAGTCAGAATTCTTTTTGCCTTTAACATGGTGGTGCCTTGAAAACAGGCACCGACATGGGAACGGTGACAGACATCTGGAACTGGGGGAATACAGACAGGGGGCACATGTTGTGCCCCCCTGAATGTATCCCCTTGGGGGGTGGATTTTTGTACCTGCATCACCAGCTTTTTCTTGGTGGGGCACTGCCATGAAAAGGCTGGCATTCCAGACTCTTAAAATATGCTGAGCTGGACTGCGCCTGTCCCTCAGCATAATGCATTATGGTGCTCCAGCGCCACCGCCAGGGAACAACTGTTCCCTGGTGCAGCTGGCGGTCCACCGCCGATAAAATTTACAAAGTCGTAATCGGCAAAACAGTGGACCTCCACTCCTGTGCCCCCACCAGTCTGGTGGTTGCAAGACACATACATTTTCTTTGGCAATCACAAGCATTTTACAAATATACTACATGTGTGCACTCGCATGGACTTTCTTGTGAACCATGTATGAGTAGCGAAGGTTACTAACTGCCCTATATCACAGAGGAGGTGTGACTAGGGTATATTATATAGTGCCCATTACTAATGCACAAAAGGCAATAAGCATGTACCATGCATTTCTAGTTTGGTGTGTTAATTGCTGCATTTTACTCATGCCATATGTATGCATTGAAAGTAGTTGCAGATGTTTTTGAGCACGGTTTCCTTTTGTAAGTCAACCTCAATATTTGTAGGTTTTATTATTCTTTAGTGAGTTTGTAAAGGTACAGATGGAAACCTTATTGTTTTTTAATACATTTTGTTTTGATGCTGTAAGATAGCATTGATGGCACAAGAACACCGAAATTGGATTGAATTACTGCTGCATCCTTAAACACTTTAAGGGACTGTAAGTAGCCCAGAAAGCACAGAAATCACACCAGCATGCATACTCAGTATGTTTTGTGGGGCTACAATAACCAGGGCTCCCCTGCTCAAATGATGGTGCTCTGAACTCAGTCCACGCACCCATCGGTAGGGAAGCCACACCTTGTAGACCTGGGCTAAGTTCCCAGGTTACCCAACATGGTGCCCAACACGGGACATTCAGATATTTAGGACCTTTGTGTAGACTTTGCATATGCACATTTATAAGAACCAATACTACAAGTACACAGAGGCATCTGTAGTAATCATGGTTACTTCCTACAGATAAAATAAGGGAGCACCCATTTACTGTGGTTTAGACAAGCTTGAATTGTGAAAGGTTATTCTGCATCTGTGGTTTTCTAAGTTTTGAATCTCCTGGTTTATTGAATCTGCTCAGTTAAAATGGCAGCTATAGGAGTAAATTGCAGAGAGGCAGTTGCACAACATCTCACAGTTACATTTTTAATAGCTGCACAGCTAGCATATGCCTTTGAAACATTTTACTCGTGAGTGGAGTTTGGGGCTATAGATGCTGCCTCAGGGCAGTTTCATGGTTATAGACCAGTAGCACCCCCAGCATTATAGGGCATACTAGTATCTGGGAAATGTCTTTCCCTTACCAAAAACATCAACATCGGTTTGCTGGTGAGCTGCCACACACACACAGGAATGTTAGATTAGGTCCCCTGAGTAATGAATGGCCTGTATCTGCTGTGTTAACACCATTGCCACAACCTGAGAATATACCAGTCGCTGATATAATAGGGGTCTTAAATTATACAGACTCCTTATTCAGGAAACTCATACAATATGTGCATTGAACCATGAATGCTAGACAAGCCCTAGTAGGACCAAAAGTACAGGCACATATTGCAGTACAGGCAATCAATCCACTGGACAGACAAACACACTGGCAAACCTAGTGTTAAGAACTGTACCAAGCACCTCAGGTTATACATATATAATCTACAATGAGGGAGAGACAATTCCTGTGGATTACAAATCACACTTGTATTCTCTGGCAGAAGCATGTTTAGCTTCCATTGAGAACATTCTTGCAGCTGTGGAAATGGGCATTTTGACAGAGTGCCCATTGGTGCAGGAAAAACTAATAATTGTGATTTCATCTGTCCCTCCACTAGAAGTGCCCACTAAGGCAAGCTCGTGCTCTACACCTGAGATGGATGCAGTGGGCCTCTTTGTTAACTGCAGTTGATGTAAAGTTTAAATATGATACAATTCTTTGGACACAAGCATCTCTCCAACATGAACAGTATATACCTCAGACTCTACAAAAATTCCCCATTGAGTTATATCAGAGTGCAGTTAGTACTAAACAAAAGTACTCTGCAGCCTGTACAGCAGTGGAGGTTGTAGTTAAAGACATCAAGTCCTTCAGCACATACACACGCCAGAATTATAGGTGACAGCACCACACAACATGCAGAAATACATGCCTTGGTCCTTGCATTGCAGAAGGCTTATCCGTTAATTCCCACACTTATAGTGTTGGATTTGTGCTTTGGGATGCAAGGATACAGTATAGATTTGAAATACTGGCACCTAAGCAGATTGAAAGATTGAAAAGTGAAAATGATTAAGAATGAACAGCTCTGGGGAATGGTAGCTGTTTTACGGGACAGACTTTTACTGGTCCATGTGCACTTTGGGCCATCAGCGTTATGAGATCCACACCAAAGGGAACTGCATAGCCAACCAAGCCATAAAGGCCATGGTACAGACTGTTAAATTAACAGTCATAACCAGATCTTAGGTGAAGATCGACACAGACGTCTCCTGTCGGCTTTCCTCCTAAATACTGCTGCAGCTTCAATTCAGATAACACTACAGTGGCTTTCATACCAAAAATGGAAGATAGGATAATACCTAATAAGCTATCAAGATTAGATCTAATTAAAGCAACTCATGAGGGGTTAGTGCCTTCTCACACTGCGATGAGTGCCACAGGAACAATGCTACAGTAATGCTACTGTTGGCCAGGTTTACTTAAACAATCCAAAGACTATATGTGACAATGTAATGTTTGTAAATAGATAAAACTTCTAATGTTAGAAGACCAGAGCTGACCCCCCTCACTGTCTCTAATCTGCCCTTTAGAATTTTATATTTGGACCAGGTCTGGCCAATAAATCCTATTTTAATACATATTGGACACAATTGATTCATGTTCTCGATGCCTATGGGTTTGAATGCAATGAAATGCAGGTGATTGAGTGGTCACAAAGGACTTGCAGTGTCTTATATCCATGGGAGCAGTTCATACCATTCATTCAGACAATGATCCTGCGTTCGCCTCAAAGGCTTACGGGGATGCTATGTCTGCTCTGGGATTATGTTTGCAATTCAGCAACCTGTTTCAACTGAAGAGTGATGGGTTAATCGAGTGAGCTAATGGCATGCTTAAACAAGCCCTGACCACTAGGATGCTCAGTTCAGACCTTAGTTGGTCCCATCATAAATTGCCTAGAAGATTTTAGTTTGGCCACTCTCAATCTGAAGTACTCTTCGAAGTGCTAGGTATGTACCTTACCTAGAGAATCATGAGAAGGTGGCAGAAGAAAAAGAACTTGACCTTGAACGATGTTTAAATATCTTGCAGAACGTTCAAGAGGTCAGAGACATGCTATCTAATTCAGAGCATTCTGAAGCCACCACTGATGAAGAGAAAGTATCACTACGTGCTGACAAGTGGCTGCCCTCAAGTAGGTGAGAAAAGATCCATGATTAACAAATTTTTTGGAATCCTGCCTCTATTGTCTGGTTCAATGAAAAACAATCAGGTGTCAATTGTCTGCAACAAAAAGCAATATGTGTCCAATCCTGTACAGGAGATCACCCTGGACACCAAGAAGACACCAAGTAGAACCTCTCAGCCTCTCCCTACTGTGAATTAAATGCCCTTTGAAGTATCTAGTAACATCAACAGCTTGAGTCCCCATCTGGGGATAGTTGAGCCTATTGAGTCTCCATTTTTACAACAAACAACAGATTCCATGGCAGGCTCTGATGCTGCATATTCTACAGTTGCAAATGTTCCAATCAATGTAGTGGTTTACACTGAAACTCTGCATGATTCAACATCGACCGAGGTGATACCTTTTAAAAAAAATAACACTTTGTGAGAATAAATCGTAGTTCTGCACAGATAACTTTTAATCACACTCCCCAGTCATTCTACACCATCGATTTCTTCTTGCTTATCATTGGTTTTGTGATAGGTATTTAATACCACTGTGGTCCTATGTTTGGATTGCGATGGGAGTGTTCCTTTTCATTATGTGGCTTATGATACTGGCTGTTCTTCTGCTACCATTGAATGGACACTATGGGGCATTTATACAAGAATTGTGGTGCAGGGCCACGCAGAAAGTTACCTTGCTACACTGCCCGGTGTCACACGGAAAGAGCAGGAATGTGTGGTATTTATCTAATATGGCGCATTCCTGTCCTTTCCCCCAATGCTGGCACCCTTGCACTATAGTACAAGGGTGCCTGTGATGTAGGCAGGATTGTTTTTGTGCTGGAAGGGACACCTTCCTGTGCAAAAACAATCCATAGAGGCATTTTCCTCTTTCTGTGTGTGCAGCAAAATGCAGCCCACATAGAAAAATGAAAAACAAGGAGAAACAAAGATATTTCTCCTCATTATGCATATCTTTTTGGCGCATTCCCAGGTTTACCAGTTTTGGTAAATCTGAGGCTGCATAAAAAATTGAGATTTGCATGGGAACACCCACCGCAATGCCCATGGAATGCCTCCGTTGTGCAGAGTAATGGAACACAATGATTTGTGCTGTTTTGCATTACTTCATATTTTTGAAGCCTTATGACTTAGAGGGTTGTGTAGGCATGGACCACGTTGCATGGTGCAATGATATCGCAAAGCCCTCATAAAAATGCCCCTATGTCTCTGAAAGAACTATACCACAAGCCATGGTTTGAGAACCATAAACGCAGAGATCTACGAGATCTCTATCCTGCAAACATTATAACTTATCCTGTGCCCTGAGGGCATGGTTTGGGAAAGGGTCCTATATCAGGTTATGGAACCCACTGAGACATTGCAATTGCCATATGTTTTGAATGTTTCAATGAATGATGTGATTATTCTGGTTCCATTACAGAAGACTGATAAACTGAGACTGTAAAACACATGATTTCCGATTTACAGGCACAAAACTCTTGATAATGAAGATACTTATTTGAATGCATTTAACTACAAAGAAATGTATTGCTTTTATTCTTAAGCACATCATTACATACATCAAACTAGCTATCCCCAAGAAATATATAATGACACCCAGTGGGAGTATTGTGATGTTCCGCCCCCTAATAATCATCCCAATTTTTTAAAGAAATTCCCCTACTTCCACATAGAGGATAGGGCCAAGTCTTCAGCTTTCTATTTTTCACACCGTCCAGAGAAACTCCTGAAAAACGTAATCACTACCATGAAACTAATATACTCAGAGGAGTTCAATAAAAATCTGGCCATACAAGGATATGAGTATTGAAAACAACATATTGATGAGAAAAGTATTTGGGGAACCACATTTTGGCAGGTTCAAGGTAAAGAAGGCTTTTTACGAGCACGTATTATACCCCCAAAAAGTATTTTTTCTGAAAGAAACAATCAGCAGGCTACCTGTCTGGGGTTTGGAACTAAGAATGATCTTAATAAACTCTCTGCACCAAAGGCTGATTCAACCTAGCTCACTAATTGGTGACTGACAATAAATGTTTCAGACTCTGAGCTAAATAAAAGGATCCAAAATGGAACTTACAATTCTCTTCCGATGTCTTAGCCCTATGGCACCATGATTCTAATACAGGCATGCATCATTGTCTTTCCAACACTCCTAGTCCACAAGCTAATCACCCTGATCCTAGATATAACAGATGCATACCTGCAATCCTTACTATGTATGGTGTGGGGAAGCTGTGCCAACGTTGGTTAGTTAAACCCACTACAGGTGATGGGAGGAATGCTTTCAATTTGGCTAACCACTGGCAATCGCTTGAGGTAGCACTCCAACCCATCCTTTTGCCCACCTTGACATCTCAGTTTGGACCTAACCACATGCAAATCAGTCATGGTGATGCTCCAAAAGGAACGGTCCAGCCTGAAATGCCAGGCAAGGTCCTCTCTGAACTGGAATACAAGCAGCTGAAAACTAATTTCACCATGAATGGGGCTTTCATTCGGGTGTAACTTGGTTCCAGTGGCACAGTCAACATGGAGCCTACATATAGGCATACCCGTGCCACTTAGGGATGTACATAAAATACACAAAAGGCGATGGGAGGAATGCTTGCAATTTGTTTAACCACTTTTATTCACTTGGGGTAGCACTCCAACCCATCATTTTTTGCCTACCATGCCACCTCAGTTTGGACCCAACCATATGCAAATCAGTCTTGGCCATGCTGAAATAGGAACAGTCTGGTCCGAACTGGCAGGCCAGGTCAGGTCCTCCCTAAGTGGAACACAAGCAATCCAAGACTGATTGGGGCTCTTCTGTCAGGTGTGGGTTAGTTCCAGTGGCACAGTGAGCTGGGGCCCTTGTCTTGATACACCCTTTATGCTTAGGGTGGAACATCAAACACACCAAAGGTGATGGGAGTAATACTTGCAATTTGTCTATTGGCAATTGCTTGGGTTAGCACTCCAACCTATCGTTCTTTCGCCTACCATGCCAATTCAGTTTGGGCCCAGCCACAAGCAAATCAGTCTTCACCCTCCCCCAGTACGAACAGCCAGCCCAAACTGCCATGCCATGTATTCCCTGGAGCAGAACACAAGCAACCCGGACCGGGTTTGCCCTGAGTGCAGCTTGATTTTAGAGGCACAGTGAGCATGTGAACCACATCTGGGCCTACTCATTTCACTTAGGGCAGTATATCAAGCACACAAAAAGTGTTGGAAGGAATGCTTGCAATTTGTCTAACCACTGGCAAACACTCGGAGTAGCACTCCAACCCATTGTTCTCAGTTTGGACCCACCCGGTGCAGAAACAGAATATTGAGTAAAAAATACAGAGTTGAACAAATATCGAGTCATTCATATCGTGGTTCAGAAACATCGACAGCAAGAATATCGTGGTCAAGAATATCGACTTAAGGTAAGTAATATCGATTTTAAAAATATCGAAGTGTTTAATATTGTTTGCAAAAATATAGTTGTTAAAAGTATCGTTTTTTTATTCATGTTATGTATTTTAGTATATATTTTATATGTATGTTTTTTTGTATAAGAATTGTTTGTATTTTTAATATATGTGTTAAATTTTTTGTAGTTAATAAAAAAAAATGAATTTTGTGTTTTTAGTTCAGTAGCGGGTTGTGGGTTTATAGGGGAATAGGGTGGGAAGTAATTTAATTATATTAAATGTATTGATTATTTTTTATTTATTAATATGTGCTTAATTGAAATGTTATAGTGTTAAATGTGTAAAGTAATTTATTTTTAATTAATTAATAATTGGTTGTTAATTAATTTTAATTAATTGGTAATTAATTATGGTGTGTAATTAATTTTAGGTGTGTGTTGTGGTGTTTATAGGTGTAAAGGGTGGGAAGTAATTTTTTTTAATTGATGAATTAATAATTGGATGTTAATTATTTTTAATTAATTAATTGGTAAATAATTATAGTAATTGTGTAATTAATTGTAGGTGTGTGTTGTGGTGTTTATAGGAGTAAAGGGTGGGAAGTAATTTGTATTTAATTAATTAATATATAGTTGTTAATTAATGTTAATTGTTTGATATTTATTTTGGGTCATTGTTTATTTTTTTGTGTCCTGTTTTTATTTTTGAAGGATTAAAGGGTGGATATTAAATACATTTTAATTACTTTATTAGTTGTTAATAGTAATAGTTTATAATTTAAAAATACGTTTTAATTGTGTTTTATTATTTTATATTTTAATTTAGGTGTGTGTTGTGGATATTATAGTGTTAAAGTGTGTGTAGTCAATTAATATTTTTTATTTTTGTTTTAACTGTTTGAGTGTGAACAGTAATTTTTGTCTCTCCGCTATCAAACACTTTCCCTACTGTTGCACTCACCGGTGTGGGAATAGTAATTTTTACCCCTCCGCTATCCAACACTTTCCCTACTGTTGCACTCACTGGAGTTGGAATAGTAATTTTTACCCCTCGCTATCTAACACTTTCTCTACTGTTGCACTGACTGGAGCGGGAATAGTAATTTTTAGCCCTTCTCTATCCAACACTTCCCCTACTGTGGCATTCACCGGAGTGGGAATAGAAAATGTTACCCCTCCGCTATCCAACACTTATCCTACTGTTGTAATCAATGGAGTGGGAATAGTAATTTTTACCCCTCCCCTATCCAACACTTTCCCTACTGTTGCACTCTTTGGAGTGGTAATAGTAATTGTTGCCCCTCCGCTGTCCAACACTTTCTCTACTCTTGCTCTCACTGGAGTGGGAATAGTAAATGTTATCCCTTCGCTATCCAACACTTTCCCTATTGTTGCACTCACTGGAGTTGAAATAGTAATTTTTACCCCTCAGCTATCCAACGCTTTCACTACTGTTGCACTCACTAGAGTGGGAATAGTAATTTTAACCCCTCCACTATCCAGCACTTTCCCTACTGTTGCACTCACTGGAGTGGTAATAGTAATTTTTACCCCTCCACTATCCAACACTTATCCTACTGTTGCACTCACTGGAGTAGGTATAGTAATTTGTACCCCTCCGCTATCCAACACTTTCCCTACTGTTGCACTCTTTGGAGTGGGAATAGTAATTTTTTCCCCTCCGCTATCCAACACATTCCCTACTGTTGCTCTCACTGGAGTGGGAATAGTAATTTTTACCCCTCCGCTATCCAACACTTCCCCTACTGTTGCACTCACTGGAGTTGGAATAGTAAATTTAATTTGTCTGCTATCCAACACTTACCCTACTTTTGAACTCACTGGAGTGGAATTAGTTATTTTTACCCCTTTGCTATCCAACACTTTCCCTATTGTTGCACTGATTGTATTGTGAAATTTCAGTTTTAATATTTTTTCATAGTTTAATGTTTTAATTTATGATAGATTTTTGTTTTTTTATATTTTAAATCATTAATATATATTGTTATTTTTTATATTATTTTAAACTTTTAACATAAATTAAAAATAATAGTTTATTAATTGTTTTAAAGTAAATATATATGATTAAATTATAATTTATTATGTTTATTTGTTATATTTTTTTAAATGTATATTACATTTATTTTATTTTGTTAAAATTATATGTAATATTTAATATATTTAATATATATATATAAATATATATATATATATATTTTTGTATTTATATAAAAGTCAATATTGTATACATCTATATTTTTTACATTGATATTTTATTGTCGATATTTTTGTACTTACCTGTTTAAGTACAGGAGTCGATATTTTTGTTGTCTATATTTTTTACTCAATATTTTTTACATCGATATTTTTTATATCGATGTTGTGTCAGTGAACCACCCACCTATATGTAGATCAATCTTGACCATGCTGCAGTATGAACAGTCCAGCCCAAAATGCAATGCCAGATCCTCCCTGAACCAGAACACATGTAACCCAAGATCGGTTTTGCCCTAATTGGGGCTCTTCAGTCAGGTGTAGTTCGGTTCTAGTGGCACAGTGAGCACGGGACTGATGTTTTGGTAGACCCTTACCACCTAGGAAGGTACATCACACACACAAAAGGTGTTGTATATGGCTGGGTCCAAACTAAGGGCCTGATTACGATGGCGGAAGGACACCACCGACAGTCTGTCGGTGGCGGACCCTCCGCCATCAAACTGCGGTTTTTCGCCCGCCAGTTTACTATGGCGGGCAAAAACCTGGCGGTCGGAAAGACCGACCACCACAGTTCCTACAGGCGGTCATTTTCCAACCCCCAGTCGGAGCAGCCGCATTGCATAGCATGGTGGCGGTGCCTGTCAGGCACCGCCGTTGGGATTATGATATCCCTTTTCCGCTGGTCGTTTCGCAACGGTCAACCCGCCACGAAACGGCAGGTGGAAACGGATTTGGGGGCCTGTAGCGGGCCCCCTTTAATCTCTGGGGCTAGAGCACTGTGGGGCCCCTATGGTGACCCCCTACATTTCCCTGCACCATGTGGCAGGCACCGGATGGTGCCTGCCACATGGTGCAGGGAAATGTCAAAGGTGCATTTTTAGCATTGCGGCGGGTGCTGCAGCTAGAAGCACCCGCCGCAATGTTGAATATAGCAGATGCGACCGCCGAGGTGGCGGTCGCATCGTAATTGCATATGTGGGACCGCCGCCTTATAGTCGGGCGGTCCCCATACCCGGGACGATGGCGGACGGACAGAAGTCCGTCTGCCATCGTAATCAGGCCCTAAGGTGGCATTGTAGGCAAAGGAACGATGGGTTGGAATACTACCCTGAGCAACTGCCAGTGGCTAGACATATTGCAAGCATGCTTCCCATCAATTTTTATGTGTTTGACCAAAGTTGGTTAGCACATTACAGTCTATCAGCTGTGAAGGAGCATTTGTCTCTAATTAAAGTAAACATGTATTTTTCTGATTTCCTACTGGGACTACACCCCGCTAGAACTAAACAAAATATAGCAATAGCTATATCTGCCTTTTACAATGAATGGAATAAATACTCAGAAAGAGAAGCTGCTGACAGAATTCTACAGATAGATAAAATATAGAAGCAAGTTATTGACAATGGTATACGCACACTTTCTAAAAGAGTGTATTTATTAAATAACATCATGTCCTCAACACTAGGGGGCATATTTACGAGGAAGTGGCGGAGCGCGGCGTTAGCCTCCTGGGCTTAACGCCGAGCTCCACCACGTCTGAAACGCAGGGCTGCACCATATTTACAACAATTCGGTGCAGCCCTGCGTTTCCCCCTGTGCTGGCGCTAATTTAGCCGCCTAGCACCAATGCAGACACCCTTGCACCATAGTGCAAGGGTGCCTGCGTTGCAGGTGAAGATTGTTTATGTGCAGGAAGGTGTCCCTTTCTGCACATAAACAATCTGAAACGGTGTTTTGTAACTTCTATGTGTGCTGCTTAATGCAGCACACATAGAAGTTGCAAAACGTAACTTTTTTTTAATGATTGTTAATGTGCAGGAAGGGACACCTTCCTGCCCATAACCAATCGATGGCCTTTTTCTGTTTCTATGTGTGCTGCACAATGCAGCACACATGGAAACAACAAAAACGAGGAGAAATTAAACATTTCCCCTCGTTGCGCCAGGGTAAGAGCAGGTTTTCCCTTGTCTTCATTTTGGCACTGCCCCATATTTATGCCACCCTTGTAAATATGGGGCAGTGTCAAAATCAATGGGTGTTGCGGTAGAACGCCCACCACAACACCTATTGCCCGCCCCTTTCATGCTAACTATAGCGCAAAAGGGTGCGCAAAAGGGTGCCTTATTTACAACGTTGTGGTGGCGATAGGGGCTTGTAAATATGCTCCTAGATTTCTTAAAAGGATAATTAGGTCTTTTATAACATGGCCAGCTTAATTAAGAACCATACTACAATACACTGGCTTTACAAACTCTTCACGCAGATCACGTGCTTTGGCAATCCCTAAATCAAACAGCCATTTTTGAGCCCTATAATTTGACACTAGCACAGAATATAATGGCTACAAAAAGAAACCACATACACCTTGTTGAGTATTGAACAAATGGAGGGAACCCTGTTTTCTGTTAGGGATAATCCACCTGTTGCATGGCTTATACATGGAGCAATTTCCCTTTCGATTACAACACAATACACATTTATATCATCCATGGAAATTTCCTTTTTCCTTCATGTGCTTAAATGAAGATGACCCTGTATTTCTTAGTTTTTCCAGCTCCTGAAATCCACTAGGTCACGCATTACTGTGCAATTCTATGTATTTACTTTGAATATATAACCCTTTGAAGCCAGGGTTAAGCTGTGTCCTATCAGTAACTCTTGTTTCATTCATCCCAATAAATCAGACACTTTTAAATAATGGCTCCTATTTAATATTACCCAGCACCAGCTGCTGTGGAATGGAACCCAGCCAACTGCATGTGATTACAGTTTATAGAACATTTCAGTGTTATGGCATGACCTTGCATCCCCCGCCTCAACATTTAATCAAAGGTGTCCTCGACATAGAATTGATACAGAGGACGTATTTTGACAAAATTAGTAAACTTGTTGCAGTTTTACTGCAGAAGGAGGCTGGTTTACCCTCTGCAGCTGAGACCTATCACTTGCAAACAACCAGAACTGGTTCGTAGATACAGAGGCTGTTACAAACATAATACCCCACTCATTTCACAGACTTTGTACAAACAATAATCAAAGTGTCCAGCATGACTGTAATTGTGCACTTTTTCAAGCACTTTGGATGTGGTCCGGTAACTGGATTTAAAATTGTGTTGGGACTGATTCCATAGTTTTTCCATTTTTTGCTGTCAAGTCCCTTTGGAGGATTTGTCACTAACCTTCTAATGATCTGCTGTGATGTTGCCATCTTCCTCCTGATAAAACAAAGTCTCAAACTCCTCAACAACATGGAGTACTCGTATACAGTTGAGAAAAAATGCTGAGGAACCCTAGCATGCTATTTGGGACATAAATGGCTTTCTGATACGTGAGAGCTGGATCTTGTGCTTTTGAAAAATAGTTGTTCTGCAAGTGAGACCAGTGAGACCAGTTTTCTGGTGTACAAACCGCCCATTGAAAACATTGTGGAACTATATCTGGAGCTGCTCCCAATTACTTTTCTGGACAAGAAAAGACTACATATACCACTGCAATCACACCAGAAGTACTGCCAAGCAATACACTTGCCAACACACTTCCACTCCAAGCAATGAAGTAGACTCCCTCCTCTTTCTTTGAAAACAGGGGGCAATCTCCTCTCATGTGAGAATAGCCCAGAAATCTTTTAAGACTTTGGGAGCAATGATGAGCTGGATGTGGACCAATAACCTACAATGCAATTATAATAAAACAGAAATTCTTCTGTTTGGACCTGCTACTACATTCTGGTGGAAACGTTGTTAACCAGACACGTCTTCCTTCACACCCTCGACCTGATGCAGTGGCTAGGAATTTGGGAGTCAAGGTCGAACAAGGACTTTCTTTCCAGCCCCAGGTGTCGGCTGTGGTAGGCTCTTGCTTTGCATTTATGAGAGCTATTAAGACATTTCTCTTTCGGTTACCACTTGATACTCAGAGAACGGTGGTCCCTGCTTAAATTACATCTAAGCTGGACTATGCCAATGCACTCTATTTGGGCTTGCTGGGTTGCCTTGTTAAGTGATTGCAAGTGGTGCAGAACACATCTGCATACATCTGCATGTCTTTTGTTCAACGTACCTCAGCAGGTATCCATCTTTGCCCTCCTTACAGCATAGCATTGGTACCTAATTAAGAAGAGAATACTATTCAAATCTTTGCTGCTGTTCATCATGCCTTCATCAATTTAGGCCCCCAGTACTTAATCAATAGGATTACTCCATATCGTCCAATGATAGCCCTGGCATCAGTCCTCAGAATCAAACGATCTAAGAGAGGTGGCTCTTCTTTCCATTTTCATGCCTCTCATGCCTGTAACCAGCTCCAATTTAAAATTTGTGACATCCATAATGAAGAACAGTTTTGGAAAGCATTGAAAACATTTCTGTTTACTGCTGAATAAGGGCCTTCAGGTTGGCATGCTGCCCTTGGTTCTTAGTGCTGGGATGATCCTTGGAGAAGCTGTGCACTCTATAAAAGTCTTCATTCATTCATTTATGCTGCAAAATGCTGATTTGCATTGGACAGCATTTGTCCTTTGAAGTGTTCCCTGATGATTGGCTTGCACAGCTGTTGTAATTTGATCTGCCGTGTGATACGCCCTCGCCACCTTGTCCATCAACTTCACAAGCAGCTGGTCAGTTTTCAAATTCATGAGGTATCTAGAGTTAAAATAATTCTTCGAAAACTGTTCAAGAAAGCAAACCAACCTCCAACAAAACTCTGTACAGAGTTCAAACCAAAAAGTACTTTTATGTCACCCATTTCATATAAGACACTTGATAATTTTGAGACTCTTGCATATGCAACCTAGATATAACTATACAGGTGCCAGATAAAGGAGGAGGACTGGTCATTAAGGATACCTAATTTTGTGTAGAAATGTTTCACTAGATGAGTGGCATGGATACATCTGTAAAGTTGGAAAATTATTTGAATACTAAATTCCAAAATACATTAGACTTAAATCAAGCTGCAGAACTAGATTGTATCTCTTACAAAACAAGAAAAATTCTACAATTCTATTCATCATTCAAGTAAAATGAAGCCGTGTTATTAGTTGAGGGGGTAGAGCACCACTGAAGTAATAAACACAATCCTTGTCAAGGTTAACTACAAAAGTGAAAACACAACACAAGAAAAATCCCACATCAATTTAGAAAAATACAGAGTATGTTAATACATAGAATGACTCTTAAACTACAAACATCCAGTCAGGAGAACTGGAGCTATGAATTTTTGAAGTTTCAGATGAAAATAGCGTAAAAAAGCATAAAGTGGCTGTCAAGGTTATCTGGTCATGCTGGACTGGGTCAAAGTCACAAGTTCAGGATTGACTGTGATGGATTGCAAGTCAGATACAGATAAAGGGTTCACCATGGTAAAGAGTTTTCATTCTCTAAGTCTAAGTCCACGTGAGGAGCCTCAGTCGGGTGTTCGTCTCGGCGGGAGCCATGAGGAGGCTGTTGTTGGTGCAAAGAGCAAGTCGTCACTAGAGCTTCACGCTGGTGAGAGACTTGTGCAGTTGCTATTGACAAGAAGAGTCCACTCTCGGTTGCAAACAGCCCAAAACTTTGAGATTTTCACCTCTAGTTCAGTTTTTGCAGTCTTGAAGAAGGAGGAGTACACTCTAATGCCAGTCAAGGGTCCAGGACGTGGTGAGGAACCTCTTGGGGATCAGGACTCATTCCCACCGAGGCCAGCAGCAGGGCTCAGGCAGGTCAGTTGGTGCTGGGCAGTTGCAGAAAAGCCCACTGGAAGCTTGTGTCCCTGTAGCTCAAACAGGGTCAGTCAACTGATCCTTGAAGGCGCTTCTGGGAATCTTGGATTCAAGTCTAGGAGGTCCGGTCTTCCTTCTTCAGACAGCAGGGCAGCCCTTCTTCTGAATTTTCGACAGGTCTAGGGGTGTTCTGATGAGAGGTTCTGAGGGTGCCACTTTAATACCAAGTGCCAGCCTGTGTGTGGTGGTCCCTCTCGTTGTCTACCCAAAAACTGGTTCTTGTCAGTTCAGCTCCAAACTGTCTAGGGTGCAAAGAGCAGGCAGGCCCAGGTGCCAGCTGAATTTGTCAGTGATAGAGCAGGCAGCTTAGAAGTCAGGAAGGGGGTGGGCACAGCTACCCTTTGGAGATCAGGAAGGGCAGCCCCCCCAAGGTATCCTTTTCTGGAAAGGAACACCCTTCCCCACACCCAGCGCCTTTTTGTTCCCTGTCTGGAAGGATTACATATCACACCACAGGAGAGTCATTATAGTCATGTGAACCTGGTCACTGGAAGATAGGCCCATTTGGTTTAGGCAGAAAAATGCAAACTTTCTAAAAGTGGCATTTGTAGAATAGTAACTTAAAATTCAACTTTACCGCTATAGAGAATTTTAAATTAGAATTCAAAGGAGAGTAAGAAGTATTTTTCCATCTGTTTCCAAACTGAAGTTATCACTAATTGGGGATAATAAGACAACCCAGTGTTAGTCTATGGCAGAGGTAGCCTTGCTACAGTGAAAAATGACTTTATGAGTTTTTCACTGTAGGACCTGTAACACTCAAGTACACATGTCCTACTTTTTAAATATCAAGCGCCCTGCCTATGGACCTTTAGGGCCTACCTTAGGCATGACTTATAAATATTAAGCAAGAAGGTTTAGGCCTGGTACACAGTTTATTTTTACCAGGTTGAAATGGCAGTTTAAAACAGCACTGCATCCTGCAGTGGCAGGCTTGAGAACTGTTTTAAGGAGTTACTTTAGTGGGTGGCACAAGGAGTGCTGCAGCCCACTACTAACATTTAATTTACAGATCCTGGGTATGTGTAGCACCATATAATAGGGATTTATTAGTAAATTAAATAGACCAATCATGTGTACCATGTTTAGGAGGGAGACTACAAGCACTTTATCATTGGTTAGCAGGAGTAAAGAGTGCAGAGTCCTAAAAGCCAATAAAAATGGGTGAAGCATAGAAATGCAAAAATCTGTGGTGACCCTGCAGAATGGGCACGGTCAACATACATGTTACCCAAAGAATATAAAAAAATTGGCAAAACTCCCTTTCAGTCAATTGTGTCAACATGCAAATCCATCCATGAACATCTGAGCAAATACTTGAATGAGTTCTGCCACCCTAATGTACAGAGCATGAAATCTTGCATTAAGGATACAACAGATTTTTTAATAAAAATCATTGACTTGACTTAAAACCTACCTGCTTCATTATAAAAGCTTCCAACATGAGGCTTAAAGAAACATCTCCCTATTCTTAGTTTACTCTCTTGAAAAGGATTACTTCTGACATACAACAGAATAACGTAATTGAAGCTGATTATAAGAAAAGATTCAGTGAAAAAGGATTTCCAGCGAGCATAATCACAGAATCAATCCGATTCATACAAAATCTAGATCAGACTTACTGAAAAAATCTGAAAATACAAATAAAACAAGATTCCCTTTTGTTTCCAAATGCTCCACCAGCTGTGCTGCACTTAAATACATCATCAATGAGAGCTGTGAAATATTTTGGTCAGATTTCTCATTGTTTGTATTCCAGTGCACAAGAAATAATAAAGGAAAAATCACCAGCAAGAAAAAATAAATTCCAATAAAGAGTGACAACTCTTTAACTTTTTGTTGTCAAATTGTGTATATTGAATAACGCCATTGTAGAAAAGAGCAATACTATTGCACACCCACATAAAGGATACAAAATATCATTGAGATACAATGTTGGCTGCAACAATAAAACTATATTTACTCAATCAGATGGCCCTGCAGACTTCTATACATAGGGGAAATGGGACTAAAATTCAAGTTAAGACTGTCATAACACAAAAGCAACCTCAATAACACTAGGAAATCACATATAAACACATTTAAACATCTATAAAAACAAGGTGAGTCAACTAAATTTTCAGATATTGGAGATAGTCAATCCTGAGGAAGATTTGGCTATAAATAAACAACTCTTACAAAGAGAAATTGTTTTTAAGAAACTATTAAACACCATCCAACCCAAAGGGGTTGAAAGACAGAGTCAAAATAAAAGCCCTGTTTTTAAAAACTTTTAGGATTTCAATTGGTGCAGTAGAATAATATGATAACTGATTGTGGTAGCCTATGTATTTAATAGTGACTAAATCACTTCATTTACATGAATGTGAGAATATCATATGACAAGTTTGAAGAGATATTTTGATGATCTGCCAAATCAAGAATTTTGCTTGTGCATATGATTAATCCACTGGTCAAGATGTTGCAAATACTTTGATGGGTATCTTTGTAAAATAGAGTTAATCTTTGTGCTCATGTTTGATACTCTATTGTTGAGAAAGTTAACCCAAACTATTTACTTGTCATCCAGTTCAGTGAGATAGAAAAAATATTTCTACATAATTTTGCTTTGTTTGTTAACTGATTGTCTTTTAGTCGCACGCTAAGTTAGGATAGCACCACATACTTTTACAGACCTCCATTCCAATATGACTTCTACCTGCTCTATGTGATAAGAGACTTGCTTAACTCAGAATGGTGTACAGGCTGTCAGCATGATGATGATATGAGGCTTGAGGCATATGACTGCATAATTACAGTTTACATTAATAGATTGTATTTCTCATCAGAATTAATTTGTATCTAATATGAAGTAGATGGAAATTCATTTTCATAGACTATTTTCAATGCAGTCTTCATGTGGTAAGGCGGTTACAGCAATTCTTATTGTTTAGCATGGGTGATACATCATTACCAGACCTGAAAACACATATACACTTGTTTTTCACAAGTTATTTATGCTGTTGTAATGGTTTTTGAAAAAGCACAGAGCACGATGTTCCATCATTGATTTTACAAGGATATTTATTTGTCTAGGATCACTGACATAAAATCAATCACAACAATATTGTGATACCAAAATATTATGCCAAAAATATTGATTAAAGAAATTTTGTTTCCCTATTCTTATCAAGGAAAGTACAAAAATATTGAAAAACAAATATTGTTTCACTCTACTATCGTTAAAAGACATACAAAAATATATTTTTAACATATATATATAGTTCACAATATTAGATTTTAAATATTTGTAATATACAACATTAATATAATGTAAATAAATACATTTAAATAACATGTAATACCATATATATACTTATATAAACATACACACATAAATATATATATGTGTGTATGTGTTTATTTATAATTATGTATAATATAACACTATTATTAAAAATATATATTTTACATTATATTATATTTTTGTATTTTATATTAATTTATTACTGTAAAGCACATATATATTTGTTTTATGTGTGTGTGTGTGTGTGTGTATATACATATATATATATATATATATATATATATATATATATATATATATATATCCAAAACCTTCATCACCAATTCCTTGAAAGGACGAGAAGCAGACCCAGAGTTGGTGCAATTATAGGTTTATTTGGTGAACTCCTGCACCTCCGCCATTACGCGTTTCAGCCTCACACGAGGCCTTGATCACATGACACGAAACGGAGATTTCTTCTCAAATTTAAAGTGCTAGTGCATGGTAAACACACGTGAAATACAGATCTTTGATGGACAAAGAAAAAATACTGCAATTTTTTCCTTTAGCAAGCCTTACACAATGCCATTCGTTTTCATGAAATACAATAGATCTATTACTCATAGTCAAAATGTGCAATCATATGCAATAAATAAATAAATATTCATAGTTAAATTTAAATACACTGCACATAGAAAAACGGTGTTAAAAATCCAGATTAAAAACATATACATTAAAAATATATACATTTAAAATTCTGAACTCCCACATTGTATTGACTATTCCAATGACCTCATGCACAAAAATGTCATCTAGTTACCATATTTTATGACTACTTCTCATGCATTTTTGACCTAGCTTAACAAGCATAGATTCAAAGCAGATGTGTAAGGGGTGCAACAAATTCAGCCCAAGTGGGCAAAAGTCCATCAATTCCGATAAAGTGCTTGTGCTAATAAAAACTATACCCGTGTCTACACCACCTTGAATCACAGCCGTGATTCATTACTAATCGTGTATAAAAGTGTTAAAATTTTGAATAAAAAATATTTTTAAGAAAGGGAAAGGGGCAGTTTTGATATAGAGAATAAAAGGTTTATACTGTATGTGAGAAGGAATAGAGGTGACGGATTCATAAACAGGTAAAAAAATCCTCACTAGCATTCAAACCTGATGGAATTTTACAGTCGAGCTCCAAGATGTATTGTGTTTCCAACTTTCGTAAGAAATATTCACGGTTCCCACCCCTTCTCAGCGGCAAGACAGCATCAATGGCAAAATATTTCAATAACTGGTTGTTACTGCCATGGTGTTCTTTGAAGTGTCTTGCCACTGGGTAGGAAGCATCATTGTTGGAAATAGCTCGCATGTGCTGGAGTATCCGCTTGTGCACTTGTAATTTGGTGCTCCCCACATAGCGTAGGCCACACGGACACTCCAGCACATACACCACAAATTCTGTTTTACAGTTTAAAAACTTGGAAATCTCAACTGGTCTCTGTTTAAAAGGAGTGGTATACATTTTGACATTATTGCTGTATCTACACGCTTTGCAATTAGAGCATTTAAAAAATCCTGTTCGCGCATTAAGCCAGTTTTTAGTTAAAATAACCTCAGGGCTACTTTTAACTAATGCGCTGCTCATAGATTGGGCTTTCCTGTAGGTGATGCTAGGGGTGGCTGTTAGGCGCTCACCCAATATGGGATCGTTCAGAATTAATGGCCAATTCCTATTGACTATTCTCCTTAAGGTTTTATGTTGTTTATTGAATGTCAATATCAACCTGGTAGGTTGATCCAAGGGTTGTCTAATTTCAGAGTCCCTTTTATTTCGGTCAACCAATAATTCTGAACGAGATTGAATGTTGGCCTTGTTCATTGCGGCCAGAATCACACTTTTGGCATAACCCCTAGCTAAAAACCTTTGTTTGCATGTCTGTTGTGCTTCTATACAGTCCATTTCTGTGCTACATATACGTCTGATCCGTAGCATTTCCCCATAGGGGATGCTATTGATCAGATGTGGCGGATGGTGGCTTGTAGCATGTAAAACAGTGTTGCCGCGGTAGCCTTTCTATGTAAGCGTGTCAATATCTGGTTGTTACATATGTACACCTCAACATCTAAAAATGTATCTCGTCACGACTGAGTTGGGCAGTAAATTGCAAATTAAGGGAGTTATCATTCAATTCCATAACAAATTTACGAGCTTCCATTTCATTGCCTCTCCATATTAAAAACAAATCATCAATAAATCTGTACCAACACAAAATGTGTTTGCTGAGGGTATCTTTATGTTTTGTCATGAGGACCTGCTCCTCCCACATGCCCATATGCAGACAGGCATAACTCGGGAGAAGCAAGCCCCCATGGCAACTCCTCTCACTTGCTGAAAGATTTGATTATTAAATGAAAAAAAGTTGTTTTCAAGGCATGTGGATATCATAGACAACAACATTTTGTTATGCAAGCCATATTGTCTCCGCTTAGTGTTTAGATAGAATTCTGTGGCTAACAGACCATCTCGATTGTGTATGCTGGTATACAATGCGATTACATCTAGTGTCATGAGTAAGCATTCCCCATCCCATATATATATATTATCTACTGGCGGTCGCCAGTAGATAGTTATAGTTAGGACCTATTATCCATAGGAAATCCGCGACATTCTATTTGAAATAACGTTGGCGCCGGTTGACGAATCTTCGCGAAAGTTTCTAACTTGTTGGGGCGCTCCGCTCCGCTCCTACCCTGAAAGTCTCGGGTTGATTCGTCAAGCGGGGCCGAGAAAAGGGGGTCCCAAAACGCGTTTTCCCCATTCATTTTTCCATAGGAACCTTTAGTCGCAGCTACAGCCCGAACTGCTGAACGGAATTACACCAAATTTGGCAAAGAGGTAGCCCTTGGTTCAGACTGGTGCCTTTTGCTTAAATGGTGTAAATCCGTTCAGTAGTTCCTGAGAAAATCAAAAGTAAAGTCACATATATATCTATGGCCGAGTAGGGTCCGCGTACCCTCAGCGCACCCTGCGCGCACCGTCCCGATCACGAGCTGCATGCTAATTGGCTGTCAGCTGGCTGTCAACACTCCAAACCAGGAAGTGTTGGCAGCCATTTTGTCCCTCGGTAGAACCGAGGCACAAAAACAAGTGCGCAAAACGCACAAAGGGGGCAGGGTAGAAACACCCTGACCCCTAGGCCTGCTCAGGGGTCCCACAAGGACCCCTGGGCAGAAAAAGCATTTTTGTTTTAAAAAAACGGCAGGATGCGCTCAGGGTGCGCGGATCCCGCCGAGAAAAAAAAAGAAACAAGTGCGCAAACGCACAAAGGGGGCAGGGTAGAAACACCCTGACCCCTAGGTCTGCTCAGGGGTCTCACAAGGACCCCTGGGCAGAAAAAGCATTTTTTTAAAAAAAATCGGCGGGATGCGCTTAGGGTGCGCGAATCCCGCCGAAAAATAAAAATCAAAGCGCGGTCTCCGCGCTCGATGTTAATTTGCCCCGGGTGGGCCAAGTCCCAGGGGCATGGTTGGGGGTTTAAATTTAATGTGGGGGCCTCTAAGGCCCCCAAGCCCGGGGACAGCCACCCCCGGGGCTTTGAAAAATAATGGTGCGGGAGGGCTCTTGGCCCTCCCTCAGCCCCGGGGACCGCCACCCCCGGGGCTTCTTTTAAAAATTATTTTCACCTGTGTGGGGGCTCCAGCCCCCACACGCCCCGGGACCGCCACCTCCCGGGGCACTAAAGATTTGAATATGGGGGTCCGTTACGGACCTCAAAGCCCGGGGACCACCACCTCCCCGGGGCTGTGAAATGGTAGGGAGGGGCGCGCGGCCCCCTCCTGGAGCCCCAGGGCCGGCTCCTGCAGTGTCCCGGGTGCCTACCCCCGGGACACTGTAGTTTGCTATGACAGGACGGGAGCCTCGCGGCTCCCGTCCTGTCATAGCAAGCTTGGTTTGCATTTTGAAAGAGAGGCAGGAAACCTGCTCTCTCTTTCAAAATGCAAACCACTAGCTTTCCACATGGGGAGTAGCATGTTAGCTGCTCCCCATGTGGAAAGCAATGCCGGCTCGCGCAGGAGGCGGGGAGCCGGCTGGGACTGTGGGGGATTGGGGACCCCCACAGTCCCCAACCAGAGGCCAGGCCCCGGGGGATGGGTTCCCCGGGGCCATAAGTGGCCAGGGAGAGGGGCCACGCAGCCACCCTCCCCAAATAAAAAAAATTTAAAAAAAAAGGGCAAGGCCGGCCTTGGGGATGGGGTCCCGGGGCCTTAAATGGCCTGAGGAGGGGGCCACGCAGCCCCCTCCAAATTTAAAAAATACAAATCGAGGGCATGCCCTGGGGGATGGGGTCCCCGGGGCCAACACAGGCCCAGGGAAGGGGGCCACGCGGCCCCTTCCCGTTTTTTTAATTTAAAAAAAAAAAAAATGCTCAGGCCCCGGAGGATGGGGTCCCCGGGGCCAAAGTGGCCAAGGGAAGGGGGCCACGCAGCCCCCTCCCATAAAAAAAAAAAACGACCGGCATCGTGCCGGAGGCCCCGCCCCTCCCAGCAGTACTCTGCAAACGCGCCCCTGGCGCGTTTTAAGAAGGGAAGTAATTCCCCTTGAATACTGGGGGTCCCTGGGGCCAACTAGCCCACCAGGAACCTCCAGTATGCACCAGGGAGCTGCGTTGCAGAGAGGTGTACAGAGGCCACGCCCCTTTTACACCTCTCTGCAACGCAGCTCTGTGGCGCTTTTAGAAGTACATGGTGGGCTAGTTGGACTCCAGGGACCCTCAGGATTCAAGGGGACTTAATCCCCCAACTTAAAACGCGCCACAGGGCGCGTTTGCACAGTGGTGAAGGGAGAGGGCGGGGCTTCAGGTGACATGTGTGCAAACAGGCCCCGTGGCGCATTTTAAGATGGGGAATTAAATCCCCTTCAATCCTGAGGGTCCCTGAGGGCCAACTAGCCCAACAGGTACGTCCAGAAGCGCCACAGAGCTGCATTGCAGAGAGGTGCAAAAAGGGGCGTGGCCTCTGAACACCTCTCTGCAACGCAGCTCCTGGCGCATACTGGAGGTACAGGGTGGGCTAGTTGGACCCCAGGGATCCTCATGATTCAAGGGGACTTAATCCCCCAACTTAAAACGCGCCACGGGGATCGTTTGCACAGATGTCACGTCAGGCCCCGCCCCCTTCCTTCACCATTGTATAAATATTCCTCTAAAATCAGCCGAACTACGAATTCCAATTTACTCACCTGTTATCAGGAGAGACCTCAGTGCTGCATCTTTCAGCCCAGTACTGATCCTGAAAAGTAATTTTAACCGTACTTACCAGTAACTTGAATTTCCTTCCATAGGATATCATTGCCTGCTTTTTGATGAAAAAGTTTCTAAGTGTCGATTTTTGAAACATACAAATATTCCTCTAAAATCAGCCAAACTACGAATTCCGATTTACTCACCTGTTATCAGGAGAGACCTCAGTGCTGCATCTTTCAGCCCAGTACTGATCCTGAAAAGTAATTTTAACCGTACTTACCAGTAACTTGAATTTCCTTCCATAGGATATCATTGACTGGTTTCACTTGGAAATTCTTCTAAGTGTGGAGTTTTGGAACTTTATGATATTCCTCTAAAATCAGCCGAAATACGAATTCCGATTTACTCACCTGTTATCAGGAGAGACCTCAGTGCTGCATCTTTCAGCCCAGTACTGATCCTGAAAACTAATTTTAACCGTACTTACCAGTAACTTGAATTTCCTTCCATAGGATATCATTGCCTGCTTTTTGCTGAAAAAGTTTCTAAGTGTCGATTTTGAAACATACAAATATTCCTCTAAAATCAGCCAAAATACGAATTCCGATTTACTCACCTGTTATCAGGAGAGACCTCAGTGCTGCATCTTTCAGCCCAGTACTGATCCTGAAAAGTAATTTTAACCGTACTTACCAGTAACTTATATTTCCTTCCATAGGAATCCATTGTCTGGTTTTCAGCAGAAAAGTTTCAAAGTGTTGATTTTCACAAACTACAAATATTCCTTAAAAATCGCCTGTATGACTTAAACGCATTCTTTCAACTGTTTACAGGAGATGCACCAGTGCTGGATCCAGGATCCACCACTGAGTAAGAAAAAGTAACGATAACAATACTTACCTGCTAAGTGAATTTCCTCCCATAGGATAACATTGGTGATTCTATGTGAAAAAGTTTCTAAGTGTCAACTTTTAAAATACAATAATATTCCTTAAAAATCACTACTGTAACCAAAACGCTTTTACTCATCTGTTTACAGGAGATGTCCCAGGACTGAATCTAGGATCCAGTCCTGTGGTTAGAAAAGTAATCCATAAAGTAACTAATTGCATTTAGGTAGAAATTCACATTGAGCTCAATGTTGCATTGTGTTTGAAATTGTGTTGCCCATTGCAACAACTGTAACTACTGTACTTAAAAGTCTATTGCCTATTTGCAAAGTATTTAAACTAAAGTAATTCATTCTGAGAAAGTATATTTTGTAATGTAATGTATAATGTAATTACAATGTAATTTAAAAATAAAACATCTAAAAATAAATAGTTTAAAAAAATGTAGTAAATCAGTATCAAAAAAATAAATATAACAATTAATACATTTAAAAATTGTCATTTACAAAACCTTTGAAATTCACTGAAAAAACCATAGGTTTCAGACATGTTATAGTTAGAAATTAGCATTTAAAAACCTTTGAAATTCACTGAAAAACCATAGGTTTCAGGCTTGTTATAGTTAGGAATTAGCATTTTAAAAACCTTTGAAATTCACTGAAAAAACCATAGGTTTCAGGCCTGTTATAGTTAGGGTTTAGCATTTAAAAACCTTTGAAATTCACTGAAAAAACCATAGGTTTTAGGGAAAGCTATAGTTAGTTGGACATTGCACTCGTACAAAACCCGTGAAATTCCCCGTTATAGTTAGTTCAGCTAACTATAACTCGCGCCCGCAATGCACTGCTGATGACGTCACATATTACATCACTCATGACATGGTCAGTGACATCACTGATGACATCACTGATGACATCTCAAATGACATCACTGATGACATCATCCATGTGAGAATTTAATGCATCTTCTCACACCCTAATATAACCTTTGATACACCCACTCTAAATTACAGACTGCCATTCGCAAAACCATAGACACTCCAACACCAATAACTACATACCCACTCACTGATTCTTAGGTCTACACACACACATCCACTCACTCACCCGTACAGTCACTCATACTTATGGTCACTCAGTACAGGACTATCATATGCACTCTTACTCCTATATAGACACTCAAACACCGCCACTCATCCATAGAGGTACTCACACACCTAGTCAGTCATGCAAATAATTAAACACACTGCCATTTACTCACCTATACAGTTATACACACACCAGCTCACTTAATCATACAAATACTAGCACATTGTTACGCTCTTATACAATCACTGATACAAGCACACACTCATCCATACAGCCACTATCACAATCACTCACTCTCGCTAATAGCTATTTATATACTCCAACACACATATATACTGCCTTTCACATATGTAGTTACTCACACATGTACCACTGGGACATACATTCACTCACTAACACACTCTTACACACACTTACCCACCCATACAGTCTATCACAGATGCACTCTTGAAACCATCCACCCAGTGAATCACCCACTCACACATCTATGCACAGAGTCGCACACACCCCTCCCACACAAACACTCAGGCACCCATACAGATACTCAGACAACCATTCAATAACTCATATACACACTCATGTAGCTATTCACAAACACATGCAGCCACTTACACAGCAACAGACAGACGGATACAGACATTCACCCAGTTTAGTCACTAACCCATGCATTCAGTAAGATACGTTAAATCACTCACTTATAGAGTCAGTCACGCACCTACTAAATCATCCATACAGACACTTATACACCCACTCATTCTTCAATACGTCTTTTCCTATATATATTAAAAATATTTAAACTTTACAGAAACACACAGTCACTGCATGATGTCAACAGTGATGTCATTTGAGATGTCATCAGTGATGTCATCAGTGATGTCACTGACCATGTCATGAGTGATGTAATATGTGACGTCATCAGCAGTGCATTGCGGGGCGCGAGTTATAGTTAGCTGAAATAGCTATAACGGGGGAATTTCACGGGTTTTGTACAAGTGAAATGTCCAACTAACTATAACTGTCCCTAAAACCTATGGTTTTTTCAGTGAATTTTAAAGGTTTTTTAAATGCTAATTTCTAACTATAACGTGTCTGAAACCTATGGTTTTTTCAGTGAATATATATATATATATATATGCTTTTGGGCATCTTGTGGAACAGTATATATATATTTATATAATTATATACTCATACTGAAAGCTAGTGGTATACCCAAGTAGCTGAAAACGTCAGTTTTTTCCAAGGGTTTATCCCCCAGTCTTACAGTTCCCTTAAAAGATTTATGCTGATTGAATGTCATATATTTGGTCTTGTCTGAATTTATTACCAGGCCCGCAACTTACAGAATTCCTCAAAACGGAGCAGGGCACACTGTAAACTACTAGGGTTTTTTTTTAATTAAAAGCATGTTGTCTGCGAACATTAATATTGGGATTTTGAGACCTGCCAGAGCTGAAGCAGTGGGAGAGCAGTTAAGAAACTGAACAATGTCATTAAGAAACAATGAGAAAAGGGTGAGGGGCAATACGCACCCTGACGCACACCTTTGGCAATGGGAAAGTGATTGGTGAGTTCACCCTGGGCACCCCAGCGGACCTGAGTGAAGTTGTCATCGTGTAGGCAAATGAGTAAGGAAAGCCAGGCCCGGGACAGGCCTAGTTCAGACCGAACAGTCCAGAGCCTATTTTGTGGGACCAAGTCGAAAGCAGACATGAGATCGACAAAGGCAGCATACATGCTGCCCTTACCGATAACTACTGTTCTCCAGTGAAGTAAAACAAAATGAAAGACCTGGTCAATTGTGCTGACCCACTTGCGAAAGCCCACGTGGAAGGGAGAAAGGATATCATTTTCTGCAATCCACTTCTGTGTTTTGGCTAGGACCATTTGTGCAAAGATTTATGGGGCTGAGTCAATAAGGCATATGGGCCTGTAGTTGCCCGGCAAGGATTTATATTCTTTCTTATAGATGAGAATTAGCTCCACGCCCTGCCAGGAATCCAGTATTGGAGCACCACGCACGATGGCATTGGCCAAAGTAAGGATGTATCTGAACAAATTTTCTCTGTTGTAAAGGAATAAATCTAAAGGAATGCTTTCTGGCCCAGGAGCTCTGCTTATAGTTACTGCATTTAGGGCTGCTGATACATCGGCTGGGTCAAAAAGTTGGTCAACTATGATGGTTGGACAGAGGTCCAAAGCAATCAATTTGACCTCCTCAGAATACAGGAGCTAGAAGTGAGCAACCCAAGCTTCGGGGGTGGAAAAATTACCGGGAGGTAAATACTTACCGCCGTTTCCCCACTTGACCAGTGACCAGAATTTAGTTGAGTCTTTGGCCAGAGAAGCTTTTGTGAGTACTAGCCATCTCTCATTGTCCCAGTTTCTTTTGGCCCTGTCCTGGAAGAGTTTGTAGTGGTTCCTAGCTGATTGAATCCTAGATACATCTTTGGGTTGTATGGCTGTAACTAAGATGTTGCGCGCTTGCCTGCACTCTTTGTTGAACCAGCTATACTTTGCGGGAGGGCACCTGCAATTCCCTACTACAGGAATGAAGAAGTGTGATTTTATTTGTCTGAACAGTTTTGAATGAATTGCCGTGATCTCAGCCAGCCCTTCCTTGCTATTTATAAGAACTTCTATAACAGCTAAAGTAGATGTGACCTCTTCTTTTATTGCAAGAATTTTTATCAGGTTTAATAACCTGGGACCACCTGACATGCCACATATAATTTGTAGGATACACTTTATTAGTTGAGGTCAGTGGAGCTGGGGTGGTCAACCTCTTGGTAGCAAAGGACTCCAATGTGATGCACAATGGATTATGATCACTTTCTGGTCTTTCTTTAATGCACATATCATCAAGGAGGGGCCACAGCTTAAGGTCTAGTAAAACATAATCAATGCGACTAGTGTGATAGTGATTGTTAAAAGTGTTGGCTCCGCCCCGATCAGATTTTGACCTACCATTCACAGCCCTGAGGCCGCACTCAAGGGTGATTACCTTAAATTGTAAAGCAGCTCCCCTCCATTTTTTAATAGCAGGTAATTATAGTCGAGGGATACCCCATTGCTTGTCCTCCTCAACGGCTAGGTCGATGTCTTCAGTGTCCAGGGGTTAACATTTTGAGTTAAAGTCCCCCGCAATTATTAGGTAGGAGCAGCTGTTTTACAACCCCAGGAGGTTATCGAGGAGTGTTTTTAGTATGGGAATTTAGGCCACCCCTTAACCCTCTAGCATAAATGTTATAGATGTCAATGTTGATAGAGTTTCTTGCCATTAGATGAATCACCTTTAGATCAGGATCTTTATTATATAATTCTCAAATTTTATAGTTTATGCCTTGTTTTAGCCATATTGTCAGTCCCTCAGCAGGGCGGCCCTTGGGTATGCAAAACGCAGGTACAAAAAAGTTTAGATATCCAAGTTTGTACAGTGGTTCGGATGACCATGTTTCCTGGAACAAACAAATATCGAAGGATTCAATGAAGGTGTTCCAGTCTTGTGAGACTACCTTTGCTTTAAGGCCTGCAATATTTCAGGAACCCAAAGACAACAAAGGTTTGTCCTGATTAGGAATAGAGATTTGGGTAATTGTAGTTGGATCCAGGGCTATCCGACTGGCATCCAGACTGGTGGTGCGAGGAGGGAAGGGTCCCTGATTGGGAACTTCTATGATGTTTAATTTTGCAGCTGTGATTTCAGAGAGGTCTGTGCACGGGGGCCTTAATTGTTTATTGATGAAGGATGGCTTGCAAGGACACACTGTAGTGTGGTGGATAAACTAAGGACCATTGCTTTAAGGTCTCCAATCTCCACTCTAAGGTCATCAATATGACCGCATAGGTTAGCTATTGTAGTCTTTGTGGAGGGAGAGCGGGAGGCACGCTCTGAGGCTGACTTTCCTGATGATGTAGATTGTGGGACTTCGGCAAGGGGAGAATAGCGATTACTGCAAGGGATAAACGGGGAAGGTGGGATGGATCAGGGGTCCAATTAGCACTGGTTGAAATGAGAGGAGGATTGGCTTTGGTTCCAGCCTGTCCCACTAGACACCTGTCAATCGTGGCAGGTTTAGCACCCACTTGACCTGTTAGATGTTTCCTAGGCTGCTGATTGCCGCTTGGCTTCTTTTTAGGATTAGCTCCCAGATGGAGTAAGGATTTTGGGGTGCATTTGGGTTTAGGTGTGACTGCACTTTTTTGGGTTGTGGGGCAGTCGGGACCTATCAGCTGCTCCACCTCTTCTATCAAGTGATTAATTTAATCAAGGGTATTTAAATTCGAATTTGCTTGGTGCTTGGAATGTTTGGCTGTGCCCTGGGCCTGGTCCTGGGCTTTTTGTTTACCCATTGCCCCAGTCTTTCCCCTGTGCCCCAGTAGATTTACACAAAAGAGAAGCAATGGTCCTAAAGGTGATTAATAATGAATAATCACCTGCCCTATAATTAATCCGACCCCAGGGGGTCGGATTAATTATAGGGCAGGGGCCAGGGTTTTAGTTCTCAAGGAAGAGGGGCTGAGATGGGAATTTTACCACACATCCCTTTACCAATCATGCCTTTACCATGAAATTGTGTGGTAAAGGCATGCGTGGTAAACCAATGAGTTGTTCAGATGCATTTATTGTTCAGACTGCGTAGTAGAGGCACGTGAGGTTTAGCCATGCATGCCTCTGTCACACAACCCAGCTCTAGGCATTTGAGAAGCAGAAAGGCAGTAAACCTGATATGTGTTTGAAAATATAAGTACAAATATGTAGTGAAAGGTGTTGTCCAGTCATTTTTCCTATTTACCATGCTTTGCTTCTGTCCATGTTTGCTGTACCATATGTTGTCCAATTAAATGGACGAATTTAGTTCATTTATGTGCGTAGATTTAAATGTAAATTCTGAAATGATACATTGACAAAAAACATATGAATATGTTGGTAGAATGGAGCTTTGAAATATGAAAGCTCTAATACTAATAAGACAATCTTTTATAAACATTGTTCTATGGCATATCGGTTTTATACATCTTTTTATGTGTGCTTTGCACATAACCTTATGATCTTTCTAGTCTAAATTATTGAGTAAGCAGATCTTACATAATGGGAAACACACATCTCTGGTTTATTCACATTAGTGATACAATAGGTTGGTGTTCATTAAATACTGACTGTCCAATAACAATTTACAATAATCTACCATCACATGTCCTAACTCTACCATGTTTACTCCAACCATCAGTGAACACAGTTTTGCAACTCACTCATATCCAAGTTCCTCATTGCTAACATCAGTGTATTTAAAACTGATATTGCCAAGTTTTCCTTGGTATCCCATGCGCAATGGTGTCATTCTGCCATGGGAATTATAGACAAATGTTAATATTTGAGGGTGAAGTAAAGTATTCTTTATGTATGCATTCCTTAATCATAGACACACAAAACAAGGCTGAACAGGCCATTCTGTAATTCTAGCATTACCATGTTAGCCAGCCTGCAAATGAGCTTGTGTCTGAATTGCTTAGCGTGATAGTGAAATGGGAGTCTGGCATGAACCAATCATGCAGCCCTGACTCAGGTCTAAGATGGTTGTCCTGCATTGTGCGGCTGGTTTAAAGTTTTTCAACTCAGGCCTGGTCATTGGTTTAAAAGTTTGGCCTTTAAATGACCAGTGTTAAAAATGGAACGTATAAATAACACAATTACAGAGAAAGGGCAGTAAAGTGCTTGACAATCTCATTTTTTGTTTAATTTACTATTGAAATATACTTATTAATTATTTGAATATATATGAAATGCTAACATAGGCACTCATTATTTCCTCATTTTATCTCTATTCCTTTTCAGTGGACACCACTGACAAAGCAAAAAGAGAGCCGGATGGGGCAAAGATTATAAAACTTCTTTACCTCTAGGCGAGTACCACAACTAAATACCACCAGGGAGGAGGAAGAAACAAGCACCAGGAGGGTAAGAGCACCTGCCTGGAAACTCTCTGTAATGCCAAAAGACTCCAGGCAGGTGCTCTTAAGCCCACTGAGGGGTAGGAGGAATGGATACCACATAGCAGGAGGTGGTGAACGGTAAGGTTCTGCCTAGCCTTGAAGATAATTACACATTGCATTGGTGCCCAAGGGGGAGGCCCCACTAAAATTTGTGCCTGCGCTCACCCACTCCATAACTGCAGAGGCTGCCATGACAGTGGGGCACCTCCCTGCTTTACTTCCCGCTACTACTCCAACTGCCTGCCAGGAAGAACAGCAACCAAGAGAAGCATTCACCCAAGGCACACCATGACTTTCATACCTTACACCCCACCCTGAATATGTCATATTGACTGCTCTCAAGGAGGCCTTGAAGAACATAGTTATGGGTCAGCTGACAGTCTCTCAGGATATGAAAGAAATGACAGAAGAAATGAGAGCCAACCGAGAGCAACTGGATGGCCGGCAAAGTTGCCCACCTGACCTCTTCAATTTGTTTCATCTGCCATCCAACCTCTCACCGCCTGCTGTTGTTTTGTCACCCAGTGCGTTATTACAAAGTGGGTTCCACCCGTATTGCACCCTTTTCTCAGAGTGTGTTAGGCCATGCCATAAACAGCCACCTATCTTCATTTACGGTGGAATTTGCTATGGTGTCCGAATTAGAAGGTGGGGATGGCTAGGACTTTTTGACCCGATCCAGCGCAGCTATGCAGACACCTCATCTGGTTTACGGTAGTTCCCTTAGGTTTCTGTTGGGCATTAGAGTTATCTTTATCCATTTTCTTTAATTTAGAACATTTCTGCGATCTTTTTGAACTTATTAGTGTTGTACTATTGTAATTTAAGTTACATTAATTCACTCTTACCCATATGCACAGACTTGACCCATGACTTTTCTTACATGTTTTTTCATTTGCCCAACCCCTCAAAGTTGTTGTTTCCTACCCGACCTCAGGCAATATTTTCTTTCACATAACCATTCCCCAGGACTGTTCCCCAGATGAAAAATTAAATCTATTTGTTTAAAATATCATAAAATATATTATTGAAAATTACTACCTCGGATATGTTGATGTATGCAATTATATTATATTATTGAGAAATGCCAACCCATACCAACTTTATAGCACAATACATTCAGACATATACTTAACAGAAATAGTATGCATAAGTATACACACACACAAAAACACTCACATGTGGATATTTTTTGCAGCTGTCATCTATATGCAAAGTTCCTCAAAGGTATGTGATGCAAGATGTTGGGTGAGAGGTTTAGGGGTTTGGACAATGGTGTCTACATCTCCTGTGAGGAGCGCTGATTGTGGCTCCGGTGTTAGGCAAAACTGGTGCTATTGGAAGGTGAGGTTGGGGTTGTGAAAGTGCAGGTGGAGGTAGGTGGTGGGTCTGTTGCCACTGCAGGTGTATTGCTAATATGGTGTGTGGGTGGTTGGTGTGTGGGTGGTGTGGTGTGGACCTGACAGTTAGTTGTGGTGCTTCAGTTGAGTCTATGCACTCCTTGGCTCTAAAGTCTGACAGGTGCACTTGTTTGTTATGGATTTTATCATCTGCACGGTCAACACATGTTGCCTGCACACTCTTTGTTCAAAACCAAAGATGTTACTGGTGCATCTTTGGCTTGTCTTAGAGATATTTCTCCAATGCAAAACTGCACTTCTCATACACCCGAGGGAATCTTTCCCGGTGGTCCGTAACGTCATCCAGGGTTGCCCCTATGTCCCACACAGATGACTACTGTTTGAAAATAATTATCCTCCCAGAGGACAGGATTTGTCTATGCCAACTCCTCTGCCCCACATGTGTTGTCATCTGACGAGGCCAGCAGGTTGTTCATCATAGAGAGGGTTGGCACCTGGGAGGTTTGGCTAGGAGTAAAGTGTAGGGGAATCATGCATAGTCAGAACAAGCTCTATGACTGTTTTGCTGGTGGTAAGCAACTTGCAATTCTCTGGGGATCCCTTTGAGAAAGACTTCTGTCTAGCTATGAGGTGGTATTGGAGGTTTGATCCTTTTTGGGGCCAACAATGTTCTTCTCCTACTCTTGAAGCTGGAAGAAGGCTAGGATTGCCTCCTGGAATGGACTGACATCCTTTATTGGAGGTGGTGCTGCATCACTGCCAGACTTTTGTTCCCCAGGACCTGCAATGGTAAGATAAAATGAGTTATAAGTCAGACAACTAGGATTATGTAAACTCCCTCAACAAAGTAGTTTCACATTAGCTGTACATTAAAAATGACACTTTACCTTAATTATACGGAAAAGTACTTAACTATGGGCCACATGTATCAAGCAATTTTGCGTTCGCAAACAGGCCGATTCACAGAATCGGCCCATTTGCGAATGCAAAAAATGCTTTTCCCATGTATCAAACAGTATTTTGGTAATAATCAAAAGAAGAGCGAGGAGATAGGGGCCAGTTCACTTCCCCTGGGTATAGTATAAATATCAAAGGGAACTAGCTACTAAATAGGAGCTCCTGGTATGTGTATGTATGGCGACACATATGTGTTTTTAGAAGACCCTCACTCACCAACCTAGTTGGTGACATGCTTCATCATCGGGTCCCACCCAAGGTACCGAATGTACCTTGGGTGTGCTGCGACGCCTGGATACAGCGGAGCTGGTTCTGTGCAGTGAGTGTGAAGTGAGAGTGAGATGAGTGTGGTTAAAAAGCTGTCCGTAGGGTCCCGTTCAGGTAACAAAAGGACTATTTTAATGTATGGGCCCTCAGCAGTGGTTAAAAAAGAGAGGTGGATATCTCTGGAGTTAATTAGGTTCCGATATCCTGGTCAACATGTTTCAGCCAGTCTCTCTATACTGGGCTGGCTTTCTTCAGGACCTTATGTGTGTGAGGTTAAAATGGTGGTCTGGAACAAAGTGTGTAAGAGACCATCTATGTGGTGCACTCGCTAAGGTGCATTATGTGATAGAGGATGATTTCCTCTAGCGACGCATACTCAGGAATTGTCTGAGAAATGCCCCATGAGTTCCGTGGGGGGCCCGACCTATTGTCACACTTTCTTCAAGATCAAGGGCCCGTCTCCGTACCTAGTCTGGCCGCATCGGAACTCCGACGGTCTTCTAAAAACACATATGTGTCGCCATACATACACATGTCAAACAGTATTTTTCCATTCGGTAACCTGTTGCCGAATCACAAAATGGGTTTGCGATTCGGTATTTGGAAGGGGCGTGTTTAGGGCATCCCTTCCAAATACCGAATCGTAACGGTATGTATGAATGTTTTGTGATCATGAATGTGGTCACAAAACATTCGCATTTTACCACCAACTTCAAGTTGGTGATAATCCATTCTCAAACTTTGTGAATGTATGCAAAAACTTTTCATTTTTCTTTTGTAAAGCATCCCATTTTCCTTTAAGGAAAACGGGCTGCTTTACAAAAGAAGATTGCTTTATTTAAAAGCAATCACAGACATGGTGGTCTGCTGACCTCAGCAGGCCACCATCCCTGTGATTTTTGCGATTCCTAATGGGTCGCAAATTGCGACCTACCTCATTAATATTCATGAGGTGGGTCATTTGCGACCCCCTGGGAATCGCAGAAAGTCTTCAACACACTTTCATACATGCCGTTTTGCGATTTCCTAATCGCAAGGATTCACAATTAGGGAATCACAAAACAGTTTCTTAATACATCCGGCACTATATGATACAACAGCTGAACCATGCTTTGCTCTACAAATGATGTATGTTGGTATCTCACCTGCTACTGCCACAGGTGCTTGCTTTGTAGATCAACCCCTCAACATCAGCTGCTGAACCAGTGTCCTTTAAAACACTAGTCTGCTCATCCAGCAGCATGAGGGAAGAGCAACATGAAATTTAAGTTATGTGAGTATGGGACAAGAGAACATGGACACCTTACACAAATATTATCGATGCAAATAGATGTGCATAAGACACGTGGCATATTCTATTCACAAGGATAAAAGCATCTAAGAACATGCATTGGCAAGAAATGTGAAATAATATTGATAAAGTACAAATGAAGACATAAAGTAGAAGATGTCAGATGGTCACAGGCTTATCTGACCTATGTATGGGAGAGGGCTGAATTACTGCTGTCAAGAGGTACCCTGATGTAATTTGAGTTGTTGATCACAGTGTGGTCATCAAGGGTTGTTGTATCACTTTAGTTGGTAAGAAGTATATCAAAGTAATGAGAAATCGCAACGCAAATAGTATGAAGGTATTGTGGGTATGTATTTGATGCACAGTACATCAACAACACAGGGTCCTCTCTGTGTACATCAACTTCAATAAGATGTAATTAAGGTGACATAGCAGTGCTGTGTCAGAGTGTTAGGTCTAGTGGCAAAGAATATCAAAGTCATTGGTTAACTACTATTGGAACATGGATGCTTAGAGAGATGGGTGACTGGGGAAATAAGCATATCATTGCATAAGAAATAGCCCAATGTATGTATAAATGTGTTTACCTTAGAACACTGACATATAGTCTATCAGTTCACACATTAGAACTGCTGTTGAAAAATAACTTGCTAAAAAGTAGTGTATTTAAAATGGAAAATGCATATTCTGTCATTAATGTACAGGGAGATATGTTTAAACCAAACACAAATGAGCAGGCAGTGTAAATACCACAGTCTAACATCTGTCTGCGGCCAGTCCACTTTTGCTGGTGTAACGCTAGGAGCAGTAGTAAAGGTGGTGATAATGTGACAACACAGGACATTTAAAATTGTAATAAAACATCAAGAGGCGACGCATATCTGTGGCCTATTATATGATAATGTAAGCTTTAAATAAATTAATTGTCTCAGCATATTTAAATACAGGTAATTAATAGTAGTATTAGGATACAACAAAGAAAGATTTGAAATCTCCCTATCGTATGGGAGTGACCTCGATAGCACAGTGGTACAATTTCAAACACGTTTATACATCTTTGAGCAGTGAAATATCAAGATTACCATAAATAAAAAGATAAAAGAATCAATCAAATAACATAAACTTCTGCCAATAGGGATGAATGAGAAAAACATGTTTTTATACTTGTATAAAAAATGTCACTCCGTTTTTTCAAAAGTAAAGGTTTTCAGTGCTCCAGTGATCACACAGTGAAATGAAACATTGAAGCACAAACAGTTGTGTTTAATCAAACATGTGAGAAAGTTGGCCTGGACATGATCCATCCTGTCCAATCAATAAATTAGAGTTGTCCACAGGTGACATAAGATTACTTTTTGCCAATAACTCTTATTGTTGACGTTTTGATCCCATAAAGAGTACTGGGATCATCAGCAGGACCATTCACAAATTATACTACTAGCAACTTTGCTACTTATTGTTAAATAAGGATGATGCTTCATTGTGTTTGAACGGGCAGCTCCTGTTTGGTGTACATGAGAGCATAGTGATATACCTGCTTAGATTGTAGGGATGCATGTGGTGACTGTCCATTTGCTGCCCTGCTGTAGTTGTTACTGCTCCTACCCCAGCTCATGCAACCAATGCCCTACTAATGGGGACTGTATGGGAGAAAGGAATAATGTCTACATATTAACAAAGTAACTTTCCTCTCTTTAAGAGTTGGAGTGTTAGAGGGTTAGTATGAAGATATTTGTGCAATATGGGATAAAATGACATGAGTGGTGTGGCAAAAACTAGGGCAGTGCAAACATTCTGTAATTTGTTTTCACATAATTATGCGGAGCTTCCTAAAATTACACAAAATACAAAACTGGCAGTTGCCACTATATTTTATGCTGTTTCCATGGGCACGAGCTAACTCACATAATTATGTAATATGGCATAATGTAATTTCAGGAATTTCATATAACAAGCATAATGCAAAATTACTGAAATTTCGTGAGATTAGTCCGGCATAACCAAAATTTTACTCTGGGCTTAAAAAACTGGTTTGAAGAAAGGGATGTTGACCTGGCCATACTTTGGTGTTCCCAGGAACAGACAGGCCGTATAGCAGGCCTGGATACATTGTGATGAGGAAACACTCCTCAAGGCGGGTGAAACAAAAAGGGATCCAGGTCTGTGTTGGCCACCTTCATCTTGGAGAACTTCTCCTTCAGACTCCTCCTGTTATCTTATCACTTCTTTTTGATGTTCCCTGGGGTGCATGTCTCCACCCTCAATTCATTCACCCTGTCAGTTCCCTCCTGCCATTGTCTCATTCTCTACACTCCACTAAGGGAGAATGGAGGCAGACCTTGTAGTTACCTGTAACGATTTTTAAGTGCTTCCTTCTCTTGAGTGATGTTGATTGCATTTTTGTGGTTGTGGTAGGGCTCTGGCATTGTGGGTAGTCACATAGTTCAAAGTGAAGGAATCAGAGCATAGAGTGTGGGCACTCTATGTGCTTGGAGAAGTAATGTGTGTCAGGTGTTTGTGATTTAGCTAAGTTGTATGTTGTTTCCCTATTCCTTTCCATTGGGAATTCTCCACACCAGCTGCAGAGGTTTTGCCCCAAGAACGGAGATGTCTGCCACATCGGTGGAGATCTCCCCGAGCAGGTGGATAGTTGAAATCCCAGCATAGACCTATCACCAGTAACTCTGCCATTGGAAATCCAGTCATAGGAGACCTCAACACCCATCATACTTCTACCTTTAGAGACTTCCACCCAGAATTGATGAATTTCATTTAGGCAGAGAGCTCCGCCTAAATGTAGGCATAAATCTCCATACACAGAGAGCTTGGTACAGAAAATTACCTTTGTTAATAGGGCCCCTAATCTCCAACCCCAAACCACCTCCCTGAGTAAGCTTTAGATTGGCCGTCTGATGGTCAAGTGTTTCATTCATGCACTCTATCAATCCAAACACTGACATATTTTGCAAAAGCTTCCTATTTTCAAACCCTTTCACCAAACATTTACCTTAGGCACAGTGGAAATACAAAATAAGAAGCTCCTTCCTGCACAAAAATAATCCTCAGAGGCATTTTCTTCTTTCTAAGTGTGCTGCACACTTAGAATGCGGAAACAACGAAGAGAAATAAAGATATTTCTTGATGTTGCGCCTCCCCTGGGAAGGCGTAGCATTTTGACACATTCCCAGGCTACCAGTGTTAGTAAATCTGGGAATGTACCAAAATCCATTGGTGGATGTGTGGGAACACCCATGCTCCACTCATGGAACGCCACCCTGGGGCAGAGTAACGCAAGGCTGCGTTTTGCACTGCTTCATGCACAACAGAGTTTATTCTCACACTTTTGACCTATACCCATGCATAGGAGATGTATATCAAAATATTGACGACAAAAATATCGACCTCCCAAAAAATTGTGGCAACATTATAGACTACTAGAATATCAACACACCTACGCCAAATGCGTCTTTTAATAAAAGTATTAAAAAATAAGTGTTCCACTGATCTAAAGTCATAGCAGATACTTTAGAAGGAGCTATTAAGAATCTGATGTGGCCTGATCTTACCAGTGCAGATATAACCTTGATCATTTTCATCTTTAATAACTAGGGGGCTGATTAGGATGGCGGGCAGATGTACCCTATCGGGGATGGGGACCGCCCGACATGCTGTCGGGTGTCCCACAGGGCAAATTAGGATGCGACCGCCACCGTGGTGGTCGCATTGTCCATGTTTAACATTGCGGAGCGTGCTGCTAGCTGCAGCACCAGCCGCAATGTAAAAAAGGGATGTTTTACATATCCCTGCACTACGTGACAGGCACCATGCGATGCATGTCACTTGGTACAGAGATCTGTTAAGGGGCACCATAGGTGCCCCCCCACACCCAAAGAAAAGGGCTCGGGTGAAGGGGGCCCACTTCTGGCCCCCAAAGTCCACCCCCGCCCGCCTTTCCATGGCCGGTGAACCGCCATGGAAAGGCTGGCAGGGAGGGACCATCCTAATTCCTACGGAGGTGCCTGGCAGGCACCGCCACCATTGTAGGGATTGGGAGGCCCTCCGCTGCACCGGCCAGCTTAAGGAGCCCGTCGGATTTGTGGTGGTCGAGATTTCCGCCCGCACACCTCCCGCCATCAAAATCTTGCGGGCGGAAAAGCTGCTGAGAATGGCGGTGAGACCACCACCGAGAGCCTGTCGGTGGGGGTCTCCCCGCCATCCTAATCAGCCCCTTGATTATTGAGGCTCTGGACAGCATTGCACCACATAAGGAGAAATTTACCAAGAGGCACGACCAGCACATTCACAGCACATTCTCTCCACTAAGCCAGCTTCTCATCCGGACCCTTGAACTACGTCCTGTTTCCAAACAGTTATTGAGACGTTTGCTCCTTTGATTATCAATCAGTGTTATGCAGCCCTTCAACTGGCTATCTTTTCAACTGTGTGGAAGAAGCCACACGGAATTCCACTGCTGAAAAAGCCTTCATCAGAACCTTAGCAGTTGACCAATTACAGCCCTATCTCTTTACTTCCGTTACCAGCTAAAATTCAAGAAAGGGAAGTTAATATTCAACTCTTGGCCTTTATCAAAGCTAACAATATTTTAGATAAGACTCAAGTGGGCCTCAGCTCAAAGCATAGCATGGAGACCTCTTTACTGCAGGTCTTAGATGGCATCCGGATGATTCTTGCTAAAGTCTTCAGTGCGGCTTTGGTACTGCTTGATCTTAGTGTGTCTTCGACATTGTGTCCCATGGGGTACTCCTACAGAGTCGTCGTTCAGCGGGCATCCAGGGAAAAGCCTTAAATTGTTCTCTCCATGTAGGATGAATCTGTTACATCTGTTAGTTTTTATGTTTGTCTTGCCTCTTTGGCGAGGAAAGAACCCTCAAAAGCTAAATGGGGATAAAACTGAACTATTCCCATCTTCGGTCCTATGTCCATCACACTACCCAATGGACTTTCCAGTGTTGGCCTAGAGAGATAGGAGCTCCCCTAGTTCCACATCCTCTTCAACTATTCTAGATTCTTACCAGGACACTGAAAATGCTTTTTGAAAGACAAATTGTTGCATGCATTTGGTTGTTCAGGTTGTCTTGTCCCGCTTGAATCATTACAATGCCCTTTATTTGGGTCTGCTATTGAAACCTCTGTCTAACCTACAACAGGTCTAAAACTTGGTGTCAGGGTTCTATTTGGTTTGCTGTTCAGCTTATCTGAACCCTACTCGCTGTAGAGAGTCGAATAAGAAATTCCAAGGCCCCAATTTTTCCAGTTCCCTGCGTAAATAGCTCATCCACTCCAGGTTTTAACTTTGCATTCTGGAAATTCTAGTTCCGTTTAGCCCATGTTGAAATCAGGACTGCAGAATCCAAAATGCAAAGCTAAAACCTGGAGGGAATGTGCTTCTCACGCTTAGATCTAGGAAAAACTGAAAATTCTGTTTTTCAAGTAAGTCCTAAACACTCAAATCTTAAATGGGCATTCCTCTATTTTGTTTCCGGCTGTGGAAAGTCTTCAACAGCTTTTCTCCTTTGATGTAGGTAAACTTGTGGGCAGCGTGCGTGACGTAGTCAGTAACCGCCACACCAAAGTCAAATTCTTTCTCCCTAATATCAATACCTTGGGGAACAGAAAATGAAAAAACGGCTGTCAAACTACAATACGTCTTCGCCGACATCTCGGTGCAACAAGCCACGCTGTTCCACAACAGAACTCCAAATAATAAACACGGTTTTGAAATTAATATGGTGATAAATAGCGGATTAAGCCTCCTGATAACAGCTAGTAGCTCAGCTGAAAGGTGCGCGGTTCAAACAAAGGTTTCTGTTGAGAGGGAACAGGTAAAAGATGGATGGTTTGTTAAACATTGCCAGCTTCACCGGTGCCATTCAGCGGTCATAGCTAATGGTAACAAGGGCATTGTGTGGCAGGCCCATTTACTAATTTCAGCCAACTTAATGCTATTTCTTATCTTTGTTGGTCTTGCAGAGATTAAGGTGGTTTCAATGCATTCAATGCACTACACTCCTTCATGAAAAACATTCCTGAAGGTCTAACAGCTTAAGCACACACTTGCAGCAAAGGTAGAGCGGGCTGTCTTTCACAAAATGACTCACCTGGCTTCTTTTCAACCCTACTTTCTAAAAGGCGCTAATTGGAACGCTTTTGTTTTAGTTGTCAGGTCAGCAATTGCTAGCCCCACTTACAATCGATTTCGTATTAAGTGGCACGTGATACATTTGCTGTGGTACAATAATTAAAATGCGCATATTATTGTAAGTTCCATAATTTGGAGCAATGGCGTTTATCTTGTTAGAGCAAACACGATCCCAATCACGCTGTGATTATAAATGTTTTTAAGTGTTGTTGAGTGCTAACATTGTGCCCCAATAACTATAGAAACAAGTTCAAACATTTCGCCATGGTCTGGTTTTCTTGGCCCTCCGGAGCAGGGGCGTAATACAGGCCCCTGCAGTTCAAAGGTCCCTCACCCTTCAGGCGGCCTCGATTACTGCGCATGCTTTTTACGGATAGCGAATAAAATAAACAATCTAAAAGATTCCCTTATTCACCAAACTGATAATCTAACAAGTGCATTTTTATCCACAAGTAAATGTGCACTTTCCATTAATCCAATAATTTGTGCTACATTTCTGTTCAAGACTAGATTAATTTGCGGCATGAGCTGATTCATTATTGGAACAAATAGATTCGAATTTTTATTAAAAAACGGTTATTTCTGCATTTTTTGCAGGATAAACATTACTGAGGAGGATGGTAATTCAAGGAATTTGGTCTAAAGCATAATGTTGACCAAAATGCATCCAATTCACATTTGAGGAAGTTAAATTTACCCATCACTAATCGTGCCATATAAACGTGCTATTTTCTTATGGGTTTTGACCAGCTGGGCTATTGGCCTGATGTACTCTTTCCATTCCCAAACTGTGTATGCGCAGATGGCTCGCTGACTGAGAATGGGAATGCAATTTGCAATGTCACAAATGTTCTAATTGGATGCATGCAAATTGCACATTCACAGGGGTCGCAAAACAACAGTTTGATAGTCCTTGTTTTTGGCTGCAAATGAAGGGATGGAGGCTTGCAAGGGACAGCAGTCCTCTGCTATTGCTTTTGCATTCCAAAAAACAGAAAACATTTTTTAAATGGCAGCCCATGTCCGTTAGAGGTAGCAGTGCTACATTTAAGATAAAAAATCCCGTTTGAGAAAACATTGGGGGAGCAGGCAGTTTTTCTTTTTACAAATACATTTTAACATGTTGGGAGCTACATTAACCATAATTTATCATGAACAGATTTTTTCTAGTGAATGTTTTGACTTTTGATGAATTACTACATCTAACCCGAGGAGCAGATTTTCACCATTTCATGAAGGTCTACAGCCACCTGATATCTTGAGTTTGATTGCTAGGTAGCAAGGGGTGGAAGTCTGATCGGATTTATGGGTGATACCAGCAGTCTTGTATATTGTCCTAGCTTCAATAGTCAACTGTTACAGTGCATGGCCTAGTACTGTGTGCTGTGGAGGTTGACTGCAGGTCTTCGCCTTGGCCAGGCCATCTGTCCAACCCAGCATGAGTCTAATGCCCACTGCACATGGCCTGTGGCTATGCACAGTGGGAGTTCACCAAAGGCTTCTGCACCTAACCTCCTATTTGCCAACCCCTCCCCACTGCCCACATAATTAGCAAGCTTAGCCCCGTTCTTGTGATTAAACTTTCATGCAGATCCACCAAACTGTCCCAAATTTATTATTTCATTTACATGGGTGTCATCAATGGCAATCAATGGCATTTTGCATTACAGATGTGCCATGTAAAGGCCCAGATTATGGCGTTATGCTACTTTATGTAAACATGATTTCTTTCGGGTAAAATGACTATCCTGGGAACTTGGAAACAATGCTAGGAGGCTTTACAGAATGTGGGCAGCTGTTGTTTTTAACACAGGTCACCAATAATCAACTCCTTTCTTACCCCAAGACTTTTTATTAGGTTCTTTAGCAAACCAAAACATACATCAACATCTGACCACCAACAGCAGTTGTGACATAAGGGTTGATGGACATTCGGAGTGTGGAAGTAGACTGGTATTGCCCAGTTCCAACAATACCAGAATTCATATCTGCTGATTTGGATGGTCTAACCAAAAACACAAACACAATATCCATTGATAACACCACAGTATGGTTGAAACACATTATGTAGTGTCCCACATCACCAACACCTCCCGCTCCACCCACCCGGTCACCCCAAAAGTGTTTTCATGCGGTGAAAGCTCTGATTTTGGCATCGAGCAACTCACTTTGTCTGGGGCATGGCTCTAAGTGTTTCCCGCGATAAGCCACCCATCTCTCCCAAGTTTTATAATTCTTCAGAGAGCAACCCCATGCTATGTAGATAAGGCAGTTCTATCCCCTCTTCCACCACTCCAGTGAAGGACCAATACCATCTTCCCAGGCCTGCATGATGTCCCGCTTGGCTATTACCAGGCCTAGCCACAGCAGGGCACGCAGATACCTGTTCCTCATGGGAGATATGAAGCAAGGCACACTGTGGGGACCATGGCAACACCTGCTCCAGTACTCCCTCCAGACAGTCAAAAACTCTCGTCCAAAAGGGCACCAGGACAGGGCAACTCCAGACTGTGTGCAAGAAGTTGCCCTGGTCCACCTGGCATCACAGGCAGGCTGCGGATGCAATCAGCCCCTACACCAGAGCCTCTTCCTCGTGCACTATCCTCTATGTAGGTACCACAGCTGAATGAGGCGGTATTTAGAAGCAATAGCTGCCTCTCTGGGAGAGGCCAGAGCCTCTCTCCAGGTCTCTTCTTCCATGGGGCCCAGGTCACAAGCCCATGTCTCCCTCAGGGGCCTGAGGATATCCGCGTCATTATTGATTAGGGACCGGTATATGGCAGAGATCTTATGATTTGGGATGTGTGTCAGCAGTATTTTACCTTTTAAGGAGCTAAACTCTGGAATCTCCTCTAGGTGGACTAAATATGATGTGAGAGCGTAGCAGAGTTGGAGGTATTTTTAGAATTGAGTCTTGTGGAGTTTGAACTCTTCCTGCAGTACAACAAAAGTCTTCAATGAATTCCCCTTAAGCACGTCCCCCAATCGGGAGTTACTGATACGATCCCAAAGATTAAACCCCTGTAGTCCAACTAGCTGGCTCAGAACCATGCCAGCTCAAAGGGGGGGGGGTCTCCCAGGAGACTCATCACCCTCCATCCCATGGTCGCCTCAGCATCCCTCCAGGCTTCTAGGACCACTCCCATGGCTGGGGGCAGTCCCCGGGGATCACACCTCTGTACAGTAGGTGACGGAGCGGTTGTGCTCCCAGCGCACAGCCCTCAGAAGTGTAAGCTGGGTCCCCAAACCCCCTGACCCACCAGTCATTCAGGACAGTCAGCTGGGCTTCCCTGTAATAAGATTGTATATCCTGGGTGGCTATGCCACCATCGTAGGTCGATTTACATCACTTGGAGAGGGCGATCCAGGGCGCACCATGATCAACAGGAAGCCCTGGAGTGGTTAATCTAGGCGCGAGAATAGAGGCGTAGGAATAGGAAAGGGGAAGTTCTAAAGTTGGTGTAGCAAACAAATGCAGTAGAGTAACCATTTTGAAAAAAGCTGACCTGCCCAAGAGGGAAACAGGGAGCGCTGCACAGAACTTAAAGTCTGCTGTCAGCCTATCCAGTTGGGTCTGTATGTTCAGCTCCCAGGCACGGGCCTAGTCTGTGATGAAATGTACTCCCAGATACCCGAATCACTAACGATGAACTCCGAGCTCGGACGCCCACATAAAGTCCAGTGATCCCTCGCCCACCACGTAAACCAAGGATTTACCAGAATGTATCTGAAGTCCTTTGAAATTTCCAAAGATTTTCAGCATTTGGAACGCACGCGGCCTGAGTGCCGGAGATCCCTCAAGAAGATGAGCACATCGTCTGTGTGCAGGGCTATTCTCTCTTCTGCCGGGGGGCAGCACTCAAACCTCAACAGTTGTGCATCTATTCTGGTCCAGACAACCAGTGGTTCGATGACTAAGGTGAATAATAGCGGTGTGAGGGGGCACCCCTGCCGTGTCACCTTTTCAACCCAAAAGGGTGGGAAAACAGTTCAACCCACCCTCACCTGGGCAAACAGTTCTGTATAAAGGAACTTCACATAACTGATATACTTGGGTCCAAAATTCATCTTTGCCAGGAGAGAAAATAGAAAAGGCCACCTGACTGAATCAAAAGCTTTGTGGAAGTCTACCTGCAGCAGAGCGCCATCTACGTGACAGCGTCTGGACAAGGCAACCTCGTTGCACACCCTTCTGATATTGTGTCGCATGGCCCTCCCCGGCAAGAAGCCAGATTGGTCTGGGTGAACCAGTGTGTTAATGACTCTAAGTAGACGGTTAGCCAAAGCCTTAGCCCACACCTTGGTCTCTATGTTCAAGAGGGAATTTAGCCAGTATGAGTCACAGTGGTCTGGAGGCTGACAGGGTTTCGTTACAACCATGATGTCTACCATTCTAAGGTTCAAGGGTAGTGGTTTACCCCTCAGGGCCTCCTGAAAGACCATCAACAGATGGGGCCCAGTAAGCGACCAAGTGGCCTTGTGGAACTCGGCAGGGAATCCATCCAGGCCTGGAGATTTTCCCGGATGGAGCAGCTGGAGGACGTCATAGGGGGCATGGCTTGACGCCGATGTGAGGGGAAGCGGACTCCGGAGCTCCGTCCATGGCTTCCCTCCACTATCAATGATCCTGCAATGCGGAGGTGGCCCCTTACCGCACAACTGGGTGCGGAAATCCTGGTGCCCATGTTGGATCACTGCTGAGGGGCATTGGTGCCGCTAAGGGGGTGAAAAAGCAGCTGAATCCCCTGATCGAGCTCCGGGCGCGGCATAGCTAAGATGGCGGCCGAGCGCTGAGACGGAGACTCTCATCGGCTGGGGCAGCGGGAGATCTGCGCTCTGTTTACGAGCGACTGCATGGTACACCAGAGCACAGACCGCAGCGGGATACTGCAGTGCCGACCGCCCAGGGGGAGCGAGCTGGAGTGACGAGATCGCCTGACTCTCCCGGTGCTGTCTTGCGCCTCCAAGATAGCGGCTGAGTAACTCGGAGAGGAGACCTGGCACCGGTGGAGGCGAAGAGCAGCCTGAGGCGGTGAAGCAGAGAGGTGCTGTTTGCGGGTGAGAATACTGGCCACTGGGACGCGCGCCTCAAGCCCGGAACCCCAGCATTGGGTGGTGAGATAGCGGCGAACTTTGGGCAGTGGCACTGAGGACAGAGGCTGATGGAAGACAGAGCGGCTTGGAGGTGATCCGTAGCGTGGAACTACAGCGGAACATTACAGGGAGGGCGATCCTGAGGGGGACGACTGGGGAGGCGAGGAAATCGCCGGAGCCTTCCTGCGTGGCGTTGCCCTCCCAAGATGGTGGCTGTGGGCCACGGTGCAGAGACCTGACGCCGGCGGCGGTGTGCAGCAAGACGAGGTGGTGCAGTGAGGAGGTAGCTGATCGCTGGAGGACCTGCTGACTGTTGAGACGAGCGCCTCGTGCCGAGATCCACAACATTGCGAGGTGAGGTGGCGACTGGACCGGTCCCGCTGCGCAGCGACAGATGTGTGGTGGCACTGAGGTCGGAGGCTAGCTGGTGGCTGGACGGTGAGAGACTGTTGAATTGCACGGAGTGCTGGATGGTGAACTCGTGGACAGCATGGGACTGATTAGTGCACACTGGCGGCTTCTCTGAGGCTTATTCCTACTGTGCAAAAATTATGTAAAAACAAGAGTGTCTCCCTTCTATAACGGACTGGCTGGAACTGAGTAACAGAGAGGAGAAACCACGAAGGCTATGCTGAGGTGCTGCATCATCTGCTAGTTGACGGAGGTGGGCACGGTGGGGTGAGGAGGCAACAGACCCCTACCACGGCTCTTGGGCCTCCATAATTACCTGGACGAACTACGAGTGCCGCAGACGGCTTGTAGGACAAGCACTTCCTTCGTTCACATCTACATCCTCAGGCGGCCACAGGTCACCCCTGATCCTATCGCCGCGGAACTGCGCATATTGGTGAAATTGTTCAGAGGCACTCCAGTGATCGCGTGCAAGCTAATCACGATGGGGAGAGTATCCAGAAAGAAGGGGTTTGCGGTACTGCGCGTCGAGGGAGCGGAACAACATACTGATGACGACGAAGATGTGCCAGAGAGGTGGACAGAAAGTGCTCCTGGGGACCCTACCCTAGCTGACATTATGCAGGCCATCACCTCATCAAGAGAAGCGCTGGAGACAAAGATAGACTCAATAGGAGTGGATCTCACACTGCTGAAAGATAACCACCTTAAACTTAAAGAGAGAGTGACCCTCAATGAGAAAAATATGGAGGAAATCCCGGAGGCGGTTTCTACGTTACAGCGCACTCTGAAAACTGTGGAAACCAGGATCAAGGTGTTGGAGCTAAGGGCGAAGGACAGTCAGGGGCGCTCCCATAGGAATAACCTGCGTATAGTGGGGATTCCAGAACAAGAAGAGGGGGCTGATGCTGTGCAGTTCCTGGAGGCTTGGCTTAAGGCGGAGGTGGCCCCGGAGGGTCTCTCCCCCTTCTATGCGCTTGAACGCGCCCACAGAGTCCCAGCTCGGCCGCCCAAGCCTGGAGCCCCTCCCTGCCCGTTGGTGGCGAGGCTGCTTCACTATCGGGATCGAGACCATATACTGCGACGAGCACGAGAGAAACAGGACTTGCAGATTGGAAATAGTAAAGTGATGATCTTCCCGGATTTCACTAGGGAGGTGCAACGCCAGCGAGCTTCCTACCTGTCCATCAAGCGGAAACTATGCCAGCTGCAACTCCCCTATGCCATGCTGTTCCCGGCACGCCTCCGGGTGATTGATAACTCAGAGACGCATTTCTTTACTACCCCGCATGACGCATGGGAATGGCTAGAGGCCCGACGGACCACTGGAACTCGTACCTCATCACCGGGCTTGTCCCAGCAGGCGCCAATCACTCCTCCGCCTCTCCCGAGAGCCCCTTCACCGAAGGGGCGGAGACTGGAGCGGGACAGAGCTGTGCAAGCGGTGGCGGAAATTAGCCATGGAGACACTAGCCCGAACAGGAATATCAGTGAGCATGGGACGGACAGATCTGAGGGCTCACGGTCCAGCAGCGTGCATGGGGAATCGGATGCCGAACTCCCGGACATTACCCCTCAAACTGTGGACGGCATAATCTGACGCACGCCCATCAGGTCGTATGAAAAGGGGATTCCTGCTGCTGGGAGATGACTTTTGCTAAGACCTGCGCCTAAGGATGGTAGCCTGGGGGCACTGTTGTAGAAGCTGGGGCTATCACCTGAACTAAGAGAGTGGGGGGGAGGCCTGGGGGAGATTTGGGTCCAACAGGGTTAGTTTACGACCCGCCACCCTTTGTGAATAACTGTTCACGTGCATTAGTTTGGATGGGAACTTGTTTGTTTGTACCTGTCCTGGGGAGGGGGAGTTGGGGAGTTCTTATTTTTGAGGGGATTTGGTTTGGGACCAGGCAAGTTGCTATGGGGGGACTACTTCAAGTTAGGACACGGCTCACACATGGGACCCGCCATAGGTATTAAATGTATATCTTGGAACGTTAGGGGGATGCAACCATGATCCGGCGTCATAAAAAACATACATACCTGATTAGAAGAGGGGTACAGATTGCCCTATTGCAGGAAACCCATTTATCGCAGAAAGAAGGAACTGCATTGCAGCGACGATGGAGGGTGCAGGTGTTTTATACTACATACTCGGCTTTTGCCAGGGGGACTCTGGTCTGGGTGCGAGCGGGAGTCCCTTTTCAGTGTGTTAGGCAAATAATAGACCCAGAGGGCAGATTCGTGGTGGTCTCGGGGAGATTGGACGGACGGGATATAGCGATAGGGAGTATCTATGCCCCTAACATAGATCAGCCTACATTTTTAGCGCAACTTTCACAGACACTGGCATTGGTGTTAACGGGATCGGTGCTGTTGGGGGGGAATTTTAACAGTATTACTGATGTCAGTTTAGACCGATCCCACCCGCCACTTCCTGACGCTCCCACACACAGAATTGCTGAGGCTAGACGAGACTGGCAACGCCACTGGGGGTTGATGGACACCTGGAGAGCCCAACATCCGGGGGAGAGAGATTATTCCTACTTTTCTGCCTTACACAAGTTACACGTTCGCTTAGACTTGATCCTGTGCTCCCCGGATGTTCATGGAGGGATCAGTCTGAGTGAATACTTGACTAGGACGATTTCTGATCACAATCCCCTGCTGGTGTCCTTGGACTGGGTACGGATTAGGACTAACATCCCTAGCTGGCATTTAAGACCGGAAGCATTGGAGGATCCGGTGTTTCGGGCCACGATAAGCACTGCTATTGAGGATTATTTCCTCGCTAATGCCAATACAGCGACAAGCCCACTCATTGAATGGGATGCTTTTAAAACCGTTATTAGGGGCTGTTGCATTGGAGAAGTAGTGGGGGTGCGGAAGGTTCTCCTGCGTGATGTACAATGCGCGGAACAGCAACTTAGGGAGGTAGAGAAGGATAGACCGGAGAGAGTGGATAGGCAAGATGACCTCCTTGCAGCCAGAGAAACAATGGCGACACAAGTAGAAAAGTTGCGGTGTTTCGATTATAGGGCCTATATTGCTCGGGCCCATGCTGAGAGAGATAAGTCTGGAGCGTTGCTGGCTTGGCTGGCCAACCCAGCACGCAGAGGGACGACAATACTGGAACTGCGGGGGCGGGACGACGAGGTCTGTTATAGCCAGCGGGATATTAATCTCCAGTTTTTGGAATATTACACTGTGCTGTACCAGAGTAGGCTTGACCCAGCAGTGCTAGAGGAGGTGGGATTTCTAGAGGATTTAGAACTTCCTCAGATTGCTGCTGAGGCTGCAGAGACCCTAGGTAGAGACGTTGAAATTGGGGAGGTACGGGGCGCCATCAAACACATGGCCAGGAATAAGACACCGGGGACTGATGGGCTCCCGATTGAGTTTTATTTGACGTACGTAGACATATTGGCTCCCCAATTGGTGGCCCTATATAATAGAGCGAGACGTGACGGCTATCTACCCACTTCAACGAGGGAAGCGGTAATCATTCCGCTTTTAAAGCCTGGCAAACCAGCTTGGGACCGCACTGCGTATCGGCCCCTCGCCATGCTCAACTTGGACTATAAGATCTTAAGTCGCATATTGGCAAGCCGACTGCTAGTCCACATGTCGACGCTCGTACATATGGACCAGGCGGGCTTTATTCCGTCTAGGAATACAGCAATGAATATACGTAGACTTCTACGAATATTGGACACGAACACGTACAACGTACAACATCTACAAAGAGGAGGCATGCATTTTATCAATCGATATTGAGAAGGCTTTTGATAGCCTCGAGTGGCCGTACCTTTTTAGAGTCCTGAGAGCGTTCGGGTTGGGAGACGGTTTCGTAGCTTGGACGGCAATCCTATATAAGAATTCTACCGCTAGAGTTAGAACGGGAGGGCTGATTTCGGATGCCGGCTTGGTGGGCAGGGGGACGAGACAAGGTTGCCCGTTGTCTCCCCTCTTGTTTGCGCTGGTGGTGGAACTTTTGGCCGTGCACGCTAGATCAGGCCGCTACTATCAGGGATTAGAAGTGATGGGACAGCTCCAATATATAGCACTATATGCGGACGATCTCTTGATGTTTCTAGCTAACTCTGGAATGCTTTACGAGGAGCCAAAGATCTGTTGGGTAGACTGGGAAGAGTTGCGGGTCTTAAGGTAAACTGGACCAAGACGTGCCTTTTCCCTGCTATTGCGGAGAGGGTTGGTCCACTAGAAACAGAAGGCGTGCTGTGGGAAAACAGATGCCTGACTTATCTGGGTGTTAAAATATATCACAACCCTGTTGATTTACTAGAAGGCAACATAGGGAGAGCGATACGAAGCGCCAAAAGTAGTTTTGAGTTCTGGGGGTCCAACCCGCTATCAGTGGCAGGTAGGGTAGTACTATTAAAGATGGTCACGCTGCCTAGACTGCTTTATTATTTTGGATCGCTGCCACTCTGGATCCCGCACAGACTTTTTGCCCAATTCAACACCCTGATCACGGGGTTTCTGTGGGGCACCAGAAGGCGGAGAGTAGCGCTTACCACTATGATGAGGCCCAGGGCAGAGGGTGGATTTGCAGTGCCAGATTTTGAAGCCTATTATCATGCAGCTCAATTGCAGTGGTTCACGAAATGGATGGCGGTACGCCTCTGGAATGCAGAGCACCCTGGAGGTTCGGACCCGAGTTTGCAGCTCCTATCCCGTATGTTGTTGCGCCTCCCCTTGAGGGATGGGGCGGCTCCTTCGGATCTACGGGCAGTGCGCCGGTGTTGGAATCGGTCCTTTGGACGGGCTCAGATAAGATCCCCTTATGCGCCAGAGATTCCGTTGTTGGTCTGCGAGGCCCTGCCCCATGGTGGGGACTGGCATAGACAACGGACATGGGGGGAGGCGGGAATCTCTACTATCGGAGATTTTTATGAGGACAATACCTTGCTCCCTTTTAATGATCTATTAGAGCGGTACGACCTCCCAAGAGGGGATTTCCTTCTACATGCTACCCTGACGGCAGCTATCCGGAAACATTTTGTGGGAGGGACTGGCGGAACCTCAGACCTCCCTGGTTTGTCAGTATATAGTGATCGCTGATGGAACGATTAAGGCGGTCACTTGCCTCTACCGACGCCTCACGCAGGAGACACGACGACCTCTGACAGCCCTACGTCTCAAATGGGAAGCGGACTTAGGCGAGACCATCGACGAGAAACCATGGGGAGAACTGGTGGAAAGGGCTTGGAAAAGCTCTAGAAATGCGCGCTTCCAGCTGATTCACTTCTTTGTCCTCCACAGAGCGTATCTTATCCCGCGTAAGATTAATGAATATTTTGGGGCCCAATCCACCTGCCCGAGGTGTAACCTGGAGGAAGCAGGGTTTTTACATATGTTTTGGGACTGCCCGCTTTTGGGAGAGTACTGGAGAGAGGTGACGACTAGGTTAGCGGACACGACGGAGCGTGACATAGCGCTGACACCAGGGTGCTGCCTCCTACATTGGTTCCCTCACACTGCCAGGAACAAGGTCACTAGCAAGTTTATAGACCTGTGGTTGGTGTTGGCCAAAAGGGAACTCACAAGCCATTGGAAGGCGAAAAATGCCCCTAACGTGCTGAGATGGACGAGGGAGCTTATAAGATGGGCAGACTGTGAAGGGATCTTCCGACTGCAAATGGCCCAAAGAACTGGGAGCGAAAAGACATTGGAGGCGGCGAGGGCATGGGTGGCATTAGTGGAGTTTTTGAAACAGCCGAGTGATGACAATGATGTACCCCCTGACGCTGCAGACCCTGTTGTGGGGGACTGAGCGCTTGATTTACTGGGCGACCCGGACTGATGCCCGTGGGCTTGGACTGCCCAGTGGAGCTACTGAGCAGCGTGACCCCACTGTGGAACTACAGTACCGAGAATAATATGCCCGGTGCACTATTGGACTGACCAGCATTATCATGCAGGGAATCCGGTGAATAAGCGACATGCCTGGGGGGCGGGGAGGGTGGATTTTTGGGGGGGGGTGTTCTTTTTTTGGTTTGTTAGAGGTTAATTGAGGAGCAGAATACTGTGATGATACCTACCGAATACATGCGGTACCAAGCACTACAGAACTGAAGAAGTTAGGCTGCATCAGGTGAACCACTATTTCCTTGCGCTGGAGCAGGAATAATGCCTCCTTGCGGAAAGACAACCTGAGATTAGTATATATAACTATAGTAGGATGTACACTGGAATTAGATTGTAATTACAGTATTATCTCTGTGATGCTATTGATTGTTCTATCACAAATCAATAAAAGACTGTTTAAAAAAAAAATGGAGCAGCTGGAGCGCCCCCCAACTCGTCCACCATGATGTCAAGGTCCAAGGCTCGTCTGTCCTCATCAGAGAGGAAGTGGGTCGGAAGGTCCCACACAAACGCCTCTACCACTGAGGGGCTCTCTGTTTCTTGACAAGCATATAATGCCTCATAGTAAGCTGCAAAAGCCAGAGCGATGGGTTGATCCCCATCACTCGCTCTTCCTGGGCAGTCAAGAAGTAGGGAATAGGGTCCCGGGAGGCCATCTTCGAGCAAAGCCAGTGCAGGGTTTTGCTAGGCTTGTCACCCCACTGATATATACAATTCTGGGTATCTATCCAGGCCAGTCGCACCTCATCCAGCAGGGTTTGGAGTAAAACCAATCCTGTGTGATCGCGTTTGAATTTTTAGGGGAAAATCTAGTAATTTCAGTCCAGTACTTTGCAACATGCCTGATGTTTGGTGGAGGGAAGGCACCATTATTTTTCCTTTGGGGTGGGGGGGGGGTTAAAAAATTTTTTGTTGTTGCTGGATGGATTAGAGTTTGGACAGGTGCAGGCAAGCCCATGTGGATATGGGATTAGGATCCAGATAAGAACTTAAAGACAATGGACATTTTGGCAAGGGAGAGTTCTATATATTTCTATAAATTTCTGCTTTTTACTTGTGATTTTGTCTAGATTTGTCATTATACTGCAGTTTTTTTTATTTTTTGAGGCCTAGTGTTCAGTAGGTCATTGACATATGTTTTAATGTGTCATCCACATTCTGTCTGCTGTTGTGCTAGAAAAATATGGTATTATTTTAAGGGTTGTTGATGACCATTAAGTCATGCAAAATTTGGGGTATGCTTGTTATCTACGTGGGCCTGTTGGTGGCTAGGGTGAGTGTGGCTTAGAGTCCAGGCATATGTAGGCAGACATTTTCCTTTGTTCTCAGTCATCTTCTTCCCCTTGTGCTTGCCCACTATTTTGAGTGTGTTTGTTTGTCTATGTGTGACATGACTTGAAAGTCTTTGGCTGGGGTACTTGTTGCTTAGGGATTTGTGTGTTTTATGTCAGTTCCATGTTGCTGTGCTATTATTTTTAATCTTTTTGAATTTTTACATTCTTGTTGCTGGTTTACTGGTTCTATATAGGTCCGCGGATGGGCCCAAGCACATTTTGGGTAGATATTTGTGCAATTCTTGCCTTGCAATGCTGAAAGATTTTCTTGGTGGTAAGGGCAGGGGAAAGGGGCTCTATTCAAGGCAGGCAGCCAGGTTCTTTTTATCCTCCATGCCTTCTTCCTTTCCAGGCCACATGCTCATTGACCATTTTGTGAAAAAGATGTGTAGTCTAGATTTGTCATTATACTGCACTGTTTTACTTTTTGGGACCTAGTCTTCTGTAGGACATTGATATATTTTTAATTCATCTTCTATGTTCTTACAGTGGCAATGCCCTCAAAGCTATTTTCACTGTAGTACAGTTAACTGTTCCATAGGAAAGCATTGAGATACATTATTACATTCAATAAAGTTATCTCTGCTCAGGAACCAGCTACAGAGTTCATTCTTGTACTTTTTAATATATATCACAAGCCCAATCCCTTGGTAAAATTGGTTTGCAATACATTTTTATAAAAGGTACTTTTAAAAAGTCACCTTTAACCTGCTTAAATCCTCTAGAAGCCCATTTGCCTGAGCTACCAGCTGCCACCCAGGAGCAGAATAGCTCCTTGATTAGGTGTGAATTGGCTCAGAGAGCTGAGGCAAAGGCCTTCGGTGTGGGTAGGTGTCCTGTTCCTCTGACAGGATAACCATTTGGGCAGTGCCATGGAACTTCATTTTCTTCAAAGTGACCTGCCCTGTCACAGATAGATATCGTTCACACCTGGTCCTGCCCCTTCTGTTGTCATACGAGCCAGCCAGCCTCCAATCCCATTGGGAGAGGGCTGCCTCCACAACCGGTTTTGAGGGACCACAGGCGAGGGGTGCCTCACTTCCCTGACCACACCTCTAGGACATGCTCTGCCATCTTGGTTTTAGGTAGAGAGATGATCCCTGGTATTGTTTGCAATAGGGCACACACAAACTGTTGCAAAATTGAGTACATTTGCCTTGGGGAACGTTTTCCCTATTGGTTAGGGAGAGGCCAGGGGCAACCGCCACCTGCAGGCTAGTGCCAAGCATAAATGTGGCACCCCTGGCACCCTCTTCAGAACACTACTGGACTTGTGGAAGACAGAAGAAGGACTTCACCTGCTGTTTAACTTGTGAGGAGAACCCTAAGGGCTAGACATGCTCCCACTTGTACCCAGGACTAAGAAGTGGACTCCAAGGGTCACCCAGCAGACTTCCTGTTAAGCTACAGGTACACAAAACTACAAAAAGCCCACTTTCCTGAAGGAGCCCAACGGACCAATTTTAATTGGACCTGTTCTGAACTCTGCTGGTGTTTTCTGTTGAAGTGAGTCCTGAACCCTCAGTGCTGTTCCCAAGGTACTGGAACCTTTGGCTGGTGTCAGAGTGTACTCCTTCTGTATAACCCTAAAGCCTGGGACTTAGACATTTTTTCAATACTTTTTGTCTGGAGAAGCTCAGAAAAAAAACAGCGAAGTCAATCCAATGAAGGTGCGTTGCAGCTGGACCAAAGATTCAGGTTGCTCCCACTTGGAGCTTTTCTGCAGCAGCAAATCTATTTTAGAGGGATGTCGCAGAGAAGGTAGCTGGCCTCGCAGAGCCCAATTTGTTGACAGCTTGCAGCTTGGCCCCACTGGAGGAATCTGAGCTCTAAAACAGTGACTAAGTCCGAAGGCAGAAATCTTCAACGGGCGAAGATGCCAAAAGTATCTGACCAGCGAGGCACCTTCCTGCAGGGCCGGACTGGCTGTAGCGGACACCGGACTTCTCCCCGGTGGGGCCGGTTTTGGGCCCCTGGGGAGCCGTTTTTGTTACCGGCGGCTCCCTGTAACAAAATCGGCCCTAGCAAACAGCTCAGCCGCACCCCCCCCCCCGGGGGCCAGCCGAGCAGTTTGCCAGGGCACGTTTCGGTTCCCAGTCCAGCCCTGCCTTCCTGGGGCGCAAAGTTTGAATTTCTCCTGGTTAGGGCTTTCCCTTCAAAAGTCATCTGCTACACTAGGACTTCGTGCAACGACTATTCAGCCTCATGGAACCCATCCCAGCCACAGCCTGCTGCTTTGCACCACTGAGGATTTTTCACTTCCATTTCTGAGACTTAGGGCCTGATTTAGAGTTTGGCAGTCCATAGGACCGGCGAACCCGTGGTGGCGGTCCGACCACCGCCACACTGCGGGACCACCAGCATTAGTTCGACTATGGTTGTCGGACCACCACAAAACCACCGGCACCACCAGGATCAAGGAACCCATGCGGTGGAGGCAGTGCTGGTTGAGGCAGCAATATGCAGGCGGTGCCACTACAGCACCACCAAGCACATTACGAGTTGCCTACCTCCAGCTTTCCCATGGCGGTGAGCCGACCATGGAAAGGCTGGTGGTCAGGTAACACCCCCTAGTGCTTCTGGGCCTGGGGGTGCATGCAGGAGAGCAAATGTTGTGCCCCCCTATAGATTTTCACTCCAGTTCCTGCATGGTGCAGCATGCACCACATGGTGCATGCCACACCATGCAAGAACATCCTGCTGTGTCACAGAGGTGCCTGTCTGAGGCTCACCTATGGGCCTTTAGACAGGCACTGCTGTGACACCGCCGCAGCACTTCCCACCCGCCAAGAATTACAATAGTAATCCGGCGGGCGTTGAGAGTACGGCTTTGGCGGTCCTCCCGCAGGGCACTGGCGTGGTGGCCTGTAGGAGGACCACCAAAGTTGTAATCAGGCCCTTAGTCGGAAGGTAAAAGTTCCAACCAGAATGAGCCTGGTGTTTGCATCTGACCCGCACTCCATTGCAGATGGCCTTAACTTTTGACTTTGCCCCAGTCTAGCACAAACAGTTTCCCATGGTTGACACTTTGCGTTTTTGGTGCTAGCTTTCCTTGAAACTTTAAAAATTCATATATATGATTCCTCTAATTGGATTTACGTAATTTTGGTGTCATCATGTACCATAAAATGTTCTCTATTGCCTGTGAGATTTTTAGTATGTTGTGTTTTCGACTTTTTAACTGTTTTGGTGCTTCTAAGTGCTTTACACATTTTCTTAAGTTAAGCCTGTCTGTTCTGTGCCATAGTTACCAAGGGTTCAGCTCAGGTTTAAATTACTGAAACTTTACTAGACCTAACAACATTAGTGGCATTATTACTTGTGGTGGACTACCATTCACCCCAACTAATAATCTACTTTCTCACATAGAGGATGTAGCCTTCATTCTTCTTTAAATAAGGGCTACTGGCTGTATCCTGCACTGATTCAGGAGCCTTAATTCAAGTACATTTTTTCCTTTTAATCTGACAATGACAATGGGTCCAACTTGGTGCAACTTTGGGATGGGACCCTGGAATGGACAAGTAATTGGTAGATAACCAGACCTTCTAATCTGTCTTTAACATTGGTCCTGCATTATTTTTAATGTCTGCAAATTTCTTGTTTTGATCCTTGGGGCCTGATTTAGATTATGGCGGTCTTACTACCAGTCTGCCTCGGTGGCGGGCCCAAGTACTCAGTCGACCTGATGGTGTTGCACTTGTTGTACCTAGATGCATATGTGATTCACAGAAGACCGCGGCGGCAAACCTCCCTCCATCGCTGTCCTGACGGCGGGACCTCACCAAGCCTATTTGGATGTTCCCGTTGGTCTGGTGGTGTCCTGGCGGTGGAGTGCTGACTGGGGTGACTGTGGTGGTGGTGAGACAGGTAAGTGACATTTTATTTTTCACATTTAATGCATATATGTTGTTATGTGTATATATGTGTATCTAGGATATGTGTAGGAGGCATATTGTGTACATACCACTTTGCACACCACCAACATACACACGCCATGCAATGCAAACATGCACGCATCACTCATACCTACCTTCCATTCCATCGAATCGGGCTGCCGGCAGTCATGGTAAAGGTGCAGCAGGACAGGCAGGACATAGACCACACTGAAGAGAACAAAATCGCAGCTTTCACCCCAAGAAAAGGTACGTTTAAACCCCTTTTCCTACCTTTCCGCCGGTTCAAAATCGTAGGGATTCCCGTCAGAATTACCTTAGAAGGTAGCCAGAAACAAATCTGGAGGGCGATAATCCTGGCTGGACTCCCTCTGCTGACTGCTGCAGCTCATCCCACTGTAGGGGCAGGTACCGAAATCCTGGTGGAGTCGGCGGTACCGTGGTGGTATTCCCTCCCGTTGCCAGCCAACATCTCAATAAGACAGCAGTACCACCAGGTAGGCGGGCAGGAAGACCGGCAAAAAACCGATGGTGGGACCGTTCCTGCCAACATCTAGATCAGGCCCTTAGACCTTCCTAAATGAACTAATGCTGAATCTTGGGTCTTATTTATGTATGGCTTTAAGTAGAGATTAAACAGAATGGAGAATAGAGGAGGAGAAAGTAGATGGCCAAATGAAGGGATGGAGACCTGTTGAACAGAAAAATGGCTATCCCACAGAAGTGAGCAAGGTATAATTGTAGGGCAATTCAGCTATTGGAATACATTGAACCCACAGTTCTGAGTGATTTATTGAAAAAACATCTTAAATATTGTTCAGATGTTTTATTACATCTTTCTGTCTGGGAATGGTAACTCGTGTACATAAAATGTATCACTCCAAGTTGTTTCAGCAAAGTTCTCCAAAATCGAGCTATAAATTGAGACCCTCTGTCTGTAATGATAACATGGGAGCTCATATAGTCTGGGAGCTGGTGAAATCTTTTCCAATTAAATAAAATGCCCTGTCTATGTAAGGTAGACAATTACTACCAAGAAAATAGTCTTTCATTCTGGAGAGGGTAAATCCATTATATAATCCCTCAAGATTTGTGACCAGCATTGTTAAGGTGTTGGTAAGGGTTGCAGCAATCCTACTGGTTTTCTTCAGGGACCTTGACATGCACAGATGCCACATTCTTTTACAAACGTCTCAGTTTCTCCCTTCATTTGAGAGCAAACAAAATTGATGGGTTAGGTTCCTATGTTTTATGTATCCCTAGGTGTCCTGCCACAGGGGATTCTTGTCCCCATTTTAAACAAATTTTTTCATTTGAGGATATGGAAGGAAAATCTTTCACTTGTGCCAAAGAAGCTCTTTCTCTACCGTTTCTCTACCGTATGGTATGTGGGATTTTGGCAGACCACTCTGCTATGTTCAGATTTTATACCTTTATTTTAGGGATTGCAAAACAGTTTTGTCATCTTCATTCATCTTTCCTGTTAGCACCAGTGGTGGTCGAATAATTCTGCTCCACAGGTGGGGTTCGCTGAGTTTTGCCCACTCCGGGTTCTGCTTTGAACGCGGAGTCCCACTAAAACTCCACCAGCCACCATGTGACTGAGTGTTTTTCTCACGTGTGGCTCGCCAAAGTTAATATATATCCAGCATATCTCTATAAATGTCATTGACAAATTGCTGAAACGCCACTTAGGGAGTGTGGTTGCATAAACCAAACAGCATGACTAAATATTCAAAATGTCCTAATTGTGTATTAGAGGCAATCTTCCACTCATCTCCCTGTCTGAGTCTCACTAACTTGAATGCACCTCTCAAATCCAACTTAGAGAATATCTCAGCTGATTTTATTTGGTCGAACAGGACAGAGATGAGTGGCAATGGATATCTATTACATATCATGATTGCATTAGGTTCTCTGTAGAGAGTGCATGGGTGGTACTTCCCACCTGGTATAAAGAAGATATGAGTGGTGAATGAACCCATTCTGTAGATTTTCCCTTAAATAATCACAGAGCACCTCATCTTCTTTAATGGTCAAAGGATAAATGTGACTATCAGGAATCTTAACTTCTGGGAAAGATCAATTGGACAGTCATAAGTAAGACTCCTAGTTGTATGGTATTTATTTTTTTAACATTTCCATCTGTATTTATCCACATTTATATTTATGGCCATTTTATTGGTATTTATTCACATTTCTTTTATGTTGGGAGAATACATGGAGTCATAAAATGGTATATTTCCACATTTATTTACCTAATAAAGATGCACTCACACTTTGATAAATGCAAAAAGAACAATTGATAAATAGAATGCTGAAAAATGTCAAACATTCACTCCAGTACAGAGATCTGGGCCCAAGTCCATCGCTTTTTTGCTCCCCATGCCATTCCAGTTTAAACCCAGCCATATCAAATCAGTCTTGACTCTGCTCTCCATGGGACCAGTCCAGCCCGAACTGCCAGGCCAGGTCCTCACTGGACAGGAAACGAGCATCCTGGGACCGGTTTCGGGGTATTACCCCTCATCAGTCAGGCTAGCTTAACCCCAGTGGCATGGAGAGCATGGGACCCACGTCTGGGGATACCATCCCACTCAGGGTGACAAATGCAAAAAGAACAATTGATAGACAGAATGCTGAACAATGTCAAACATTCACCCAAGTACAGAGATCTGGGCCTAAATCCATCATTTTTTCTCCCCATGCCACTCCAGTTTAAACCCAGCCATATGCAAATCAGTCTTGACCCTTGCTCACTTTGCCACTGGATTCAAGCTAGCCAGGCTGATGAGGGGTGTTACGCTGAAACCGGTCCCAGGATGTTTGTTTCCGGTCCAGGGAGTACCTAGCTTGGCAGTTCAAGCTGGACTGTTCCCATGAGGAACAGGGTCAAGACTGATTTGCATATGACTGGATCTGAACTGGGGGCGGGGGGGGCGAAGTGAGCAGAAGAACGATGATGTATTTAACCCAGATCTAATAGTGACTGTGGGTGAGTGTCTGAAAAGTTTCAGCGCTCTGTCCATCATCTTATTTTGTTTGCTTTGTTCACCCTAAGTTGGCAGGGTATGCCCAGACCTGGGTCCCTTGTTCACTTTGCCACTGGATTGAAGCTAGCCTGGCTGATGAAGGGTGTTACCCTGAAACCGGTCCCAGGATGCTTGTTTCTGGTACAGGGAGGACCTAGCTTGGCAGTTCGGGCTGCACTGTTCCCATGAGGAACAGGGTCAAGACTGATTTGTATATGGTTGGGTCTGAACTGGGGTGGTGAAGTGAGCAGAAGAATGATGATTGATTTAACCCAGATGTAATAGTGACAGGGGGTTAGTGTCTGAAAAGTTTCAGCACTCCATCCATCATCTTTTTGTGTTTGCTTTACTCACACTTTGATGCCTGTCCAATTTTAGCAAATTAAGCAGCCAAATATAACAAAATACTACACCTACAGGGAAATATTAGCATTATATACAAATATATGTTAACATTTGCCTGTATTTAAGGAAATCTGACCCTGTTTTTAAATCTCCATGGTGTGTATTTGCTTAGCAGTTGGTCTGGAATTCATGAAGGACAAGGAGAGTAAGTTACAAGAAGCACAATTTTTGGTATTTTTCCACTTTGAAATATAAATACAGACAGTAAATAGATTGTTTTCTGTCTGCATTTATCTGTAAAAATCAGTATAAACTGAAAGCTGTAAGCCTTAGTCATAAGGCTGATGTGATAGTAACAGATCTGCTCCTTTTACTGAACACACCTTCATATTCTTGATAGGTACTGAAGGGGAATTTAGTCTGTGACACCCCACACATTAAGGATATTTTAAGAACAATGGTTCAGGTGTGGCCTAAAAGGTCCAAAAGCAAGGGGTGACCCAGAGAGGGCACTGTTTTTCAAAAATGAAATTAATTCAATAGGGAGCGAGAAAAAGAGTCTGTAAAGGGTCATGTAGGTCACAGGATGACAGATATTTATTCGCAAAAACTTTCAGTTTTAGGGTGCTCACACAATAAGTAAAAGAAAGCGTGGTGTGAAATAGTGATAGTGAATTTTAAAAAGGCATCGCATTGACAACAATATAGTTGAACTCCCTGAATGATTTATACAAGTTACGAGGAGTTCATGTTGTAGAATGGTCGACGGCGTTTCGAACCCAATTATTGGGGTTCATCTTCAGGACAATGGTGAGCTAGTTGGATATCGTGGGCACTGGCGGTGAGTCAGAATCAAGGGAAGGAATGAACCTTGGTCCGAAGCAGTTTGAGTTTAAGGAAAACAACCCATGATTAGCTGGGTAGTTCCAGGGGACAGTAATCCAACACGGGAGTCAGGGGCTCCACGAAGGCAGTGTTTATTAACAGCAAGATGAAATTGTCATGAAAAATCAATGCCCACATTCATTAGCCAACATCAGCAGCAGCAGGACGTCTCCGGCTGCGCGGCTTCAGGCACCCATTTAATGCCCTGTCGCCCAACTAAATAAATTGATACTGCCCAGGTGGATCTATGTACTGCCCAGCTGCTCAGCCTTTCACTGATTGATTTTTCATGACAATTTCATCTGGCTGTTAATAAACACTGCCTTCGTGGAGCCCCTGACTCCCGTGTTGGATTACTGTCCCCTGGAACTACCCAGCTAATCATGGGTTGTTTTCCTTAAACTCAAACTGCTTCGGACCAAGGTTCATTCCTTCCCTTGATTCTGACTCACCGCCAGTGCCCACGATATCCAACTAGCTCACCATTGTCCTGAAGATGAACCCCAATAATTGGGTTCGAAACGCCGTCGACCATTCTACAACATGAACTCCTCGTAACTTGTATAAATCATTCAGGGAGTTCAACTATATTGTTGTCAATGCGATGCCTTTTTTTAAATTCACTATCACTATTTCACACCACGCTTTCTTTTACTTATTGTGTGAGCACCCTAGAACTGAAAATTTTTGCGAATAAATATCTGTCATCCTGTGACCTATATGACCCTTTACAGACTCTTTTTCTCGCTCCCTATTGATTTAATTTAATTTTTGAAAAAAACAGTGCCCCTCTCTGGGTCACCTCCCCTTGCTTTTGGACCTTTTTAGGCCACACCTGAACCATTGTTCTTAAAATATCCATTATCACCCCAGGTTCACATATCGGGGTACCCTTGTCTCCCAAAAACCCCACACATTAAGGGCAGCACTTATTGTATACTTTGTCCTGGAAAACATATTAGTTCATCACACTGGGAAGTAAAAACAAGGTTCTCTTTTCCCCAGTTGGTCTAGGAGTTATGTTTGCTAAGCCCTTTGATACCTAAAATCATAATGAATCTATGTGGTCAAATTGTATTTTTTGGCTATGTCCATTCTCTAATGTCATAATTAATTTTACTTTTTCCCAACATAGCTTTTCATCCACCAAAGCTTTGCCATCAATCTCTACCATGGATTCGAGCTTATCCTTTCTTGTATTGTGAGTTAGTTTAGTACATGAAACAACTGATCCATAAAACACCATGATGCTCCACAGCCTTTTAGTGCAAGCTGACTCAAGAGTCCTAATGGTGTTAGGATCTTTACCTGGAGTTGAAAATGGGCTCTTGCTATTTCTTCAGTGTTTTAGATGAATCTCTTATCTTGGAGGAAACCCGACTGGAGTTTGTTGGTGGCGGTCGGGTTCTGTATTTTCTCGCCAAGTGAGGACATTCTTTGAGAAAGTGCCCAGCGACCACCACAGTAAACCATGGTACTGTCTTCATTGCTTTTCTTCTGAGGTGAGAGTCATTTTGTTGTTACTAGCTTCCATTGTCTCTTCAGGGGGCTTCACAAAGGCTTCAGCATCTTCCATAGTGTTTTTTACAAATTCCTTTTTAAGACTGAAGGTTGTTTCTTGGCGCCTTTGTTTTTTCTGTGCATTTGTTTGTGCTGTTAAGTCTATCAGTGCCACTGATATGGTAGGCCAGTTACCCACCATAGACAATGCCTCTTTTAATTATTCTCGTAGGCCCTAGGACAATGTAACAGCAGCAGATTAATTTGTCCGGCCTGCCTTGGCCACTAACTACTGGTACTGACTAATATATGCAATTATATCCCTTGACCCTGGTCAAAGTGTCAATAGCACAGTATGAGCCACAAGTCAGGCCTGCTTCACCAAAAGTTGCTGTGCAAATGTTTGAAAGTAAGAAAGACAGGTACTTTGGTTCAAGATTAAGGAGGTTACCCATGATAATCCCCACGTCTGGGCATACCGTGCTCACCTTGCCACTGAATTCAAGCTAGCCTGTCTGATGAGGGCTGTTAGCCCGAAACCGGTCCCAGGATGCTTGATTCCGGTCCAGGGAAGACATGCTTGGCAGTTCGGTCTGGACTGTTCCCATGAGGCACAGGGTCAAGACTGATTTGCATATAGCTGTGTCTGAACTGGGGTGGCAAAGTGAGCTAAAGAATGATGATGGATTCAACCCAGATCTGTGACTGGGGGTGAGTGTTTGAAAAGTTTCAGCACTCCGTCCATTATCTCCTTGTGTTTGCTTTGTTCGCCCTAAGTTGGCAGGGTATGCCCAGACGTGGGTCCCTTGCTCACTTTGCCACTGGATTCAAGCTAGCCTGGCTGATGAGGGCTGTTAGCCCGAAACCAGTCCCAGGATGCTTGATTCCGGTCCAGGGAAGACATGGCTTGGCAGTTCGGTCTGGACTGTTCCCATGAGGCACAGGGTCAAGACTGATTTGCATATAGCTGTGTCTGAACTGGGGTGGCAAAGTGAGCTAAAGAATGATGATGGATTCAACCCTTATCTGTGACTGGGGGTGAGTGTTTGAAAAGTTTCAGCACTCCGTCCATCATCTCCTTGTGTTTGCTTTGTTCGCCGTAAGTTGGCAGGGTATGCCCAGACGTGGGTCCCTTGCTCACTTTGCCACTGGATTCAAGCTAGCCTGGCTGATGAGGGCTGTTAGCCCGTAACCGGTCCCAGGATGCTTGATTCCGGTCCAGGGAAGACATGGTTTGGCAGTTCGGTCTGGACTGTTCCCATGAGGCACAGGGTCAAGACTGATTTGCATATAGCTGTGTCTGAACTGGGGTGGCAAAGTGAGCTAAAGAATGATGATGGATTCAACCAAGATCTGTGACTGGGGGTGAGTGTTTGAAAAGTTTCAGCACTCCGTCCATCATCTCCTTGTGTTTGCTTTGTTCGCCCTGAGATGTACTGGGCCTATTTTAACACAATAACCTAGATTTTCTAATGTAAAGTATCCATGTAATTAGGTTTGACAAACTGTCACTACCCTTTTAAGGCTGCTCGAAGGATAGAAAAGTTAATCCCACCTTCTCATCTTGTTGGTGGTCCTACACCCAACACCACACTCTAGGTAAGTAGGGAGCACCAGTTTCTCAAAAAGGGGAAGAGTGGGTGAGGGATTAGAGCAAGACAGTGAATGATACTTGTTTCCAGCAGAGGAGACAGCAGACAGTGAGTATCTGATAACAAAAAAAGTTTTTTAACAGGTGAATATTGTAAAAATACTTGATGCTGTGTACCCGGTGTGATCAACGGCAAGGCTGTAATTAGCCCCCAGGCAATTGTGAAAACAGGCCAAGAACTAAGATGCATGAACTGAAAATGGAGAAAAACAACAAAAGGGGGGATAGATCTCTGAGTGCGAACTATAACGTCAACTGAAGAAGTAAAACAAATTGAGTATCCACGGACTCTGTATAGCAGTGGTTCTTAGCCTTTTCAATTCAGTGGATCCCCACTGACTCATTATTAGAGTCTGGGGACCCATAATGAGTGATTATTGCAGGCCAGGAAGCCACAAATTTGACAATTTGAACTGCAGAGCAATTCACAGAAATACAGAGTATAGATCAAACAAACAAATAGGGAAATATTTAATTTAATTTACAATTAAATATGGAAAAATCTAAATTGTATTGGAAAATTGGACCTTTTCTAAATTCATTTTGTAATTCTTAAAGATAAAGAGACATGCTAAATCCTAGCATATCACTCTGTCTTTCTTGCTCCTAATGCATGCTCTTTTATTGTCAGAGCTTCAGTTACGGCCACCCGTTGTCTTGACTACATTCTGTTTGCTGTACTTGAGCCTCTCCAACAAATCAAGCTAGGGATACCAGCTTAAATATTTGCCTCCAATTTCAAATTCCTTCACATTTAGAGAACATTTTACAATTTTGAGTTTTGCTTCTTTATTTATATATACTTCATCAATACTAATGTTTAATTTTCGAAACAGTCACAGACCTCCGAGTAGGCGTTGTGGACGCCTATGGGTCCACGGACCCCAGGTTAGGAACCACTGCTAAATAGGGCTCTATCGTCGCTGACCTGGAAGTCACCTACTGATTCTCAGATGGTGGCTGGGACAGTTCTATAGGTTTCTGATGAAATACATACTTAAATAAAGTGGTTATGCTGAATTTTTTTGTTGAACCTTCTTTGATGAATTTTCTTTATTAATGGTTTTCTTCAGACTGACAAAAATAAGCTGGCAAAAAATCATTTTTGAAGAAATATTGTTATCCTATTTTTTTATTGTTTGAAGGAGTCCCTCCCCCTTAGCCCTCCATATTTTAATGACATTTCCTCTTTTACCCCACTCAGCTCCCCTTACTTTTTTAATACCCATACATCTTGTATACTCCTGCTTTACTCTTTTTTGTTACTTTTACTGCTTCTTGTACAACATTTTCATTCCCCCAATCTTATACTCCTTCCACCTGTTACCTTCCCTGTTTAACTCCCTGCTATCGGTTCATCTTTTCTGCTCTTCTTTAACACCCATATGTCCTGTACCCTCCTGATATACTCCTTTTTTTTACTACGATATACTCCTTTTTTTTACTACTTCTACCATATTTACATATTTTCCACCCTATAACCCTTTCCATTACCTCTCCCCCTGTACTTTTTTCTATTTTTTAACCTCTTCTTCTCTTTAATACCCATATGTCTTCTGACCTCCTACGTCTTCTACCTTATTACTTCCTCGTATCCCTTCTCTGTCTCCCATTACTTTCAGATCTCCTTCTGCTATCTTCCCCTTTTATGTCTCCTTCCTTTTCTTTAATAACAATATGCTTGCACCCTCCTGCTTTTCTCCTTTTGGTTCTCACCAGAAGGTTTTGCCTTCACTCCTGTTTTCCTGAACTCATTTTGTTGGCCTTTAGGAATCTGTGAACTTTACCACTGCTAACCAGTGCTAACGTGCTTGTGATCACGCCACAAAACATGGTAAAACTGGCCTACACACAACTGGCACATTTGTCTTACTTGTACATCCCTAGTAAAATGGTATTACAAATACACAGGGCCTGTAACTGTAATGCTACTAGTGGGCCTGCAGCACCAATTGTGCCACCCACTAAAGAAGCCCTTTTAAACATGTCTCATGCCTGCTTCATTTTACTTTACTAATTCTCCTACCCCATTTACATTTTCTCCAGCCCATAACCCTCTCCATTACCTCTCCCCTTTACTTCTTTTTATTTTGTACCTCTCCTTCTCTTTAATACCCATACATCTTCTGCCCTCCAAACCTTTCTACCCATTACTTCCTACTACCCCTTCTCTGTTTCCCCATACTTTCAGTTCTCCCTCTGCTATCTTCCCCCTTTATGTTCCCTTCCTTTTCTTTAATACCAATATGTTTTGTTCCCTCCTGCTTTATCCTTTTGGTTTTCCCCAAAAGTTTTTGCCTTCACTCCTAATGTTTTGCTGAACTCATTTTTGTTGGCCTTTAGGAATCTCTTCACTTTACCACTGCTAACCAGTGCTAACATGCTTGTGCTCACTCCTCTAAAACTGGTAAAATTGTCTTACACCCAACTGGCACATTTGTTTTATTTGTAAGTCCCTAGTAAAACTATACTACATGTACCCAGAGCCTGTAAATGAAATGCTACTAGTGGGCCTGCAGCACTAATTGTGCTACCCACTTAGGCAGCCCTTTTAAACATGTCTCAGGCCTGCCATTGCAGCCTATGGGCAGTTTGAAACTGCAATTTTAACCTGCAAAGATCCCTTTTGCTAGGCCTCAACCTTCATTTTTAATATATATAAGTCACATCTAAGGAAGGCGCTAAACAGCCCTTAGGGCAGGGTGCAGTGTAAATAAAAAGCTGGACTTGTACATGTCCTGGTAATGAAAAGCTCTTACATTCATTTTTCACTACTGCAAGGCCAACCTCTCTCATAGGATAGCATTGAGTTACCTTATTACATTTAATAAGTGATAACTTTTTATTGGGAGCAGGTAGAAATGTCAAGATTGGTCTCAAATGAATTGTAATTAAAAGCCCTCTTTAATTGTTCGGATTTTAAGTGACAATTCTGAAAATGCCACTTTTAGATAGTTGCCATTTTCTTGTCTTAATCATTTGGTGCCTAGAGCCTGTGTCATGGGACACATGACTAGGTGTAGTTGGCAGTTGGCCTCTGTGTATTCCTCTCAGACAGTATCACAATGTTGGCAGGATGGGCCATCCTGACCTAATGGGAGGAAAGGAGCTGTCACCTTCCGCAGTTGCACTTCAAAGGGGTTGCATCAGCACACTCACAAAGGGCTTCACACTAGTTTATTGTCACCCTAGACCCCTCGGAGCCAGGGCAGGGGAAAGAAGGAGATTCTAACACCAGATGTGAGGGGAAGTCTAGAAGTTTCCCCCTCTTCAAAGCTGGCACCAGGTATAAATATTGGACCCTCGGACCCACTCTTCAGATCACTTCTGTACCTGTGGAAGACTCAGACGAAGGACTGCTCTGCTGCCCTGCTGCTGTAAGGACTGTCCTGCTGCAAGAAGGACTGCCCTGCTGCCTGAGGAAGAAGTACTGGACCTTCTCCTTGACCATAGAACCACCAGAGTGACTACAGGTGGTAGCTGACTGACCTCCTGTTCTGAGATACGGGGACATACCAAGCTCTAGATACCTGTCCTGCATTTGCTCAGCTTCCCATACTGAACTGGACCTACCTGTGCCTTGCTGCTGGCCTCTGCTGGAGGGAGTCCTGATCCCCACGATGTGCCCTCAAGTCCTGGACCCTTGGCTGGCATCATAGTGTACTCCCTCGGGCCCAACTGTGGATTTACTCAATACCGAGACAGCACGATGCAACTCGACGTAGTACAACACAGTACCTTGCATTGCAGCCCCTCACAGCTCCTGATCAGCAGCCTCACCAGAACTAACGCAGCATGACAAAGTTCAGTGAAGGATCTTGTATGGCAGCATCTTGCAGCTCCTGTACAGTGGCCTCATCACCGACGCACCACAATGCAACTCAAAGTAGGACCTCTCAGCTCCTTATTGGCAGCCCCATCGGAATCGATGCAACTAGACTCAGGACCTCACATGGCAGTCCAAGTACAACCAGGTACATTGCCCAGTGGGCCAAACTTGGTCCTGTATCTGGCAAGCACTTCATCGTGGTCTGCTTGAACTTGTGACTTTGTCCCGTTCCAGCATGACCAGATAACCTAATTTGGCGCTTTGAGCTTTTTGGCTCTACTTTTAACTAAATCTTGAAAATTGCATATCTCCAGATCTACTGTTTGTATTTTTGTTGTTTTGCTATCATATCATTTATTACATTTTACTCTATTTCTCTAACTTTCTGTGGGCCTTTTCATGTTTTTTTTACTTTATTGCTGCTTCAGTGCTGCACAAATACTTTACACATTGCCTCTAAATTAAGCCTGACTACTTTTGTGCTAAGCTACCAATGGATTAGGCACAGGTTAATTTAGTGACTTTTTGCGGTCCACCCTGTCAAGGATTGTGGTTGTTGCTAGAGTAGGATTTTACCTACCTCAACCAAAAACATAATTTCTCACACCAAACATTTTGTACTCTCCTGCTTTAGTCCATCTTTTCGTTTCCTGCTTCCCACTACACCATCTACATTTTCCTCAAACTAAACACTCTTTCCGTTAACATCCCCCTTTTGCTAACCCTTTTCTTTCTTTAATACATGCGTGTTCTACTCTTCCGCTTTACTCTTTTTTTATTTTACTTTTATTACTTTCCCTACCCCTTCTATGCTTTCCCCATGCTATACCTCTCCCCTGCTACCTTTTCTCCTTTTACCTCCCTTTTTCTTTAAAACCATGTCTTGTACCCTCATACATTACTTTTTTGTTAATTTTACTACTTGTCTTCCACATATTCCCCCATACTATACACCTTCCCCTTTTACTCCCTTCTGTTCTTTTACCTCCACTTCCTTTTTTAATACCCATACTTCTACCACCTTCCTCCTTTAATTTTTTTAATTTTACTTTGTTTTGCACATGCATTGAAACCTGCATTGCATTGTCATGTCTTGTGTGAATTGCTGAAGCTGTGGGAATTTTTGATAAAGAGATATTGTGATTGTATGTGATCTATGTGCAAAGGTTTACAGATTTACAGAAATCCTAGATCTCAAGATATTATTGGAAGGCTGTCTGTTTAAAAAGGCATGTGGCATCACGTCAGTTTATAGGTTGAAGTTATATTGGTTAAAGTCCTACAAAGCCCATAATAATCAAGCTGTGTTGTTTGTTTCTTTTGTGCATGAGGGTACCAGGCTGATTCTAGAGGTGGGTTATCACCCTTCAAGGGCCTATCTTGGTGTGGTTGAAAGTGCTTAAGGCGTTTTTTACTTTTCTGTGGTGAGATTGATTTTCCTTCCTGTATCCTTTTAGACAAACAAAGGTTTATTTGCTTTGGGTTTACTTATTGCATTTCAGGTCTTGTTTTGAAATCGTATTGTGATTTGTTTTATTGGTATATATATATTGTATTGTGAGCTAGCTTCACATTACAATGGATGCACTTTTCAATAAGTCTGCAATTCTGCTATCAGAGGTGATTCTCTGCCCCCAATTGGTACCCCCACCTATGAAATGCTCTTGCACTAAGAATTACATACAACTTAGGGGCATATTAACAACAAGTAGCGATAATTATCGCTAAACGCGCTTAGCGTGTTTTTTTCTATCGCTGGATTTTATCGCCATGATAGCGCTGTATTAACAACGCTTTGCGCATTGGCGATATAAAATCCAGTGATAGCGGCCAAAAACCCCTTCAACGCGTGAAATCCGGAGATAAATGATCAGCGATAATGGCAGAGCTCGCTGATACTGAAGTGTGGATTTAACTTCACAATCCACCTCCCATAGGACATAATGCTAAGTCTGCTTTTTTGCAGACGTTAAAATCAGGTGATAATGGGGGCTTAGCACGAGTTCAGGCATCACTTCGCGGGTCCGCTGCCGGCTTGTTAATTTGGCGAAGCCGTGTCAGCGCGTATTGCAATGCTGTTTTCCTCAGGAACGCCTACTTTGCATCTAATTAGCGATGCAAGGCGAGGCGTTATGAAAACTGCTGCTAACATGCGCTAATGCATGTTAGCGGCGCATTGTAAATATCGCGAAATTATGATCGCCGCTTTTCAGGCGCTATGCGCCGGAAAAGCGGCAATATGTCCCTTGTTAATATGCCCCTATGTACCTTAAAGAATGGAACTTGCTGATAATGAAAAGTTACACTGTCCAGTGCATAGTACATTTGAAGTAAAAAAAGATTGAGAATTTGAGGCATGCTGTGTTTGAGTTGAAGCTTCACCCTAGACCTACACAGTTTGAAGCCTTGAATGAATGGGATTATGTGGTGAATGAGAGAGCACATAAGGAAATGTTAAAAGGGCAAATTTGTAAGGATGTCAACCATTGAATGGATGTGGGATTGTGTTTACGGAAGAAGGCATGGAGAGAGGAATTGCTGGAAACTAGGTGCTTCCCTGTGACTACTGATGAATCAGACAAAAAGATAACAAGAAATGACATAAATGTGAACAAGAATGAGATGGAAAAAAATTACTTTGAGGGAGACGATGAGTACATGGATAGATTGTAGATCGAAGTGAGCCAACCTCTGTATAATGAGGTTCAAGTGCAGGCGGAAGAGATAGGATCAGGAGAGCTAAGTGTCAGAAAAGATGAGATGGTGTCTAGTACGACTTCACATAATGAGACAAAAGTGGTGGAGATTGATACTTTCAAACTCCGAGGAGATACTCTCACTAGGTGAGTTTGGCTACACCTTCAGCAAGTGAAGAACCTTGCCATAACCTAGAATCTGGAATGCGGTTGTTGTGAAGAAGTATATTTGAAAATGTTGCTTTGAACCTCAATGGAAATGACCTTACCAAGTGATCTTGGTGATGAATACTGCTGTGAAGGTTGGAGATTTGCCGCATTACATCCACGCATATCGCACGAAGAGAGTGAAGATTGCAGATGAAGAAGTGGTGACACAAACCACTAATTCACAGAGCTAAGCTCAAGTTCACTATGTGGATCTAGAGTGAGGAGAACAAAAAGTACAAGGACAAAGAAAACAGCAACAAAGAGTACAAGAACAAAGAAAACAACAAGAAGATGAACAACAATAGGAACAACAAGAAAATCAAACTTTAAAAACTAGAATTCTGAAAACCTCAATTACAGCTCAAGTTGTTACAGTTGCAATTTGTACAAATCATGAAACAAGTGAAGATAAAAATGTGGCAAGTGGAACAAATCTGACTGAAGATGGACACTTGATACTATCTGATTGGTCTGAAGATGTGAGAGAAGGGAAATTTTGCAAACAGTTGACAGTTTGAAGAACATTGGAGAAAAATCAGCTGAAATAGTGAAATATCTGAATGACAGATTCTAAAAAACCTGAGGTCAGGAGCAATAGTTCCACACAAGAAGTACGCAGCTTCTGAATGGACATATTTGTCAAAGCTTGAACCAGAGAAAGAGAGATTGATCTGATCTGAGAGACTATTCATTTTTGTTGGAGGAACTGATTTTTTTTTTAATTTTGAGAAAAAAATTTGTATTTGATTTGACAGTGTGGCTGTATAACTCTCTTAGATTCGAATCTTAGTTGTAGATGCTTTTGTGCTTGTTTTTTTAACAGTAATGTAGCACAATTTCTTTGATGTATTTTATTTTATGGCATGAATCTTTGCCTGTACAGCCTTATGATATCACTTCATGATATGTCGGGAACATTTTTTCTCATTCTTCTGAAATTATGAAATACACTTTTAGAAAGTACTGGAATGTTTGCCAGACTTTCCTGAGACTTTTCTTAGATTCATGCACGATATTTTGCTCACTTCTATCAAGGCAGGCTCTTTGATAGTCTGTTTTTTGATTTATGCTTAAAGAGTTTTCCTTGCTTTCATATCTTGCAGTTCCATGCTGGACTGTTATCTGACTTTATTTATAGACTGTCAAACTGAGTTGATTTATGCTAGTTCATTTTTCATGACTATTTATGGCTAAATGCCTTACAGTATAACCTCTCACATTTGGCTTTATGTTTATGCATTATTGGTACTGATTTGAATGTGACTAACTACATTTTTGCATTCTCTGATGATTCCTAATTTTGAATATACCTTAATGGTTTTGGCTTTGACTATTCTTCTGCAAAGGATTTTGTTAATTGCACTAGGCCCCTATCCTTTGGGACTTATACATCCCCCATCCTGCGCATTGGTCCTTTGAATTTATTGGTGCAAAAGCTCAGACACTAGTTACCTGTAATATGATTTGCAAACATTTCAGGCATTCCTTCAAAGCCCGGAAGCAGTTGAGGACCACTCAGCATCCTAATAGAGTCCTTGTAAAAGCCCTCATATAGGAAGCCTCAACCCACTGGAAATATACATTCTACATCACGCAACACCTGTTTGAGCAGTACATACATGACTCCTCCCATAGTTGCTGATCGCCGTGCTCGTCCACTGATCATTTGGTGCTGGATGTTGTTACTTGGTTCTGAATGGCTATGTACTCTGTGCCTCATGATCTATGCTGCTAAGATGCCACAGAATTTGCAGATGACTGCACTGTGAGAGAAGGAGAGAGACCACAGGAATTAATCAATTCTGTTTGGTATAGACCCATTATCATCCTGTTAAATAAACTCTGTGTGCTAAGAGGTCAGTGATTGCTGCTATTGTGTAAGAAGGGCTTTGATGATTAGCTCTCTTGCAGGCTGCTGCTGTGGACTGTGAGTCTGGAGACATTGTGAGCTGTCACAGTGGGCTGATATATGGCCCTCAACGTGTCCAGCAAGGGACGCCTGACTAATTACATCTAAACTTTGCTCCCCCGCCTGTCTCTGCTCACTAGACTTTCTTCCATTTGGCCCTATTTTATCTCTTATGTCTTGTCACTGTGCTCTCTTATTCCCCCTAGGGTTGGGAAGAGGTTGACCATACCGCAGGGTTTTGGGGATGGTCTGACTAAGCGGTAAAATTGAAAGTCAAAGCTGTGAAATTCATCTGCACACCTGTGACTTGTCGTGGTTTGTATGCATGCCTAATTAAACCAGTGACTGTGCAACAGGTCTGTGAACTATTTTGGGATGAGGTGCAATGTGACTCAATGCCTCCATGCCTCCTTGCATACATGAAAGCATTGCTATTTATTTGATTCTAAGTGAGTACCTGGCCCCAGTGGATATTGTTGTTTTAGCTTTTGACTGCTATTATATACAAATCCTGTAAAGGGGCGTTCAGAATCAAGTTATTCATTCTCCTCGATGTTTGCAATCAAGAAAGATCCAGCATAGAAGAATGGAGTAAATTAGCAAAATTCAAATTAGTAACTGTGGTGAAAAGGTTAATAACCCAAAAATTAATTCAGTAATAGATGTTCCACTGATTCCAGCTACTCCATCACCATTAGGTATGCCGGTTTGACCCTATGTAAAAAAACATTTACAAAATAATGTTTAATCGACCTTTTGGGGATAAAAATGAAAGTGGAGTGGGCAAGTCTCCAAACAATTTGAATAATGAATATGCACAAATCAATTGTAATAATGATCATAAGTAGAAATTAATTGTTCTATTAATTTTTTTCACTCACCTTTAACACAAAAGGGCCCTTGAGTTTTTTCATCTCTTTGTTAAGACTTTCTCCTATATACCCTATGTCTCGTGATGTATTAGAGACAGGTTCATCACCAGATATTAAATTAGATCCATTATATACCTTACAAATAGGAGATCATGCGGTAAATTCGATTAAGGATAAAGATTAATGTAGGTATCTCCCTTTTTTTTGTTCTGTGACCTTCTTTTAATGCTGGTGGCTTTGCAGGGAACTTTGAAGACCCTATTAATTGTTAATAAGAACCAACAAATGGGTCTGGTTTTTTAAACGTATATTTCATGAATTACCATCCCTGTAAAATTGCTTGGGGAACATCATTTACCAACACTGTAGCAACAATATTGCTACCTATAAATGATACAGTCTCATCAGTATATATCTCACAACAACTGAATTTAATTAAAAGAAGATTACAAAACTATGGGTCTTTAATTTTCTTCCAATCAGATTCTAAATATAGGGTGCAGAGAAAATTGCGAGGTTTACATGTAAAACTTGGATAGAATAAACTACCTACCAGCAAATGCAAGTGTTTATTCACCATAGTCAAAAAAAAGGTACATGCTAAAAGGGAAGACACCTTTGCCTTCCAGTGTAAAAATAACATCAGCCCTTTGAGTCTAAAAGAGAAGAAAAGTAAGTAATGATGTCAGTAAAAAAGATTATTGTAAGAAGAATGTCATCATAGCTTCAAGACTGGATAATCTATGTATATATCTAAACCTGCTAAATTCAACAGAAGCTGGTGAGAGAAAGATTCTTTCTTTTAAAACAACAGATGATATAGATATATGTATATATATATAGATGTCAACAAAGATCAGGAACTGGATATTGGTCAAAAGGGGAACAAGGCTAAGAAACATTGTCCACTAAACAGATCCAAAATGTTGTCACTTCCTGAACTACTTGTCATCAAACAGAATCAAAGCCAATTACTGGCAAATCACTCACGGTTAACAGCAAGTTACTTTACAAGGAGATTTTAATTCAGGTAGTCAATATATTCAAAGACTGTGGGGGAATTATCAGTCCAATTATCAGTTCCACCCTAATCAAAGAAACCTACGAATTCTAGTAAGAAATTAAGCTGAAAGAAACTAGATTGGAACACGTTGTAAGAACTTAGAGCAGAACCGGCATCCTTTGCTATCTGATTATGATGATATTACTTTGCCCTCACCTTTTAATGATATTGAATTACATTGCAAGTTCTCTTGCAACCTTAAGTTTATACAATGGAATGAGCATCGATTTAAGAGGTTAAATAAGGAAGGGTATGTGAATTTAGTATTAACACAACATCAAATCTAAATGTTCCAGGAAACTTGGTTGAAAGATTGCCCTGTTGTAGAACAATTGATTGCACTTTGTGAATATGGCTATCAGATCGGTTATGTTAGACCTTGGGGAGTCTGCTAACATTACCATAAACAAAAATTGCTAAAAATGCAGGCATGATTAATGTTAATACTCAATAGATTCAAATGGATGTAGTATATTTGAGTTTGGATATAGGGGAAAATGAAACTTAAATCCTCACATATTTATATATATATATAGGACATGATGGTGCACGTACTGATGGGTGGCTACAGCCGTACTTTGTTATTGGAAGTCTATTAGATGCAACATATTGGCATGAAGAACATTGGGAGCCCTTTATCAAGAGCTTGGGAAGAATTTTAGCTTGGATGAACTGAATCTGTAAGCCCTGAAGAAGCGAAACAATTTTGCGAAACACGTGTTGGCTTTGCTGACTATACCACTACATTGTGAAGAAGATATTGTAACCAAGCATATGATGAATTTTAATGTGATTTCCACTCAAGTTGAAGATGAGCTGTCTCAAGTGTCCTTAAAAAGGACGTACAATAAAAAGGATTTGCATGGACACTCAAGATGGAAAGTGTGTGTTTTCTCAGTGCATGATCTAATACCTATATATATATACATGACCGCATGTATATATATGTGTATGTATATATATATATATATATATATATATATATAAATATATATATATATATAATATATATATATATGTGTGTGTATATATATATATATATATATATTCATATATATATATATATATATTCACTGAATATCATAGGTTTTAGGGAAAGTTATAGTTAGTTGGACATTGCACTCGTACAAAACCCGTGAAATTCCCCCGTTATAGTTAGTTCAGCAAACTATAACTCGCGCCCCCGCAATGCACTGCTGATGACGTCACATATTACATCACTCATGACATGGTCAGTGACATCACTGATGACATCACTGATGACATCTCAATGTGAATTTCTAGCTAAATGCAATTAGTTACTTTATGGATTACTTTTCTAACCACAGGACCGGATCCTAGATTCAGTCCTGGGACATCTCCTGTAAACAGTTGAGTAAAAGCGTTTTGGTTACAGTAGTGATTTTTAAGGAATATTATTGTATTTTAAAAGTTGACACTTAGAAACTTTTTCACATAGAATCACCAATGTTATCCTATGGGAGGAAATTCACTTAGCAGGTAAGTAGTGTTATCGTTACTTTTTCTTACTCAGTGGTGGATCCTGGATCCAGCACTGGTGCATCTCCTGTAAACAGTTGAAAGAATGCGTTTAAGTCATACAGGCGATTTTTAAGGAATATTTGTAGTTTGTGAAAATCAACACTTTGAAACTTTTCTGCTGAAAACCAGACAATGGATTCCTATGGAAGGAAATATAAGTTACTGGTAAGTACGGTTAAAATTACTTTTCAGGATCAGTACTGGGCTGAAAGATGCAGCACTGAGGTCTCTCCTGATAACAGGTGAGTAAATCGGAATTCGTATTTCGGCAGATTTTAGAGGAATATTATAAAGTTCCAAAACTCCACACTTAGAAGAATTTCCAAGTGAAACCAGTCAATGATATCCTATGGAAGGAAATTCGAGTTACTGGTAAGTACGGTTAAAATTACTTTTCAGGATCAGTACTGGGCTGAAAGATGCAGCACTGAGGTCTCTCCTGATAACAGGTGAGTAAATCGGAATTCGTAGTTCGGCTGATTTTAAAGGAATATTTGTATGTTTCAAAAATCGACACTTAGAAACTTTTTCAGCAAAAGGAGGCAATGATATCCTATGGAAGGAAATTCAAGTTACTGGTAAGTACGGTTAAAATTACTTTTCAGGATCAGTACTGGGCTGAAAGATGCAGCACTGAGGTCTCTCCTGATAACAGGTGAGTAAATCGGAATTCGTATTTCGGCTGATTTTAGAGGAATATTATAAAGTTCCAAAACTCCACACTTAGAAGAATTTCCAAGTGAAACCAGTCAGTACTGGGCTGAAAGATGCAGCACTGAGGTCTCTCCTGATAACAGGTGAGTAAATAGGAATTCGTAGTTCAGCTGATTTTAGAGGAATATTTGCACAATGGTGAAGGGAGGGGGCGGGGCCTGAGGTGACATCTGTGCAAACGCGCCCCGTGGCGCGTTTTAAGTTGGGGGATTAAGTCCCCTTGAATCATGAGGGTCCCTGGGGTCCAACTAGCCCTCCCTGTACCTCCAGTATGCGCCAGGGAGCTGCGTTGGAGAGAGGTGTTCAGAGGCCACGCCCCTTTTTGCACCTCTCTGCAATGCAGCTCTGTGGCGCTTTTCTGGACGTACCTGTTGGGCTAGTTGGACCCTAGGGACCCTCAGGATTGAAGGGGATTTAATTCCCCATCTTAAAACGCGCCACGGGGCCTGTTTGCACACATGTCACCTGAAGCCCCGTCCCCTCCCTTCACCACTGTGCAAACGCGCCCGTGGCGCGTTTTAAGTTGGGGGATTAAGTCCCCTTGAATCCTGAGGGTCCCTGGAGTCCAACTAGCCCACCATGTACTTCTAAAAAGCGCCACAGAGCTGTGCAAACGCGCCCCGTGGCGCGTTTTAAGTTGGGGGATTAAGTCCCCTTTAATCATGAGGGTCCCTGGGGGCCAACTAGCCCACCAGGAACCTCCAGTATGCGCCAGGGGGCTGCGTTGCAGAGACGTGTACAGAGGCCACACCCCTTTTACACCTCTCTGCAAGGCAGCTCTGTGGCGCTTTTTGGAAGTACATGGTGGGCTAGTTGGACTCCAGGGACCCTCAGGATTCAAGGGGACTTAATCCCCCATCTTAAAACACGCCACTGGGCCTGTTTGCACACATGTCACCTGAAGCCCCGCCCCCTCCCTTCACCACTGTGCAAACGCGCCCCGTGGCGCGTTTTAAGTCGGGGGATTAACTCCCCTTGAATCCTGAGGGTCCCTGGGGGCCAACTAGCCCAACAGGTATATCCAAAAAGCGCCACAGAGCTGCGTTGCAGAGAGGTGTAAAGGGGCGTGGCCTCTGTACACCTCTCTGCAACGCAGCCCTGGCGCATACTGGAGGTTCCTGGTGGGCTAGTTGGCCCCAGGGACCCCAGTATTCAAGGGAAATTACTTCCCTTCTTAAAACGCACCAGGGGGCGCGTTTGCAGAGTACTGCAGTGAGGGGGGCGGGGCCTCCGGCACGATGCCGGTCGTTTTTTTTTTGTGTTTTTTTTATTTAAATGGGAAGGGGGCTGCGGGGCCCCCCTTTCCTTGGCCACTTTTGGCCCCGGGGACCCCATCCCCCGGGGCCTGAGCAATTTTTTTTTTTTTTAAATTAAAAAGAAAAACGGGAAGGGGGCCGCGCGGCCCCCCCTTCCCTGGGCCTGTATTTGCCCCGGGGACCCCATCCCCCGGGGCATGCCCTCGATTTTATTTTTTTTAAATTTGGAGTGGGGCTGCGTGGCCCCCCTCCTCAGGCCATTTAAGGCCCCGGGGACCCCATCCCCGGGGCCGGCCTTGCCCTTTTTTTTTTTTTTTTTATTTGGGGAGGGGGCTGCGTGGCCCCCTCCCTGGCCACTTATGGCCCCGGGGACCCCATCCCCGGGGCCTGGCCTCTGGTTGGGGACTGGGGGGTCCCCAATCCCCCACAGTCCCGCCGGCTCCCCGTGTCCTACGGGAGCCGGCATTGCTTTCCACATGGGGAGCTGCTGACATGCTGCTCCCCATGTGGAAAAGCAATTGGTTTGCATTTTGAAAGAGAGGCAGGTTTCCTGCTCTCTCTTTCAAAATGCAAACCAAGTTTGCTATGACAGGACGGGAGCCGCGAGGCTCCCGTCCTGTCATAGCAAACTACAGTGTCCCGGAGGTAGGCACCCCGGGACACTGCAGGAGCCGGCCCTGGGGGTGGCGGTCCCCAGGGCCATCAAGGGCTCCAGGAGGGGGGCCGCGCGGCCCCCTCCCATCCAGTGCACAGCCCCGGGAGGTGGTGGTCCCCGGGGCTCTGGGGATCCGTAACAGACCCCCACATTTATTTTCTATGTGCCCCGGGGAGGTGGTGGTCCCGAGGCGTGTGGGGGCTGGAGCCCCCACACATTATTTAAAATTTAAAAAGAAGCCCCGGGGGTGGCGGTCCCCGGGGCTGCGGGAGGGCAGGAGAGCCCTCCCGCACCATTTTTTTATTAAGCCCCGGGGGTGGCGGTCCCCGGGGCTTGGGGGCCTTAGAGGCCCCCATATAAACAATAAACCCACGCCCCGCATGCCCCCGGGACTTGGGCCACCCGGGGGCAAATTTGCATCGAAGCGCGGAGACCGCGCTTGATTTTTTTTCGGCAGGATCCGCGCACCCTGAGCGCATCCTGCTGATTTTTTTAAAAAATGCTTTTTCTGCCCAGGGGGTCCTTGTGGGACCCCTGAGCAGACCTAGGGGTCAGGGTGTTTCTACCCTGCCCCCTTTGTGCGTTTTGCGCACTTGTTTCTGTCCCTCGGTTCTACCGAGGGACAAAATGGCTGCCAACACTTCCTGATTTGGAGTGTAGAACTGAGGCACAAGAAAACAGAAAAACTAAGGAGCAAAACAAGAAAAGGGGGCAGGGTAGAAACACCCTGACCCCCTAGGCCTGCTCACGGGGTTCCCACAAGGACCCCCAGGGCCCAAAAAAGCATTTTTTTTTTTTAAACACGGCAAAATTCGCGTAGGATCCGCGAATCCCGCCATGAAGGAAAAAAAACCGAAGCGCGGGCTCCCGCGCTTCGTCAATATTTAGCCCCCGGGTGGGCCAGGTCCCGGGGGCATATTTAACATAATTGCGGGGGCCCAGGGGGGCCCCGCAGGCCTGGGGACCGCCACCCCCGGGGCTTTTCTGAAATATTTGCGGGGGGCACACAGCCCCCCGCAGCCCCGGGGACCGCCATCCCCCGGGGCTTAGTTTTTTAAATGTTGGGGGGCCTCCAAGGCCCCCCCAAGCCCTGGGGACCGCCACCCCCTGGGGCTTTTGTCAAATATTTGCGCTTACTGGAGGTACCTAGTGGGCTAGTTGGACCCCAGGGACCCTCAGGATTCAAGGGGACTTAATCTCCCAACTTAAAATGGCCACAGGGCGTGTTTGCACACATGTCACCTCAGGCCCCCCCCTCCCTTCACCACTGTGCAAACGCGCCCCGTGGCGCATTTTAAGAGGTAGTTTTAATCCCCCTGCCCTATTATGTACTAGGGCCTTACAGAGCAGGTCATGCTAATCACAGGGGTACCCCAACGCATAGTGTTCCCTAGTGTATGTATGTGTTTTCACTGTATTCTAAGTGTCTTTTAGCATAGCACTGGCTCTAGGCCTGGTTAGTCAGAGTCAGTTACCACCAGTACCCGTCTGAAAAAGTTGTGGGCACAGGATGATTTTGCAACAAGGCCTCTTTCTGCTCCTCTGTTGGTTCTTTCTGCATGTCTTGCTTCTTCCTGCAATTTTCTTCATCTTTGTGGACTTCTGTTGCCTCTTTCTGCATTTCTTTTGCTTCTTTCTGTGCGTTTTTTCTTCTTTCTTCACATGTCCTACCTCTATAGGCATAGTTAGAAACTAGCATTTAAAAAACCTTTGAAATTCACTTAAAAAACCATAGGTTTCAGGCAAGTTATAGTTAGAAATTAGCATTTAAAAAACCTTTGAAATTCACTGAAAAAACCATAGGTTTCAAGCACGTTATAGTTAGAAATTAGTATTTAAGAAACCTTAGAAATTCACTGAAAAAACCATAGGTTTTAGGGAAAGTTATAGTTAGTTGGACATTTCACTCGTACAAAACCCGTGCAATTCCCCCGTTATAGTTAGTTCAGCTAACTATAACTCGCGCCCCTGCAATGCACTGCTGATGACGTCACATATTACATCACTCATGACATGGTCAGTGACATCACTGATGACATCACTGATGACATCTCAAATGACATCACTGGTGACATCATCCATGTGATAATTTGATGCATCTTCTCACACCCTAATATAACCTTTGATACACCCACTCTAAATTACAGACTGCCATTCTCAAAACCATAGACACTCCAACACCAATAACTACATACCCACTCACTGATTCTTAGGTCTACACACACATCCACTCACTCACCCGTACAGTCACTCATACTTACGGTCACTCAGTACAGGACTATCATATGCACTCATATACCTACATAGACACTCACACACCGCCACTCATCCATAGAGGTACTCACACACCTAGTCAGTCATGCAAATAATTAATCACACTGCCATTTACTCACCTATACAGTTATACACACACCAGCTCACTTACTCATACAAATACTAGCACATTCTTACGCTCTTATACAATCACTGATACAAGTACACACTCATCCATACAGCCACTCTCACAATCACACACTCTCACTTATAGCCATTTATATACTCCAACACACATATATACTGCCTTTCACATATGTAGTTACTCACACATGTACCACTGAGATATACATGCACTCACTAACACACCCATACACACACTCACCCACCCATACAGTCCATCACAGATGCACTCTTGAAACCATGCACCCAGTGAATCACCCACTCACACATCTATGCACAGAGTCACACACACCCCACCCACATAAACACTCAGGCACCCATACAGATACTCAGACAACCAATCAATAACCCATGTAGACACTCATGTAGCTATTCACAAACCCATGCAGCCGCTTACACACCAACAGACAGACGGATACAGACATTCACACAGTTTAGTCACTAACCCATGCATTCAGTAAGATACGTTTAATCACTCACTTATAGAGTCAGTCACGCACCTACTAAATCATCCATTCAGACACTTATACACTCACTCATTCTTCAATACGCCTTTCCCTATATAAATTAAACATATTTAAACTTTACAGAAACACACAGTCACTGGATGATGTCATCAGTGATGTCATTTGAGATGTCATCAGTGATGTCATCAGTGATGTCACTGACCATGTCATGAGTGATGAAATATGTGACGTCATCAGCAGTGCATTGCGGGGGCGCGAGCTATAGTTAGCTGAACTAACTATAACGGGGGAATTTCACGGGTTTTGTACGAGTGAAATGTCCAACTAACTATAACTTTCCCTAAAACCTATGGTTTTTTCAGTGAATATATATATATATATAAATATATATATATCATTGAAAACAATGCAGAGGATAGGAGCAGTAACAGATCAAATCAAGTTTAATTATCCAGAGGCTATACTCAGTATTTCAGGTTGTTTTAATATAAAGATGGGTCCAGACAAAGTGGATGATATCTTAAGTCATTTATTAGATTTATATTAGGTCCCTACTGCAAATTTCCCCCTTTATATAACTATGCCTGAAGCAAAGAAATCTGTGCAACTGGTTAGCGAAAAATAGGATGATCTGTCTGTATGGGTGTAGCCCCCTTGACTCTCCAGCCAACCAAACCTTTCATTATAGTAATAAACTATGTCCCATAGATTACATTTATGTTAACATTTGGTAGTATCAACTTTTTAAGAGTTTCAAGTTGCTTCATTATGAAGAGAGAGATCATTAGACTTTGCAATTGGTCATCCTCTTAAATGAAGAATGAACTTATGATAGAGTTCTACTACTGGAGGTTGAATAGCCAATGAGATTAACAAGAAGACTAGACCCTGTCCACATACATCCTCTACAGGACCCTGTATATATTTGGATAACTAAACCCAACTGGGAATAAAGTTGCATGGTACACAGTGAAAACTGCTAATGTTGTTGCATGTCTCCAGTCTGTATGTTATAGAAATTTAGAAGATAAATGTGAGAATTGTATATTAGCTAAAGATAAATGGTTTGATCAATCTTGCCAAAAATTTGAAATTAAAATAAATAAAATACAAAATCTTAATAGTATTGTTCGATCAGATATTATTGCTGCTAATTAAAAATACACAAAAAAGAATGTAAAGACATAAAAAGAAAAAAGATAATAAAAAGAAAAAAAGATAACTGGCCTGATTGACAAAGGTAACTTACGCTTTTGAGTAATTTACACTTTTGAGTAAGTGTACTATTTTTTGGCTATTCACAAAATCTGAGTGTAAATTTACTCCAAAAGTGTAACTTACACTGCTGCAGAGCACTACTGATGGGGAATATTTTTAAGGGACTTTGAGTGACACATATTAGAGATTAGTTTGCTAAAGAGTAATATATGGTCCCAGTTATATGAGCATGGTAATAACATTGGATCATATGCAATACAGTGTAAATAGCCACATTGTGATGTAAGGACTACAATAAACATATTTCTCCTTTTTAGACTGTTGTAAAAGCTACATCCAGCAACTTTAAGACTCATTCATTTCAATGCGAAGGGCAGAAATGCACATGCCATGAAAAGAGGATGTTGTTGTTGTTGAAGAAAGCTTGGAATTGAGACGCTACATTTTTTCTAGCCCCTTTGAGGTAGTCAAGGAGCCTGTAGTTATTGATGACATTTTGAGTAGAGTAACAAGAATGGCTTATTTAAGGGTGACAGAAACTAGTCTTTTTAAACAGGTATATTGCAAAATGTGCTTTAGGGGACAAAGATAGTTGTGTCTCTAATGAGAATGTTTGGTGGGTGCTGCACTGTGGAGGAGGAGCACTGGTGTGTGCTCCCTTTTGTAATAGTGTTTGAGATCAGACTCAGTAAGAAGATGTATTAAAATTGGTTTGCAGAGAGTATTCTAAAAGTACAAATGCATTACACCATATTTGTTATTTTTGACTTGATTGGCAGACACAATCTAACTGTTGATAAATTCATTTCACTACACCTCCATTAAACATAGGCGTGTTTGGGTTTCCTTCAAACTCAACTTGTACACTTATGCTAGTCTTGACTAGCACCATATTTAAGTACACATGTGGGATGTGAACAATGTAAACCTACAAAGTTCTGACTTTGTATTTCTTTACTGATTTGCCTTTCTCTTTTCCCTTGTATTTCTTTAGGTTACATCACTGTCCGCTTAGTATTACAGATGATCTGCCCAAGCGGTACATTTTTCACTGCACTAAATTCACTCTGATTATGTGATTGTGAGAAATTGGGTTACTAGTTGTGGGGGGGGGGTGGGTGAAACCCTACTCAAGCAGCAACCACATTCCTTGTCAGGGTGAGGCACAAGCAAACTCCAAACTAAACTGTACTTAACCCTAGGGTAGCTTGGCCCAGAGCAGTCAGGCTTAACTTAGAGGCAATATGTGAAGAATGTATGCAACTCTTCAAATAATAATAAAGCAAAAACACCAGACAAGAAAACTCCCCTACCACTTTAGAAATATAGAGCAAACTTTAATATCTAAATCAACACCAAATTAACAAAAAACCAATCAGTAGAACCAGAGATATGCAATTTTAAAGATTTAAGTGGAAATAGCGTTAAAAAGTCCAAAGTTCCACTGCCAGCTTTCTGGTCATGCGAGACCAAGAGAAAGTCTCAAGTTCAGGCCGACGGTGATGGAACTTGGGTAGGATACAGGTCCCAGGTTAGTCCTGCTGAAAAGTTACCTTCTCAGTTCAGTGTAAAGACCCCCGTTGGTGGAGGGGGCCACGAGGAGCAAGGAAGCGTTATGGACGATCACTCTTGTAGTGTGAAGAGCTGGCCGGGTGTCACTACAGTCGTCGCTGTAGCCGTGAAGATCCTGTTGTCCTCACAGATGGTCAGGCCAGAAATTTGCAGTAGCACTCTCCGTGAGTGTTCATTGCTATGGTGGGAAGAGTCGGGCTGACAGAACTGCTCATTGGTGGGCAATGCAAGTGGCAAGGTTTTGGCGCCAACTGACCAGTTGGCAGTCATAAAAAGCCAAAAAATATCATTCTTCTCCACTGAGGTTAAACCAAGGGTCCAGGATCCGAGGAGCACTACTGGGTGGTTGGGTGCCTGTAATGCCCCTGTGGCTCTGAACAGGAGGGTAGCAGACTAGCCTTTGAAGTCACTCTGGGAGCCCTGGGTTCAGGTGCAGGTCCAATCCTTCTGACTCAGGGAGGAGGGCAGCAGGCACCAGGGAAGCAATCCAGCATGGCAGCAGTCCAGCAAGGCAGTAGTCCAGCAGGGCAGCAGTACAACAGAGTGGCAGTGCTTTCAGTAGCACAGAAGTCCTTCTTCCTGGCAGAGTCTCCACAGGTCCAGAGGTGTACTGAAGAGTTGGTGTCTGAGGTCCAATATTTATACCAGGTGCCTCCTTTGAAGTGGAAGAAGCTTCCAGCTGTTTCCCTTTGAAGTGCACTGGATTCCTGTCTTCCCTGCTTCCAGACTAACTACAGGTGGCCTGCAGCCATCTGTGTGGAGGCAGGACACAGCCTATTAAAGTGTAAGTAAGGCTGTTCCCAGCTCCGCCCTCTCATCCTTCCAGTGATGGCCCATTCAGACACACCTAGGCTCTCTATTGTGTGTGGCTGGCTAGGAGGAATACACAAAGTCCAACTGTCAGCTACACCCAGTCGTGTGACCCAGAGACAGGCTACAGGCACTAAGGGACTTGTTTACAAGCCCCTTGCACCTCCGGTGCATCACTTTTTGTGACACACGGGCAGCACATTTTGGTACCCCATATTTACAAGGACATGAAAAGCCACCCTGCGTGACTTTTCCTGTCCTTGTAAATACGGCCCCTTTACACGCACCACTTTGCTTGAAAGGGGCGTTCCGTGGGTGTTGCTGTGGGTGTTCCCACGTAACACCCATGGAACCTGACACATTTCCAGATTTACTAGAAATCATAAAACTGGAAATGTGTCTGAATGCTACGCCTCCCTGGGGGAGGCGTCTTTTTCCTCTTTCTGTGCGTGCTTCATTCTGCGGCACACATAGAATGAGGAAATCACCTCTTGTGGTTGTTTATGTGCAGGAAGGTGTCCCTTCCTGCACATAAACAATCATTACAAAAAATTTTGTATTATTCTTTGTTGTTTAAACTCCTGGTTTGTTTTACCAATGTAAGTTTTTGACCCAGACACACAACCCCATTGACTTTTCTTTGTTTTGCAATTTGAAAATAGTGTATGTATCCATTCAATGTTCTCCAGTGTGAATTGAAAGCCTTCAATGGTTTGGTCACAGACCACACATCTACGACATTTTTAGTGACCTTGCAAAGGAGGTAAATTCCAATGTTCACGTAATGTGCTTTTTGTCATTGAAGAAGGAGTGTGTGCTTTTACCAGTTGCTTTTCAATGCTATTGTTCTTCTTTAAAGCAAATAAAGTACTTTCGAATGTGCTGTCAAGTCTGAATAAAATATGCCAAATTTGATGAATGATCCTTTTCAAGTGATTGGTTTGTGGGCAAAAGGTAGATACACAAATAAGCCTTTCCTGTCTGCTCTTTTCTTTCTTTGCTAACAGGGTTTCACGGGGGTATACCATGCTCATTTTTGCGAGGTGCTGACCACTTTTCATTGGTAACCTTTTTGTTTCAGCTTTGTGGATAGGATTGTATCATGATGGAAATAATCCTCTTTATTCGATCATTTTCGTCTGATTCTCAAAAACTGCCCATATGGGAAATTTTCCTTTAGGCCATGTGGGTGGTAAGCGGCATAATGCAGAGCACTGTTCTTATCAACTGGTTTTCTGTTCAGATTTGTGATTAGTTCCCGCTCAGAGACTGTGACCTCTACATCTAAAAATGTGGTGGAGCTTTTATTTTTATTCATGTTGAACTTGATATCTAGTGTTTGATTATTGAACCATTGGTAGAATTGATTTAACATGTTGTCATCTCCTGTCCATACACAAAAGACATCATCGGTAAATCCTAGCCACATTGTGATTTTTTTCGCTAAAGGGATTTGTTGTATATATACTTTTTTTCAAATTGCGCCATGAAAAGGATCACTATCTGTGGGGCAAAAGAACATCTCATTGCAGTACCTTTGATTTGAAAGAAAAATTCTTCGTTAAATTTTAAATAATTCTTCCTCAGCGCTACACGGGCCAGATCCATAATTAATTCAGTAGGGACCCTGTGTGGTCTTTGTTTTTAAGTATATCTCAATGGCATACAGCCCATCATCCTGTGGTATTTGTGTGTATGAAGAGACAACATCAAAGGTAATTTACCATTGTGTGCCTAGATTGAATACAGAATCCTCTACTTTTGTGATGAAATCAGTTGTGTCTTTTAAGTGTGATTGTACATTCAGAATAAATAGATGTATCAACATATTTTGAAATTGGTTCCAACAATGTATCACAACCTGAGAAATTGGTCTTCCATGTGGATTTTGTGCATCTTTGTGGATTTTTGGGAGAAAGTAAATAACTAGGATGCGTAGATTTTTCTTCTTCAAAAATTCAAGCTCTTTGGGGCCAATCACCTCATTAGAATCTTGAAGATATCACCTTGAATGGCCTTTGATGATCTGAGGGAATCTTCTAGTAGAATTCTCAGTTAAGAACTTGCTGGTATTCTTCTGCGATATCATTTTCTTTTAATAGGATAACAGTCGGACCTCCTTTGTTGGATGGCTTGATGACAATTGTGTTATCATTTTCAATTTCTTTAATGCTTAGCGTTGTCGTTTAGAGACGCTTTTTTTTACAATATTTACATTTCTTTTCAAGCCGGCTGATAGCAGAAAAAACAGATTGTTCAAAACTTAACACTTCTCTTGGCATAGTATTTAGAGGAGGGTAAAAAGTGGACTTATTGTGTAACCCAGAGGGTTCATCAGAATGAGAGAAATCATGGTTGCTAAAGAACACTTTAAGGCATATTTTTCAGAAGAACTCCATGGCTCAGTTTTCAGACGGATGAAGTCTGTACAGGTTGATGGAACAAATGAAAATCCTTTTTCCAAAATTGCAATTTCATTAGTGCTTAAGTGTTTTGAGGAGAGGTTAATGATGGATGATGTCATTGGTTCTTGTAAACTGGAGCCTAGTACACCTCTCTCATGGCTGATTGACTTGCTTCTATCTCCTTTGTCCTCTTTGTTGGCCTCTGCCTAACAAAATTGGTTGGTTTTTTTTGCAGAATTTTGTTATTTGAAGTTCCTTCACCTGGATCTCATTCACCAGTAGAGTCAGAAGAGGAGGTTTCTGAGAAAGTAATGAAGTGTTATGTTAATCCTTCAATTGGAATGAGAGATCAAATATAGTCATACATTGACAGAAGGGAAGACACTATTGGAAAAGATAGAAAAAGAGATCAATGGAGTCAAGGATTTCAGTAATAACCAGAAAACTACAAAATTTGAAAGAGACAAGAGGATCTTTATTTTGGAAATAGTCCATATCTAAAATATGACTTTTATACAAGATCTGAAGCCCAATGAGCACCTCCAGAATATCAAGCGAGATCCAAGCAGCACTTTATTACTTTCTCAGAAACAGCTTCTTCTGACTCTGACCACAGGATTATGGGCTGAATGCCACTGAGATATATTTAGAACAAAGACAAAGACCACACAGGGTCCCTACTAGATTCAATATGGATTTGGCCACGTAATGCTGAAGAAGAATTATTTTACATTTAATGAAGAATATTTATTTCAAATCAAAGGTATTGCTATAGGATGTTCCTTTGCCCCAAAGATGGCAATCCTCTTCATGGCGCAATTTGAAAAAAAGTATATATATACAACAAGAACAACCTCTTCAGGAAAAGAAAATAACAATACAGGTGAGATTTATCGATGATGTCTTTTGTATATGGACAGGAATTGAAAACACATTAAATCAGTTCTACCAGTGGTCAAATAATCGAACACTAGATATCAAGTTCAACATGAATAAAAATAATAGCTCCATCACATTTTTAGATGCAGAGGTCAAAGTTTCTGAACATAAACTAATCACGAACCTGTATAGAAAACCAACTCTACATTATGCCAGTTACCATCCACGTAGCCTAAAGGACAATTTAGCATGCAGGCAGTTTTTGAAAATCAGACAAAATTGTTCGAATAAAGAGGATTATTTCCATCATTCTACAATCTTATCCACAAAGCAGAAAGTAAAAGTTTACCCACAAACCAATCACTTCAAAAGGATCATTCATTAAAATTGCCATATTTTATCCAGACTTGACAGCACATTGGAAAAGCCTTTATTTGCTTTAAAGAAGAATTATAGCATTGACATGCAACTGGTAAAAGCATACACTCCTTCAATGACGAAAAGCACATTAAGTGAATGTTGGAATTTACCTCCTTTACAAGGTCACTATAAATGTGGTACATGTGTGGTCTGTTACTAAACTATTGAAGGCTCTAAATTCACATTGCAGAACATTAAATGGATACATACACCATTTTTAAATTGCAAAAAAAAAAAACGTAGTCTATGGGATTGTGTGTCCGTGTCAAAAACTGTACGTTGGTAAAACAAACCAGGAAATCGGACAAAGAATAATGCAGCACAAATCTCAAATTCATCTCAAAGTGGCATCAGCCCCACTTGTTAATTACTTTTTTGAGCATCACCACACCGAGCATGATCTCAAATGGACTGTGTTGTCAGTCATTCATCCTGATCCCTGAGGAGGTGATTTGAAAAAGAAATCTAACAAGAATAGAGGCAAATCTAATTCAACAATTGAATACAACCATTGTATGTCTCATTGAAATGTTAGAACTTTAAAATCTATGATTTTTCTATTGCTAATTTTTCAGTTCATTTATACTAGTTTAGGTCTGTGAATACTTTTAAGTCATCACTAGACGTTTATGAATCATTGTTTTATCCATCTAACATACACAACTTTTGCACATTGTCATAAACATTTGTTTATTGTCTTATTGTCTAACAGTGTCTCCAGCTCCACGTCCTGAGGAGACCCTAAAATCAAGTGGGTCGAAACGTGTTAACATTTGCCACTAGGGTATTAATTGAAAGAAACTCTAAAAGGAGTGAACTCCTGCAAGCACGGGTCTCTCCTTGGGTAAGGACTTACTTCAACCACTGCTTCATTATTACATTGACTACGGGCATTAAAATTGAAATTCAAACATTTGACCATACCGTCATGCTAAGTTGTAATTAATTAAACTGGAATGAATTATGCTTATATCACTGCATTGAAATTTTTAATTTAGCACATAGTGCTGTAGGTACAGTACAAATCTAGTTCTGGGGCTGATGTGTGTATTATAAATGTTGAACTATGTTTTGTCACAAACAGTTCATGCTGTGTATGATTTACAAGTAAATTAAATGTGCCAATTGCGTATAAACCGTTTCTACCTAGTTTTAAGGGGAGAGCACACTTTAGCACTGGTTAGCAGTGGTAAAGTGTGGAGAGTCCTAAAAGCCATCAAAAACGGGTTCAGAAAACAGGAGAGTGAGGCAAAAAGTTTAGGCATGACCCTGCAGAAAAGGCCAAGTCCAACAGTGAACTTGTACATACGAATGATGTTTTTGCATACCTACATTCTGATTAGGTTGACAAAAAGGATGCATATTGATGCTTTCAATATCTACCTCCTCCTAACCTAACAACTTCCAGCAACAGACCAGTGGCATAGCTAGCCTTCTGGCTGCCCGTGGCGGTTCCTGCATTTGCCGCCCCGCGGCGGCCGCAGTGAAGAGCGGGGGTGCTGGCGATAGTTTTCTCCATTTGCTGCCCCGCGGCTAACGCATTAAGGAGTGGGGGGTGTTTGCTATTATATATATATGGCAGGTAAGAGCGGGGGACACCCCCAAAGCTACGCCACTGACAGAAACCTCTTCTTCTTCCCTTATGATGAGGGCTCGCACCTCAGCCTGTACAGGAGACACACTATCTGGCTCTAGAATCGTATCTGACTGCCACCAAAACCTGACAGGCCTGGCTAAGTATTGTCTTAGGTTATGTGTATTTAATTTTGCGATTCCTGACTCCCATCACTGCTCGTAGGTGCCTTTCTCATTATTTCCATTCTATTCTCCCCCTGGACCCCGCGCCTCGTTCGCCACTACCATCGCCGACCTCATCGCACCCCACGCCATCGCCTCCATGGACTACATACTCATCGGAGACCTGAATTTCCACCTCGACAACGCCAGCGAACCCAACTCCACTGCCCTCCTGGGCAACCTTGCCAACATCGGACTGAAACAGCTCATCACCACGCCCACCCACAAGGCAGGACACACCCTCAACCCCATCTTCGCAGGAGGTAACAACATCCATTTCAGCCACACCACGCAACCCCCTTGGACAGACCACCACTGCGCACACTTCCACGTCGACAAACCCACGCCGCCCAAACCTGCACCGCACCCCCCACAGAGGAACTGGAGCAAAGTCACTGAGGAACAACTCAACTCCACCCTCAACTGCGACGCCCCAACCACGTCGACCGACGCCAGCCTCGCAGCCACAGGACTCCACACATGGATCTCCAGCTGCGCAGACAAGCTTGCACCACTACGCAACCCCAACAGACAACGCCTCAGGAAAGCCACCTGGTTCACCGCCGACCTCCAAGAATCCAGACACACCTGCAGACGTCTTGAGAAGAACTGGAGAAACAGCAAAACGCCAGAAGACCACACCACCTACAAAAACGCCATGACAGAATACCACCAACGCATCAGATCCACCAAAAAGACCTTCATCCAAAACAAGATCCTTGCCAACGCCAGCAACTCCAAGCAACTCTTCAGCCTCATCCAGGAATTCACCAAGCCCCCCAGTGAAGCCACGGACATCACCCCTTCCCAGGACCTCTGCTACAAGCTCGGATCCTACTTCCATCTGAAAATAAAGGCTCCCTACGACAACTTCAACGACCAGACACCCAACTCCGAATCCACCTCCTGCTCCAGCAATGCCATCTAGCCCACCATCTCCTCCTGGAGCCCAGTCACCACCGAAGACACCACTTCGACCATGAAATGCATCCACTCAGGGGCCCCCACGGACCCCTGCCCCCCGCACATTTTCCACAGAGCCGCCACCTCCATTGCCCCCGAACTATGACACACCATCAACACCACCTTCAAGACCGGCATCTTCCCCGACGACTGGAAACGCGCAGAAGTCAGACCCCTGCTCAAGAAGCCCTCAGTAGACCCCACCGACCTCAAGAACTACTGACCCATCTCCCTCCTCCCCTTCGCGGCCAAAGTCACAGAGAAGACCGTCAATGCACAACTAACCAAATTCATCGAAGAAAACTCCATCCTCGACCCCTCCCAATCCAGATTCCGCAGCAACCACAGCACCGAAACCGCCCTACTCGCCACCACAGACGACATCCGCACCCTCTTCGACCAAGGACACACTGCAGCCCTGATCCTACTCGACCTCTCTGCAGCGTTCGACACCATCTCCCACCACACACTCACTGCCAGACTCCACAACGCTGGCATACAAGGAACCGCCCTCGACTGGATCCGCTCGTTCCTCACCGGCAGAACCCAAAGAATCAGACTACCACCCTTCCTCTCCAAACCCACGGAAATCAACTGCGGAGTGCCCCAAGGATCATCGCTCAGCCCCACGCTCTTCACCATCTACATGGCCCCCCTCGCCGCCATTGTCAGACTGCACGGACTCAGCATAGTATCCTACGCCAACGACACCCAACTCATCCTCTCTCTCACCAAAGACCCAATCACCACCAGACTCAACTTCCAGGAAGGAATGAAGGACGTCGCATCCTGGATGAGCAGAAACTGCCTGAAGCTCAACTCGGAGAAGACAGAAGTCCTCGTCCTCAGACCCTCCCCCTCGGCATGGGACAACACCTGGTGGCCTACCGCCCTCTGCAGCCCCCCCACACCCACGAACCACGCCCGAAACCTCGGCATCGTACTCGACTCCTCCCGCTCCATGACCCGACAGGTCAACGCCGTCGCCTCCAGCTGCTTCAACACCCTCTGAATCCTCCGAAAGACCTTCAAGTGGATCCCCCACGAATCAAGAAAGGCCGTCACCCACGCGTTCATCACCAGCAGACTGGACTAAGGAAACGCCCTCTACGCCGGGATCAACAAGTCTCTGATCCGCAAGCTCCAGACCATACAGAACACCGCAGCCAGACTCGTCCTCGACATTCTTCGACACGAGCACACCATCCAACACCTACGGAACCTCCACTGGCTCCCATTGAGAAGAGAGTCACTTTCAAGATACTCACCCACGCCTACAAATGCATCCACAACACCGGTCCCCAATACCTCAACGAGAGAATCTCCCTCCACGTACCCAAGAGAAACCTCCGATCCGCCGACCTCGCCGAAATCCTGCGCATCCACAGAGCCAGAACAGGTGGAAGAACCTTCTCCTACATCGCAGCCAAGACCTGGAACGAGCTCCCGCTCAACATCAGACGCGCCCCCTCCCTGAACATCTTCAGGATGATGCTCAAGACCTGGCTTTTCGACTGAACGGAGCTGCTTACCCCCCCCACCCCCTCCAGCGCCTTGAGACCCTCACGGGTGAGTAGCGCGCTAACAATTCCCCTGATTGATTGATTGATTCTCCAAACCGAATTTCTGTACTTTTTTTGGTTCCTTTGCTTCTCATGCTCCTCTTAACTAAAATAGTCAGCCTATAAAAATGTGTTTTATCTTCTTTCCTCAACTGGAAATGTGTCACACAGATCACATACTTCATGAGATATTTAATTGTAATTGAAAATTGTATTGTAATGAATAAAATTGTGTTTTTTTATATAGATTATTTTCATATCTGTAAATGAAGTTGTACCATGTATAGTTATCATATTTGTAACCCTTGTAAGTTGTCCTTGTTCATGTGTTCTGTATTAGCAGAGCATTGGCTTTTGAAATGTACATTTTAGAACATCACTACTGAACTCGACCTTTGCCAGAATAAGAATAATTTACAAATATTTGGAATTTCAGAGAGCATTAAACACCTGATCCACTTCTAGTATATAGCTACTTTGATGTAAGCAATTCCTAAATAAAACCATAGGTAGTGGCCTTCACCAAAGCGTCGATTCTCACATTATTTATTTCTCAGCACTTTATGCCTATGCGCAGCAATACCACTACACCATGTTTAGAGCACATCTCCAACCTCACGACTTCATCCAACACTTCCCGTACAGAACTAACCACATTGTGGCAGTCAGAAGGCAGCACAGTAACCTGATGCAATTCGGAGTGCCTCGTGACTCTGTCAGGGGTATGAAGCTCTATATAAATGCCACAGTGCGATATACTACTAAACACGTGGATTTAAAGATCCCTGCAGACTCACAAATGTTTCCTATCCTGGTACCATGGAAGTGTTTTTCAGAAACCTCACTGTTTTATCTGGTGGCGTGTCCTTATCACTATCCCCGCTCCAGAGCCTTTTATGGCTTCCACAGACAGGGAACTGCAGCCTAGCAGCTGTTTCTGCACTGTTTCACATCTGTCCTGTGTCATAAAAGCTGCTGTTGAGTAGACCCCATAAACCATTTCCAAGTTAACCGTCCGAAGTCTGTCAGCTCAATTGTCCCCTCTGCGTGCCCTTACTCCAAGCTCCAAGAGCGAGGCGTATGTGGCAGATGCAAGGTTCAGCCACCGCCAAGCACGTGCTTTAAGAAGAGGTCACCAAAACAAATATGCGTAGTGTTTACTAAATGTTCGCTCGCCATTGTGCAGAGGAGTGGACATGACAGAAATGCCTCCGGTCCCCCTAAAGTGCTGGCCAACGCTGGCTCTATTCATTTATCGGCACTGCATTCAGCATGTCTTCGCTGAGAAAGTAGATTCCGCTGTGCTTTTCTTTTGTGAGCATTGAACTTGTTAGAAGTTTTTATGGTCAAGTGAATTTGGCAGGCGTTCTCTCTCATCTGAGAAAGGCACAAACTGACATTTCAAATAATTTTCATCGCTTCCGAGAGAGTTACTGACCGCTACACTGTACGGGTTTTGACCTGGCTGATGGCAAAAGGGCCTACAAACATTGCAAATGTTTCAATCCGAAACTTTTGTTGTTTTTTAACAAAGCATTGCAATGTTCATGTAGTTCACGAAGGTTGTAGAAAAAACACAGTAAAAGCATGTGAAATAATCTTGTAAATTTATACGGGAAACAACCCTCACCACCCCCTCCCAAAAGAGCACATTTTTAGTGTGGTAATTTTCACACTCAAGGGTTGTAAGAATTTGGATTATTAATTGGGGTGGGTGACTACCCACCTCAAGGAGTAATCATAACCCTTGTCGGGGTAGGGGTAAACCACTAAAGGCACGATTTCGATTTACACCTGGGCTCAAACTCCCCCCCCCGCCACCCCGCCCCCCAGCTATGGCATAGAGCAGACTGGCTTAACCTGGAGGAAATGTGTAAAGTATTTAAGCAGTACCAAAACAGCAATAAAATAGAAAAGCAGATCAATAAAAACCCCAAACCAATTAGAAAAATAGAATAAAATGTAATAAACAAAATGACACCAAAATAGCAAAATTCTAATAAGGGGTACTGGAGTTATGAATTTTTAAAGCTTTAAGTAGGAATAATGCCAAGAAGCACAAAGTGTCAATGATAGTCAATGGTCGCTGTAGGCCGGGACCTAGGCACAATTTTATGCTGGCTGCGATAGAGCGCAGGTTGGATACACCAGCCAGGTTCAACCTGGTCAAATCAAATCAAATAGATCTTTATTCGGTCTGATATATGACCATAGAAGCTCATAGAAGAAGTACATTTGGCAAGCATTAAGAATATAAAAGATATTGAAAAAAAGACAATTTAAATAGCAAATTAAATTTTAAAACCCACATCACCCATAAAAATGCCATTAAATATCAAATAAGAACAAATCATACGACCTCGACATCGCCTAATTTAATTCATTGTGCATACCTCTTTCTCAAACTCAATGCCTGAATAATTAAATTTAAAACAGTGAAGCAAATCAGTGGGGACTCTAGGCGCTGCAAGAAAACCTATCTTTCAAGTTGCAAGTTAAAAACCCTCTGTTTAAAAATTATCCACAGGAATCAAGATCTATGAGCTGCATAGAGCGGGCAAAATAATATAAAGTGCTTAGTAGATTGGCCAGAAATCCCATCACAAAAACAAGGGGGCAGAAAGGCAAGCCAAGAGCCTGTGGACGGAACGCCCCAAAATAATGAATCATATTCATACAAAAACTTGACAGATAAAATCTATGTTGAGGAATTTTGATCCACTAAATATAAGGCTCCATACCAGTGCATGTAGAAAGATCTATATACTTTTCGACTGATATCATAATAAAAGATTTTTCCATTCTTAGCTTTTCTTTACGTTCTAGAAACTTCAACTTAATCTGCCCCTTGGTGAGAGTATTAACGTTTCCAGTATTTGCCCATATATCCAAGAGCACCAATTCTTGCAAGGATAACTTAACATAATGTAACCACGGAATGGCCTGCGCGTTACTCTGCTTTAAACAATCTTCAACAATGATGCACGTAAATGTAAAATCTGGTGTCATCCATATTTAAACCCATAGCATAATAGGAGCTAGCCTCACTAGATCTTCCAGGAAACCTAGCCCCATTTCACTGTGTGTAATCAGGTTCACAACAGATCCCGGGGATCCTATAAGTTTGGACAGAAATGTATTCTCTACTGTCTGTAGAGGCGACACGAGGCATAGCCCCATACTCACGTTCTGTACGTAGCACTTACTTTTATACAACATAAATATTTCTTTCAGGGGTTTTTGTCCCAATTTTTGGGCAAATCTAAAAAGTGATTCACATGCTATCCTGCTTCAATGAGTTGTGACCTTTGATTGACAAGTCTATCCAGCAACAAATTCTCTGAGAATAAAATCCCCAGATAGCTAAAAGTTGAAGTTTTCATTATTGGTATACCTCCCACATAAAACTTTCTAGAGCAGGTGTTTTTGGGTCCAATATTCAAAATATAAGATTTGTTATGATTGACCTCAAGCTTCAGGTCACCCATAAAAGTATAAACCCCATCTAACAATGTTTGCAATCCGTTTACAGTGCGTGATTAAAGTACTGCGTCATCCGCGTAAAGAAGTAAGGAAACCAAACGATTTCCAACTTTGGGGACGTCAGTGGTTAAAGACCTTAAAAATGTAACGAGTGCATTAATATAAAATAAAAATAAAAAGGGGGCCAGAATACAACCTTGTCTGACCTCCTGAGTAACTGGAATTGGAGATGTCAGATCCCCGTTCTGCATAAAATGGGCCCTCATAGAGGTGTCTTGGTGTATTCTTCTCAAAACCATTAATAAGGGGGGGATGGGGGGTTCAACACCAGCACGCTCCATGATGTCCCAATGTTTATCTCTATCCACTAGATCAAAGGCCGAGGAGAGATCCATAAAAGCCAAATGCAAGGCACCTCTCCTGGCCTTGACATATTTGTTTAACATAAGGGACAGATTTAAGGCTTTTTCAGAGGTGCCGAGGCCTGGTCAAAAGTAAAACCCATATTGAACCTCCGCAAAGAAGGCTCCGTCTTTTGCCCAGGCTTCCAATTTCCCCAAGATCACTGTCCCAAAGACCTTAGCAGAAGAATCGATGAGGGAAATAGGCCCATAATTAGACGGGTCGTTTTTATCACCCTTCTTGTAAATGGGGATTGTCACTGATTTCTTCCAGGAGTCAAACGGACCTTCGATAACTAGAGCTCTGAAAACATTTGTTAGCAAAGGAGCCCAAAGGTCCAGATCATACTTAAAAAGCTCAACTGGAACCCTGTCCAGGCATGAAGCTTTCCCTGAGACTGAGCTACTGATAGCTTTTCAAACTTCCCCAATTGTTATTGAACTGCTACAAATCTCAAAATCCTCACGGTTAGGAGCAATATCTAATGGAGCCACCGGGGTCACTCCCCCTATCGCTGCAGTAAATATTTTCAAAAAATGGGAGACCCAGTCTTGCTCTAAAATAAGACAGTCAATACCAGAAGAAGTCTTACCAGTGAAAAAAGGGTGGTTAACTATCTCCTGAAAAGCCTTATTATCTTGAAGGGAAGCAGATGGTCCAGATCTTCTCATGCCTGGGTTCTTACCTCTCTCTTTCTTTTTTCAAGCACAACAAAATTATTACGCCTCGCTGCTCTCACCGCCCCAACATGATGGGAAAGTTTGGTAGTTACTTCTTTCAGAAGTTTAAGAGCCTTGATACAATCTTTATTAAACCACAGAACTACTGGGTGGTCCCTAAAAGATTTGACCTCTGTTAACAGCCCCAAAATAGAAGTACATATTTTCTAAACCTTTCCTGGTTCAGTGCTTTCATGTAAGCAATGCATAACACCTAAGAGCCAGATGAAATCAATTCTGAGTGAATTTTAGAAGGGTTTACCTTTTTCCACTTTCTACAGGTCCCTTGGTTGCGAGAGAAAGTTAATGCTGTAGTCCATCTAGAAGGCAGGGCATGTGTGGTTAAAAATTATTAGGCTAATAGGTCAATGATCACTGAAAAGGGCAGGCAAAATCTCATATTTTCTTAAAGAGGAAATCAAGGGAGCAGATATTAATATATGATCAATAGCACTCCCCTTCCCCCTTGCCACATAAGTCAGAGTGTAAGCAACAGACTCACCCCATAGATCGGATGCAAAATGCAAATTATTCATCAGCATTATTTTGATCAATGCTTCTCCATATGGGGAATGGTGGAAATGTGACCTGGTCAAAGATTTTCCCAAATAACTTTAGTCCTTAAAGTTCCAATCCACCTTAGGAGTACACTTCTAAAGCACCACAGGGCCTGCAGAGAGGCACTTAGAGACTCATAGGATGTCAGGCAGAGGCCAACAGCAGAGTCCAGTCCAAGTCCAGTTGCCACTGGTTAGCTGGGCAGTTGCAGGAATGGCCTCTCCCAGCTTGAACAGGGGGTCAGCCTTAAGACACACTTCCTTATTCTGGGTATAAGAGGGAGCAGGTCCAATCCTTCAGAGCTCCTCCCGAGCTCCTCTCAGGTCAAAGCCAGCAGGTACCCTCTTATGTTCTTCCAAAGATCTAGGAGTGTTCTAAAGTGGGTGCCTGGAGATGAAACATTTATGCCTGGCACAGACTAGTGGGTTGGAATGACTCCTGGGCAGGTCCTAACCAATGGAGTAAATGTTACCATGGCCAACCCTATGCGCTTTCGAGCATTTTCAAGATGGCAAAAGTCTTTAGCCACACTAAACTTGGGTTCTGTGGGATGGGTGTGTATGTGGGGAGAGTACTATGGTAATCCTAGTGTCCTCTCACATCTAACACCAAAATTCATTTTGAGGCAGCCATGGTACCCCCAATAAACCCAGAGAAAGAAATCTGGTAGAACAACACAGGGTTCATCAGAAACTAAACAGTGGATACACAAGAATTGTCTTGCCATCCTATTCCTGTCATTTCAAGTGCACTCCCAGTGCACTTGAAATGTGGTAGCAAAAATGGAATCCTTCGGCAACCAGAAAGTGGATACACAAGAATTATCTTGGCAGCCTTTTACAGATTTCTCTTCTTGCCAATAGTATAACAAAAGAACAACTTCCTGCCATTTTGGTTGTCTCTGATCATCTCATGTATACCATAATTGTTATGCCATCTAAAAAATACCATAATGAGGCTTATCTTGATCTCATGGCCAAACACAGATGTTAATAACTCACCTACATCTTGTCAGGCGAGGGTTAATGAGGGACATCCAAGAAACATGAAAATCATTAGCTTCAGGTAGGCTGCATCTTCTACATTTACTCTCCCATCATTTAAAATGTTTGCCAACATTGATGGGGTCCAATAGCATCTGTTAATAGTAAAAAGGTGGTTTCTTCTTAGAGGTGCCCATTTAACAATAGCACATAGTAATTTCAAAGAAAATTGAAATGGTTCTCTGTCGCTGACTGAGGCAAGTCTTCCTTCCAAATATCCTGAGGTGGTTTCATACTTTTTTTCACCAGCTTCAGTTGTCAGTACCAGGTGCGTATTTCCTTCTTTTTAGAACTGTTGTTTTGGAAATCTTGTAAATCTCAGTACAATCCTGTTTCTTCAGCCACAAGGATATTTGTATATAGTTAAATCTAGAGTATGTCTTCTCTTCCTCCCCATTTTTCCCAGGTAAGCGGTTGGCCCATCATCAATAGGTCACCTCTTTTTGATACCCAGTCTTTGTTAATTGGCATGCAGAGTTTATCCTTTAAGATCTCTGGGATCCCTGATGAATAACATATAGGAGCAAACATGCTATATATGAGATTTGCAGAAATTATCTACTTTGTACCACTGTCTAGCTCTGGGCTGCAGTATCTTCAGTCTGACTTTTTTTTTAAATCTAGGTGAGCCAAACCTATAAAGAAAGCCATTATTAGTTAACTTCTACATCAAACATCCCATAAGCTTACCAATTTTGGTTGAGTTTGTTGAATTTATTAGCATTCTACAATTCTTTAACTGGAATGCTCAGCAATATAGTTGAAGATCCAGCAATGCTAGATCACGTTTAATTAGTTTTCTGTTCAGCTTCTTCCATGATGATCGCCTTTGTACCTCAAATAAAATTACATATGTCCTCGTATCTTCTTTAGTTCATTTTTATAAAAAGGCAAAGGAATAAGATCAAACAAAAAGGTGAACTTTGGTGAAATTATCATCTTAACCAGATTAGACTCGCCACAGAGAGTCAATGGAAGATTGTTCCACCTCCTCATCATACCTTTGGTTTCTTTAATTGTCCTGCTCATATTAATGTCAGATATGTTTTTACAAGTTCTTAACCGCAGTTTTACTCAAATTCCTGATACTCTCCTTCTTTCTTTACCTTTCTCATTAGAGTTCCAGGCCATTATCTTGCTATTGTCCTTATTCACCTGATAACCTAATAGGAGGAAAAAGTCTGAAACCTCTGATTGAATGAGTGGAACACTTTTGATGCGTTCCTTAGTCTCAGTCTCCAAAAAATAATAAGGTCATCCTTGTATAAGGCACTTTTTGTAGAAATATGTAAAATATGGATTGAAGTTTATCCCCAACAATAGAGGACTGGTTAATGTCTGTTGGAAATGTAAATTCTCTAGATATGGAAACCCCACTGTACAGAGAGGAAAATTCTGGCTACCGTTTGAGAGATGGTGGAATATGACTGGATCTCACGTGCCACTCCAATAATTACAATTTTTTGGTTCATATGCAATATCTAAACATGAGTCATTGTATTGATAGATGGAGTAAGTAGTTAGAGTTACTGGATAATTTGCATCTGCTGAGATGGCTCCTTCTAATACACCGATCGGTGCATATTTTTGGTGATATGAGGACTGAAAAATCAAGGGATTATCTTGACATGCTATTCTCTGCCTTACAAGTGTGCCCCAAAGAGTCATATGTAAACCCAGCAATCCTGTTAAGCAGGTTTTGACCCTGTAATGTTAAGAACAATACTCACAGCCCCCACCCTGCATATTCTGGGAGGGTCTGAGGAGTAATGTCTGCCCATTCAGGCCAGTCTATTGTTTGCTCCTGGGAGGCATTTCATATCTTTTTTACACCTATTCAAATGATAATCAGTGATTCAGAGAAGTTTGAGAACCACTGCACATTGGCTTCAATGAACTTCAGGCAGGGAAAAGGTAATTTTCTAAAAGTTACTTTTTATTAATGTTTATTAAAAATACAACTTCACTATTGAATTTGAATTGTAATAACTATTAAAAATAGTTTATTTAGTCTCATTCCAGAAACCCCATATTAGGATTTTAATCTGTACTCTGGTTTTTCCTACGGGCCAGCCAGCCTTCATACAGTAAAAATAGTGTGTGGGTGCTAGTGACTGTAAGGACATGTTAACACTAACATTTCTACATGTCCTACTTTTAAATGCCATGCATCCTGACTTGTGGAATGCAAGGCCTACATGAGGGTGATGTTTTAAAAGGAACGTTTTTACATGTCAAAGGTTTTATTTTGACAGGTCAAATTACAGCTTTTACACTACTACAGTTACTCTACATTGGGTATGCCGGAAGCCATGTATACACTGCCACTGTAATGGTGGCACAATAGGTGCTGTAGCCCACGAGTGGCATTTATCTTCCTGGCCATTGGTACATCTTGTACCATATACTAGGGAGTTATAGGTAGGTTAAAGATACTGATTGAGAATATGGCAATAAGGGTCAACAAGTGATAAAAAATCAGGGGTAACTATACAGAAAAGGCAGATTTCCTACAAGGGCAGATTTACAAAGGAGGCAATTTTCACAACTTTGTTAATATATTGAGGCTGCCAACTTTGTGAAACTTTATCAATTAAATTATACTTTGCATCCCCACACCTTCGAAACAAAGGATTCAGTTTTAGTGACAAAGGAGTGACAGAAATTGCACATCTCATCAATGCCTGAGATATGATAAGTAGGGAAACAAAAGTTGTGGAGAACAAGAGAGAACACACCAAGCAGTGGTGAAAGCAGTTTGCCAGAAAAGACACTGAAGTGATACAACATGTGTAAGGCTAATACCAAATAAGTTGCAAAATGGTTGAAAGAATAATGCTTTGTGGAACGACAAAACCTCAATTTCCAGAACTGATTGAAAAGAACTGGTTTAAAAAGACTATTAATTGACCTTTAGACATTTGTAACATCTTACAGATATGGAAATTGTATATATTTAACCAATCTGCTGAAGCAAATAGGAGAGGCTTAAAACACCATCCCCAGAGAGTAAAACTGGAACCCAACTGGCACAACAGGCATAAGATTGTATTAGAATTGGCAGTTGGATGCAGCAAATTTCCACCACTTTTTGCTCCATGTACCCAGTGCCAAAATGCTTTTTGCACTGGTGGGTCCGTGCAAATGTGCTCAGGGCAAAATTGCCATATATAGATGCAATGCTTGCAAACTGGAACTAAATTAATTGATTGAATAACACAGAATTGTAATGTTTAGCATACAAATGATATAGGTTGAATACTTGTTTTTTAGGATGGATGCAGGTGTATATTGCTCTGTTCCGTAAAGTCTCCATTAGTTTGATGAATCTTCCTGGGCCGATTCACAAACAAATGTGTAAAACTACTCTTAGAGATATTCACTCCTTCATGGGTATTTTTATACATTTTTAAAACCCACAAAATTTGGCAGTTTCACTTTTGCGGTGTAATCCTGGAAAGGATTTGGGAAATAAGGTATTTTTTGGGGGGCATTTACACAATGTCTAATTTTACACATTGTACAATAATGCATTGTGTCAAACCAGCACATTTGTGCAATGACACATTTTTTTCTTTTTTGTCTCCTCAGCAAAATGTTTACCCCTTCCTTTTTACCCAGATGACATTTGAGGGTTTCCGAACACTTACCACCCAGGAAATGGATTTACTTTTGTCATGGACAGTGGAAAGAGGTATAGTTACCACAGTCTGTAGCTGTTCACAAACTTTCAAGGATAACCATGACTTGGGATGCCCACACCCAACCCCTTGTGTGGGTTTCCCTCCTGTGTAATGTTATGCAAACATTGGAAAACATTAAGCTGGAGTAAAAGGAAATATAGCTGTAAGGCTACCATTTGTAAACTTTTATAGACATAAATCTAGTACTTTTGCACTCGTAAGACTGATTTACAATTGCAAAACTGAATTAGGCCGTATGTCTATATTGTAACTGAGAGATCGTGCCATCAGGGTAGCCGTAGCAGTATTTTACCATTCTGGCTGGTATTTTTATGTGAAGACAGGTAAAAAAAACTCCTGAAAACCACCAAAATCTGGTTATTTTTTCCAATTTGAAATGCGAACTTATAGCATCAAATACAAGCTGAAAAATGTCAGAAATTGCTTATAGCTATATAGCCAATTTCGACATGATTTTTAAAGCAATTAGACACAAAACCGATGAGTTAAAAAAGAACACAGCACATTTTAGATAGGATGATATTAAAAACTGGTAGAAACATGGCATCTTTGTATCAGCCCATCACCTATCACCCAGTCTCTTGCAATTTCTTGCTTCTGGTAAGCTAATGAGTTTGAGATAAATAAATAACCAAGCAGTGCCAAGCAATGCATCTGCATGGCAACCATGGTTTGGCAACAAAATAAAATCTCTCTCTGAATGTGGATGAAAATGGAATGTACTCTAGCGAGAACCTGTGCCACTTACACTAGGAAAGGCCACTAAGGATATAATTTTATGATCTTCTACTAACTCTTACATTAATAGTTTTTTTAACTGCATATCTGTTTTCCCCTTGTGATCTTTCAATGTGCCTTCAGCCAGACGAATCCCAAATGGAACACTGCCAGAATATTTTGTTGTTCACATCAAGTCTGCCCTTTCCATACACAGTCTTGCAATCAACAATGTAATTTCAGATATTGCATTAATGTTATCAATGGTGTGATGTAATATGTGAGGTAATTAGCAGTGCAAGGCGAGTTATAGGTAGTGTAGGTCACATGTTATAGTTACTTGAGATAACTATAACTGGTGAATTTCAATAGTTTTGTTTGTTTAAAATGGTATGTTTTAACTGACATTTTCACCTAACTATAACGTCCCTTTAACCTTTGTTTTTTCATTGAATTTCTATGGTTTTAAAAAAAATAAAGTTAAAATATGATTAAATTTCTTAATTATAATGTGCCTGTAACCTTTGTTTTTTAGTGAATTTCTAACTTTAAAAAAAATGTAAAGTAAGATAATATTACAATCCATAACTATAACGCCGCTTTAACCTTTGTTTTTATCAGTGAATTTCTGTTATTTCAATGTAAAGTAAGATGTCCATCACCGTGCTCAGCATGGGGTTGGGAGCAGAGCCTGGCCCTGCAGCCAACACGCTACCACCATGCAAGGCTATGTCGGGTAACAATATAAAGGGTGTCATTTTAAGTAAGGCAGACATTCTGACTTTGTCAAAGTGGCAGGCCTATTGGCTTTATCAATAGGTCCTCACATCATCATTTATAAAGCAGCCCTATTGGCATTTTTCAAGGACAAAGTGCAGTCTATGCACTCCAGCTGAAGAACAGATAGCTCCAGCTCGGAGTGTTTAAAAAGTATGGTAAGCTCTCCTGGGGTCATGGATTCAATGATCAAGGAGACTTACTGTGTTTTCTTCTAATGTAGCTGGGGGCTGCTGCATTCACTGCAGTCCCCTACAACATTAAAAAAATAGTATTAGAACAATTTTTGAAAAAAAAAAGGCCTTGCTGGGCATTATGGGGCACTAAACAGTAAACGTGAAATGAGTGGATATTCTGCTCATTTCACATTCACTGCTTTCTATTTATTTTTGTTATTTGGGGAGAGGGTTATGCACCCCCCGAGCCTTTTCAAAGCCGCGGGGACCCCATTACTCAAGCCAAATAATTTTTTTTAATGTGGAGGGAGCTTTTTGCCTTCCTCCCCAAGCCGCTTCAAGATTTAGGGGGACCTCATCCCCCAGGACCAGTAACAATTTTTTTATTGGAAACGGGCTCTGAGGCTTTTCAAGGACCCAAGGTCCTTATCTACTGGGGCCAGCATTTGTTTTGTTTATTTTGACCGGGGACATACAGCACCCCTCATAGAGCCTTTTAAAGACCCCAGGGAACCCATCCTCCAGGGCTGATTTCTTTTGATTTGGGGAGGAGCTGCTCCTCCCAGAGGCTTGCATGAACCCCAGGGACCCCATCCTGGGGACAAAATTATTTTTTCATTAGCCATTCAGTGGCCTTGGGACGCCAGTCCCCAGGGGCCCAATGGCAGCAGTGTCCTAGGGACGTCATCCTGCAGGACACTACAGTTCCCTGCCCACAAGAGCATGGTTAGGGGGAACTTCAGCTACCTTCCTGTGCCCATGGGCAGGTAACACAGGATTGATCCCACCTGATGAGAACAGAGAACAGCTGATCCAGCGAGACGAGAGCAAATGGATGTAGCCGGCTCCTGCCACACCCGGGATGGTTGCAGGCAGGAGAGTGGACAAGGGTCATGGGGGCACTGGGGCTCACCCTGTGATCCTAAGGGCTGCTATTGCTGTGGGTGTCCTGGTGTCCTGGGTGAAACCTTAGCACCCACAGCATCTCTTAAGTGCTTTGGCCCAAGGCGGGGGGTCTGCACGTCCCCCTTCTCTAAATATAACATTGGCTCTGGGAATGGGGTCCAGGGGGCCTTTGCAGCACACCACCCTCCCTCAAAAAAATGATCTCGCTAAACCCACGGGCTCTGGCACACCCCAGGGGGCTTTTTTAAAATTTAAAGTGAATCCATGGATCCTCTGTGAATTTGTGGTAAAAGTTTAACAAAAAATACATTTCTGGTCCCCCACCAGGCCAAGGGTGGCAGGGTATCACTAATTTCCTGCCCTACATGTTTTCTTTTTACTTTTTTTGAGGACAGGGTACTTAGTACCCGAGTCCTAAAATGGCTGCCACCACATCTTTGTGAATGCGGTGGCAACAAATCCAATCTTATCTTAAGATCTGTTGGATACACGGATCCTCCATGGCGTGATATATACATACTTTTGAACCCTCGTTTTTCAAAAACTACTAAAAAGATTTGCACCAAATCATAAAAAGCACATTTTCCAGACTAAGATCTAACTTTCTGCCAGATTTGGTATAATTCCATGCAGCTGGTTTTGCGTGATATCACTGTTCTTTTTTCCTATGGAAAACTGCATGTGGAAAATGTGTTTTTGGACCCCACCGCCTTTTCTCGGCCCCAAAACTTTCCAGGCAGAAGCTGAGGTCGATGAACTTTTTTGGGGAACATTTTGCGAAGATTCATCAAACAGCACCAAAGTTATTAGCACATCAAAAAATGCATTGCCTGTGGAAACGGTGCTTAAAATATATTCAGTGATGTCATCAATTTTGTCATTTAACATTTTCTCAGTGATGTCAAAGGAGAGTTCATGAGTCATTTATAACTGGGGTGCGAATTAAATGACCCTAACTGGTTTTTCAGTGCCCTTTAGATCTTTTTTGGTAACCAGAACTATACTTTAACTGTCTTTTTCAGTGACTATACATAAATTATAGATTTCGAGATAGTATCTGTGTAATTATTGTTAAGGTACAAATTAACTATTTCTAACTATAACTACGCTTTAGCCTTTGTTTTTTTTCATTGAATTTCTATGCTTTGTTTATTTTATACAAAATTTTTTTTAACATGCAACAAACTCAATCCCTCTTTTTTTTTCTTTTAAAGCATCTTTTTGGTTACATCACTATGTCATCATTTACAACATTTACTGGTCAAGATGATCATATAGTAGTAGTCATCATGAAACACTAGGGAAAAACAAATTAATTAGATTGTGAAAAACGCATAGATTCTGTGCATGTCCAACTGTTAGTATATCTAACTAACCAATTTCACATATTGAAAACATAGAAGACAACAATAGTTAGAGGAGATTTTTGCAAATTTTAACTATGTGAGGCCACATAATGACATATCTCCTAAATTATCAAAGTACAACTCCTACGTACCATTTCTGATTTATAACTATAGTGCATCATAATTTTTCTGTAAAATAAGTAGGTAACTGTCTTGTACAGTAAGAGTACTTTCATGACATTCTGTCCAACCGGCGTTATTCTTTAGGTGGATTGTGTAGTGTCCCATTGCTGCAGTCTCTCTGTGATGGAAAATGATGACAGTACTAGTATAAGTACGTCCTGAAATAGAAATTTGGGAAGCCATAAAGTTAGAAATATAAGTATTTATTTTTCTGTTAGTGACAGTACATTTTTGAATCATGAAAATCACATATTTGGTAACCATTGTTAAGCGTGGAGACAATTTGTGATGTTTAGTTTGGACATAAGTTATTTTCCGCGTTTTTTGATATTAAGCTTGCCTCATGGAATAGATTTGCAATTAGGTATTGGCAGATATACAAATCTTTTCAAAGTTTGTAAGAGTGGTGCTTGAATGGGGACAGTTTAAGCATTCATGTTCCCAAGAGTAGCTTATGCCGAAAAGGTCACAACTCAGGTGAGTCTCAGTAGCTATTTTTCTACAACAGTCATACAGAATTTTTGAGCATCCTGTTGTTTACTGATAGAAAATTGAATATCACTTCTGCACATATCTACCATGTCTCTTATTGGGCTTGTAATTGGCATATGTGGTTGTGTAACAAAATGTTTTCATGAAGATTTATCAACATTTTGCAAAAGCATTGATGTACATGCTGGTGGATCATTTCTTTGACAGACGGGAGGTAAAAAAGAAGGTTCCCAATTACATTGCTATAGCAATTTATTTCCTTATGATTTTGAAACTGTTATTTCCATGTGCTTTTTTTTGTTTTTTGGGGGTATTTCCAATTCTTCTTTAGCATTGTAGTTTGTTTCAAATTTTTTATTGAAAGACATTTTAGGTTTTAACACAATGGGCTATTCTCAGAGATGAGGAGCGTATCTGCTTCGCAAACGATTATATTTTGTTTAGCAGTAGGTGATAAACTTCGCTCCTCTGGCGCAGTTCATGGAGTTTTACGCATAGTTTTATCTCGTGACCAAGCCAATGTTAAGTTGGTGATCACAAGCGAGAAAATTGAACGCTAGACAGCTGCTGAGCGCAATTTCTCAACCCGGGCGGTCACAGCAGGTCACTACTGCTTACATTGAGAAAGCTGCCACTCACGTTGAGAAAGCTGCCGCTCACTTTGAGAAAGCTGCAAATCGAGTAAAATATCTACTCAAGCAACAGATGGAGGCAGCGCCCTCTGGCGTGCTGCGTGGTGCCTTTTGTGCTTATTTTACAGTGTAGGACAATCTCCCGGCACAAAAAATCAGCACATTCAATAATAGTTGGCATTAAACAAACAATGGGTTGTGATGTGGAAAATAATGTAAGGCACAGCTTCAGTAGGTGAATGAAGGTTAGAAAATAATTGGTTTATATTTCATTTTCTTAGCATAATCTTTGCTTCATTTGTGAGAAGGCCAATGTGAATGTCTTTCAATATTTTGCCATATTTGTCATCACTAGCTTGGCTCATTTTTTGTGTTAATTCTGTGTATGCAAAATGCAACCAGAGGTTTACATGGCTTATACTTCCCAAATAATTCTGAGTTTGGTCTTACAAAAGTTTGTTGAACATTGGTTGTCCTTTCACTGATGTTAGTTGTAATAAGTCTCCAAACACAACCACATTTTTCCTTCAAACAGCATATCAGAAGGCGTTTTCAGTACCTCCTGCATCTGAAGAAGAACAAACGCCATCATTAAGTTAGAAACCATACTAACTTCATCTATAATCAAAACTTTACATTTTTCAGGACTCTACCAAGTTCCTGGCATTTATCATTGTTTAATTTTAAATATTCTGTTTGTTGTCATTCCCCCAAGGTAATAACATTAGACGATGTAAGGTAAATCCTTTGATGTTATATGCAGCTAAGCCAGTAGGAGTAGTAACTACACAAGATAAATTACAGATAGTATAACTATGAACATAAGCAGTAACAACTTAAATAAGAAAGCTTTTTCCTGTGATTTCTTGTCCGCTTACATATGGTGATGTAGGTTCATAAGTACTATATTCTCATATTCTATTTTCATGTTGAAGTCCATGATCTACTGAATATTTCATGTGTTTTTATATGTGAAGTTGTTTGTTATTTAATTGAGATACTAACTTATCTGAATATGTACTTCCTTTTTGACTTGGTCCATTGCCTTTTTGACCTTGTCCATGGCAACCACAGCTTCTGTATAAATAATTGGTCCAGCAGTCCTGGAAGTAAAAGTATTATTAGTAGATACAATATGCAGTAGAATTTCAGCATTCATTTTGTTTGTTTATTCTATTTCTTTATTTAAGCATTTCAAAATATGTCTCAAATTCAGGCAATGCAATATCATTTTTAAAAACATGTAATGCATCTTCATAGCATTGGAAGGGATCTACAACTTCTTCTTCTTTGTGCCATGGTTTAAATATTGGAAGAAGTGATAAGTAGTAACATTTTTTCTTTTCTTCTATCTTACAACTTAGGGGCCGATTCCGATTCGGGCCAGAAAACGTACCGACCGACTCGGAGCCGGAATAAATACCGACCGACACGTACCGGTGCAGCCCGACCCGCAAAGTACGATGAAAAGCGAGCTAAATCCGACCGACTCGTACGGAACACAAGCCGAACGACTGAGCCGCGCGGAAAACAGCCATCCGGCCGGAAAAGCACGCGAATCGAACCGACTGACACGCACCAGAAAGAATCCCGAACGAAACGTACCCGCGAACCCCGACCCGCCAAGTACGATGCAACGCGTGGAAAACACGACTGAGTCGCACGGAGCCCAAGCCGCACGACCGACACACATTCAAAACTGCGAGCCGAAGCAAACCAAAACCCCGCGACCGACGCGTACGCAGCACAGAAAACAGCACAAACACAGCGTGAACGAATTGGAGAGGCTCGCACGAGACAACTGGAGGGTCCGACTCGGTCACAAGAACGTCTCCTACATGCACAAAAAGAACCAAGAAAAAAAAAAAGAAAAAAAAGGCCAAACAAGCTATCACAAAGCAAATAAATACTGGGGGAAACAGGGAACAAAGACACACCCACAACTCCACCCATATAAAGGACACAAATCCCTACCATGATCCCTTGCAAATTCAAATTACCTGCCAGCACTCAACACCAACAGACAGCAACCACACACACACTCACAGCTCATCCATCACACAAGCCACACACCAGCAGCACCACAACAAATAGCACCCTCACATACACCCAGCAAAACACACACTCACACACCCTCACTTGCACACCAACACACACATCACACACCAGCACCACCCAACACCATGCCCCCAAAGAAGAATCACAAGTTCCTAGATAGTGAATTGGAAGTCCTGGTAGATGAGATCCTCAGGGTAGAGCCACAGCTGTTTGGCACATTGGTCCAACAGACACCCATGGCGCAGAAAACCAAGATGTGGGAGAGGATCGTCGACAGGGTGAACGCACAATCACCATGTTTGCGCACAAAGGTAGACATCCAGAACAGGTGGTATGACGTGCGCAGGAGGGTCAAGGAGCTGTTGAAGAAGGACTACATCTTGAGCCAACACACCGGCAGTGGCCCTCCTGCCAAACCAGTATACCTCAGGCCCTGGGAGGAGAAGGTGCGGGCCATCCTACCACCAGTGAGCGTCTATGGACTAGAAAACATCCCAGAGCCTGGTGAGTACACAACTAATGTACACAATATTGTGCCACAATACACACACATCACTGTCAAGGGGAGAGTCAAACCATGCACCCTTAGCAAATACACACCAACCAAAACAGATCATCCCAAAATGTGTATGTCAGCCAGATAAACACAATACATGCCAGCTCATAGTGAAATGTAACTGTGTCATGACATGTACAAACCTAACAACAAATACAGCTAGGCAGGGTCACAAATATAACCAACAAACACAGTCAGACATGTAGCCACCACCACAACACCAGATCACAGGGAAGCTCACTGAAAGGAAGGAATACTGTGTATGCTGGGCAAGTCAGTGTAGCCAATAGCATCATAGGAGTGGTAGTCACAGAAATTGCCCACCCTCACAATGCGCATATCAACACCACCATGAACCATGCCCACATCACAGGCAGTGCAAAACAACTGACAAGATGGCTGACACCGGCTACTGCTGTGGGGAGCACAAGGCCCTGCTGGCAACTGTGCACCAACCAACAGCAGGACACCACTGACTGACATCCTGAAAGACAACTTGGACTCCCTGCAATGGAAGCACGTTCCATGGTGGGATATCTGGCTGGGTGGGAAGGAGGACTCACAGCACTGACCATAGTCACCAGCAGCTCCACCCACACACCCCCCTAACACAAACTACACACAACTCACCTGGGAGAAAGCATTGCCTCACACACCAATCAAATATCCCACAAAGAACCACAACCCTGGGTCATGCAGTGTGAAGCACAGGGACACACATGGGACTTGTAGCAAAACAAACCCCAGGATAACACTGTCAGCCATCTTGTCAGCACAGGCACACAACCCCACAGGGAAGCTGAGTCAAAAGGAAGGAAGCATGGGCATGCTGGGAAGGGGGGTGGAGGCAAAAGCATGATGGGAGTGGTAGTCGCAGCCCAACATCCCCCACCCACATGGCCCAGCAAGAACACACCCAAGCATGCACACCTCACAGGGAGTCTAAAGCCACTTCAAAGATGTATGACACTGGTGCTCTGTTGTGGGGAGCACAAGGCCATGCTGGGAACTGGACAACAACCAACAGCAGGACACCACTGTCAGCCATCTTGCCATTGCTGTCACACCCACACACAGTGAAGTACACTCAAAAGTAAGGAAGTATGGGCATGCTGGGAAGGGGGTGGAGGCAATAGCATGATGGGAGTGGTAGTCACAGCTCAACATCCCCCCACATGGCCCAGCAAGCTCACACTGAAGCATGCACACCTCACAGAGAGTGTAAAGCCACATCAAAGATGTCTGACACTGGTGCTCTGTTGTGGGGAGCACAAGGCCATGCTGGGAACTGGACAACAACCAACAGCAGGACACCACTGTCAGCCATCTTGCCATTGCTCTCACACCCACACACAGTGAAGTACACTCAAAAGGAAGGAAGTATGGGCATGCTGGGAAGGGGGGTGGAGGCAATAGCATGATGGGAGTGGTAGTCACAGCTCAACATCCCCCCCCCCCACATGGCCCAGCAAGCTCACACTGAAGCATGCACACCTCACAGAGAGTGTAAAGCCCCATCAAAGATGTCTGACACTGGTGCTCTGTTGTGGGGAGCACAAGGCCATGCTGGGAACTGGACAACAACCAACAGCAGGACACCACTGTCAGCCATCTTGCCATTGCTCTCACACTCACACACAGTGAAGTCGACTCAAAAGGAAGGAAGTATGGGCATGCTGGGAAGGGGGGTGGAGGCAATAGCATGATGGGAGTGGTAGTCACAGCTCAACATCCCCCCCCCCATGGCCCAATCAAGCTCACACTGAAGCATGCACACCTCACAGAGAGTATAAAGCCCCATCAAAGATGTCTGACACTGGAGCTCTGTTGTGGGGAGCACAAGGCCATGCTGGGAACTGGACAACAACCAACAGCAGGACACCACTGTCAGCCATCTTGCCATTGCTGTCACACCCACACACAGTGAAGTACACTCAAAAGGAAGGAAGTATGGGCATGATGGGAAGGAGGGTGCAGGCAATAGCATGATGGGAGTGGTAGTCACAGATATTGGTCAGCCTCACAATTGGCCCATCAACACCACCCTGAACCATGCACACATCACAGGGAGTGGAAAACAACTGACAAGATGGCTGACACTGGCTACTGCTGTGGGGAGCACAAGGCCCTCCTGGCAACTGTGCACCAACCAACAGCAGGACACCACTGACTGACATCCTGAAAGACAAATTGCACTCCCTGCAATGGAAGCAAGTTCCATGGTGGGATATCTGGCTGGGTGGGAAGGAGGGCCGGATGTCAACCCAATACAACCAATGCAGACCATGTACACACCCCAACATTCACATGGAAATGCCCAAATAATGCAGGACAATGTGCTACATCAATATCAACCCCTGACTGTGACAACTTAGGACAATGCAATGTACAGGCCCGCATCCAGAGGCACAGTCACAACTGTCAGGTGTGTCAACCATTGATGCCTGCAGAAACATAACATACATTGTGTGTGTCTCCCTAAAACAGGTGATGATGGGGACACAGCAGCAGACGCTGAGGAGTCCCCGTCCCAGGCTCAAGAGGATACGGAGCTCACTGGTGTGGAACAGCCTCTGCCCTCCTCGGATGAAGAAGACCAACCTGGCACCTCCGGAGCAAGTCATCATGCAGCACCAGCAGGACCACCAGCTGCACCCTCTGCACCCACCTCTCCAACGACTGTCAACACACATACCACCCCTGCCGACATGGAAAGACCAAGGAGCACCACCACCACCAGAACAGGGACCCTGGACCAACGTGGGGCCATGGACACCAACACCACCAACAACCCCCAAGGGGGCCCAGGGTCACCTGTGCGTGCCACCTCAGGTACTGCACGTGTCGCCAGGGGTGGTGGGAGGGGTGGGAGACACAGGTCACTGATCGCAGAGGGGTCTGGACTGCATGATGACCCACAACTGGCACGCATAGCCGATGCGTACCAGTCCAGCACCGGAGAGCTCAGCCAGGTAGTGGGGCTCCTCAGGGACATTAAACAGCAGCAGGCTGCCCATCATTCCCGCTTGGAGTCACACATGTCCCGCGTGGAGTCCAAGTGGGACACACTGCAAGAGATGACGGCGGTGCATAGGGACATATTACAATGCCTCCGCCAGATGAGCAGCAACCAGTCAACACCTCCCTGTGTGCCCACAACATCTGCTGCTGAAACAACTGCAACTGCCACAGGGAGGGAGGATGACTCTGGCGGAGAGTCCCCTGCACCGCAGCAGCCTGCACTTGAGGGTCCCCCCAAAGAAGAGGGGCCGTCCGAGGAGGGGCAAGTGAGAGGCCGATGGCCATGTGCAACCCCCAGGAAGCCAAAACCTGTTCTGGATAATCACCTTTGTGCGCAAACTGTTCACACTGTTGACTGTAACACAACTCTCCCACATGACATGGGGAGCTCAAGTTGGACCAATGTCTCAGATGACTGTGGACTTTACTCTGGACATTTCTGCTACCAGGACTTCCAAATCATCTAGGAACTTTGGATTACAATCACAATGTACAGCACCCACCATCCTGTGCACTATACTCACACATGTATGTCAATAAACTCACTAATACACCATACTTGCCTCTGTTATGATTCCTACTTTGTCTCTGAAGTGGCGATGATGATCTGGGAAATGACACTGTGCATGCTAACTGCTACAGCAAGTACAACACCGGCATGTGAGTCATGGCGACGTCACACATATGAGGGAGGCACACCACCAGGGCTACACAACACATACACACCATGGCCATCTGACTCATCGCCTACACTGATGTTGCCAGGAAATACGTTCCATTGCACAGACCCAACACCTATTCACAGTCTGTGTTAACTAGCCCACTGGTGCAGTGAGCAAATGTCAGTCAGATGTGTGACCACAGACAACGCACATCACAAAGTGAAGCACAGGTTTATTACACATTTGCAACATGTTGTAACCACCACAGATGCAAGGTAATCCCACCTGGCAGCGGGCACACAGTCAACAAGTGTAGAAGGAAGGAAGTCCATGGGTGTGGTGCACATCACCTGTAGGGACACGACAGCTACCACCCTGGAAGTCGAATCACGGTGTCGGGGATCACAGTTGACCAAACAACTCTGAAAGTACCCTGTGAAGGACAGAAATGACACACAGTCAAAAGCACTGAAGAACAGGACAGAACTGCAATACTCATGCCCAATACATGTCACAAGATACCCACCCAGAACCAAGTTAGCATGTCAACACTGTTGGGGAGTACAGACTACCTGTAAGGACACATCGCTACACGCATACAGTCATGTAGCACATGCACACACTCAAACAGCACCAGAGCACCACCAACACATATCATGCAAACTCACATCAGTTACATGACATCTCTGGATACTTACATTCAGCTGAAGAAGTTGGTGATGAGCTGTGTGCGGACATCACCATCATCATCATCATCATCATCACTGGCATCGTGGTCCAGGCCAGGATCCTCCACAGGTGGCGGACGTTGGTCATCGTCATCCAGGATGAGAGGCAACTCCTTCCGCACTGCCAGGTTGTGTAGCATGCAGCAGACGATGACAATCTTGCACACCTTTGCTGGGGCATATGGGAGGGACCCTCCTGTCTTGTCCAGGCAGCGGAAGCGGCTCTTCAGGAGACCAAATGTCCGCTCAATAACTCTCCACGTCCGACCATGTGCCTCATTGTAGCGCATCTGGGCTGGTGTCACAGGGTTCCTGAGGGGCGTCAGCAACCACGGCATGTTGGGATATCCGGAGTCACCTACATACAGACAATTGCACATTAGCTGAGTTGGAAAAGAGGGTGGAACACTACATTGCAGAACACACACAATGGTACAAAGTCAGTACATACCAACAAGCCAGGCACGCTGGTTCCGCATCTGTGACATCATCCTCGGGATGCGACTACTCCTCATCACGTAGGCATCGAGTGCAGAACCGGGGAAACGGGCACACACGTGTGAGATGGTCATATCTGCAAGACAGACCACCAGTGCATTGACCGAGTGGTAGTGCTTGCGGTTCCTGTATGCCTGCTCCTGGGCCTGTGGTGGTACCAAAGCCACATGTGTCCCATCAATGGAGCCAATGACATGCGGCATCCTCCCCAGGGCATAGAAGTCACTCTTCACGCCAGTCAGTTGCTGGAGTCTAGGGAAATAGATGTACTGGTTCAGGTATATCAACATAGCTTCCAATACATCGCGGAGCACACGGCTGAACATGGTCTGTGACATCCCACCAGCAGTCGCCAGAGTGTGTTGAAAGGTACCGGTGGCAAAGAAGTGTAGGGCTGCCATCACCTTCACCTTGGGGGTCAGCGCTGTAGGATACGGCCGGCCAGGTTGCAGGTGTGGTGCCAAGCGCACTGCCAAATCATCAATCAGCTGCCTGGTGAAGCGGTACCTTTGGATGCTGTCACGTTCCACCATCGTTGCCAGGTCAGGGAATGGTCTATGGACAGCTGGTGCCCTGCAGTGCATAGGTGAAGAAAGAAAGATTGTCAGTCACCCCACATATGTGGCATTGAACACACTAAATAGCACATGATACATCATTATGAGGCACAAGTACATGATGTGTGCAGTTCCGTAAGGACATGTATGGCACATACATGGCCAACATCCAACATCACAGTTCAACAAGTGGCATCAATAAGTCCCAGGTTGTGCCATTGGGTATCATGAGGATGTGTCACATTTCCCATCTCCTGCTGCCACGTTACAAACACACCCCACAATGACATGTGAGGACAGATGTGCCCCAGGCATCACAGCCCGACAGGTAGATTCCCAGGGACCCTGTATTGCCACATGGACACTGGCATGACATGGCGTATCATGTATACACCACAGCAAAACAACCATGACCCCCACAGGTAGTGGTCCCTGTTGCCTCGGCAGGACAGACATGGACGTCTGTGACACACACACGCACAACATCAAAGTCCATGCACAAACAACGTGGATGTGGAGACTGTCTCCCATTGTGCACATGAAATCAGAGACATTGTAAACACAACATGCACACAGACTGCGGAGGACCATCACTATTGTGCCAATGGGTCAGCCTGGGTTAAACATACCATCCCACATGGGACTCAGGGGGCATGTGACATGACATACACATACACCACCGTGAAATGTGACCATGCCACATGCTCAGATATGAACAGTTGCACATCACAGTGGTCATGTACACGAAACACCAAGGATACTGTCCCCATGAACACGTGCACAGCCTGGGGGTGGCTGCCCCAAGTGACACCCACAGAACAACATGTTCACCCCCATACACGGAATAGGTAATGCAGCCTTACATGCCTTAGGATACAGTTTGGACAGGCTGTGGTGTTGTAGGTGTGCCCCTCACTCCCTGGGAAGTATATGTGGCTGGCATATGTTCACCTGTGACAGGCATGGTGACATATGCCAGTGACATGTACAGGGACGCGTTGGACAGCAATGGACCGATCGGTGCGCACACATTGGCCATTGCATTCAATGTGTGCTGGTACGCGTTGTATTCGCAATACGCGTTGGACAACAATGGACCGATCGGTGTGCCCGGCCGGCCCATTGCATTCAATGTGTGCGGGTACGCGTTGTATCCCGGGTATGCGTTGAACAGCAATGGACCGATCGGTGTGCACCCATTGGCTATGGCCTGGCCTGGCAACGGACGCGTTTTCAAATTTTGAACGAGTCTGATGCTGGAAATTCAGTTGGTCACCCACAACAATGTTGCAAATTCATGGGTGTCATGAAGTTGAACTTTTGAAGGATGCTGTGGGCGTGTGTAAGTGGTGCAATTCCATGGATTGGCCAGATTCAGAAGATGCTAACTACTTGGACCTATCACTTTGGACACATGGGACAGTAACTGCCTCTGCAGCACACATATAATGCTGGCTGTTCCCCTGAGAGCTCACTTGCCTGCACTACATGCTCCAGGATGACATCTGCCACCACCACTGCTGCTGAATCTGCACCCTCTGGACCCTGCAATGGCACGTACTGTGGAGAGAGCCCCAGCCTTCAGCACTGAGGAGAACCAGGCCCTGCTGGACAGCCTCCTTCCACAGTACAGCAAGCTGTATGGGAAAGCAGGGGTGCAGGTGAGTGTTCTGTCCACTGCCTTCCTAAATGTGCATGTTGTCTGACTAGCAAGGCTAACAGTCTGCACGCCACTGGCTAGCAGGCTCACTGAGTAGTTGTCACCCCCCATAGTGTGTAGTTACATGCACTGGACAGGTATAGTGCAGTGACAGTGCATTTAAACAAGGTTTTACTTCCCAAGCAATGATACCATGTAGTTACTGCTGGCATACTGTCCATGGCCATCGTTGCACTGCCTGTGTACATCATGTGCCCCTGTGATTGAGACATGTATACACAACTGTGTAATGCACGGATATGTTGCATGTGTAGTAATAGCATTCTCACTTTGTCATCCTCACAGGTTGATGCCCACCAGAAGCAGAAGATATGGCTGACCATCGTCCGGGCTGTGAGATCCGTGGGGACTACAAGCGCCGGATCCGCAACTGCCAGAAGAGGTGGCAGGACCTTCGGGGCTGGACCCGGAGGATCGCACGGGTCCAGCTGAAGCTGTCGCCTCCTCGCAGGAGGGGCGGACACCGGACCCTGACCCCCCACATGCTCAGGATCCTGGCAGTGGTCTTCCCTGATCTGGATGGGCAGCTGAAGGCCAGGGAGCAGCACGGAGGGGTGAGTCCATGACTGCATTGTGTACTCTGTCTGCCATGCTATGTGCCCTCCTCTGGCCTGGTTAAACTTCCACAGCACATCAGTCATGTGGTCCAGGACCCATGTCCCTCGATTGTGCACTGCCCACTCCTCATCTGATACCCAGGTGTGGCCCTTGCAGTCAGGGAATTGTGTCACTTGGGTACTGTGTCCTTGCAGTTTGCTTGACTCAAGGTGGGGGACAGCATCTGTTCCCCTAACTGTGGTGGGCATCATGGGTGCGTCCATTGCTTACACAATGCCTGTGTTCTGACATGTAATCTGCGTGTTACTTTGATATGTGGTCCAATTGCTGAGCTGATCCACCACATGTGCCTGGGGTAACTGGCACACACCCAAGCTGCGGGTGGGAACAATGTTTGGGCCCCAGGACTGTGTATATTACGTGTGTCACACATACTTAGCCAGCTGCCTACTGTCCAGGGTTCATCCCTCATTCATGTGGGGCAGGACAGTCATGCCTACTCCAGGCCATGCAATGCACTCTGTACTCCCACTCCCGTGTATCAGCTGACACGTTGTGCTCAGTGATATGTCCCCTCAGGTGTCAGCCTCTGTGTCAGTGTGCTGTGGCTTCGATGTCAGGACTGCTGGGGTGTTTATCGGTTGGGGCTCAGCATGCCACCGGAGATGTGACCATAGGAGACGATACTTGTGTGACACATAGGTGTTTGAACACCTGACCGTGCAGACTGGGGTATGCGAATGTGAGGTCCATGCAGCTGTTTCCCATTCACAGCAGATTGTGAGGTGCTCAGGTTCAGAGGCTTGTGTTACAGGTCACCCATATGTCCAATCAGTATGACCTGGACAGATAAGGGTTCAGATGATGTGGTGTGTGGGGGATGTACATGTGCACTTGTTCAGCTCCAGGACTTGCATTCCCCATGACCTACTATTGTGACACAGTGCAGACTGTTGTTGTGTGGATGCCCTGCCCATGTGACTGGAGACAGTGATGTATGACTTAGCAGACATGCCTGTGCCATGGCATGTGACTTCCTATGGGTGATCCTGCAGGGGAGTGACATGTGCTACATGCACACCATAGTGGCAATGGCTATCAGCACATGGGTGCATCGTGGTGTCTGTCGCTGGTATGCATCACATGCATTTCATATATCTGACTCTGGGCATCACTTTCATCCGGGCACCTGTACTGACTCAGGGGCAAGAGTTGTGATGTGTGCATGTTCACATGCTTCACCGTGTTCTCTGCACCGTCCAACTACTGTGTAGGTGGTGCATGTGTCCACACTGGGGTATTGCCAGCCAACGGACGCCAGACAGATGGGTGCAAGGCCAGGTGCGATGTGAGTGCCATGGTTGACGATCAGACTGACAATTGGCTTCTCCTATTCTGTTTGGGCAATTTTAGCAATGTTCAACTAAGGATGCCAGGCCTTGCTCTGTATTGTGCTGTACTTACTGTGGTGTGTGCGTTCGGTGCAGGTGACTGATGTCTGTCTGTTTCCCTATTGTTTGCAGATACATCCACGGCCACAGGAGGGGACAGCTCCACGGACCAGGAGGAGCCGCAGAGCCATACTGGGTCAACAGCTGAGTAGTGGTCGGAGGGACCCAGTGGCACGGAGGGCGAGGGGAGCCACACCGAGGAGTCCTCCGCACCATCCACCTCAGCTGAGGACCACAGCAGCTCGGAGGATGACTCCCTTATGGAGGCGGGTGTCAGCAGCCACCACACCCCAGCTAGTGTTGCTGTCCCCGCCACCACCACCGCCCTCCCATCGGCTCCCATTCCCGAGGTCCGTGGAGGCTCCCATGTTCGGGAGCATGTCTCCTTCGGGCCAGGCACCGCACCCCTGCCCCTGTGTCCCCTGCTGCCCTGAGTGAGGAGTCTGTGTACCTCCTTCGCCAGCTCCATGTAGGGCAGACAGCGATGCTGAGTGTCCTCCATGCACACACCACTCTGTTGACTCAGCTGGTGTCATTCATGGAGGGCATCTCATCGGGCATGTCTGCCCTACAGAGGGGCAATAGGTCCATGGACTCCTCCCTGACGGCAGCAGTGTCCCTCCTCCAACAGTCCCTCACCCCTCCTGTCTCTGCCCCATCCACACTCCCCAGCACCTTACCTGTCCCAAGCACACACACACCGGCACAGGCACACACCAGCACAGACACGAGCAGCACACACACACATACGCCACAGACAAGACGCACACGCACGCACAGTCAGGGGACTGAAACCACACTCACAGGGGATGGGGCCCAGTCACACACACACGCATCCACGAGCACTGCGCAGTCCACAGTTGCCTCTCCCTCCAAAGCCCCCTCCGTTGCCTCACCTGCAACCCCAAAGACCCAGCGGCTCTTCCTCAGTGACCTCGGCCTCTTCCCCTCCGATCCAGCTGATACAGCATTCAGGGGAAGAGGAAGCCCACCCACACGGAGCGGAGTGCCCCTCGCCACCGGACACCCTCCCCCAGGCGCAGACCGACTGACGCCCCCATCCGCAAGTCCCCCGGACCCGGAAGAGCAAGACCCCGCCGCTGCCCTGCAGCTCAGGCACCAAGTCTCCTTCCTCCATCCCTCAGGCTCCCACTCCACAGGTGCCCCCACCACACCCTGCCCCAGGTTCCCCCACCCACAGATACACCATCCCCAAAAGGATCAGGCCTTCTCCCCCAGCCACTTGCTCTTCCGGCCCCACCCCCCCTGCTGCGCTTGTCTGTGCCACTGCTGTGGAGACGGTGTCCTCCCCCTCTGTCCTGCCCACCTTACCTGATCCCCATTCTCCTCCCCTGGAGGTAGGCACTGCAGTGGAGTCCACTACCACCCTGTCTGACTTGGGCACTGCAGTGGGGAACCTGTCCACTCCATCTGCACGGTCCCCTGCAGTCTTGCCGGCACCCACACCATCAGAGTCATGCCCCCAGTTGTGCCGGCACACACCATGTCAGACACCTCCACTGCAGTTGTCAGTGGCTCTCCAGGACCCACCACCCCTTCCCTGCCTCCTTCTGGTGAGCCATGATCCTGTCCCTGCGGTGCCTGGCCTGCCCCCGTATGCCCCTCCGAGGGAATTGTCCCTGGCTTTCATCAGTGCAGGCATGCGTAGGGTGACATCTGCCACTGTCACCCTGTTTTGACTTTCAAGTTGGACTGGCCATTGGCCTTTGTTAAAATTTTTGCTGGACATCAACTGTTAGACCCACATATGCTGAATAAAGCACCTTTCTGTTCTCTAGTGCTTTTGCTTCTGATGTACATGTTGTTGATGATGCTAACCATGCCCTTGCTGCAGTGATGGTGATATTTGGTCTCATGATAATGAAGTGTTACTGTGCAGGAACACATGTGGTCCAGGGGAATGTGTCCTATCCTGTGGTGTATCCATGTCATCCTTAGCAGCATCTGAGGGTGTCATGTGTTCAATATTTGGCAATGGGATTTCCTACTTACATTAGCAATTTCACATCTGTGGCTTCCACCCCTGCACATCTGTTGTGCCTGCCATTGTTCAATTCGTCTACTTCCCTGACCGTGTGGCCATCTCCACTGGACATGCAGGTTTGGGCATCAATGGGGAAGGACTCATCTGTGTTGTCAGTGCAACATTGCTATACAAGTGTGTTGGATCAGTGCTGATGATTTCGTTGGCACTCCCATGACCAGGCTGATGTTACGGGAGCATTCATTTGGTGCTAATTGTTGAGTGTGTGACCAAGTGCTCAGCTGACATGATGGAGCCCTACTGAGGCAACATATGGCACAGCTTTCCTCACACAGGAGTGGAGTCCCCTCATGGCAGTGTGTACTCCTGTGACATTGCCTGCGCCAAGGTGTGTGTTATATGAGCATGTCTATGTGTTCACTTCCGTTTTGCTGTGCATGCTGGGATCCCTAGTGTTGTACCTGTTTGTGATGCTTGCTGAGTTGACCTATGTTCCCCCAAGTCTTCTCCCTGGATTCTCTGTGATGTGGGTGCATGGCACATTACTGGTCATCAGGGTGTCACCCATAGGTGTGTTTGCTGTCAGGGCTGAGTTTGTGTGCAGACGCAGATGGGTCACAGTCAGGATTCCCCTTGGCACTTGTTGTTTACACCTGTCATGTGATTTCCAGTTTGTGTTATCTTTCAGTGATTGTGACACGTTGTGTGTGTGACTGCTGGCACTCCTCAGGGTCCGGGCTGCAATGTTGGTAGTTGTCTATGTGTGTTCTTTGTGGGTGTCCTTGGCTTCTTCATTGGTGTGTGACTGTGGCTGGGATCCCATTGGTTGGTGTGGTATTGCGGTCATGTCCATGTACAGCGTAGTGTGCAGTGTGTCAGACATTCAGGAGTCTTGTTGAGTGGCCATGTGTGATGTGTTTCTGCACCTTGGTTCCCACCCACCACCCTGGGATTGTCATGGGTGCATGTGCAATGTCACCAGTGCATGTGTGCTTCACTGCTGCACATTGTTGGAGGTCGAGGTGTGTGGTGTTGAGTGTGTGCAGATGAGAGTTGTTGCCCGGCTAGACCCCTGCCTCCATGTTGGCCTTGGCTTACTGGCCGTGCTGATTGATTTGTGCTTTTGTAGGTGTGATGGTAGTTTGTTGCTCAGGACACATGACTGTGGTTCACAGTGTGAACGACATCTAGCTTTGTCATCACAGTGGGATTGTAATTCAGCCCAGGGTCACCACATTGTGGGGACCCTGGGGGTAGTGCTGTGGTGTCTCTGTGTCTTGCTGTGTCAGTTGCTGTTCCTACATGCTTGTGTGACATGTGTGATTTGTGCTCCCTCTCATCTGACAATGCCTGATTGCCCACATAGTGTATTTGGATCCATGAGTTACCTTTGTGTGGCACTGTATGCACGTCTGTGTAATTGGTATTCAGGCCTCCTCATGTGTTGTGTGGTTGCCTGGGGACACTGGCACCCCCTCACCTGTTATGTTTGATGTGCAGTGTGGGTCTGCCTGTTTGTGTTTGTGCATCTGCACCACTGCATTGGCATATCTTTGGTGTGCCATTGGCTGTATGTTGTTTGGTGGGTTTCCCCTGCTGTCCCTGGGACTCCTAGGTCATTGGTCAGCACAATGATCATGGTTTGTGTGTCCCATTGCTGCCATGGTATGGTTTCTGTTCACCTCACATCTACAGTCTCCACAGGGTATCTGCATTTGTGTGCCCATTGGTGCAAATATGTGGGTCTGCATTCTGATGGTCACTTCTGTCATTGTGTCATTGATGAATGTTGACAGTGTTAGCCCCCATGGGTGTTGTTTGTCTGCACATGGCCAAAGGTATGTCTTATTTGCACTGCAGTATTTGCCTCCCCCAATCTATGTTGCAATGGGACACATGCACTACTTTGCCACTGATGTGTTTTATGTTCTGTGACCAGGAATCATCCATGCAGTTTGGCAGTTGCAGCTTTTCTTTGTCAACACTTGCATTTTGGTCACTGTGATGATGGGGGTTTGGACCCCATTGCCACAATGTTCAAGATGTGCTTCAGCTATGGACCCCACACTTACCTTTTGGTCACTGTGATGATGGGGGTTTAGACCCCATTGCCACAATGTTCTGAATGTGCTTCAGCTATGGGCCCCCACACTTACATTTTGGTCACCGTGATGATGGGGGTTTGGACCCCATTGCCACAATGTTCAAGATGTGCTTCAGCTATGGACCCCACACTTACCTTTTGGTCACTGTGATGATGGGGGTTTAGACCCCATTGCCACAATGTTCTGAATGTGCTTCAGCTATGGGCCCCCACACTTACATTTTGGTCACTGTGATGATGGGGGTTTGGACCCCATTGCCACAATGTTCAAGATGTGCTTCAGCTATGGACCCCACACTAACATTTTGGTCACTGTGATGATGGGGTTTTGGACCCCATTGCCACAATGGTCATGGCCTGCTTGCATTGTGGGGGCCACACACATATATGTGTGGCACATGTGATAGGGGGTGACATTGTATGTTCAAAGTCATGTTCAGTGTTGTAGGCATTTGACACAGTCTACACACGCTTGTCATGGTGTTGGGGGGATGTCTTTTTCTTGCATTCCCTAGGTTGTGGTGTGCTGGTTGTGTCATGCATTGTCCATCCTATGAGTGGGGGTGGTGTTGGTGGTAGGCATCTGGCACCCCCTGGGTAAGGGTGGTAGTAGTGACAGGCATCCAGCACCCCATGGGTAGGGGTGGCAGTAGTGGTAGGCATCTGGCACCCCCTGGGTAAGGGTGGTAGTAGTAGTAGGCATCCAGCCCCCCATGGGTAGAGGTGGTAGTAGTGACAGGCATCTGGCACCCCCTGGGTAAGGGTGGTAGTAGTGGTAGGCATCCAGCCCCCCATGGGTAGAGGTGGTAGTAGTGACAGGCATCTGGCACCCCTGGGTAAGGGTGGTAGTAGTGATAGGCATCCAGCCCCCATGGGTAGAGGTGGTAGTAGTGGTAGGCATCTGGCACCCCTGGGTAAGGGTGGTAGTAGTGACAGGCATCCAGCCCCCCATGGGTAGAGGTGGTAGTAGTGGTAGGCATCTGGCACCCCTGGGTAAGGGTGGTAGTAGTGTCAGGCATCCAGCCCCCATGGGTAGAGGTGGTAGTAGTGGTAGGCATCTGGCACCCCTGGGTAAGGGTGGTAGTAGTGACAGGCATCCAGCACCCCATGGGTAGGGGTGGCAGTAGTGGTAGGCATCTGGCACCCCCTGGGTAAGGGTGGTAGTAGTGACAGGCATCCAGCCCCCATGGGTAGAGGTGGTAGTAGTGGTAGGCATCTGGCACCCCCTGGGTAAGGGTGGTAGTAGTGGTAGGCATCTGGCACCCCTGGGTAAGGGTGGTAGTAGTGACAGGCATCTAGCACCCCATGGGTAGGGGTGGCAGTAGTGGTAGGCATCTGGTACCCCCTGGGTAAGGGTGGTAGTAGTGGTAGGCATCCAGCCCCCATGGGTAGAGGTGGTAGTAGTGGTAGGCATCTGGCACCCCCTGGGTAAGGGTGGTAGTAGTGACAGGCATCCAGCCCCCATGGGTAGAGGTGGTAGTAGTGGTAGGCATCTGGCACCCCTGGGTAAGGGTGGTAGTAGTGACAGGCATCCAGCCCCCATGGGTAGAGGTGGTAGTAGTGGTAGGCATCTGGCACCCCTGGGTAAGGGTGGTAGTAGTGACAGGCATCCAGCCCCCATGGGTAGAGGTGGTAGTAGTGGTAGGCATCTGGCACCCCTGGGTAAGGGTGGTAGTAGTCACAGGCATCCAGCCCCCCATGGGTAGAGGTGGTAGTAGTGGTAGGCATCTGGCACCCCCTGGGTAAGGGTGGTAGTAGTGGTAGGCATCCAGCCCCCATGGGTAGAGGTGGTAGTAGTGACAGGCATCTGGCACCCCCTGGGTAAGGGTGGTAGTAGTGACAGGCATCCAGCCCCCCATGGGTAGAGGTGGTAGTAGTGGTAGGCATCTGGCACCCCTGGGTAAGGGTGGTAGTAGTGACAGGCATCCAGCCCCCCATGGGTAGAGGTGGTAGTAGTGTTAGGCATCTGGTACCCCCTGGGTAAGGGTGGTAGTAGTGACAGGCATCCAGCCCCCATGGGTAGAGGTGGTAGTAGTGGTAGGCATCTGGCACCCCCTGGGTAAGGGTGGTAGTAGTGACAGGCATCCAGCCCCCATGGGTAGAGGTGGTAGTAGTGGTAGGCATACAGGCCCCTATGTGTATGTGTGGCATTGGTGAGGGCCATCCCGCCCCTATGGTGCTGCTGTTGCTGGTGTAGGTATTTCTGCATCCCTCTGTGTGTGATGTGTCGGGTACGTGTAGTTTGTTTTTGTTGTTGGTGTCTGACTTACCTTCTGCGCCGTACGCGTCCGTGCCTGTTCCGGTAATAGAGGTAGAATATTTGTTAGGATCGGCACGAAGGGATTCATGGTTGGTTCGTCTCGTTCGTCTTTCTCTTTGCTTCGCCTCGTCCTCGTCGCTGGTGTGTTCGTCTCGTAGCCGTGGATCGCGTTGTGGCGTGAATCGGAGCTTATGTGCGCCTCGCCCGGATGCTTTGACGTGCCGTGCGTAGCGACGGGTTCGGCGCATACGGGATGCGCATCGTACTTGTCCGGACGGACGGGGCTGCATTTTTGCTTCCGTGTGGCTCGATTCTACGATTCCGGATCCGGCTCGGTCGGGGAACAGGACCTGGATTGGGTGAGTACGACTGCGTCGGAATCTATGCTGTTGTGCGCATCGTACTTGCTCGTTCGGAATAATGTGCGGATCGGTCGGGAAACAGGCATTCGCATGGCTTTTTTCCCGACCAAATGGTGTTAGGTGCGTCTCCGACCGAGATCGGAATCGGCCCCTTAGTTTCCGATGATTAATAGGAGTAAGTTTTGTATGACATATTAAACAACCATTGATACATTTTAACTGAAATTTACCAGTGATGATATCTTCTGTGACATTGTTTCTGTGTGTGTTGAATTGAGGAACTGCATAGAGGCATAGTTTTTCTAACAATGGACTTCTCTTTGGCTAGTATTTGTCCAACATTTTTGTTTGCAAAATGTTTTTGTTTTTGGGATCAAAATGTGCGAGGTATTCAATTTTGGGTAAGCTTTTCAGAAGTCTTCGATGTGAGTATAACAATCCTAAAATAATGCATATGATTACCTTTGATTTACCGCATAAGCTTGAAGAACTTAAGTGGTCACACAGTTCATACCTTCTAAACTCACTGCGAGACAGCATTTGTAGGCTAAATCTATCTAACCATTTACTTAAGGATTGCTCTGCACGTTTCTTCCCATACTTCCTTTATATCTGTTGTTTCTGCCTTTGTAATGTAGGAAGTAAAATAACATGCACCCACTGTTGAATTATCTGCTAAAAAAATGTATATCCATATTAGCATACCACATATGTAGAATTAAAGGGTTGTAGTCGTTGATCCGTTATGATGCTTTTAGTCTTCTAAGATTGTATGTGTTTTTCAGTGATTTTTCAGTAACCGAATGTCTTACAGATGACATAATATTGTTGACTCTTCCTTTCTGTAGAGTTGGTCTTGGGAATCCAAAGTAACATTTTGAGTAATGTTTACCTTTTCTCAGATATTTGTTAAGCAGTATTTACCACATGTATGTGATTGATAGTGTAAGACTTGCTCAGACAGTTGCTTATTGGACTCTTTGTTTGGAATGTCACAAGCCACATAACGTTCAATACAATTTAGAACTGAGTCACCAGAGTTGTAGCCAAACGTAGATGCAGCTTAGAGCTAGAGAAGCATATGAATGTGGTATACTTCTTGCTTTTTTCTGCCAAAACTAGTCTAGTACTTTCCCAACTAGATTTTTCATTTTGTTGGTTAAGTAATAGGTATAGTTTGAAATTTGTGATTGAAATATTTGCAAACATTGGCAGGATCCAAAGAATACACCTAAGTGGGTGTTTTGTAGTTAGTGTCTGGAATATTAGCATTTGCTTCCAGAAGACATTGATACAAATCGTCCCATGTGTGCTCAGCACACCTTAAAGTATTAAACCAAGTAGGTGGTCCTAAATGTCTCAGCATACATTTCAATCCTCCATGTCTTCAAAACCAATATTAATTTGTCCCTCGCTGACATGCCAAAATGTTGATTAACTTCTATTTTAGATTTTCATGGACCTTTTCAATAAATTCATGTGCTGTTGTATTATTGAAGCCAGTTCCTGTTCGCATAATATGTGCCACTGCATAAAAAGTGACAGAAAGTTCACTTTCATATAGTAGTGTGAAAATATAAGGAATATCTTGTCAAACGCATGGATCCTTTGAATATAATCTTGTAGCTTGGTACTCACATGCTGAAATTTGGACTGGACGATCATCATATCGTCCACCTTTTCCAGTGGGGAATAAATGTGAATAACATCTTGCTTCTAGTGTTTTTACCACGACATTGATAGGTTCTTCTTTAGTGTCCTTCATCTGTTATAGCTCTAAAACATCACCCATCATGTATCTTGAGTGTAGTGGGTGTATACTATAATGTCCATATATGTGTTCAACGTCTTGTTCAGTAATCTGTTCAAAATATCCTGTTTAATTATCTTTTCCAAGTGCATAGACGTGATGTAGTTATCAACACCAAAATCTTTATAGTATATGTTATTTTTTTAAGGTAATGTAGTGCTTTCTGCACTTTTTTGTTGCTAATTATTTTTTGCCAATTTTTTTTGTCCTTTGTTGGTACCACTAAAGATTCTCTATTTTGTGTTCAATTCCAAGAGAGGTTCTGTTTTTGTTGAAATCTAATGATAGAAAAACAACTTTTCCTTTCAGTGCTTGTACTAATTCATGTGGCTGAAAAATTCCCAGATTTGGATTTCATTCTGACTATAGTTTGAAAAAGATGAATAGTTTGAATTAAAATGCTTTCCTATAAATTGAGTTGCTGTAAATATCAAGGGATTGGATATATTCCCCAATTGTTGTGAATTGTACATGAAGGCTTGACATTATGTTCTAGTTTTCTAAGGCAGTAATTACAGATTACTTAGTATTTGCAAAGATCATATCTTTCTTCTGAAAAGGAGTATTAGATTTCTCCATTGGATTTCATCCTCATTTTCCTTTTTTCAATGAGATCAATCTGTTTTACTTGCTTCTTATAATGTTGTCTTTGGCAACAAATGCAAATCTAATTAGGGATTTCAGAAATTGCTTCTTGAAATTCAAGAATATCCATTTTGTATTTGGCTAAGTCCATTAATAGATTTTCAAGTTCATTCTCAGTAAAGGCAATGTCTGAACAATTATTGTTCTCAGAGCGTGGATCAAACTATTTAGGTTGGATATTGTCCATAGTATTATTGACGTGTGCTGTATTAGAGTTAAGTAGAACATAATTTAGTGCTTCCAATTACAATCATTGTGTTTTGAAAAAGTATAATGTCCGCACAAGTTTTCCTACCGTTGAATGATGCGTGGAGAGCAATTTGATATTATGGAATGTGGGTCACACATGTAATTTCTCAAACAACCTAAAGAATGTCCTTGGAGGTTAGTACTGGGTGGAAATAGGCAGATGTCTAAGTTTTGGAGCAGTTGAATTTTTTTTAAGCATTTATGACATTTTATAATTCTGAATTGAAGAGTTTCTGATATTACAAATAGAAGTGCATTTTCATTCATATACTGGGTTGTGCATTTTGTGTCTGTAGGTCTTCATTGCATATTGATTTTGTATTGATTTTATTTCCTTGCCCTACTACATTTCCATATAAGATTTCATAACACCTGCTTTGTGTTGGCTGAAAACTACGGTTCAGTGCTTGGCGTATGTGTCCAGTTTCCCTGGAAAATGTTACAGACGTTTAGACTTATTAGTTGTTTCTTTCATAGTTTATGTATTTTATAGGTGGAAATGAAATGGTCAATGCCTTTGAGTGGATTTATTATCAAAATGGAGAGCTTTCTTTAGACATGAAATGCTTTTTCTATAGAATGATGAACATAATGTTTGTGTATGAGTTTTTTCATCTTTTCCCTTCTGAAAGGAATAGTTTAAAAGAGATTTTTCTGGACACATGTTTTATAATGCTTTGCAGTTATACTCCTAATATTGTCTCTTCTTGTGAAAGTGTACATTTTTCTATAATAGCATTTTCCTTGACGCTATAGGCAAATGTTAAAGGTGTTTATTTTCTAAACTGCTTGTTGTTAAACTTTTTACTACTAACATTAGGGTATGTGGAAACATTAGAAACATTTCTGGTAATCTTACTTTTGTTTGTCTGTGAGCTTCCTCCTTCTCTCTGTTCAATTGTATTCTTTCTCCTTTCTCTGCAGTAATTTCCATTTTTGCTTAACAAGATATTGTTTATTGGGCATTGTGTTGAATTAAAATACAGCTGTATTGCTTAACAACAGTCAGCAGAGTCTCTATGGTTGTTGGTGGTATTTAGTTGTATTGGCTATGTTTATAGCCCACTTTGTGTTACTTTCCAACAGTGATCGCAGTCTCTTTGGTTGGTGTTGCTAGTATTTAGTAGTATTGAGCTGTGTTTATAGCCCACTTGGTGTTGTGAACCAATCACATGATGGTGTAGTTCTTAATTTTAGTTGTGATACAATATGTGCATTCAAAAAACAAAGGCTCTTTTAACAGCTACCCTATATTATGGCTAACTCTACTACACTTTTTGTATTTTATTAAGTACCACAGTTCTTCCTAGATACTTGTGCGGTAGTACCTTGGTGCTCCTTAAACTTTCTAAAAAATATATAAATGCACAAAACTACTTTTGCCTACCTATGTAGAGTTTAATAAAGTGCCTATTTCCTTCCTCAACATACAATCATCAGTAATAAAGTATATTTTACATGGAAACACAGACCAAAGACAAAGTGTGCTCTAAAAAACATGGCTGACTTTTCATTTTGAAAAGGCTTTCATTAAGCAATGATATTGTGTCTTGTCACCGTCAGGTCCCGCTCTTTCTCGTGGCCTAATATATCACTAGAATTTGTGTCTTATAACTAAAAAACTACTGAATGAATGTACATTTACTATCACAAAGGATCCTTTCTACACCATAATCGATATTCATGACAAATTTAATCAAAATACGTTCAGTCATTGTGCGCTATGGAAAATTACTTTGGGGAAAATATTGTTTTTCAGACACCCCTTTTTCTTTGCACCCCTTAACAAATCAGCATGAAAATGTGCATCATCAGCCAAAGTAAAAAAATAATAGGTCTGCAAAGTTTAGTGGAGATTCGTCAAATGGTGACAAAGTTATTACCAATCATAAATCCCAGAAATTCCTATCTCTCAGAATCCTAACTTTAACTACAGAGTGGATACCACTTCTCTGATATATATATATATATATATATATATATATATATATATATATATATATATATATATATATATATATAGATAGATAGATAGATAGATAGATAGATAGATAGATAGATATAGATATATTACCTCCTGGCGTTATAGTTAAGACCTAGTTTCCATAGGAAAAGTTTTTTTGACATGGAAAGTTTGGGGGTGATTCATGCAGTGGGGACCGAGAAATAGGGGTGCGAAATAAGAGTGCGTTTGTAATGTTAATTCCCATAGGACCGCGTTGTTGAACCTACAGCCCAAACCGCAGGACAGAATTACACCAAATTTGGTAGAATTATGCTTTTTCTTATTTTGTGCAAATCTGTTCAGTAGTTCTTGAGAAATTAAATCCAAACAGTATAGTGATATCTCTGGTCACAGATATTTTGTGATGGTTTCGCGGTGATCGCAGGTAAATCAAGAAAGCGCACGCCAACAGGAATGCTGTGATTGGCTAGACGCAACCTTAACAGAAAGTTGCAGCTGGCATTTTATGTATTGGAGACGGTTCGAAGGGCTGAAAGTTTTTTTTGAAAGTGACATAAGGGGTCAGAGTAGAGGTACTCTGACCCCATGTTTGACAAATGGGGACCTTAGTGACACAAGTTATGTGTTCAAAATAGATTTTTTTATCACACGCGATATTTGCAACATCACCGTGACCATCAGCGCAGCCCCCATGTACCGTCAAGGGTATCGATGTATTTGCGCGAACACGGAATCGATTTTAAAGATTAATTTTATACAAACTACCTTGAAAAAAATTATTTTGAACAGTGCACCAATAAACGCTCAGTGTCTAAAATACTGTAAAATGTGTGCATATATGTGTTTTACAATTTATAAAAAAAGGCTCGATCATCAAGGTTACCAACGTCTTCGTGATACTCAGTATATTCGGGAACAAGGAAAATCAGTTTAAAAGATTGTTTTTGTACAAACTCCCCATAAAAATATGACTTTAAACAGTGCAGTAATAAACCCCTTGTGTCTAAAATACTGTAAAATGTGTGCATATATGTGTTTTACACCTCTTAAAAATTGGCACGATTGTCGCGGTTACCAAAGTCATTGCAACTCTCGGCGTAATCGTGAAAACGGGAAGTAGAGTTCAAACACAGTGTGTTAAAAAGTTACTACAAATATATGTGTAAAAACATGTTCTTTAAATTGCCAATGTGTGCATTGTAATAGTTAGGATGAATTTTTCAAGTTATAATTTTTTAATGTGGTGGTGGTCGTTGAATGTTTGCATTTGTTTTGCGATTTCGCAACATAATCGCGATCTTTGCAACGCTGTCACAAAGTTAAAAAATTCCAAAATAAAATTATTTAGCAAGAAAATAAACAACATTTTGGGCTCTTGGGTGGCTCTGACAAGAGCCTTTGTATCTAAGTGTGTATGAGACAGCTACACATAAGACTGTATGCAAAGTTTCAGGTTGCTTAGAAACACCATGTTACCTGTAAAGTGAACTCCATCATCTCTATATATTCCATTCATGTCAAAACGCAGATTGTTATTGTAGATAGAGTGCATGTTATGGTCTCTGAGGAAAGCAGAAACAGTTTTATTAACATGTTTCCGGGCTTTGTCAATCTGTGAACAGAATTGATTTGACCACTTCCATTTCTGTCTTTGGCATATATTAGAGTACACCAAGACAGTGTGAGGAAAAAGAAAACATCTGTTCTGCAAAGGTATTGTTCATTAGGATTTCCAGCCCTACCCCAGTCAATGTGCCTAGCTCATCGCCACCACAGCAGACAATCATGAGGCGAGGAGCTTGGAAATCCACAATGGTTTTAACCAATTGCAGCAGCTGATGAAACATTAACCCTCTCTGGCCAAACCAAGTAATCTCCACATTTGGCAAACCCAAGTCCCTGTCAATACCTTTGTTTTTTGCAGCCTCTTTAGCCAAATAGGCATAGCTGTGGCAAACAATACACACTCTAAGCATTTTGTAGGAAGGAGAAGTAGCACATAGGACAGGTCTGCAGCTGAATATTACTGTTGGTACTATCAAAGAGAGTGAAAATGAATGTGTGCTGGTGGTTTGGAAAAAACTCAAAATTTGATTGGATGAAGGGAATATGCAGGTGAAAAAAAGTAGGTTGTATTCGGAAATGATTAGTAAATAGATGTTTCATTGGCTCTGGTAAATAAAAAACAATTAATAAAGAGTTGGATATGCTTTACAGTATGAGCAGTAAACCACACCTGCTGTAGTTCATTTTGTAACAAGTATGACCCTTCTGGATCATGTGACGTACTGGTTCTAGTGGGTTTCTATGTTGAATCTGCAGAGGGTGCATTGGGGGAAGGGTGATAAAGAAACAGATATTTTTTTCAAATTGGAGAGGTTTAGGTTAATTATTTTATAAGGTAAGTAAGATTACCTAGTGAGGATGTTCCAAGAAAGTGTATTACAGTGCTAGAAATAAAAGTATTAAGGAAAGTAGGTTTTCTGACTCCCGTTTTTTTTCGCGACTACATCGCTATCATCATGATCACGTTGCGATTATTGACACAAAGGCGTGCATTTTGGGCTACCTCCAAACAGGAGTGAAATGGTTAATAGACAGTAACCATTCAGAAATCCAGTTACAAGACTGAAATATGAAAGCAATGTTTTTATTTGCTGACTTTTGCAGTATCAGGCAATGTAAAGTTCAGAATGTTGCTATTTATGGTTGCTTTGTATGAGAGTGGTGTGCCATTCTTGTGCTAAGTTTTTACAAACACTGAGAATATTGTATCTACTTAATAAGAGAAAAAAAGCGATTTTAACAACTAGCTCATTCTTCTGGTATGCTAATTAAAAAAAATTGAAAGTCAAACAATTATTAATAAGGTACATAATTATGTCATATTGTAATAAAAGATTTTGAAATATATATAACTAGTCTCAAAAAGAAAGGATGATATCTAAATCAAATTGTAAGTGTTTTTATCTATGTATTAATAGGTAACTAAGACATAGTTTGTCTCAGGTGCAGATCAGGTGTCTGTCAATTTAGTTTAGAATGTGTTTCCATGGAGGTCAATGTTGCACTTGTATTGCTTTACTGCATCCTTGAAGTGGTAGGAGAAAAAACTGGACACTAATGTTAAACCTATATGTAATCTTGTAGTATCTCATGTCAAAGTTTTATATGTGCCTATATGATGTGCTGCTCATATCTAATGCTTTTATTTGAATTCTGGAAGTTGTAGTCTTATTTGTTCCATTATAAAAGATGAATACAACACAAAAGATGAATACAACATTTTTGCCCCGGGGATGGGGTCCCCGGGGCAAAAATGGCCTGGGAGGGGGGTCACGCAGCCCCCCTCCCTTAAAAAATAATAAAAGAATTGGGCATGTCCCGGCGGGTTGGGGTCCCCGGGGCGAATATAAATTAATGGAAGTGGACAGTTTTTTTTTTCCGACAAAGTTTGAAGTTGCGACTCTGCCACGGTGCTCAGCGCGGCCTCCTAGTGTGAACGCAATGGGTGCGTGGCTCTCAGCACGGCCCCCTAGTGTGAACGCGATGGGTGCACGGCTCTCAGCGCGGCCCCTAGTGTGAACATGATGGGTGTGCGGCTCTCAACGCGGCCCCCTAGTGTGAACGCAATGGGTGCGCGGTTTTTAAAGTCGCGATGGGTGCGCGACTTCAAGCAAAAATAATTAAGATTTTTTTTTTTTCTAAAGCTTGGTTATATGTTGGGTTATTGGGTGGCTCTATAAAGAGCCCTTGTTTTGATTGGGAGATTGTTGTAGCTACATGTAAGTGCGGATGCAGAGCTTCAGGTTGTTGAGAAACACTCTGTTGCCTTGATCAGTGAAGTATACTCCATCACTTCTGTAGATGCCATCCATATGGAAACGTAGATTGTTGTTATAGATGGAGCCCATCCTATGGTCTCTGAGGTAAGCGGAAAGAGCTTTATTGACATTTTTTCTAGCTTTCTCAATCTGTGGACAGAATTCATTGGACCACTTCCATTTCTGTCTTTGGCATATGTTAGAGTATACAAGGACAGTTTGGGGAAAAAGCAACATCAATTCTGCAAAGGTGTCCTTCATTAGCATTTCCAGACCTACCCCAGTCAATGTGCCTAGGTCATTGCCACCACAGTGCACAATCATGAGGTCAGGGGGTTGGAGATGCAAAAAGGTTTTAACCAAAGGCATCAATTGGTGCCACTTTAATCCTCTCTGTCCAATCCATTTAATGTCTACATTTTGCAAAGCTAGGTCTTTGCCAATACCTCTGCGTTCAGCATACCTTTTGCACCAGAAAACATAGCTGTGCCCAACAATCCACACTGTAAGCATCTTGAAGGGATGTGTAAGTAATGAAGAGATGTCTGTAGCTGAGGTTGTCAGTTGGTAGAATGAGAGGTACATAAAATGGTGGACAAGATGCAATTTTTAAAAATTACAGAATTGATTGGCTGTTTAAGAACATTCTATATTCAAAAATAGGGTGCATTTTACTTTTTTTAAAGCATTTTTCTTATTGGTTAGTAAAAAATGTTTGAAAGGTACAATAGTAAGGATAAGATCATATTTTGCCAAGTCAACCACACCTGCTGTTTGTATTTGCAACATTGTGTGGTGAAATTGAAAATATGGTGAACTTGTGACCTGTGAGTTCAGTTGAATGTTCCATGAACTGTTACTATGGAAACTGGCATGAAGCAGAATGGGGGAAGGGTTAAAACTTAACTGTGCTTTTAAAATGTGAAATTGTAATTTATATATAAGTAATATTTGTTTTTGAATGATTTTTCCTAAGTTAGTACTATCTTTAGAAGTGGTGTTTAATTAAAAAATAGTGTTGAATTTATTTATTATATCATTTTGAACTCCCGTATGAATAAGCGACTCCATCGCAATGGTGCACGATGGGGTCGCGACTTCTAAAAAAATGTAGAAACAGTTTGGGCACCTTTAGAAGTCAGTTGCTAAGGATTATTATGTGTAACCAATAGAAATGTGTTTTACAATTTGAAAAAAATCTGGGAAGCAATTGTTAGTTATGTGTATTTGTGTGGAGAAAGAGAGGAAACTTTGCCATTACTGGTTTTACCTTGCTGAGTCTGGTGCATTATATTGATTGTGTGTAAAAGAAAATCCTGTCAGAGTTTGTGAGATTTTAAATTCACCACATTTATTTGCAAGGTGAGTTATAAATTTGTGAGGTTTATTTTTAAATTTTTAACATTATTCAAAAACTGTGTTGTTTGAAATATATTATTAAATGTAGAGATGTATATTGTAGTTTGTTTCATTGTACTTAAATGTTGTTTAAAAAAGACTCTGAACAGTAATATGTGTATTTTTTAAGATGATTACTGATGTTCATATAAGATGTTTTTTAAGTCTGTACAAAGGTATAGTTGAATGATGCCGCATAATTTTAGATAGTTGGTTGAAGACGCAGCACAAATGTGTAGTTTGAAAGATGTTCATATAAGGTGTAATTAATTAGGCTTCTTTTTTTGTTGTCTCTACAAAGGTATAGTTGAATGATACTGCATAATTTTAGATAGTTTGGTAAAGATGCAGCACAACTGTGCAGTTTGAAAGATGTTCATATAAGGTGTTATTAATTAGGTTTCTTTTTTCTAGTTTGTACAAAGGTAAAGTTAAATGATGCCACATATTTTTAGATAGAATGGTGAAGATGCATCACAAAAGTGCGCTTTCTAGGATGGTCATATAAGGTATTATTAATTAGGTTTCTTTTTTCTAGTCTGGAATAAGGTATACTTAAATGATGCCACATAATATTAGAGAAAAAGATGAAGATGCAGCATAAAATAGTGGTTTAAACATTGGAGAAATAAGGTGCTGTTAATTAGGCTTCTTTTTCTAGTCTGAACAAAGGTATAGTTGAATGATGCCACATAATTTTAGATACAAAGGTGAAGATGTAGAATAAAAGTGTGGTTTTAAAAATGCTCATAAAAGGTGTTGTTAATTAGCCTTCTTTTTTAAGTCTGTTGAAAGGTATAGTTTAATGATGTCGCATATTTGTAGATAGAATGGTGAAGATGTAGCTCAAAAGTAAACCACCATATATTACCCTTGCAGGCATGTTGCACTTATCTACTTAACTAGATAATACGTAATGGCTCATCTATCTCTTCAGATTGTATTTATACAGTTATCTGTATGCTTAGTGAACTATTGAGAGGCTGCCTGACCGATTACAGGAGTGCAAAGGTAGTGACTGTGTGATTTTAAAACTACATGAGTAATGATTGACTGATTCCATATTCTCCAATCACCCAGTTAGTATCCAAGCACTAATGAAATCACTCCGCCACTACCCAAGCACTTATGTAATCACCCAGGCACTACCCATGCACTCTCTCAATCACCCAAGCACTACCCATGTACTCATGCAATAACCCAAGCATTACCCATGCACTTATGCAATCACACATGCAGTGCCCATGCAATTCTGCAATCACCCAGTTAGCATCCAAGCACTCATGAAGTCACTCCGCCACTACCCAAGCACTTATGAAATCTCCCAGGCACTACCCATGCATATCTCTCCCAATCACCCAAGCACTACCCATGTACTCATGCAATAACCCAAGCATTACCCATGCACTGATGCAATCACACATGCAGTACTCATGCAATTCTCCAATCACCCAGTTAATATCCAAGCACTCATGAAATCACTCTGCAACTACACAAGCAGTTATGAAATCACCCAGGCACTACCCATGCATTCTCCCAATTACCCAAGCACTACCTTTGCAGTCATAAAATTACCCATGCCCTTCTGTTGCATTCGTCTATTTACCTAGGCAGTACTCAATGACTCATTGATCCCTTCAGGTGCTATTTATACACTTAACCATGCAGTCAATGTGTATGTATGCACTCAGGGAATTAGCGAGCCACTATCTATCTTGTCCTGCAAAGATTCCAGTGACTACCCTTGCTCTCAATCACCCAAGCACTACCTACGGAGTTTTGGAATCACTCAGGCAGATGTAGTACATGTCTCAGTTTCCAGGTTTTCCAATATTTCAGAAATATTGAATATATATTTCTTTTACATATCATGATGATTTGTGAAGGTAGACTCATATGTATGTGTGCTTTTAACAATATGGGGACACTTATAGTTGAGTCATGTAATAGTGTGCAGCTTTATATTTGGCTAGGCCCAACTGTCATGCACTTATAACAACACCCAAGTACTCGCCATGCAGTCTTACAATGATGCAGGCACAATATATGCAGTGCTCTAATCACTCAGCCATTGCTCTTGCACAGATGCAATAATTTAGGCACTATCTGTGCACTTATGCAATCACTAAGGTATAACTCATGCAGTTATATAATCACCCATGTATTACTGTTACACTCCTTCAATCACGGAGGCAGTATCTTTCTACTCTTGTAATCAATCAGACAGTAGTTATGCTGTTATGAAATCATCCTGTCACTACTTTTGGAGTCTTTTAGTTAGTCAGGCTCTACCTCAGTAGTCCTGCAATTCTCCAAGAAGTACCCATGCACTTACAAAATCTCCCAGTCACTTGCTATGTAGTCATGTAAATCCCCAGACATTATTCCTGCAGTTGTGGAATCGCCGAGGTGTTACCCATGTACTCCTTTAATCCCTTTCTTCTCTTTCAATCACATATGCACTTTTCTTGTACTTATGGAATCAGTCAATCATTACTCATGTAGTTTTAAAAACACCCTGTCACTACCTTTGCACGCCTGTAATCGGTGAGGCACCATCTTAATAGTTCACTAAGCATCCAGGCGGTACTCATGAACTTATAAAATCATCCACTCACTTGCTATGTACTTCAGTAATCCTCCAGAAATTAGCCTTGCAAGCATGTCATTATCCAGGGTCTAGTAATTTACTTTCCCTACAGTCATGCAATCATGCAGGCTGTACCTATGCAGTCATGTAATAACCTACACACTACCCTTGCAGTCGTAGAATCACCCAGGCCCTTCTCTTGCATTTGTGTATTTACCTAGGCAGTACTCAATGACTCATTGATCCCTTCAGGTACTATTTATACTCTTAACCATGCAGTCAATGTGTATGTAGCACTCAGGCAATTAGCTAGTCAGTATCTATCTTCTCCTACAAAAATCCAGTGACTACCCTTGCTCTCATACAATCACCCAAGCACTACCTACGGAGTTTTAGAATCACTCAGGCAGATGTAGTACATGTCTCAGTTTCTAGGTTTTCCTATATTTCAGAAATATTGAATATATATTTCTTTTACATATCATGATCATTTGTGAAGGTAGACTCATATGTATGTGTGCTTTTAACAATATGGGGACACTTATAGTTGAGTCATGTAATAGTGTGCGGCTTTATATTTGGCTAGGCGCAACTGTTATGCACTTATAACAACACCCAAGTACTCGCCATGCAGTCTTACAATGATGCAGGCACAATATATGCAGTGCTCTAATCACTCAGTCATTGCTCTTGCATAGATGCAATCATTTAGGCACTATCTGTGCACTTATGCAATCACTAAGGTATAACGCATGCAGTTATATAATCACCCATGTATTACTGTTACACTCCTTCAATCACGGAGGCAGTATCTTTCTACTCTTGAAATCACTGAGACAGTAGTTAAGCTGTTATGAAATCATCCTGTCACTACTTTTGGAGTCTTTTAGTTAGTCAGGCTCTACCTCAGTAGTCCTGCAATTATCCAAGAAGTACCCATGCACTTACAAAATCTTCCAGTGACTTGCTATGTAGTCATGTAAATCCCCAGACATTATCCCTGCAGTTATGCAATCGGCGAGGTGTTACCCATGTACTCCTTTAATCCCTTTCTTCTCTTTCAATCACATATGCACTTTTCTTGTACTTATGGAATCAGTCAATCATTACTCATGTAGTTTTAAAAACACCCAGTCACTACCTTTGCACTCCTGTAATCGGTGAGGCACCATCTTAATAGTTCACTAAGCATCCAGGCGGTACTCATGAACTTATAAAATCATCCACTCACTTGCTATGTACTTAAGTAATCCTCCAGAAATTAGCCTTGCAAGCATGTCATTATCCAGGGTCTAGTAATTTACTTTCCCTACAGTCATGCAATCATGCAGGCTGTACCTATGCAGTCATGTAATAACCTACACACTACCCTTGCAGTCGTAGAATCACCCATGCCCTTCTCTTGCATCCGTCTATTTACCTAGGCAGTAGTCAATGACTCATTGATCCCTTCAGGTACTATTTATACACTTAACCATGCAGTCAATGTTTATGTATGCACTCAGGCAATTAGCTAGTCAGTATCTATCTTCTCCTACAAAAATCCAGTGACTACCTTTGCTCTCATACAATCAACCAAGCACTGCCTACGGAGTTTTGGAATCACTCAGACAGATGTAGTACATGTCTCAGTTTCTAGGTTTTCCTATATTTCAGAAATATTGAATATATATTTCTTTTAGATATCATGATGATTTGGGAAGGTAGGCACATATGTATGTGTGCTTTTAACAATATGGGGACACTTATAGTTGAGTCATGTAATAGTGTGCGACTTTATATTTGGCTAGGCCCAACTGTTATGCACTTATAACAACACCTAAGTACTCGCCATGCAGTCTTACAATGAGGCAGGCACAATATATGCAGTGCTCTAATCACTCAGCCATTGCTCTTGCACAGATGCAATCATTTAGGCACTATCTGTGCACTTATGCAATCACTAAGGTATAACTCATACAGTTATATAATCACCCATGTATTACTGTTACACTCCTTCAATCACGGAGGCAGTATCTTTCTACTCTTGTAATCACTCAGACAGTAGTTATGCTGTTATGAAATCATCCTGTCACTACTTTTGGAGTCATTTAGTTAGTCAGGCTCTACCTCAGTAGTCCTGCAATCATCCAAGAAGTACCCATGCACTTACAAAATCTCCCAGTCACTTGCTATGTAGTCATGTAAATCCCCAGACATTATCCCTGCAGTCATAGATATTTAGTACTGAAATCATTCAGACATTACTGCTGCATTTCTTTTTGTACACCTCGCTTCACTTATTTTACAGCTCATGTGTAATTGTGAATATATTCGAAAACCATATATGCACTTGTTTGTAGCTTTTAAATAGAAGGTGTTTCTTTAGTAATAGATTAGTATATTTCGATATAATTTTTTTAATAATATTAAATTCATTTTAAATATTCTTTTTTTCAGATATTCTTCATTAATATTAAGAAAGACTTACCATGACAAAAAAAACGGAAAAGAGAAAACAAGAAAAGAAACAATACTATTTAAAGAAAAGACAACAGCATGAATTAGATGAACTACAACATGTGGGAAAAAAGAAAAAGTCTTGGGGTAAGAGAAGAAAAGAATTTATTAAAAGACTTTCAAGGACTAGAAAGGGTTTTGACAATGTAGAAAATAGAAAGAATACCTCTAAAACAAAGAAGAATGAAATGAAAAAGGACAAATTAATGGCAAATCACGTTCTGATAAAACAATCTATGCTAAAAGAAGGATGAATCAATTTTATGATATAAGGAAATGTATGAATAAAACTAGAGTACTACAAAATTTATTGAAAGATGGCAAGAAATATAAAAGAAGATGTGCATTTTATAAAAAGAAAAAACAGATTGAAACTATAGTCGAAAAGGCTTTTGAAATAAAAAGAAAATTGTTCATTTTAGTTTTAAACAGAATGCGAACATTAGATAAACCAATGCATTCTATGAAGGACAAAAGTAAAAAGAAGAGACTAATTAACAGAACTAACTTTTGTAAAAAAAATTTGGGTGAATGGAAGCACACTTCAAGTACAGAGCCTTTTTTTAATGAAGAGAGCTATTTTCAAAATGATACATTAGTTCACGCAGTTGATACCAATGGTCGTGCTTATAAAGTGAAGAACGGTTGTGTAATTGAAAAAGAAAAGATGGTTCCTAGAAATGTAGAAGAAGTAATAGCTGATGAAGTTCTAGGGAGACGTTCTAAAGCCCCAGTGTATACTTGGGATTGTAGTAGTATTTGTAGTATACGACAGGAGTCTATTGATATTTTACGAAATTTCTTACGAGCGTATAGTAAAAAAAAGTATTAAACAAAAGAGTAAGATGTTGCAAGGACTAGATCCTTGTAAAGTGAGAAAAAATACTGGTTCGCAAGGTCATTCTCTGACTTGTCTTTCTAGAAAAGTGTGTAAAAGTGTTTTTCATCATTTGAGAATGTTAGCAGTACATCACTCTGCAATGCGGAAGTTAGTAAGAAGATTGTACTATGTAAAAAGTCCTGCAATAATTTTAAGTGACTTAAACACTGCTCTTTTGCATGGGTCAGTATCAGATGTAAAAAAAGTTTGTGATCATATAGAGTTTCGTTTCTTTGGTCCTGAACAGGAGTGTAGAGAAAGTGAGAGTTTGATGAGTGTAGGTGTTGAAGAAGAGGTGGAAGATAGTAGTACTGAGAAGTTTGAAGAAGAAATTACGAAGTTTAAGGTAATTTGTAGTGAAAGACCAAACTATGTTTGTATTTGTTGTCGACGTACTCACTATAGAAATCAAACTACGAATGTTGATCTGTATTTAAAAAGTGAAAAAGAAAACAATGATAAGTGGAAGGAATTTGGAGCTTATTTGTTGGTGGAAGATTGCTTTGAGTTGGGTAGTGATCAACGTATTTGTAAATATTGTTATAGCAAATTAGAGGAGAACAAAATGCCAGCTAGAGCTGTAAATAATAAGCTAGAGTTGGTAGGTATTCCTCCAGAACTGGTAGATTTAAATACGTATGAGTCCATTCTGATTCAATCTGTGCACCCGTTTCAGGCTATTGTTCGTATGGAGCCTAAAACAGGTAAGTTGCCTCCTACAGATTTACAAAGAGGATTAAAAGGAAGAGTTGTGAATTTACCTTTAGATTTAAAGAAAGATATATAGAAACTATTGGTGTAGAGAAAGAGGAAACTGAACCTGTAGTTATTCTAGTTAATGGTGTTCCTACGAAGAGTCGGAAAATATGGCAAGAATTAGTAGATGTCACCAAAGTGCAAAAGGCTACATTATATCTCATAAAAAACAATCTTTATTACAAAAATGTGTATGTGGAAGAAGAAGAAATAGTTTTAGGAGATGATAGCAAAATGTCAAGTGGCCAAATTGAAAAAGTGGACATCTCCAAAACTGAAGACATTTATGAACATTATAGTGTACATCCTTTACATTCAAAGGAAGTGATTGGAAATACTAATAAATTATTCCAAATGAAGAAAGCGAAGGGAACTCCCATGAGTGTTTGGGAAAGAAGTTTGGAAGCTCGTTGTTTTCTACAGCTCTTCCCCACTGGAAAAGGTGGACGATATGACGAACGACCAGTACAGATTCCAGCGTCAGAATATCGTACAACAAGATTGTACTCAGAAGATCCAAGATTTCGACAATGTATTCCATATATATTTCATCTTTTGTTTGAAAGTGACTTGTCTGGACTTTCATATGCAGTGAACCACATATTAAAAACAGGAGTTCATCTTCAACATGTTTCTGCAAAGGAATTCATGGACAAAGTACAACAAAGAGACGATCATTAAGAATCTCAATTGATTAATTTTATGGCGTGTCAACGTGGTACTAATGAGTATTGGTATCATCGTCATGGAGAACTTAAATGTATGTTAAGGAACTTAGGAACCCCTACATGGTTTGTTACGCTAAGCTGTGCTGAATACCCATGGGATGATTTACTTGAATTTCTTCGAGAAGCAAATTTAAATATTAAAAACATTCAATTCAAGACAGCTGGAGAACTGTGTTCCTTGGATCCTGTAAATGTGTGCAGATATTTTAATCATAGGTTTCAAGCTATGATGTATTTTATCTGCAATAAAAACAACCCACCTCTTGGAGAAGTTATTGATTTCTTTTGGAGAAAGGAGTACCAAGCTAGAGGTGCTCCTCATATACATATGCTTTTATGGATCAAGGATGCACCTAAATTTGGAACTGATTCTGATGAGACTGTTTTATCTTTCATTGAAGACTATGTTACATGTGGTATTCCAAAAACAGGAGAAGAAAATACCTTAAGACAACACGTTTTACGGTTTCAAACTCATCGATGTGGCAGATACTGTCGACGGAAATACAAGTCAAAAGAAAAGTTTTATACAAAATGTCGTTTTGGATTTCCACGTCCAGTAATTTCTAAAGATAGAGTCAACAGTTTCATGTCCGCAGTGAGGCATACTATAACTCGAAAATCTCCCAAAAATACTTACAATTTAAAAAGAAGTGAACATTCAAAGTATATTAATGATTACAATCCAGTGATTTTGTCGATGTGGAATGCAAATATGGATATCCAGTATGTTGCAGATAATTCCATTGCTGTTGCTCGTTATGTTACGTCATACATAACAAATTCTGAAAAGACGGAGTTGAAAGAAATGTGGGAAGAAATTTCACAAGAGAAGACTCTTAGTAACAAATTGTACAGCTTTAGTTTGAAGATGCTGTCCCATCGAGAGATTGGATCCTACGAATGTTCGGATCGGTTGACCTCTGCAAGTTTATATTCAAAGTCAAGAGGAATCATTTGGGTTAGTCTAGGTCTTGCTGCAATGCGAAATCGAGTATTGAAATCTGTACAAGAAATTGAATATTTAGCATTAAATGAACCGGAAAGCACAGATACTGTTAAAACAAACATGTTGGATACGTACTATTCTAAAAGAAGTCCCTATCTTGAAAACATATTTCTCTATGAAGTACTGCAATATTACAGCTTTAAGAGAAATATTACAGAGAACATAAATGAAGAAAAATATGAACATTGGCTGTGATGGATGTTTGGTGAAACATACCAAAGGAAATCTCATTAATCACAGGAAACTCAGGGGCCGATTCCGATCTCGCTCGGAGGCGCACCTAATACCATTCGGTCGGGAAAAAAGCCAGGCGAATGCCTGTTTCCCGACCAATCCGCACATACGTCCGAACGAGCAAGTACGATGCGCACAACTGCCCAAATCCCGACCCAGTCGTACTCACCCAATACAGGTCCTGTACTCCGACCGAGGCGGATCCGGAAACGCAGAATCGAGTCGCATGGAAGCTAAAATGCAGCCCCGTCCGGCCGGACAAGTACGATGCGCTTTCCGTACGCGCCGAACCCGTCGCTACGCACGGGACGTCAAAGCATCCGGGCGAGGCGCACATAAGCTCCGATTTGCGCCACAAGACGATCCACAGCTACGAGACGAACACGCCAGCGACGAGGACGAGGCGAATCAAAGAGAAAGACGAACGAGACGAACCAACCATGAATCCCAACATGCCGATCCTACCAATATTCTACATCTATTACCGGAACAGGCAAGGACGCGTACGGCGCAGAAGGTAAGTCAGACACCAACCACAAAAACAAACTACACGTACCCAACATATCACACACACACAGAGGGATGCAGAAATACTTACACCAGCAACAGCAGCACCATAGGGGCGGGATGGCCATCACCAATGCCACACATACACATAGGGGCCTGTATGCCCACCACCACTACCAACCCTTCTCAGGGGGAGCCAGATGCCTGTCACTACTACCACCTCTACCCATGGGGGCTGGATGCCCACCACCACTACCACCCCTACCCATGGGGGCTGGATGCCCACCACCACTACCACCCCTACTCAGGGGAGCCAGATGCCTGTCACTACTACCACCTCTACCCATGGGGGGCTGGATGCCCACCACCACTACCAGACCTACTCAGGGGGTGCCAGATGCCTGTCACTACTACCACCTCTACCCATGGGGGGCTGGATGCCCACCACTACTACCACCCCTACCCATGGGGGGCTGGATGCCTACCACTACAACCACCCCTACCCAGGGGGTGCTAGATGCCTACCACTACTACCACCCCTACCCAGGGGGTGCTAGATGCCTACCACTACTACCACCCCTGCCCAGGGGGTGCTAGATGCCTACCACTACTACCACCCCTACCCAGGGGTGCCAGATGCCTGTCACTACTACCACCTCTACCCATGGGGGGCTGGATGCCCACCACCACTACCACCCCTACCCAGGGGGTGCCAGATGCCTGTCACTACTACCACCTCTACCCATGGGGGACTGGATGCCCACCACCACTACCACCCCTACCCAGGGGGTGCCAGATGCCTGTCACTACTACCACCCCTACCCATGGGGGGCTGGATGCCTACCACTACTACCACCCCTACCCAGGGGGTGCTAGATGCCTACCACTACTACCACCCCTACCCATTGGGGGCTGGATGCCTACCACTACTACCACCCCTACCCAGGGGGTGCTGGATGCCTACCACTACCACCACCCCAACCCAGGGGTGCCAGATGCCTGTCACTACTACCACCTCTACCCATGGGGGCTGGATGCCCACCACCACTACCACCCCTACCCAGGGGTGCCAGATGCCTGTCACTACTACCACCCCTACCCATGGGGGGCTGGATGCCTACCACTACTACCACCCCTACCCAGGGGTGCTAGATGCCTACCACTACTACCACCCCTGCCCAGGGGGTGCTAGATGCCTACCACTACTACCACCCCTACCCAGGGGGTGCTGGATGCCTACCACTAGCACCACCCCAACCCATGGGGGGCTGGATGCCTACCACCAACACCACCCCCACTCATAGGATGGACAATGCATGACACAACCAGCACACTACAACCTAGGGAATGCAAGAAAAAGACATCCCCCCAACACCATGACAAGCGTGTGTAGACTGTGTCAAATGCCTACAACTCTGAACATGACTATGAACACACAATGTGACCCCCTATCACATGTGTCACACATAAATGTGTGTGGCCTCCACAATGCAAGCAGACCAAGACCACTGTGGCAATGGGGTCCAACCCCCATCATCACAGTGACCAAAAGGTAAATGTGGGGTCCATAGCTGAAGCACATTTTGAACATTGTGACAATGGGGTCCAACCCCCATCATCACAGTGACCAAAAGCTAAGTGTGGGGTCCATAGCTGAAGCACATTTTGAACATTGTGGCAATGGGGTCCAACCCCCATCATCACAGTGACCAAAAGGTAAGTGTGGGGTCCATAGCTGAAGCACATTTTGAACATTGTGGCAATGGGGTCTAAGCCCCCATCATCACAGTGACCAAAAGGTAAGTGTGGGGTCCATAGCTGAAGCACATTTTGAACATTGTGACAATGGGGTCCAACCCCCATCATCACAGTGACCAAAAGCTAAGTGTTGACATTGAAAAAACTGCAACTGCCAAAATGCATGGATGATTCCTGGTCACAGAACAACAAACACATCAGTGGCAAAGTAGTGCTTGTGTCCCATAGCAACATAGATTGTGGGAGGCAAACAGTGCAGTGCAAATAAGACATACCCTTGGCCATGTGCAGACAAACATCACCCATGGGGGCTGACACTGTCAACATTCATCAATGACACAATGACAGAAGTGACCATCATAATGCAGACCCACATATTGGCACCAATGGGCACACAAATGGAGATATCCTGTGGAGACTGTAGATGTGAGCTGAACAAATACCATACAATGGCAGCAATGGGACACACAAACAATGATCATAGTGCTGACTGATGACCTAGGAGTCCCAGGGACAGCAGGTCAAACCCACCAAACAACATACATCCAATGGCACACTAAAGATATGCCAATGCAGTGGTGCAGATGCACAAACACAAACAGCCAGCCCCACACTGCACATCAAACACAACAGGTGAGGGGGGGTGCCAGTGTCCCCAGGCAACCACACAACACATGATGAGGCCTGAATACCAATTACACAGATGCACATACAGTGCCACACAAAAGTAACTCATGGATCCAAATCCCCTATGTGGGCAATCAGGCATTGTTAGATGAGAGGGAGCACAAATCACACATGTCACACAAGCATGTAGGAACAGCAACTGACACAGCAAGACACAGACACACCACAGCACTACCCCCAGGGTCCCCACAATGTGTTGACCCTGGGCTGCATGACAATCCCACTGTGATGACAAAGCTAGATGTCGTTCACACTGTGAACCACAGTCATGTGTCCTGATCAACAAACTACCATCACACCTACACAAGCACAAATCAATCAGCACGGCCAGTAAGCCAAGGCCAACATGGAGGCAGGGGTCTAGCCGGGCAACAACTCTCATCTGCACACACTCAACACCACACACCTCGACCTCCAACAATGTGCAGCAGTGAAGATCACATGCACTGGTGACATTGCACATGCACTGTTAGAAATGGGATCTCTAGTTGGCAAGGGCTTGCACCTTTGTCCAAGTAGGGACCCTTCTTCCTAGTCAGGGTAAGGGTTGTTACACTCGTGAAGTAACCCCTGCTCACCCTCGTGGTAGCTTGGCACGAGCAGTCAGGCTTAATTCAGAGGCAGTGTGTAAAGCATTTGCACATAACCAACAGTAATACAGTGTAAGCACTACAAACGGACACCACACCAGTTTAGAAAAATAACCAATATTTTATATACTCAAGACAAGACCAATTACGACAAAAATCCACAATACTGTACTTTGAAAATGAATGCTTGATACGATAACTTCTTCTTTGCAAGAATAGCACAAAAGCAAAGTTCGTACGAGTCGGTAGCTCCGTCCGAGCCTACCGTGATGCTGAAAACCACAGAGTCTAACAGTTCCAGCCGACCTCGTCGATACGGGCCAGCAGAGTCATGAACAGACTCGGTCACAGTACCTTTTCTCGTTGTGGCTGGTACGGGGTGTACGAGCCGGTCGGCGTTCGTCGCGGTTGCGGTGCAAGACGGAGCGATGCAAGGTGCGGTGTCCCTCGATGCGGTGCAGGCAGCGGCTCGATGAGCGTCGTGCAGACGGAGTCGGTGAGTCCAAGGCGTGCGATGCAGGGCGAGACGATGCTCGATGCGGTGCTGACAGGTTGCGATGCAGGCGACCTAGCCGGAGTGCGGGAGCTGGCGTCGGACAGCGGTGCGAGTCGGAGCGGTGCGTCGCAGACGTGCGAGCGGTGCCCCAAATGCGGTGCGGTCTCGACTCTTGAGCCAGTTGCAGCGACAGGGTCGTTCTGGTCCGGCTGGCCCAGTGAAGCGATGCGATGCGAACTGCGGTGCCCACAGGTCACGGTGCAAGCAGCGGCTCGATGTTGGCGGCGTCGGACGTCGCCTACGGTGAGACCAGGGTTGCGATGCGAAGCGGGGCGATGCGGTCTGCGGTGCAAACAGGTCACCGGCCAGGGATGGATTCGGTTGACGGAGTCGGTTGCAGTTCCCTTCCTCTGTGGCAACTGAAACAGCGTTCCAGAAGCGGTACCCAGAGGCTTGTGAAGTCTTTGCAGTCCCTGAGACTTCTTAACAGGAGGCCAGCTCGGTTCCTGGCCCTTGGAGATACTCAGCACAAGTTCGTAGAAAGTTCAGTCCAGTCCTTTCACTGCCCAAGGCAGAAGCAGCAGCTGCAGGCCAGCCCAACAAAGCAACAACACAGCAAAGGGGCAGTACTCCTCCTGGCAGCTCTTCCAGCTCTTCGTCTTGGCAGGTTCCTTGATTCCAGCGAGATCTAAATTCATGGGGTCAGGGCCCCAATATTTATATCCCAAATTCCTTTGTTCTCTGAAGGCAGAGAGGCCTTTGCCTAGTCCAAACCAGTTCTGGAGCACTTTGTTGACAAGTCTCCGTCCCTTCTTTCAGTGAGTAGGCCAGGGACATCAGACGCACCACAGGAGGTGGAGCCAGCATTGTGGAGGGAAGGCACTGTCCTATTCAGGGCCCAGGTGCGACCCCTCCCACCCATCTACAGGTCGATCTGGCTATTCAGCCCTGCGCTGACTCACCCTGTCTCCTGGCATCCCCCAGCCCCTGTCACTCACATTCCAGACACGGAATACACAATCTCGCAGAGGCAGGCTTGGATGGTTAGGCAAGAAAATACCCACTTTCTAAAAGTGGTATTTTCAAACCCAGAATGGTAAAACCAACCTTACTAAAAGCTGCATTTTATCATTCTGAGTCCAGGCATACTAAACTCGAATTTCTACCATGTTCCCGGGGTCAGTTAGGATTATAAGCTGTAATAATCAAAACCGCCCGTTCTGGCCTAGGGGAACAGGTAGCCTTGCAATAGTGAAAAACGAACTAGGCTGTAATTCACTATCAGGACATGCCGCACACACCCGGGCATGTCCTACCTTTCGCGTACAACGCACCCTGCCCACAGGGGTACCTTGGGCCTACCTTAGGGGTGACTAACATGTAGCAAAGGGAAGGTTTAGGGACTTGCAAGTGTGTGCACTTGCCAAGTCGACATGGCAGCCCCAGGCTGCGCACAGGCTCTGCGATGGCAGGCCCGAGTTACACTTTACGGGCTGTTTGCGTGGGTGGCACAATCGAGTGCTGCAGCCCACCAACAGCATTCGGTCTATAGGCCCTGGCACTCGCAGTGCACTTTACAAGGGACTGACACATAAACCAAAATAGGCCAATCATGGAAACACCAATCCATAACACATTTTATACAGGAGCACTTGCACTTTCCCACTGGACCGCAGTGAGGAAAGTGCGCAGAATCATCACACCAGCAAAAACAGAGTCAAAACCGGGAGGTCAGAAAGCAAAAAGTCAGGGGAAACACGCCAAAAGATGCCAAGTCTAACACATGTCCCCTCCAGCTGAAAGTAGGGAGAACTACCCAACCCCATGGGAGTTCTCTTCACTAAGGCGGAAGAACCTGGACAGACCATCTGCGTTGGCGTGTTCTGTACCAGGACGGTGTTCCACCGTAAAGTCCATTCCCTGTAGGGAGATGGACCACCTCAGCAGTTTTGGATTCTCGCCCCTCATTTGCATCAACCATCTGAGGGGCCTGTGGTCTGTCTGAACCCGGAAGTGAGTCCCAAACAGGTATGGTCTCAACTTCTTCAGTGCCCAGACCACAGCAAAAGCTTCCCTTTCTATGGCACTCCACCTCTGTTCCCTGGGAAGTAGTCTCCTGCTAAGGAAGACTACAGGCTGATCCAGGCCCTCTTCGTTCAGTTGTGAGAGCACCGCTCCCACACCATGCTCTGAAGCGTCAGTCTGCACGACGAATTCCTTGGAGAAGTCAGGTGCCTTGAGCACGGGCGCCGTGCACATGGCTGCCTTCAGGGCATCAAAAGCTTTCTGGCAGGACTCAGTCCAGATCACTTTCCTGGGCTGCCTCTTAGAGGTCAGCTCTGTTAAGGGAGCAACGATGGTGCCATAGCCCTTAACAAATCTCCTATAATAGCCGGTGAGACCTAAGAAGGCTCTCACCTCTGTCTGGGTCTTGGGGGCTCCCAAGCCAGAATGGTGTCAATCTTGGGTTGTAGGGCGCCACCTGGCCGCTTCCTACCTGGTGTCCCAAGTACACCACAGAACCCTGCCCGATCTGGCACTTACTGGCCTTGATCGTGAGGCCTGCACCTTGCAGAGCCCTCAACACTTTCTCAAGGTGCTGTAAATGTTCTTCCCAGCTGGAACTGAACACAGCAATGTCATCCAGGTAGGCGGCACTGAAATCCTCCAGCCCAGCCAACACCTGATTGACCAACCTCTGAAAGGTGGCAGGGGCATTCTTCAACCCAAAGGGCATCACCCGGAATTGGTAATGACCTTCTGGGGTTGAGAATGCGGATCTCTCCTTGGCCCCATCGGTTAAGGCAATCTGCCAGTACCCAGACGTCAAATCAAACGTGCTGAGGAACCGGGCAGCTCCCAACCGATCAATGAGCTCATCAGCTCTGGGGATGGGGTGCGCGCCAGTCCTGGTGACGGCATTGAGCCCACGGTAGTCCACACAAAACCGGAGTTCTGGAGTGGCACCGGGCGCCGCAGCCTTTGGGACCAAGACCACTGGGCTGGCCCAAGGACTGTGGGAGGGCTCAATCACCCCTAACGCCAACATCTTAGAGACCTCCTCCTTGATGCTGGCTCTGACCCGGTCAGTCAACCTGTAAATCTTGTGCTTCACCGGATGGCTGTCACCAGTGTCCACGTCATGGGTACACCAGTGAGTAACACCGGGGTCAGAGAGAACAGTGGGGCGAACTGTCCCAACAACTGGCGACAGTCCCCCTGCTGCTCCTGAGTCAGAGTAGGGGAGAGGATCACACCCTCTACTGACCCATCATGCTCCTTGGTAGACAGGAGGTCAGGGAGAGGCTCGCTCTCCTCTTCCACCCCATCATCTGTCGCCAAGAGCATACTCACTTCGGACCTCTCGAAGTGGGGCTTGAGGCGGTTCACGTGAAGGACCCTCAACGGGTTCCTTGGAGCCTGCAAATCCACCAGGTAGGTGACGTCACTTTTGCGCTCCTTTACCTCATATGGCCCAGTCCACTTGTCCTGCAAGGCACAAGGTGCTACTGGGGCCATGACCCACTTTTTGTCCAGGTTGAAATTCGACCAGAGTGGCGTTCTGGTCATACCATCTCTTCATTTCTTCCTGGCTTGCTTCTAGGTTCGCCTGAGCGAGTTTCCTGAAGCGGGCAGTTTGGTTTCTAAAGGCCAGCATGTAGCTAAATACATCCTGGGGAGTTTTCCTGGGAGCCGCCTCCCAGCCTTCCTTAACCAAACTCAGAGGTCCTCTGACAGGGTGGCCATACAGGAGCTCAAAGGGGCTGTACCCAAGAGACTTCTGAGGCACCTCCCTGTATGCAAAGAGTAGGCATGGCAAGAGGACGTCCCACTTACGCCTCATGGGTTCTGTTAGACCCTTGATCATGCCTTTCAAGGTCTGGTTGAATCTCTCCACCAGACCGTTTCCTTGTGGGTGGTAAGGAGTGGTGAACTTGTAGGTTACCCCACACTCCTTCCACAGGGATGTCATATACTTCGATATGAAATTGGTCCCCCTATCAGAAACCACCTCTCTGGGGAATCCCACACGGGAAAAGATCCCCATTAACGCCCGGCCCACCACTGGCGCCGTCGTTGTCCTGAGAGGATTGCCTCCGGGTACCGGGTGGCATGGTCCACCAAGACCAGGATGTACCTGTTGCCCATGGCTGTCTTGGGATCCAGTGGCCCCACAATATCCATCCCTACCCTTTCAAAGGGTGTTCCAACAACCGGAAAAGGTTGGAGAGGAGCTTTGACCTTCCTCCCACTCTTACCACTTGCCTGGCAAGTTTGGCAAGACCTGCAGTGTGCATCTGACTGCCTTCGCATTTGGGGCCAAAGAAGTGGGTGACAAGCCTGTCAAAGGTCTTGTCCTGCCCCAAATGTCCTGCCAAAGGCACGTCATGAGCCAGACCCAGTAGGAAGGTCCTGAAGCGCTGGGGTACCACCAGCACACGGGCTGACCCAGGCTCAGCAACCTTAGGCTCACTGTATAGGAGACCACTCTCCCAGTAGATCAGATGTGACCCGGACTGATTACCAGCTGCCTGGTCTGCAGCCTGCCGCCGCAGACCCTCCAGAGTAGGGCACTCGTTCTGCTCCCTGCAGAACTCCTCCCTGGTGGGACCCCCTTCTTGCTGCCAATGGGTCAGCTCAGAGATGTCTCCCAGTTCGGCTACTTGCTCCCCTGTAGGCACCGGGCGTCCCCCTCGAGGTCCGCCTCCTCCCGGTCCGTGGGAACTTCGGGGGCCGGTTTCCCGCGCCCCTGCCCTTTCTCTTGGCAGGGACTTGGGCCACTGTTTCAGGCTCCAAGTCCTCTTGATCACCCTTTCTGGCCGCCATTGACCGAGTAGACACGCATGCCCACTCTGGCAACCCAAGCATCTCCAAGTGGGACCTGAGCTCAACCTCCTTCCATGAGGACTGCTCCAGGTCGTTTCCTAGCAGACAATCTACAGGCATGGTAGGGCTCACAACCACCCTTAAGGGACCTGAGACCCCCCATTCAAAGGGAACCTGCGCCACCATACACTGGCGCTCAGAGTTGTCGACAGCAACTACTTGGTGGAATGCTCCTGGGACTACTTGCATCTCAGACACCAGGTGACACCGGACTGAGGTCACACTGGCTCCAGTATCTCTGAGAGCCTCTACCCTGTTCCCATTGATGGTCACCCAGGTGCTATATTTCTTTGTGTTAGGGGCACCTGGTTTCCTGGGACCATCTCACTGTCCCCGAGTGAGACAAGGGTCATTTCTGCGGGATCCCCACCCTCCTGTGGGCACTCCTCCTCCCCAAGCGCTACACTAGCCAACACTTTGGACTGTCCACCGGTGGGTGGCTGTGTCCCCTTCGGGCACTTGGGGTCCCCCTTAAAGTGACCTACCTGGTCACATGCATAACTACTTGCGGGGGCCGGTCTCAACAGGCTTCCCTGTAGAGACCCCTTTCTTCTTATCACCGGGGGGCTGGGAACCTTTACCCTGGGTACTAGTTTGGGGCCCTTTAGAGAACTCCTGTGCTTTACCCTTGTCCCCCCACCTTTCTGCTGGGGACCCTGCCCACCTTTGGCTGAGTCTCCCCCAAACGCTTTCTTGTGGACCCTGGTACTCACCCAGCGGTCCGCTTCCATAGCAAGCTTCCTGGGGTCAGTTAGCTTACTATCAACTAGGTGCTGGCGCAGATCTGCAAAACATAGACTAGACAAGTGCTCCCATGCAATCAAGTTGTAGAGCCCCTGAAAATCTGTTACACTACTGCCCTTCACCCAACCATCCAGAGACCTGCAGAACACAACCACACATTCCAACCAAGTGTTGACATCAGACTTCTTACTGGACCTGAACTGATCCCTGTACTTTTCAGGAGTAAGACCATACTTCGTGAGAAGGGCATCCTTCATGTCAGCATAGGTGAGGTGATACCCCTTACCCAAAGCTATCAGAGCATCCCTTGCTTCTTCCGGGAAAAGTGGCCACAATCCTGCTCCCCAATTCTCCTCAGGGACCCCATTCATGTGTATGGCTGCCTCATAACCCTGGAACCACCTTTGTATGTCATCCCCTTTCTTGAACTCCTTGCCTACGTTCTTGGGAATGTGCACAATCCTGTCTGCTTTTCTGGACGAATTGCTGCCACCATCTGAGCCTGACTTACTCCTAAGTTCTAGCTCCTTCAGTTCTCTCTCATGCTCTAAGAGCATCTTCCTCTCCTCTATGGCCAATCTCTTCTCCTCCCGCTCACTCTCCAGCCTGAGCTTCTGCAGCTCGAACTGCCTTGCCTCCCGCCTGTCCTCCAGCTCCTCTGGGGACAGACTGCTGCTGCCTGATCTGGCGGGTTCCCCCTACCAAAAGCACATCCACCCTGGAAATAGGCTCCTCCGCCTCCTCACTGAGATCACCAGGCTGCCCATTGGCATGTCTGGCTGCTACCCAGGCCCTCAGCGCCTTCTGTAGCTCCTCCTTCCTTGTGAGGCCTTTAATTTGGACTTTCAGGTTTTTACAAATCGCTCGTAACTCCTTTACGGCGTAGGATTCCAACCTGTCCTCCTCAAAGATAACTTCCAGAGATGCAACGGATGATGCAATTGATTCAGGCATGACAAACGTAGTGAGTTGAAAACTGGCAAGATCAAAAATAGGCCAAAAGAAAAAGAACCAGTATGTGGTACGTAATGGTCTGCGATATGGTAGTAGTGCACACCAATCACTGTAAGTCAAGTGCAAACACAAGTCCTATCCTCACCGCTGACAACCAATGTTAGAAATGGGATCTCTAGTTGGCAAGGGCTTGCACCTTTGTCCAAGTAGGGACCCTTCTTCCTAGTCAGGGTAAGGGTTGTTACACTCGTGAAGTAACCCCTGCTCACCCTCGTGGTAGCTTAGCACGAGCAGTCAGGCTTAATTCAGAGGCAGTGTGTAAAGCATTTGCACATAACCAACAGTAATACAGTGTAAGCACTACAAACGGACACCACACCAGTTTAGAAAAATAACCAATATTTTATATACTCAAGACAAGACCAATTACGACAAAAATCCACAATACTGTACTTTGAAAATGAATGCTTGATACGATAACTTCTTCTTTGCAAGAATAGCACAAAAGCAAAGTTCGTGCGAGTCGGTAGCTCCGTCCGAGCCTACCGTGATGCTGAAAACCACAGAGTCTAACAGTTCCAGCCGACCGCGTCGATACGGGCCAGCAGAGTCATGAACAGACTCGGTCACAGTACCTTTTCTCGTTGTGGCTGGTACGGGGTGTACGAGCCGGTCGGCGTTCGTCGCGGTTGCGGTGCAAGACGGAGCGATGCAAGGTGCGGTGTCCCTCGATGCGGTGCAGGCAGCGGCTCGATGAGCGTCGTGCAGACGGAGTCGGTGAGTCCAAGGCGTGCGATGCAGGGGCGAGACGATGCTCGATGCGGTGCTGACAGGTTGCGATGCAGGCGACCTAGCCGGAGTGCGGGAGCTGGCGTCGGACAGCGGTGCGAGTCGGAGCGGTGCGTCGCAGGCGTGCGAGCGGTGCCCCAAATGCGGTGCGGTCTCGACTCTTGAGCCAGTTGCAGCGACAGGGTCGGTCTGGTCCGGCTGGCCCAGTGAAGCGATGCGAACTGCGGTGCCCACAGGTCACGGTGCAAGCAGCGGCTCAATGTTGGCGGCGTCGGACGTCGCCTACGGTGAGACCAGGGTTGCGATGCGAAGCGGGGCGATGCGGTCTGCGGTGCAAACAGGTCACCGGCCAGGGATGGATTCGGTTGACGGAGTCGGTTGCAGTTCCCTTCCTCTGTGGCAACTGAAACAGCGTTCCAGAAGCGGTACCCAGAGGCTTGTGAAATCTTTGCAGTCCATGAGACTTCTTAACAGGAGGCCAGCTCGGTTCCTGGCCCTTGGAGATACTCAGCACAAGTTCGTAGAAAGTTCAGTCCAGTCCTTTCACTGCCCAAGGCAGAAGCAGCAGCTGCAGGCCAGCCCAACAAAGCAACAACACAGCAAAGGGGCAGTACTCCTCCTGGCAGCTCTTCCAGCTCTTCGTCTTGGCAGGTTCCTTGATTCCAGCGAGATCTAAATTCATGGGGTCAGGGCCCCAATATTTATATCCCAAATTCCTTTGTTCTCTGAAGGCAAAGAGGCCTTTGCCTAGTCCAAACCAGTTCTGGAGCACTTTGTTGACAAGTCTCCGTCCCTTCTTTCAGTGAGTAGGCCAGGGACATCAGACGCACCACAGGAGGTGGAGCCAGCATTGTGGAGGGAAGGCACTGTCCTATTCAGGGCCCAGGTGCGACCCCTCCCACCCATCTACAGGTCGATCTGGCTATTCAGCCCTGCGCTGACTCACCCTGTCTCCTGGCATCCCCCAGCCCCTGTCACTCACATTCCAGACACGGAATACACAATCTCGCAGAGGCAGGCTTGGATGGTTAGGCAAGAAAATACCCACTTTCTAAAAGTGGTATTTTCAAACCCAGAATGGTAAAACCAACCTTACTAAAAGCTGCATTTTATCATTCTGAGTCCAGGCATACTAAACTCGAATTTCTACCATGTTCCCGGGGTCAGTTAGGATTATAAGCTGTAATAATCAAAACCGCCCGTTCTGGCCTAGGGAGAACAGGTAGCCTTGCAATAGTGAAAAACGAACTAGGCTGTAATTCACTATCAGGACATGCCGCACACACCCGGGCATGTCCTACCTTTCGCGTACAATGCACCCTGCCCACAGGGGTACCTTGGGCCTACCTTAGGGGTGACTAACATGTAGCAAAGGGAAGGTTTAGGGACTTGCAAGTGTGTGCACTTGCCAAGTCGTACATGGCAGCCCCAGGCTGCGCACAGGCTCTGCGATGGCAGGCCCGAGTTACACTTTACGGGCTGTTTGCGTGGGTGGCACAATCGAGTGCTGCAGCCCACCAACAGCATTCGGTCTATAGGCCCTGGCACTCGCAGTGCACTTTACAAGGGACTGACACATAAACCAAAATAGGCCAATCATGGAAACACCAATCCATAACACATTTTATACAGGAGCACTTGCACTTTCCCACTGGACCGCAGTGAGGAAAGTGCGCAGAATCATCACACCAGCAAAAACAGAGTCAAAACCGGGAGGTCAGAAAGCAAAAAGTCAGTGGAAACACGCCAAAAGATGCCAAGTCTAACATGCACCCATGAAAATCCCATGGGGGGGGTGGTAACTAAGGTGCAGAAACACATCACACATGGCCACTCAACAAGACTCCTGAATGTCTGACACACTGCACACTACGCTGTACATGGACATGACGGCAATACCACATCAACCAATGGGATCCCAGCCACAGTCCCACACCAATGAAGAAGCCAAGGTCACCCACAAAGAACACACAGAGACAACTACCAACATTGCAGCCCTGACCCTGAGGAGTGCCAGCAGTCACACACACAATGTGTCACAATCACTGAAAGCTAACACAAACTGGAAATTACATGACAGGTGTAAACAACAAGTGCCAAGGGGAATCCTGACTGTGTCCCATCTGCGTTAGCCCACAAACTCAGCCCTGACAGCAAACACACCTATGGGTGACACCCTGATGACCAGTAATGTGCCATGCACCCACATCACAGAGAACCCAGGGAGAAGACTTTGGGGGAACATAGGTCAACTCAGCAAGCATCACAAACAGGAACATCACTAGGGATCCCAGCATGCACAGCAAAATGGAAGTGAACACACACAGACATGCTCACACAACACACACCTTGGGCTCAGGCAATGTCACAGGATTACTCACTGCCATGAGTGGACTCCACTCCTGTGTGAGGAAAGCTGTGCCATATGCCGCCTCAGTAGGGCTCCATCATGTCAGCAGAACACTTGGTCACACAGTCAACAATTTGCACCAAATGAAGGCTCCCGTCACCTCAGCATGGTCATGGGAGTGTCAACGAAATCATCAGCACAGATCCAACACACATGTATAGCAAGTTGCACTGACAACACAGATGAGTCCTTCCCCATTGATGCCCAAACTTGCATGTCCAGTGGAGATGGACACACGGTCAGGGAAGTAGACTAATTGAACAATGGCAAGCACAACAGATGTGCAGGGGTGTAAGCCACAGATGTGATTTTGCAAATGTAAGTAGGAAATCCCATTGCCAAATATTAAAAACATGACACCCTCATATGCTGCTAAGGATTACATGGATACACTACAGGATAGGACACATTACCCGTGGACCACATGGGTTCCTGAACAGTTACACTTCATTTTCATGACACCAAAAATCACCATCACTGCAGCAAGGGCACGGTTAGCATCATCAACATCATGTACATCAGAAGCAAAACCACTAGAGAACAGAAAGTAGCTTTATTCAGCATATGTGGGTTCTAAAGTTAAAGTCCAGAAGAAATAGAAACAAAGGCCAATGGCCAGTCCATTCTGAAAGTCAAAACAGGGTGACAGTGGCAGATGTCACCCTACGCATGCCTGCACTGCTACACACCAGGGATAATCCCCTCGGAGGGGCATACGGGGGGCAGGCCAGGCACCGCAGGGACAGGATCAGGGCTCACCAGAAGGAGGAAGTGAAGGGGTGGTAGGTGCTGGAGAGCCACTGACAACTGCAGTGGAGGTGTCTGACATGGTGTGTGCCGGCACAACTGGGGGCATGACTCAGATGTTGTGGGTGCCGGCACGACTGCAGTGGGCCGTGCAGATGGAGTGGACAGGTTCCCCACTGTAGTGCCCAAGTCAGACGGGGTGGTAGTGGACTCCACTGCAGTGCCTACCTCCAGGGGAGGAGAATGGGGTTCAGGTAAGGTGGGCAGGACAGAGGGGAGGACACCGTCTCCACACCAGTGGCACAGACATGCGCAGCGGGGGTGTGGTGCCGGAAGAGCAAGTGGCAGGGGAGAAGGCCGGATCCTTTTGGGGATGGTGTATCTGTGGGTGGGGAACCTGGGGCAGGGTGTGGTGGGGGCACCTGTGGAGTGGGGGCCTGAGGGATGGAGGAAGGAGACTTGGTGCTTGAGCTGCAGGGCAGCGGCGGGGTCTTGCTCTTCCGGGTCCTGGGGGACTTGCGGGTGGGGGCGTCAGTCGGTCTGCGCCTGGGGAAGGGTGTCCGGGGGCGAGGGGCACTCGCCTCCGTGTGGGTGGGCTTCCTCTTCCCCCTGAATGCTGGATCAGCTGGATCGGAGGGGAAGAGGCCGAGGTCACTGAGGAAGACCCGCTGTGTCTTTGGGGTTGCAGGTGAGGCAAGGGAAGGGGCCTTGGAGGGAGAGGTAACTGAGGACTGCGCAGTGCTCATGGATGCGTGTGTGCGTGCCTTGGCCCCATCCCCTGTGAGTGTGGTTTCAGTCCCCTGACTGTGCATGCGTGTGCGTGTGGATTTTGGCGTGTGTGTCTGTGTGCTGCCTGTGTCTGTGCTGGTGTGTGCCTGTGCCGGTGTGTGTGTGCTTGGGACAGGTAAGGTGCTGGGGAGTGTGGATGGGGTAGAGGTAGGAGGGGTGAGGGACTGTTGGAGGAGGGACACTGCTGCCGTCAGGGAGGAGTCCATGGACCTATTGCTTCTCTGTAGGGCAGACATGCCCGATGAGATGCCCTCCATGAACGACACCAGCTGAGTCAACAGAGTGGTGTGTGCATGGAGGACACTCAGCATCGCTGTCTGCCCTACATGGAGCTGGCGAAGGAGGTACACAGACTCCTCACTCAGGGCAGCAGGGGACACAGGGGCAGGGGGTGCGGTGCCTGGCACGAAGGAGACATGCTCCCGAACATGGGAGCCTCCACGGACTTCGGGAATGGGAGACAATGGGAGGGTGGTGGTGGTGGCGGGGACAGCACACTAGCTGTGGTGTGGTGGCTGCTGACACCCGCCTCCACAAGGGAGTCATCCTCTGAGCTGCTGTGGTCCTCAGCTGAGGTGGATGGTGCTGAGGACTCCTTGGTGTGGCTCCCCTCGCCCTCCGTGCCACTGGGTCCCTCCGACCACTCCTCGGCTGCTGACCCAGTCTGGCTCTACGGCTCCTCCTGGTCCGTGGAGCTGTCCCCTCCTGTGGCCGTGGATGTATCTGCAAACAATAGGGAAACAGACAGACATCAGACACCTGCACCGAACGCACACACCACAATAAGTACAGCACATTACAGAGCAAGCCCTGGCATCCTTAGTTGAACATTGCAAAAAGTGCCCAAACAGAGTAGGGGAAGCCAATTGTCAGTCTGATGGTCAACCATGGCACTCATATCTCTCCTGGCCTTGCACCCATCTGTCTGGTGTCTGTCGGATGGCAATACCCCAGTGTGGACACATGCACCACCTACACAGTAGTTGGACAGTGCAGAGAACACGGTGAAGCATGTGAACATGCACACATCACAACTCTTGCCACTGAGTCAGTACAGGTGTCCGGAGAAAGGGATGCCCAGAGTAAATCTTGAAATGCATGTGATGCATACCAGCGACAGACACCATGATGCACCCATGTCCTGATAGTCATTGCCACAATGGTGTGCATGTAGCACATGTCACTCCCCTGCAGGATCACTCATAGGAAGTTTCACGCCATGGCACAGGCATGCCTGCTAAGTCATACATCACTGTCTCCAGTCACATGGGCAGGGCAGCCAGACAACAACAGTCTGCACTGTCACTATAGTAGGTCATGGGGAATGCAAGTCCTGGAGCTGAACAAGCAAGTGCACATGTACATCCCCCACACACCACATCATCTGAACCCTTATCTGTCCACGTCATACCAATTGGACATATGGGAGACCTGTAACAGAACCCTCTGAACCTGAGCACCTCACAATCTGCTGTGAATGGGAAACAGCTGCCTGAACTTGACATTTGCATACCCCAGTCTGCACGGTCAGGTGATCAAACACCTATGTGTCACACAAGTATTGTCTCCTATGTCACATCTCCGGTGGCATGCTGAGCCCCAAACGAGAAACACCCCTGACAACGAAGTCACAGCACACTGACACAGAGGCAGACACCTGAGGGGACATATCACTGAGCACAATGTGTCAGCTGATACACGGGAGTGGGAGTACAGAGTGTATTGTATGGCCTGGAGTAGGCATGACTGTCCTGCCCCACGTGAATGAGGGATGAGCCCTGGACAGTAGGCAGGTGGCTAAGTATGTGTGACAAACGTAATATACACACTCCTGGGGCCCAAACATTGTACCCACCCGCAGCATGGGTGTGTGCCAGATACCCCAGGCACATGTGGTGGATCAGCTCAGCAATTGGACCACATATCAAAGTAACACGCAGATTACATGGCAGAACACAGGCATTGTGTAAGCAATGGACCCACCCATGATGCCCACCACAGAGTTAGGGAAACAAATGCTGTCCCCCACCTTGAGCTGAGCAAAATGCAAGGACACAGTACCCAAGTGACACAATTCCCTGACTGTAAGGGCCACACCTGGGTATCAGATGAGGAGTGGGCAGTGCACAATTGAGGGACATGGGTCCTGGACCACATGACTGATGTACTGTGGAAGTTTAACCAGGCCAGAGGAGGGCACATAGCATGGCAGACAAAGTTCACAATGCAGTCATGGACTCACCCCCTCCTTGCTGCTCTCTGGCCTTCAGCTGCCCATCCAGATCAGGGAAGACCACCGCCAGGATCCTGAGCATGTGGGGGGTCAGGGTCCGGTGTCCGCCCCTCCTGCGAGGAGGCGACAGCTTCAGCTGGACCCGTGCGATCCTCCGGGTCCAGCCCCGAAGGTCCTGCCACCTCTTCTGGCAGTTGCGGATCCGGCGCTTGTAGACCCCCACGGATCTCACTGCCCGGACGATGGTCAGCCATATCTGCTGCTTCTGGTGGGCATCAACCTGTGAGGATGACAAAGTGAAAATGCCATTACTACACATTCAACATATACGTGCATTACACAGTTGGATATACATGTCTCATTCACAGGGGCACATGATGTACACAGGCAGTGCAACGATGGCTATGGACCGTTTGCCAGCAGTTACTACATGGTATCATTGCCTGGGTAGTAAAACCTTGTTTAAATGCACTGCCACTGCACTATACCTGTTCAGTGCATGTTACTACACACTATGGGGGGTGACAACTACTCAGTGAGCCTGCTAGCCAGTGGCGTGCAGACTGTAAGTCTTGCTAGTCAGACAACATGCACATCTAGTAAGGCAGTGGACAGCACACTCACCTGCTCCCCTGCTTTCCCATACAGCTTGCTGTACTGTGGAAGGAGGCCGTCCAGCAGGGCCTGGTTCTCCTCAGTGCTGAAGGCTGGGGCTCTCTCCACAGTACGTGCCATTGCAGGATCCAGAGGGTGCAGGTACAGCAGCAGTGGTGGTGGCAGATGTCGTCCTGGAGCATGTAGTGCAGGCAAGTGAGCTCTCAGGGGAACAGCCAGCATTATATGTGTGCTGCAGAGGCAGGTACTGACCCATGTGTCCAAAGTGATAGGTCCAAGTCGTTTGCATCTTCTGAATCTGACCAATCCATGGAATAGCAGCACTAATACACGCCCACAGCATCCTTCAAAAGTTCAACTTCATGACACCCATGAATTTGCAACATTGTTGTGGGTGACCAACTGAATTCACAGCATCAGACTCGTTAAAGATTTGAAAACGCGTCCATTGCCAGGCCAGGCCATAGCCAATGTGTGCGCACCGATCGGTCCATTGCTGTACAACGCGTATTGCGCATACAACGCGTACCCGCTCACATTGAATGCAATGGGCCGGCCGGGAACACCGATCGGTCCATTGCTGTTCAACGCGTACCCGCTCACATTGAATGCAATGGGCCGGCCGGGAACACCGATCGGTCCATTGCTGTTCAACGCGTACCCGCGATACAATGCGTACCCGCTCACATTGAATGCAATGGGCCGGCCGGGAACACCGATCGGTCCATTGCTGTTCAACGCGTACCCGTGATACAACGCGTACCCGCTCACATTGAATGCAATGGGCCGGCCGGGAACACCGATCGGTCCATTGCTGTTCAACGCGTACCCGCGATACAACGCGTACCCGCTCACATTGAATGCAATGGGCCGGCCGGGAACACCGATCAGTCCATTGCTGTACAACGCGTCCCTGGACAAGTCACTGGCATATGTCACCATGCCTGTCACAGGTGAGCATATGCCAGCCACATATACTTCCCAGGGAGTGAGGGGCACACCTACAACTCCACAGCTTGTCCACACTGTATCCTAAGGCATGTAAGGCTGCATTACCTATTCCGTGTATGGGGGTGAACATGTTGTTCTGTGGGTGTCATTGGGGGCAGCCACTCCCAGGCTGTGCACGTGTTCATGGGGACAGGATCCTTGGTGTGTCGTGCACATGACCACTGTGATGTGCAACTGTTCATTCCTGAGCATGTGGCATGTTCACATTTCACGGTGGTGTATGTGTATGTCATGTCACATACCCCCTGAGTCCCATGTGGGACGGTATGTACGTCCCAGGGTGACCCATTGGCACAATAGTGATGGTCCTCCACAGTCTGTGTGTATGTTGTGTTTACAATGTCTCTGATTCCATGTGCACAATGTGAGACAGTCTCCACATCCACGTTGTTTGTGCATGAACTTTGATGTTGTGCGTGTGTGTGTCACAGACGTCCATGTCTGTCCTGCCGAGGCAACAGGGACCACTACCTGTGGGGGTCATGGTTGTTTTGCTGTGGTTTATTCATGATGCACCATGTCATGCCAGTGTCCATGTGGCAATACAGGGTCCCTGGGAATCTACCTGTCGATGAGCTGTGATGCCTGGGGCACATCTGTCCTCAAATGTCACTGTGGTGTGTGTTTGGAACGTGGCAGCAGTACATGGGTACTGTGACACAGCCTAATGATATCCCATAGCACAACCTGGGACTTGTTGAGGGAACATGTTGAACTGTGATGTTAGATGTTAGCCATGTAGGTGCTATACATGTCCTTACGGAACGGCACATGCATCATGTACTTGTGTCTCGTAATGGTGTATCATGTGATATTGAGTCTGGTCTATGCCACATATGTGGGGTGACTGACAATCTTTCTTTCTTCACCTATGCACTGCAGGGCACCAGCTGTCCATCGGCCATTCCCTGACCTTGCAACAGTGGTTGAATGGGACTGAATCCGACGGTACCGCTTCACCAGGCCACTGATTGAGGAATTGGCGGTGCGGTTGGCCCCACATTTGCAACCTGGCCGGACATACCCCACAGCGCTGACCCCCAAGGTGAAGGTGATGGCAGCCCTACACTTCTTTGCCACCGGTACCTTTCAACACACTGTGGCGTCTGCTGGTGGGATGTCACAGACCATGTTCAGCCGTGTGCTCTGCGATGTTTTGGAGGCTATGTTGAGATACCTGAACCAGTACATCTATTTCCCTAGACTTCAACAACTCACTGACGTGAAGAGTGACTTCTATGCCCTGGGGAGGATGCTGCATGTCATTGGCTCCATTGATGGGACACATGTGGCTTTGGTACCACCACAGGCCCAAGAGCAGGCATACAGGAACCGCAAGCACTACCATCCGGTCAATGCACTGGTGGTATGTCTTGCAGATATGTGCATCACATACGTGTGTGCCCGTTTCCCCGGTTCTGCACACGATGCCTACGTGATGAGGAGTAGTCGCATCCCGAGGATGATGTCACAGAATGCGGAACCAGCGTGCCTGGCTTGTTGGTGTGTACTGACTATGTACCATTGTGTGTGTTCTGCAATGTAGTGTTCCACCCTCTTTTCCAACTCAGCTAATGTGCAATTGTCTGTATGTAGGTGACTCCGGATACCCCAACATGCCGTGGTTGCTGACGCCCCTCAGGAACCCTGTGACACCAGCCCAGATGCGTTACAATGAGGCACATGGTCGGACCAGGAGAGTGATTGAGCGGACATTTGGTCTCCTGAAGAGCCGCTTCCGCTGCCTGGACAAGACAGGAGGGACCCTCCCATATGCCCCAGCAAAGGTGTGCAAGATTGTCATCGTCTGCTGCATGCTACACAACCTGGCTGTGCGGAAGGAGTTGCCTCTCATCCTGGATGACGATGATCAACATCCGCCACCTGTGGAGGATCCTGGCCTGGACCACGATGCCAGTGATGATGATGATGATGATGGTGATGTCCGCACACAGCTCATCACCAACTTCTTCAGCTGAATGTGAGTATCCGGAGATGTCATGTCAATGATGTGAGTATGCATGATATGTGTTGGTGGTGCTCTGGTGCTGTTTGAGTGTGGCCATGTGCTACATGACTGTATGCGTGTAGCGATGTGTCCTTACAGGTAGTCTGTACTCCCCAACAGTGTTGACATGCTAACGTGGTTCTGGGTGGGTATCTTGTGACATGTATTGGGCATGAGTATTGCAGTTCTGTCCTGTTCTTCAGTGCTTTTGACTGTGTGTCATTTCTGTCCTTCACAGGGTACTTTCAGAGTTGTTTGGTCAACTGTGATCCCCCAACACCGTGATTGAACTTCCAGGGTGGTAGCTGTCGTATCCCTACAGGTGATGTGCGCCACACCCATGAGCTTCCTTCCTTCTACACTTGTTGACTGTGTGCCCACTGCCAGGTGGGATTACCTTGCATCTGTAGTGGTTACAACATGTTGCAAATGTGTAATAAACCTGTGCTTCACTTTGTGATGTGCGTTGTCTGTGGTCACACATCTGACTGACATTTGCTTACTGCACCAGTGGGCTAGTTGACAATGACTGTGAATAGGTGTTGTGTCTGTGCATTGCACCGTATTTCCTGCCAACATCAGTGTAGGCGATGAGTCAGATGGCCTAGGTGTGTATTTGTTGTGTAGCCCTGGTGGTGTGTCTCCCTCATATGTGTCACGTTGCCATGACTCACATGCCTGTGTTGTACTTGCTGTAGCAGTTAGCATGCACAGTGTAATTTCGCAGGTCATCATCTCCATGACAGAAACCAAGTTGGAATCACAACAGAGGCAGGTATGGTGTATTAGTGTGTTTATTGTCATACATGTGTGTATATAGTGCACAGGATGGTGGGTGCTGTACATTTTGATTGCAATCCAAAGTTCCTAGATGAATTGGAAGTCCTGGTAGCAGAAATGTCCTGAATAAAGTCCACAGTCATCTGATACATTGGTCCATCTTGGAGTTGTGTTGCAGTCAACAGGGTGAACAGTTTGCGCACAAAGGTGATTATCCAGAACAGGTTTTGGCTTCCTGGGGGTTGCACATGGCCATCGGCCTCTCAGTTGCCCCTCCTCGGACGACCCCTCTTCTTTGGGGGGGACCCTCAAGTGCAGGCTGCTGCGGTGCAGGGGACTCTCCGCCAGAGTCATCCTCCCTCCCTGTGGCAGTTGCAGTTGTTTCAGCACCAGATGTTGTGGGCACACAGGGAGGTGTTGACTGGTTGCTGCTCATCTGGCGGAGGCATTGTAATATGTCCCTATGCACCGCCGTCATCTCTTGCAGTGTGTCCCACTTGGACTCCACGTGGGACATGTGTAAGTCCAAGCGTGCATGATGGGCAGCCTGCTGCTGTCGTATGTCCCTGAGGATCCCCACTACCTGGCTGAACTCTCCGGTGCTGGTCTGGTACGCATCGGCTATGCGTACCAGTTGTGGGTCTTCATGCAGTCCAGACCCCTCTGCGAGCAGCGACCTATGTCTACCAGCCCTCCCACCACCCCTGGCGACACGTGCAGTACCTGAGGTGGCACGCACAGGTGATCCTGGGCCCCCTTGGGGGTTGTTGGTGGTGTTGGTGTCCATAGCCCCACGTTGGGCAGGGGTCCGTGTGCTGGTGGTGGTGGTGGTCCTTGGTCTGTCCGTGTCGGCAGGGGTGGTTTGTGTGTTGTCAGTCGTTGGAGGGGTGGGTGCAGGGGGTGCAGCTGGTGGTCCTGCTGGTGCTGCATGTTGACTCGCTCCGGAGGTGCCAGGTAGGTCTTCGTCATCCGAGGAGGGCAGAGGCTGTTCCACACCAGTGAGCTCCGTTTCCCCTGGATCCTGGGACAGGGACTCCTCAGCGTCTGCTGCTGTGTCCCCATCATCACCTGTTTTTGGGAGACACACACAATGTATGTTATGTTTCTGCAGGCATCAATGGTTGACACACCTGACAGTTGTGACTGTACCACTGGATGCGGGCCTGTACATTGCATTGTCCTGAGTTGTCACAGTCAGAGGTTGATATTGGTGTAGCACATTGTCCTGCATACTTTGACCATTTCAATTTGAATGTTGGGGTGTGTACATGGTCTGCATGGGTTGTATTTGGTTGACATCCGGACCTCCTTCTCCCCCCAGCCCAGTTATCCCACCATGAAGCATGCTACCCTTGCAGTGGGTTCAGGTTGACTCTCAGGATGTCAGTGAGTGGTGTCCTGCTGTTGGTGGTGCCCAGTTCCCAGCAGGGGCCTTGTGCTCCCCACAGCAGTACCCAGTGTCAGCCATCTTGTCAGTTCTTTTCCACTCCCTGTGATGTGCGCATGGTTCAGGGTGGTGTTGATGGGACAGTTGTGGTGGTGACCAATATCTGTGACTGCCACACCCATCATGCTATTGCCTCCACCCCCCTTCCCAGCGTGCCCATACTTCCTTCCTTTTGACTCTGCTTCCCTGTGGGGTTGTGTGCCTGTGCTGACAAGATGGCTGACAGTGTTATCCTGGGGTTCGTTTTGCTACAAGTCCCATGTGTGTCCCTGTGCTTCACACAGCATGACCCAGGGTTGTGGTTCTTTGTGGGATATTTGATTGGAGTGTGAGGCAATGCATTCTCCCAGGTGATTTGTGTGTAGTTTGTGTTAGGGGGTGTGTGGGTGGAGCTGCTGGTGACTATGGTCAGTGCTGTGAGTCCTCCTTCCCACCCAGCCAGATATCCCACCATGGAACGTGCTTCCATTGCAGGGAGTGCAAGTTGTCTTTCAGGATGTCAGTCAGTGGTGTCCTGCTGTTGGTTGGTGCACAGTTCCCAGCAGGGCCTTGTGCTCCCCACAGCAGTACCCAGTGTCAGCCATCTTGTCAGTTCTTTTCCACTCCCTGTGATGTGCACATGGTTCAGGGTGGTGTTGATGGGACAGTTGTGAGGGTGAGCAATATCTGTGACTACCACTCCCATCATGCTATTGCCTCCACCCCCTTCCCAGCATGCCCATACTTCCTTCCTTTTGAGTGTACTTCACTGTGTGTGAGTGTGACAGCAATGGCAAGATGGCTGACAGTGGTGTCCTGCTGTTGGTTGGTGCCCAGTTCCCAGCAGGGCCTTTTGCTCCCCACAACAGAGCACCATTGTCAGACATCTTTGAAGTGGCTTTTCACTCCCTGTGAGGTGTGCATGGTTCAGGGTGGTGTTGATGGGACAGTTGTGAGGGTGAGCAATATCTGTGACTACCACTCCCATCATGCTATTGCCTCCACCCCCCTTCCCAGCATGCCCATACTTCCTTCCTTTTGAGTGTACTTCACTGTGTGTGAGTGTGACAGCAATGGCAAGATGGCTGACAGTGGTGTTCTGCTGTTGGTTGGTGCCCAGTTCCCAGCAGGGCCTTGTGCTCCCCACAACAGAGCACCATTGTCAGACATCTTTGAAGTGGCTTTTCACTCCCTGTGAGGTGTGCATGGTTCAGTGTGAGCTTGCTGGGCCATGTGGGTGGGGGATGTTGAGCTGTGACTACCACTCCCATCATGCTATTGCCTCCACCCCCTTCCCAGCATGCCCATTCTTCCTTCCTTTTGAGTGGACTTCACTGTGTGTGAGTGTGACAGCAATGGCAAGATGGCTGACAGTGGTGTCCTGTTGTTGGTTGGTGCCCAGTTCCCAGCAGGGCCTTGTGCTCCCCACAACATTGCACCAGTGTCAGACATCTTTGATGTGGCTTTTGACTCCCTGTGAGGTGTGCATGCTTGGGTGTGATCTTGCTGGGCCATGTGGGTGTGGGATGTTGGGCTGTGACTACCACTCCCATCATGCTTTTGCCTCCACCCCCTTCCCAGCATGCCCATGCTTCCTTCCTTTTGACTCTGCTTCCCTGTGGGGTTGTGTGCCTGTGCTGACAAGATGGCTGACAGTGTTATCCTGGGGTTAGTTTTGCTACAAGTCCCATGTGTGTCCCTGTGCTTCACACAGCATGACCCAGGGTTGTGGTTCTTTGTGGGATATTTGATTTGTGTGTTTGAGTCAATGCATTCTCCCAGGTGAGTTGTGTGTAGTTTGTGTTAGGGGGGTGTGTGGGTGGAGCTGCTGGTGACTATGGTCAGTGCTGTGAGTCCTCCTTCCCACCCAGCCAGATATCCCACCATGGAATGTGCTTCCATTGCAGGGAGTGCAAGTTGTCTTTCAGGATGTCAGTCAGTGGTGTCCTGCTGTTGGTTGGTTCACAGTTCCCAGCAGGGCCTTGTGCTCCCCACAGCAGTAGCCAGTGTCAGACATCTTGTCAGTTGTTTTCCACTCCCTGTGATGTGGGCATGGTTCATGGTGGTGTTGATGTGCGCATTGTGAGGGTGAGCAATATCTGTGACTACCACTCCCATCATGCTATTGCCTCCACCCCCTTCCCAGCATGCCCATACTTCCTTCCTTTTGAGTGTACTTCACTGTGTGTGAGTGTGACAGCAATGGCAAGATGGCTGACAGTGGTGTCCTGCTGTTGGTGGTGCCCAGTTCCCAGCAGGGCCTTGTGCTCCCCACAGCAGTGGCCAGTGTCAGCCATCTTGTCAGTTGTTTTCCACTCCCTGTGATGCGGGCATGGTTCATGGTGGTGTTGATGTGCGCATTGTGAGGGTGGGCAATATCTGTGACTACGAATCCCATGATGCTATTGGCTACACTGACTTGCCCAGCATACACAGAATTCCTTCCTTTCAGTGAGCTTCCCTGTGAGGTGGTGTTGTAGTGGTGGCTACATATCTGACTGTGTTTGTTGGTTAGATTTGTGCCACTGCCTAGCTCTATTTGTTGTTGGGTTTGTACATGTCATGACACAGTTACATATCACTATGAGCTGGCATGTATTGTGTTTATCTGACTGACATACACATTTTGGGATGATTCTGTTTTGGTTGGTGTGTATTTGCTAAGGGTGCATGGTTTGACTCTCCCCTTGACAGTGATGTGTGTGTATTGTCGCACAATATTGTGTACATTTGTTGTGTACTCACCAGGCTCTGGGATGTTTTCTAGTCCATATACGCTCACTGGTGGTAGGATGGCCCGCACCTTCTCCTCCCAGGGCCTCAGGTATACTGGTTTGGCAGGAGGGCCACTGCCGGTGTGTTGGCTCAAGAGGTAGTCCTTCTTCAACAGCTCCCTGACCGTCCTGCGCACGTCATACCACCTGTTCCGGATGTCTACCTTTGTGCGCAAACATGGTGATTGTGCGTTGACCCTGTCAACAATCCTCTCCCACATCTTGGTTTTCTGCGCCATGGGTGTCTGTTGGACCAGTGTGGCTCTACCCTGAGGATCTCATCTACCAGGACTTCCAATTCACTATCTAGGAACTTATGATTCTTCTTTGGGGGCATGGTGTTGGGTGGTGAGGGTGAGTGATGTGTGTGTTGGTGTGCAAGTGAGGGTGTGTTAGTGTGTGTTTTGCTGGGTGATGTGAGGGTGCTATTTGTTGAGGTGCAGCTTGTGTGTGGCTTGTGTGATGGATGAGCTGTGAGTGTGTGTGTGGTTGCTGTCTGTTGGTGTTGAGTGCTGGCAGGTAATTTGAAATTGCAAAGGATCATGGTAGGGATTTGTGTCCTTTATATGGGTGGAGTTGTGGGTGTGTCTTTGTTCCCTGTTTCCCCACCCAGTATTTATTTGCTTTGTAGTTGCTTGTTTGGCCTTTTTTTGTGTGTTTTTTCTTGGTTCTTTTTGTGCATGTAGGAGACGTTCTTCTGACCGAGTCGGACCCTGCAGTTGTCTCGTGCGAGCCTCTCAGATTCGTTCACGCTGTGTTTGTGCTGTTTTCTGTGCTGCGTACGCGTCAGTCGCGGTGTTTTGGGTTTCTTCGGCTCGCAGTTTTGTATGCGTGTCGGTCGTACGGCTTGGGCCCCGTGCGACTCGGTCGTGTTTTCCGCGCGTTGCATCGTACTTGGCGGGTAGGAGTTCGCGGGTACGTTTTGTTCGGGATTCTTCCTGGTGCGTGTCGGTCGGTTCGATTCGCGTGGTTTTCCGGCCGGATGTCTGTTTTCCGCGCGGTTCGGTCATTCGGCTTGTGTTCCGTACGCGTTGGTCGGGTTTTGCACGCTTCTCATCGTACTTTGCGGGTCGGGCTGCACCGGTACATGTTGGTCGGAATTAATTCCGGCTCCGAGTCGGTCGGTACGTTTTCCGGCCCGAATCGGAATCGGCCCCTATGTTGTGAAACACCAGATAAAAGGGAATTTTACTATTTAGCACTTCTGCAACTGTTCAAGCCTTGGCGTACTGAAATGGAATTACTTGGAGATTTTCAGTGCTATGAAGATTCTTTTAATGCATGTAAAGTTAGCATTGAATGCACAGTTTTTCCAAATTATCTACAAATGTTGAATGAAGAAATTGAACAAGAAGCTACTATTGCAGCTGAGATTGCTAGAGACAGTTCTCAAGATAGTCAAAGTTCTGCTCCACTGAGTCAAGATCCACTAAGAGAACCAATTCTTGAAAATGAAGCAGCAATAGCCATGAGTGAAGTAGAAACAGCAATGCATCAAGCTCAACAGGATATAATGGAGTTGGGAAACTTGGAAGAACAACTAAATATTGAACAGAAAGAAATATATCAGCAAGTTACACAACAGATAGACCATGGTTTACTTCATGAAAATAAAGAATGCAACTGCACATCATTTAAACCTATTCAAATGTATATCAGTGGTCAAGCTGGTACAGGAAAAAGTTTCTTATTTAAAGTTTTGACCTGTTATCTACAGAAAACCACTGAATCACATTTATCTTGTGTTGTAACTGCTCCAACTGGGTTAGCAGCACACAACATTAAAGGGATTACATTACATTGTTTACTGATGCTACCTGTTGAACATGAAAACAAGTTGGAATATCACAAGCTATCTGGAGAAGCTTGTTATGAAGTTTCAAGAGTACTAAAGAAAATGAAACTTCTGATAATTGATGAGGTGAGCATGGTCTCAAACTTAATGCTTGCCTTTGTACATTTAAGAATGCAGCAAATTTTAAAAACAGATTATGATGTGTTATTTGGAGGAAAACATGTGATTGTTTTCGGCGATCTACTGCAACTTACTCCTGTAAAAGGGGAACCAGTTTTTAAAACACTTGTGCATGAAGACACCAGGAAATCTTTGGGAAGAATTGGAAATGTCAACATTTGGTCATATTTTGAATACAAAGAACTTATTAAAAATATGCGACAGGCAAGTGATGAAGATTATGGAAGCATTCTCCAAGATATAAGAATTGGTGTATTGACAGAACATGGTAAAGAAGGTTTGCAAAGTCGGCTACTTACAAACTTGTTTCCAAATGAAAATGTTGCTCCGGAAATAATATACAAAAAAATTGGAGAAAAGAAATCTATAATTTGCCTAATGCCAACACTGCGAGAGTGTTCTACATTCAATCAAGAACTTTTGAAGTTGGAAAAACAACAAATAATTAAAATGGAAGCCATTGATAAAATAGAACACAAAGGAATTACTATTATTTTGTCTGAAAAATTCAAAACAAAATTGGATTCTTTGGAAATATCTATATCTAAGACTGCTGGTTTAGAAAAGAATTTATATGTATGTGAAAACTTGGGTAATTTTACGGCGTAATTTGGATGTGGAAAAAGGTTTAGTAAATGGAGCAATGGGAAAAGTTGTTGATTTTGTTAATTATCCAAATAGAGATGGAATTGAATTTTTGAAGATTAAATTTGATCAGATAGAAGAGGAAAAACAGATTGGACGTTGTGCTGTTCGTTTTTGCTTGTTAAAGACTTGTATGTTCAGTAGAAAACAGTTTCCTCTTTCTTTAGCATATGCGGTGACCATTCATAAATCTCAAGGTTTAAGTGTAGACAGTGCTTTGGTAAACATTGGAAGTACCGTGTTTAAAGAGGGCATGGCATATGTTCCATTGTCCCGAGTCAGAACTTTATCTGGATTGTATTTGATTGATTTTGATGAGAGAAAGATTAGTACAGATGAAAATTGTGTAAGAGAGTATAATCGGTTAAGAAGACTGTATGCTCCCAACTTAGGTGAATATCCTGTATATGAAAAGCGTGTAGTATGTCGAAAACGAACATATCAGAAACTCTGTAGTGAGGTTGGAAATAAGAAAAAAAATCAAGAGAATGTTGAGGCTCCAAACAATAAGAAAATGGACACTGTTGATGATATTGTAGGATATCAGTTAGAAAATAGTTCAGGTATCAACTGCTATGCTAATGTAGTTGTGAATGTCATATTTTTTCTAGAAAATCTTCAACAACAAATTATGGAGAATTGAGAAAAAAGGTTTTGTTCTTTGTTGCATTCTATTTTTGAAAACTTGACAACCGATAAATCTAAAATCCAAAGTGCTTCTGGCATTCGGCATCTTCTGGATATATGTTCTGGTTCTTCACAATTTACACTTAATGTACAGCAAGATGCTCAAGAATTTCTTATGTTTATGCTTGCAGTATTGGAAGATGAAGGAATACAAATTGAAAATCTGTTTGGACTTCATTACAGATGGGATAATAAATGTAAAGATTGTTCATTCTCTTCTACCACTGAAATAGACACTGAAAGATTCATATATTTGACAATACCAGATTGCAAAACAGTGTATTTTAACAAATTAGTAAAATCAGCTAATCAAGATATGGAATGTACTCACTGCAAATCTGAAATGTTATCAACATTATTTATAGAAAGATTTGGACAATATGTAATTTTAATGCTTCAACGTTGTAGAGCAGATGGAAGAAAATTGGAAACTAAAATTAAAAATGTTGTGGCAAGTCAACTGTCAATTTCAGGAAGAACTTACAAAGCAGTAGCAATTATTTTCCACGATGGACCTTCTACAACATCTGGACACTATACTGTGTATTTAAAGTGCAATAAAGGATGGACACATTGTAATGATGCCCATTTAGAATTCAAATGTCGGTTGTCCTATGAATTACCAAATTCATATCTAATATTTTTGATGCCAAAGTTCTGAAAACATCATTCGGCCTATTGGGAAGATGTCAACATGAATTAATGAGTTTATTTTGGATATTTTCAATACAAACGATTTCAGAAACATCATTCGGCCTATTGGGAAGATGTCAATATGAATTAAGAAGTTTATTTTGGATATTTTCAATGCAAATGATTTCGGAAACATCATTCGGCCTATAGGGAAGATGTCAACAATTACTGTTTCAATTATCGTTTCTGTTCTTTGATATTGTATTTTGAAAATTATTTTTGAAAGAAGCAGTTCATATATTTGATCTTTGTATTATATGCAATGTTATTGAGGGTGTTTATTTTTGAAAATGTAAACAGATAGTTGAGTTTGTTGTAAATATTTTGAACACAGATTTGTGTTTTTTTAACAATCTTATTGATTGTATTTTTTTGCCCGCTGTCACATGATGATCAACATTGAAATCACTGTGTATGGTGAAATTCAATAGAATCTGAAAACAGCAAAAAAGGCAAACTAAATATGTTATGTAATTGTAAAATTATGTTGTGTTCTTAAAACTATAAAATTATATGTAATAACAGTATTTTTTCTTCTCTTTTACAGACACTAATTCTAAAGTTTGAAAATATTTTTAATTTAGATTATAATAAAACAACTGAAAAAATAGTTTAAATGAGTTTCATATCTACTTCAAAAAAGGTAAGATTAAGTCACCCAAGCACTACCCATGCACTGCTGCAATCACCTGTGCACTACCCATGCAAAACTCTAATCACCTAGACACTACTCATTCACTCCTTCAATTACCCAGGTAGTACCCATGCACTGCTCCAATCACCCTGTCACTACCCATGCACTCCTCTAATCACCCACCCAGTACCATGTACTAATCCAATCACTCTGCGAATACCGAAGCACTTATAAATTCACCATACACTCTCCTTGCAGTACTCTAATCATCCAGTCAGTTCCCATGTACTCATGCAATGACCCAGGCACTAACCATGCAGTGTTACAATCACCTGTGCACTACCCATGCAGTCCTCTAATCACCTAGACACTACTCATTCACTCCTTCAATTACCCAGGTAGTACCCATGTACTCCAGCAATCACCCTGTCACTACCCATGCACTCCTCCAATCACCCAGCCAGTACCATGTACTTATCCAATCACTCCGCCAATACCCAAGCACTTATAAATTCACCATGCACTCTCCTTGCAGTACTCTAATCATCCAGTCAGTACCCATGTACTCATGCAATGACCCAGGCACTAACCATGCAGTGCTACAATCACCTGTGCACTACCCATGCAGTCCTCTAATCACCTAGACACTACTCATTCACTCCTTCAATTACACAGGTAGTACCCATGCAGTCCAGCAATCACCCTGTCACTACCAATGCACTCCTCAAATCACCCAGCCAGTACCATGTACTTATCCAACCACTCCGCCAATACCCAAGCACTTATAAATTCACTATGCACTCTCCTTGCAGTACTCTAATCATCCAGTCAGTACCCATGTACTCATGCAAAGACCCAGGCACTAACCATGCAGTGGTACAATCACCTGTCCACTACCGATGCAGCAGTCCTCTAATCACCTAGACACTACTCATTCACTCCTTCAATTACCCAGGTAGTACCCATGCACTCCAGCAATCACCCTGTCACTACCCATGCACTCCTCTAATCACCCAGCCAGTACCATGTACTTATCCAATCACTCCGCCAATACCCAAGCACTTATAAATTCACCATACACTCTCCTTGCAGTACTGTAATCATCCAGTCAGTACCCATGTACTCATGCAATGACCCAGGCAGTAGCCATGCACTGCTACAATCACCTGTGCACTACCCATACAATCCTCTAATCACCTAGACACTACTCATTCACTCCTTCAATTACCCAGGTACTACCCATGCACTCCAGCAATCACCCTGTCACTACCCATGCACTCCTCCAATGACCCAGCCAGTACCATGTACTTATCCAATCACTCCGCCAATACCCAAGCACTTATAAATTCACCATGCACTCTCCTTGCAGTACTCTAATCATCCAGTCAGTACCCATGTACTCGTGCAATGACCCAGGCACTAACCATGCAGTGGTACAATCACCTGTGCTCTACCGATGCAGTCCTCTGATCACCTAGACACTATTCATTCACTGCTTCAATTACCCAGGTAGTACCCATGCACTCCAGCAATCACCCTGTCACTACCCATGCACTCCTCTAATCACCCAGCCAGTACCATGTACTTATCCAATCACTCCGCCAATACCCAAGCACTTATAAATTAACCATACACTCTCCTTGCAGTACTCTAATCATCCAGTCAGTACCCATGTACTCATGCAATGACCCAGGCAGGAACCATGCACTGCTACAATCACCTGTGCACTACCCATACAATCCTCTAATCACCTAGACACTACTCATTCACACCTTCAATTACCCATGTAGTACCCATGCAGTCCAGCAATCACCCTGTCACTACCCATGCACTCCTCTAATCACCCAGCCAGTACCATGTACTTATCCAATCACTCCGCCAATGCCCAAGCACTTATAAATTCACCATACACTCTCCTTGCAGTACTCTAATCATCCAGTCAGTACCCATGTACTCATGCAATGACCCAGGCAGTAACCATGTACTGCTACAATCACCTGTGCACTACCCATACAATCCTCTAATCACCTAGACACTACTCATTCACTCCTTCAATTACCCAGGTACTACCCATGCACTCCAGCAATCACCCTGTCACTACCTATGCACTCCTCCAATCACCCAGCCAGTACCATGTACTTATCCAATCACTCCGCCAATACCCAAGCACTTACAAATTCACCATGCACTCTCCTTGCAGTACTCTAATCATCCAGTCAGTACCCATGTACTCATGCAATGACCCAGGCAGTAACCATGCACTGCTACAATCACCTGTGCTCTACCCAAACAATCCTCTAATCACCTAGACACTACTCATTCACACCTTCAATTACCCATGTAGTACCCATGCAGTCCAGCAATCACCCTGTCACTACCCATGCACTCCTCCAATCACCAAGCCAGTACCATGTACTTATCCAATCACTCCGCCAATACCCAAGCACTTACAAATTCACCATGCACTCTCGTTGCAGTACTCTAATCATCCAGTCAGTACCCATGTACTCAGGCAATGTCCCAGGTACTAACCATGCAGTGGTACAATCACCTGTGCACTAATGATGCAGTCCTCTAATCACCTAGACACTACTCATTCACTCCTTCAATTACCCAGGTAGTACCCATGCACTCCAGCAATCACCCTGTCACTACCCATGCACTTCTCCAATCACCCAGCCAGTACCATGTACTTATTCAATCACTCCGCCAATACCCAAGCACTTACAAATTCACCATGCACTCTCCTTGCAGTACTCTAATCATCCAGTCAGTACCCTTGTACTCATGCAATGACCCAGGCACTAACCATGCAGTGGTACAATCACCTGTGCACTACCGATACAGTCCTCTAATCACCTAGACACTACTAATTCACTCCTTCAATTATCCAGGTACTACCCATGCACTCCAGCAATCACCCTGTCACTACCCATGCACTCCTCCAATCACCCAGCCAGTACCATATACTAATCCAATCACTCCGCCAATACCCAAGCACTTATAAATTCACCATGCACTCTCCTTGCAGTACTCTAATCATCCAGTCAGTACCCATGTACTCATGCAATGACCCAGGCACTAACCATGCAGTGGTACAATCACCTGTGCACTACCGATGCAGTCCTCAAATCACCTAGACACTACTAATTCACTCCTTCAATTACCCAGGTACTACCCATGCACTCCAGCAATCTCCCTGTCACTACCCATGCACTCCTCCAATGACCCAGCCAGTACCATGTACTTATCCAATCACTCCCCCAATACCCAAGCACTTATAAATTCACCATGCACTCTCCTTGCGGTACACTAATCATCCAGTCAGTACCCATGTACTCATCCAATCACCCAAGTACTACCCATGTACTCATGCAATAACAGAAGCATTACCCATGCACTCATGCAATCACCTATGCAGTACCCATGCAATCGTCCAGTCACCCAGTTAGTACCCAAGCACTCATGTAATCACTCTGTCACTACCCAAGCACTTATAAAATCACCCATGCACTACCCATGCACTCTTCCAATCACCCAGCCATTACCCATGCATTCATGCAATCACCCAGGCACTACTTATACACTACTCCAATCACCCATGCACTACTCATGCACTCCTCCAATCACCCAGCCATTATCCATACACTCATTCGATCATGCCGACACTACCCAAACATTCATAAAATAACAACGCAGTACCCTTGCACTTCTCCAATCACCCACACAGTGTCCTTGCTCTCATGCAATCACTCAGGTAATTTTTCTTTTATTAACCAATAGATGTGGTTCCGTAAGAACCGTTTTTTTTTTTTTTTGGGAACAATTTTATTTATTTTTTGTATTTTTTAAACCTTTTTTTCTTTTTTGTGTTTTTAATTTTTTTTAATAACATAAAATTAAAAACAGCAAACAAGTTGTTTCACAAAAAGAAAAGCACATTATAAAAAAATTTACACTGGTACCTCCTGTAAGCCCTACGCACCGGAATTCCTGAGCACTGGTTGGAGGCCCAGCACCCTTTCTCCACCAGTCTGCAAACGCGACTACTAGTTAAAGAAGTGTTTGCAATGTAATAGGTTTCGCATTTGCGAGAATTAGAGCTATTGGCGTTGTAAATGCAAAAGTTTTTTACTAATGTTTTTTAGAGTGGAGTGGATGTAGGTTGTGTGTAGTGGAATTATGTGATATGTTGTGCAGTGAAATTGTGTGGATAGAAAGTATGTGTTATTTAGTGTATAGGAATTATGTAGAGTGGGATTATGTGTTATGGAGAGTAATTATGTGGTATGGTAGTCTGTGTTGTGGAGTGGTAACCTCAGGTTTAGTCTTCCTCGTTTCCATAGAAGCTCAACTATGAACTCAGTGAGACAAAAAGATGGAATCACTGAGGAGCACTTGTGGACCTAGTCAGAGGTATGAGCAGGGCCACTGGAATTATGTGACTGTTTGGCTGCACCGACTTTCGCACAATTATACATTTTCTGCATTAGCCACATAATTCATCATCTGCACCCTAATCTTCAGATTTGAACAAAAAAGCCTTGTTTCTAGCTGAAACGGGTCAATTGTTACCAAAAATGCAGCGACAAGTGTTACAGCATGGTGGAAGGCCCTTTGCAAACCTAGAATGGTCACCTGTTACTTATTGCTAAATGTGGGTGTTAAATTGGTACTAATGGTATGCAAGCCACTCTTGCTTCCCTCTGCACCTCTCTTGCCTCTTTCTGCATTTCTGTTGCTTCTTTCTGCACATTTCTTTCTTTTTCTGCACTACTCTTGACCTCATTCTGCAAATCTCTTGTACTTTCTGCACCTCTCTTCCCTCTTTCTGCACGTCTGTTGCCTCTTTCTGCACCTCATTTGCTTCTTTCTGCACCCCTGTTGTCTCTTTCTGCACTCGTATTCCCTCTTTCTGTACCTTTCCTGCCTGTTTTTGCATCTCACTTGCCTCTTTCTGCACTTTTCTTGCTTCTTTCTACACCTCTGTTGCTTCTTTCAGCAATTCTCTTGCCTCTTTGTGCACTTCTCTTGCCTGTTTCTGCAGCTCTCTTGCCTCTTTTTGCACCTCACTTGCTCCTTTCTACACTTCTCTTGCCTCTTTCTGCACTCCTGTTGCTTCATTCTGCACTCTCCATGCTTCTTTATGCACCTGTCTTGCTTCTTTCTGCACCCCTGTTGTCTCTTTATGTACTTCTTTTGCCTCTTTCTGCACTTTTCTTGCCGTTTTCTGCACCTCTCTTCCCTCTTTCTGCACGTCTGTTGCCTCTTTCTGCACCTCATTTACTTCTTTCTGCACCCCTGTTGTCTCTTTCTGCACTCGTATTCCCTCTTTCTGTACCTTTCCTGCCTGTTTTTGCATCTCACTTGCCTCTTTCTGCACTTTTCTTGCTTCTTTCTACACCTCTGTTGCTTCTTTCAGCAATTCTCTTGCCTCTTTGTGCACTTCTCTTGCCTGTTTCTGCACCTCTCTTGCCTCATTTTACACCTTTGTTGGCTCTTTCTGCACCTCACTTTCTCCTTTCTACACTTCTCTTGCCTCTTTCTGCACCCGTTGCTTCATTCTGCACTTTCCATGCTTCTTTCTGCACCTGTCTTGCTTCTTTCTGCACGTCTGTTGCCTCTTTCTGCACCTCATTTGCTTCTTTCTGCACCCCTGTTGTCTCTTCCTGCACTCGTCTTCCCTCTTTCTGTACCCTTCCTGCCTGTTTTTGCATCACACTTGCCTCTTTCTGCACTTTTCTTGCTTCTTTGTACACCTCTGTTGCTTCTTTCAGCAATTCTCTTGCCTCTTTGTGCACTTCTCTTGCCTATTTCTGCACCTCTCTTGCCTCTTTTTGCACCTCTGCTGGCTCTTTCTGCACCTCACTTGCTCCTTTCTACACTTCTCTTGCCTCTTTCTGCACCCCTATTGCTTCATTCTGCACTTTCCATGCTTCTTTCTGCACCTGTCTTGCTTCTTTCTGCACCCCTGTTGTCTCTTTATGTACCTCTTTTGCCTCTTTCTGCACTTTTCTTGCCGTTTTCTGCAGTTCTCTTACCTCTTTCTGCACCTCTGTTGCTTCTTTCTGCACTTCTCTTGCCTCTTTCTGCACCGATGTTGCTTCTTTCTGCACTTTTTATGCTTCTTTCTGCATCTGTCTGGCTTCTTTCTGCAACCCTGTTGTCTCTTTCTGCACTCGTCTTCCCTCTTTCTGTACCTTTCTTGCCTGTTTCTGCATCTCACTTGCCTCTTTCTGCACTTTTCTTGCTTCTTTCTACACCTCTGTTGCTTGTTTCTGCACCCGACTTCCCTCTTTGTGCAACTCTCTAGCCTCTTTCTACACCTCTCTTCCCTCTTTCTACACCACTCTTGCCTTTTTTGTACCTCTGTTGCTTCTTTCTGCACTTCTCATGACTCTTTCTGCACCCTTCGTGCCTCTTTCAGCACCTCTGTTGCTTCTTTCTGCACTTCTCTTCCTTCTTTCTGCACTCCTCGTGCCTCCTTTTGTACCTCTGTTGCTTCTTTCTGCACTTCTCTTGGTTCTTTCTGCACTGCTTTTGCCTCTTTCTGCATCCCTCTTGCCTCTTTGAGCACCTCTTTTGCTTCTTTCTGCACTTCTGTCTCCTCTTTCTGCACCTCTCCTGCCTCTTTGCGCACCTCTGACGCTTCTTTCTGCACTTCTAATGCCTCTTTCTGCAACTCTCTTGCTTCTTTCTGTAGCTGACTTGCCTCTTTCAGCACCTCTGTTGCTTTTTTCTGCACCTCTCTTGACTCTTTCAGCACCTCTGTTGCTTTTTTCTACAGATCTCTTGCCTCTTTCTGCACCTCACTTGCCTCTTTCAGCACCTCTGTTGCTTTTTTCTGCAGATCTCCTGCCTCTTTCTCCACCCCTCTTTTCTCTTTCTGCACCTCTCTTGCTTCTGTCTGCAACCCTGTTCCCTCTTTCTGCACCATTCATGCCTGTTTCTGCATCTCTCTTGCCTCTTTCTGTACCTCTGTTGCCTCTTTCTGCACTTTTCTTGCCTCTTTCTGCACCCCTTTTGCCTCTTTCTGCTCCTCTGCTGCTTCTTTCTGCACTTCCATTGCTTCTTTCTGCACTTCTCTTGCTTCTTTCTACACCTCAATTGCCTCTTTCAGCACGTCTGTTGCTTTTTTTGCAGATCTCTTGCCCCTTTCTGCACCTCACTTGCCTCTTTCAGCACCTCTGTTGCTTTTTTCTGCAGATCTCTTGTCTCTTTCTGCACCCCTCTTTTCTCTTTCTGCACCTCTCTTGCCTCTATCTGCACCCCTGTTCCCTCTTTCTGCACCTTTCCTGCCTGTTTCTGCACCTCTCTTGCCTCTTTCTGTACCTCTGTTGCCTCTTTCTGCACTTCTCTTGCTCTTACTGCACCCTTTGCGCCTCTTTCAGCACCTCTGTTGCTTCTTTCTACACTTCTCTTCCTTCTTTCTGCACCCCTCCTGCCTCTTTCTGTACCTCTCTTGCCTCTTTGTGCACCCCTCCTACCTTTTTCTGCACCCCTCTTGCCTCTCTATCCGCCCCTCTTCCCTCTTTCTGCTCCTCTGTTGGTTCTTTCTGCACTGCTCTTGCTTCTATCTGCACCTTACTTGCCTCTTTCTGCACTTCTCTTGCTTCTTTCTACACCTCTGTTGCTTCTTTCAGCAATTCTCCTGCCTCTTTCTGCACTTATCTTCCCTCTTTCTGCACCCCTCCTGCCTCTTTCTGTACCTCTCTTGCCTCTTTGTGTACCTCACCTACCCCTTTCTGCACCCCTTTTTATACTTCTGTTGGTTCTTCTGCACTGCTCTTGCTTCTTTCTGCACCTCACTTGCCTCTTTCTGCACTTCACTTGCATTTTCTGCACCTCTCTTGCCTCTTTCAGCACCTCTGTTGCTTCTTTCTGCACTTCTCTTGCCTCCTTCTGCACCTCTTAGTTAGTGGTAGTTTTAATCCCCCTGCCCTATTATGTACTAGGGCCATACAGGGGAGGTCATGCCAATCAGAGGGGTACCCCAACCTATAGTGTACCCTAGTGTATGTAGGTGTTTTCACTGTATTCTAAGTGTCTTTCAGCATAGCACTGGCTCCGGGCCTGGTTAGTCAGAGTCAGTTAGTTACCACCAGTACACGTCAGCAAAAAGTAGTTGGCACAGGATGACTTTGCAACAAGGCCTCTTTCTGCTCCTCTGTTGGTTCTTTGTGCACATCTCTTGCTTCTTTCTGCACCTTTCTTCGTCTTTCTGGACTTCTGTTGCCTCTTTCTACATTTCTCTTGCTTCTTTCTGTGCCTTTCTTCCTCTTTCTGCACATATCCTACCTCTGTAGGCATAGTTAGAAATTAGCATTTAAAAAACCTTAGAAATTCACTGAAAAAAACACAGAGAAATTCAGCCGTTATAGTTTGTTCAACTAACTATAACTCGCGCTCCCGCAATGCACTGCTGATGACGTCACATATTACATCATTCATGACATGGTCAGTGACATCTGATGACATCTCAAATGACATCACTGATGACATCAGCCACGTGATAATCTGATGCACCTCCTCATACCCTAATATAACCTTTGATACACCCACTCTAAAATACAGACTACCATTTTCGAAACCATAGACACACCAATACCAGTTAGTACATACCCACTCACTAATTCCTAGGTCTACACACACATCCACTCATTCACCCATACAGTCACTCATACATGCAGTCAACCATCAATACGGCACTATCATATGCACTCACATATCTATACAGACACTCACACACCGCCACTCATCCATAGAGTTACTCACACACCTAGTCAGTCATGCAAAGAATCAATCACACTCCCATTTACTCACCTATACAGTTATACACACACCACCTCACTTATTCAAACATATACTAACACATACTTACACTCTTATACAATAACTAATACAAGCACACACTCATCCATACAGCCACTCTCACAATCACTCACTCTCACATATAGTCATTTATATACTCCAACACTCACATATACTGCCTTTCACATATGCAGTTACTCACACATGTACCACTGAGACATCCATTCACTCACCAACACACCCATACACACACTCACCCACCCATACAGTCCATTCACAGATGCACTCTTGAACCCATACACCCAGTGAATCACCCACTCACACATCTATGCACAGAGTCACACCCCCCACCCACACAGACAGTCAGGCACCCATACAGATACTCAGACAACCAATCAATAACCCATATAGACCCTCATTTAGCTACTCACCAACCCATGCAACCGCTTACACACCAACTGACAAACTAAACTGTGTGAATGTCTGCATCAGTCACTAACCCATGCATTCAGTAAGACACATTTAATCACTCACTTCTACAGTCAGTCACGCACCTACTAAATCATCCATTCAGACACTTATACACCCACTCATTCTTCAATACACCTTGGCCTATATATATATATATATAAAACATATTTAAACTTTACAGAAACACACAAGTCACTGGATGATGTCATCAGTGATGTCATTTGAGATGTCATCAGTGATGTCACTGAGCCATGTCATGAATGATGTAATATGTGACGTCATCAGCAGTGCATTGCGGGGCGCGAGTTATAGTTAGCTGAACTCACTATAACGGTCGAATTTCTCTGGTTTTGTACGAGTGAAATGTCCAACTAACTGTAACGTCCCTGAAACCTGTGGTTTTTTCAGTGAATTTCCAAGGTTTTTTAAATGCTAATTTCTAACTATAACGTCCCTGAAACCTATGGTTTTTTCAGTGAATTTCAAAGGTTTTTTAAATGCTAATTTCTAACTATAACGTCCCTGAAACCTGTGGTTTTTTTCAGTGAATATATATATATGTATATATATATATATATTCACTGAAAAAACCATAGGTTTTAGGGACAGTTATAGTTAGTTGGACATTTCACTCGTACAAAACCCGTGAAATTCCCCCGTTATAGTTAGTTCAGCTAACTATAACTCGCGCCCCGCAATGCACTGCTGATGACGTCACATATTACATCACTCATGACATGGTCAGTGACATCACTGATGACATCACTGATGACATCTCAAATGACATCACTGATGACATCATCCAGTGACTGTGTGTTTCTGTAAAGTTTAAATATTTTTAATATATATAGGGAAAGGCGTATTGAAGAATGAGTGGGTGTATAAGTGTGTGTATGGATGATTTAGTAGGTGCGTGACTAATTCTATAAGTGAGTGATTAAACGTATCTTACTGAATGCATGGGTTAGTGACTAAACTGGGTTAATGTCTGTATCTGTCTGTTGCTGTGTAAGTGGCTGCATGGGTTTGTGAATAGCTACATGAGTGTCTATAAGAGTTATTGATTTGTTGTCTGAGTATCTGTATGGGTGCCTGAGTGTTTGTGTGGATGGGGTGTGTGCGACTGTGCATAGATGTGTGAGTGGGTGATTCACTGGGTGGATGGTTTCAAGAGTGCATCTGTGATAGACTGTATGGGTGGGTAAGTGTGTGTAAGAGTGTGTTAGTGAGTGAATGTATGTCCCAGTGGTACATGTGTGAGTAACTACATATGTGAAAGGCAGTATATATGTGTATTGGAGTATATAAATAGCTATAAGCGAGAGTGAGTGATTGTGATAGTGGCTGTATGGATGAGTGTGTGCTTGTATCAGTGATTGTATAAGAGCGTAACAATGTGCTAGTATTTGTATGATTAAGTGAGCTGGTGTGTGTATAACTGTATAGGTGAGTAAATGGCAGTGTGTTTAATTATTTGCATGACTGACTAGGTGTGTGAGTACCTCTATGGATGAGTGGCGGTGTTTGAGTGTCTATATAGGAGTAAGAGTGCATATGATTGTCCTGTACTGAGTGACCATAAGTATGAGTGACTGTACGGGTGAGTGAGTGGATACGTGTGTGTAGACCTAAGAATCAGTGAGTGGGTATGTAGTTATTGGTGTTGGAGTGTCTATGGTTTTGCGAATGGCAGTCTGTAATTTAGATTGGGTGTATCAAAGGTTATATTAGGGTGTGAGGAGGTGCATCAGATTATCACGTGGATGATGTCATCAGTGATGTCATTTGAGATGTCATCAGTGATGTCATCAGTGATGTCACTGACCATGTCATGAGTGATGTAATATGTGACGTCATCAGCAGTGCATTGCGGGGCGCGAGTTATAGTTAGCTGAACTAACTATAACGGGTGAATTTCACGGGTTTTGTACGAGTGCAATGTCCAACTAACTATAACTGTCCCTAAAACCTATGGTTTTTTCAGTGAATTTCAAAGGTTTTTAAATGCTAATTTCTAACTATAACTTATCTGAAACCTATGGTTTTTCAGTGAATTTCAAAGGTTTTTTAAATGCTAATTCCTAACTATAACTTATCTGAAACCTATGGTTTTTTCAGTGAATTTCAAAGGTTTTGTAAATGACAATTTTTAAATGTATTAATTGTTATATTAATTTTTTTCATACTGATTTATTACATTTTTAGAAATTTTTTTTTTACATATTTTATTTTTTAAATTACATTGTAATTACATTATACATTACATTACAAAAATACTTTCTCAGAATGAATTACTTTAGTTTAAATACTTTGCACATAGGCAATAGACTTTTAAGTACAGTAGTTACAGTTGTTGCAATGGGCACCACATTTTCAAACACAATGCAACATTGAGCTCAATGTGAATTTCTAGTTAAATGCAATTAGTTACTTTATGGATTACTTTTCTAACCACAGGACTGGATCCTAGATTCAGTCCTGGTACATCTCCTGTAAACAGTTGAGTAAAAGCGTTTTGGTTACAGTCGTGATTTTTAAGGAATATTATTGTATTTTAAAAGTTGACACTTAGAAACTTTTTCTCATAGAATCACCAATGTTATCCTATGGAAGGAAATTCACTTAGCAGGTAAAAACTGTTATCGTTACTTTTTCTTACTCAGTGTTGGATCCTGGATCCAGCACTGGTGCATCTCCTGTAAACAGTTGAAAGAATGCGTTTAAGTCATACAGGCGATTTTTAAGGAATATTTGTAGTTTGTGAAAATCGACACTTTGAAACTTTTCTGCTGAAAACCAGACAATGGATTCCTATGGAAGAAAATATAAGTTACTGGTAAGTACGGTTAAAATTTCTTTTCAGGACCAGTACTGGGCTGAAAGATGCAGCACTGAGGTCTCTCCTGATAACAGGTGAGTAAATCGAATTCGTATTTCGGCTGATTTTAGAGGAATATTTGTATGTTTCAAAAATCAACACTTAGAAACTTTTTCAGCAAAAAGCAGGCAATGATATCCTATGGAAGGAAATTCAAGTTACTGGTAAGTACGGTTAAAATTACTTTTGAGGATCAGTACTGGGCTGAAAGATGCAGCACTGAGGTCTCTCCTGATAACAGGTGAGTAAATCGGAATTCGTATTTCGGCTGATTTTAGAGGAATATTTTAAAGTTCCAAAACTCCACACTTAGAAGAATTTCCAAGTGAAACCAGTCAATGTTAGCCTATGGAAGGAAATTCAAGTTACTGGTAAGTACGGTTAAAATTACTTTTCAGGACCAGTACTGGGCTGAAAGATACAGCACTGAGGTCTCTCCTTATAACAGGTGAGTAAATCGGAATTCATATTTCGGCTGATTTTAGAGGAATATTTGTATGTTTCAAAAATCAACACTTAGAAACTTTTTCAGCAAAAGCAGGCAATGATATCCTATGGAAGGAAATTCAAGTTACTGGTAAGTACGGTTAAAATTACTTTTGAGGATCAGTACTGGGCTGAAAGATGCAGCACTGAGGTCTCTCCTGATAACAGGTGAGTAAATCGGAATTCGTATTTCGGCTGATTTTAGAGGAATATTTTAAAGTTCCAAAACTCCACACTTAGAAGAATTTCCAAGTGAAACCAGTCAATGTTAGCCTATGGAAGGAAATTCAAGTTACTGGTAAGTACGGTTAAAATTACTTTTCAGGACCAGTACTGGGCTGAAAGATACAGCACTGAGGTCTCTCCTTATAACAGGTGAGTAAATCGGAATTCATATTTCGGCTGATTTTAGAGGAATATTTGTATGTTTCAAAAATCAACACTTAGAAACTTTTTCAGCAAAAAGCAGGCAATTATATCCTATGGAAGGAAATTCAAGTTACTGGTAAGTACTGTTAAAATTACTTTTGAGGATCAGTACTGGGCTGAAAGATGCAGCACTGAGGTCTCTCCTGATAACAGGTGAGTAAATCGGAATTCGTATTTCGGCTGATTTTAGAGGAATATTTTAAAGTTCCAAAACTCCACACTTAGAAGAATTTCCAAGTGAAACCAGTCAATGTTAGCCTATGGAAGGAAATTCAAGTTACTGGTAAGTACGGTTAAAATTACTTTTCAGGACCAGTACTGGGCTGAAAGATACAGCACTGAGGTCTCTCCTGATAACAGGTGAGTAAATCGGAATTCGTATTTCGGCTGATTTTAGAGGAATATTTTAAAGTTCCAAAACTCCACACTTAGAAGAATTTCCAAGTGAAACCAGTCAATGTTAGCCTATGGAAGGAAATTCAAGTTACTGGTAAGTACGGTTAAAATTACTTTTCAGGATTAGTACTGGGCTGAAAGATGCAGCACTGAGGTCTCTCCTGATAACAGGTGAGTAAATCAGAATTCGTATTTCGGCTGATTTTAGAGGAATATTTGCACAATGGTGAAGGGAGGGGCGGGGCCTGAGGTGACATCTGTGCAAACGCGCCCGTGGCGCGTTTTAAGTTGGGGATTAAGTCCCTTGAATCATGAGGGTCCCTACGGGCCAACTAGCCCACCAGGAACCTCCAGTATGCGCCAGGGGCTGCGTTGCAGAGACATGTACAGAGGCCACACCCCTTTTACACCTCTCTGCAACGCAGCTCTGTGGCGCTTTCTGGACGTACCTGTTGGGCTAGTTGGCCCCCAGGGACCCTCAGGATTGAAGGGGATTTAATTCCCCATCTTAAAACGCGCCACGGGGCCTGTTTGCACACATGTCACCTGAAGCCCCGCCCCTCCCTTCACCACTGTGCAAACGCGCCCCGTGGTGCGTTTTAAGTCGGGGATTAACTCCCCTTGAATCCTGAGGGTCCCTGGGGTGCAACTAGCCCACCATATACCTCCAAAAGCGCCACAGAGCTGCGTTGCAGAGAGGTGTAAAAGGGGCATGGCCTCTGTACACCTCTCTGCAAGGCAGCCCCTGGCGCATACTGGAGGTTCCTGGTGGGCTAGTTGGCCCCAGGGACCCCCAGTATTCAAGGGGAATTCGTTCCCCCTCTGCAAACGTGCCAGGGGCGCGTTTGCAGAGTGGTGAAGGAAGGGGCGGGGCCTGCGGGCCCGATCGTTTTTTTTTGTTTGTTTTTTCCCCCTGAAGGGGGGCTGTGTGGCCCCCCTTCCTTTTTCCTATTTTTAGGCCCTGGGGACCCCATCCACCAAGGCCTTACCCCTTTTTTTTTAATTAAAATTTTTAAAAAAAACGGGAAGGGGGCCGCGTGGCCCCCCTTCCCTGGGCCTGTATTGGCCCCGGGGACCCCATCCCCCGGGGCATGGCCTCTTTTTTTTTTATTTGGAGGGGGCTGCGTGGCCCCCCTCCTCAGGTCATTTAAGGCCCCGGGGACCCCATCCCCGGGGCCAACCTTGCACTTTTTTTTTTTTTAAACTTTTTTTTACCTTTGGGGAGGGGGCTGCGTGGCCCCCTCCGTGGCCACTTATGACCCCAGGGACCCCATCCCCCGGGGCCTGGCCTCTCGTTGGGGACTGTGGGGGGTCCCCAACCCCCACAGTCCCGCCGGCTCCCCGTGTCCTAAGGGAGCCGGCATTGCTTTCCACACGGGGAGCAGCTAACATGCTGCTCCCCATGTGGAAAAGCAATTGTCTTTGGATATTGGAAGAGAGAGCAGGTTTCCTGCTCTCTCTTCCAATATCCAAAGCAGTTGCAATGACAGGACGGGAGCCACGAGGCTCCGTCCTGTCATTGCAAGCAGCAGTGTCCCGGGGTAGGCACCCGGGACACTGCAGGAGCCGGCCCTGGGGGGTGGCGGTCCCCAGGGCCACCACAGGCTCCAGGAGGGGGCCGCGCGGCCCCCTCCTTACATTTTGAAAGCCCCAGGGAGGTGGTGGTCCCCGGGGCTTGGGGTCCAAAACGGACCCCCATTGTAATTTTCTTAGTGCCCCGGGAGGTGGTGGTCCCGGGCGTGTGGGGGCTGGAGCCCCCCACACAGGTCTTTCAAAAATAAAAAAGAAGCCCCGGGAGGTGGCGGTCCCCGGGGCTGCGGGAGGGCTCAGAGCCCTCCCGCACCATTATACATAAAGCCCCGGGGGTGGTGGTCCCCGGGGCTTGGGGGCCCTAGAGGCCCCCACACATAAATTAACCCCCCCAGCATGCCCCCGGGACTTGGCCCACCCGGGGGCAGTGCTATCGAGCGCGGGAGACCAGCGCTCGATTTTTTCGGCAGGATTCGCGCACCCTGAGCGCATCCTGCACGATTTAAAAAAAAAAAATTATTTTTGCCCAGGGGTCCTTGTGGGACCCCTGAGCAGACCTAGGGGTCAGGGTGTTTCTACCCTGCCCCCTTTGTGCGCTTTGCGCACTTGTTTCTGTCCCTCGGTTCTACCGAGGGACAAAATGGCTGCCAACACTTCCTGATTTGGAGTGTTGACAGCCAATTAGCATGCAGCTCGTGATCGGGAGGGTGCGCGAATCCGACGCGGCCATAGATATATATATACTTTTGATTTTCTCTGCAACTACGGAACGTATTTACACCATTTAACAAAAAGGGTTCTTTCTGAACCAAGAACTACCTCTTTGCCAAATTTGGTGTAATTCCGTTCAGCAGTTCGGGCTGTAGCCGTGTCTAAAGTTTCCTATGGGAAATTGCATGGGGAAAACACGTTTTGGGACCCCCTTTTTCTCGGCCCCGCTTGACGAATCCCCCGAGACTTTCAGGGTAGGAGCGGACCGGAGCGCCCACAAAGTTTGAAAATTTTGCGAAGATACGTCAACCGGCAAGAGAGTTATTTCAAATAGAATGTCGCGGATTTCCTATGGATAATAGGTTGTAACTATAACTATCTACTGGCGACCGCCAGTAGATATATATATATATATATATATATATATATATATATATATATATATATATATATATATATATATATATATATATATATATACATGAGGCTTAGGCACTAGCACTTTATGTACCGTAATTGATCTTAACAGTGTTATGTTATTTGGTCATGCCCATAGGTGATACTATTAACATATTGGGCATGGATTTAAGGAGTTTTAGCTTACGACTTTATGGTCCCATTTTTCATAAGAATGCAGAAATTCATTATTGTGTGATTTTTTATAATTATGTTTTATATAATTATTTAAGATGCTTTTTAAATATGCACAGTGTCCAAATTGATTTTAGAATATACACCCACTTGGGTTTTATTCTTTTAACACTGCTAATATTTATATTTGAAACAAAATGCATTCAAAGCTATATCCAACATGATTTTACCGCTTTTTAAGTCATATCATGACATCTTAATGGATCCATATATGTTCATGACATCACATGAATATTGTAATTTTAAGCATTGGATTTAAACCCTTTATTACATCACCTTTTAAATTAACTGTTGGGTCTTAAACTGCTATTTATTCATGAATTAAATGAATGCTGCTATACTACTTGTGTCAATTGAAACCAACTACCAAGTATGTTTTCTATCTCTATGAGAGAGTGCTTTTTTTTAGAGTATCACTTGTTTATGCATTGTCACTTTAAAAAGGTGGTTTTCCTCACTCACGTCATGTGATCAAGGCCTCTTGAAGGCCGAAACGCTTTATGGCGGCAGTGCTGGGTGAAAAATAAAGAATATTTGCACTGATATCTGGGTCTGTTTTGTCTGTTCCCTGGAACGTGGAAGCTGGTGACGGAGTTTTACAGCATATATATATATATATATATAACCAAAAACGCCCAGAAGCTTGAGGCCGCACACAGCTGCAGGTGAGTTACAAACTCCATTTGAACCAAGCAGGTGATATATTTCACCGCTTTTCTTCACTGTCTTGGCATAATGTACATATTTCACTATTTTTGTAATTTATGAGTTTAAATGAATTAAATACATAGCACTATGTAAATGGTATAAAATGTTTGGTAATACTCACATAATTAGTGGTGATGATTAAAATGTGAAGTATTTTCTTTAGCTCTATGGAAGAGTATATAAAGTCTGAACTTTGAACTAAGGTCATGTGACCAAGAGCTGGATAGCTCGAAACGCGTCTTTTGCCCTGAATTAAAGAATATTTTTGTACCAAACTGGATCGGTGTGGCTCGTGCTTACGAGGATTTGTAAGCTGTTTGGTGGATATATATATATATATATATATATATATATATGCTACCCTTTGGAAAGTGTGGCTGGGAGCAGGGGCCAAGAGACTGTCTATCTGGCAGAAATAACACTGTGGTTTTGCAACATGACTGCGCTTTTAAAATAGCCTGTACTCACTTTGAGCAAATTTAAAATCTGGGCTGAAGGAGACGTTCTTCCGTGTGAAAATCAAGTTGCATGATGGGACTTGCAGTCTTTCATGAGGTACTGCGTGAATGTTCTCCAAGTGAACAATGGTCAGGTGTGCTTCCACCAACTGGAAGGGAGGAGCACATTTAAGTGAGCAAGCACAAGAAACACTTAGCACCCGAGGCATTAGAGAAAGGCTTACCGCCAAAACGTGTCATGCCAGAGTGAAATAAACAGCTTGATTGGGTGTGCAAGTGGCTGTATGGGTGAGTGAGTGGCTGTTTGAGTGGGTGTTTGGTTAACTGAGTGACTGTATGAGTGGCTGTATGGATGAGTGAGTAGACATGTGAGTGCCTGTATGGATGTGTGAATGCATATATGTAAGTGATTGTGTGGGTGTTTTAGGGGCTCTACTAAAAGGCTGTATGGGTGAGTGACTGGATGTGTGAGTGGCTGTATGGGCAGGAGAATGTCTGTGTGAGTAGGTGTATGGGTGGGTGAGTGACTGTGTGAGTAGGTGCATGAGTAAATGAGTGGCTGTATGGATGAGTAACTGGGTATATAAGTGGCTATATGGGTGAGTGAGTGGCTGTTTGAGTGGGTGTTTAGTTAATTGAGTGGGTGTGTGAGTGGCTGTATTGGAGAGTGATTGTGTATGTGGCTGTATGGGGAGTGAGTGGACAAGTGACTGCTTGCATAGATGTGTGAATGAGTATGTAAGTGCTTGTGTGGGTGTGTGAGTGGATACATGAGTGGATCGTATGGGTGAGTGAGTAGCTCTGTTGAGAGGCTGTATGGATGAGTGAGTGGGGGTGTGAGTGGCTGTATGAGTAAATAAATGGGTGTATGAATAGCTGTATGGGTGAGTGAGTGGCTGTGTAAGTGTCTGTTTGGATGAGTGAGTGAGTGGGTGTGTGAGTGGCTCTATGGATAAGTGAGTGGGTGTGTGAATGGTTGTATGGATGTGTGAGTGTGTGTGAGTTGTTGCGTAGGTGTGTGAGTGGTTCTCTGGATGATGTCATCAGTCATATCATCAGTGATGTCATTTGAGCTATTATCAGTGATATCACTGACCATGTCATGAGTGATGTAATATGTGAGGTCATAAGCAGTGCTTTGCAGGGGCATTAGTTATAGTTGGCTCAGGTAACTACAACTGCTGAATTTTAATAGTTTTGTACGAGTGAAATCTGAGCCCAACTACAACGTCCCTGTAACCTTTAGTATTTTCAGTGAATTTCTAAGGTTTTTTTAAATTCAATTTCCTATTTTTAACGTCCCTGTAACCTTTGTTTTTTCCAGTAAATTTCTAAGGCTTTTTAATGTTATTTCCTAACTGTAATGACCCAGTCACCTATGTTTATTTCAGTGAATTTTTAAGGTTCTTTAATTTTATATCCTAACTGTAACCTGTAACCTTTAAGAGTGGGTGTGTGAGTGGCTGTTTAGGTTGGTGAGTGGGTGTGTAAGTGGCTGTTTGGGTGTGTAAGTGGGTGTGTGAGTGGCTGTATAGCTCTATAAGTGGGTGTGTGAGTGGCTGTGTGTGTGTGTGAGTGGCTGTATGGGTGAGTGAGCAAGTATGTGAGTGGTTATATGGATATGTGAATGGGTATGTATGAGGTTGTATGGGTGTGTGAGTGGGTTTTCGAGTGCTTGAATGGGTGAGTGAGTGACTATGTTGAGAGACTATATGGGTGAGTGATGTGGGTGTATGGGTGTGTGAGAGGGTATGAGAGTGTATGCATTTGTATCAGAGTGACTATGAGAATATCTGACTCTGTGTTTGAGTGAGTGACAGTGTCTGTCTCTGTGTGTGACTGGGTGTTAGAGTGTCTGTGTGTGAGTGGGAGTGTGAGTGTCTGTATGGATGTCAGAGTGGGTTTGACACTGTGTGTATGGATGTCAGAGTGGGTGGGTGTGTGAGAGAGTATCAGATTGTCTATATGGGTGTTAGAGTGGGTGTGACAGTGTCTGTTCATGACTGGGTATGAGAGTGTCTGTGAGTGGGCATGAAAGTGTTTGTATGAGAGTCAGAGTAGGTATGGAAGTGTCTGTATGGGTGTGTGAGTGGGTATAAGAGTGTCTGTATGGATGTCAGAGTGGGTGTGGTGGTGTCCTTATGGGTATGAGAGTGGGTATAAGAGTGTCTGTATGGGCATCAGAGTGGGTTTTGCAGTGTCTGTCTATGTGTGTCGTGGTGTGAAAGTGTCTGTGTCTGTCACTGGGTATGAGAGTGTCTGTATGGGTGACAGAGTGGGTGTGTGAGTATATATATATTTTTTTTAATTCACGGCAAGATCTGTGGATCTGTTGCCAATTTACACAGGGGGTCACACTGAGCCCTGCAACAGGTCCACAGATCCCGCGCATGGCCCAAAAAAAAAATTTCTGTCATTTTCTGCCCATTAAACATGCTTTCCCCACATTTATAGCACACACAGGGGGTCAGGAAAGCTATATCCTTACCCCTTCATTTAGTTAACATGCTACATCTCAGCTCAGGGGACTGTTTCCAATAATGGCTGCTACAACTTTTCAGTCAAGTTGCAGGCAGCCAATCAGGACCTTGCTTTGTTGCTTGGAGCTTTGGATTCCCTGCAGGCATATCCGTGGAGCATCCTTGTGCCTTGATATACAAATTTGGTTTTCAGTTACTATTTCTAAAACTACTGAAGGGATTTACACCAATCCACAAAAAGCACACTTTCTGGACCAACAGCTAGATTTCTGCCAAATTTGGTGTAATTCGGTCCACCAGTTCAGGCTACAATCGTGTTCAAAATCCCTATGGGAAATTTCATGGGGAAAACATGATTTGGGACCACCCTTTTTTCTCAGCTCCCGCTTGACGATTCATCCCGAAAGTTTCAAGACAACATTGGCATGAAGTAGCGTAGGAGTTTGGAAAATTCCATCAAGATTCATCAAACGGGCCAAAGTTATTAGCAAAACAAAAAATGCTACTCCTATGGAAGGTAGGTCCTAACTATAAATACCTACCGGCAACCACCAGTAGGTTATATATATATATATATATATATATATATATATATATATATATATATATATATATATATATATATATATATATATATATATAATTCACTGAAAAAACCATAGGTTTCAGGGACGTTATAGTTAGAAATTAGCATTTAAAAACCTTAGAAATTCACTGAAAAAACCATAGGTTTCAGGGACGTTATAGTTAGTTGGACATTTCACTCGTACAAAACCAGAGAAATTCTGCCGTTATAGTTAGTTCAGCTAACTATAACTCGCGCCCCCGCAATGCACTGCTGATGACGTCACATATTACATCATTCATGACATGGTCAGTGACATCACTGATGACATCTCAAATGACATCACTGACGACATCACTGATGACATCATCCAGTGACTGTGTGTTTCTATAAAGTTTAAATATGTTTTAAAAATATTTGCCAAGGTGTATTGATGAATGAGTGGGTGTATAAGTGTCTGGATGGAGGATTTAGTAGGTGCGTGACTGGCTGTATAAGTGAGTGATTAAATGTGTCTTACTGAATGCATGGGTTAGTGACTAAACTGTGTGAATGTCTGTATCAGTCTGTCTGTTGTTGTGTAAACTGCTGCATGGGTTGGTGAGTAGCTACATGAGTGTCTATATGGGTTATTGATTTGTTGCCTGAGTATTTGTATGGGTGCCTGAGTGTGTGTGTGGGAGGTGTGTGACTCTTTGCATAGATGTGTGAGTGGTTGTTTCACTGGGTGTATGGGTTCAAGAGTGCATGTGGAAACAGCTGTATGGGTGGGTGAGTGTGTGTATGGGTGTGTTGGTGAGTGAATGGATGTCTCAGTGCTACATGTGCGAGTAACTACATATGTAAAAGGCAGTATATGTGAGTGATGGTGTATATAAATAACTATATGTGAGAGTGAGTGATTGTGAGAGTGGCTGTACGGATGAGTGTGTACTTGTATCAGTGATTGTATAAGAGAGTAAGTATGCGTTAGTATCTGTATGAATAAGTGAGGTGGTGTGTGTATAACTGTATAGGTGAGTAAATGGAAGTGTGATTGATTCTTTGCATGACTGACTAGGTGTGTGAGTAACTCTGGATGAGTGGCGGTGTGTGAGTGTCTGTATAGGTGTATGAGTGCATATGATAGTGTTGTATTGATGACTACATGTATGAGTGACTGTATGGGTGAATGAGTGGATGTGTGTGTAGACCTAGGAATCAGTGAGTGCGTATGTAGTAACTGGTATTGGTGTGTCTATGGTTTCAAAAATGGTAGTCTGTATTTTAGAGTGGGTGTATCAAAGGTTATATTAGGGTGTGAGGAGGTGCATCAGATTTTCACGTGGATGTCATCAGTGATGTCATCAGTGATGTCATTTGAGATGTCATCAGTGATGTCATCAGTGATGTCACTGACCATGTCATGAATGATGTAATATGTGACGTCATCAGCAGTGCATTGCGGGGGCGCGAGTTATAGTTAGCTGAACTAACTATAACGGCGGAATTTCTCTGGTTTTGTACGAGTGAAATGTCCAACTAACTGTAACGTCCCTGAAACCTATGGTTTTTCAGTGAATTTCTAAGGTTTTTTAAATGCTAATTTCTAATTATAACGTCCCTGAAACCTATGGTTTTTTCAGTGAATTTCAAAGGTTTTTTAAATGCTCATTTCTAACTATAACGTCCCTGAAACCTATGATTTTTTCAGTGAATTTCAAAGGTTTTTAAATGCTAATTTCTAACTATAACGTCCCAGAAACCTATGGTTTTTTCAGTGAATTTCAAAGGTTTTTTAAATGCTAATTTCTAACTATAACATACCAGTTGCGTTTCCAGAGTGGTGGAGAAAGGTGAGCGTGGCCTCCGAAACCCCTCTTAGCAATCCCACTGTGTGGGATGTACTGGAGGTAACAGGAGGAGTAGTTAGCCCCCAACGTCAACCTTGGGGGCCAACTACCCCTTTTATTACTACCAGAAAGTCCCACACAGCAGGATTGCTAACTTCTTATATCAGGCCCGCCCCCTCCCTGCACCACTGTGCAAATGTGCCCCCTAGCACATTGTAAGTTGGGGATTAAGTCCCTTGAATCCTGAGGGTCCCTGGGGCCAACTAGCCCACCAGGTACCTCCAGTAAGCACCACAGAGCTGCTTTGCAGAGAGGTGGTCCAAGGCCATGCCCCTTTTACACCTCTCTGCAACGCAGCTCTGTGTTGCTTACTGGAGGTACCTGGTGGGCTAGTTGGACCCCAGGGACCCTCAGGATACAAGGGGACTTAATCCCCCAACTTAAAACACGCCACAGGGCATGTTTGCACACATGTCACATCAGGCCCCGCCCCCTCCCTTCACCACTGTGCAAACGTGCCCCGTGGCGCGTTTTAAGTTGGGGGATTAAGTCCCCTTGAATCCTGAGGGTCCCTGGGCTCCAACTAGCCCACCAGGTATGGCCTCGGACTACCTCTCTGCAACACAGCCCGGTGGCGCTTACTGGAGGTACCTGGTGGGCTAGTTGGCCCCCAGGGACCCTCAGTATTCAAGGGGAATTAATTCTCCAACTTAAAAAATGCCACGGGGCGCGTTTGCAGAGTGGTGCAGGGTGGGGGCGGGGCCTCCGGCGCGATGCCGGCTTTTTTTTTCTTTTTTTTTTTTTAGAAGGGGGGCTGTGTGGCCCCCTTCTTTTACTATTTTTGGGGCCTTGGGGACCCCATCCCCCAGGGCCTGACCCCTTTTTTAAAAAAAAAAAAAAAACAGGAGGGGGTCCGCATGGCCCCCCTCCAGAGGCCAATTATGGCCCCGGGGACCCCATCCCCCGGGGCCTGGCCACCCTCTTTATTTATTTTAGTTTTTTTTTGTTGGGAGGGGGGTTGCGTGGCCCCCCTCCTCAGGCCAATTATGGCCCCGGGGACCCCATCCCCCAGGGCCGACCTGTCCGTTTTTTCAATTAATTCTTTTTTTTTAAAGGGGAGGGGGGCCGCGTGGCCCCCCTCCTAGGCCACTTCTGGCCCCGGGGACCCCATTCCCTGGGGCATGGCCACATATATATATTTTTTATATATATATTTTAGGGAGGGGGCTGCGTGGCCCCCCTCCTGAGGCCTCTATTAGCCTCGGGGACCCCATTCCCCGGGGCTGTGCCTCTTTTTAAAAAACATTTTTTAACATTTTATTGAGGGAGGGGGGCCGCATGGACCCCTCCCGGGCCACTTCTGGCCCCGGGGACCCCATCCCCCAGGGCCGGCCCTTTCCGTTGGGGACCGGGTGGGGAGCCCCAATACCCCCACGGTCCCGCCGGCTCCTCGCCTCCTGCGGGAGCCGGCATTGCTTTTCCACAAGGGGAGCTGCTGACATGCAGCTCCCCTTGTGGAAAAGCAATCCTGCTTTGCTTCATCTGAGCTGACTATAACTTACCACCCCCCAAATGCACTACTGATGACCAGCTCCCGATGGACTGTGCTCTGAGTACAAGAGGGAAGAAAAAAAACACTTGCCATAATCAATACAGATTGTGTTCCAAAAGATCTAATTGTATTCATATTCAATGATTTCTGATTGTTTTTGAATGTGGAGTTCCCAAGAAAACACATTTGCTTTCTTTTCGGCAATCCCAGGAGTTACAATCATTTGTCCTTTATAGAAGTAGAGCTTCAACTGGGGCAATTGCTATGTTTTCATATGGAAGCACTTCCTATTGAGGTATATTTTTTGTGAAATATGCATCAGGGTTACAACAGAAGTTCATCTGCCTGTTTATTGAACAAGAGTCTACACTTTAGCTTAAAATGTCTACCCAACTCAAGTACTTTCTACTACTTAGTGGTACTTAGTGGTACCTTGTTCAGTAAATGTCCAGTGTGTATTGTATGCTATGTCTGCGTAAAGGTCCATGAGGAAATGTCTCCAGTGACGTTCTGTGTGTTTGGCAGTGTGATTCTTCCTCATTACTTTTTCTGCAGAAACCTGTGACAATATGAATTCCCATACAGAGAGACCACCAAGAGTAGAATAAAGTAAATCTCGACTAAACAAGGAAACTTCTTCTTAGGTATATGAAGTAACTTATTGTTCTGAGGGGATGTCCTCTTATTCATTGGCATCAGGAATAAATCATGAAAATTGGTGGGAAAAGTGTTGAGGGGCCTTTTGGTAAGCTGCCCATTATCTTGGCATAAGGTAGGAAGACCATTGCATGTGAGATTTTTTAGTGTGGTTGTGCGTATGTATAGTAATCTATTGCTCATATTAATAATTTATTTTTATTTAAAATTTGGGAGTCGTGCACTCGTTGCGACCTGTCGCGGTGGGGTATTGAATTTGGTGTGGTTTTAACAGAAGTGAAACAGACATAAACACATTTTAAAGATGTTGTTTAAGGTATGTGGTTTAGTAATAAAGTGTTAAAAGTAGTATAATTATGCAGGGTAAATATTTTAAAGGGTGTTTTAATAGTTTTTAGGGAGTCATGATGCTGTTGCGCACCGTGCCGGCATGTATTTGGAGAGCTGCGGTGGGGACGTGACTCCGCGGTATTTTAAGAGTAGTAAAGATGTACTCATGTACTTTAAAGGTTGTTTCATAGTAGGAGGTTTACTGAAGAAATAGCAAAAGTAGTGTATTTATTGACCAAAAACATTTTAAAGATGGTTTTAAAACATTTTGCAGAGTCACAACTTTATCATGATGTCACCCAACATAAGCGTGATGGTGTCGCTGTAGGTTCTGAGAGTAACAGGGGTAGTCTAACTCGCTGAGTCCGGCCCGTGAAGAAGAAGTGGATCCAGTCCAGTGCCTTGTCGCGGATGCCGGCGTTGTGGAGTCTCGTGATTAGAGTGTGGTGAGAAAATGGTGTTGAAGGTGGCAGAGAGGTCCAGTAGGATGAGGGCTGCAGTCTTGCCCCAGACAAGGAGGGCGCGGATGTCATTGGTGACAGCGAGGAGTGCAGTCTCCGTGCTGTGGTTGCTTCGGAAGTCAGATTGTGAGGTGTTCAGGACATGGTTCACTTCAATGAACTCAGAGAGTTGGGTGTTGATGGCCTTTTCAATGAACTTGGCCTGGCAGGGGAGGAGGGAAATGGGTCTGAAATTCTTGAGATTTTTCGGGTCTGAGGATAGCTTCTTCAGCAGGGGGTTGATCTCGGCGTATTTCCAGTCATCGGGGAAGGTGGCGGTTTTGATGGAACAGTCGATGGTGCGGCAAAGCTGGGGGGCAATGTCGGCGGTTGCTCTGTGGAAGATGTGGTGCGGGCAAGAATCCAACAGGGCTCCTGAGTGGATGCTCTTCATGGTCTTGAGTGTGTCCTCTGTTGTGAGTGGGGTCCAGCGGAGCTCAGTCTGGTGGGGTGTGGTGTGGTTGCGTGTGGTGGTGGCGGGTGTAGTGGCAGGGTCTGGGGCGACTCCCATGTGACACAGGAACCAATGGATCTGATTGGTTGAACACCTTTCTATCATTAGTTGCGGAAGATCCCACACCTTTTTGCCTCCATCTTTTTTGTGTCTTTTGGATTTCACAACTTTTGTATTGTGTCTAACAATTCTGCTTTTTTTTTAGTGTTTGTGTTTATTTTTCGGGAACTTTAAGATGGTATCTTGTGGTGCACAGAGTCCAGAAGAAAATGCCAGCATCTTTCAGGATGAAAGACTACCAAGAGCGAAGAAGGAAAGCATTGTATGGGCCTTTTTCACTATTCTGAAAGGGGAGAAAAAGGTTTACGCAAGAAAAGTAACTTGCAGCCTTTGTCATAAAATAATGTCAAGAGGGTCTAACAAAAAAAATTCTTGCGGGACGTCTTCAATGATGAAGCACCTGTACCCCATCCACCCAACCCACCTTCTAAGAGGAGAAACAGAGAGGGAAAGAAGAGAGCAAGCAGCTTGTGATGATACTGCGCAATTGAGCACGTCATCTGCTGCAGTACTGGTGACAGAACTGCTCCTCACTGTTCCAGAGTTTGTCACAGTTGGCTAGCATTGCATAAAATGCAATTCAATTTTGTGTGTAGGGGAGCAATCAATCTATGATTGTCCAAATTATAAACACTCATAAGTTTTAGTTTAGTTAAAAAACACAAAAAACAATTGTTAAAAAATAAAAAAAAAATTACAAAATTAAAATGAAAACGGTTCATGTTAGAACCACCTATTCTGGTTTAAGAAAGAATCATTACATGTTATATACATGCTTGTAACAGTGCGAATGCGTCTTGTTCTCTGTTTTGGTGTGGGAGTTAGAGTATAGATAACTGACTAGGTATGTGAGTAACTATATGTGTGACTGAGTGGGTGTGTGAGTGGCTGCATGGGTGTGTGACAAGATGTATGAATGCCTGTATGGGTGAGTGAATGACTGCATGACTGGCTATATGTGTGAGTGAGAGGGTGCATGAGTGCCTGTATGGGTGCGTGAGAGGATGGATGAGTGTCTCTATGGGTGAATGAGTGTATGTGTTAGTGTCTGTATTGGTGTGTGACAGGGTGTATAGGTGGCTGTATGGATAAGTGGGTGGCTGCATGAGTGGCTATATGGGTGAGTGAGAGGATGCATCAGTGCCTGTATGGGTGAATGAGTGGGTGTTGAGTGCCTGTATAGGTGAGTCAGTGGGTATGTGAGTGGTTGTATGAGTGAGTGACAGAGAGGGCATGAGTGGGTGTATGGGTGAGTTAGTGGGTACATGAGTAGCTTTGTGGGTAAGTGAGAGGGTGCATGAATGGCTGCATGGGTGAGTGAGTGGGTATGGGAGTGACTCTATAGGTGAGTGAGTACCTGTGTGAGTGCCATATGTGTGAGTGACTGCATGACTGCTATATGGATGAGTGAGAGGGTGCATAAGGGCCTGTATGGGTGAGTGAGTGCTATAGAATGGCTGTATGGATGAGTCAGTGAGTTTGTGAGTGGTTGTATGAGTGAGTGACTATGCATCAGTGGGTGTATTGATGGGAGGTGGGTGCATGAGGGCCTATATGAGTGTGCGAGAGGGTGCATGAGTGGTTGTATGAGTAAGTGGGAAGCTGTATGAGTAGCTATATGGATGAGTGAGAGGGTAGATGAGTGGCTATATGAGTGAATGAGTGTGTGAGAGTGGCTGTATGGATATGTGACAGGGTGTATGAGTGGCTGTATGGGTAAGCAAGTGGCTCTATGAGTGGCTATATGCATAAGGGAGAGGCTATATGAGTGCCTGTATGGGCGAGCCAGTGGTTGTTGAATGGCTGTATGGGTGTATGAGTGGTTGTATGAGAGTGACAAGGTGCATGAGTGAGTGAGTGGGTGTATGACTGGTTATATGGTTGAGTGAGAGGGTACATGAGTGGCTACATGGGTGAGTCAGTGAGTGTGTGAATAACTCAATGGATGAATGAGTGGGTTTGTGAGGTGCTGTATAAGTGAGTGAGAGGGTGTATGAGTGACTGTATGGGTAAGTGAGAGGGGCATGAGTGGCTGTAGGAGTGAATGAGTGGGTTTGTGAGTAGCTCTATCGGTGAGTGAGTGGCTATGTATGTGGCTGTATGAGTGAGTAAAAGGGTGCATGAGTGACTTATATGGGAGTGACTGGATATCTGAATGTCTGTATGAATGAGTGGGTATGTGAGTGGCTGTTTGGGTGAGTAGATCAGTGGATGAGTGGTTGAGTGGGTCTGTTGCTGGAGATGTCAGTAGCTGTATGGGTGAGTTAATGGGTGTATAAGTGGTTGCATGGGTGAATGAGTGGTTGGTTGTGTCAGTGACTGTATAGTTGAATGAGTACATGTCTTAGTATCTGTATGAGTAAGTGAGTGGATGTCTGAGTATCTGTATGGGTGAATGAGTGGGTATGTGAGTGACTCTATGAGTGAGACAGCGTGTGACTGGTTCTATGGGTGAGCAAGTAGATGTCTGAGTATATGTATAGCTGAGTGAGTGGGTATGTGAGTGGGTGCATGGGTGAATCAGTAGGTGTGTGAGACATTGTATGGGTGATTGAGTGAGAGCATGAGTGCCTGCATGGGTGACTGTGTGTGTGTGTGTGTGTGTGTGTGTGTGTGTGTGTGTGTGTGAGTAGGAGTACTGGTATTTGAGAGGGTGTATGAGTGGCTGTATGGCTGAGTGAGTGGTTGCATAACTGGCTATATGAGTGAGTGAGAGGGTGGATGTGTGCCTGTATGGGTGAGTGACTGGGTGTTGAGTGGTTGTATGCATGAGTGAGTGGATGTATGAGTGGTTGTTTAAGTGAATAAGTGGGTGTTGAGTGGCTGTGTGGGTGAGTGAGTGGTTGTATGAGTGAGTGACAGGGTACATGAGTGAGTATATGGGTGAGTGAGTAGGTGCATATGTGTGTATACGGGTGAGTGAGAGGGTACATAAGTGGCTACATGGGTGAGTGAGTGTGTAAGTAATTCAATGAATTAGTGAGTGGTTGTATGAGTGGCTGTATACATGAGTGAGTGAGTGACTGTATGGATGAGTAAGTGGCTATATGGTTATATTGATGAGTGAGAGGCTTTATGGAAAAGTGAGTGGATGTATGTGTACATGTTTGGGTGGAATAGGATTAGTTGCCAGACCTGAACAAAGCAATAATCACAATTCCATTAGTGTTTTCTATCATCCTCTCCTGCTATAAAAAAACTGTCTGAAAAGGATATCAAGTGCCTTTATACATAAAGAGCTTCTTTGTATATATAGAAATATTTCTAAGGCATTAGATGTATCTTGATATATCTAAAAATGTATTACTCCACACCCTGTTGTAAAAAAACAATAGAAATATAGGTAAGCTTTTGATTTACAAAATTTGGGAAACATAACAGTACACAAAAGTTATGCAGTAACAGTATATCTCAGCTTTCATACCTTTACACCATAAACAATGTACTATATGAAGCTTCATCCTTGAAAAGTGGGGAAAAAAACAATCGTATGGATTGTTGAAAAAAACATAACTGCACAATACATCACTGTAAATAAGTGACACTATGCATTGCACTCACTACAATGTGTTAAATAGTTGTTTGCCTACACTTACTACAGTAATGTAAACAAACATACCTTAAAACATTTCTCTTTATTATTATACCTGGTACACAACTACTAATAAATGTAAACCACATTTGAATTTTGGAGATCCTTTTCAAAATATCACCCCTAGTAGGCCAAATAATGTCTAGAACGATAATGAGCCATGTAGATTAAATACAATATAATAATTTTGTATCCAGAACTACTACAAAGAAGTTTGGTTGAAGAAGTGGTGACAATTTTGTAGTTTAAAGGTAGTTTTGGTATCAATTGAAGGTCGCTGTGATTCCATTGTGTCCATCCTGTTGCTGGCTTTTATTAGAGAGTTTAATATCCATATGCTAAATTAACTCTTTTGTGGAAGACAAAAGTACTGTTGAAATTTGGAGAACTTTTTCAAAACATTACCCATGATAGGCCAAATGATGTCTAATACATTGATAATCCACGTACAAGAAACACCGTATATCAATTTTCCTGAAAAATACCCTTTAGAACTTTGGTTGAAGAAACAAGAGGTAAGAATTTCACAATTTGTAAGACAGTTTTGCTTTGAATGTAAGGTTGCTGCCATTGAATTCTATCCATCCACTTTCACACTTTAAATAGACAGTGTTGTGTCCAAAAGTTATATTTAGTCCTTCGTGAAAGATAATACCTATAGCACTGTAAGTTCTCCACAAATTGATAGTTGTCCAGCTTTGAAGCTTGTAATTTTGGTTTCCAGTTTAGATCCATCTGCTCTACATCGCTGTAGCATTAATGTAAGTAATTTTCGCAGGTCTTTGCAGATACAACGTAGACATAGGGCCTGATTCACAAAGGCAATAGTGTGATACTACAGTCAACACTGAGGGCAGCGCAAATCATGGACTCATGTACCATGATGCAAAGGAGCAAACTTTTCTGGGATATGATGTAGTGTCCGGCTGCACCCTTTTCCCTGCTCAAACTGATTTTCATGACCTCCTCTATCATTTATCACAAGTTCCTAATGTTCCTTTTTGTAAAAAATTATATTCCGCCCATTGATTACACTTCATCCGGCCCAAGCCGGAGAGTACAGTTGGAGCCGGAGAGTACGGCCCGGGTGCGGAGAGTACGGCCCGGGTGCAGAGTTTCCGGCCCGACTGCGGACGTAAAGCTACGACTCGTAAATGTCCTCTGTGAGTACCAAAAGTCGTAAAGTTAGAGTTTTGTCTCAGATTGCCTTTGTGAGTCGGGCCCATAACATCTGATCTATCATTGAGGCAGGACATATTTTGGTTTGCATTTTTAATCAATCTATGAAAAGGCACAATCTTGCAATCTGATAGTGTTAAAGTAAAGAAAGTGCTCAGAATTTATTTGAGTGTTGGATATAAATGAGGAAGTTACTCCAAATAAGTCATCAATATGTACTTCTTCTTATTCTAGTACTCCAAGCATGACCATTTTAAATTCTTGTGTCTCTTGCTGACTGTTGAGAGTAAATATTAGTGATACGCTCCATACATCTAAAAGGTCTTGAATGCCTGAAGCAGAATGTTTTACAGATCTGTCAGTGAGTGGAGGATGGGGCAAATGATACAGTGCAATACACAATCTTTTATCTGTTTTTTCTTCAATTTGATTTACAAGATGTGGTAAATGAAATAGTACATTGAGAACAACATTTGTGTAGCAGTTGACATCTGAACTATTTTCCAACTGGTATCCTACAATATCTCCCTCACTCACCAGTTTTTTTCTTAATGCCCCAGTTTTTTTTTTTTAATGCCTTCTAGCTTGTGCTTTTTGCTTTCTTTTCTTGAACATCAGTCGTCTGTTTTGTAAGCTTCCATTTGGGACAGATTACCCATTTCTCATAAATAGGGTAATGGCCTAAATGAGAAGCATATAGACTTCTTAACTGATTGTACTCTCTTACATAGCTTGCATCAGCGCTAACTTTTCATCAAATTCTACTAAAAACTAATCAGACAATGTTTTAACTCATGATGATGCTACATACAACATGCCTTCTTTAAATACTGTACTTCCAATATTAATAAAAGCTGTGTCTATACTTAAACCTTGAGATTTATGGATAGTTACAGCATATGCTAGAGACACTGGAAACTGTTGCTGTCGCACATATAAGTCCCTCATAAGCAAAAAACGCACTATACATCGGCCAATCTGCTTCACGCCATCAATCTGATCAAATTTTATGTCTAAGTATTTAACCTCATCCCTATTTGGAAAATTTATGAAATCAATAGCTTTGCCCATAGCACCATTTACTAACCCTTCCTCCCCATTTAAATTATGCCGCTAAATTACTCGACACTTTTTGCACATGCGTAAACACTTTTCTAATCCTGCAGTCCCCGACACAGACTTCTCCAAAGAATTCAATTTTGCTTGTAGTTTCTCCGTTATGGACATTGTTACTCCCTGGTGTTCCACTTTTTAGATAGCTGTAATTTCCAAAATATCTTCTTTCTCCATCTTTAGTAATTGTTTATTGAAGTTGGAGCACTCTAGAAGTGTGGGCATTAAACAGACTATGGGTTTGTCTTTTTCAATAAAATTGAACATTAGTTGTGCTGCTGTGCTGTCAGATTGAAATAGTTTCTTGGCAATTCAACTTTCCAAAGCACATTTCCCCTCCTTTGTTACTCTAATGTCTTTCGGAATGTGTCCATATTCCACATCAGATGCTTGACGCATATTCTTCACTAACTCATTGTATTCAAAGTTTAACCAAATATTTACATTGCCAATACTTTCCAAAGAATTTCTTGTTTCATTATGAAGAAGTATCTTGAAAACAGGCTGTCCTTTCACAGGGGTGAGATGCAGTAGGTCACCAAAGACAACTAAATGCTTTCCTCCAAAGAGCACATCATAATATGTTTTTAAAATCGGCTGAGTTTTTTGGTGTACGAATGGAAGCAATAAGTTCAAAACCATGCTCACCTCATCGATGATCAAAGGCTTCAATTTCTTCAATACTCACGACACCTCATGACAAGCTTCAGCAGAAAACATCTGGTATTCCGGCTTATAGTCATATTCACCAGGTAGCATAAGTAGTTGGTGTAGTTGGTGTAAAGTAATCCCTTTAATGTTGTGTGCAGCTAATTCAGTTGGTGCTGTTACTACACATGATAAATTGGATTCTGTAGTGCTCTGTAGATAAGCGGTGAGAACTTAAATTAAAAAGCTTTTCCCAGTGCCAGCTTGGCCATGGATGTACACTAGAACTGGCTTAAATGAAGAGCATTCAAATTCTCTCTTCTCCTGCAGACTTCCATGCACTATCTTTTGCTTTACTTCGATATAAATTTCTTTCTGTTCATTGTTCAGTTGTGATACTAAGTGTTCGAAATCCACACTTTCCTCTCTAGCTTGTTCCATTGCAGTCTCCACCTCACTCATGGCTATGGTTGCTCCATTTTGAATAATTGGTTGTCCAAGTGGATCTTGACTCAGTGGTGCAGAACTTCGTCTGCTTTGTGAACTCTCCTTAGCTACTTCAGCAGCAATGGTTTCTTCCTGTTCAATTTCATCTTTCAACATTTGCAAGTAGTTTGAAAGGACTGGGCACTGAATGCTGTCTTTTACAGCATTGATAGTCTTCGTGGCAGTTGTAGTCTCCAAGTACTTCAGATTCAGCACGCCAAAGCTTGAACAGTTGCAGAAGTGCCAAATAGAAAAACTCTCTTCTGTCTGCAGTTTGGCAATTCAGTTTTCTGTGGTTAATTAGATTTCCTTTGCTATGTCTCACCAAACAACCGCCACATCCAATACTGCATACTTTCCTACTTCAATGTTTTCTGTTTCTCGTGCAAAATTTTCTTTTGCTTTTGTATTTTTGATGACAGAACTACCCACATCTATGAGTTTGAAATCATAGAACTTGTTGTCTCAAGACCTTTTCACCATGGTCTCTTGGGATGTCACATATTGTTGTATGAAAGACAAGACAGGCTCATCACTGTTTGTTCCAAACTCTGGTGAATCTTTTATCCATAACAGCATGTGAATAGAAGAAGCACTTCTTGCTTGGTGCTCTTTCTGCCAAAAGAAATCAGTAACTTCACCAAGAGGAGGATTACTTTTGTTGCAGATAAAGACATCATGGCCTTGGTTAAAATATATACAAACATTTGCAGGATCCAAGAAACAAAGGGGGATATGTACAAGGACTGGAGAAAACTATCGCTAACGTTAGTTAGCAGCAGTTTTCTTACCGCCGTGTACCGCTGAAAACTATTGCTATGTTCGCGACGTATTTCGCAAGCCGTCGCTACATGGCGATAGCTTCAGGGATCGGCAGCAAAAACTGGCGCTAACATTAGCGCGATAGCGATAGGAATTCCGGCGTTAGCGGGCAAAAACCAACAAAAGGCCCATTAGCGGCAAAAAACGCACGTTAGTCAGCCCAACGTGAGGTTTTTTGCCTCTAATGGAAAAAATAACCTATCAGTCGACCTCCAATAGGAAAATAGGCAAACAAACAATGAAATGCAGAATGCAGCAGCCAGGGCCAAGGGCAGCACACATCAACAACCCTCTCAGGCCACCCAACATCCAGGATGACCAGGATGAGAGCCTGGATGCCTCGCTGGACCTGCACCTGGAGCCTGGATGCCTCGCTGGACCTGCGCCTGGAGCCTGGGTGCCTCGCTGGACCTGCGTCTGGAGCCTGGATGCCTCGTTGGACTTGCGCCTGGAGCCTGGATGCCTCGCTGGACCTGCGTCTGGAGCCTGGAGTGGGATGCGGAGGAGCTGTGGAGTCGATGAGCCGTGGCAGTAGACATTGAGGCACGGCAATCGCCCGTACCTGGTGGTGAAGTCTGGCAGGTGGCATGGAGACACGTTGCTGACCTGTGTGAGAAGACCGCCTTGCGCCCTTTGGAGCTGTGAATGGTAGAGGCGCTCCTGCGCACCAACGTAGGAAGGTCTGCATCGCATACTATGATTCACCACTACACCGGGGTGCATGGAGGGGAATACCAATGGTGGGCGGCACCTCTCTGTGTCACAGGCCGGATGATGTTGCGCAGGCCGGACGCTGTGGAGGGTGAGGCCCCTGAGCTGTGCCGAACTTGTGTGGCGGGAGCGCTGCAACTTCACGCCTAAGGGGGCCCTGCTGTATCAACTGCATCGGGAGGTTCACCAGCGGACTTAGTGGCGACTGCTTTACCCAGGCTTGTGAAATCCAACCTGGCTGAGGCTCCTGCTGGCTGAGTCACAGATTTGGAGAGAGTGCAGCAGATTGCACCACAGTGTCAATGTCCAGGTAAGGAGAAGGTGGGACACGTAGCGGGGGAGGCCCGGGGGTCGAGTCGCCCAGGCCTAGCACCTGTAGATGGCGCACCCCCAGCGGCGGCTCATCCGCTATGGCAGAAGAGCGTCACCCCACTGCTTTCAAGGAGTGCAAGAAGAGGAACAATCATCAAATGATGATAACTTCCTGAAGTAATCGTGCCATGTTTCTTTTGCGGGTGGGTAGGGCTGCTTCACTCACGGAGCAGGGCAAGGGTGGAGTGGCATGCCCACTCAGAGTGCGCAGTCATGCGCACTGTCCTGTTCGCAATGCAGGCTGCATTACAGCCTGCATGGAGAACATGCCCACCCCTCCAGCCCCTAGCTTAAAGCCTCGTCCCGGCGCCAATGACCAATCCTAACGCTGCATTGCAGCGTTGTGATTGGCGTAGGGGAGGGAGCCTGGCCGCCTACTTCCTGCTCCTGGAAGCAGACTCAGCTGAGTAGGAGCAACGAAGACACGGGATCCGGCCTCGAGGTAAGATTTCTCTCATTTAAATATTTACAACACCCGCTCACACACACCCCCCCGCATCCACGCCTCATCCAGTGTTCTTTCCGGCGTTTCCCACCTCCCAGCTGTCCAGTCCCCCCCGCAGCACTTCTTAATGGCGGCTGCTGTGCTGCCATGCGCAGCGGGCGTACCACTGGTGAGCCAAAGGTATATATGGAGTTACGACGCATACCATTACATCGCATTCCATACAATGCATACTAATACTAGGCATATTGCAACAGTAGGGAAGGTGTTGGATTGCGGAGATGTAAACATTCCTATTCCCACTTCAGTGAGAGCATCCCTAAAACTAACCCTTTCACCCCAAAGCAAACCCTGAACCCTAAAATTCATCTTTGAGCCCCCAAAACACACCCTAAAAATCATATTTGACCCAAATGCACACCCCAATTTTCATATTTGACCCAAATGCACACCCCAATATCCATCTCTGACACCCGAAACCCATACCCACCCTAAAACTTAAAAATACCCCATTACTGACCTCACAATGCGTTGTAATGGAATGCGATGTAAAGGCGCCAGCACCCTCCTCGCCATCAACCCTGGACACCACATCACCTGCCAGGACCAACATCTGCTCCGGGCTGGACATCCCCATCGCCATCACTGACGGCTACAAAATCACCCGCAAGGACCACCCCTACCGTCCAGGAGGAGGCATTGCCATCACCTACAGAAGCACACTCCGACTGACCACGCACTCTAATGACGCAACGATGACCATGGAACACCTCAACTTCCAGATCCGGACTAACCACAACCTTATCCTCTGCAGCACCCTCATCTGCAGGCCCACCGGGCCATGGACACCCATTCTCCAATACCATTGTAGACCTTATTGCACCCCAGGCTCTCCCATCCACCGATGACATCCTACTCGGCGAACTCAAGTTCCACCTGGACAACCCCAGTGACCAGAACACCAGCCCCTCCTGGGGAAGCTCCCCAACATCAGACTCCAGCAGCTAGTCACCGCAGCAAGCCACATAGCAGGACACACGGTCAAGCACGTCTCCTCCGCCAGCGGGTACTTCAACTACAGCCACACCACCTGACTCTCCTGGACCGATCATCATTGTATACATCACATCTTCACAATGCCCACCGTACACCACTGCCATCATCGCCCCCCCTCACAGCTGGATCAAGGCCACTGACGAACGTCTCGACAACTCCCTCTGCACCACCCCTCCGCCAACGCTTACAGACGATGACACCACAGCACGCAACCGCTACCGATGGATCTCCAACTGAGCCGACACCTTGGCACCCCTCAGGAATGGACCAGGCAAAACTAGCACCACATTGTGCCGTATTTGCAAAGTGACGCATGTAGGCCTATGCATGACCTTGTGAAGCCCTGTGCCACATCATACCTTTATCAGGTATGATGTACGCAGGGTGTGCGTTCCCACGCGACAAGGCCTCATAGGAGTGGCACAATGAAATCCCTCAGATTTCACTGCGACAATTGTAGGATGGCACTGCGTCATTACCTTACGCCTACCTGATGGCAGGCTTAAGGGTGACGCAGTGCCACAGGTATAGGCTGGTCCCATGCATTGCTGGATTTGTGTCATGCTTGTGACACGACTGCAGCAATGCGTGACTTTAGTGCAGACAGATACGTCAGGATTCCAGATGTATCTGTCATTACTTGCGTCATGGAGCGCTGTCCAGTGAATACAGTGCATCCGTGGTGTCGCAAGAAGGGCGTAGTGAAAAGTGTTGCAACGCTGTCTTGTCGTAGCGCTGCAACACTTTTCATGACTGAGGCTCAGGAATGCGCACTATCTTATTGATGGTGCGCATTCCTGCCCTGTAGTTTTGTCGCAGGGCAGTGCAGCAACATTGCAGAGGTTAGCAACAGCTTGTACATACGGCGATAAAAATATCGCTGCAAAACTGTCGGAAAAGTGCAGCTAAAGCGGCGTTAACTCCTTGTACATATGCCCCAAAGTTCTCCAGGTATCTTCACTGTGATGTCCTTTATGTTTGAGTTTTCTTCTTGCACAAATTCAAGCAGATCATCTCAGGCATACTCAGCACAACTGTGTGTTAGACACCAGATAAGTGGACCTAGATTTCTCAACATACATTTCAGTTCTCAATGACGGCAATACCAATACTCGTTGTGCCATGTTGGCATGCCATCAAATGAATCAAGTTGTACTCCACGTTTTTGTCCTTCCCATGAGCTTTGTCAAATACTTCTTTTGCAGACAGATTTTGAAGATTAACTCCTGTCTTTAGTATATGGTTAGCAGCACATGAAAGATCAGACAAATTACTCTCAAATAGAAGATGCAATATGTAGGGAATGTACTGACGAAATCTTGGATCCTCTGAGTATAATCTGGTTGACCGGTATTCAGCTGCTGGTATTTGCGCAGAGGCGGTCATCAAACTAGCCACCAAACAGCGAGCTTCTAAACTTTTCTCCCACAAACTCATGGGAGCTCCTTTTGCTTGCTTCATTTGTAAGAGATCAATGGCATCACCGATGACTTCTTTTGAATGAAGAGGATGGATACTGTAGTGTTCGTAAATCTCTTCTGATCTGGATCGATCCACTTTTTCAATCTATCCACTTGATGGGGATGTTTCATTCTCTACATATGGCACATCTCGTACAACATAATTTGTATAATAAAAAATATTTTGCACCAGGTATAATGTTGTTATTTTAACTTTACTAGTGTCAGGACACCAAACACTCTTACCTGTAAGGTGCTTGGCTGTGTTTCGCAGAGACGCTATGAGCCAACTTCCTAGAACCCTATGTCACAACCTGAATTCAGAATATACTTAAGGCTACAAAATAGGACTCAGGGAGGAGGGCCTGGTACTGGACGCTGGCGATGTCCTGTTGTCGACCTGCGAGGCAACAATACATATGTGTAAGAGTTTGACTTCTAGTTGTCTTGTTAGCTAACAACTAATCCCTCTAGCCTTCTTCCCAGGAAACGCTAAAGAAGCCTTCCTACCTGCGATCTTTAGGAGTTAGGTGTAGCGTCCAGTAATCTTGTGATGGTGGTGATAGTGGTGTTGATGAGTAGTCAGTCTTAGGGTGATGTCAGGGTAATAGTTGTCTCGTCTCCTTGAGCGGTAGAGAATTGTGCTGTTTACCTGGAACATGAAAACATATGAATAAGTTACTAATTCCTCTGACTATAGGTTCACAAACATGAATAGTGCACTGCCACTTTCACTTACTCTTTTCTGACCCCCACTGTCTGCATGCCATCACTTGATTCTAAAATGAAATAATTATTTACACAACAATGTGCACAAAACACAATAACTTTCTAAATATAAAAGTCCTTCGTTTTTCTTTGATTTCTTCCAAGCTTTGTTGCAAGAAAAGTTCCAAAAATTGTTCTTCAATGCTGCTAAATTTAAAGTCCCATTCTGTACTGTCTTGCGATGGGCGCCAGAAAATAGGAATGTTCACTTAGCTTTGTTTTGTCTTTTCCTTCCTCAGGTGTTCTCTGCGAAGCCGCGCCGCAACTCTGAAGCCCAGCAAGCAAGAAGAAGCTCCGGCGGGAAACAGGTGAGTAGACAGCTGTTCCTCGAACGAATCCGGAAGGCTAAGCGATTTCCAGAAGTCGGGTGTGGCATTATATACCCATGCCACACCCATGCCTGCTACGTTGCGCGTGATGTAACGTAACGCGCGTCACTTTTCCGATCCCGATAAGGAATCGGATCGGGTCTCTTCACCGGCGCTGAAAGCAGAGTGTTTTCTGCTCAGCGCGAGTTCCATGCTGATCCTCTCTCTGTCTCTGAAGGCGCTGGAGACAGTGCCGCGATTCAGTCCATGTGCTAGAGGCAAGAACCTCATATACTGTGATACACCCCAAGACTAAAAACATACACAACAACACAGTGGTTTACAGTCAACACTACATTCGGCACATTCACAGATAAATACGGAGTGCTGGTTGGCACGGGACAGGGGTGGGTTTCAATTGGGAATCGAACGTTTTGGTACTCTTGTACATAGGTGTGGAGTCGCTTCACAGAAGGGTAGTGTAGTGTTTTATGCGGAGTGTGGAGTGAAGGGGCGGGAATCATGACAACTAGCATCCATCAACCCTTGCCAGATTTTTTATTCTTTGCAGGCACACCATTTACAAAATGATAACTGTATCATGATCCTCTCTGTGTATCAACAGTTTCAATATTCTGTTTAAAATCTAAAGGCAAGTAGACAATTCTTCCTTTAAGGCCTCTCTGAAGGTCAGTTATTGGCAGGTTCCCTGTCTTAGGCTCCATACGAACCATAGCCTGAAATGGATGTACACATTGTACGAGAATGGATTCATAAACATTCAAATCTTGTAGTTGTTCTGGAATAGATACTAATTCTAAATTGTTATGTACTGCTCTAGCTGGCATCTTGTTTTCCTCAAACTTATCATAGCAATACTTATATTTAACTTCCCGTGTGGACAACTGAAAGTGTCCCTCTACAAATAAATAAACAGCAAATTCTTGCCACTTATCTCTATTCTCCTGTTCAGTTTTTGAGAATACAACTACATTGTAAGTTTGGCATTTGTAGTGAGTGTGTCGACAACAAATACAAACACAGTCTGGTTTCTCTGAAGAAATGGTGTTAAACTTATCAATCTGTTGTGTAAAGTTATCAATAGTAATACCTGTGTTCTGTTCTTCTACACTTGCACATACCAACTCCTCATTTCCCCTAGAGTCCTCTTCAGGACCAAAGCAACGAAAGTGTACATCTTCACAAACCTTTTCAACCTCTGCTACCTTACCATGCAAAAGAGCGCTATACATTTCTCCCAAACATAAGGCAGGAGTTTTGACACAGTAAATTATCCAAATTAACTTTTGCATTCTAGAGTGGTGAACAGCTAACATTCTGAAATAATGAAAGGTGCTTTGGCACACTTTCTTTGACAGACATGTTAGTGAATGTCCTTGTACACTGGTATACTTTCTTACTTTACATGGACCTAATCTTTGGAAAGCCACAATTTTCTGTTTCACACTTCTGCTTGGAAACTTACATAGGAAAGTTGTCAATATATCAATTGATTCCTGTTGAATACTGCAAATAATGCTACAGTTCCATTCATATACAGGAGCCTGTCTATGCCTTCCCCTTACCTCTTCAGATATCACTTCATCAACATTCCTAGGTACCATCTCCTCTTTTGGAATGGCACTTCCATCCTTCACCTCATAACATTGAACAGTTGTTTCAACTGCATGCACTAATGTGTTCTCTTGCAAGTAGCTTTCTTCATTAAAGAATGCTTCACTAGTTTTTTCTTTTGGCTTTTCTTCTCATAGTCAACACTGTTTTATCCAGTGTTCTCATTCTGCTCATAATCAAAATAAATAGCTACTTCTTCATGGCAAATGCCTTATAAACTACATCCTCAACACATTGTTTCACTGCATGTATGAGATTCTGAGTTACCCTACTACGGAACATTCTGACTTTAATTTCTTTAAACTGCCTTTGTCTCCTTGTTAAACAATCTCCTTTCTTATATGATTTATTAGTCTTTCTGGCACCTAGTTTTTCCCTTTCGTAGCTGATTTGAGAGTTCCAATTTATTAACTTGGTTTTGCTCAGTTTGTAGCTTTCCACATTTTATTTTAAGAAACTACTTGGTGTTCTTACCAGCAGCTCTTTTCTCTTTAACCACATTGTCCACATTCTGTCCCTTTTCTTTCTGTGTTGCAAGGACACAGTAGCATTTCCTCTGTTTCTTTATTCTTTGTGTTTGATTTGGCATTTTAAGAATCTGTTTTTAAGTAGTACGCTGCCAAAACAAAAATACATATATTTCGCTTTTTATTATGTAATATAAAATTACATAATTTACCCATTCAATTTCCTATACAAATGCTTAAGCCCTACCTTAAGATTTACTTATATGTAGCAGAAAACTACTTTAAGACCTGACAAAGGCTTTTAAATGTTAAGTCAGCATAGCAGTAAAATTACACACACAGGCTCTCTAGTAGTAGGCCTGAGAGACATGTAAACAGCTACTTGTTTGGATGGGCGACTTGTTGTCTCATGGCTTGAATACAAATCTGAGTGACTATATCAGTCCCTGTATAGGTTTGTGAGTATTTGTGTAAGTAAGAATGTCAGTATAAGAGTGGCTTTCTTAGTAACACTATGAGTATGTTAATCGACATGACACTAGCTGTGTGGATAGGTAACTGGCTGTGTTACTTAGTATCAGAGTAGTTAACTGTGTCTACAACTAGCTCCATTAATGCTGGATACATAAGAGCTGTATGTGTGTGTGAGTGAATGTTTAAGTGCCTCTGTCACTGTCTGACTGGGTGTATTAGTGTCTAAATACCTTTACACTTATGTATGTGAGTTTCTGGTATGGGTGGGAGACTGGATCGATAGGTAGACATATGGGTATGAAACTGTGCATGTAACTTAATCAAACTTCAAACAATATGTCTTATCTTTTAAGCTCTCTGCCCTATAGCCTACCTACAACATATCTCTGAAAGTGATTTATTAGTATTATATTTCAACTACATTTGAATCCTATGATAGAACTGAATTAGAAAATTGTTTTTTCATAATACATGCTGGACCCAATTCACAAACGTAAACTGAGACGAAAGTCTAACTTTACAACGTTCAGTATTTACAAAGGGCATTTTTTGTGTTTTAAAGCTATACTTTTGTCTCAGTTAAACTCAAGTTTTGGTCTTAAGTTTACCTGAATGCTTTCAGTTAAACTTAAGGCCAAAACTTAAGGATTAGCACAGTGCCATCCATGCCAAGCTAGAAAGGGACAAAGTGTTTTCATTCCAGGTTGGCATCGGATGGATTTTACCAATCCAAAACTATAATACTATGCCTGGAGTGGTTTACGGCTTTTATCATTTTACAGTTTGGCGGAGATGGTACTGTGCTAATCTATTCTTAAAGACTTTGCTGTAGAAATGTCAAAAGACTTTGTCCCTTTCTAGCTTGGAGTGCATGGCACTGTGCTAATCCTATGCTTAAATGCTTTGCTAGAAAAACAGACATTTGAGGTGAGCAGATTCAGAGTGTCGCTGGTGTTGTAGGGTACTCTATACAGGCGCTGCTCTCCACCAAAACTTGGGAACTACCCAGAGTTCTCTGTTTCTTTTTTGAATAAATTATTCAGCACTCTAACCCTGAAAGGGTATTGCATCTCCAAGCGCCTCAAAAATGTGGCAGTTTTCATTTCCCCAATAAAGAAAAAGAGTGGCACTCCTTGTACATGGATCCTTAAGTTGGTTTAATGCAGGACACAAGCAAAGGTAAACGTGTTTCGGTTGTCAGCATACAACTTTGTTCATGAAATGTTGTTCAGTGTATGTATTTACCTAGTGCTCAAGTGTATAATGCAAAATGCCATGATTAGACAACACTCATTGTGGGAAACATGTATAATAACAATTAATCTACACGATTATCAGCCTTCATGAGTCCTTTTCTCAAATCCCGGACCAGAGGATGCATACAAAATTAGTAATCAGAGTATCGGCTGAGCTTAGGATCTAGCATATGTGCGTAATCCTAAAATTACATTTGTTTTCAATGTGTCCCTGCTATCATGGTCTCACTTTGAATCGCATTTCAGATTTATATAAATATTTTACACCGTTGGTGTGACGCGCTCCATCCAAATATGGAAAAAATCTGATCACTTTTCTCAAGTGTGAAAATCCAACCGATACTCCATATTCTTAAATGTGAATAAATCCTAATAGTACTATCCCCAGTGGGCCCCAGGCCAGGAAGGACTTATGTATCAGGTTCCAGAATGATATCTGATACAGAGGGCATCGGTGATTTTGAAAACCCGTGTACAAACAGTGCACATAATCAGTGATAATGTATAAGATGTATGAACTAAAATCCTTCTTTTCAATAGACATCATACAATTAGAGGTGTATGTATTGGGTACAAAGGAAAGTGTTGGCAGGTTAAGCTGGCATTATTATAGGCATGTGTGCTTCTCCTCATCCATGTTGAGGCCGTTTCCTTACTGTCTATCTCCAAAATGAGGTGTGTTTCTAACTCGCTGAGCTCTTTCTCCCTCTCTCCCCCTCTTTTGTTTTTAGGGATCGGGCTAGGCAACTATATCTCAGCTTAGTGGAGTCACTATTATGACATTTCTCAAAGTGTCTTGCAATTGGGTAGCTTTGATCATTGTTGTTGATTGCTCTGATGTGTTGGAGTATACGTTTGTGTGCCTCTGTAGTGGTACTATATATATACAATTTTGGGCATGGGCGTTTTTAGCGCATAGACAACATAGTTGCTCTTACATATTAGATTGCCCCTCATTTTTATGACTTTGTTGAACAAAGATTGAATCTGGGACATATTCTCTTCATCCTTGCAGGCTTTGCACTTTGAACATTTGTGGAAGCCTTCTCTGGATGTATGCTATGTTTTCTTCTCTGGTCTGGCTTACAAGTTACCTTTGACTAGATGATCCCTCAATGATTTAGATTTCCTATATGTTATCCTGGGGTGACTAGTTATGGTCTGGCCTATAACCGGGTCCTCTCTAATGAAATGCTGGTGTTTCTGTAAGGCATGATGGACCTTTTGATATTCTGAGTTCTAGGTAGTGATAAATCTGTGTATCTGAAACCCTGTGTTTTTCTTGGGTCTTCTCTAGTCGAAAAGGGCAGTCTCCCTTTTTAATGCCTTTGCTCTTACAAATGCTGCTTTCAATATATTGTCTGAGTATTCCATCTGCTCAAAGCGTGCTGTCATTTGTGCTTCTACCTTGAACTCTTCATCAGTACTGCATACACTTCTAGCTTTGTATAACTTCCTGAAGGGGATGCTTTTGATCAATGGGGCAGGATGAAAGCTACTACATGGAGGATTGTTTTTCCTGTTGTGAGCTTCCTATATATAGTGGTTTCCAATTTCTCCCCTTCTACTCAAATCAGAACATCTAAAAACTCAATAGTGGTGTTGCTAGTTTTGCCTGTGAGTTTTAAGTTGAAATCATTGTTGTTAATCTCTGATATAAATGGATTGGCCTCCCTCTCCATGCCCTTCCATAGCACGAATAGGGCATCAATAAATCTTATCCACAGGGCAATGTTGTCTGACCAGTGTGCCATAGTACTGCCCCCCAGCCTGCTCCTCCCACCAACCTATATTCAAATTAGCATAGCTGGGGGCAAAGTAGGTGCCCATAGCTGTTCCTTTCAATTGTTGAAAAATCTCACCATTAAATAAAAACATATTCTTACTCAGACACCACTCCATCATTTCAACTATCATTTTGTTATGCTGTGTGAACTTGATGTGTCTTATTCTTAAATAATGCTGTGTGGCTGCCAAACATGTGGTGTCAAATGCTAGTGTATAAGGTAGATACATCAAGGGTCATCAAAAGCATGTCATTCTCCAACCTCACATCAGAAATTTGACGCAAAATTTCTACAGTATCCCTAATGTACGAAGGTAGTGCGACTACTATAGGGTTCAGAAAGAAATCAATGTATTTTGATACATTTTCAAACAGACTATTTTGCACAGAAATAATTGGTCTCCCCAGTGGTGTTACACTGTTTTATGTATTTCAGTATTAAATAAAATACTGGTAGTTTGTGGTAGTCTTGTTCCAGAAAGCTGTACTCGTCCCAGCTTAAAATTTCTTGATCTCTCCAGACGCTTAATCTGTTGCTAAATTCGTCTTTCACTTGCAAATTTTCTTCCATTGTGATGCGCTTGTAGCATTCTTTATCATTCAATTGCAGATATGCTTCTTTCAGGTTAAGTTTTTTGCCCCACAGTACAATGTTACCCCCTTGTCTGAGGATTTCACTATCACATGGTCTAATTTCTTAGGTTTATCTATCGTGGCAATGAAAGTCTTTTTTTGTTGTTTCTGAATCTTGTCTTTTGATTCGACAGGAGATTTAGGTGCCATAGTTCATTAACTTATTCTCTGAAAATGTATCTATGTTGTCCTTTGCCATCTGAGGAATGTATCTTGATTTGGGTCGATTAGGGGTGCCCCTTCTGTCATGGCCAGTTATTTTTCCAATTGTAGTGCTAGAGGTTCCAGGGGTGTATCCGGGTTGCCTTCTCCCTCTAGTTCAAGGAGTTCCTCTAAAAGTTCTACATCAGATGCCTAAAAAATGGTGGTACTTTGTTCTCCAAATTTTTATTTTACATATATGTCTGAAAAAAATTATATATATATATATGAATGTGTTTGTCATCATGCGTCCTTACTCAGCCTCTCAAACAAATTTCAACCCAAAATGGAGCTGGTATCAGCGGTATTGGCAATCTACAAGTCAAAGATCTTACTACTATCCAAGTGTTGCAGTCTCTAGCCAATAATGGACTCGATGATTCTATTGGTGAACAGGGATCAGTAGATGATATTTACATGGGTGTGGCTGCATCTAGTCCATTTCGTCCTCCTTCTTCCTTCTATCCCCTTATGCCCAAAGACTCCATTGATGTTTTCAGCGACATGGTTATTGACAAATTGAAAGATCTGAACAGTTCTATCAATTCGAAAACCCGTCATCAAAATTATCGTTCTAAATGCTATTGGACTCTAATGGAAAAACAACAAAACAATAACGAGGTAATAGTTAGCAGTGCTGATAAGGGAGGCAACATTGTCTTATGGCCTAGGACAGAATATCTGGCTGAAGCTCAACGCCACCTTTCAGACTCTAGCTGTTATTGCAAAGTCCCACGTCAACAATTGAACGTAGTCAAGGAAGCCGTATTCAAACATCTCCAGCAATGGAAAAGACAAGGCCTCTTGTCAAAAAATTAGTTTCTTTTCTTAAAGAATGACCACCCCATGACTCCTATTTTGTACTTCATTCCGAAGGTACACAAGGGCACATCTCCTGTGCCCGGCAGACCTATTATTTCAGCAAGGAACAACATCTTGGAAGCTATGTCCAAATATGTGGATTTTTTCCTACAAGAGCATATGATGCGATTGCCCTCCTTCATTCAGGATACAGGAGATTTCCTGAGAAAGATTAAGGAAGTCGAGTGGCAGCCCAACTATTTGTTAATCTCCATGGACATAGCTTCCTTGTATACAAGTATTCACCACACTGATGGTCTTGTGGCTGTACAGTATTTTCTAAATGATCGAGCTCTGTGTTTACATGATCATAATTGCATGCTTCTTGCCATGATTGAAATGTGTTTAAACAACAATCTGTTCCTCTTCAACAAGGTTTTGTATCACCAACTAAGGAGAGTGGCCATGGGGGCGTGCTTCTCTCCCAGCTATGCCTGTCTTTTGGTTGGCTGGTGGGAGGAGCACGTCCTCAGGACACTGCACAAAGCAATTTGGGACACCCATATCAGATATTACTGCAGATACATCGATGATGTTTTTTTGGTATGGGATGGCACCCGGGAGCAAGCATTGCAATTTGTAACATCAATTAATGATAACAGGCTCAATCTCAACTTTACAGCGTCCATTAGTGATCAGAGGGTTGAATTCCTAGATGTGGAAGTGTTTGTTAGGAACATTTGCATACAAACTAAACTACACAGAAAAAGTACCACAGGGAACTCAACCCTCCATGCCTCTAGCCAGCATCCCCAACATCTAATACGCAGCATACCATATGGTGAATTCCTACGTATACGGCGTATTTGCAGTCTCGAATCGGATTTGTTTGAGTGTCAACTTGATGCTTTTAATCGCTTTCTCAGGCGTGGTTACAAACACAGTGTTCTAAAATTGGCTTTGGACAAAGCCAATAGTCAGACTCGAGACATGTGTTTAGCACCCAAAAATAAATTGTCTTTGGACTCTGTTACTCGACCCACCTTTGATGAGAATAGTGCAGATAACCCACCTATCAGACTAATTACAACCTATAGCAAACAACAACAACAAATCCATAGGATCATAAATGCCCAATGGCCTATCGTCCTAACGGATTTGACTTTAAAAACTTTGTTGCCACCTGCCCCTGCTATAACATTTAGAAGAGCGCCCTCCATGAGGGATGCCCTTGTTAAATCCAGCCCAGAATTAACATCCAGAACTACTTGGCTGTCCAAATCAGGTTTTTATAAATGTACATCATGCAGAGCCTGTAAATTTGGTGCCAACCTCACTGAATATATGACAGCTTTCAGTATCATTCCGGTCCCTATTAAAGAGCATTTCACCTGTCTGACCGAATTTGCTGTGTACTTGTTAGAATGTACCTGCCATCTGAAATATATTGGCAGCACCAAACTGGCTGTGCACAATAGAATTCTGCAGCACTTGCGGGCCATCATCAATTCAGATCCCAATTATCCAGTGGCGCGCCATTTTAAAGCAGTGCATCAGAACAAAATTGACGATCTGAAATACTCAGTACTTGGGGCAGTTCCTGTGTCTATGCGAGGTGGCCACAGAGAGAGGAAGCTGCGACAGCTTGAGTCTTTTTTTATCATGACTCTCGACACAAAGATGCCTAATGGGCTTAACACAAGCGAAGACCTACATAACTTTTTATAGCACTTTTAGCTTTAGTAGGTCTCTCTTGTATCTGGTAGTATGTGTTTTAGCCCGGGCGCCTTTAAGATCAAGTGTCTCTTCCTCCAGATCGTTGAGTGTCTTACATATGTATATTTATATATTTGTGTCTGGAATTTTTTTTGCTATTTCCGTACTGTTATTTCTGTATTCTCTATATTAGCTTTTTCTATTTATGATTGAATGTTTTAGGCTTATCAATATTTCCGCTCAGGCTTTATTACAATTCAGCACTTGCACTTTCAGTACAACTTGTTGGTTGTATGTGTTTGTCATCATGCGTCCTTACTCAGCCTCTCCTACATTTTGTGTACACTTGTAGGTTTCTGGGTTTGCTTTTTGCACTTGCACAGTTTGCACACAGTTTGGATGTACATTGCAAAATTAATTGGTCTGTCAGTTTTTTGGTACTTATAGAGTGTACAGCCATTATAATTTTATGATCAATATGCTTATTTCTTGCCCATTCTACATATTGGATATAACGGTACTTGAAGTAGGGGAGTGTTTTGTAAATTGGAATTATTTACCTGTACTTGTTGCACTTGCACTTTATCTGTTCAGTGATATTTTGCACTTTGCAAATACTGTACATATGTTTTATAATGATATTTTATCTTGTATATACAGGTTTTACAGATCTCCTCTATATATCATTTTTAGTACCAGTGTTTTCAAATGTTTTAACTATGGGCGAAGCTTTTTATAATAGCTATTGTTGTTTTTTACATAAAAAACACATAAGATTTGGTCTTATCAATTGCTATTTATATTGCACTCTATATATGTATCTGTTCTGGTCAGTGGCCATTGATTGTGAAATTGTCTTCCCTATTGTAGTCTGTTTTTTATGTCCCCACACTATCACCTGACCAATCTTATGTTTTTGATTGGATACACATTGAATATTTACTGTGATTCGTCACCGGAGCGTCATGTGAGCAAGATCGCTGTTAGTGATCGAAACGCGTCTGGGCGGACACTGGTCCGATACACTTTGTGGTGTCTATGATGGAATAAAATCTGCGATAAATCTCTTGGAGTGCTGGCGTGGTCCGTACCTGTGCTGTGGATACCCTTCTTGGTAGTAAGGGTAACAGGACTGTTCTTTTGAATATATATATATATATATATATATATATTCACTGAAAAAACCATAGGTTTCAGGGACGTTATAGTTACAAATTAGCATTTAAAAAACCTTTGAAATTCACTGAAAAAACCATAGGTTTTAGGGACAGTTATAGTTAGTTGGACATTGCACTCGTACAAAACCCGTGAAATTCCCCGTTATAGTTAGTCCAGCTAACTATAACTCGCGCCCCCGCAATGCACTGCTGATGACGTCACATATTACATCACTCATGACATGGTCAGTGACATCACTGATGACATCACTGATGACATCTCAAATGACATCACTGATGACATCACTGATGACATCATCCAGTGACTGTGTGTTTCTGTAAAGTTTAAATATTTTTAATATATATAGGAACAGACGTATTGAAGAATGAATGGGTGTGTAAGTGTCTGTATGGATGATTTAGTAGGTGCGTGACTGACTGTATAAGTGAGTGATTTAAGGTATCTTACTGAATGCATGGGTTAGTGACTAAACTGGGTGAATGTCTGTATCCGTCTGTCTGTTGCTGTGTAAGTGGCTGCATGTGTTTGTGAATAGCTACATGAGTGTCTATATGAGTTATTTAATGCTTGTGTGAGTATCTGTATGGGTGCCTGAGTGTTTGTGTGGGAGGGGTGTGTGCGACTCTGTGCATAGATGTGTGAGTGGGTGATTCACTGGGTGGATGCTTTCAAGAGTGCATCTGTGATAGACTGTATGGGTGGGTAAGTGTGTGTAAGAGTGTGTTAGTGAGTGAATGTATGTCCCAGTGGTACATGTGTGAGTAACTACATATGTGAAAGGCAGTATATATGTGTGTTGGAGTATATAAATAGCTATAAGCGAGAGTGAGTGATTGTGATAGTGGCTGTATGGATGAGTGTGTGCTTGTATCAGTGATTGTATAAGAGCGTAAGAATGTGCTAGTATTTGTATGAGTAAGTGAGCTGGTGTGTGTATAACTGTATAGGTGAGTAAATGGTAGTGTGTTAAATTATTTGCATGACTGACTAGGTGTGTGAGTACCTCTATGGATGAGTGGCGGTGTTTGAGTGTCTATATAGGAGTATGAGTGCATATGATAGTCCTGTACTGAGTGACCGTAAGTATGAGGGACTGTACGGGTGAGTGAGTGGATGTGTGCGTAGCCCTCAGAATCAGTGAGTTGGTATGTAGTTATTGGTGTTGGAGTGTCTATGGTTTTGCGAATGGCAGTCTGTAATTTAGAGTGGGTGTATCAAAGGTTATATTAGGGTGTGAGAAGATGCATGAAATTATCACGTGGATGATGTCATCAGTGATGTCATTTGAGATGTCATCAGTGATGTCATCAGTGATGTCACTGACCATGTCATGAGTGATGTAATATGTGACGTCATCAGCAGTGCATTATGGGGCGCGAGTTATAGTTAGCTGGACTAACTATAACGGGGGAATTTCACGGGTTTTGTACGAGTGCAATGTCCAACTAACTATAACTGTCCCTAAAACCTATGGTTTTTTCAGTGAATTTCAAAGGTTTTTTAAATGCTAATTTGTAACTATAACGTCCCTGAAACCTATGGTTTTTTCAGTGAATTTCAAAGGTTTTTTAAATGCTAATTTGTAACTATAACATGTCTGAAACCTACGGTTTTTTCAGTGAATTTCAAAGGTTTTGTAAATGACAATTTTTAAATGTATTAATTGTTATATAAATTTTTTTCATACTAATTTACTACATTTTCAGAAACAATTTTTTTTTACATATTTTATTTTTTAAATTACATTGTAATTACATTATACATTACATTACAAAAATACTTTCTCAGAATGAATTACTTTAGTTTAAATACTTTGCACATAGGCAATAGACTTTTAAGTACAGTAGTTACAGTTGTTGCAATGGGCAACACATTTTCAAACACAATGCAACATTCAGCTCAATGTGAATTTCTAGTTCAATGCAATTAGTTACTTTATGGATTACTTTTCTAACCACAGGACTGGATCCTAGATTCAGTCCTGGAACATCTCCTGTAAACAGTTGAGTAAAAGCGTTTTGGTTACAGTCGTGATTTTTAAGGAATATTATTGTACTTTAAAAGTTGACACTTAGAAACTTTTTCTCATAGAATCACCAATGTTATCCTATGGAAGGAAATTCACTTAGCAGGTAAAAACTGTTATCATTACTTTTTCTTACTCAGTGTTGCATCCTGGATCCAGCACTGGTGCATCTCCTGTAAACAGTCGAAAGAATGTGTTTAAGTCATACAGGCGATTTTTTAGGAATATTTGTAGTTTGTGAAAATCGACACTTTGAAACTTTTCTGCTGAAAACCACACAATGGATTCCTATGGAAGAAAATATAAGTTACTGGTAAGTACGGTTAAAATTACTTTTCAGGGTCAGTGCTGGGCTAAAAGATGCAGCACTGGGTTCTCTCCTGATAACAGGTGAGTAAATTGGAATTCGTACTTTGGTTAATTTTAGAGGAATATTATAAAGTTCCAAAACTCCACACTTAGAAGAATTTCCAAGTGAAACCAGTCAATGTTAGCCTATGAAGGAAATTCAAGTTACTGGTAAGTACGGTTAAAATTACTTTTCAGGATTAGTACTGGGCTGAAAGATGCAGCACTGAGGTCTCTCCTGATAACAGGTGAGTAAATCGGAATTCGTATTTCGGCTGATTTTAGAGGAATATTTTAAAGTTCCAAAACTCCACACTTAGAAGAATTTCCAAGTGAAACCAGTCAATGTTAGCCTATGGAAGGAAATTCAAGTTACTGGTAAGTACGGTTAAAATTAGTTTTAAGGACCAGTACTGGGCTGAAAGATACAGCACTGAGGTCTCTCCTTATAACAGGTGAGTAAATCGGAATTCGTATTTCGGCTGATTTTAGAGGAATATTTGTATGTTTCAAAAATCAACACTTAGAAACTTTATCAACAAAAAGCAGGCAATGATATCCTATGGAAGGAAATTCAAGTTACTGGTAAGTACGGTTAAAATTACTTTTCAGGACCAGTACTGGGCTGAAAGATGCAGCACTGAGGTCTCTCCTTATAACAGGTGAGTAAATAGGAATTCGTATTTCGGATGATTTTAGAAGAATATTTGCACAATGGTGAAGGGAGGGGGCGGGGCCTGAGGTGACATCTGTGCAAACGCGCCCCGTGGCGCGTTTTAAGTTGGGGGATTAAGTCCCCTTGAATCCTGAGGGTCCCTAGGGGCCAACTAGCCCACCAGGAACCTCCAATATGCGCCAGGGGCTGCGTTGCAGAGACGTGTAGAGAGGCCACACCCCTTTTACACCTCTCTGCAACGCAGCTCTGTGGCGCTTTCTGGATGTACCTGTTGGGCTAGTTGGCCCCCAGGGACCCTCAGGATTGAAGGGGATTTAATTCCCCATCTTAAAACGCGCCACGGGGCCTGTTTGCACACATGTCACCTGAAGCCCCGCCCCTCCCTTCACCACTGTGCAAACGCGCCCGTGGCGCCTTTTAAGTTGGGGAATTAAGTCCCCTTGAATCCTGAGGGTCCCCGGAGTCCAACTAGCCCACCATATACCTCCAAAAGCGCCACAGAGCTGCGTTGCAGAGAGGTGTAAAGGGGCGTGGCCTCTGTACACCTCTCTGCAAGGCAGCCCCCTGGCGCATACTGGAGGTTCCTGGTGGGCTAGTTGGCCCCCAGGGACCCCCAGTATTCAAGGGGAATTGTTCTCCCTCTGCAAACGTGCCAGGGGGCGCGTTTGCAGAGTGGTGAAGGAAGGGGCGGGGCCTGCGGGCCCGATCGTTTAAAAAAAAAAAAAAATGTTTTGTCCCCTGAAGGGGGGCTGTGTGGCCCCCCCTTCCTTTTTTCTGTTTTTGGGCCCTGGGGACCCCATCCCCCAGGGCCTTACCCCTTTTTTTAATTACAAATTAAAAAAACGGGAAGGGGGCCGCGTGGCCCCCTTCCCTGGGCCTGTATTGGCCCCGGGACCCCATCCCCCGGGGCATGGCCTCTATTTTTACTTTTATTCTTTTGAGGGGGCTGCGTGGCCCCCTCCTCTGGCCATTTTAAGGCCCCAGGGACCCCATCCCCGGGGCCGGCCATACCCTTTTTTTTTTTTTTAAACATTTTTGTAAACTTTGGGGAGGGGGCCGCGTGGCCCCCCTCCCGGGCCACTACTTGCCCCGGGGACCCCATCCCCCGGGCCTGGCCCTCTCGTTGGGGACTGTGGGGGTCCCCAATCCCCCACAGTCCCGCCGGCTCCCGCGTCCCTTGGGAGCCGGCATTGCTTTCCACATGGGGAGCTGCTAAGATGCAGCTCCCCATGTGGAAAGCAATGTGCTTTGGATATTGGAAGAGAGAGCAGGTTTCCCTGCTCTCTCTTCCAATATCCAAAGCAGTTTGCTATGGCAGGACGGAGCCGCGAGGCTCCCGTCCTGCCATAGCAAACTACAGTGTCCCGGGGTAGGCACCCCGGGACACTGCAGGAGCCGGCCCTGGGGGTGGTGGTCCCCAGGGCCATCAAGGGCTCCAGGAGGGGCCGCGCGGCCCCACTCCCATTCAGTTCACAGCCCCGGGAGGTGGTGGTCCCCGGGCTCTGGGTCCGTAACGGACCCCCATATTTAAATGTTTAGTGCCCCGGGGAGGTGGCGGTCCCGGGCGTGTGGGGGCTGGAGCCCCCCACACAGGTTTTTTAATTTATAAAAAAAGCCCCGGGGAGGTGGTGGTCCTCGGGGCTGCGGGAGGGCTCAGAGCCCTCCCGCACCATTTTTAAAAAAGCCCCGGGGGTGGCGGTCCTCGGGGCTTGGGGGCCCTTGAGGCCCCCACACATTAAATTATCCCCCACCATGCCCCCAGGACTTGGGCCACCCGGGGCAAATACAATCGAAGCCCCGGAGACCGCGCTTCGATTTTTTTCGGCAGGATTCGCACCCCTGAGCGCATCCTGCCGATTTAAAAATTTATTTATTTTTGCCCAGGGGTCCTTGTGGGACCCCCTGAGGAAACCTAGGGGTCAGGGTGTTTCTACCCTGCTCCCTTTGTGCGCTTTGCGCACTTGTTTCTGTCCCTCGGTTCTACCGAGGGACAAAATGGCTGCCAACATTTCCTGAATCGGAATGTTGACAGCCAGCTGACAGCCAATTAACATGCAGCTCGTGATCGGGACGGTGCGCGCAGGGTGCGCTGAGGGTACGCGGACCCTACTCGGCCATAGATATATCTATCTTTTACTTTTGATTTTCTCAGCAACTACTGAACGGATTTACACCATTTAACAAAAAGGGTTCTTTCTGAACCAAGAACTACCTCTTTGCCAAATTTGGTGTAATTCCGTTCAGCAGTTCGGGCTGTAGCCGTGTCTAAAGTTTCCTATGGAAAATTGCATGGGGAAAACGCGTTTTGGGACCCCCGTTTTTTCTCGGCCCCTGCTTGACGAATCCCCCCCGAGACTTTCAGGGTAGGAGCGGACCGGAGCGGGCCATAAAGTTTGAAACTTTTGCGAAGATATGTCAACCGGCAAGAGAGTTATTTCAAATAGAATGTCGCGGATTTCCTATGGATAATAGGTTGTAACTATAACTATCTACTGGCGACCGCCGGTAGATAATATATATATATATATATATATATATATATATATATATATATATATATATATATAAAATTATTTATATATCTTTTTTCGCTGAAAAAAACAAACAGCACCGACTACTTTTTTTTAAAAGAGTTTTTGCCCTGGCGGGTCCTTCTGGGTCCCTCTTCCTAGGTGCCTAGGGTCAGGTCAGGGTATTTATACCCTGCCTCCTTCTCTTATTTTTTTATGTTTTCTTTGGGACTCAGCTCAAGCCGAGTCCCACGATGGCTGCCAACACTTCCTGGTTTGAAGTGTTGGCAGCCAATCAGATTTAAGCACGGGGACTGTCAGATCCTCGGAGGATCCACGTCCTTATATATACTATTAGAAATTTATTTTTATAACTCCACTACTACTGAACAGATTTATACCAAATAATGAAAAGTCACTTCCCTGGACAAACATCTACCTACCTGCCACATTTTGTGTAATTCCGTTATGCAGTTCGGGCTGTCGCCATGTCTAAAGGACCTATGGGAATTAACATGGAGAAAACGCGTTTTGGGACCCCCCTTTTACTCGGCCCCCGCTTCACGGATCACCTTGAAACTTTTAAGACAGCAGCTGAAGTGAGCGTTGTATTAGTTTTGAAAATGTCATTAGGATTCGTCAAGCGGCGCCAAAGTTATTGGTAAATAAGATTTGAAACACGAATTCCCGAGTGTGCTCCTGGTGTGTCGGCTGACACAATTCTGGTCTGCAGTTGTGCTTATAAATATATATATATACCTCTCTCACCTGGACGAGTTTTTGCTTTTTCCCCCCCTCCCCCCCCTCCCTCCTTCTTGTCTTTCTCCTCACCTCTGGTCACACTTTTTCTCATTGATAGACCTAGAGGAGGAAAACAGTATATACATATATATACACAAAAAAACACACAAAAAAGTGGTAGAAATGTTGTAAAATGGACAAAATAATCTTAAAAATTTTAGAGAGATTTTTGTTCAAATTTTCTTCTCTTCAGTTGTTTTTCTTTATCTTATCCTTGTCTTATTTTGAATTGTCTTTTTTTATAAAAGTGATGGCCAGATGTAAGAAACGGACCCATATGAAAATGCTAGAAGCAAAGAGTATATTAGACAGATATAGGAAACGCATTCTATTTAGCTTATTGAGGATATTAAGGCGGCCACCTTTTGATATGTTGATTTGTTTGGATCTTATTATGGAATAGATCATTTAGCCCATTTAGGGCTTTATTTCAATCAAGAATACACAAGAAATTTTGTATATGTCCACATTTAGGTTCTAATGGGATTTTAATAATGTTCATCAATATTTATTAATTATTGTATTATTTATTGATATGTATAGATAACCAATGGTATTTATTGTATTTATTGATATTTATGGTTATGTATAGATACTGATCGAATTTCATATAGTTATTAAACAAAACGTAGGACCTTAGAAGAGATACACATATAAATTATAGCATATGGGTTCTCTATGTATCCATTGTAAGATGGCCGCCACTGTTACCAGAAAATAATATGCTTTTTGGTAAGTCCGTTTTCTATTCGATTTTTGGCCACATGTTAACTATTTGAAAGGTATTTAAACTTTATGGACACATTGTCGTTTGACATTGATGAAGGCCGTCATGGCCGAAACGCGTTTGTTCAGCACAGGACTATAATAAAGTAACCTTTTAATTCTTACTCGAGTGTGCGCCACACTGTTTATGCAGAGTTTGGATGAATATATATATACGCTATTCCAGCCAGTTTCCAGGAAAGAATCAAAGCTACCGTAATCTTATGACCAAGCTTCAAAAAGAGAATGAAGTAATCATCAATAAGGCGGACAAGGGTGGCAACATTGTGCTGTGGCCACGCAACCAATACCTAGCAGAAGCAGAAAGACATTTATCGGATTCAACTTGCTACAAAATCTCCAGCCACAAAGAGGTCGCTAGCAGTAATAAAGACCTAAAGAAACATCTCAATGGATTTAGAGCACAGGGAGTCATTAGCAAGGATGAATTGTCTTTTCTGCATGCTGAGTTTCCAGTAACACCTATCCTATACTTTCTGCCTAAGATACACAAAGGTACTGTTCCTATACCAGGACGCCCAATTATATCAGCCCGAAAAATATATGTGAAAATATCTCAAGGTATGTTGACTATTTCTTACAGGGCCTGGTCTCCAGTCTGCCAACTTATCTCAGGGATACTAGTGATTTCCTGCTGAAAATCAAAGACATTCCTTGGAGTCATGACTACATTTTTATGTCACTAGACATTACGTCGCTGTATACTAGTATTAGTCATAGTGACGGCATTGCAGCTTGTAAATATTTTTTGGACAAAAAACCGATCAATTGCTACAAACATAACAAACTTTTGCTCTTCCTCATTGAATGGTGCCTATGCCACAATTACTTCTTATTTAACAACAAAGTCTACAACAGTTAAGGGGAGTGGCTATGGGGTCTTGCTTTTCGCCAAGTTATGCTTGCCTACATGTGGGAGCCTGGGAGGAGGAGACACTTAGAGGTCAGTTATGTGAAACATGGAACAACAATGTCATAACTTGGCTAAGATATATAGATGATGTCTTTGTGATTTGGAAGGTTGATGCGACCAGCGCTAAGTCCTTTATTGATGATATTAATTCTAATATTTTGAACTTAGAATTCAATGCCACCATCAGTGCGACATCCGTTGAGTTTCTGGATGTAGAAATATATGTGAGAGAGCAAAAAATTAACTCAAAACTACATAGAAAGCCTACAGCAGGGAACTCTACACTCCACGCGGCCAGCTTTCATCCCAAGCATCTCATTGCCAGCATCCCCTATGGGGAAATGCTGCGCATACGCAGGATCTGTAGCTCACCATCAGATCTAGCAATATGGCAGGAAGAGTCATTCCAACGTTTCAAACTAAGAGGTTATTCCATAGCCAACATTAAAAAAGCTATGAACAGGGCCAATCAGATCCCAAGGGAAGACCTACTCAAAGACACCCGAGTGGATGACACAAACACTAGTATCCCCAGTCCAGAGCCTTTACATACAGTCACAACCAGATTCATCACGGCATATAACACTGAAGCCCGCAACATCAGAGCAGTGATAAACAAGCACTGGGGCATCATCAAATCTGATCCCATATTAGGCCCAGTAGTGTCAAATCAACCAGACATCACATACAAACGAGCACCATCTATGCATGATGCCCTTGTGAAAAACAGTCCAGAAATCATCTCCAAGAGTAACTGGTTATCTGATATCAAGGGATTCAAAAATGCAACAGTTGCAGGGCTTGCAAATTTGGCAGAAGCATCACCCAGGTAGATTCAGTATTTAGGAAACATCCCTTCATCATAAGGCATCGCCTCACATGCAAAACTGAGTTTGCAGTTTACCTACTTGTCTGTTCATGTAACCTATGGTACATTGGAAGTACAAAGCTACCGGTGCACCAGCGCATCTTACAACATCTTAGGGCCATAGTTAACAATGATTCTACTTACCCTGTAGCAAGGCACTTTAGTGACAAGCACAGCAACAACTTGGCCCATTTACAGTACTCGGTCATTGATTGCATACCTATGCTAGTGAGGGGTGGAAATCGGGAAAAACTCCTTAGACAGCTAGAGAGCAAACACATCATCGAGTTCAACACCAAGGCCCCATCTGGGTTAAACTTGAGTGAAGATTTGCATAACTTCCTATGATTTCTTACTGTATGAACAGGCTATACGTATACACATCGATGACACATAGATTTGTTACCAATGCCCCACTGATTCTGCTATGTTTAGTTCCACCACAATATTTATGGCACACTAGGTGCTTTAGCAAACCATTTATTAGATAGATAATGGGTATCAATGGCGTGGAGAAGTGTGCCTCAATGGTTAGAGCGGCAGACCCTGATGCAGAGATCTGGCCCGGGACCAGGGTTCAATTCCCGCCTCGGCGGGTCTTGGGCTCAATTTCCTCGGACCTGATAATTCTCGCCTCGGTGCCTATTCTAATCATGGGTCCCACTCTGCAACTCTGGGCAATAGCTTGCTTAATCTCCACAACGGCCCCAACAGTGCTGGGATGCCTGGCTTCACCCTGGGGGTGCCCAGGAGTGGACATTTCACAGGGAAAAGCCAGGAAGGGTTCCACAGCGGTATGCGTACAGCGCCTGGACACCCCTTTGGGGGTTTGGGTGCGCTTTACAAGTACAAATTTCATTTCATTTCATTTCAATATGTTCTCGCCACGACTATCTGCTTATAAACTATTTATTTGCACAATATCTAGGTTGAAATCGCATATATGCTTATTTTAGCAATTTGCGGGCTTTATATTTATATTTCTAACAGTAAGCTATTTATTGTGTTATTGGTTTGCTACATGTATTTTTTGGAATCCTTGCGTTTTTGCCACACTTCTTAAATATGTCCATCATAGTTTCATGCAACTGCAGCAGTTGAATCTCCATACAATGTTACTAATTTTGTTCCCTCCCTAACCTAATGTTCCCCCTAGAAATCTATAGGGTGGCATACACCCATGTGTATATGTACTGTAGAGGCACTATAATGATTATCAATTTTTGTGTCTTTTGTTTTAAATAACACCCCGTGTGCAGATGTTGTCACATTAACCATTGGGTTTAGTACATTTTTGCGCGACCAGATGCACTCACAGGCTCACTCACATTTCCAAACACCTCCCTCCCTTTCACAGAACACACACACAAATTTAATCACTCATGAGTAACAGCAACAGCATGTACTCGCTACAATACTAACAGGCACTACAATTCACTCGTGGTATTTTTTTAATCTATCTCTTTGCTGATCTTGCGCCCTTCAGCCCCGCATTTTAATACTTAATACGGGCTGGCCGATTTGATGGTCAATCAAATTTAGTTATGCGACTTGCGCGACTGATTAAATACTTTATCCTAAGTTTTAGGATACATTTTATACTCACAAGCTCGCAGCTACTTTGGATTTTCCAACGCTGTAATATTTGCAATGGCAAGAGCGAGCACGAGTTACCACACCAGCGCTAGCCTTTAGGAGAATGACATTACAGATGCCTTCAACCTCCATATCATTATAGCACCATGTATGCAGTCATTGGTCAGCACTTAGATTACAGTAATATGACACTGCAGTAAAGCAATGATACTGCAGTAAAAGTGCCACATCATGTTGTAAAGTGCTTATCTGAACGAATACCACTGTAGAAAGACTACTGCTTACTCACCATGTATATATAGATCACCTTCACTTGCAGTGCACTATGTGAACAAGGCCGCATGTCTGGCGGCCGAAACGCGTCTTTGGACAATGATGGTTAATTAATAAACACCTTGCCACTTCAACTGCTGTGGAGTCTGTGTCCTTGTGTAGTGCCGGTGTGACTGGACACTCTTGGATTTTCATGTGGATATATATATATATATATACGCTCAGATGTCACCCTGACTGCCGAACTCTCAACTGGTGCTTCCTTTCCGCAAACGTGAAGGGTGAGATCACGGTAATGAATAAAAGCTCAGGCACGGAGCACTCACAGGACACTGTTGATTTTAATGGCTCAATAAATATATATATATATATATATATGCCAAATCCTCGCCTTGAAAATCCTTTGTCAGGAGAAGAACGAGCGCAGACCCAGGTTCAGTGCTAGTTTTTTAGTTTATTCTGCACACCATCACCTATATATATATATATTATCTACTGGCGGACGCCAGTAGATAGTTATAGTTACAACCTATTATCCATAGGAAATCCGCGACATTCTATTTGAAATAACTCTCTTGCCGGTTGACGTATCTTCGCAAAATTTTCAAACTTTGTGGGGCGCTCGGGTCCGCTCCTACCCTGAAAGTCTCGGGGGGATTCGTCAAGCGGGGGCCGAGAAAAAAGGGGGGTCCCAAAACACGTTTTCCCCATGCAATTTTCCATAGGAAACTTTAGACACGGCTACAGCCCGAACTGCTGAACGGAATTACACCAAATTTGGCAAAGAGGTAGTTCTTGGTTCAGAAAGAACCCTTTTTGTTAAATGGTGTAAATCCGTTCAGTAGTTGCTGAGAAAATCAAAAGTAAAGTACATATATATCTATGGCCGAGTAGGGTCCGCGTACCCTCAGCGCACCCTGCGCGCACCGTCCCGATCACGAGCTGCATGTTAATTGGCTGTCAGCTGGCTGTCAACATTCCGATTCAGGAAATGTTGGCAGCCATTTTGTCCCTCGGTAGAACCGAGGGACAGAAACAAGTGCGCAAAGCGCACAAAGGGGGCAGGGTAGAAACACCCTGACCCCCTAGGTTTGCTCAGGGGGTCCCACAAGGACCCCCTGGGCAAAAAATAAATTTAAAAAAATTTAAAAAAATCGGCAGGATGCGCTCAGGGTGGCCCAAGTCCCGGGGGCATGGTGGGGGTGGGTATATTGTTTGTATGGGGGCCTCAAAGGGCCCCCAAGCCCCGGGGACCGCCACCCCCGGGGCTTTATAAAAAATGGTGCGGGAGGGCTCTCCTGCCCTCCCGCAGCCCCGGGGACCGCCACCCCCGGGGCTTCTTTTTTAAATAAATAAGGTGTGTGGGGGCTCCAGCCCCCACACGCCCGGGGACCACCACCTCCCCGGGGCACTTACAAAATAAATGTGGGGGTCCATTACGGACCCCCAGAGCCCCGGGGACCACCACCTCCCCGGGGCTGTGCAATTTAAGGGAGGGGGCCGCGCGGCCCCCTCCTGGAGCCCTGTGATGGCCCTGGGGACCGCCACCCCCAGGGCCGGCTCCTGCAGTGTCCCGGGGTGCCTACCCCCGGGACACTGTAGTTTGCTATGGCAGGGCGGGAGCCTCGCGGCTCCCGTCCTGCCATAGCAAACTGCTTTGGATATTGGAAGCGAGAGCAGGGAAACCTGCTCTCGCTTCCAATATCCAAAGACAATTGCTTTCCACATGGGGAGCAGCATGTTAGCTGCTCCCCATGTGGAAAAGCAATACCGGCTCGCGCAGGAGGCGGGGAGCCGGCTGGGATTGTGGGGGATTGGGGACCCCCCACAGTCCCCAACCAGAGGCCAGGCCCCGGGGGATGGGGTCCCCGGGGCCATAGTGGCCAGGGAGGGGGCCACGCAGCCCCCTCCCCAAATTAGTAAAAATAAAAAAATAAAAAAAGTGAAGGCCGGCCCCGGGGATGGGGTCCCCGGGGCCTTAAATGGCCTGAGGGGGCCACGCAGCCCCCTCCAAATAAAAAAATTGAGGGCATGCCCCGGGGGATGGGGTCCCCGGGCCAATACAGGCCCAGGAAGGGGGCCACGCGGCCCCTTCCCGTTTTTTTTTAATTTAAAAAAAAAAATGCTCAGGCCCCGGGGGATGGGTTCCCCGGGGCCAAAAGTGGGCAAGGAAGGGGGGCCACGCAGCCCCCTCCCTTTAAATTTTTTTTTAAAAAACAAAAACGACCGGCATCGTGCCGGAGGCCCCGCCCCCTCCCTGCAGTACTCTGCAAACGCGCCTCCTGGCGCGTTTTAAGAAGGGAAGTAATTCCCCTTGAATACTGGGGGTCCCTGGGGGCCAACTAGCCCACCAGGAACCTCCAGTATGCGCTAGGGGCTGCGTTGCAGAGAGGTGTACAGAGGCCACGCCCCTTTTACACCTCTCTGCAACGCAGCTCTGTGGCGCTTTTAGAAGTATATGGTGGCCTAGTTGGACTCCAGGGACCCTCAGGATTCAAGGGGACTTAATCCCCCAACTTAAAACGCGCCACGGGCGCGTTTGCACAGTGGTGAAGGGAGGGGGCGGGGCTTCAGGTGACATGTGTGCAAACAGGCCCCGTGGCGCGTTTTAAGATGGGGAATTAAATCCCTTCAATCCTGAGGGTCCCTGGGGCCAACTAGCCCAACAGGTACATCCAGAAAGCGCCACAGAGCTGCGTTGCAGAGAGGTGTAAAAGGGGTGTGGCCTCTGTACACCTCTCTGCAACGCAGCCCCTGGCGCATACTGGAGGTTCCTGGTGGGCTAGTTGGCCCCTAGGGACCCTCATGATTCAAGGGGACTTAATCCCCCAACTTAAAACGCGCCACGGGGCGCGTTTGACCAGATGTCACCTCAGGCCCCGCCCCCTCCCTTCACCATTGTGCAAATATTCCTCTAAAATCTGCCGAACTACGAATTCCGATTTACTCACCTGTTATCAGGAGAGACCTCAGTGCTGCATCTTTCAGCCCAGTACTAATCCTGAAAAGTAATTTTAACCGTACTTACCAGTAACTTGAATTTCCTTGCATAGGATATCATTGCCTGCTTTTTGCTGAAAAAGTTTCTAAGTGTTGATTTTTGAAACATACAAATATTCCTCTAAAATCAGCCGAAATACGAATTCCGATTTACTCACCTGTTATAAGGAGAGACCTCAGTGCTGTATCTTTCAGCCCAGTACTGGTCCGGAAAAGTAATTTTAACCGTCCTTACCAGTAACTTGAATTTCCTTCCATAGGCTAACATTGACTGGTTTCACTTGGAAATTCTTCTAAGTGTGGAGTTTTGGAACTTTAAAATATTCCTCTAAAATCAGCCGAAATACCAATTCCGATTTACTCACCTGTTATCAGGAGAGACCTCAGTGCTGCATCTTTCAGCCCAGTACTGATCCTCAAAAGTAATTTTAACCGTACTTACCAGTAACTTGAATTTCCGTCCATAGGATATCATTGTCTGCTTTTTGCTGAAAAAGTTTCTAAGTGTTGATTTTTGAAACATACAAATATTCCTCTAAAATCAGCCGAAATCCGAATTCTGATTTACTCACCTGTTATCAGGAGAGACCTCAGTGCTGCATCTTTCAGCCCAGTACTGGTCCAGAAAAGTAATTTTAACCGTACTTACCGGTAACTTGAATTTCCTTCATAGGCTAACTTTGACTGGTTTCACTTGGAAATTCTTTAGTGTGGAGTTTTGGAACTTTATAATATTCCTCTAAAATCAACCAAAGTACGAATTCCAATTTACTCACCTGTTATCAGGAGAGAACCCAGTGCTGCATCTTTTAGCCCAGCACTGACCCTGAAAAGTAATTTTAACCGTACTTACCAGTAACTTATATTTTCTTCCATAGGAATCCATTGTCTGGTTTTCAGCAGAAAAGTTTCAAAGTGTCGATTTTCACAAACTACAAATATTCCTTAAAAATCGCCTGTATGACTTAAACGCATTCTTTCAACTGTTTACAGGAGATGCACCAGTGCTGGATCCAGGATCCAACACTGAGTAAGAAAAAGTAACGATAACAGTTTTTACCTGCTAAGTGAATTTCCTTCCAAAGGATAACATTGGTGATTCTATGTGAAAAAGTTTCTAAGTGTCAACTTTTAAAATACAATAATATTCCTTAAAAATCACTACTGTAACCAAAACGCTTTTACTCAACTGTTTACAGGAGATGTCCCAGGACTGAATCTAGGATCCAGTTCTGTGGTTAGAAAAGTAATCCATAAAGTAACTAATTGCATTTAACTAGAAATTCACATTGAGCTGAATGTTGCATTGTATTTGAAAATGTGTTGCCCATTGCAACAACTGTAACTACTGTACTTAAAAGTCTATTGCCTATGTGCAAAGTATTTAAACTAAAGTAATTCATTCTCATAAAGTATTTTTTGTAATGTAATGTATAATGTAATTACAATGTAATTTAAAAAATAAAATATGTAAAAAAAAATGTTTCTAAAAATGTAGTAAATCAGTATGACAAAAATTAATATAACAATTAATACATTTAAAAATTGTCATTTACAAAACCTTTGAAATTCACTGAAAAAAATGTAGGTTTCAGACATGTTATAGTTAGGAATTAGCATTTAAAAAACCTTTGAAATTCACTGAAAAAACCATAGGTTTCAGGCACGTTATAGTTAGAAATTAGCATTTAAAAAACCTTTGAAATTCACTGAAAAAACCATAGGTTTCAGACACGTTATAGTTAGAAATTAGCATTTAAAAAACCTTTGAAATTCACTGAAAAAACCATAGGTTTTAGGGACAGTTATAGTTAGTTGGACATTTCACTCGTACAAAACCCGTGAAATTCCCCCGTTATAGTTAGTTCAGCTAACTATAACTCGCGCCCCCGCAATGCACTGCTGATGACGTCACATATTACATCACTCATGACATGGTCAGTGACATCACTGATGACATCACTGATGACATCTCAAATGACATCACTGATGACATCATCCATGTGATAATCTGATGCACCTCCTCACACCCTAATATAACCTTTGATACACCCACTCTAAATTACACACTGCCATTCGCAAAACCATACACACTCCAACACCAATAACTACATACCCACTCACTGATTCTTAGGTCTACGCACACATCTACTCACTCACCCGTACAGTCACTCATACTTACGGTCACTCAGTACAGGACTATCATATGCACTCATACTCCTATATACACACTCAAACACCGCCACTCATCCATAGAGGTACTCACACACCTAGTCAGTCATGCAAATAATTAAACACACTGCCATTTACTCACCTATACAGTTATACACACACCAGCTCACTTACTCATACAAATACTAGCACATTCTTACGCTCTTATACAATCACTGATACAAGCACACACTCATCCATACAGCCACTATCACAATCACTCACTCTCGCTTATAGCTATTTATATACTCCAACACACATATATACTGCCTTTCACATATGTAGTTACTCACACATGTACCACTGAGATATACATTCAATCACTAACACACCCATACACACACTCACCCACCCAAGCAGTCCATCACAGATGCACTCTTGAAATCATGCACCCAGTGAATCACCCACTCACACATCTATGTATAGAGTCACACACACCCCACCCACACAAACACTCAGGCAGCCATACAGATACTCAGAGAACCAATCAATAACCCATATAGACACTCATGTAGCTATTCGCAAATCCATGCATCCACTTACACACCAACAAACAGACGGATACAGACATTCACACAGTTTAGTCACTAACCCATGCATTCAGTAAGATACGTTTAATCACTCACTTGTAGAGTCAGTCACTCACGTACTAAATCATCCATTCAGACACTTATACACCCACTCATTCTTCAATACGCCTTTCCCTATATATATTAAACATATTTAAACTTTACAGAAACACACAGTCACTGGATGATGTCATCAGTGATGTCATTTGAGATGTCATCAGTGATGTCATCAGTGATGTCACTGACCATGTCATGAGTGATGTAATATGTGACGTCATCAGCAGTGCATTGTGGGCGCGAGTTATAGTTAGCTGAACTAACTATAACGGGGAATTTCACGGGTTTTGTACGAGTGAAATGTCCAACTAACTATAACTGTCCCTAAATCCTATGGTTTTTTCAGTGAAAATATATATATATATAATTTGTCAGTGACAACATTCACGTTTTAAACTAAAGAAAACACAGAATTGCACCCCTGCCATGCACTGCTTATGACCTCACATATTACATCACTCATGACATGTTCTATGACATCATTTATGACATCACTCATGACATCTCAAATAACATCATTGATGATATCACTGATGACATCATCCAATTAGTGTATTAGTTTGTTTTACAGTTTACATAGTGGTGAAGATTCTGCGTAGTGGCCAACCCACATGGAGGCAGCCAGCCTCCCCATAGGCAGCCAACCCCACACTGCACACAGCCTCTTGTTGCGTGTTGTAGTGTTGGCTCCTGGGCCTGGCTTACCGCCAGTCCCTGCGTCCAACTCCCTGCATGCAGCCACTCAGAAGCAGCCAACCCCATACCGTGCTAAGCCCTTGGTCATGTGTGGTGTGGGGTTAGTCTTGCAGCCAGGCCCTGCTTTCAATACCCTGCAGGCAGTCAATCCCATGCTGCACACAGCCTTTGGCCATGCACACCAGGAGCTTGGTCACAGGGCTTGGAATGCCACACGGTCCTGTAGCCAAACTCCCAGCAGGCTACCAACACACAACACACGCAGCATTTGGCAAGCTCAGCACAGGATTGGCCTTCAGGCCCCATGGATCCCATCCCCTGGGGCCAAAACAAATATATTAAGGGTAGGGGGCATGAAGCCCCCTCCCCAACCCTTAATTTGTCCTGAGGACCCCATTCCCCATGGTCAGTTCCAATAAAAAGGAGACTAGTTTCTACTGGTTAATTAGTGAGTGCTACCTCATTAGGTTAATGTCTAGTGCAAAACTCTACAGTACAGCTGCGTAAAGGACCACAAGGTAATGTCTTCAGTGACCTTGTGTACGTGTAATTTTGGTAATGTGATTATTCCTCTAGCGTCTTCATACAGAAATCAGTGACAAAATGAATCCTCATATAGAGAAGACAACAAGGGTAGTTCCTATTAATTATATTCAGTAAGTGCGTCTTTGTTTTGTGGAGATGTCCTCATCAAAATTGCCATGAAACAAAGTTGAGCTGTCCATCATCCTGGAAAATGGCGGGAACACCATTGCATACTACTAATGTGGAAGGGGTGGGGCCAAAAGTCCGAATGCACCATCACAATCGGTGAAAATGCACTTGGGTCACTTCGGTAAGTTGAGCTGTCCAACAGCCTGGAAAATGTATGGTATGGAACACCGTTGCATACTACTAACTTGGAAGGGGCAGGGCCGAATGGGCAGAGCTTGTAGGTGATTTGGCACCTTTGCACACTCCGCAGCAATTTAAAGAGAGAACCGTGGATTGTGCTCTCAGAGTAGAAGATTATAGGAAAGAACCCACTTGTTTTGGACAGTCACTACAGAAGAGAATGCACTCCAATAAATCAATGATGCATTCACCTCTATCAAGGATTTCAGATCGTTTTTCAATGTGCAATTATAGAGAAAATATACTTGCTTTGCCTTGGCCAAGCACAAGAATTTAGGATGATGTGTCCTTTACTGAAGTGGAACTTCAACTGAGGCACTTGCTATGTTTATATTTGTGAGTGTTAACTGTCGAGATTTCATTTGAAATGAGCATCAGGGCCAGAACCTCATCTGTGTTTTTATCCAAGAAGAGTCCACAGTTTCATGCAAAATGTCTACCCAGCATTAGGGGCAGCGTGGGGCCAGGTCCTCCGCAGCCCCAGTCGGTTTCCCGCATGCTGAGGGAACCCGCATTGCTCTAGCCGAAAGGAGCAGCTATTTATGCTGCTCCCTCTGAGCTGGAGCAATCTGTGGTTCTGTTTCCCTGCCCGCATCAGTTCGGGAAGGGAAATAGAATACAAACCTGCTCCCAGCTAGCAGGAGCATTTTTAAAGCTCCTTACTGCTAGGAGCAGACTTTATGTGTGCTACCGTTTGGTGGGAGATTAAAAAATGCTCCCGCCACGGACGATCAAACACAAGTTTCCCTGCCTGCGCTGGTGAAGGCAGGGAAACTGCTGTGTCCTGGGAGTGGGCTCCGCAGGACACAATATGTGAGCTGGTCCCAGGGGAAAGGGTCCCCAGGGCCATTAAAGGTTCAGGGAGGGGAGCTGCATGCCCCCCTCCCTTTTACCTTAAGCAGCAGCCCTGGGGGATGGGGTCCCCAGGGTCTTTTAAATGCATTTTTCTCATGTTGGTGGCAGCCAATCAGAGCCCACACTCTCGTGGCAGTCTGACTCCCATGGGAGCGAGATGGAGCAAAGGGAAAAATGCTCCCCGGGCTAATCAGAATTCTCTATTTCTAAAGTGGCGCTCCTGCAAGAGTCGTGCGAGAGTCTCTCGGACCAAACCGCCCAGATATACAGATATACCCAACCTCCCAGATATACAGATCTTTTTGAACCTTAGCTGCTCAAAACCTACTGAACAGTTTTACACCAAATCACAAAAAGCACAATCTGCGGATCAACATCTAGCTTCCTGCTAAATTTGATATAATTCTGTTCAGCAGGCTTTGCACTAGCACTTCTTGAAGAAGTTTATAGAAAATGCTTCGGGATTTTGCGTTTTTGGAACCCCCCCTTTTTTCTCAGCCCCGCTTGATGGCGCAACCAGAAACTTTCCAGGAAGGAGCTGAAATTAATTTGCTTCCTTTGCGGAAAGTTTCATGAAGATTTGTCAAACGGCGCCAAAGTTATTAGCAAATCAGAAAATGTCTTGTTTATGGAAAAGCAATCCTATTACAACCCAGTGGCGATCACCACTGGGTAGTTATAATTCGGAAACAGAAAAAGGACACAAACCAGCTTTTATAAAGACCAGGAAAGCTCACAACGTTTGGTGATGTGGTATTTTAATTAAGAAAATAAATTAAGATATTTTGCCTACTCAAATGCCACCTCTCACTTGTGAATTTTGGAGAACAATCGAATGTGGCTTTGTCATCTGCTTGCGAGCACCAACGTAAGCTTGCACTGAGTTGGACCATTGTTTGTATGAAGAAAGATGTACATGACATTGTCCTGTTTCATGGAGAAGGACAAATAGAAGTAGTTTCAAGCAGGTGATTGTGCGATTAAAAAGTGGAATCAGCGGATCTTTTCACTGCAAGAGTCTCCCAAAGGTAAGAGCTTTTTCAAATCTGTTTTACGCAGAAAGTCTGCATGGAATACTTCAGACTATAAAGCAGTTATGTATAAATCTTGAAGCAGTGGGACCCAAAATTAAAGAAAATAAAAATATTGTAGTAGAATTAAGAAAGCGGTGAGAAGACACAAACGAAACATAAAAAATGTGTAACATATCACACCAATGGAAAGCACAGAGCACAAGTTGGTGGTTTGATGAGTAAAAGCGCAACATGGAATGCGAAATAGACTTTAGAAGCAACTACACTGTTTACTAGTACAGGGACAAAACAAATGCAATATGCAGTGGATAAAGTTGATACTACCGGAAAGGATGCAAAACATAAATTTAACAGTTTAGAAAACTTGAGCAAAAAGGAAATTAGCAAAAACTGGGACATACTTTCATTACAAAAATATATAGACTAGGGAAGAGTTCCAAGAGAGTTAGCAATTTTCATTATGTCCAATCCTCCTGACAACAGCCCTGGATTGCTACAAGAATGCAAGCAATGTAAGAAAGAATGTAAGCATTATGCAGTGTCCAAAATGGATGATGGGGATTTCAATAACATATACCAAACAAGAGTGAGAGCAAATGAAATTAACAATTAAGGAGATTTAGGATGATATATTATTTAATGAAAATAAAGAAATATCATGCAACTGTGAAAAATAATGGAAAGAAATTAAGTCAAGCACAAAGTGAATGAACAATACGATGGAACTTCCATATTGAAATCATACCCAAGCTGATGACTTTGAGTTGAAACAAGGAGAAGAAGGTGTGACATATGAATGTCCCCAATTCTGAAAAGATAACCATTGAATAGTGGTGAAAGGAGGTGGTATAGGGAGAGGACAGTTAGATGCATCTGGAGAAACTAGCGATATACTTAGAATATATTGATGATTGTTTCATAATTTGGAATAGTTCACTGGGTTTTAAAAAGACTTTAGTAACATAAACAACAATGAGCATGTCCTTAAATTCACATTTGACATTGGTGAAGAGAGAATACGCTTTTTAGATATATGTGAGGAAGTGACTCTTTGATGAGGATTGGACTGAGACCAAGGGGACACCTAGGGCATCGGCTATTGCGGCCGGACTTAGGCTGATCCAGCTTAAGTACCTCCACAGGGTCCACCGCATGCGCTATCATCTATGAAGGATGGGGGTGATTGCTTCCCCAACCTGCCTCCGATGCAGTGGTGCAGACTGAACATTTATGCACACAGTATGGGGATGTCCTGCTTTGAATCAGTTTTGGCACGGGGTGACTTCCTGCCTGGGTGGGGTTTTGGCCTGGACTATACCGATGGATCCTAAACTTACCCTCCTACACATTAACGACACATTGGATGGCAACCTCTATAAATAAGTGCTGCTTTTTCTGGTACTGACCCTGCCCAAAAGGGACATAGCGAGTGAGTGGAAGGTCACCGCCCCCCATTCCTTGGTGGGGTGGAAAAAAAGGATGAATCATTGCATGGGCTTGGAGGTAGCGGTGTATAAGACACAAGGCTGCTTCAGAAATACACTGAGGTGAGGCAGGCATGGGCAGACTACAGGGGCATCGTGTTAAAGCAAGTCCATCATATGTGCCAAGTATTGAAAAACAAGATTCAGACTTTCATGGAATGAGGCGCGATTAGGAGGGGTTGGGGCACTTGATGCTGTTCTCAGAGATGTAGAGTTTATGGATCATTTGGGGTGGTGGGGTGGGGCAGGGGGTATGTGCGTTACTTGTGTATTTGCCTACAGGGGCTGTATTATTATCTCAAAACCAATAAAATCTGTTTTTAAAAGAAACAAATGTGGAGTATATCTCAATCTCCCATATTACAAGTGCCATAGGCTTTAATGCACTTGTAATATGGCGAATGTGACATCTGCTACATTTGTGACACAGTATCCTTTCCACCACTCTAAATAAGACCTTAATCGAAAGGTTGAAGTTTTGACCTGATGAAAGTGCAAAAAGTATTCGGCTGACGAGAGGACTTTAGCTAGCACAAAATTAGAATTTTCCCCCTTGGAGCTTTTCCTGCTAAAACCAGCTGCCTCATTTAACGTTTTCCGACTTTAAGAGGGTTTCATCGGATATAACCTACAACCTTGCCCCACTGGAGATTTTTACTTCCATAAAAAGACTAAGTCATTATATAAAAAACATTTACCGAGACAACACACTTGGTGTAACCGTCCTCTGCTCTATTGTGGTCAGCATGAAATTTTGCCTAGACCCTGGTCAAACGCAAACAGTGACTTCTGATTGGCACATTACTTTGTGAGGCATGAGGGAACCAGCATTTCTTTTGTTTCTCTCACTGGGAGAACAGCTGATCTCCTGCTCACATCTGCAGCTGGAGCAGTACTTTGTGGCTGGCGCACTCGCCCTTCCAGACAAAGGCACTTTTCTCTGGTTGTCATCCATCTCAGTGTCTGGGAATGGGGTCCTGGCCCTGGATATTTCTTTTGCATTGGCCTCTGGCGAAAAGAGGGTCCTCAGGGGAATTTAGTGGTATAGAGAGAGGGCCCTATACATGCCCCTTCCAACTGTCAGGCATTTGCCCACCACGGGGGTCATTTTAGAAAGTAGCAGCAGAGGCCCTCACTCTCCGTTTCTTGTTCATTGTGGGGGTCAAAGGGCAAATCTTTCCAGCTGCATAACTCGGGACCCTTTGGTCGAATTCAATAATCTTGCGCTTGTTTTACTCCTGGTGGTTAACTCCAGCCAGCCAGCAGTATTTTCAACAGGCCTTCTGGCCTTTAAAGGGCGCACTTTGCAGGGAGCTGTTTTTAGTGGCTCCCTGAACAGGTTTTCTGCTCTCCTGGTCTTCCTGTCCTGCTGATTGAGGCATCTTGCAGAGACCCTCCGCTACCAGCCAGCAGAGCCCCCTCCTGCCCACGCTTCCAAGCCCCAAGGCCTCCTGGCTGTGTCCCAGGGTGTGAGAAATTGAGTTATTAAGTGACTGTGGTGTGAGCCCTGGTCAAGCAACAGCCACAATCCCTTGCAGGGTGAACCACAAAAAGTCACTAAATTAACCCGTGCTTAACCCTGGGTAGCTTGGCACCAAAAGCAGTCAGACTTATCTTACCTAGATGGAACTGCTGGAAGCGCTGAATATGACAAATAAGCCACTGTAGGCTCTTCCACCCTCGACCTCCCATGAAGCTTATAGGATAGTGTCCTTAGATACTCTCATATTTTAGATTTTGCACTATATGGGGAGTTGGTATTTGCACCCCGTTTCTTAGAGTGGTAACCCTTTCATGCACATTGTGTAAAAAGGTAGAGCCCAATTTCCATCTCGGTCCTGACGAATGCTATGTACCCATTTGGGACGCAGAGCAGAAACATGTTGACCATCTATTTCGGTAAAGGGATATTGTATTCCCAGATTACCGCTCACTTATTTTAATACCATAGATCTGCCCCTTAATTAAACTCCTTGGGGACAAGTTTAATGGTTTTTAAATTACACTTTCACTCACTTTACGGGCCACCACTTAGTTTTAGAAGTGCATCCCTGTCTTCAGGTGTATGCCCGCCCTCTATCAAACGGAGTTTTTAGAGGGCGAGGACGGCCTATGATGAAGCATGACACCAGGTGGTGTGTGAGGCCAGTCTATCACCTTTTTTGAGATGCCCCTTGTGGATATACATCTCTAGAGATTCTGTAGGTACTTGTAGGAAACCTCACTAGGGACAGCCTTATTTGTGTTTTAATACTAGATAGGAGGCTGGCTCGTCCCTAAGCCCTGTGCCTCTAGTTCCCTCCCCTAGTTGTATACTAGGGCTAGTGTGTGTGTCTTAAATCTGGTAAATTGCCAGATTACCATCACATTGAAATTAATAATATCCTTCATCCTTCTCAGTCCAGCTTCCGTGCGAACGTCAGCACAGAGTCTGCCCTTTTTGAGATCATAAAGATCATCAAGGGTGCGGTCTTGTGTAAAAGCTGCACCCCTGCATGTGCCAACTGCTTGACTTTCAGACTTCCTAAGAAGAGTCTGTTTGCCCTGTTTGTTTTTTCAAGGCTTGACACCACTTCCCTGATCCTGCATACCAGACTCTGTTGTGATATCTACCTTTTTCCTAATATCTGGAGTTGATGTTTTCTGCTCACAGTGATCACCTGCAAGGAAAACAAAAGAGACACATTTTTCGCACGGTAAGGCAAATTACTGCTCACTTCAGCTAACCAGGAAAAAGAGCGCAGCAACTGAAAAAAATACTTTTTGGAGGATAGGATGCTGTTAATGTTTAGATATTTAGGTTAGAGCAGCACCAAAGACATTTGCAATGAAAAGGCCACAGCAATTAAGCCAGAAGAGAAGAACTAAGAGGATCCTCACGGCTCGGCACCCCTTTGAACTTTAAGAACTGGCAAGACCTGGTGAGGAGCCCACAAAAGAGGTAACTGTTTAAAATGGAACACACACTTGTATGGTATTGCTAACTAACCTGAAGCTAATTTACTTATTGTATCCTTAAGGAATAACAAAACCATAGACTCTCATTTATGAGGGAGATATATGATTATCAGTTACGCTACTTATTGCCACTACAGAAGAAGTCATTAGGAGCCCCAACACTGCATCCCTCTTAAAGACAAGGTGAGCAAAGGGGAAGACGGGATCGGGTAGAATCTGGTTGGACAGGGTAATAGTTAGGGAGTATAACCTTTACTTTACTTACTCTTAACAGCAGGGACCCTCAGCTCCACTAACAGCGCAACCTTGGAGATTCCTGCGCAAGTAAGTTAGACAACACCCACCAAATTCATAGATGAAGTTGGACGACTCTCTTCTTTTTCTCTATCCCAGCCCCTTTTCCCTTGGGGGGTGCTCACTGTACCCAGTTGTCGGTGCAGTGTGCATGGTGCCAGCCTTCCGGGGGATTTGCGGCCTCAGTTTCGCTCCTGCATACTCCTGGAACAATTCAGGTCAGTGTTTTCCTTGTTCTGACACACACAATCAGTAATAAAGTGAGAAGGCAACACAAGAAAAATTCCACACCAATATAGAAAAATAGAGTACGTTTTAATACATTTTTTGACACCAAACTGACAAACATCCAATTAGTAAAACTGGAGTTATGAATTTTATACGTTTTTAGTGAAATCTAGCACCTAAAAGATCAAAGTGCCAAACGGGGACATCTAGTCGCCTGAGACCGGGTTAAACTTGAAAAATATGGCAGACCACGATGGAGCGCTGTTCGAATTCAAGAAGTGGATTGGGCCCAGTCAGCGCTTACCTTCGGACTTAGAAGAATTTCTGAGAAATGTTTTCTGAGAAGGTAAAGTTCAGTGGGGCAAGGCAAGGAGGTGTACCAGGAGAGAGCATCGTCATCGGACAGCCTTGGTTTGAAGCTGTGGGGAAGATTTCTACGTTCAAACTTAGTCTCTGGAATTGAAGTTGAAAATCTCCAGCAGGATGAGGCAGAGGGGTGTAGCCGAAGACAGTTCCATGAGGCCGAATACCTCTTTGGTGAAGGACCACTGAACAGGATATGCTGCTGTGGAGAAGAATGTAGTCGTAGAAGCCGTGAAGTCAATCTGACTGGCGATACTCCGCTGGCAGATAGGCGAGCAGGTTGGTCCCGATCTCCTTCTGGTTCTCAGAGAAGTTTTTAGCCAAAATATTCCAATTCCCCACTTTTGGATTTTGCCTATCTGGTCACCTTCAGCACCACTTCCTAGGGTCCAGGACTGGTGGCTCACCACTTGGAGGATCAGGACTCACTCACGCTGGGTCTAAGTGTAGGTCCAAGGTGAAGGGGCGCCTTTTGTGTCCCTGAGGCTCAGATCAGGAGGCCAGCAAACTAGCCCTACGGAGTCACTCTTGTGGTCCTGGGTTCAAGGTGCAAGTCCAGTTCTTCTTCCCCAGGTATTGGGCAGCAGGGCATTAAGGCAGCACCTCAGCAAGGGAGCAGCAGGCCAACAGTTCAGCAGAGTGGCAGTCCTTTTAGCAGCACAGCAGTCTTCCTTTCTGGCACAGTATCCACAGGCCCAGAAGTGTACTTAAGAGTTGGTGTCTGAGATCCTATTGTTATACCCTGGTGCCCTCCTTCTGGAAGGTGGGAGAAGTTCCTAGACAGTGGCTTTGGAGTGCATGGAATTTCCTGACTCCCTTGCCCTGGCCCCAAGCTGGCTGCAGTGACAATGTGTAGGTGTTAGGTCCTTTGTGTGCAGGCAGAGCACTAGCTAGTCATTTGCAAGTGGGGCTGGGCTCAGCTCCACCCCATCCTGCCAGCAGATGGTCCATCCAGGCACTCCTAATCTCTCTATTGTATGACTTTCTGGAGAGAATTCACAAAGTCTGTCAGTTGCACCCAGTCATGTGACCCAAGACAGGCTGCAGGCACAAAAGGGCCAAGGGCAGAAAAATGCCAACTTCCTAAAAGTGGCATTTTGAGAATTGTAATCAAAAACTCAACTTTAACATTAAAAAGGGGTTTTCATTACAATTCCAAAAACACCAAACATGAAATAGCTTCCTACTCCTAATTGGAAATTATAGATTATTTGATGTAATAAGGATTCCCCAATGTTATCTTAAGGGTAGGGTAGGCCTCACAGTAGTGAAAATGAATTTAGGGGTTTTTCAATAACAGGACATGTAGAACTAAACAGTACATGCCCCACCTTTCAATCAGGGCCTTTATGTTAAACTGTCCTGATATAAAGTGATTTGGGAAAAAAGAATTGCACCTTGTTTGAGAAGAACAACAGTAAAAGACATATCAAATGTAATTTTGTTTCGTCTTTGTGACCAAGATTCTGTTACTAGAATGGTGAAATTATTTCAGGTGTATTCTGGAAATTACACATGAGACTTTAAAATGCTAAGTAGTGTAATAACTAACAGTCACAACAAGCAGTGCATGGAACTGTCATATGGGAAAAGTCGGTTGGTCTATTCTCCTAAGACCATAACAATATCATATCTTTGAGCTGAGGGAACCAGGAGCAAACTGGGGATGTGCCCTCTTTTTTAAACTGTCTTTTATACATTAAATGTTTCTTATTTTAAATATTTGATATGACTCTTTCATGTTAATATCTTATTGTGTACGTTTTTAATCATAATTAAGAGTTAAAGATTTGCTTTGAAAGCTACTAAAGTTAATATAGTCTACCATTCCCTACCATTATTATGTTTCTGGGCTCATTCTCAAAAATTAGATCTATTTTTTAAAAATGTTTGATGTAGAACTGCTGCATCGGAGGTATTAATCTCAACTTCAAAATGGACAGTACTTTCAGGTGATGATGTTCACAATGGCAATATACTGACTGCGCAAAGGTACGTAGGTCACCATGCACTTTCACCTTAAATTTCTGTGTCCTCTTAACCAACATGCAGTACACAAGAAAATATACTGCTTGGGGTTCTGTTTTTTTTTGTCAAACCACTTGATTTGTTTATTGGCTTGCTGAATTACGTTCCTGCTCCCTGCAACTGTCCTGCTTGCTTCCCATCTCACATTACTGTCTTCATGGCCACGTGGCTGACTTCCCTTCTCCACAATGCCTAACTCATTTTTCCCGCTATAATACGTGCTCCATTGTCCAAACTTCTCATTGTTGATACTGCCTCCATTGACAGTATTCACTGCTCAACGTATTTAAATGTCCCCATGGTCGTCGCATTGACCACTCTTCTATCACATCGAATAGAGATCTATGCTTTTCAAGCAATCATCTGGAAGGAAAGATCTGAGATAAATGGAGGTGGTTCTGCAGTCATGAACAATAACCGCTGGAAATGTTCTGCTTTACAGTCACCTTGCTCCACTTGTTAAAACCCCTTACAATCTCCATATGTCTAATGCACAATAAGGCTCAGTTTTCATACCATTTAATGCATCTCCGGCAACAACTAAGCATTCCCTGAACAATTTGAAGAACTAAGCACTGTAATGGAAACTAACCACACTAAGGGGCTGATTACGATGGCGGGCGGACTTGGTCCGCCCGCCACCGTAGCGGTGTTTGGGACCACCCGCCAGGCATATGGCGGTCCCACCACTGTGATTAGGATGCGCCCGCCATACTGGCGGGCGCATCCTGGGCCTTTAACATTGCGGGCGGTGCTGCTGACTGCAGCACCGTCCGCAATGTTAAAGGTGCTTGCACCGCATTTCCCTGCACCACGCGGTGCCTGCCACTTGGTGCATGGAAATGCAGGGGGGTACCATGTGCAGCGACACCCCCCCACACAAGGGGGGCCCGCAACGGGCCCCCAAACCCAATCCCCGCCAGCCTTTCCATGGCAGCATCGCCGCCATGGAAAGGCCTCTTGAAACCCACATCCTAATATGGCGGACGGTGCCTGCTAGGCACAGCCACCATATTAGTGGCCCTGCTCCATCCGCCAGGCAATCGGTGCGATTGCCTCCGGCGGATAAGCGGCGGACGGACTTTTCGTCTGCCGCGGTACCCACCGCCATCCTAATTTGGCGGTGGGTAATTCACTATGTAATGGCGGAAGGACCGCCACCGCCGGCCCGGCGGTGGCGGTCCTTCCGCCATCATAATGAGCCCCTAAGTATTTTTCATGGTGATCTAAACATCCCATGCAATATTCAGAAAAATCTACTCACTAGAAATCTAAAAAAACATATCCAACACTACAACCTAATCAAATCAACCGCCTCAAGTGACACACAAGAAGGACAGCATTATTGTCTTTATTTTTTATCCACCAACCTTTTTTTGTTAAATATTTTCATCAGGTAATAAATTAAAAGTATAATAACAATTTTTTACAAGGAGTAGTACAAAGAATAGAATATATTTTCCCAAGATAGCAGGTTAGCTAGGTATCGAAAGACAACAGTCATAAAAGCTACTATACTCTTATTTTTTAGAAACTATTGCTCCACAGCAAATGGAGAAAACTATCCATATGCAAAAAAAGGCATAACAATAAAGTGTTTAGTGCCTAATAATATGATGCATACTAATATTCATGGCTATTAAACGTGCAAACTAAACAGGTGCAATAAAGCCACTGATATGTACTGCCCTAGTTTCCACTTGAAAGGTAACCACAGAGTGGTTCGAGAAGCTATATCCAATAATTTGAGCATCAAGTCTGATGAAATGAGACGAAATTAAGAAAAAATTAATCTGTGATGCAGACTTAAAGTGTTTAGAAAGGCATGTACAGAGTCTAGCATCAGGATTTGCAGTATGCAATGGATCCAACAAGTCATATTCTTCCTTGAGCTGAACCATCATAGAAGCAGTTATGTTGTAGTTGTTCCTTATCCCTATGCAAGGCATCAAGCCGGGGATTCTGCAGCAAATTAAAGTCACCCCCTCCCAAGATGATTAGCCCCCTTGCATCTATCAAAACTGAATATATTTGATTAAGAGGGTGCATCTCGTTCTCTATTGGGCCACAGTAGTAAATAAAATGAATGCACTGGGAATCTATGCGCTCAACCACACAAAGCTATCGTCCCTGACTATCCCTCCTAGTACTCTCGATTACACAATTAAAGGTTCCAGAAAAGAGAATAGCTACCCCCCTAAATGACACCACTGCTGCTGACAAAAAGCATTGGAAACTGACGAGGGAATAGACAACTTAGGAGTATTTGATTTCACGTGGGTTTCTTGCCAAAAGATAACACTCAGGCTATACAATTTTAACCAGCTAACTGCAGCCATATACTTTCGTCTCGTGCCTTGGTCCCTCCTACCCCTCCACGGTACTGCGGACTAGAACCCCCCCCCCACCCGGCACCTTTCTCTTTTACTGATGCATTAGTTTGCACTTCAAAATTGCAAAGTTTCAAAATTTATTGACAGTTCGAAAGCAAGTTTCATCGTCAAGAACATTAAAAACAAACATTGTAAATCACAACACATGAGTTCATCATAAAAAGTGCAAATAAAAGAGATCATAAAATGCAAACGAACTCAGTATCCGCGAAAAGTTAAAAACAGTACAATCAGTTACATAAATAATTAAAACCAGGAAATTGTGCAGATTTTTTTTTAAGCAATATTTACATCTTGTTTTGCTACGATCTCATTAGTAGTTTTAGCCTAATCGCCCATGCAGCAAAAAGAAATTTGGAGACTGCTGTCACAACCATATCGGAGGAATCACTCTTACAGATCCTCAGGTTACTGGCCAGGTTGGTAATTGATAAATTCCAACACAGGGAAATAAGCCATCTATGTTTGGGGGTTGCATATTTTGGGCAGAAAAAGAGAAGATGTTCCTTCGTTTCATTTGTGGAGAGGCAGAAGCTGCAGCTTCTTGAAGCTCCAGTCAAGGAGTCCCATCTGTAGCGAAATCAGCAATTGTCAAAATATCATATCTAAATTGGAGGAACAGAGTGCGGGTTCGTGATGGACGGATGTAATCAAGGAACGCCTCAGGGTTAGGTATCGATGTGTGCATTAGAAAGCTCCTTATGAGGCTTCCTCTTAGACTTAACTCTTCATTTTGGGTACCTATCATCTCCCAGTATCTGTGTTTGGCCATTGAGTCAGCATTTGGTGGAATGGAGGCGAGGCTGTCTGAGAACTCCCTTAAGCCAAATTTGATCCATGTCTTTTTTATATACCCCAGCCATTTGATCTTCAGAGCCGATGAATGGAGAGTTAAAATGCCAGTAAGACCTTATCTGTAGCATGGGAGTTCACTAGTGGTCTATACGCGGACCCAATACAGAAGTGGTCTTATAGCCGCAAACTCGGCAACAGAGTAAGTACACAGGTCCAGTTTCAGAGGTAGTAAAGGTGTTCCCTTTCCTAATCCTGTGATCACTCTAAAGAAATTGTTCTCCTTCACTCCCAACTCGGACAGTTGACAGTGGCCCCACAATTCTGCCATGCCCCATAGAGTGCCGCTCCTAGTGCCTGCATTTTGGAAATATCTATTGCCAAGACAATAGGGAACCACTGAGCCTTTTTTGTCGTCCTAGCGAAGGCCCCTGCTCTATGACTTGTGACATGGGAGCTTTTTTAGATCTGCGGTGTCCAAGATCCAGAGTCAGCTAATCTGACCCCAAGGTAGTCAAACTCAGATACCCTCTCCAACATTTCATTGCACAGATTGACTATTCCCTTCAGCTTCCTCCTTTTAGTGTAAACCATCAGTTTTGTTTTTCCAACACTTACCTCCAGACAATACTCTTTACAAAAAGTGCAGAAGATGTCTACGAGATTCTGTAGTCCAACTCTAGTTTTTGCTAGTAGGAGAGTGTCATTTGCATAAAAAAGGCCTGGGATTTTTTGCCCAGCAAGAGAGGGAGAGTCATTGGCACAGTTAGTTAGATAGCCTACATAATTATTAATACATAAAAGAAAGTGGGAAGGGGCTAGAACCCAGCCCTGGCGAACACCCTTACTAACTGTCACAGGGTCTCTCAGTTCACCTTTGGTGCCATAGTGGATCCTAGCGTAGTTCCCTTCATGGTGGCAGACTATAATTATCAGTAGATTACATGGGACTCCATTCCCTGGAGAGTGGTCCATAACTTGTCCCTTGGGATTAAGTCAAATGCAGTGCAAAGGTCCACAAAGGCCACATAAAGATCACTGCCACCTATGTCAAGAGTTTTCCACTTGGTTTGCGGAAAGCGAAAGCCTTCATCTATGGAACTGGTCAAAGGTCTAAATCCTGCTTGGAGATTGGAAATTATATGTTTGTCATCTATGCAGTCCTCTAGTCGATCTAGAATATGTTTACAGAAAACCTTCTGGAGGTTGTCCAAGAGGCTGATGTGGCGGTAGTTAGATGGATTGCCCTAGTTTCCCTTTTTGAAAACTGGGACAATCTCTGCCCCCTCCATGTAGATAGAATCAAGGCACCAACAGCAATTATATATCAGTAATAGTTTTATATGTGGAACCCCGATGTTGTTGTTGGATTTTTGTAGGTCACCTGGAATTTTGTCTAAGCCGAGTGCCTTCACAATTTTAAGAGCATTAACTGCTAGATCAGTTTCTTTAAGCCAGAACTCTAGGGGAGCACAGGACATATCCCTAAAGGAGAGGGGTACAGATGCTACTAAATGCTGTTCAGTATCAGACAAGCTTGAATCTACCTTGCTAAAGGGGGCAGTCCACTCAGAAGGTAGTATGGAGGCCCTGACAGGAGTGTCGGAGTTCCCACTAGCACTGCTTACTAATCGACAAAGACTTTCCTCATCGTTACTCTGTGAAGTTCCAAGTAGCTCAGCCCAGAGCTAGCTTTCCCAGGCGGCTTTTGCAACTTATATTTCCCGCCTATATATGGCTCTTAGTGCCTTGATCTCTTGGCAGTTACCATTTTTAATAGCTTTGAGTAAACTATCTTTAGCTTTCCTACAGGGTTCATTAAACCATCCAGTGGTTTTGTGCCTGCTTCCTGTGCTGTTAGATTTAAATACAAAAATGTCCCTGAGTCTATTAAAAGGTTTAGCATGTTCCTCAATAACCATTCTACAGTCCCCCCAGTTTTCATACATGGCCTCCATATGTATTGCTAGGATCGAGTGCAGTTCAGACAGTACATCCAGAGAACAGTTTATAGCCTCCCATTTCACATTTCTAGAATTGTTAGTAACCTTCAACTGCTGATCATATCTTCAGTAGATAGGGGGGGGGGCAAATGCTAAAAGCCTGTGGATGTGGAGTACTAGGGGTTTGTGATCGCTCTCGTCCCGTACAGTCACCTCCATGTGAGCCATATGTTTCCATAATCTAACGTCAAATAAAACAAAATCAATGTGGCTTGCATAAGACCCACACCTAAACTTTGGAACAGGAGTGGCATCAGAAGGCGAACGACCGTTGCAGGCTCGCAACCCATAGGCCACGGTACTATCCAATGCCTTTAGGGCAGCTCTAAATGTTAATTTCCAACATGGCGTTTTCAGTTCTGGGATGCGCCAAAATTGATCCTCTTCAGAGGATAAATTCTGTACTACTGTATTGGGCTCAAAGGTGAGATTTAGTCACCCATAATAATCATGTAGTGGGAGCATAGGAAACCCTCTATGATTTCGTTCAATGCGTGCAGGATTGGGGATTCAGAGCATTTTCCTATACCGCTATTGTATATGTTAATTATCACAACATGAGCGCCCTTATCTGGGGATAAGACTAGCCCTTGGATGTCCCTTGACAATAAGAGTAGAATTGAAATTAACAATCACACAGTCATCTGGGAAGCACTTGGGCAAGGCACCAAGCGAAGCCACCATGCGCGCCATTAGTATACTGGATACTATTAGGAATGGAAAGTTAGGTTACAGGTTTAACCAGTGGACTACGTTGTTCTTCAATTGGGTGAATGACTCAGTGGCGTTTGTTGAAAGACCAGGCATAATAGATAACATTGCAACATGAGGGCATGCCTCAGGGTGGAGATCAAGGACTACGGAGTGCCCTGAGATGTTGTGGGTAGTCTTCCCATCATTTCTATTTCCCACCCTCTCAGTCCCCTTCCTCTCCTTCCCTGGGCTTGGCCGAAGGACCTCCTCCGTTCCAGGTTCCTGGGTTGGAAGGTGTTGTACATTGGTCCTGTGTAGAGGGTCGCTCATCGGGCAGTTGGGGGCCATGATTCCTGACAGGGGGAGACATCTGAACTGCATCCAAGGCCGTTGGATCAGTCCTTGAGGGAGGCAAAGGGATAGTGGAGATTGGAGTGGTCAACGTTAGCAACCCAGGATTCCTAACAGCCAGTACAGCTTCTTGTGCAGTTAAGCGTTCATTTATAGGCCTTAGTTTGGCTTCCAGTTTGCCTACAAATCTCTTAAGAACGTACCCCAGCGTGTGCTCAACTTTGTCCTCCGTTTGATCCTCTAGATCCTCCTACAAGCTTTTAGCCATTGTCCTTGGGTGTTTTTTTCACACTTCTGCTATTTTTCTTTTCCCTCTTGGGTTGTAACAGTTCGGGCGACGATTTCAATTTGAGGCTCCAAGGGAACATGGGGTATCAAGGTCGAGATAGCCGGATGGGGGCTAGTGGGATTAGAATCCAATGGTATATTTGGTGTGACCGCATCCATGCCAGGGATTGCGTTGGAAGGGCAAGTGGGAGCGCACAGGAAGGCGAAAGTAGAGATAAGCACCTCTCAACTGTTTTCTTTTCATTGTTTATTGCACCCACTGCACGCTGTAGGAAGCCATCAAGAGTAGGGTTGGCAACGGGCTTAGTCGATTTAGTTGGGGTCTTGGTGCTTCCCCGTTTTGTGGGCAGGATTCCCTCACTCCCGAAGCCACGCTTACCTGAAAGCACGGTTGAAAGCACAAAAAGCGCAGTTTCAAGTGGACCATTCAAGGTGAATTTACTTGTTTGTTCTGTAGATGTCAGAGGGGTGACCCAGCCCAGCCTCCTCCAGGCGATAACAGGCACAAGACGGGCTCACCCTTGGCCTGGGCAAGGCCTGTGCACTTCCCGCACCACGGAACATAAGGTGCGCTTTAATCACACTATCAGGCTGGCAGGTATGGCCCATTGCAGGGCTCCCTTGCCCTGATGGATAGTGGGACTGGTAGTCTCCCCACTCACGGTAAACTCAGCTTCTGTGCCGCGGAACACAAGGTGCGCTTTAATAGTGCTGTCAGGTTGGCAGGTGTGGCTAGTTGCAGGGCTCCCTTGCCCTGAAGGAAAGTGGGACTGGTAGTCTCCCCACTCACAGTAAACAAGGCTCCCGTGCCGCGGAACACATGGTGCGCTTTAATGGCGCTGTCAGGCAGGCAAGTGTGGCTCGTTGCAGGGTCCTTTGCCCTGATAGATAGTGGGACTGGTAGTCTCCCCACTCGCAGTAAACGTGTCTCCCCGTACTTCATCTTACTATACAATTAGCAAATTAAGTTAATATTTAGTTCAAGTTGAACTGACATTGACCCCCTGGTTGGCGGTGTCAGCTGACTTTAGAATTGTTGACCATGATTTCTGTGCTTCTCCTACATCAGAGAAAATGTGGAACTGCCCTTTATACAAGATGTTGAGCTTTGACTGTTGAATCAGGGAGGCCTGAGCCCCTCCGATTTGACTTGACTCAGAAGGCCTTGAAACTCCTTCCGTGGTCAAGCAGCAGTTACAGACATATCTAAAAAAATGTGAAGTTTCAACCTCTCTGAAATGGAGAACTCTTTCTGCTTAGGTGCAGCTGCCAGGATCTGCTCCTTGATCCTCACTTAAGTTTACCAGGATGGTTCTTGAATATTTCATATTCGGCATTCATTGTGCGGGTACTCGGTGTGCTTGCATGATCGTCAATTCTTTATCGAAACCTGGTAAAATATATGTCTTAATCAGGTTTTTAATCAACTGTACCGCATTGGTAGATCCACTCCGAGTCTCCTCTCCTTCTGGTATGCCCAGAAAGAGTAGATTAGAAAGCTGACTATGGATCCCCAGACCTTCGATGTTATTAGATAGATGCCGAATTTCCTTCCACCATTAGTTCTCTCACCTGCGCCCTGACCTTATCTTCCAATGTTGAAACTCTTTGCTCAGCTTCCCGGAGTCTCACAGGGAACTGTATCAGGGCCTCTTCAATTTTCTCTACCCATTGACTGAGTATTCCTCACTTTGTGTCAATTTTAGATCTCTGATTTAATTGAGGATTTTTTCCATGAGGTCTGTTAATGACTTAGCTCTCTCCTGAGGTTCCTCTTGGATCTGTATGTGCACTTGGCTTATATTTGGTTAAGCCGCCACTGACTCCCCTCAGGCTTCTTGGGCCTCACACATATAGGCATTCTCTGGACTCAGATCCGAATTCATCAATCCTTCTGGGGGAGGTTCTAAGGTTAATCTCGAAGTGGCGCTGATCTGGCTCTGCCTTTCACTTAGAGGTTCTGGATTTTTGTTGTTTTGTAAACAGAGGATACTCTGGCGATTTATCCCTCTATTTGCGTCACTCTCCTTTAGGATGGCTGGGTCACTGGGTCTCTTGGACAACCAGAAATCCTCTTTATAGAAGCTTCTAGGCCTACGATGCCCGGGACCATGACCCACTTCCATCTTTCTCTATAGCTTGGGTCCCATTTGGAAATGTGACCATTTCGGATACCATCAAGGGGATTATGGGCCTTTTTGAGAGGGAACTAGCCTCACAACTCAAAGAGTTTTCCATACGTTCTTTTCCTCTAAATAGGTCAGTTCTATTTAATGCAGTATTCTGTGTTCCAGCTTTTATGTGGGTAGTTTTTTCAGATTTAGCTGAGGTTAATCTCCCTTGAATTCCCTGTCTTTTCATATTCTGTTCAACTAAGGCCATGTTGTCAACCCAAAGAGATCTGTTTGACTGCGGTTTTACCATCTGGGTTTCAGCTCACCAGCTCACACCTTCCCACCAGCTTCACCATGCAGTCCCTTATCTCCTTTTGCTCTCAGTCTCCACTTCAGTAGAGCCCAAATAATTTGATCAAGAATGCAGTTCCTGTCCCAGAATCTTTATCAGGGTCGGATGAAGGGGCTAGTAGAGCGCTTCACAGGCGAATTCTCGAGGGAAAGTAAATGCTGTTGCACGGGAGGGATGAGGGCGGCTGAATGCAGGAGTCAACAAGCATTTACAATGCAATAGGTCACCCATTTGCGAGAGTTTAAGCTATTGGCATTGTAAATTTCAATGCCTTTTATTTCTCTGTTTTGATAATTAACATATAAATAAAAGCATTGTCATTTACAATGCCAATAGCTCAAACTCTTGTAAATGCGGGACCTGTTTCATTTGAATGAAGATGCCGCCATTGTCCTGGGCTGCTTGGAAAGTGAAAGCACGCATGACATGCTGAACATTGCAGGAAAGCATGCTGTGACTACAGTAGGAGAAACTCATTAAAGAAAATAGTGCTTACAGACTAAATAAGAAATGGTGTACAGACAAAATATCGAGGTTTTTTTTCGAAGTACAAGAATATCGAGTTGAAAATATCGAGGTAAGAGAATATCGACAGCAAGAATATCGTGGACCAGAATATCGACAGTAAGGTAAGAAATATCATTTTTTTTAATATCGAAGACAGTAATATCGTTTGTAAAAATATCGTTAATAATATCGATGTTTATATTAGTGTTATGTATTTTAGTATGTATTTTGAATGTATGTGTTCTATATTTTTGTTTAAGTATTGTATGTATTTTTAAATATATGTATTACATTTTTAGAAGTTATGAATATTTTTTAAAGTAAATTTTCCGTTTTAGTTCCGCAGCGGGTTGTGGGTTTATAGGGGAATAGGGTGGGAAGTAATTTAATTATAGTAAATTTAATAATAATTTGTAGAAGTTATTAATTATTTTTAATTAAATTTTGCGTTTTTATTCCGTAGCGGGTTGTGGGTTTATAGGGGAATAGGGTGGGAAGTAATGTAATTATAATTAATTTATTAATATTATTTATTAATTAATATTTATATATTTAAGATTTTATATTGTTAATTGTGGTAATTCATTTTTTTATCAATTAGTTATTAATTGGTTGTTAATTATTATTAATTATTTGTTAAATAAATTAATTATGTTATTTTTAGGAGCGGGTTGTGGGTTTATAGGGGAATAGGGTGGGAAGTAATTTAATTATATTTAATTCATTAATTAATATTATTTATTAATTAATAGTTATATATTTAATATTTTATATTGTTAATTGTGGTAATTAATTTTTTTATTAATTGGTTGTTAATTATTATTTATTTGTTAAATACATTAATTATGTTATTTTTTTAGGAGCGGGTTGTGGGTTTATAGGGGAATAGGGTGGGAAGTAATTTAATTATAATTAATTAATTAATCATTTTTTATTAATTAATAATAAAATATTTATGTTTTCATATTGCTAAATGTGATAAATAATTGATTATTAATTAGTTATTAATTGTTTGTTAATCATTAATAATTAATTGGTAAATGTGTAAATTGTGTTATTTTTTTAGGAGTGTGTTGTGTGTTGATAGGGGAGTAGGCTGGGAAGTAATTTAATTTTATTATAATTTTTTTTAAACTTTATTATGAAATTTATTTTAAGTTGTTTTATAGTGTTAATTGTGTGAATTAAATTATTATTTATTGTTTTTAAATGACTTGTTAATTTTAATTAATTAATTAGATAATTATTAATTAATGATGTTAATAGTGTTATGTTTTAGAACATTGGTGGTGTCATTTATAGGGGAATATGGTGGGAGGCAAAACATTTTTATTTTATTAATTGTTTGTTTATTAATTTTAATTATTTTGCTTGAGTGGGAATTGAAAATTATTCCCCTATGCAATCCAACACTTTCTCTACTGTTGCACTCACTGGAGTGGGAATAGTAATTTTTACCCCTATGCTATCCAACACTTTCCCTACTGTTACACTCACTGGAGTGGGAATAGTAAATTATTCCCCTCTGCTATCCAACACTTTCCCTACTGTTGCACTTGCTGGAGTGGGAATAGTAATTGTTACCCCTCCGCTATCCAACACTTTTCTTACGGTTGTACTTGCTGGAGTGGGAATAGTAATTGTTAGCCCTCCGCTATCCAACATTTTCTCTACTGTTGTACTCCCTGGAGTGGAAATAGTAAATTATTCTTCTCCGCTATCCAACACTTTCCCTACTGTTGCACTTGCTGCAGTGGGAATAGTAATTGTTACCCCTCCGCTAGCCAACCCTTTCCCTAGTGTTGCACTCGTTGGAGTGGAAATAGTAAATTATTCCCCTCCGCTATCCAACACTTTCCCTACTGTTGCACTGGCTGGAGTTGGAATAATATTTGTTACCCCTCCGCTATCCAACTCTTTCTCTACTGTTGCACTCCCTGGAGTAGGAATAGTAAATTATTCCTCTCCGCTATCCAACGCTTTCCCTACTGTTGCACTTGCTGGAGTGGGAATAGTTATTGTTACCCCTTCGATATCCAACCCTTTCCCTACTGTTGCACTCGCTGGACTGGGAATAGTAAATTATTTCCCTGCGCTATCCAACACTTTCCCTACTGTTGCACTCGCTGGAGTGGGAATAATAAGTGTTACCCCTCCGCTATCCAACACTTTCTCTACTGTTGCACTCCTTGGAGTGGAATAGTAAATTATTCCCCTCCGCTATCCAAAACTTTCCCTACTGTTGCACTCGCTGGAGTGGGAATAGTAATTGTTACCCCTCCGCTATCCAACACTTTCTCTACTGTTGCACTTGCTGGACTTGTGATAGTAAATGTTACCCCTACGCTATCCAACACTTTCCCTACTGTTGCACTCAGTGGAGTGGGAATAGTAAATTATTCCCCTACGCTATCCAACACTTTCCCTACTGTTGCACTCCCTGGAGTGGGAATAGTAAATTATTCCCCTCCGCTATCCAACACTTTCCCTACTGTTGTACTTTGTGGAGTGGGAATAATAATTGTTACCCCTCCGCTATCCAACACTTTCCCTACTGTTGCACTCGCTGGAGTGGGAATAGTAATTTTTACCCCTACGCTTTCCAACACTTTCCCTACTGTTGTACTTGCTGGAGTGGGAATAGTAAATTATTCCCCTCCGCTATCCAAAACTTTCCCTACTGTTGCACTCGCTGGAGTGGGAATAGTAATTTTTACCTCTCCACTATCCAACACTTTCCCTACTGTTGCACTCCCTGGAGTGGGAATAGTAATTTTATCCCCTCCGCTATCTAATATTTTCCCTACTATTGCTGTTAATGTAGTGTAAAATGTAATTGTAAAAGAATAAAAATATTTTTATATTTTAATTTATTACATCTATATATTTTTTTATTATTATTTTACTGGTATATGTATATATATATATGTGTATGTATAATTTTTAATATGTTTCTAACATTTTATTATTTACTATAATAATTTTTTATTAATATTATTAAGTAAATATATATTACATTGTATACATATGTATGTTTAATTTTTTTAACAATATATTTATTATTCCTAATTTTAAACATTTTATAATAATTATAACTAACTTTTTTTTAAATTATATGTATTATTTACTTTATTTTATATTATATTTTACACATTTAAAAAAACGATATTTTTAACAATGATATTTTTTACAACAATATTTTTTTATCGATATTTTTGTACTTACCATGATGTCGATAGGATTTCGATATTATTGACTTCGATATTTAGGTGTCGATATTTTGGGACCTCGATATTGTGGTAGTCGATATTCTGTCAGTGATTCATAAGAAATACCATGTAACAACAGAAGTAAAAGGGCCAGTCCTCATGGGAGGTTACAAATGAAGACAAGGCGTCACTAAGGAGGGACTAACAAGCCTATTAATGAATCAGAAGCCAGCATTTACAAAGGACAATGAAACATGCCAATGAATAATATGGGCGGAGAGTGGGCGGAGCTTCAAGTCCTTACTCAAAGGCAGCATGCCTCTCAGAGCTGCCCAGGCTCGACCTAAAAAGTGAGCGTTCTACTCACTGAGCGTCCACCTTGCTGACAGTGGGTATTGAGTCACCGAACTCTGATCGCGGTGTCCTGTTGTATTGCTGCTAATATCACCTGTAGAAATCTGCTGTGTGTAGGTGCCTAGAGTCTCCTCGACTGTGAAGGCTAGTGGTTCACCGTTAACAACATACGCCGACCTCGGGCCTCCCATCACCGCGCGTTACTCACAGCGCATCCATGGCGAAGCCTGGTGCTGGGTGGGAGGAAAGGGTGGAGCTACCTTGTGGCCAGGCTTGCAAGCTCACCTGCCCGCAAAACCTTATTTAACCTATCAATCAATTCAACGAAGATTAGTCTCACCATTTTGCTATGTCCTTCCACTTACAAATAGCAGCAAAGAAACTGCATGAACCCTTAAAAGTCTGGAAAAGAAACTAGTGAATTACCGATCCAAAAACTTTCAGATGATTTGAAAATCATTGCCTCCTTTCTGAATATGCCAAACACTGCTGACTGCCTCACAAATTATAACATCGAATCAACAATATCAAATCTATGCATTCTTACACCACTACACCCAGAAACTCGATCCACCATGGTAGTCAAGCGAAGTCAATATCAGCAAAAGAAAAGTTGGGAAACTGGAAAAAGAGTAGAAGAGAGAAAAATGAACAGAACTATGTAAGCACTTAAATTACAAAAACACGCAAACAAAATCCTCATACAACCAATGAAAACTAAAGTCTACAGATCAAAGATTAACAAAGCTACAAACCACCCCAAGTCTCTTTTCAGCACAATAAAACTGCACCAACACCATCGCTGCAAAAAATGTATATATCCAGTCCCCAAACTGGTTAGGGAACTCCTCTCCTCAGTTCCACATACACCAATACACCAATGATATACAGCTTTACCTTTGCGTCTCAGATGTCAGTAACATAACAAACTTAAACTTCTTCCTAGAGAAACTAATAGAATGGATGTATTCTGTGTGTGTCTCTCTCTCTAAAAAGAAACCCGGCAAAAATAAAATTCATCATCTTCACTAACAACTCCACCCTCAGTAAAAAAAAAAAAGGCCCAGACATTACATCTGCTTGGCACTTTCCAATCTATAGATCCTCATGTAAAATATCATCAAAGAAAATCTATATTTAAAAAAGATATCACTTTGCCAAATTAACGAAATTTGCCTCCTATCAATTAGACTTACTCAGGAAACTAACGCCTATGATCCCCCATTCAGTCATACAAACACAGTCCATCCTCTCATTCCCACTCACCTTTAAAAAGGTAATGGCGTGCCAGTAGGCCTTCTCAAATCCTCTATTGTTTCTCATGCGGACACCAAGCTTTATACAGGCACTAAGAAATCGGATCACATCCATCCTAAAATAACACCACTGGCTTCCCTTTAAGTCAAGGACTAACTTTACGATTGCCTGCAAAACCTACAAAATATTCTATAGCAGACTAACTCCTACCTTATGGAGAAACTGACACTCACTTGTGAGCAGCAAAACACAAGGAATAGAAGCATAGTGATTCCAAAAATCCTCAAATCCCCCCCCCAAAAAAACTTCCATGCAGGCCTTCTCATTCTCATTGCTTTGGAATTCGATTCCTCACTACATCAGATTCAACCCAAAACTATTAGTCTTCCGTAAAGGTAAAAAAAGACACCTCTTCAAACTACACTTCACAGACTAATACTACAATCCTCTTTTCTATACTAGCCTTGTACTTACTGTTAACATAAATCCTTTTCCTAATACTGGTGTTTTTAAAATACTAATATTTCTATGTAAGCCCAATATGTTTTAAGTAAAGTGCTGCACTGCCCTGTAGCTAGGTTTGCACTAAATAAATACTATATATCATCATCATCATCAATTGCTTTATTTCGATAACTTGTATCATAAAAGCATTGTGCAACGTTTATACAGTAGATAAAAGAATGAATTAATGCAAATAATCAATTGATACGTGGTTGAACTGGAGAATGTGCTTACACAGTACTTTTGGGCATGATGTTGCATCACAAGGCATAAAAACAGTTATCTGAAAAGCTGTACAATAAATGTTTCTACAAGTTCTTTGCTAAAATCATGCATAATTTAAATGCAAACAGTTAAAAAGATAAAAATCTAGCAGTGCAACCCAACTGGCTTATATAAAGTGCCAGTGCATTCACATTATAAAGAGGCTTTCTTGGGTTAAGGTGACTTCTCAATGTGACCTAGAGTATGAAAATTAAGGCACCCCTCACAAGGCTTTTTGCCTGACTGTCCATGCATGGCTTGGAACTTAGCTACCCCACAAATAAAAAGCTCTTTAGTCAGATTTCAGTATGCGCAGAGCAACCCGAGGGCTTCCAGTGTGACCTAGAGCATAAAATTAAGGCACCCCTCGCAAGGCTTTTTGTCTGACTATCCAAGCGTGGCTCAAAAACTTAGCTACCCCACAGGCAAAAAGAGCTCTTGAGTCGGATTTCAAAATGCGCAAAGCGACCCGATGGTAGCGGATGCCCATGTGTCTGCAGATCGGTTTCAACCATTTAGACCTCGCAGTGTTGTAGGCTGGGCAGGCAAACATGACATGGGGAACACACTCCAGCGAGGCTCCGCAGCAAGAGCAAACTTCTGTTATATGTTTGGGTGGACGCCACTTTGTTGTTAGTGCGTGGACTGGGAGTGTACCGAGCCTAAAATGGATATACAATGCCCTATCTTGTGGAACCTGGATTATATCCAGGTAGGGCTCAGGCTTCTGATCTGCTTGTGATTAAGGAATTCTTCTGTTAGCCTCCCCGCGTTGGACTTACTAAGTTCCTGGCTGTCTGTCCAATCCCAGTATATGCGTTTGAGCTCTACCTTGCTTGGGGGGTATTGGCTATCCCATGATTCTTTGAGGCCCAATAGTATCATGGTTTTCCTAACGTTTGATATCCATTTAACCCTATGATCCACATCTAGGTTCATCACCTCCGTTAGTGCTGCAGCATATTTGGTAAGTTCTGGGGTGCGCCTTAGGCGTGCCCAGAAGAGCAATGGGCGTAGCTTAGCAATATCTCTAAACGGCCGCCTGCCCATGTCATACATTAGAGGTGTTATGGGATGTTGCGGGGAAGCATCACCAAATCCCTCAAAAACTTGTGCTCGGATCTACTGATGTCATCTACATTGTCAAACCCCCATAGCTCTGCTCCATATAGAGCTGAGCTAACTGCCTTAGCGTCATAGACAATGAGGGCCGGGGCAACTAGCCTACTATACGAGGAGCGATATTCTTTGCTTAGTGCCTCGACCACGCGTTTGTGGCTCATAAGCATTTTGGCTAAATGGGGCCTCCACAGCATTTTATCTGAGAGTCGGATGCCAAGATAATCGAAAGTGCTGACTCTCTTCAAGAGGGTGCCATTCAACGTAAGGTTATTCCTAAAGGATTTGTGGGGGTTAAATACCATGAGCTTTGTTTTAGAGGTATTGATGACTAACCCCCGAGAGTCACAAAAGGATTGATATCTGTTCATTAGTTTTTGTAGCCCGGCTGGGGTCTTCGACACCAACAAGGTGTCGTCAGCAAATAGGAGGGTCGGTACTTTGTTGCCCGCCAGGGTTGGAGCATCAGCTGGATCTTCTTGAAGGAAACTCACCACCCCGTTCACGTATAAAGAGAACAGGGTGGGGGCCATGACACAGCCCTAGCAGACTCCCCTGCCAACAGGAATCTGTTCCGTCAGCTGGCCTTGGGTCCCCCATCTCACCTGAGCATAGTTTCCCTCATGAAGGCGGGTCAATAGATTAAGGATTAGGGGAGGGATGCCCATATCTTTAAGGATCTGCCACAGCCTATTCCTATACTATATATACATTTTTATTAATGGTTCTTCTTTGGTGCCTTCTCTTTTTATGCTTCTCCTTTCATGTTTCTGTTTATCTTCACAACATATCATTTTGGGGATTTTGTTCTGGTGCATCACTGACTCCATTTCAAGTAGTCATTAGAAGCCCTCATTTCTTTCTCCAGATTCCGTCTCTGTTGACATATCAGTTTCTGATCTGTCAGTTCTCTTCTAGTAGAACCGTAGCATATTTTCTTGCAAAAATGCTTCAATCTGCCCTCCACATACACTCTTGGTTGTCCCTTTTGTTTTTCTGATTTTTTCCAGCTTCATTTCATCTTGGTAACCTTTAACATTTTTAGAATGCAGTGCATCGTTCCTTTTTAGGCTTTATAGTGGGGAAACTTAGCTAGCTGTGAGGTTATGTCTTTTGAATTCTGTAAACGTTTTTCATTAAACAGTAGTTGCAACTTTAGCAGGCTTACCTTTGAAGAAGTCATGGTGTGTTTTTGAGTTGAATTGTTTGCGGTTTGTTTTTAACAGATCTAGTTGAAACTAGTGGTCATTTGATATATTGTCTATAGTGTCAGGCATTGAGGATGTGCCATCTGTGAAGAAGAGCGTTGGCCTTAAAATAATGGGGCATATTAGCAAGACCCACGTTAAAATTATCGCCGTTTTAGCGGCAGGAAACTGCCTCTAAAACGGCGATATGGGCTTGCTAATATGCGTTATGGAATTCAATAGAAACCCAGGTTAGATGTCCTGCACATCTAACCTGAGCTTCTATTGGAATTCTATAACGCATATTAGTAAGCTCATTATCGCCGTTTTAGCGGCAGTTTCCTGCCGCTAAAACAGCGATAATTTTAACGTGGGTCTTGCTAATATGCCCCAATGTATCTTTGGCTATAAATTGAAAATAGTTTGGTGTAGTTACTTTTTTGGTGTGATAGACTTTTCAGTAGTAAAGAGCATGATCATGTGATCCGCCCATGTCAATAGGATGGTGTCACTAGATCAATGTGAAATTACCATCACGGTGTAATCTTGAGTCATTTTGTTAAATTTGTGTTATGCTTGTTACGTGAAATTCCCGAAATTACGCTTTTATGTCACATTGCATAATTACACGCAGTTACTGAAAAAAATAGCACATGGGAACAACGAGCAGCCAAACGCATCCTTGCATCCAAAATAGAAGGACGCATTGAATGCTAAATAGTGCCAAATGCTAGTTTTACATTTCACATAATCATTCGTAATTTTGTGTACATTTTTCTATAATTTTATGTAATTATGTAAATTTCGCACACGCTTAGGTGTTGTCTTGTGGATTGTTACCTGCCTTGTTGTGTTGGCCTAGGCCTGGCTGCCATGCTGCTTTTCTTTGCGCACGTTACACTGAGCCGGGCCTTCCTCGCCCTTTGCTCGTGCCAAGTTCTTTTGCACTGTCTGCATTTTCTGTTGTTCACCTTTCTGGGCTCAGTCTGCACAAACATGTACAAGGTCGCATAACAATGTATTCTGGTTCTTCCTGATATGGCCAGTCTCGCGCACCCAGACATAACATTATGTGCAATTGCCATGAAGAATTTGATATGCTTTTAATACTGTGGTTTACTAGCGCTTAAACACACTTGGAGAAATCCCTTTCAGTGAGAAGAGCTATGATGTCCTGCTGATGTAATTCTGCATCTAGAGACTGAGGTATGGGGTTCGCTAGTCAAAGCCCAGAGGTCTTCTATTATTATTATAATAAACTATCTTACTGCAAGGGGAGGGTGGTAATGTTATTTAGACATTTATCCACTGAGTTATGAAATGCTTTCCCCGTTTGTATTCTATGGAATTGTAACCATGCTGCTGATATTAGTCATATGCATTATGCTATTAGTGCTGACACGTGTACTGTACATTAGAGCACGTAAGTTGGAATAAACATTTTAACCTATCCAGTGTCTCTTCCTACGCACCTTGTGGACAAGTACGAGTGAGTGACGAAAGAGTGTTCTTGCTTCTGTGAGTCCTGAGATAAAGATACCGTGTTCTGGGTTGTCCAAACATTAGTACTTGAGTGCTAATGGGATGCTAAGCTAGTTGGGTTGGGGTTTTTGGGTGCTACGGTATATGGTGGCAAACCACTGTATTCCGGGGTCTCATTTTCCTGTGCATAGCTCTGTGTATGTGCAGAAACCTTATGACATGGCGCGACCACCGTGGGGCAGCTTATCTGCGAGACGCTTGAGTAGTACTTGTGCTTGTCCAAAACCCCTCGCGTACGCTTCCGGAGGCGTATGTGACGGTGATACCTCCTATATTGAATGTTTTATAGGTTCTTTCAAGCTTGATATTATTAAAAAGGTTAGTTAATAGACCCATTTTTGTGCTCCCTGTTAGGTTGTCGAATATAATTGTTTAGTCATGGCTGGTGTGGCGATAGCTGCACATAGTCGAGGAGCACTCCGAGACCACTTAGCTGTGTATGGAGTGCCCGATACTGGGGTTGAGTTGGTCTTTGTGGTTCAAGCCGATGCGGCTTATCACTTTGAAGTGTTTTACACTTGGATCACTTTTGAAGCGGTGGATGCAGGTGATAAGCTGTTTCATGAATATAAGCCCACCGCTGTTCCTGCTGCCTATCGACCCTATACTGCTCTTGAAGTGCCTCTCACGGCTTGGCAGCACCGTGTTTGGTTCAATGGCGCCCTACCACAACCAACTACCGCAGTTCGCTTAGGCCCCTTATCAATTCAGGGGGCCACTTGGCCTGTATTGGCCGGGTATACCCCGCATCCAAATTATCTGGCATTACCGCTTGCGGAACTGCGCACTATGCATACCGAATTGGTGCGAGTGCATCGAGCCTTGGTGACATACGTTACAGGTAGCCTCCATGGAGCTGCTCCTGTAGTCGCAGGCCAACCAGCTATTGCAGCTGGAGTGACTATAAGTCCTGTCATGGTAAATTCTGTGATGGGCAAACGTCCACAAAATAAGGACGACTATCCTTACTGGCTTGCAGAAAAGTTCGATCAGATAGAAGCAGTGTTTCCACATACATCCCCAGTAGATAAACACCGCATCCTCACGATAAGTTTGCCAAAAGACATAATCCCCGATTTGACATCATGTGAAAACTGGGGTAAGGTATTCGCAGCAGTTTATTCAAAATGTTTTGGAACTCCTTCCATGACGGTTCTACCCTCTGTAATTAAAAAGTACAGGATGAACATGGCCCTGAAGCGGCTGTGGAATTAGGGATGAGACTAGTGGGAGTGTTTGATGTAGTAGCAGAGCTGATCCTTGGAAATGTCAAGGGCGATGCTATGAACTTTCAAGTAGCGAATGCTTTGGCTTTGGTCCCAGAGTTGGACAGGCCTCGCGAATTACCGAAAATCATTGCCCGGGCTTATAAAACAATTGGACGAAATAGCCTAGGCAACAAGCCTTTTGTAAAAACGCAAACTCAATCGCAAACACAAGTTGCACAAGCAAAAAGTGCATCTGAGAAAGATGATAAACCAGTCTTCACTAAAAAAGTTGGAGACAGAAAAACAGGGTAAGCAACAAAAGAAGCCGGGGTCGAGAGGCGCTTCCCCAGTTTCGGTTTCTTCTGAACGTACTTATGATTTACGTGATAGGTCAAGGATTAAATCACCAGAAAGGTTTCAGAGCTCTGATACGCGTTCTCCTCGTTCTTCACAGGCCCAGACATCGTCACAGGCTGGTGGAGGAGGACGGCAAGATAGAGGAAGGGGCCGAGAGGCTCCCCAGGAGCGAGACCAACCTCGACAACAAGTCAGAGGGAAAGCAGAAGATTTTCATCTTCCTCGACCGCAATTTCAGAAGAAAAAGGTTGCCGCTGTCACAGCGAAATATGCCTCAGACCGTGAGAACGAGACTCCAGAATTGGACGTGGGCAGTAACCCTCCTAGACAGCGCCGCGGAAGTTACCATAGTGCGGGAGGCGCTACGTCCTCATATGGAGGCGACAGCAACTGAAACATTCGTTACTGTAGAGACAGCTGACACGAGAGTGGCACCCCTGACAGACTATATAATATAGTCATACAAATTGAAGGTGACATACCGCGTGAAATAAAAGGGATTTTTGGGAAAATCTAACCTCTTCATATGACATTTTGTTAGCAGAGGTGGATTGGCCACCCCCATTCGTTTTAGCTGCACATAAAGGAGAGGAGGTAATCCTTCCAAGCTTATCAAGGCATGTCCCAAAGGACAAAGCTGAAGCACTTGCAGCTGAGTGGGCTGTGTACCTGGCACCAGCGTTATACCGCAACCATGTGGGATGGGATGAAGAGTCACCTCCCCATGCAATACCTTTGCGGTCACTACCGCAGCCACAACCCCAATATCCCGTCAAACGGCAGGCAAAGGCCCCGTCTCCGAAATTCTGACACAGTTGGAATATCAGGGAGTAATTGAACCATGCGTATCACCTATGAACAATCCCCTTTTCGTGGTTTCTAAACCCGATGGATCGTACCGCTTAGTTTTGGATTACCGGCATTTAAATACTCATTGTCGGAACTTTGCGGTGCAAAACACACACAGTTCTGCGCTTGTAGACAGTCTTGTTCGTAAAAAATACAAAACGACACTTGACCTTTCAAACGGTTTCTACACGCACAACCTAGCCCCGGAGAGTGGTCAATGGACCGCATTCACATCCGGTGGTAAATTATTCCAGTTCCGGCGATTACCCATGGGCTATAAAAATAGTCCGGGTATATTCGCCGCCCGTGTTGTTTCTTTGTTAAATGACATTGATCAAGACGCATGTTCGTACGTTGATGACATCTATCTGACAGACGACGAGTTATATCAGCATCTGTCCCGTGTGGACCGCATTATTCTTGAATTTGCGGAGCAGGGTTACAAATTTAACTTTGCTAAGTCACACATTGCTGAATTTACCGTTCTGTTCTTGGGCTATGAGCTCAATAACGAAGGTAAGGGCTTAGCCCCCCATTTCTTGGAAAAATGTGCACATTTGTGCCCTCCAAATACTCTGAAGAAGCTTCAGTCTTTGCTGGGTTTCTTGAATTTCGGGCGTACTTACATTCCCGAATATGCCCAGCGTATCAAGCCTTTGTATGCTTTGATACAACCTACTTATTCAAGGTCTTGCTGGCTGCCTGAGCACACCTCAATTCTGCAGTCTTTGCAGACAGACCTTTTGGAGTCTAAATATCTTTTGACTCGTGATAACCACACAAACCTGGTGATTAGAATTATTCCGGGGGCGGTGGGTTTCACATACTTAACCTTTAATGAAGGTGATACAGTACCCATCGCATACAAGTCACATCTGTACACTTCCGCTGAATTGCGCTTTACATCTGTCGAAAAAGTTCTAACTGCAGTGCAAATGGCGATTCTGAAAGAACGCGCACTGGCACAGGGAAAGCGGATTCTGGTGGTAACACCCTGTCCTGCCCTAGAGGCAGTAACAAAGGCAAGTGTACCGAACTCAAAAGCAATGCATCCCCGTTGGATACAATGGGCTACATCCTTGACGTCTTCGGACGTCACTTTTGTTTTTGATTCTTCTCTTCAGACTCAGGAGTATTTACAGTATGAATTCGTTCATCCTCCTCCTTTGTTTTTACTACCGCTTGAGGATTACAAATGTGTGATCTACACAGATGGTTCGGCGCAACCGGCCACTGGGTCCAAACACGCTTATTCTGCTGCATGTGCTATTGTTGCGGGATCCTTTGTGGATGGAAAGTTCAAATCCACTGTAGTGCACACTCGCACACTTGGAGATAGTACCGCACAATTGGCCGAGCTGCATGCATTGCTACTTGCACTTGAGTTCGCTTCACAGGATGAGACCACTCTTATTGTATGTGATTCTTTTTACTGTGTACAATCTTACAATGACAATCTGTTTTTCTGGTCGAAAAACGACTACAAGGACGCAAAAGGGAGCACAATTAAGCATAAAATGCTTTGGGTTCGAGTGGCAGAATTGCAACAACGTCTGCCCCTCACACAGGTGGTTCACACCTTAGGCCATCAGCGGGTGGGCGCACACGCTATTGGTAACGATCTGGCAGATGAAGCTGCCCGTTCAGCAGTAGTCACGTGTTCAGTAGCAGCGGTTACCAGGTCCATGTCTAAAATAGACCCTGTTATATTAGCAGCTATTGCTGCAACCAAGGAAGGTAATAATTACCCTACAGGTTTCCCTTCCAAGTATTCCTACACATTAAGTCCCGATCAGGTTCCTTATGTAACTATACCTGACGTTGGAGATCGGCTGATCCCCAACGCGGACCGCAGGAGTGCCTTGATATTAGCTGCACACGAAGGCATGGCTTCGGCACATGCAGGTGTGTCAGCTACGGTTTCCATCTTGCAGCAGCGTTATTGGTGGCGTGGGTTATATAAAGACACCCGTGCTTTTGTGCTTTCTTGCGACGTTTGTCAACAGATTAAGCCTTCCACGGTAACACGTCCACCACAAACACCGCTCTGCATTGCTAACAGACCCTTTGGGTGTGTTTACTTGGATCACTGCGGTCCATTCTCATCAGACACTGCTTATAAATACATCTTAGTGGCAGTGGACTCGTGCACACGGTTTCTCTGGGTCTGGCCACAACGGAGTGCTGACGCCCGAAATGTAATCAGGGATTTGCGTGTCTTTGTGGGAATTTTCGCATGCGGCACCTTCCATTCGGACCAAGGTCCAGCGTTTGCCTCTAGGGCTTACAAGGATGCAATGGCTTCGCTTGGGGTGCGGGTGAAATTTTCGTCTCCGTATAGGCCTGAGGGCAACTCTATCGTTGAACGAATGAACCGTGACTTAAAGCAATCCTTAACAGCTAGGGTTTTAGGTACTGGCAGGAACTGGCTGGCCCATTTGTATACCGTTCAGCGTGCACTTAATAATCTCCCTAGAAGACCTCTGGGTGGGCGGACCCCATACGAAATGCTCTTTGGCATAAGAATGTTTGTGCCTGACCTTGAGGGTCCAGACATCGCGGCGCAATCCGCCAAGTTTGATGTAGATAACCATTCTGCTATGTTACAGGACTTACAAGAAGCCCGAGACAAACTTGCAACTACACATTTGCCTTCAGCCACAGATCCTGCGTTGCAGATTCCGGTAGCCGGCTGGCTTCCGAAAGTTGGAGAACTTGTTCGAGAGAAGGTTGAAAACAAAAAAGAATTTGGCCCCTCTTTTCGTGCACCGGTTCCAGTTCTTGGCCTGAAGGGAACACGTACAGTCATTTTACCACCGCTTCCTGGTCGCAAAGAGAACAGATACATCTCAGTTGAAAATGTCAAGCTACAGCGCCTGGCCGATCCTGAATAGTGTCACACCAGCGGTCTCTTGTCCTGCCATTTATCGGACATATGTTCATAGTCCATCTGCACGAACGATCGCTGATGCTGTAATTGAGATGGTTGATTTGCCTGAAACTACGATTGATCCCCAACTCTCCACCAATATCGACGAGGACGAGTATACTTATCCTGCATCAGAATCGGTGGCACATCAACCAACAACGCCACTAAGCCCGACTCGTTATTCCTTTGATTCGGATTCCATATCTTCAAAAGTTCCATCCAAGTTCAGTATTTTTATATCCTGGTTTAGAGACAATTTTTGATTCCCCCTGGACATACATCTGGTTGGTACTTTTCTTGATATTTTTGTTCATGTCCATTGGCTTTGTCACAGTGTTTTTTTTACTAATCAATGGTCACTATTTACCTGAACGCTCTGCTGTAGACTATGTTTCTGGAACTTTGGCTCCTCATTCCTCGTCTCACATCATGAAGCGTGACCACACATTTGTGAACATTTCAGCCTTCCCAGTTGCTGATGGCATCGTATGGGATGCAGTGAACTATCAAATCCATGGTCCGACGGAAATTATTAATGTACCTAATGTCCTTCGTGTTTCAATGGGTGATGTAGTACAAAACAATATTCATTCTGATGATTGGGATGTGCATGCCGTTGAAGCATTGTTTGCCGATTTAAAATATTATGCATCTTTTAATGCTGAAGATTTATATATGAATTCTGCTAATTATGCCGATTTGTATTGTTACCAACATTGGGGTAGTCATTTTCTCCATAAGCCCAGTGCCCTGCGTGGTTCTGTTAACTATACCCAATGGGAACATTGTCCAAACCCCTTGCCAGGTAGCTCTCAAACTCTTCGAAATAAGTTTAATTATTTTACTGATTTTAATCGGTCGAACCCTGCATCCTATTATTTTAGACTTAATAACACATCAACTCAGAAAATTATGTTGACACACACCAAATTGCTATATTCAGGTTCCTTTCTGAGTGCCCTAGCTGTGGGTGGTTATGAGTACTGGGATAATACAGTGGATTTAAAATCTATTTGGGGCTCCAAGCTATGGCAGGTACAGGGAACCGAGGCGTTGCATCGTGCGTGCCTCATCCCTACCCAAATTATGTTCCTAAATGCTTCCATCTATCAGACTACATGTTGGGGCTTAGCAACCACTAAACAATTGAATACGCCATCAATACCATCCCTGTCGAGTTTTCCAAATGAAAGCTCACGATTCAATATGTCCCTCGTGTCCCTGCAGGCAATGTTACAAAATAATTCGTTTAATGTTTCTGAGCTGGTTCAGTCACCCTGGTTAGTATGGCCTATATCATCTAATGCATGTCAAATGCGTTTTCATGATACTGGTGCTAGCTACACACAGAATAGGCCTGATCCGAGGTTTCCTGATGCCCGTACTGTCACTACATACTCTGTTGGTAAATTATGCAAACAATGGCTGCAACATTCGTCCCTTGATTCTGTTAAACAACATTTGTCCCTCCTTACAGGCAATATTGATCTGTCCGACTTTGTTTTGGGACCTCGTGGTCCCCGACCTAAAAGATTCATTTATGAAACATATAATGAACTCTGGAAGCTATCACAAATGGAAGCTGCTTCCCGTCTTCGGGAAATAGATCAAGCAAATTTGGAAAAGGTGCTTGCTGTTGTGGACAATAGTATTAATACCCTGTCTTCTCGCATTTACACTTTAGAGAATATTGTGTCCTCTGTTGTCGATATTGTACAAGATGATGTTTCTGTGTTATATCATGGTCAGAATCAATTGCGCTCAGTTATGCAGTTTGCATGGACTTTACAAACGCTCAAGTTAGGTAAAGTGCCTTGGCATTTTTGAACACCTCTGCCTTATTTCTACCTTTTAACTTAACTGACAAACAGCAATTTATGTCCATGAAGGATGCAACTTACACTCTATTACATATCGAAAAGGTGGATCCTTTGCCGTTCTCTGTTGCAGAACTCGATTCTGCTGTATGGCTAGTCCATGGGGTTATAGCTTTACCATTTTCCTTATTTGAATTTGACTCGTGCATGAAACATTATCCTGTGGGCCGTTACCGGCCATTGGGCAGTGCTTTCCTGCATGAACTCTGGTCCTTGCCTTTCATGTATAAATGCCTTCGGGACGGCAAGGAAGTCTTTCTCACGGGGAGTACTGCGACTCGACTATAAGTCATTCGCTTATTTGTAAACACATTAAATTGCATGGCTCATGTAGCGTTTCCTCTCCTAATCTTGCTTGTGTGCTGAAAGGTATTCCTGCTCCTGTTATTTCTCCTACTTTCACTCTCCTTTCCAATGGTAGTTATTTACTTTTAAATAACGAAAACTGTTGTGGCCTGCAGGCTGGCATTCCTTACATTGTAACAGTTTCACACAGGGTTGTCTGCTGCAAAAATGTGCTTTTTCCTCCCCCTCATGGCAAGGTTGATATCTCTATTTGGCCTTCCATCCCTACCATGGAAGCAGATTTCAATAGACTGAGCAGAATAAAGGCACTATTATTAAACGAGGAAGTTATGCTCACGTCCGCCCGGGAGACATTCATTCTCCAGGTGGCGAGTACCCACAGTGAAATACAGGCCCTTTTGAACACTAATCTCCCCCAACATTTTGGGGAGTTAATACATCGTATTTTTAACGCATCTAACACTGAAGGCCTAGTACACTTTTTTAAGGTCGTTGGGTCGGGCTTGGTGTCCTCCTTCCAAACTATTTTTGGTGTCATCCCGGCTTTCATACATTCTATTTTTTCCAGTGTCTTTGGCGGTTTCCCATTGATCCTCGCTTTAGCGGCTGGTGTCTTGCTCTTAATTTGCTTTCTGCGCAATGGCTGCTCCCCGATGGGACCTGCTCGATCCAGAACGCCTCCAGCTGCTCCGTGAGCGCCTTTTAGCCGGTTTTGGTGTCTTGCCATTGGCGACACTGAGTGTGTCATATACTCTTTCATTTCGCTTTGCGTATTTCACTTGCGTGCAACCTGTGATGACTTGTGTCCGCTGTCCTTTCACCTGGACTCTGGATTATTGCCTCTCCAATTCGTCATTGTCTGTTCCGGATTTTGTTCAGTTGATGGGTCCCTTAGAGGCCCATGAGCAGGACTGTTCCGTCGCTGGCTGTATGGCGCGTGCGGCTGCACTGGGGATTTTGGCGCAATGGGATATCTGGGCGGCTGCCCAGGATCTCCTACAACGAAGCTGTTTCAATTATCACGCAAGCTGTCCCGCATTGCTTATGGATGCTCCCTTTGCTGAGGAGCATTCCTGCTCTTTCGAACTCATGGATTGGATGGCATCTATGTTTTTTGACGATTCCAATGATGAACTCTTGGAGGGTATGGCTTTTTTCTGCACTTTCACTTTCATGGATTGACCTACCCTTCGCCGTTTGGGCGCTCCCTGTGCTCCGACGTCAATTTTCTCCTCTGATGGGCCTCTGTCCTGGCCGCCGGACTGTCCAGGGGAGGGTGTCTTGTGGATTGTTACCTGCCTTGTTGTGTTGGCCTAGGCCTGGCTGCCATGCTGCTTTTCTTTGCGCACGTTACACTGAGCCGGGCCTTCCTCGCCCTTTGCTCGTGCCAAGTTCTTTTGCACTGTCTGCATTTTCTGTTGTTCACCTTTCTGGGCTCAGTCTGCACAAACATGTACAAGGTCGCATAACAATGTATTCTGGTTCTTCCTGATATGGCCAGTCTCGCGCACCCAGACATAACATTATGTGCAATTGCCATGAAGAATTTGATATGCTTTTAATACTGTGGTTTACTAGCGCTTAAACACACTTGGAGAAATCCCTTTCAGTGAGAAGAGCTATGATGTCCTGCTGATGTAATTCTGCATCTAGAGACTGAGGTATGGGGGTTCGCTAGTCAAAGCCCAGAGGTCTTCTATTATTATTATAATAAACTATCTTACTGCAAGGGGAGGGTGGTAATGTTATTTAGACATTTATCCACTGAGTTATGAAATGCTTTCCCCGTTTGTATTCTATGGAATTGTAACCATGCTGCTGATATTAGTCATATGCATTATGCTATTAGTGCTGACACGTGTACTGTACATTAGAGCACGTAAGTTGGAATAAACATTTTAACCTATCCAGTGTCTCTTCCTACGCACCTTGTGGACAAGTACGAGTGAGTGACGAAAGAGTGTTCTTGCTTCTGTGAGTCCTGAGATAAAGATACCGTGTTCTGGGTTGTCCAAACATTAGTACTTGAGTGCTAATGGGATGCTAAGCTAGTTGGGTTGGGGTTTTTGGGTGCTACGGTATATGGTGGCAAACCACTGTATTCCGGGGTCTCATTTTCCTGTGCATAGCTCTGTGTATGTGCAGAAACCTTATGACAGTGTCACGTGAATTGGTCATTATTACTCTAGAAAGGGAGAGGCCTAAACATTATCATATGATGCGGTTTGCTGCTCATTAGGGCAGGATGAGTTCATGTTTATGAAGAATCATATATTTGAGAAACAAAAATATATCTGAGTGATCTTTCTGCATGTATATTTATTTCGTTTATTTATTTATTGCTTTCTGTGTAGTGCCAACACTACCCGGGTTTCAGAGCACTGTACATGGCAAAGTAATAACATGAGTAGAGGAAGCATATGGATGGACAATTTGAGGGTGCTGAACAAAGTCTTTACAGTAATAACAATATTGGAAGATTTGAGTTCAACAATGTGAGGACGATGTCCAAAAAAGGCTCTTCTGTATGAAGTGTCATAACAGCATTTATTGGATCCATTCCAAAAAAATGCACACAGTGTTGAAAGTGATAAGCACAGAAAGAGCGTTAATCTGAAGCAATTTAAAATGTCAACATTCGTATACAGGGAGAAAACGAAAGATGTACAGAGATGTGGGATGTCTGTTTGACAGTTCCTCTCTTGTAGTGCATTACTGTCAAGTCCTGTTTTTATTTACTGTTGTCTGTGTGTTATGTAAGTAAGGTACTGTCACAGGCAGAAATGATCCACTCGGAAGAAGGATCAAACAGGAACGAACAAGGACATAGACAACGGCACTCCAGGGCTAATTAAGCCCTTGAGCCCAGAGAGTAGCCAGGCATGTGATACAGCTGAGCATGCCCATGAACAGATTTGTTTGGGAGAACACAAAATAACAGAGGCTATTTCAGAAAGGAGAAAAATGGGGATTATTCGTTTAAATGAAGGTTGAATTCCAGTAACCATCAAGGATGCTGCTTGGGCCCAGAGGTCTATGAGATTTCTCAAGTTGTGCAAGTAATGATTGGTGAGCTGGAGACTGCCTGGCAAAGACCACCTTCAAGGCTCGGGGTGACTAAAAAGGTGAGCTTCAAGATCGCAATTTCCGTAATGAGGCACATGTACTTTACTCTGAAGTGCTCTTATGAACGTGGGTGATTTCACTTATTTGGAGGACGGCCTATGTGCTGCTTTACAGAGCAGATGACAGATTCAGCGTAAAGCTGGTGTGTGTGCAGCTTGATGGATAATTACAGGCTGTAATGCTTCATAGTAGTACTCTTAGGGCCTGATTATGAGTTTTGGCGATGCAAGGGTGGGCGGTAAGCCATCACCGCACCCTGCACCGCCGAGACTCGCCATCGCCCACCTACCAGATTATGACTTTAAAGTGGTCGGGCGGGCGGTGTGCCAGTCCAAGGGCAGAGCCTCTTTGAAAAAGGCACTGCAATAGGAATGCCTCACAAGGTTCCTGCATGGCATGGGCTTGAAAGTCCATGCCGTGCAGGAACTATTGTGCATGCACACGGGGCTTCATGTTATGCCCCTCTGTGTGTATCCATAAGCATTGGAGGCACAGGGAGCCCTGTACGGCCCCTTTGTTTCCTCTCCGCCACTTTGTACATGGAGGAGGAACCTCCATGACACCGCCGGCGGAGAGGAAACTCGTAATATGCTTGGCGGGACTGCATATTGCGTCCTCCTGACCGCCATGCCACCTCCAGGGAATGGCGGTTGCCTGGTGCCGGCGATCCCAGGGCTGTCCGACCACCCAACTCGTAATGGGGCAGTGGGCCGCCGATGTGGCAGTGCCTGGACCACCACTGCTGCGCCCCCGCAATTCTGGAGGTCCTCGGACCACCAGAGTCATAATTAGTGCCTCAGTGTTGGACTTTGTGGTGTGGGGTGGCTGCACAGTGAAGAGAAATGAAGTTTTCACATTGCTTTGGTGAAACGAGTAATCTGATTCAGCAAAGAAAAGTCTTGCTAAGAAATCGTCAGCAGAGTGTGATGTAGGAGTGATTTATTCTGCTGATTACACTAGCTTGTTGTGCCATTTGTCATCAATTAAGAGATAGATCTATTTTTTGAAAGAGTATTCATGAAGATGAAATTGTAGATAGAAATCTCTGTCCCACACAGAAGTTCTTGCTTCTAAATCCCATTGAAAGAATGTATTTCAGAAGTTGCCTGGTCCATTATATGAATGTTAAAGCTGTGACATTTTAGATAAATAGAACTGCCTTTCACACATTTTTACCACTGAAAGTGTATTCACGCTGATTGACCTGTTGTGAGAAAGCTCTCATGTGTTACAGAAAAGACATCAGCAGGTATTTCCAGTGTTTTTTTTACCATACTAGCATCAATAGCAAAAAGTATGATTCACACAAAAAGCCATGACTTTAACTATAGATAGATTGTGTGTCAAAATAAAATGCTGCACATTTGTTACTCACGTTTATTTTTAGAGCAATAGGCTTGAATTGTCTGAACATGTAGATATGCCTATTGCAGCAGATGTTTTTCTGAGGTGTGCTTACTTACTCCACAGGTAGTACATCAAGCGCCATTGCATTGCAGACAGTACATCGGGAGTCTTTAGATCAAAGGTAAGAGTTGCTACACTTACATGTATATATGCACACATACATATATACATATATGTGTGTGTGGGGGGATTTAAGGGTTTAAGGCATTAGGAGTTTTAACATATAGGGGCCGATTCCGATTCGGGCCGGAAAACGTACCGACCGACTCGGAGCCGGAATTAATACCGACCGACACGTACAGGTGCAGGCCAACCCGCAAAGTACGATGAGAAGCATGCAAAATCCGACCGACTCGTACGGAACACAAGCCGAACGACCAAGCCGCGCGGAAAACAGCCATCCGGCCAGAAAACCACGCGAATCGAACCGACCGACACGCACCACGAATGAACCCGAACGAAACGTACCCGCAAAGTCCGACCCGCGCAGTACGATGCAACGCGTGGAAAACACGACCGAGTCGCACGGAGCCCAAGCCGTACGACCGACACGCATACAAAACTGCGTGCAGAAGCAACCCAATACAACGCGACCGACGCGTACGCAGCATAGAAAACAGCACAAACACAGCGTGAACGACTCGGAGAAGCTCGTACGAGACAACTGCAGGGTCCGACTCGGTCACAAGAACGTCTCCTACATGCACAAAAAGTACAAATGGAAAAACACACAAAAAAAGGCCAAACAAGCAATTACAAAGGCAATAAATACTGGGGGGGGGGGGACAGGGAACAAAGACCCACCCACAACTCCACCCATATAAAGGACACAAATCCCTACCATGATCCTTTGCAAATTCAAATTACCAGCCAGCACTGAACAGACAGCAACCACACACCCACCCACAGCTCATCCATCACACAAGCCACACACCATCAGCACCTCAACAAATAGCACCCTCACATACACCCAGCTAAACACACACTCACACACCCTCACCTGCACACCAACACACACATCACTCACCATCACCACCCATCACCATGCCCCCAAAGAAGAATCATAAGTTCCTAGATAGTGAATTGGAAGTCCTGGTAGATGAGATCCTCAGGGTAGAGCCACAGCTGTTTGGTACACTGGTCCAACAGACACCCATGTCGCAGAAAACCAAGATGTGGGACAGTATCGTCGACAGGGTGAACGCACAATCACCATGTTTGCGGACAAAGGTAGACATCCAGAACAGGTGGTATGACGTGCGCAGGAGGGTCAGGGAGCTGTTGAAGAAGGACTACCTCTTGAGCCAACACACCGGCAGTGGCCCTCCTGCCAAACCAGTATACCTCAGGCCCTGGGAGGAGAAGGTGCAGGCCATCCTACCACCAGTGAGCGTCTATGGACTAGAAAACATCCCAGAGCCTGGTGAGTACACAACAAATGTACACAATATTGTGCGACAATACACACACATCACTGTCAAGGGAGAGTCAAACCATGCACCCTAAGCAAATACACACCAACCAGAACAGAATCATCCCAAAATGTGTATGTCAGTCAGATAAACACAACACATGCCATCTCATAGTGATATGTAACTGTGTCATCACATGTACAAACACAACTACAACTACAGCTAGGCAGTGGCACAAATATAACTAACAAACACATCCAGACATGTAGCCACCACTACAACACCACCTGCAACGAAAGCACGTTCCATGGTGGAGAATCTGGCTGGGTGGGAAGGAGGACTGACAGCACTGACCATAGTTACCAGCAGCTCCACTCACACACACCCCTAACACAAACTCCACACAACTCACCTGGGAGAATGCATTGCCTCACACTCTAATCAAATATCCCACAAAGAACCACAACCCTGGGTCATGCAGTGTGAAGCACAGGGACACACATGGGACTTGTAGCAAAACTAACCCCAGGATAACACTGTCAGCCATCTTGTCAGCACAGGCACACAACCCCACAGGGAAGCAGAGTCAAAAGGAAGGAAGCAGGGGCATGCTGGGAAGTGGGGTGGAGGCAATAGCATGATGGGAGTGGTAGTCACAGATATTGGTCACCCCCACAACTGTCCCATCAACACCACCCTGAACCATGCGTACATCACAGGGAGTGGAAAAGAACTGACAAGATGGCTGACAGTGGTGCTCAGTTGTGGGGAGCACATGGCTCTGCTGGGAACTGGGCACCAACCAACAGCAGGACACCACTGTCAGCCATCTTGCCATTGCTCTCACACTCACACACAGTGAAGTCCACCCAAAAGCAAGTAAGTATGGGCATGCTGGGAAGTGGGGTGGAGGCAATAGCATGATGGGAGTGGTAGTCACAGCCCAACATCCCCCACCACATGGCCAGCAAGCTCACACCCAAGCATGCACACCTCACAGGGAGTCAAAAGCCACTTCAAAGATGGCTGACACTGGTGCTTAGTTGTGGGGAGCACATGGCCCTGCTGGGAACTGGGCACCAACCAACAGCAGGACACCACTGTCAGCCATCTTGCCATTGCTCTCACACTCACACACAGTGAAGTCCACCCAAAAGCAAGTAAGTATGGGCATGCTGGGAAGTGGGGTGGAGGCAATAGCATGATGGGAGTGGTAGTCACAGCCCAACATCCCCCACCCACATGGCCCAGCAAGCTCACACCCAAGCATGCACACCTCACAGAGAGTCAAAAGCCACTTCAAAGATGGCTGTCACTGGTGCTCAGTTGTGGGGAGCACATGGCCCTGCTGGGAACTGGGCACCAACCAACAGCAGGACCCCACTGTCAGCCATCTTGCCATTGCTCTCACACTCACACACAGTGAAGTCCACCCAAAAGCAAGTAAGTATGGGCATGCTGGGAAGTGGGGTGGAGGCAATAGCATGATGGGAGTGGTAGTCACAGCCCAACATCCCCCACTCACATGGCCCAGCAAGCTCACACCCAAGCATGCACACCTCACAGGGAGTCAAAAGCCACTTCAAAGATGGCTGACACTGGTGCTCAGTTGTGGGGAGCACATGGCCCTGCTGGGAACTGGGCACGAACCAACAGCAGGACACCACTGTCAGCCATCTTGCCATTGCTCTCACACTCACACACAGTGAAGTCCACCCAAAAGCAAGTAAGTATGGGCATGCTGGGAAGTGGGGTGGAGGCAATAGCATGATGGGAGTGGTAGTCACAGCCCAACATCCCCAACCCACATGGCCCAGCAAGCACACACCCAAGCATGCACACCTCACAGGGAGTCAAAAGCCACTTCAAAGATGGCTGACACTGGTGCTCAGTTGTGGGGAGCACATGGCCCTGCTTGGAACTGGGCACCAACCAACAGCAGGACACCACTGTCAGCCATCTTGCCATTGCTCTCACACTCACACACAGTGAAGTCCACCCAAAAGCAAGTAAGAATGGGCATGCTGGGAAGTGGGGTGGAGGCAATAGCATGATGGGAGTGGTAGTCACAGATATTGGTCACCCCCACAACTGTCCCATCAACACCACCCTGAACCATGCGCACAACACAGGGAGTGGACAAGAACTGACAAGATGGCTGACACTGGTGCTCAGTTGTGGGGAGCACATGGCCCTGCTGGGAACTGGGCACCAACCAACAGCAGGACACCACTGTCAGCCATCTTGCCATTGCTCTCACACTCACACACAGTGAAGTCCACCCAAAAGCAAGTAAGAATGGGCATGCTGGGAAGTGGGGTGGAGGCAATAGCATGATGGGAGTGGTAGTCACAGATATTGGTCACCCCCACAACTGTCCCATCAACACCACCCTGATCCATGCGCACATCACAGGGAGTGGACAAGAACTGACAAGATGGCTGACACTGGGTACTGCTGTGGGGAGCACAAGGCCCTGCTGGCAACTGTGCACCAACCAACAGCAGGACACCACTGACTGACATCCTGAAAGACAACTTGCACTCCCTGCAATGGAAGCACGTTCCATGGTGGGATATCTGGCTGGGTGGGAAGGAGGGCCGGATGTCACCCAAATACAACCAATGCAGACCATGTACACACCCCAACATTCACATAGAAATGCCCAAAGTATGCAGGATTATGTGCTACACCAATATCAACCTCTGACTGTGACAACTTAGGACAATGCAATGTACAGGCCCGCATCCAGAGGTACAGTCACAACTGTCATGTGTGTCAACCATTCATGCCTGCAGAAACATAACATACATTGTGTGTGTCTCCCAAAAATAGGTGATGATGGGGACACAGCAGCAGACGCTGAGGAGTCCCTGTCCCAGGCTCAAGGGGAAACGGAGCTCACTGGTGTGGAACAGCCTCTGCCCTCCTCGGATGACGAAGACCTACCTGGCACCTCCGGAGCAAGTCTTCATGCAGCACCAGCAGGACCACCAGCTGCACCCCCTGCACCCACCCCTCCAACGACTGTCAATACACATACCACCCCTGCTGACACGGACAGACCAAGAAGCACCACCACCACCAGCACAGGGACCCTGGACCAACGTGGGGCTATGGCCACCAACACCACCAACAACCCCCAAGGGGGCCCAGGGTCACCTGTGCATGCCACCTCAGGTACTGCACGTGTTGCCAGGGGTGGTGGGAGGGGTGGGAGACATAGGTCACTGATCGCAGAGGGGTCTGGACTGCATGATGACCCACAACTGGTACGCATAGCCGATGCGTACCAGTCCAGCACCGGAGAGCTCAGCCAGGTAGTGGGTCTCCTCAGGGACATTAAACAGCAGCAGGCTGCCCATCATGCCCGCTTGGACTCGCACATGTCCCGCGTGGAGTCCAAGTGGGACACACTGCAAGAGATGACGGCGCTGCATAGGGACATATTACAATGCCTCCGCCAGATGAGCAGCAACCAGTCAACACCTCCCTGTGTGCCCACAACATCTGGTGCTGAAACATCTGCAACTGCCACAGGGAGGGAAGATGACTCTGGCAGAGAGTCCCCTGCACCTCAGCAGCCTGCACTTGAGGGTCCCCCCCCAAAGAAAAGGGGTCGTCCGAGGAGGGGCAAGTGAGAGGCCGATGGCCATGTGCAACCCCCAGGAAGCCAAAACCTGTACTGGATAATCACCTTTGTGCGCAAACTGTTCACCCTGTTGACTGTAACACAACTCCCCCACATGACATGGGGAGTACAAGTTGGACCAATGTATCAGATGACTGTGGACTTTATTCTGGACATATCTGCTACCAGGACTTCCAATTCATCTAGGAACTTAGGATTGAAATCAAAATGTACAGCACCCACCATCCTGTGCACTATACACACACATGTATGACAATAAACACACTAATACACCATACCTGCCTCTGTTGTGATTCCAACGTGGTTCCTGTCATGGAGATGATGACCTGCGAAATTACACTGTGCATGCTAACTGCTACAGCAAGTACAACACAGGCATGTGAGTCATGGCAACGTGACACATATGAGGGAGACACACCACCAGGGCTACACAACATATACACACCTAGCCCATCTGACTCATCGCCTACACTGATGTTGCCAGGAAATACGGTGCACTGCACAGACACAACACCTATTCACAGTCTCTGTCAACTAGCCCACTGGTGCAGTAAGCAAATGTCAGTCAGATGTGTGACCACAGACAACGCACATCACAAAGTGAAGCACAGGTTTATTACACATTTGCAACATGTTGTAACCACTACAGATGCAAGGCAATCTCACCTGGCAGCGGGCACACAGTCAACAAGTGTAGAAGGAAGGAAGTCCATGGGTGTGGTGCACATCACCTGTAGGGACACGACAGCTACCACCCTGGAAGTCGAATCACGGTGTTGGGGATCACAGTTGACCAAACCACTCTGAAAGTACCCTGTGAAGGACAGAAATGAAACACAGTCAAAAGCACTGAAGAACAGGACAGAACTGCAATACTCATGCCCAATACATGTCACAAGATACCCACCCAGAACCAAGTTAGCATGTCAACACTGTTGGGGAGTACAGACTACCTGTAAGGACACATCGCTACACGCATACAGTCATGTAGCACATGGACACACTCAAACAGTACCAGAGCACTACCAACACATATCATGCATACTCACCTCATTGACATGACATCTCTGGATACTCACATTCAGCTGAAGAAGTTGGTGATGAGCTGTGTGCGGACATCACCATCATCATCATCATCATCATCATCATCACTGGCATCGTGGTCCAGGCCAGGATCCTCCACAGGTGGCGGATGTTGGTCATCGTCATCCAGGATGAGAGGCAACTCCTTCCGCACTGCCAGGTTGTGTAGCATGCAGCAGACAATGACAATCTTGCACACCTTTGCTGGGGCATATGGGAGGGCCCCTCCTGTCTTGTCCAGGCAGCGGAAGCAGCTCTTCAGGAGACCAAAGGTCACCTCAATCACTCTCCTGGTCCGACCATGTGCCTCATTGTAGCGCATCTGGCCTGGTGTCACAGGGTTCCTGAGGGGCGTCAGCAACCACGGCATGTTGGGGTATCCGGAGTCACCTACATACAGACAATTGCACATTAGCTGAGTTGGAAAGAGGGTGGAACACTACATTGCAGAACACACACAATGGCACTAAGTCAGTACACACCAACAAGCCAGGCACGCTGGTTCCGCATCTGTGACATCATCCTCGGGATGCGACTACTCCTCATCACGTAGGCATCGTGTGCAGAACCGGGGAAACGGGCACAGACGTGTGAGATGCTCATATCTGCACGACATACCACCAGTGCATTGACCGAGTGGTAGTGTTTGCGGTTCCTGTATGCCTGCTCTTGGGCCTGTGGTGGTACCAAAGCCACATGTGTCCCATCAATGGAGCCAATGACATGCGGCATCCTCCCCAGGGCATAGAAGTCACTCTTCACGTCAGTGAGTTGTTGGAGTCTAGGGAAATAGATGTACTGGTTCAGGTAAATCAACATAGCCTCCAAAACATCGCGGAGCACACGGCTGAACATGGTCTGTGACATCCCACCAGCAGTCGCCACAGTGTGTTGAAAGGTACCGGTGGCAAAGAAGTGTAGGGCTGCCATCACCTTCACCTTGGGGGTCAGCGCTGTAGGGTATGTCCGGCCAGCTTGCAAATGTGGGGCCAACCGCACCGTCAACACCTCAATCAGCGGCCTGGTGAAGCGGTACCGTCGGATGCAGTCCCGTTCCACCATGGTTGCAAGGTCAGGGAATGGTCTATGGACAGCTGGTGCCCTGCAGTGCATAGGTGAAGAAAGAAAGATTGTCAGTCACCCCACATATGTGGCATTGACCATACTCAATATCACATGATACATCATTATGAGTCACAAGTACATGATGTGTGCAGTTCCGTAAGGACATGTATGGCACATGCATGGCCAACATCTAACATCACAGTTCAACAAGTGGCATCAACAAGTCCCAGGTTGTGCCATGGGATATCATGAGGCCGTGTCACAGTTCCCATCTCCTGCTGCCACGTTCCAAACACACCCCACAGTGACATGTGAGGACAGATGTGCCCCAGGCATCACAGCTCAATGACAGGTAGATTCCCAGGGACCCTGTATTGCCACATGGACACTGGCATGACATGGTGTATCATGAATACACCACAGCAAAACAACCATGACCCCCACAGGTAGTGGTCCCTGTTGCCTCTGCAGGACAGACATGGACGTCTGTGACACACACACGTACAACATCAAAGTCCATGCACAAACGTGGATGTGGAGACTGTCTCCCATTGTGCACATGGAATCAGAGACATTGCAAACACAACATGCACACAGACTGTGGAGGACCATCACCATTGTGGCAATGGGTCACCCTGGGACGTACATACCGTCACACATGGGACTCAGGGGGTATATGACATGACATACACATACACCACCGTGAAATGTGACCATGCCACATGCACAGAAATGAACAGTTGCACATCACAGTGGTCATGTACATGAAACACCAAGGATTCTGTCCCCATGAACACGTGCACAGCCTGGGAGTGGCTGCCCCCAAGTGCCACCCACAGAACAACATGTTCACCCCCATACATGGAATAGGTAATGCAGCCTTACATGCCTGGACAGGGTGTGGTGTTGTAGGTGTGCCCCTCACTCCCTGGGAAGTATATGTTGCTGGCATATATTCACCTGTGACAGGCATGGTGACATATGCCAGTGACTTGTACAGGGACGCGTTGAACAGCAATGGACCGATCGGTGTGCCCGGCCGGCCCATTGCATTCAATGTGAGCGGGTACGCGTTGTATCCGGGTACGCATTGAACAGCAATGGACCGATCGGTGTGCCCGGCCGGCCCATTGCATTCAATGTGAGCGGGTACGCGTTGTATCCGGGTACGCGTTGAACAGCAATGGACCGATCGGTGTGCCCGGCTGGTCCATTGCATTCAATGTAGCGGGTACGCGTTGTATCCGGGTATGCGTTGAACAGCAATGGACCGATCGGTGTGCCCGGCCGGCCCATTGCATTCAATGTGAGCGGGTACGCGTTGTATCTGCAATACGCGTTGAACAGCAATGGACCGATCGTTGTGCCCGGCCGGCCCATTGCATTCAATGTGAGCGGGTACGCGTTGTATCCGGGTACGCGTTGAACAGCAATGGACCGATCGGTGTGCCCGGCCGGCCCATTGCATTCAATGTGAGCGGGTATGCGTTGTATCCGCAATACGCGTTGAACAGCAATGGACCAATCGGTGTGCCCGGCCGGCCCATTGCATTCAATGTGAGCGGGTACGCGTTGTATCCGCAATACGCGTTGAACAGCAATGGACTGATCGATGTGCCCGGCTGGCCCATTGCATTCAATGTGAGCGGGTACACGTTGTATCCGGGTACGCGTTGAACAGCAATGGACCGATCGGTGTGCCCGGCTGGCCCATTGCATTCAATGTGAGCGGGTACGCGTTGTATCCGCAATACGCGTTGAACAGCAATGGACCGATCGGTGTGCCCGGCCGGCCCATTGCATTCAATGTGAGCGGGTACGCGTTGTATCCGGGTACGCGTTGAACAGCAATGGACCGATCGGTGTGCCCGGCCGGCCCATTGCATTCAATGTGAGCGGGTACGCGTTGTATCCGCAATACGCGTTGAACAGCAATGGACCGATCGGTGTGCCCGGCCGGCCCATTGCATTCAATGTGAGCGGGTATGCGTTGTATCCGCAATACGCGTTGAACAGCAATGGACCGATCGGTGTGCCCGGCCGGCCCATTGCATTCAATGTGAGCGGGTATGCGTTGTATCCGGGTACGCGTTGAACAGCAATGGACCGATCGGTGCGCATCCATTGGCTATGGCCTGGCCTGGCAACGGACGCGTTTTCAAATCTTGAACGAGTCTGATGCTGGAAATTCAGTTGGTCACCCACAACAATGTTGCAAATTCATGGGTGTCATGAAGTTGAACTTTTGAAGGACGCTGTGGGCGTGTGTAAGTGGTGCAATTCCATGGATTGGCCAGATTCAGAAGATGCTAAAGACTTGGACCTATCACTTTGGACACATGGGATAGTATCTGCCCCTGCAGCACACATATAATGCTGGCTGTTCCCCTGAGAGCTCACTTGACTGCACTACATGCTCCTGGACGACATCTGCCACCACCACTGCTGCTGTATCTGCACCCTCTGGACCCTGCAATGGCACGTACTGTGGAGAGAGCCCCAGCCTTCAGCACTGAGGAGAACCAGGCCCTGCTGGACAGCCTCCTTCCACAGTACAGCAAGCTGTATGGGAAAGCAGGGGAGCAGGTGAGTGTGCTATCCACTGCATTACTAAATGTGCATGTTGTCTGACTAGCAAGGCTAACAGTCTGCATGCCACTGGCTAGCAGGCTCACTGAGTAGTTGTCACCCCCCATAGTGTATGGTTACATGCACTGAACAGGTATAGTGCAGTGACAGTGCATTTAAACAAGGTTTTACTTCCCAGGCAATGATACCATGTAGTAACTGCTGGCATACTGTCCATAGCCATCGTTGCATTGACTGTGTACATCATGTGCCCCTGTGATTGAGACATGTATATCCAACTGTGTAATGCACGGATATGTTGCATGTGTAGTAATGGAATTCTCACTTTGTCTTCCTCACAGGTTGATGCCCACCAGAAGCAGAAGATATGGCTGACCATCGTCCGGGCAGTGAGATCCGTGGGGACTACAAGCGCCGGATCCGCAACTGCCAGAAGAGGTGGCAGGACCTTCGGGGCTGGACCCGGAGGATCGCACGGGTCCAGCTGAAGCTGTCGCCTCCTCGCAGGAGGGGCGGACACCGGACCCTGACCCCCACATGCTCAGGATCCTGGCGGTGGTCTTCCCTGATCTGGATGGGCAGCTGAAGGCTAGAGAGCAGCAAGGAGGGGTGAGTCCATGACTGCATTGTGAACTTTGTCTGCCATGCTATGTGCCCTCCTCTGGCCTGGTTGAACTTCCACAGTACATCAGTCATGTGGTCCAGGACCCATGTCCCTCGATTGTGCACTGCCCACTCCTCATCTGATACCCAGGTGTGGCCCATGCAGTCAGGGAATTGTGTCACTTGGGTACTGTGTCCTTGCAGTTTGCTTGACTCAAGGTGGGGGACAGCATCTGTTCCCCTAACTCTGTGGTGGGCATCATGGGTGGGTCCTTTGCTTACACAATGCCTGTGTTCTGACATGTAATCTGCGTGTTACTTTGATATGTGGTCCAATTGCTGAGCTGATCCACCACATGTGCCTGGGGTATCTGGCACACACCCATGCTGCGGGTGGGAACAATGCTTGGGCCCCAGGAGTGTGTATATTACGTGTGTCACACATACTCAGCCAGCTGCCTACTGTCCAGGGATCATCCCTCATTCATGTGGGGCAGGACAGTCATGCCTACTCCAGCCCATACAATACACTCTGTACTCCCACTCCCGTGTATCAGCTGACACGTTGTGCTCAGTGATATGTCCCCTCAGGTGTCTGCCTCTGTGTCAGTGTGCTGTGGCTTCCTTGTCATGACTGCTAGGGTGTCTCTCGGTTGGGGCTCAGCATGCCACCGGAGATGTGACCATAGTAGACGATACTTGGGTGACACATAGGTGTTTCATCACCTGACCGTGCAGACTGGGGTATGCAAATGTGAAGTTCAGGCAGCTGTTTCCCATTCACAGCAGATTGTGAGGTGCTCAGGTTCAGAGGGTTGTGTTACAGGTCTCCCATATGTCCAATCGGTATGACGTGGACAGATAAGGGTTCAGATGATGTGGTGTGTGGGGGATGTACATGTGCACTTGTTCAGCTCCAGGACTTGCATTCCCCATGACCTACTATTGTGACACAGTGCAGACTGTTGTTGTCTGGCTGCCCTGTCCATGTGACTGGAGACAGTGATGTATGACTTAGCAGGCATGCCTGTGCCATGGCATGTAACTTCCTATGAGTGATCCTGCAGGGGAGTGACATGTGCTACATGCACACCATTGTGGCAATGGCTATCAGGACATGGCTGCATCATGGTGTCTGTCACTGGTATGCATCACATGCATTTCATATTTGACTCTGGGCATCCCTTTCATCCGGACACCTGTACTGACTCAGTGGCAAGAGTTGTGATGTGTGCATGTTCACATGCTTCACCGTGTTTTCTGCACTGTCCAACTACTGTGTAGGTGGTGCATGTGTCCACACTGGGGTATTGCCATCCAACAGACACCAGACAGATGTGTGCAAGGCCAGGAGGGATGTGAGTGCCATGGTTGACCATCAGACTGACAATTAGCTACTCCTATTCTGTTTGGGCACTTTTGGCAATGTTCAACTAAGGATGCCAGGGCTTGCACTGTAATGTGCTGTACTTACTGTGGTGTGTGCGTTCGGTGCAGGTGACTGATGTCTGTCTGTTTCCCTATTGTTTGCAGATACATCCACAGCCACAGGATGGGACAGCTCCACGGACCAGGAGGAGCCGCAGAGCCAGACTGGGTCAGCAGCCGAGGAGTGGTCGGAGGGACCCAGTGGCACGGAGGGCGAGGGGAGCCACACCGAGGAGACCTCAGCACCATCCACCTCAGCTGAGGACCACAGCAGCTCGGAGGATGACTCCCTTGTGGATGCGGGTGTCAGCAGCCACCACACCCCAGCTAGTGTTGCTGTCCCCGCCACCACCACCACCACCGCCCTCCCATCGGCTCCCATTCTCGAGGTCCGTGGAGGCTCCCATGTTCGGGAGCGTGTCTCCTTCGGGCCAGGCACCGCACCCCCTGCCCCTGTGTCCCCTGCTGCCCCAGAGTGAGGAGTCTTTGTACCTCCTTCGCCAGCTCCATGTAGGGCAGACAGCGATGCTGAGTGTCCTCCATGCACACACCACTCTGTTGACTCAGCTGGTGTCGTTCATGGAGGGCATCTCATCGGGCATGTCTGCCCTACAGAGGGGCAATAGGTCCATGGACTCCTCCCTGACGGCAGCAGTGTCCCTCCTCCAACAGTCCCTCACCCCTCCTGCCTCTGCCCCATCCACACTCCCCAGCACCTTACCTGTCCCAAGCACACACACACCGGCACAGGCACACACCAGCACAGACACGAGCAGCACACAGACACACACACCACAAACAAGACGCACACGCACGCACAGTCAGGGGACTGAAACCACACTCACAGGGGATGGGGCCCAGGCACACACACACGCATCCACGAGCACTGCGCAGTCCTCAGTTGCCTCTCCCTCCAAAGCCCCCTCCCTTGCCTCACCTGCAACCCCAAAGACACAGCGGCTCTTCCTCAGTGACCTCGGCCTCTTCCCCTCCGATCCAGCTGATCCAGCATTCAGGGGAAGAGGAAGCCCACCCACACGGAGCGGAGTGCCCCTCGCTCCCGGACACCCTCCCCCAGGAGCAGACCGACTGACGCCCCCATCCGCAAGTCCCCCCGGACCTGGAAGAGCAAGACCCCGCCGCCGCCCTGCAGCTCAGGCACCAAGTCTCCTTCCTCCATCCTTCAGGCCCCCACTCCACAGGTGCCACCACCACACCCTGCCCCAGGTTCCCCCACCCACAGATACACCATCCCCAAAAAGATCCGGCCTTCTCCCCCTGCCACTTGCTCTTCCGGCCCCACACCCCCGCTGCGCTTGTCTGTGCCACTGGTGTGGAGACAGTGTCCTCCCCTCTGTCCTGCCCACCTTACCTGATCCCCATTCTCCTCCCCTGGAGGTAGGCACTGCAGTGGAGTCCACTACCACCCTGTCTGACTTGGGCACTGCAGTGGGGGACCTGTCCACTCCATCTGCACGGTCCACTGCAGTCGTGCCGGCACCCACACCATCAGTGTCATGCCCCCCAGTTGTGCCGGCACACACCATGTCAGACACCTCCACTGCAGTTGTCAGTGGCTCTTCAGCACCCACCACCCCTTCCCTACCTCCTTCTGGTGAGCCCTGATCCTGTCCCTGCGGTGCCTGGCCTGCCCCCCCGTATACCCTTCCGAGGGGATTGTCCCTGGTTTTTATCAGTGCAGGCATGCATAGGGTGACTGTTTAGACTTTCAGGATGGACTGGCCATTGGCCTTTGTTTCTTTTTTACTGGACTTCAACTTTTGAACCCACATATGCTGAATAAAGCGACTTTCTGTTCTCTAGTGCTTTTGCTTCTGATGTACATGATGTTGATGATGCTAACCATGCCCTTGCTGCAGTGATGGTGATATTTGGTCTCATGAAAATGAAGTGTTACTGTTCAGGAACCCATGGGGTCCAGGGGGAATGTGTCCTATCCTGTGGTGTATCCATGTCATCCTTAGCAGCATCTGAGGGTGTCATATTTTCAATATTTGGCAATGGGATTTCCTACTTACATTAGCAATGTCACATCTGTGGCTTCCACCCCTGCACATCTGTTGTGCTTGCCATTGTTCAATTATTCTACTTCCCTGACCGTGTGGCCATCTCCACTGGACATGCAGGTTTGGGCATCAATGGGGAAGGACTCATCTGTGTTGTCAGTGCAACTTGCTATACATGTGTGTTGGATCTGTGCTGATGATTTCGTTGACACTCCCATGACCATGCTGATGTGACGGGAGCCTTCATTTGGTGCAAATTGTTGACTGTGTGACCAAGTGTTCTGCTGACATGATGGAGCCCTACTGTGGCAACATATGGCACAGCTTTCCTCACACAGGAGTGGAGTCCCCTCATGGCAGTGTGTACTCCTGTGACATCGCCTGCGCCCAAGGTGTGTGTTGTATGAGCATGTCTGTGTATTCACTTCCATTTTGCTGTGCATGCTGGGATCCCTAGTGGTGTTCCTGTTTGTGATGCTTGCTGAGTTGACCTATGTTCCCCCAAAGTCTTCTCCCTGGGTTCTCTGTGATGTGGGTGCATGGCACATTACTGGTCATCAGGGTGTCACCCATAGGTGTGTTGGCTGTGAGGGCTGAGTTTGTGGGCAGACGCAGATGGGTCACAGTCAGGATTCCCCTTGGCACTTGTTGTTTACACCTGTCATTTGATTTCCAGTTTGTGTTAGCTTTCAGTGATTGTGACACGTTGTGTGAGTGACTGCTGGCACTCCTCAGGGTCAGGGCTGCAATGTTGGTAGTTGTCTATGTGTGTTCTTTGTGGGTGACCTTGGCTTCTTCATAGGTGTGGGACTGTGGCTGGGGTCCCATTGGTTGGTGTGGTATTGCCGTCATGTCCATGTACAGCGTAGTGTGCAGTGTGTCAGACATTCAAGGGTCTTGTTGAGTGGCCATGTGTGATGTGTTTCTGCACCTTGGTTCCCACCACCACCCATGGGATTGTCATGGGTGCATGTGCCATGTCACCAGTGCATGTGTGCTTCACTGCTGCACATTGTTGGAGGTCGAGGTGTGTGGTGTTGAGTGTGTGCAGATGAGAGTTGTTGCACGGCTAGACCCCTGCCTCCATGTTGGCCTTGGCTTACTGGCCGTGCTGATTGATTTGTGCTTGTGTAGGTGTGATGGTAGTTTGTTGCTCAGGACACATGACTGTGGTTCACAGTGTGAACGACATCTAGCTTTGTCATCACAGTGGGATTGTAATGCAGCCCAGGATCACCACATTGTGGGGACCCTGGGGGTAGTGCTGTGGTGTCTATGTGTCTTGCTGTGTCAGTTGCTGTTCCTACATGCTTGTGTGACATGTGTGATTAGTGCTCCCTCTCATCTAACAATGCCTGATTGCCCACATAGGGGATTTGGATCCATGAGTTACCTTTGTGTGGCACTGTATGCACATCTGTGTAATTGGTATTCAGGCCTCATCATGTGTTGTGTGGTTGCCTGGGGACACTGGCAACCCCCTCACCTGTTGTGTTTGATGTGCAGTGTGGGTCTGCCTGTTTGTGTTTGTGCATCTGCACCACTGCATTGGCATGTCTTTAGTGTGCCATTGGCTGTATGTTGTTTGGTGGGTTTCCCCTGCTGTCCCTGGGACTCCTAGGTCATCAGTCAGCACAATGATCATTGTTTGTGTGTCCCATTGCTGCCATGGTATGGTAACTGTTCACCTCACATCTACAGTCTCCACAGGGTATCTGCATTTGTGTGCCCATTGGTGCAAATATGTGGGTCTGCATTGTCATGGTCACTTCTGTCATTGTGTCATTGATGATTGTTGACAGTGTCAGCCCCCATGGGTGATGTTTGTCTGCACATGGCCAAAGGTATGTCTTATTTGCACTGCAGTGTTTGCCTCCCCCAATCTATGTTGCTATGGGACACAAGCACTACTTTGCCACTGATGTGTTTGTTGTTCTGTGACCAGGAATCATCCATGCAGTTTGGCAGTTGCAGCTTTTTCAATGTCAACACTTACATTTTGGTCACTGTGATGATGGGGGTTTGAACCCCATTGCCACAATGTTCAAGATGTGCTTCAGCTATGGGCCCCACACTTACCTTTTGGTCACTGTGATGATGGGGGTTTGTACCCCATTGCCACAATGTTCAAGATGTGCTTCAGCTATGGGCCCCACACTTACATTTTGGTCACTGTGATGATGGGGGTTGGACCCCATTGCCACAGTGGTCATGGTCTGCTTGCATTGTGGGGGCCACACACATTTATGTGTGGCACATGTGATAGGGGGTCACATTGTATGTTCAAAGTCATGTTCAGTGTTGTAGCCATTTGACACAGTCTACACACGCTTGTCATGGTGTTGGGGGGGATGTCTTTATGTTGCATTGTTTATGTTGGTGTGTGCTTCTTGTGTCGTGTATTAGCCATCCTGTGAGTGGGGGTGGTAGTAGTTGTAGGCATCTGTCACCCCCTGGGTAAGGGTGGTAGTAGTGGTAGGCATCTGGCACCCCCTGGGGAGGGGTGGTAGTAGTGGTAGGCATCTGGCACACCCTGGGTAGAGGTGGTAGTAGTGGTAGGCATCTGGCACCCCTGGGGAGGGTGGTAGTAGTGGTAGGCATCTGGCACCCCCTGGGTAGAGGTGGGAGTAGTGACAGGCATCCAGCCCCCCATGGGTAGAGGTGGTAGTAGTGGTAGGCATCTGGCACCCCTGGGTAGGGGTGGTAGTAGTGGTAGGCATCTGGCACCCCCTGGGTAAGGGTGGTAGTAGTGGTAGGCATCTGGCACCCCCTGGGTAAGGGTGGTGGTAGTGGTAGGCATCTGGCACCCCCTGGGGAGGGGTGGTAGTAGTGGTAGACATCTGGCACCCCCTGGGTAGAGGTGGTAGTAGTGGTAGGCATCTGGCACCCCCTGGGGAGGTGTGGTAGTAGTGGTAGGCATCTGGCACCCCTGGGGAGGGGTGGTAGTAGTGGTAGGCATCTGGCACCCCCTGGGTAGAGGTGGGAGTAGTGACAGGCATCCAGCCCCCCATGGGTAGAGGTGGTAGTAGTGGTAGGCATCCGGCACCTCCTGCGTAGGGGTGGTAGTAGTGGTAGGCATCTAGCACCCCTGGGGAGGGGTGGTAGTAGTGGTAGGCATCTGGCACCCCCTGGGTAAGGGTGGTAGTAGTGGTAGGCATCTGGCACCCCCTGGGTAAGGGTGGTAGTAGTGGTAGGCATCTGGCACCCCTGGGGAGGGGTGGTAGTAGTTGTAGGCATCTGGCACACCCTGGGTAGAGGTGGTAGTAGTGGTAGGCATCTGGCACCCCCTGGGGAGGGGTGGTAGTAGTGGTAGGCATCTGGCACCACCTGGGTAGGGGTGGTAGTAGTGGTAGGCATCTGGCACCCCCTGGGTAAGGGTGGTAGTAGTGGTAGGCATCTGGCACCCCCTGGGTAAGGGTGGTGGTAGTGGTAGGCATCTGGAACTCCCTGGGTAGGTGTGGTAGTAGTGGTAGGCATCCGGCACCCCCTGGGTAGGGGTGGTAGTAGTGGTAGGCATCCGGTACCCCCTGGGGAGGAATGGTAGTAGTGGTAGGCATCTGGCACCCCTGGGTGAGGGTGGTAGTAGTGGTAGGCATCTGGCACCCCCTGGGTAGAAGGTGGTAGTAGTGGTAGGCATCTGGCACCCCTGGGTAGGGGTGGTAGTAGTGGTAGGCATCTGGCACCCCCTGGGTAGGGGTGGTAGTAGTGGTAGGCATCTGGCACCCCGTGGGGAGGGGTGGTAGTAGTGGTAGGCATCTGGCACCCCCTGGGTAGAGGTGGTAGTAGTGGTAGGCATCTGGCACCCCCTGGGGAGGGGTGGTAGTAGTGGTAGGCATCTGGCACCCCCTGGGGAGGGGTGGTAGTAGTGGTAGGCATCTGGCACACCCTGGATAGAGGTGGTAGTAGTGGTAGGCATCTGGCACCCCCTGGGGAGGGGTGGTAGTAGTGGTAGGCATCTGGCACCCCCTGGGTAGGGGTGGTAGTAGTGGTAGGCATCTGGCACCCCCTGGGTAAGGGTGGTAGTAGTGGTAGGCATCTGGCACCCCTGGGTAAGGGTGGTGGTAGTGGTAGGCATCTGGCACCCCCTGGGTAGGGGTGGTAGTAGTGGTAGGCATCCGGCACCCCTGGGTAGGGGTGGTAGTAGTGGTAGGCATCCGGCACCCCTGGGGAGGAGGTGGTAGTAGTGGTAGGCATCTGGCACCCCCTGGGTGAGGGTGGTAGTAGTGGTAGGCATCTGGCACCCCCTGGGTGAAGGTGGTAGTAGTGGTAGGCATCTGGCACCCCCTGGGTAGGGGTGGTAGTAGTGGTAGGCATCTGGCACCCCCTGGGGAGGGGTGGTAGTAGTGGTAGGCATCTGGCACCCCCTGGGTAGAGGTGGTAGTAGTGGTAGGCATCTGGCACCCCCTGGGTAGAGGTGGTAGTAGTGGTAGGCATCTGGCACCCCCTGGGTAGGGGTGGTAGTAGTGGTAGGCATCTGGCACCCCCTGGGTAGAGGTGGTAGTAGTGGTAGGCATCTGGCACCCCCTGGGGAGGGGTGGTAGTAGTGGTAGGCATCTGGCACCCCCTGGGGAGGGGTGGTAGTAGTGGTAGGCATCTGGCACTCCCTGGGTAGAGGTGGTAGTAGTGGTAGGCATCCGGCACCCCATGGGTAGAGGTGGTAGTAGTGGTAGGCATCCGGCACCCCCTGGGTAGGGGTGGTAGTAGTGGTAGGCATCTGGCACCCCCTGGGGAGGGGTGGTAGTAGTGGTAGGCATCTGGCACCCCCTGGGTAGAGGTGGTAGTAGTGGTAGGCATCCGGCACCCCATGGGTAGAGGTGGTAGTAGTGGTAGGCATCCGGCACCCCCTGGGTAGGGGTGGTAGTAGTGGTAGGCATCTGGCACCCCCTGGGGAGGGGTGGTAGTAGTGGTAGGCATCTGGCACCCCCTGGGTAAGGGTGGTAGTAGTGGTAGGCATCTGGCACCCCCTGGGTAGGGGTGGTAGTAGTGGTAGGCATCTGGCACCCCCTGGGTAAAGGTGGTAGTAGTGGTAGGCATCTGGCACCCCCTGGGGAGGGGTGGTAGTAGTGGTAGGCATCTGGCACCCCCTGGGGAGGGGTGGTAGTAGTGGTAGGCATCTGGCACCCCCTGGGGAGGGGTGGTAGTTGTGGTAGGCATCTGGCACCCCCTGGGTAGAGGTGGGAGTAGTGACAGGCATCCAGCCCCCCATGGGTAGAGGTGGTAGTAGTGGTAGGCATCCAGCACCCCCTGGGTAGGGGTGGTAGTTATGGTAGGCATCTGGCACCCCCTGGGGAGGGGTGGTAGTAGTGGTAGGCATCTGGCACCCCCTGGGTGAGGGTGGTAGTAGTGGTAGGCATCTGGCACCCACTGGGTAAGGGTGGTTGTAGTGGTAGGCATCTGGTACCCCCTGGGTAAGGGTGGTAGTAGTGGTAGGCATCTGGCACCCCCTGGGGAGGGGTGGTAGTAGTGGTAGGCATCTGGCACCCCCTGGGTAGGGGTGGTAGTAGTGGTAGGCATCTGGCACCCCCTGGGTAAGGGTGGTAGTAGTGGTAGGCATCTGGCACCCCCTGGGTAAGGGTGGTGGTAATGGTAGGCATCTGGCACCCCCTGGGTAGGGGTGGTAGTATTGATAGGCATCCGGCACCCCCTGGGTAGGGGTGGTAGTAGTGGTAGGCATCTGGCACCCCCTGGGGAGGGGTGGTAGTAGTGGTAGGCATCTGGCACCCCCTGGGTAAGGGTGGTAGTAGTGGTAGGTATCTGGCATCCCCTGGGTAAGGGTGGTAGTAGTGGTAGGCATCTGGCACCCCCTGGGGAGGGGTGGTAGTAGTGGTAGGCATCTGGCACACCCTGGGTAGAGGTGGTAGTAGTGGTAGGCATCTGGCACCCCCTGGGGAGGGGTGGTAGTAGTGGTAGGCATCTGGCACCCCTGGGTAGGGGTGGTAGTAGTGGTAGGCATCTGGCACCCCTGGGTAAGGGTGGTAGTAGTGGTAGGCTTCTGGCACCCCTGGGTAAGGGTGGTGGTAGTGGTAGGCATCTGGCACCCCCTGGGTAGAGGTGGTAGTAGTGGTAGGCATCTGGCACCCCCTGGGGAGGGGTGGTAGTAGTGGTAGGCATCTGGCACCCCCTGGGTGAGGGTGGTAGTAGTGGTAGGCATCCGGCACCCCCTGGGTAAGGATGGTAGTAGTGGTAGGCATCTGGCACCCCCTGGGTAGGGTGGTAGTAGTGGTAGGCATCTGGCACACCCTGGGTAGAGGTGGTAGTAGTGGTAGGCATCTGGCACCCATGGGGAGGGGTGGTAGTAGTGGTAGGCATCTGGCACCCCCTGGGTAGAGGTGGGAGTAGTGACAGGCATCCAGCCCCCATGGGTAGAGGTGGTAGTAGTGACAGGCATCCAGCCCCCCTGGGTAGAGGTGGTAGTAGTGGTAGGCATCTGGCACCCCTGGGTAGGGGTGGTAGTAGTGGTAGGCATCTGGCACCCCCTGGGGAGGGGTGGTAGTAGTGGTAGGCATCTGGCACACCCTGGGTAGAGGTGGTAGTAGTGGTAGGCATCTGGCACCCCCTGGGGAGGGGTGGTAGTAGTGGTAGGCATCTGTCACCCCCTGGGTAGAGGTGGGAGTAGTGACAGGCATCCAGCCCCCCATGGGTAGAGGTGGTAGTAGTGGTAGGCATCTGGTACCCCCTGGGTAGGGGTGGTAGTAGTGGTAGGCATCTGGCACCCCTGGGTAAGGGTGGTAGTAGTGGTAGGCATCTGGCACCCCCTGGGTAAGGGTGGTGGTAGTGGTAGGCATCTGGCACCCCCTGGGGAGGGGTGGTAGTAGTGGTAGACATCTGGCACCCCCTGGGTAGAGGTGGTAGTAGTGGTAGGCATCTGGCACCCCCTGGGGAGGGGTGGTAGTAGTGGTAGGCATCTGGCACCCCCTGGGGAGGGGTGGTAGTAGTGGTAGGCATCTGGCACCCCTGGGTAGAGGTGGGAGTAGTGACAGCCATCCAACCCCCCATGGGTAGAGGTGGTAGTAGTGGTAGGCATCCGGCACCCCCCTGGGTAGGGGTGGTAGTAGTGGTAGGCATCTGGCACCCCCTGGGGAGGGGTGGTAGTAGTGGTAGGCATCTGGCACCCCCTGGGTAGGGGTGGTAGTAGTGGTAGGCATCTGGCACCCCCTGGGTAAGGGTGGTTGTAGTGGTAGGCATCTGGCACCCCCTGGGTAAGGGTGGTGGTAGTGGTAGGCATCTGGCACTCCCTGGGTAGGGGTGGTAGTAGTGGTAGGCATCCGGCACCCCCTGGGTAGGGGTGGTAGTAGTGGTAGGCATCCGGTACCCCCTGGGGAGGAATGGTAGTAGTGGTAGGCATCTGGCACCCCCTGGGTGAGGGTGGTAGTAGTGGTAGGCATCTGGCACCCCCTGGGTGAAGGTGGTAGTAGTGGTAGGCATCTGGCACCCCCTGGGTAAGGGTGGTAGTAGTGGTAGGCATCTGGCACCCCCTGGGGAGGGGTGGTAGTAGTGGTAGGCATCTGGCACCCCCTGGGGAGGGGTGGTAGTAGTGGTAGGCATCTGGCACCCCCTGGGTAGAGGTGGTAGTAGTGGTAGGCATCTGGCACCCCCTGGGGAGGGGTGGTAGTAGTGGTAGGCATCTGGCACCCCTGGGGAGGGGTGGTAGTAGTGGTAGGCATCTGGCACCCCTGGAGAGGGGTGGTAGTAGTGGTAGGCATCTGGCACCCCCTGGGGAGAGGTGGTAGTAGTGGTAGGCATCTGGCACCCCCTGGGTAGAGGTGGTAGTAGTGGTAGGCATCCGGCACCCCTGGGTAGAGGTGGTAGTAGTGGTAGGCATCCGGCACCCCCTGGGTAGGGGTGGTAGTAGTGGTAGGCATCTGGCACCCCCTGGGGAGGGGTGGTAGTAGTGGTAGGAATCTGGCACCCCCTGGGTAGAGGTGGTAGTAGTGGTAGGCATCTGGCACCCCTGGGTAGAGGTGGTAGTAGTGGTAGGCATCTGGCACCCCTGGGTAAAGGTGGTAGTAGTGGTAGGCATCTGGCACCCCTGGGGAGGGGTGGTAGTAGTGGTAGGCATCTGGCACCCCCTGGGTAGGGGTGGTAGTAGTGGTAGGCATCTGGCACCCCTGGGGAGGGGTGGTAGTTGTGGTAGGCATCTGGCACCCCCTGGGTATAGGTGGGAGTAGTGACAGGCATCCAGCCCCCCATGGGTAGAGGTGGTAGTAGTGGTAGGCATCCAGCACCCCCTGGGTAGGGGTGGTAGTTGTGGTAGGCATCTGGCACCCCCTGGGGAGGGGTGGTAGTAGTGGTAGCATCTGGCATCCCCTGGGTGAGGGTGGCAGTAGTGGTAGGTATCTGGCATCCCCTGGGTAAGGGTGGTAGTAGTGGTAGGCATCTGGCACCCCCTGGGGAGGGGTGGTAGTAGTGGTAGGCATCTGGCACCCCCTGGGTAGGAGTGGTAGTAGTGGTAGGCATCTGGCATCCCCTGGGTAAGGGTGGTAGTAGTGGTAGGCATCTGGCACCCCTGGGTAAGGGTGGTAGTAGTGGTAGGCATCTGGCACCCCTGGGTAGAGGTGGTAGTAGTGGTAGGCATCTGGCACCCCATGGGTAGAGGTGGTAGTAGTGGTAGGCATCTGGCACCCCTGGGTGAGGGTGGTAGTAGTGGTAGGCATCCGGCACCCCTGGGTAAGGATGGTAGTAGTGGTAGGCATCTGGCACCCCTGGGTAGGGGTGGTAGTAGTAGTAGGCATCTGGCACACCCTGGGGAGAGGTGGTAGTAGTGGTAGGCATCTGGCACCCCCTGGGGAGGGTGGTAGTAGTGGTAGGCATCTGGCACCCCTGGGTAGAGGTGGGAGTAGTGACAGGCATCCAGCCCCCATGGGTAGAGGTGGTAGTAGTGACAGGCATCCAGCCCCCCTGGGTAGAGGTGGTAGTAGTGGTAGGCATCTGGCACCCCCTGGGTAAGGGTGGTAGTAGTGGTAGGCATCTGGCACCCCTGGGGAGAGGTGGTAGTAGTGGTAGGCATCTGGCACCCCCTGGGGAGGGGTGGTAGTAGTGGTAGGCATCTGGCACACCCTGGGTAGAGGTGGTAGTAGTGGTAGGCATCTGGCACCCCCTGGGGAGGGGTGGTAGTAGTGGTAGGCATCTGGCACCCCCTGGGTAAGGGTGGTGGTAGTGGTAGGCATCTGGCACTCCCTGGGTAGGGGTGGTTGTAGTGGTAGGCATCCGGCACCCCCTGGGTAGGGTGGTAGTAGTGGTAGGCATCCGGCACCCCTGGGGAGGAGTGGTAGTAGTGGTAGGCATCTGGCACCCCCTGGGTAGAGGTGGTAGTAGTGGTAGGCATCTGGCACCCCATGGGTGAAGGTGGTAGTAGTGGTAGGCATCTGGCACCCCTGGGTAAGGGTGGTAGTAGTGGTAGGCATCTGGCACCCCTGGGGAGGGGTGGTAGTAGTGGTAGGCATCTGGCACCCCCTGGGGAGGGGTGGTAGTAGTGGTAGGCATCTGGCACCCCCTGGGTAGAGGTGGTAGTAGTGGTAGGCATCTGGCACCCCCTGGGGAGGGGTGGTAGTAGTGGTAGGCATCTGGCACACCCTGGGGAGGGGTGGTAGTAGTGGTAGGCATCTGGCACCCCCTGGGGAGGGGTGGTAGTAGTGGTTGGCATCTGGCACCCCCTGGGGAGGGGTGGTAGTAGTGGTAGGCATCTGGCACCCCCTGGGTAGAGGTGGTAGTAGTGGTAGGCATCCGGCACCCCATGGGTAGAGGTGGTAGTAGTGGTAGGCATCCGGCACCCCCTGGGTAGGGGTGGTAGTAGTGGTAGGCATCTGGCACCCCTGGGGAGGGGTGGTAGTAGTGGTAGGCATCTGGCACCCCCTGGGTAGAGGGTGGTAGTAGTGGTAGGCATCTGGCACCCCCTGGGTAGAGGTGGTAGTAGTGGTAGGCATCTGGCACCCCCTGGGTAAAGGTGGTAGTAGTGGTAGGCATCTGGCACCCCTGGGTAGGGGTGGTAGTAGTGGTAGGCATCTGGCACCCCTGGGGAGGGGTGGTAGTAGTGGTAGGCATCTGGCACCCCCTGGGGAGGGGTGGTAGTTGTGGTAGGCATCTGGCACCCCCTGGGTAGAGGTGGGAGTAGTGACAGGCATCCAGCCCCCCATGGGTAGAGGTGGTAGTAGTGGTAGGCATCCGGCACCCCCTGGGTAGGGGTGGTAGTTGTGGTAGGCATCTGGCACCCCCTGGGGAGGGGTGGTAGTAGTGGTAGCATCTGGCACCCCCTGGGTGAGGGTGGTAGTAGTGGTAGGCATCTGGCACCCCTGGGTAAGGGTGGTAGTAGTGGTAGGCATCTGGTACCCCTGGGTAAGGGTGGTAGTAGTGGTAGGCATCTGGCACCCCCTGGGTAGGGGTGGTAGTAGTGGTAGGCATCTGGCACCCCCTGGGTAGGGGTGGTAGTAGTGGTAGGCATCTGGCACCCCCTGGGTAAGGGTGGTAGTAGTGGTAGGCATCTGGCACCCCCTGAGTAAGGGTGGTGGTAGTGGTAGGCATCTGGCACCCCCTGGGTAGGGGTGGTAGTATTGATAGGCATCCGGCACCCCCTGTGTAGGGGTGGTAGTAGTGGTAGGCATCTGGCACCCCCTGGGGAGGGGTGGTAGTAGTGGTAGGCATCTGGCACCCCCTGGGTAAGGGTGGTAGTAGTGGTAGGTATCTGGCATCGCCTGGGTAAGGGTGGTAGTAGTGGTAGGCATCTGGCACCCCTGGGGAGGGGTGGTAGTAGTGGTAGGCATCTGGCACACCCTGGGTAGAGGTGGTAGTAGTGGTAGGCATCTGGCACCCCCTGGGGAGGGGTGGTAGTAGTGGTAGGCATCTGGCACCCCCTGGGTAGGGGTGGTAGTAGTGGTAGGCATCTGGCACCCCCTGGGTAAGAGTGGTAGTAGTGGTAGGCATCTGGCACACCCTGGGTAAGGGTGGTGGTAGTGGTAGGCATCTGGCACCCCCTGGGTAGAGGTGGTAGTAGTGGTAGGCATCTGGCACCCCCTGGGGAGGGGTGGTAGTAGTGGTAGGCATCTGGCACCCCTGGGTGAGGGTGGTAGTAGTGGTAGGCATCCGGCACCCCTGGGTAAGGATGGTAGTAGTGGTAGGCATCTGGCACCCCTGGGGAGGGGTGGTAGTAGTAGTAGGCATCTGGCACACCCTGGGTAGAGGTGGTAGTAGTGGTAGGCATCTGGCACCCCCTGGGGAGGGTGGTAGTAGTGGTAGGCATCTGGCACCCCCTGGGTAGAGGTGGGAGTAGTGACAGGCATCCAGCCCCCATGGGTAGAGGTGGTAGTAGTGACAGGCATCCAGCCCCCCTGGGTAGAGGTGGTAGTAGTGGTAGGCATCTGGCACCCCTGGGTAAGGGTGGTAGTAGTGGTAGGCATCTGGCATCCCCTGGGGAGGGGTGGTAGTAGTGGTAGGCATCTGGCACACCCTGGGTAGAGGTGGTAGTAGTGGTAGGCATCTGGCACCCCCTGGGGAGGGGTGGTATTAGTGGTAGGCATCTGTCACCCCTGGGTAGAGGTGGGAGTAGTGACAGGCATCCAGCCCCCATGGGTAGAGGTGGTAGTAGTGGTAGGCATCTGGCACCCCCTGGGTAGGGGTGGTAGTAGTGGTAGGCATCTGGCACCCCTGGGTAAGGGTGGTAGTAGTGGTAGGCATCTGGCACCCCTGGGTAAGGGTGGTGGTAGTGGTAGGCATCTGGCACCCCCTGGGGAGGGGTGGTAGTAGTGGTAGACATCTGGTACCCCCTGGGTAGAGGTGGTAGTAGTGGTAGGCATCTGGCACCCCCTGGGGAGGGGTGGTAGTAGTGGTAGGCATCTGGCACCCCCTGGGGAGGGGTGGTAGTAGTGGTAGTCATCTGGCACCCCCTGGGTAGAGGTGGGAGTAGTGACAGCCATCCAACCCCCCATGGGTAGAGGTGGTAGTAGTGGTAGGCATCCGGCACCCCCTGGGTAGGGGTGGTAGTAGTGGTAGGCATCTGGCACCCCCTGGGTAAGGGTGGTAATAGTGGTAGGCATCTGGCACCCCCTGGGTAAGGGTGGTAGTAGTGGTAGGCATCTGGCACACCCTGGGGAGGGGTGGTAGTAGTGGTAGGCATCTGGCACACCCTGGGTAGAGGTGGTAGTAGTGGTAGGCATCTGGCACCCCCTCGGGAGGGGTGGTAGTAGTGGTAGGCATCTGGCACCCCCTGGGTAGGGGTGGTAGTAGTGGTAGGCATCTGGCACCCCCTGGGTAAGGGTGGTAGTAGTGGTAGGCATCTGGCACCCCCTGGGTAAGGGTGGTGGTAGTGGTAGGCATCTGGCACCCCCTGGGTAGGGGTGGTAGTAGTGGTAGGCATCCGGCACCCCCTGGGTAGGGGTGGTAGTTGTGGTAGTCATCCGGTACCCCCTGGGGAGGGGTGGTAGTAGTGGTAGGCATCTGGCACCCCCTGGGTGAGGGTGGTAGTAGTGGTAGGCATCTGGCACCCCCTGGGTGATCGTGGTAGTAGTGGTAGGCATCTGGCACCCCCTGGGTAAGGGTGGTAGTATTGGTAGGCATCTGGCACCCCCTGGGTAAGGGTGGTAGTAGTGGTAGGCATCTGGCACCCCCTGGGGAGGGGTGGTATTAGTGGTAGGCATCTGGCACCCCCTGGGGAGGGGTGGTAGTAGTGGTAGGCATCTGGCACCCCCTGGGTAGAGGTGGTAGTAGTGGTAGGCATCTGGCACCCCTGGGTAGAGGTGGTAGTAGTAGTAGGCATCTGGCACCCCTGGGGAGGGGTGGTAGTAGTGGTAGGCATCTGGCATCCCCTGGGGAGGGGTGGTAGTAGTGGTAGGCATCTGGCACCCCCTGGGGAGGGGTGGTAGTAGTGGTAGGCACCTGGCACCCCCTGGGTAGAGGTGGTAGTAGTGGTAGGCATCCGGCACCCCATGGGTAGAGGTGGTAGTAGTGGTAGGCATCCGGCACCCCCTGGGTAGGGGTGGTAGTAGTGGTAGGCATCTGGCACGCCCTGGGGAGGGGTGGTAGTAGTGGTAGGCATCTGGCACCCCCTGGGTAAGGGTGGTAGTAGTGGTAGGCATCTGGCACCCCTGGGGAGGGGTGGTAGTAGTGGTAGGCATCTGGCACCCCTGGGTAAAGGTGGTAGTAGTGGTAGGCATCTGGCACCCCCTGGGGAGGGTGGTAGTAGTTGTAGGCATCTGGCACCCCTGGGGAGGGGTGGTAGTAGTGGTAGGCATCTGGCACCCCTGGGTAGAGGTGGGAGTAGTGACAGGCATCCAGCCCCCATGGGTAGAGGTGGTAGTAGTGGTAGGCATCCGGCACCCCCTGGGTAGGGGTGGTAGTAGTGGTAGGCATCTGGCACCCCCTGGGGAAGGGTGGTAGTAGTGGTAGGCATCTGGCACCCCCTGGGTGAGGGTGGAAGTAATGGTAGGCATCTGGCACCCCCTGGGTAAGGGTGGTAGTAGTGGTAGGCATCTGGCACCCCCTGGGTAAGGGTGGTAGTAGTGGTAGGCATCTGGCACCCCCTGGGGAGGGGTGGTAGTAGTGGTAGGCATCTGGCACGCCCTGGGTAGGGGTGGTAGTAGTGGTAGGCATCTGGCACCCCCTGGGTAAGGGTGGTAGTAGTGGTAGGCATCTGGCACCCCCTGGGTAAGGGTGGTGGTAGTGGTAGGCATCTGGCACCCCCTGGGTAGGGGTGGTAGTATTGGTAGGCATCCGGCACCCCCTGGGTAGGGGTGGTAGTAGTGGTAGGCATCTGGCACCCCATGGGGAGGGGTGGTAGTAGTGGTAGGCATCTGGCACCCCCTGGGAAGGGTGGTAGTAGTGGTAGGCATCTGGCATCCCCTGGGTAAGGGTGGTAGTAGTGGTAGGCATCTGGCACCCCCTGGGGAGGGGTGGTAGTAGTGGTAGGCATCTGGCACACCCTGGGTAGAGGTGGTAGTAGTGGTAGGCATCTGGCACCCCCTGGGGAGGGGTGGTAGTAGTGGTAGGCATCTGGCACCCCCTGGGTAGGGGTGGTAGTAGTGGTAGGCATCTGGCACCCCCTGGGGAGGGGTGGTAGTAGTGGTAGGCATCTGGCACCCCTGGGTAGGGGTGGTAGTAGTGGTAGGTATCTGGCACCCCCTGGGTAAGGGTGGTAGTAGTGGTAGGCATCTGGCACCCCCGGGTAAGGGTGGTGGTAGTGGTAGGCATCTGGCACCCCTGGGTAGGGGTGGTAGTAGTGGTAGGCATCCGGCACCCCCTGGGTAGGGGTGGTAGTAGTGGTAGGCATCTGGCACCCCCTGGGGAGGGGTGGTAGTAGTGGTAGGCATCTGGCACCCACTGGGTGAGGGTGGTAGTAGTGGTAGGCATCCGGCACCCCTGGGTAAGGATGGTAGTAGTGGTAGGCATCTGGCACCCCTGGGAGGGGTGGTAGTAGTGGTAGGCATCTGGCACACCTGGGTAGAGGTGGTAGTAGTGGTAGGCATCTGGCACCCCCTGGGGAGGGGTGGTAGTAGTGGTAGGCATCTGGCACCCCCTGGGTAGAGGTGGGAGTAGTGACAGGCATCCAGCCCTCCATGGGTAGAGGTGGTAGTAGTGACAGGCATCCAGCCCCCCCTGGGTAGAGGTGGTAGTAGTGGTAGGCATCTGGCACCCCTGGGTAGAGGTGGTAGTAGTGGTAGGCATCTGGCACCCCCTGGGGAGGGGTGGTAGTAGTGGTAGGCATCTGGCACACCCTGGGTAGAGGTGGTAATAGTGGTAGGCATCTGGCACCCCTGGGGAGGGGTGGTAGTAGTGGTAGGCATCTGTCACCCCTGGGTAGAGGTGGGAGTAGTGACAGGCATCCAGCCCCCCATGGGTAGAGGTGGTAGTGGTGACAGGCATCCAGCCCCCATGGGTAGAGGTGGTAGTAGTGGTAAGCATCCGGCACCCCTGGGTAGGGGTGGTAGTAGTGGTAGGCATCCGGCACCCCTGGGTAGAGGTGGGAGTAGTGACAGGCATCTGGCACCCCTGAGTAGGGGTGGTAGTGGTGGTGGGCATCCAGGCCCCTATGTGTATATGTGGCATTGGTGATGGCCATCCCGCCCCTATGGTGCTGCTGTTGCTGGTGTAAGTAATTTCTGCATCCCTCTGTGTGTGTGTGATATGTCGGGTACGTGTAGTTTGTTTTTGTGCTTGGTGTCTGACTTACCTTCTGCGCCGTACGCGTCCGTGCCTGTTCCGGTAGTAGATGTAGAGTATTGGTAGGATCGGCACGATGGGATTCATAGTTGGTTCGTCTCGTTCGTCTTTCTCTTTGCTTCGCCTCGTCCTCGTTGCTGCCGTGTTCGTCTCGTAGCCGTGGATCGTGTTGTGGTGCAAATCGGAGCTTATGTGCGCCTCTCCCGGATGCTGTGACGTGCCGTGCGTAGCGACGGGTTCGGCGCGTATGGAAAGCGCATCGTACTTGTCCGGCCGGACGGGGCTGCATTTTGGCTTCCGTGCGACTCGATTCTGCGTTTACGGATCCGGCTCGGTCGGTGAACAGGACCTGGATTGGGTGAGTATGACTGGGTCGGAATCTATGCAGTTGTGCACATCGTACTTGCTCGTTCGGAAGAATGTGCGAATCGGTCGGGAAACAGGCATTCGCCTGGCTTTTTTCCCGGCCGAATAGTGTTGGGTGCGCCTCCGACCGAGATCGGAATCGGCCCCATTGTGTACATATAAATAAATATAGTTTGAAGGCATTAGGGAGCATGATAGAAAAATGAAATGGAGATTGAGCTCCCCAAAATGGAAAATAATTTAAAAATAATAAATGATATAAAAAAGTGGGTTAGTCCCCAAAAAAGATAAAGGTTGTTTTTTAAAAGGGTCTAGGGGAGTCTAGGTTCCCCCGTTGAAAGAAAAATTAAAATGACACACACATAGACAAACACTCACACAGGCTCACACACACACACACACGCAGTGAGAGATATTGAATAGCAGAAATATTGATTTTCAAAGGTATATATTGTAAACTTTTTGGCACATACATTTATAAAAACTAAAAAAAAGTAACAAATAGAAACACATATAAACGTGGACAAATGTTGGTTTTACTGTAATGTGGTAATAAACTTGAATCTGTCCTTTGCACATTAGTGGTATGTGTGTGAATGTGTGTTTATTACTATAGTTGCTCTAAATATTATGTGCTATTAGGCCACATCTATTTTCAATGCATGGCATGAATAGATAAGTGGAAATATATGCATAATACACTATGGGTCCAATTCACAAACTGCATTTTGTAGTATGCTCAGTAGTATTACAATAGTACTAATCAAGTGCGACTAACTTCTTTTCACAGATTCATGTGCAAAGGTCTCCGCTTTCACCTCTCTTATCTTTTCCGTGCAGCGATCTTTTCCCCGACTGTGGAGATCTCCACACACTTACACCTAGGTATTTATAGTAAATATGAGAGCGACATAGGTTTGACTGAAAAATCAGGAATACTTACTACTAAATGGGAGGGATTCGGAGAGGGGGAAGGAGTGGTTAAACAAAGGTTAAGAAGAGGCTTAGGGGGGGACAAACACACACCTGCAAAAGAGTAATGCTATTGATTTTCACAAACTGCACTTCTATAGTAACTACAGCCAAAAAGAACCCAAAACAGTTGCCAAGGTTCTTAAGTTCAGATCAAGAGTATGTCCAAAACCAACCACTGGTACTGCAACGCAAACCTAAAGAATATAATGGCAGGCAGGCACGTAAAATAGAAACATAAAGAAAACATTGATAAAAATAAAATAATTTTGACTTTTTGAAAATATTTTGAAATGTAATTTAATGCCACTTATGGAGTGGGTGTCTGTGGTTTTAACATATGTGCTGGCCTCCAGTCTGAGGAAAACTGCTTTTTTCAGCAGCTGTTGTGTTTATCACCTACCACCTACAGTTTTATTATACATTCCGAACTTAATCAGGCCTATATATGAGACAAAGTACATATGGCGCTACTCTTACTATGGGTCAGTGCGTGGACGAACCCAGCAGCAAAATTATGCAGGGACATCATACTTGATTGTCTTGCACACGAAAAGGCCTTTTCGATCCCTTGGTTAAGCTATATTCAGAACACTTTTGGAACCTTGGGCCTATCTGCCTGGTTCTCTGAAGCTAATAGTATTCCTGAACGGGCAAAGTCAGAGTTGAAAGTAGCATATATGGAATATAGTGCAGATCTAAGAAGTGAGTTGGCAAAATCCTCAGTTTTAACCTATCACAGATCTTTACTACCTGGCCTACCTCCCATGTACCTGACCTTAGATCTTACAAGATGGGAGAGAACACTTCTTTTCCGTTTCAGGGCAGGATCCATTTATTGGTCACTGTTTTTTAAAAATCCCCTCGATATTACTGATAATGCAGACTCGCTCTGCCCCTGTGATAATCAATCTGCACAATCACATTTGCACTTTATGTTTTTCTGTAACTTGTACAGTTCTGCATGCATGCACTTTATTCAGCCTTTGCTACGCAAATCAGGCTTGCGACAGTGTAGAGTAGCCTTGCTACACTTACAGTTTTTAAGCTCACATGAAACGTCTTATTCCGTTTGTGCTTTTTTGAAAGCTGCCATTCGGTTTTGAAAAACTATGGATGGCTAATTTTGCATGTATTGGCTGCCCTATATGGTTAGACGGTACTAGATCGAGGCGTTCCTTTCTTTTTTTGTTAGTATCAGCTAGGGGCACATGGAGGACCCTAATAGTGGCTTTTGTTCTCCTATCTGGTCTGATAATTGTATTTATGTGAGCGTGCATACAAGCGTGTCTGTGTTTAACGGAAATTCGGATTTTTATTATTGCTATATTGTGGAATTTGTATTTGATATCATGCGCTTTAATTGTCTAGTCTATTTGACCGAATAAAGAATTTTGAATTGAATTAATTTAAGGTTTGAAAAAAATGAAAATTATATAGAAATAATAAAAATTACTTTATTATAGTTTAATGACCTTTTTTAAATTAAAAAATTAATGTAACTATTGTTAAAAAATAATCAAATGAATTTAAATTATTCCTTTGCATAACTTTTAGTATTTTTAATATATCATAAATAAATATAAACATTTTACTTTAGTTGGGATTGTTCCTTTTTTAATAACTCATTTAAAAAGCAATCAAATTTAATTTTATATATATATATATAAATTATTTAAATATTTAATTCAAAACTAAGTTAATAGTGCTGTGTATATTTTTTATTTTATTCTACCTTTAAAATGCATATTTAAAATTAATTAACATTCATATGCAGCATGAAATATTTGTACCATTTGTTTTAGAGTTTAGTAAACTTTTTTACTTTTCCCTATATTTTATCAGAGGGAGATCTCCATCCCGGTGGTGGAAACCTCTGTCTATGTGTGAAAAGTTACTGGTATTTACTTTATGCTCGTAAATTTGGCTCCACTTACTATCTGATAGGGTGGATAGGGTGATCTACACTTTGCAGTAACCTTACGCTTGTAAATAGTGAAGAGAAAAAAGTAGTAAAGATATTACAAAGTATAATGGTAGATTTACATGTGTAAATTTACCACCATGAGGCTCCAGCCAGGCTGTCTGCGATGTCTGGCCTGCTTTTCGCGCCCTGCCGACCATTTGTGCATAGGCTGTCATGTGTGTGTGTGACTACAAATTAAAATCAAATTATGAAGGAGTTGTTCAACACTGACAAAATAGTTCACAGTTAATTATAATTAATATCCATTTTTAGAAGAGAAACATAAATGTCCGTAAGAATACAGACACTAGGGTGAATAAGTTAATAGAATGAAATATTAAAAATATTCAGAAACTTACCAATACAGATGCGAAGTAAAGGTACTCTCGGTGAAATGCCTCTGGTAGGCTGAAACGCGTCATGGCAGGCATGCTGAGCTTTTAAAAATAAATACTCACTTGCACTTACAGCTGGGTCTATTTTCATCTGTTCCGGTTTTCATGAGCTTTGTGATTCCTGGGATCTTTGAGGTGAAACTTTCGACATATATATATATATATATATATATATATGTGTGTGTGTATGTATATATAATATATTATCTACTGGCGGTCGCCAGTAGATAGTTATAGTTACAACCTATTATCCATAGGAAATCCGCGACATTCTATTTGAAATAACTCTCTTGCCGGTTGACGTATCTTCGCAAAATTTTCAAACTTTGTGGGGCGCTCCGGTCCGCTCCTACCCTGAAAGTCTCGGGGGGATTCGTCAAGCGGGGGCCGAGAAAAAAGGGGGGTCCCAAAACGCGTTTTCCCATGCAATTTTCCATAGGAAACTTTAGACACGGCTACAGCCCGAACTGCTGAACGGAATTACACCAAATTTGGCAAAGAGGTAGTTCTTGGTTCAGAAAGAACCCTTTTTGTTAAATGGTGTAAATCCGTTCAGTAGTTGCTGAGAAAATCAAAAGTAAAAGTACATATATATCTATGGCCGCGTCGGATTCGCGCACCCTCCCGGTCACGAGCTGCATGCTAATTGGCTGTCAACACTCCAAATCAGGAAGTGTTGGCAGCCATTTTGTCCCTCGGTAGAACCGAGGGACAGAAACAAGTGCGCAAAGCGCACAAAGGGGGCAGGGTAGAAACACCCTGACCCCCTAGGTCTGCTCAAGGGGTCCCACAAGGACCCCCTGGGCAAATTTTTTTATTTATTTTTCTTAAAAATCGGCAGGATGCGCTCAGGGTGCGCAAATCCTGCCGAAAAAATCGAAGCGCGGCCTCCCGCGCTCGATGTGCATTTGCCCCCGGGTGGCCCAAGTCCCGGGGGCATGGTGGGGGTGTTCAATTTATGTATGGGGGCCTCAAAGGGCCCCCAAGCCCGGGGACCGCCACCCCCGGGGCTTTCTTTTACGCCCTCCCGCAGCCCCGGGGACCACCACCTCCCGGGGCTTCTTTTTTTAAATTAAAAGACCTGTGTGGGGGGCTCCAGCCCCCACACGCCCCGGGACCGCCACCTCCCGGGGCACTAAACATTTAAATATGGGGGTCCGTTATGGACCCCCAAGCCCCGGGGACCACCACCTCCCGGGACTGTGCACTGAATGGGAGGGGGCCGCGCGGCCCCCTCCTGGAGCCCTTGATGGCCCTGGGGACCACCACCCCCAGGGTCGGCTCCTGCAGTGTCCCGGGGTGCCTACCCCGGGACACTGCTGCTTGCTATGACAGGACGGGAGCCTCGCGGCTCCCGTCCCTGTCATAGCAAACTTGGTTTGCATTTTGAAGAGAGAGCAGGAAACCTGTCTCTCTTTCAAAATGCAAACCAATTGCTTTTCACATGGGGAGCAGCATGTTAGCTGCTCCCCATGTGGAAAGCAATGCCGGCTTCCGCAGGAGGCGGGGAGCCGGCTGGGACTGTGGGGGGATTGGGGACCCCCACAGTCTCCAACGTGAGGCCAGGCCCCGGGGATGGGGTCCCCGGGGCCATAAATGGCCCGGGATGGGGCCACACAGCCCCCTCCCCAAAGTTTAAAAAAATAAATAAATAAATAAGGTCAAGGCCGGCCCCGGGGATGGGGTCCCCGGGGCCTTAATGGCCTGAGGAGGGGGCCACGCAGCCCCCTCCAAATAAAAATATAAAAATCGAGGCCATGCCCCGGGGATGGGGTCCCCGGGGCCAATACAGGCCCAGGGAAGGGGGCCACGCGGCCCCCTTCCCGTTTTTTTTTTTATTTTAATTAAAAAAAAAGGGGGTAAGGCCCTGGGGGATGGGGTCCCCAGGGCCTAAAAATAGGAAAAAGGAAGGGGGGCCACACAGCCCCCCTTCAGGGGAAAAAAAATCGATCGGGCCCGCAGGCCCCGCCCCTTTCTTCACCACTCTGCAAACGCGCCCCTGGCGCGCTTTGCAGATGGGGAAGTAATTCCCCTTCAATACTGGGGGTCCCTGGGGGCCAACTAGCCCACCAGGAACCTCCAGTATGCGCCAGGGCTGCCTTGCAGAGAGGTGTACAGAGGCCACGCCCCTTTACACCTCTCTGCAACGCAGCTCTGTGGCGCTTAATGGAAGGTAGCTGGTGGGCTAGTTGCACCCCAGGGACCCTCAGGATTCAAGGGGAGTTAATCCCCCGACTTAAAACGCGCCACGGGCGCGTTTGCACAGTGGTGAAGGCAGGGGCGGGGCTTCAGGTGACATGTGTGCAAACAGGCCCCGTGGTGCGTTTTAAGATGGGGAATTAAATCCCCTTCAATCCTGAGGGTCCCTGGGGCCAACTAGCCCAACAGGTACATCCAGAAAGCGTCACAGAGCTGCGTTGCAGAGAGGTGTAAAAGGGGTGTGGCCTCTCTACACATCTCTGCAACGCAGCCCCCTGGCGCCTACTGGAGGTTCCTGGTGGGCTAGTTGGCCCGTAGGGACCCTCATGATTCAAGGGACTTAATCCCCCAACTTAAAACGCGCCACGGGGCGCGTTTGCACAGATGTCACCTCAGGCCCCGCCCCTCCCTTCACCATTGTGCAAATATTCCTCTAAAATCTGCCGAACTACGAATTCCGATTTACTCACCTGTTATCAGGAGAGACCTCAGTGCTGTATCTTTCAGCCCAGTACTGGTCCTGAAAAGTAATTTTAACCGTACTTGACAGTAACTTGAATTTCCTTCCATAGGCTAACATTGACTGGTTTCACTTGGAAATTCTTCTAAGTGTGGAGTTTTGGAACTTTAAAATATTCCTCTAAAATCAGCCGAAATACGAATTCCGATTTACTCACCTGTTATCAGGAGAGACCTGAGTGCTGTATCTTTCAGCCCAGTACTGGTCCTGAAAAGTAATTTTAACCGTACTTACCAGTAACTTGAATTTCCTTCCATAGGCTAACATTGACTGGTTTCACTTGGAAATTCTTCTAAGTGTGGAGTTTTGGAACTTTAAAAATATTCCTCTAAAATCAGCCGAAATACGAATTCCGATTTACTCACCTGTTATCAGGAGAGACCTCAGTGCTGCATCTTTCAGCCCAGTACTGATCCTCAAAAGTAATTTTAACCGTACTTACCAGTAACTTGAATTTCCTTCCATAGGATATCATTGCCTGCTTTTTGCTGAAAAGTTTCTAAGTGTTGATTTTTGAAACATACAAATATTCCTCTAAAATCAGCCGAAATACGAATTCCGATTTACTCACCTGTTATCAGGAGAGACCTCAGTGCTGCATCTTTCAGCCCAGTACTGGTCCTGAAAAGTAATTTTAACCGTACTTACAAGTAACTTGAATTTCCTTCCATAGGCTAACATTGACTGGTTTCACTTGGAAATTCTTCTGAGTGTGGAGTTTTGGAACTTTATAATATTCCTCTAAAATCAGCCGAAATACGAATTCCGATTTACTCACCTGTTATCAGGAGAGACCTCAGTGCTGCATCTTTCAGCCCAGTACTGATCCTCAAAAGTAATTTTAACCGTACTTACCAGTAACTTGAATTTCCTTCCATAGGATATCATTGCCTGCTTTTTGCTGAAAAAGTTTCTGTGTCGATTTTTGAAACATACAAATATTCCTCTAAAATCAGCCGAAATACGAATTCCGATTTACTCACCTGTTATAAGGAGAGACCTCAGTGCTGTATCTTTCAGCCCAGTACTGGTCCTGAAAAGTAATTTTAACCGTACTTACCAGTAACTTATATTTTCTTCCATAGGAATCCATTGTCTGGTTTTCAGCAGAAAAGTTTCAAAGTGTCGATTTTCACAAACTACAAATATTCCTTAAAATCGCCTGTATGACTTAAACGCATTCTTTCAACTGTTTACAGGAGATGCACCAGTGCTGGATCCAGGATCCAACACTGAGTAAGAAAAAGTAATGATAACAGTTTTTACCTGCTAAGTGAATTTCCTTCCATAGGATAACATTGGTGATTCTATGAGAAAAAGTTTCTAAGTGTCAACTTTTAAAATACAATAATATTCCTTAAAAATCACGACTGTAACCAAAACGCTTTACTCAACTGTTTACAGGAGATGTAACAGGACTGAATCTAGGATCCAGTCCTGTGGTTAGAAAAGTAATCCATAAAGTAACTAATTGCATTTAACTAGAAATTCACATTGAGCTGAATGTTGCATTGTGTTTGAAAATGTGTTGCCCATTGCAACAACTGTAACTACTGTACTTAAAAGTCTATTGCCTATGTGCAAAGTATTTAAACTAAAGTAATTCATTCTGAGAAAGTATTTTTGTAATGTAATGTATAATGTAATTACAATGTAATTTAAAAATAAAATATGTAAAAATAATTGTTTCTAAAAATGTAGTAAATCAGTATGAAAAAAATTAATATAACAATTAATACATTTAAAAATTGTCATTTACAAAACCTTTGAAATTCACTGAAAAACCGTAGGTTTCAGACATGTTATAGTTAGGAATTAGCATTTAAAAACCTTTGAAATTCACTGAAAAAACCATAGGTTTCAGATATGTTATTGTTAGAAATTAGCATTTAAAAACCTTTGAAATTCACTGAAAAAACCATAGGTTTTAGGGACAGTTATAGTTAGTTGGACATTTCACTCGTACAAAACCATAGAAATTCCCCCGTTATAGTTAGTTCAGGTAACTATAACTCGCGCTCCACAATGCACTGCTGATGACGTCACATATTACATCACTCATGACATGGTCAGTGACTGTAAGTATAAGTGACTGTACAGGTGAGTGAGTGGATGTGTGTGTGTAGACCTAAGAATCAGTGAGTGGGTATGTAGTTTTTGGTGTTGGAGTGTCTATGGTTTTGAGAATGGCAGTCTGTAATTTAGAGTGGGTGTATCAAAACTTATATTAGGGTGTGAGAAGATGCATTAAATTCTCACATGGATGATGTCATCAGTGATGTCATCAGTGATGTCATTTGAGATGTCATCAGTGATGTCATCAGTGATGTCACTGACCATGTCATGAGTGATGTAATATGTGACGCCATCAGCAGTGCATTGCGGGCGCGAGTTATAGTTACCTGAACTAACTATAACGGGGAATTTCTATGGTTTTGTACGAGTGAAATGTCCAACTAACTATAACTGTCCCTAAAACCTATGGTTTTTTCAGTGAATTTCAAAGGTTTTTTAAATGCTAATTTCTAACTATAACATATCTGAAACCTATGGTTTTTTCAGTGAATTTCAAAGGTTTTTTAAATGCTAATTCCTAACTATAACATGTCTGAAACCTACGGTTTTTCAGTGAATATATATATATATGTATATGTGTGTATGTATATATATATATATATATATATATATATATATATATATATATATATATATTATCTACTGGCGGTCGCCAGTAGATAGTTATAGTTAGAACCTATTTTCCATAGGGAAATCCGCGACATCCTATTTGAAATAACTCTCTTGCCGGTTGACGTATCTTCGCAAAATTTTCAAACTTTGTGGGGCGCTCCGGTCCGCTCCTACCCTGAAAGTCTCGGGGTGATTCGTCAAGCGGGGCCGAGAAAAAAGGGGGTCCCAAACGCGTTTTCCCATTCATTTTTCCATAGGAAACTTTAGACACGGCTACAGCCCGAACTGCTGAACGGAATTACACCAAATTTGGCAAAGAGGTAGTTCTTGGTTCAGAAAGAACCCTTTTTGTTAAATGGTGTAAATCCGTTCAGTAGTTGCTGAGAAAATCAAAAGTAAAAGTACATATATATCTATGGGCACGGAGGATCCGCGCACCCTGAGCGCACCCTGCGCGCACCGTCCCGATCACGAGCTGCATGTTAATTGGCTGTCAGCTGGCTGTCAACATTCCGATTCAGGAAATGTTGGCAGCCATTTTGTCCCTCGGTAGAACCGAGGGACAGAAACAAGTGCGCAAAGCGCACAAAGGGGCAGGGTAGGAACACCCTGACCCCCTAGGTCTGCTCAGGGGGTCCCATAAGGACCCCCTGGGCAGAAAAAAGCATTTTTTTATTTTTTTAAAATCAGCAGTATGCGCTCAGGGTGCGCGGATCCTGCCGATAAAAATAAAAAAATCGAAGCGCGGTCTCCCGCGCTTCGATTGTATTTTGCCACCAGGTGGCCCAAGTCCCGGGGGCATGGTGGGGGGTTAAATTTATGTATGGGGGCCTCAAAGGGCCCCCAAGCCCGAGGACCGCCACCCCGGGGCTTTCATTTTAAAATGGTGCGGGAGGGCACTCGGCCCTCCCGCAGCCCCGGGACCACCACCTCCCGGGGCTTCTTTTTATTTTTATTTCCTGTGTGGGGGCTCGAGGCCCCCACACGCCCGGGACCGCCACCTCCCGGGGCACTAACACATTTAAAATGGGGTCCGTTTTGGACCCCCGAAGCCCCAGGGACCACCACCTCCCGGGGCTGTGCTGATGTGGGGAGGGGGCCGCGCGGCCCCCTCCTGGAGCCTGTGGTGGCCCTGGGGACCACCACCCCCAGGGCCGGCTCCTGCAGTGTCCCGGGTGCCTACCCCCGGGACACTGCTGTTTGGCAATGACAGGATGGGAGCCTCGCGTCTCCCGTCCTGTCATTGCAAACTGCTTTGGATATTGGAAGAGAGAGCAGGGAAACCTGCTCTCGCTCAATATCCAAAGACAATTGCTTTCCACATGGGGAGCAGCATGTTAGCTGCTCCCCATATGGAAAAGCAATGCCGGCTCCCTTAGGACACGGGGAGCCGGCGGGACTGTGGGGGTTTGGGGACCCCCACAGTCCCCAACAAGAGGCCAGGCCCCGGGGGATGGGGTCCCCGGGGCCATAAGTGGCCCGGGAGGGGGCCACGCGGCCCCCTCCCCAGAAATAATTTAAAATTTTTTTTTTTTTTAAAGGCCTGCCCCGGGGATGGGGTCCCCGGGGCAAAAGGAGGCCTGAGGAGGGGGCCACGCAGCCCCCTCCTTAAAATTAATTTAAAAGTGTGGCCATGCCCGGGGGATGGGGTCCCGGGAGCAGGATTCGGCCACGGGAGGGGGCCACGCGGCCCCCTTCCCGTTTAATTAAAAAAAAAAAAAAAGGGGAGTAAGGCCCTGGGGATGGGGTCCCCAGGGCCCAAAAATAGGAAAAGGAAGGGGGGCCACACAGCCCCCTTCAGGAAAAAAAAAAACGATCGGGCCCGCAGGCCCCGCCCCTTCCTTCACCACTCTGCAAGCGCGCCCCTGGCGCGTTTCCAGATGGGGAAGTAATTCCCCTTCAATACTGGGGGTCCCTGGGGGCCAACTAGCCCACCAGGAACCTCCAGTATGCGCCAGAGGCTGCCTTGCAGAGAGGTGTACAGAGGCCACGCCCCTTTTACACCTCTCTGCAACGCAGCTCTGTGGCGCTTAATGGAGGTAGCTGGTGGGCTAGTTGCACCCCAGGGACCCTCAGGATTCAAGGGGAGTTAATCCCCGACTTAAAACGCGCCAAGGGGTGCGTTTGCACAGTGGTGAAGGGAGGAGCGGGGCTTCAGGTGACGTGTGCAAACAGGCCCCGTGGCGCGTTTTTAAGATGGGGAATTAAATCCCCTTCAATCCTGAGGGTCCCTGAGGGCCAACTAGCCCAACAGGTACATCCAGAAAGCGCCACAGAGCTGCGTTGCAGAGAGGTGTAAAGGGGTGTGGCTTCTCTACATGTCTCTGCAACGCAGCCCCTGGCGCATACTGGAGGTTCCTGGTGGGCTAGTTGGCCCCTAGGGACCCTCATGATTCAAGGGGGCTTAATCCCCCAACTTAAAAACGCGCCACGGGGCGCGTTTGCACAGATGTCACCTCAGGCCCCGCCCCCTCCCTTCACCATTGTGCAAATATTCCTCTAAAATCAGCCGAAATACGAATTCCGATTTACTCACCTGTTATCAGGAGAGACCTCAGTGCTGTATCTTTCAGCCCAGTACTGGTCCTGAAAAGTAATTTTAACCGTGCTTACCAGTAACTTGAATTTCCTTCCATAGGCTAACATTGACTGGTCTCACTTGGAAATTCTTCTAAGTGTGGAGTTTTGGAACTTTATAATATTCCTCTAAAATCAACCAAAGTACGAATTCCAATTTACTCACCTGTTATCAGGAGAGAACCCAGTGCTGCATCTTTTAGCCCAGCACTGACCCTGAAAAGTAATTCTAACCGTACTTACCAGTAACTTACATTTCCTTCCATAGGAATCCATTGTCTGGTTTTCAGCAGAAAAGTTTCAAAGTGTCGATTTTCACAAATTACAAATATTCCTTAAAAATCGCCTGTATGACTTAAACGCATTCTTTCAACTGTTTACAGGAGATGCACCAGTGCTGGATCCAGGATCCAACACTGAGTAAGAAAAAGTAACAATAACACTACTTACCTGCTAAGTGAATTTCCTCCCATAGGATAACATTGGTGATTCTATGTGAAAAAGTTTCTAAGTGTCAACTTTTAAAATACAATAATATTCCTTAAAAATCACTACTGTAACCAAAACGCTTTTACTCCACTGTTTACAGGAGATGTCCCAGGACTGAATCTAGGATCCAGTCCTGTGGTTAGAAAAAGTAATCCATAAAGTAACTAATTGCATTTAACTAGAAATTCACATTGAGCTCAATGTTGCATTGTGTTTGAAATTGTGTTGCCCATTGCAACAACTGTAACTACTGTACTTAAAACTCTATTGCCTATTTGCAAACTATTTAAACTAAAGTAATTCATTCTGAGAAAGTATATTTTGTAATGTAATGTATAATGTAATTACAATGTAATTTAATAAATAAAATATATAAAAATAAATAGTTTTAAAAAATGTAGTAAATCAGTATCAAAAAAATAAATATAACAATTAATACATTTAAAAATTGTCATTTACAAAACCTTTGAAATTCACTGAAAAAACCATAGGTTTTAGGGGCGTTATAGTTAGAAATTAGCATTTAAAAAACCTTTGAAATTCACTGAAAAAACCATAGGTTTCAGACACGTTATAGTTAGAAATTAGCATTTAAAAAACCTTTGAAATTCACTGAAAAAACCATAGGTTTTAGGGACAGTTATAGTTAGTTGGACATTTCACTCGTACAAAACCCGTGAAATTTCCCTGTTATAGTTAGTTCAGCTAACTATAACTCGCGCCCCCACAATGCACTGCTGATGACGTCACATATTACATCACTCATGACATGGTCAGTGACATCACTGATGACATCACTGATGACATCTCAAATGACATCACTGATGACATCATCCACGTGATAATCTGATGCACCTCCTCACACCCTAATATAACCTTTGATATACCCAATCTAAATTACAGACTGCCATTCGCAAAACTATAGACACTCCAACACCAATAACTACATACCCACTCACTGATTCTTAGGTCTACACACACACATCCACTCACTCACCCGTACAGTCACTCATACTTATGGTCACTCAGTACAGGACTATCATATGCACTCTTACTCCTATATAGACACTCAAACACCGCCACTCATCCATAGAGGTACTCACACACCTAGTCAGTCATGCAAATAATTAAACACACTGCCATTTACTCACCTATACAGTTATACACACACCAGCTCATTTAATCATACAAATACTACCACATTGTTACGCTCTTATACAATCACTGATACAAGCACACACTCATCCATACAGCCACTATCACAATCACTCACTCTCGCTTATAGCTATTTATATACTCCAACACACATATATACTGCCTTTCACATATGTAGTTACTCACACATGTACCACCGGGACATATATTCACTCACTAACACACTCTTACACACACTTACCCACCCATACAGTCTATCACAGATGCACTCTTGAAACCATCCACCCAGTGAATCACCCACTCACACATCTATGCACAGAGTCGCACACACCCCTCCCACACAAACACTGAGGCACCCATACAGATACTCAGAGAACCATTCAATAACTCATATAGACACTCATGTAGCTATTCACAAACACATGCAGCCACTTACACAGCAACAGACAGACGGATACAGACATTCACCCAGTTTAGTCACTAACCCATGCATTCAGTAAGATACGTTAAATCACTCACTTATAGAGTTAGTCACGCACCTACTAAATCATCCATACAGACACTTAGACACCCTCTCATTCTTCAATACGTCTTTTCCTATATATATTAAAAATATTTAAACTTTACAGAAACACACAGTCACTGGATGATGTCATCAGTGATGTCATTTGAGATGTCATCAGTGATGTCATCAGTGATGTCACTGACCATGTCATGAGTGATGTAATATGTGACGTCATCAGCAGTGCATTGCGAGGCGCGAGTTATAGTTAGCTGAACTAACTATAACAGGGGAATTTCACGGGTTTTGTACGAGTGAAATGTCCAACTAACTATAACTGTCCCTAAAACCTATGGTTTTTTCAGTGAATATATATATATATGTGTGTGTGTATCTATATATATAAATACCATCAAAAGCGGTTCTCTTCCACGGACCACTTACGCAGCGGCAAGCAGCAGCATCCAAGTTTCTTTTTCAAATTTTTTCTTTATCTTTTTCATTTTCTTTGGTGAACGCTGCAGATTCCTGTGGCACAAAAACAAATAAAACGATGACCGATGCGTTTTGGCCTTCAACTGGGTCTCACAGTCATCATGGTATGTAGCATTCTTATAACAGTTCTTTTTTCACTTTGATGACCTTCAAATACTAGAGCTCCAACATTACAAAGACTAGATTGACAGATATCAGCCTCCATTAATTTCCTTAACATTCCTCTCCAGTACTTCTTAAATGCATTTTTTAAATATATTTTTTAAAAATATTTAATCAATCACTAAGTGCAAAAATGCCCAATTACTTTCCAACCAGTTAATCTTTGAATGTAAGAGGTTCCATTAATCTACATCTTGGTTCATTCATTGTGGGTGAGACATAATTTAAGAATATTGCATATGAGAATTACAAATAAGACCACATATCGAAATCATGCATATTCGCTATAGTCTCTCAGGGGTCATAAATACATCTGGTTTAAACCCACCCTTTGGCTCCTTTGCTTAATCATTTATTTAATCAAAGTGCACATTGTCTGTAAGGTGCACAGTGCCTATTGTCACAATTCTACCAGATTTACCATTAGATCCACCCTTCAAATACTGAAAAATATTCAATTTATAAATGCATATGATCTCTTCAATACACACCAAGACTACAATTGGGCACATTTTCTAAGTCTCATTAAGGACCTCCATCTTCCTAAATATGTATAATCTGGCACATATAATCCATCTAAAAAGTGCATTGTGCTCATAAAGAGCATATCAATTAAATCATAACCGAATTATCGTTGGGCATTCCATCCAATTATTGCAAAGGGATATTCAGTTTCTACGTGCATAAAATGCAATGCATAAAAATGACATATGTGTCCCATCTGAAAAGTGCATAATGCTTCTAAAGTGCATGTTAACCAAGTCATAAAGACCCCATAAAACAATGCTCCTAGATGGAACAAGGGGACATACAGTTCATGGCAAGAAACACTTAATGTGTAATTCCCTTGCACCCCAGATAAAATCATGATGTATCATACATGTATCATACAAACCCACCATTATTATTTTACACCTCCTGGTCTCCAAACTAAATAATGGATATCCCATAACACACAGGTAACTGGTATTAAATAAATGGAGGGTAGCAAAGAAGGTGCCAATTATCAAAACCCCCATTTTTTCCACCAGATTGTTCAGTCTCATTTCCTATAAAGTGCATAATTCCTACAGGTTTCTAAGAATTAAAGCATTATTTCATTCAATATCCAAATCATAAATGTACATATAGTTCAGCATCAGCATTATGGCCCCAAGGTATCTCCATTGCTATTGACAATATCAGTCGTGATTCCTGCTTCCGTAATTCTTTGTCTTGATCACCTCCCCTTGGGTGGGCTCGAATATGCTTAATTCCACAATAACTAAAAGTTGTTAATGATCGATTGTGAAACTGCTCAAAATGGCATGCCATTGGGTAACTCTTATCGCCATTCTTTATAGCTCGAATATGCTGCAATATTCTCAGCTTTAACTTATTTTTGGTGTTACCCACATATAGCTTATCACACCCACATTTGAGGGCATAGATCACATGATCCGTATTACAGGTGATACGATCATTGATTTTCACTTCATGACCCTCAAAAGTGTGGTAGCTCCTGCAGTTAGAGCCATATTTGCATGCTTTACAGGAGTTACATCTTACAAAACCTCCCATATTCGCAGACAGATAATTTTTGGCTTTTCTTTTGGATTGTAATAGCTGGAGGTCAGAATATCTCCAAAAGATCTCTTATTTTCTTAGAAGTTATTCGAGGGCCCATATCCGCAATGTCCTTCAGATGGTCATCCTTCTTTAGAATATGGCAATTCTTCTAGAGAATCCTCGTAATGTACAATTGTGCTGCATTATGCTCCAAAATAATCTCTTTATCTCATAAAATGTTTCTTTTGGGCTTTTACTCAGTGAGTATAGTAATTGGTCTCTTGTTTTTTCACCGGCTCTTTTCCTAGCATCCTCTAAGACTCTTTTCGGATATACTCTTTTAAGAAAACGCTTGACCATACTGTCCATCTCTTTATTATACAACTCCTCCGTGGAACATACCCTCTTAGCCCTTATCATTTGACTATAGGAGATGCTCCACTTTAAAGCATACGGGTGGCCACTATTTTTGGGTAATAGGGAGTTGGTTGCAGTCAGTTTTCTGTGAATCATCATAGTAAGTACATCATTAGCCACCTCTAATGTGACATCTAGAAAGTCACAGTGGAAGCGGCTCCGGGTACTCGTGAATTGCAAGTTTAATTCATTACTATTCAATATTTCCAGGTAGGCATCTAGTTCACTCTCACTGCCCTCTCATAGAATAAATAAATTATCTATAAACCTGGTCCACATTGCAAGTTTCTCAGTGAAGATGTCATTCTCTTGGGCCCAGGCGACCTCCTTTTCCCCCACCCCATAAACAAGTTTGCGTATGTAGGGGCGGAGGAGGTGCCCATCGCCGTGCCCTGTTGTTGTATGTAGTACTTACTATTGAAGATAAAATCATTGTGCGTAAGACAATATTTCAAAATTTTCAGCTGCATTTGTGTATGGTCATAACATTCTATAGGACGATCTCTCAGAAAGTATTCGCCTGCCAGAATTCCTTTTTCATGCTCAATTGACGTATATAACAAGACCACATCTAATGTTACCATTATATGTCCCAGTTTCCAAGGGATTTGATCTAATTTACTTACAAAGTCCATACTGTCCTTTAAATACGATGGTAAACTTGTCACATATTCCTGTAAAAACAGGTTCAGATACCGCAAGCTGTTTTCCAATAAGGAGCCAACTGAGCTGACTATGGGCCTCCCTGGTGGATTAGTGGTGCATTTATGGATTTTGGTAAAAGATATATATTGCGGTCTTTGAGTTTTCCACTTTTAAATACTGAAATTATTCCCAGTTCAAGAGGTTCAAGTCATGCCATGATCTTAATTTTGGATGATATTCCTCCTCTAGTGCCTTTAAAGGATTTTCATTAAGGCAAGTATAATGTGCCCTGTTATTCAGCTGCCTCCTAACATCCATTATATAGGTTTGTTGATCCATCAGGACAATAGTTCCCCCTTTGTCAGAGGGCTTTATGATCAATGATGAGTTATTTTTCAAATCATTAATGTCCTTCCAATCTTTTGGTGAAAAATTGCTTTTTTCAAATCGTTCCGCCATTTTCTTCAGAGGCCAGTTAAATCTTCTGCAACCAGCTCCTGGAAAAGACCAATACGATTTCCAGCAGGCAACTGAGGACAAAATCTACTCCATTGTTTCAAACTGCTTTCCACTTGATAGTCTGTTTCAAAGCCCATGTCCCTCAAGCTGCTACCACATGACGTCTCTCCTTAGGCTTTGCTAGTATTGGATGCGTCATCCCCATTCATTTTTGAAACTCCCAATGTCTCATAGTTATCAAAGTCATGTATGCCAATAAGGTCAGGGACATCTAAGATTTTAAAGGAGGAGGGTCTCATTTGTGCTTTAACACCACTGCTACTTTTCTTTCATCTGGTGTTATTTATGAAGTTTCAATTTTCTGATATATTTATATAACTTTATTCTCGAGTCAGTGAAGTCAGGTCATGCTGATGGACAAAAGGTCAAACCCAGACTGAGTAATCTTTCCTGGATGGCATTTAGTGTAACTGATGAAATGTTCACTACAAGGGGCTTTTCATTCTCATCCAGATATGCTAATTCTGTTTGCGGGCTCTCTTCTTTCCTCGTCCTCTTGCCCCTTCTTGTTCTACCGTTCCTTTTTCGTAGTTCTGTTGCACTTTGCCCCTCGCTCCTTGTCGCGTAGTCATCCTCGGTAATCACAGCTCCCTGTGAAAATCCACCTTATCAGTTGAGGCTTCGTCCGCGCTTAATCCTGCTTCAGAGCTCAATTCACTTTAACTTTGATTATTTCTCACCTGCGGACCTGCTTTTTCTTTCACCCTCAAACAGTCAAATTTTCTTGCAAAGGTGTACGCACGGCCATACTGGTAATCCAACCTGTCTCTGGTAAATTTTCTTGCTTTACGCTCCATAATTTCCTCATTGTACTTCTGCACTGATATTTCCATCTTGGCTATTAAATCCTTCACAACTGACTCATCCTTATATTTAGCCAACGCCTTATTCACAATTTCAATCTTTGTTGTCTGCAACTTCATTATCCTTTCAGTATGTTTTACTAGGGTTCTCATCAATTTCACCGAACACTGTTCTGTGTTTGCACATCACTCCTCTGTTAAACCGTCCTCCATATCCTCATAGGTAGGTAATAACATAATCCTCAACCCTTTTGGAATCCTTTTACACTCTAAGTATCTCGTGAGAGAAGTCATCTGCAACCACTGCTTCGCCTTCGCTTGTCCAGCTTTTTCCAATTCCTTTATCAATTGAGTTTGTTTTTATTTATAACATTAGATGCACTTTCACTCCCCACAGAATTGGTGCTCTCCTGGAATGTACGTTCCACAGTCATTTTCCATTTTGCTTGTCCTGCCTCCATTATAACAGATTTTAATATCCTATATCACTTCTTTTCTTTTGAAATGTTGCGCTCAATGTTCTTTAGCTCATTGTATTCACCGTTAAATCACTCCTGCTCACACCGTGTTCCATGTGATCTTCAATCACTTGTGCTGCCACTGTTCATATCCACGTGTAGAATCAATCTATTACATGACAATCCGCCGTTCACTATATTCCATCACTTTTCATCAAGGAACATATATAACTCAACAGAATCAGTCCCTATAAACTGATTATGAAGGAGCAAATAGCTTGTGTTTCCCTGAGATGTTTATGGTTTTGCATAGTGGTGTTGAAAGCTGGTCAATTTTCTGTTGTTTGTTTTAACCAATTTTGTTAAATTAAAATTTGTGAAAAATTACACATCAAGTTGCTCTTGTAAGAGAATTATCCTCTTGGACAAGTCTCCCGCAAAAAAAATAGTTTAAAAAAAAAATTCACAAGCCAAGTTGTGTTAAGTTGACAGACATCACATCTTCAGGAAAATACAGTGCTTTAAACTTTACCCTACTTCTCGAGCATCCTATATTTTTGCACAGCCCTTGTTTTATTACTTTGCAGATATAGTATAAAAGGTAAGACTCTCTACCCTTTTTTGACATGAGTGTTAGAAATTGGATGACTGGTTGACTGGGATGTGAGCCCTGGTCAAACAGCAATCACAATCCTAGACAGGGTAAGGTAGAGGAAAACCCTAAATTATCCTGTGCTCACCCTCTGGTAGCTTGGTACAGAGCAGTCAGGCTTAACTTAAAGGCAGTGTGTAAAGTATGTGTGCAACACTTCAAACAGTAAAACTGTGAAAACACCACACAAAATGATTCCACACCAGATTATAAAAATAGCTCTAATTTTAATAAATAAAATAAGACCACAATGACAAAATCCAATCAGTAGAGCTGGAGTTATGAATTTTTAAAGAATATACTGTAGAATAGAGGTTAGAAAGAGAAAGTGTCAACCACGGCTATCTGGTCAAGCTGCACCAGGTCAAAGTCAAAGATTTAGGCCGACCGGATGGAGCGCAAGCTGGATACTGTCCCAGATTAGTCCTGCTGAAGCTTTACCTTCTCAACTTTTGTGCCAAGAGTACCGTTCGCGGGAAAGAAGTTCACCAGGAGCAAGGAGAGCATCACTGGCAATGGTCAACAGGGCGTGAAAAGCAGGCCAGGTGTCGCGGACAGCCTGGCTGGAGCCTCATGGTGGTGATCCATACGGGCAGACGATGCTTGCTGTGCAAAGAGGTGAACTTACAGTGGCTCTTGCTAATTTCTGGTGCAAGCAGCGTGGTTCTGGTTTGAACAGGCCCTTTCGCAGTCACAAAGAGCCCAAAAGCTTGACTTTAAGAGCTTGAGAAATACACAAAGTGCCCAGGACCTGAGAGGCACCGCTTGGGGATCAGAAACTCGTTGAAACCAAGTATATGAGCTGTAGGGAGCCTGTTATGTCCCTGAGGCTTAGATCAGGAGACCAGCAGATTAGCCCTTTTAGTCGCTCTGGGGTCCTGGGTTCATGATTGGTTCTAGGTCCAGTTCTTCCTCTCTAGGCAGCAGGTCAGCACAGCAAGACAGCAGCTCCTTTAGAGTGGCAGTCCTTTCAGCAGCACAGCAGTCTTTCTTCCTGGCAGAGTATCCACAGGTCCAGAAGTGTACTGAAGTGGTGGTGTCTGAGGTCCAGAACTTATACCCAGTGGTGCCTTTGAAGTGGGAGAGACTTCGAAATTATATGCCTTTAAATTGCACAGATGTCCTCCCTTCCTGCCCTGGCTGCAGACTCACAACAGGGAGGTGTACAGCCCTTTGTGTGTGGACAGGGCACAGCCTATTCAGGTATAAGTGAGGCTGTGCCCAGCTCCTCCCTCCCATCCTGCCAGAGATGGCCAATTGAGACTCACCTAAGCTCCCATTGTGTGTGACTGTCTAGGAGGAATACACAACACCCAACTGCAAACTACACCCAGTCATGTGATCAGAGACAGGCTGCAGGCAACAAATGGCTAAAGCAAGAAAATGCCAGCTTTCTAAAAGTGGCATTTTCTGAATTACATTTTAAAAATTTGACTTTACCATAAGTTTGGATTTTAAATTATGATTCTAGAGACACCAGACTACTTGAAGGGTTTATCTCTTCCCAATTAGAAATTGCATTTATAAAATGAAATAAGGTAATGCCAATGTTATCCTATGGGAGAGATAGGCCTTGCAGTAGTGAAAAACGAATTTGAGAGTTTTTCACTACCAGGACATGTAAAACTTAAAGGTTCATGTCCTGCCTTCTGAATACATTGCACCCGGCACACTGGGCTGTCTAGGGCCTACATTAGGGTGACTTATATGTATAAAAAGGGAAAGTTTGGGCCTGGTAAAAGGTTTATTTTGCCAGATTGACATGGCAGTGTAAACTGCACACACAGGCTCTGCAATGGCAGGCCTGAGATATAGTTAAAGGGCTACTTACATGGGTGGCACAATCAGTGCTGCAGGCCCACTAGTAGCATTTAATTTAGAGGTTGTGGTTACATGTATTAATACTTTAATAGGGACTTATAAGTAAATGAAATATGCCAATTGTAGATGAATCAATATTACCATGTTTAGGGGAAAGAGCACAAGCACTTTAGCACTAGTTAGCAGTGGTAAAGTGTGCAGGGTCCTTATACCAGCAAAACAGAGGTCAGAAAAGTGGAGGAGGAAGGCAAAATGTTGGGGGGAAGACCACTATAAGGCTGTCAGGTCTAACAATGACCTATACCAAAAGTGAGATCATGCTTTTTATTTACAGGACATAAAAACAATGCTGTTTTAAAAAGCACACATGACATGCAATTATGCAGACATGAGAAAGAAAGTCTGCAATGTATATTGGTACTGTGCTGTGCCCTTTATAAAATAAGTCTACAGGAAATGAAGGAAGGGGCATAAATGAAAACTTCTTTGAGATAGTCCTTTAATTGTGAAAGCTTACACATCTTAAAAAAATTAAAGCTGAAAACACTAATTCAACATAGTCATTGGTAAATCTCCATCTCCACATCATTAGCTAGGAGGGCGATCCGCAGCCTAAGTCAAACATATTGTTACACTGCTGTCATATAGAGTAAAACAGATCATAATTACAAGCTAAGCCAAAGTATTTCAGCAAATGGCAAAAAGCAGGGCATGTTTTTAAGTGGGGGGAGAACACATATCAGACCTATAGGGTACGAAAATCTACATTTGTAGTATCATAGAAAAGGGGTACTTACTTTATATGAGCTCAGATCAAACCCTAATGTCAAAAGATTGGGAAGATATTAGTCATGTAATATCCAGACTGGCTCTAATATCAGCTGTGCCATTTATGGGAGGACTTACCACCCATGCAAGTACAATGTAAGCAGGGCACTCACAGAAGAGATAAAGGGGGCATGAGCCAGGAACAGTCTACGGAGACAGTGAGTGCCTATTGGAACGTTTGATTGATAGACAGTGAATGCTGGCTACATGGAATTAAACATGGGTGTGCTGGTGACAATAGTGGAAATTCTGCATTCTATACAGTTTGACGCTTGGGTAGAAGATACTTGGGAAGGTAGACATAACTTTTTATCCTAGGCAGAAAGAAATGGTGGCTGGGCATGCATACACTTACTCCGCGGGTTGGAATATTCAAATCTTCTTCACAGCTTCCAGGAGAAAAACATATGGGTAAGATTTTGTTGGTTTGCTGACTGAAATACAGTGAAGAAAAAATGAAATCCCAAGTTCTGGGAATTGATAGCTGGAGTTGAAACAGAGCCTCAACCAGTGTCCATGAGGATATGGACAGATGAATGGTAGGCCATCCTAAACAAGAACTTCAATCTTACTGAAATTCAGTTTAATAGTGTTTTGGGACATACAGGAAGCTACTCATACCTTACAGTTGTGGAACTGTGTTTAGCCACCTTCCTAGATAGCTGAATTAACATTTATGTGTTATTGGCCAAGGCATGACAGGAAAAAGGTGAAACCAAAGATATGATTAATGGAGCAAGTGGGGCTGAGAGTGGAGCCATGTGCAGCTTAAAAAATAAAGCCACAAGACGACACATAGGTGAAATGGGCACAACCTGCTATCTGTCAGTAAGGAATGATTGAAGCCAGTTAATCACCAGCCATGTGATCCCTTGTTTTATTAGAGTTGGCTGATTATCCTTGGATTGTCCAAGGTGTCAATAGCCATAGGTCAGGGTGGCAACACTACCTCCATCCAAGGCAATCCAGGTAACATCCAAGGTTACTCAAAAAAAAATCAGGAAAGAGATTGCAGCTTTATTGCATACAGGGTTACAAAATACCTTGGAAATTTCAAAGACAGCGTTGGTAACATCCAGGGCTAGACAAACTCATAACTGGTAAATGTGATGCAGACTTGCAATGAATACTATTTGCACATTTGTAGAAGGAAATTATGTTCTGTTTTAAGATCAGGAGGGACACACATTCTGCTGGGAACACAAGCTCCACACACCATCGCACAGCCCCAGGAGGGGCTTGAGTAAAGAGGGACTGACTACAAACATGCGCTATATAGTGCTGAAGGTTCATCGTGGGTGCAGGGAATGCGATCTGCTGAGGGCACCATAAGCCCCACATGCCATCGCACAGCCCTAGGAGGGGCTTGAGGGGCTTGAGGGAAGAGGGGCTGACTGTTAATACACACTATATAGTGTTAAAGGTTCCCCACTTGCGTGAGACACACATCTTTCTGGGGGCACCACAACTCCTACATGCCATCGCACAGCCCTAGGAGGGGCTTGAGGAAGGAGGGGCTGACTGCTAACACACGCAATATAGAGGTGAAGGTTCCCCATGGGATGTGCACCTTGTTGGGGGCATCACAAGGCCCACATGCCATTGCACATCCCTGGGAGGGGCTTGAGGAAGGAGCAGCTGACTGCTAACACATGCTATATAGTGCTGAAGGTTCCCTGCAGGCATGGGACGTGCACTTTGCCAGGGCACCACAAGCCCCATACGCCTTCGCATAGCCATAAGAGGGGCTTGAGGAAGGAGGGGTTGACTGCTAACACATGCTATATAGTGCTGAAGGTTCCCTGCAGCTGTGGGACGCGCACTCTGCTACGGGCACCACATGACTCCCTGTCAGGACCAGCCTTAAACTATTCAAATTTAGGAAATACACAGATACACAGCGGACGCTCTCTTGAGACGGTGAGTGGGTGAATGAAAAGAAACAGCCATATACGATCCCAATGTGGGTTTTGAGAACCTGATGGCGCCTAATTATACCCTCTATAAAACTCGGCGACTACTTTCTAACCGGAACTTACGGAGCCTGACCCTAAAATGGCGCCCAACAAGGTATTTCCGCCGGTGAGGGACGATGTCCCATTAGACAATGGGGGTCCCGATGTTCTACTAGGATAATTGACATAGCTGAGTAAACAAACCAAAGACCCAGAGACAATCCCAGCTACAGAATCATGGAAATCAACTGAACCGACTTGCCTGACTACAAGATGGCTGCCAAGCTATACACCCTTTCCTATCATGCCACCCTTGCCATCTCCACTCGCCCGTCTCTGAACTCAATGACTTTCGGTCTCTTCCTGATCCTCACTCTTATCCGGCGGAGTCCGAACCGCATGACCGATTCCCAGTGGAGCTGCTCCACCAGCTATAGGGGAGACTGGCTCTGGCACACCGCTATGGCCGTCACCTACCCAGCCGGACTTCGGACATATGTCTTGTCTCTTTCTCCGCTGCTGTCTCCTTCATGTGGACTCCCTGCTCTCCCTGGCCTTTTTGGATCTTGATTTTTGTGTTCGCTAATAACTCCTGTATTGAATATGTAATCATTCTGTAATTAATTGTGAATATTTTTGTAACTTGTCACACGCTGTTTCCTTATGTAAAGCGCTCTGATACCTCCGGGTCTAGCCAGCGCTATAGAAAACTCAAATAAATAAAAAAATAAAAAAGCCCCACACGCCATCACACAGCAATAGGAGGGGTTTGAAGAAGGAGGGGCTGACTGCTAACACGGGCTATATATCACTGAAGGTTCCTCGTTATTGGTCGGAAGAGGCCAGGCCCCCCCTCTTGGCCCTAGGATCCAAGGAGTGTTCTAAATTGTGGCTTGCTGCCCCTATACTGCAGGTAAAGTGCTGCCATTATTGTGCTTGCTGTCTTCTTGGTTTTTGTGGTCCTTGTGATATCCTGTCTGCAGAGTGGAACTTTGTATTTCAGTTTCCTGCTTCATGAGGAGAACTTGGGGACTTGTGGATTTGGTCGTACCATCTGCTTTTATTTGTCTGAGGCAAACCAGTTAAGTTGCTGGCTGTTTACCAGCTGGGACTATTATAACGTCAGTGTGCCTGTCAAAAGCAGTATCGTCTTGTATTAATGTTCTAAGATACTTTATCTCTGTACTGGAGCCACTGGGGGATCAAGCATTTAAATACCACAGGCTCCTGCCTTAGGTAGGTTGTTTGCTTAGCGTACATGGGTTTTGACTTGACTGATACTGCCTAAGGATTTTATCACTGCTGTAATTAGATTTTTAGTTTTGTTACTTAAAAATATACCTTGATCTTACACTTGGGGGTATATTTGTTTTATATTTTTCCTCAAGAAAAGTGTTGTTACCTTTTCCCTCTCTAGAGGGGTTGTGGGGGCAATAGGTATTGTTGTGCCATCAAAATGCTAGTAGGATGTTGGTGTATTTTTCTGTAAACCAGGCTCCCTTATTGTCCATCATGGATAAACAGAAAGCTGCCGATGCTGCCCCCTCCTTAATAAACCTAATAAGTACACTAGGAATATAAGGGATTAGAGCACCCTCAGTCAAATTAACAATTTGATTGAGGAGGTCAAAATGATATTAAACCCCTCCCCTCCTCACTTGACCCAGGTCCTGCCGAAGTTGTAAAAGCCATAATACCCAATATTTTTTTACAAGAAATCTATTTGTGCTCGGATTAGTATGAGCAAGTCTTCCTGGAGCTCTGGGTCTGCTCAGCCTGTAACCACAGGAGTGGGACTACTTGATGCTCCTTTAGTGTGACATCCCACTTGAACCTGTAGTGGCCTGTTCTAATAGGTTCACCCCATTGCTGGGAACTGCGGACGTAGAACCAACTCCACCAGATTGTAGGGATGAAGAGGCTGGTATTATTACCCGGTTCCATGGTGCAACAGCTAATCTGTATGAGACTGTTCTAGCCCTGCAACAAGAAGTAGTTGGTCTAAAAGGGGTGGTTGGATCTTTAGAATCCAAACTTGATGCAGTTACCCAGCTATTAACACAGATTATTGGATCACAGGGGAGCAAGGTTTGTCTTATTCCTCCCCCTCCCTTTCACCCTCTAACTTCTGGTATCCCTTGGACAATTACACTGGGGGAGTCGTTGCACATCTGTGGATCACTACTAACTCACCCAGACCCTATGTATCAACCTATTAGGTCTTAGGTCATTTGTTGGGCAGGTTTCTAGAAGTGTTTCTAATAGCTCTAATCATCACATTTTGGTAGGTTCCAGTGGATCTATGGCCCCTCGGCAACATCAGCTGCCACAAAGGGTAAGTGGTACCCTACCGCCTTGGGATGTCTATGGGGTTATTTTGGGCGGGCGCCCTAGTCAGTCCAAACCCTGTGAGGGCCATCCTAAATTTAACCTGGTTAATGTTCCTAAGCTGGGGGAAGGTTGTTTTGAGAATTGGGAGTCGCTATGCAACAACGTTTTTTATTGGTTAAGAGGCAGCTATAAGTGCAAGACGATCATCATGCAGGTGATTCTGAGGGTCCGCAGACCCTGCCACGAGCCGGGATTGCATGATACTATTGAGGTTGTGGTGACCTCAGAGGAGATTTTGGAAGGCCTACTGGCAATAGATGCACGGGACATTCACACTACTAGCTTTTTGCAATAGGACCAGGTGGGGTGGTGGTTCTAGAGTGGGTTGGGGTAATTACAGGAGTATTTGGCCCTTGAGTGGTGTTGATTGACTACAGACAACACCTGCCCCTGGTCTCCTGATGTCTGTTCCAAATGTAGCTGGTGATTTAGCTCAAATACTGACTCTATTTCCACAGATAGTGACCAATTGACAGGTAAAATGGTTGAGCAACTGGAATCTACCAGTTTGCTGCATATTCTCTCCTAGAGCCTTGCTGGGATATGTAGCAAGCTAGCTGATCCACACTGCGGCGATTATATTGATTCCTTTTGTCTCTGCCTCTTTCAGGAGACTTGGACCTCAGAGCCGTTTCACAGGTCGGGTTTTGTTACTTGCTCAATGAATACATACCATAATTGTCTGGCCGACCATCCAGGGGCCTTCTGATATGGACCAAAATCTCGCTGAATTGGACTATTGAGGAGTTGACCATGCGGTCCCCTGATCTTTTGGGGTTATCTATCAAGGTATGTGATGGCTCTGTAATCAATATCTACAATATCTACAACTGTAATGCATATAATAGTGCTTCCCCAACACTAACTATTCTTGACAATCACTGAGGGTAGCTGTCTTACAAACCTAAGTTTATTCTAGCAGGTGAATTTAATACTGCGTATGAACCACTTGATTTTTTTACGTAGTCACCGAATCTGAAGACAAAGCTTTGGTTATTCCAGGAATCAGTGTCCCACCCCTAAAATCTTGTTCTACAGTGGCCATACAATTAGCTCTGCTAACCATTACACATGGAGTGCCGGCGTGTAACGGCAGGACAGTATCTGATATGGGTAGGGCTCTTACTTGTGTAGAGGTCCCTTGAAGAGTAGGATTGACTATGTAATGCTGTCTCTTAAAGTATGGGACTGGCTGGAATATTTTTCACGTTACTGAGAGAGTAAAAAGTGATCATAATCCTCTACACTTAAAACTGAAGGCAGGGCTTAATGTCACTTCTCAACACATGGCTTACGGGGATGTTATTGTCGGGAACTCTGGGAGGGTTCTAAAGTGTTCTGCAGTCTGTTCTTGTCCTGCACGGCTTGCCTCAATTTACGATCTCTTTGCCTCTATCGTATCCCCATATGAGGATGCTGATATGTATGCTATCCCCATTTCTACAATTCATGAATGGCTGTTTGATTCCCTAAGTCGTCTGTTTCAGGTAGAGGGGGGAGATGGCAACTCGAAAACAGCTGCTACTGAACGGGCCTCCTGGTTTACCAAGGATTGTAGACTAGCTAAAGCCCGTTTGATAGCAGCAACAAGATCTTTAAACCCTCCACTGATTCGAGAGGCTAGTCAGCATTATAAGGCGGTGTTAGCTGCAAGCAAAAAGAGCTGGGATGATCAGAATTGGCAGGATCTGTTAGAAGCCTCCATAAGGAAAGATAGTTCCTCCTTTTGTCTCATATTGCCCATGGTAGCTGTACTGCTCTTACTACGACAGTACATCACATTCAACAGAATGCATGGGTCCAACACTTTGCTAAGTTATATTCTTCACCCTGCCCAGATCAATCATCTAGTAGTATTGAGCGGTATTCGCCAGGTGACAGCAATCCCCTGCAACAGCTCTAGACTCCTTTACACTGGCTGACACTAAGGAAGTGATACAATCCTTGCAACCTGGGAAGGCCCCGGGTTTGGATTACATCCCAGGTGATTTGTACTGTTTTGAGACCGAGATTTGGGCCCCATACATAAACCTCCTGTTGAATGCCAATATGACAGGAGCTCCTCTTCCTGAGTCTTGGAGCGGTGCTGTAATTGTACCAATTTTTAAGAAGGGAGCTAGATTTGACCACAGTAACTATATGCCTATTAGCTTAATTGACTTTCTCCAGATGGTGTTCTGTCGTCAGGTCCTAGCAAAACTCCGGGAGTGGGTTTTGGACAGAAACATTCAATCTCCCTTTCATGCTAGGTTCAGAATCAGAATTGGAACTGTCAATCAAGTCTTTAGGTTCATGCTGATCTTATTGAAATATATCAAAATCCTGAAGGACCATTTTTATGTTGCATTCATCGACCTTATAGCTGCTTTTGATTTGGTCCCTAGATCTTGTCTCCAGGACTCTAGTCCGATGGCAGCACCTCTCGCCCTGATTAGGATTTTAGAGAGGCTCCACGTGGAAAACTATGCCCAAGTACGGTGAGGCAAGGATGGGGCATTAACTGAAAGGATAAGCATCTCCAGAGGGGTTCGACATGTGTGCATCCTCGCGCCACCACTTTTTTCAATATGTATAAATGATGTATTTAACCATCTAAATGATTGCACCCACAATGCCCCCAAACTTGACGGAGTCTCTATCCACAGGCTGCTGTTTGCAGACGATACTCTGTGTTTCTCAAGGGCCCCCGTTGGAATCCACAATCTATTAAACAACTTTCAAGATTTCTGTAAGCTTGGGGAGCTTGAGATTAACACCCAGAAACCTCAATTAATGACCCTGCATCCGCATAGATCATTCAGCAAAAATGTGTCACTCAGGGGTATGTTACTGGAAGAAGTGAACCATTTTGATTATCTCAGAGTTAGACTTAGTAGGTCCCTAACATGGTCGGCCCATATTGAGAAGAGCAAGGCCACTATGGCCCCCAAAACAGCTGTTATTGGAAGGGCAGTCTCCCCCGCTATCGAAGTGTATAAGGCCGCAGCTGAATCAGCTGCATTATATGGGGCTGACGTTTGGGGCATGGCTCCTTTAGATTCTCTTATTGTCAGGGGAAATCATTTTATAAGATCACTATTTTCTTTACCCCTGTCCACCCCACTCATCCCTGTACACTTTGATCTGTCTTTAAACTGGATTGGTGATCTGGTAGTACTGAGACAACTGGTTTATTGGATCAGGGTTTGGTCTACACTGGAAATGGAAACCTTTAGACAGGGCCTCGGGATTTGGTGCAGTTGGATAGGAATTTGACTACCCTGTGTATGTTGCACATTAAAAAATATTTCCTTTTTTTGGGTTTGGAAGCCATGTGGTTCAATCCTTCTTCTATCAACTGTTCATCCAAAGCACTTTTGAATAAACTATACTGGGAGGTTATCAAAGCTGAATATCATTGGGTTTCGGATAACAATAGCCTTACTGGCAGATTTTTGATTAAAAAACCATATCCGCTAATTGAAGCATACCTTGATGAGGTTAATCTTTATTAGGCCAGAATACTTTTCATTACATTTCAGGTTGGTACCCTGGTATTGAATAGCTATACATGCAAATAGAAAGGGGAGTCCCTGAGCTAAATATTTCCTACTGTCTTTTTGGACAGGGTGAAAACTATTGAGCATGTATTGTTTAGTTGCCCACTGTACAAACTTGCTTGAAGCAAGGGCTAAAGCCCTATTTCCAGAATCTAGGGTTCCAGCATTATTCCCAGGCCCTCCACACACTCAGCTCCGATATGAGCACGCTAACAGTTTTCTGCTTCAGCAGATTCTTACTAGCAGTGGGAGTGACAAGGAAATATTGGAGTCTCCCTCTTTAGCAGAAGTGTGTTCTGGCCACGTGGCCTTAGGTGAACCTTCCAGCCCTTTATCACCCTGGGCTGGAAGGCTCGGATGGGGCCAGGATAATGGGTCCTATCATGCTTGTACGTTTTAAGATTTGTTATAAAGTGCTGCAATTATATTTTTTCTGGACCCATGTCTTTTATCTTGTTTTATTATAGATGTGTTATTGCATTTGCATAACATGGTTTACTGGTGATACTCTGCTGGATATGCACCTTATACTCTCTGGGGAGGCATGCAAATAGTTCTCTGTATACTGCCTTGGGGAGGGTAATGTCATGGTTTTTATATTCTTTTTATCTTGTTATTTTAACCTTGCAATTTTAAGCATAAGGTTGATTTATAATGATGTATTTTATGTATGTGATTTTATGGTCCTAGTGACCAAAATAAAGTGTTTGAATGACTGACTGATTGACTGACGGTTCAGGAGTATAACTATTTGGCCACAGGCATGTAGCTCCTTTGCCCATAATCTTCATTATGCACAGATCAAGGGAGAGCCAGGGGGCAGACTGACAAAATCTAGTGCTTGTTGAAAATGTAGGGATCACAAGCTGGTCAATAGTTGACCCGTGCAAGAACTGCGCTACCCTGTCATAATCTCACAACAATTTGGTAATTTCGTGCTTCTCTTGATACACTAGATGTGCCCCCTAAATATCGAATAAATAATATCAGTGGGACAGAATATTGAGGGCAAAATCTCGAAATTAAAGTATCAACAGGTAAGTAAGTCTTAATCTTCTATACTTAACTCCACATATGTGTACCCATGCGATAAATATAACTTCAAGGTAGCTAGATGTTGAGTTAGGAATAGTAAATCTAAACTTTTCTATATGCACTTACTTTTCTATATTTTGTCCTTCAATATTCTGTCCACAATATTAAAATGCCACGATATTGTTGGTGTCGATATTCACTGGTAGAAACTACACTAAGGGGTCAATTCCCCTTAGTGCGGAAGCGCACCTAACACTTTTCGTCTGGGAAAAAAACCAAGCCGAACGCGTGTTTCCCGACCGATTCGAACAGTCGTCCGAACGAGCAAGTACGATGCGCATAACTGCTCAGATTCCGAGCGAGCCGTACGTACCCATTCCAGCTCCTGTTCCCCGCCCGAGCCGGATCCGTAAACGCCGAATCGAGTCGCACGGAAGCAAATATACAGCACCTTCCGGCCGGACTAGTACGATGCGCCTTCCGTACGCGCCGAACCCGTCGCTACGTCCGGCACGTCAGAGCATCCGGGAGAGCTGCACATAAGCTTCGATTCGCGCCACAAGACGTTCCACGGCTACGAGACGAACAAGCCAGCGACGAGTACGAGTCGAAGCCACGAGAAACCCGAACGAGACGACCCAACCATGAATCCCATCGCGCAGGTCCTACCAATACTCTACATCTATTACCGGTACAGACGCGTACGGCGCAGACGGTAAGTCAAACACCCAGTACACAAACAAACGACACGTACCCGACATATGTCACACACACATAGGGATGCATAAATGACGTACACTAGCAACAGCCGAACCATAGGGGCGGGATGGCCATCACCAATGCCATACACACCCATAGAGGCCTGATGGCTACCACTACCACCACCCCTACTCATGTGGGCCTGGATGCCTGTCACTACTACCATCCCCACTCATGGGGGCCTCGATGCCTGTCGCTACTACCATCCCCACTCATAGGGGGATGGATACCTACCACTAACACCACCCCTACTCATGGGGGTCTGGATGCCTACCACTACCACCACCCTACTCATGAGGGCCTGGATGCCTACCACTACCACCACCCTACTCATGGGGGCCTGGATGCCTACCACTATCACCACCCCTACTCAGGGGGGCCTGGATGCCTACCACTACCACCACCCTACTCATGTGGGCCTGGATGCCTGTCACTACTACCATCCCCACTAATAGGGGTTGGATGCCTACCACTAACACCACCCCTACTCATGGGGGCCTGGATGCCTACCACCACCACCACCCCTACTCATGTGGGCCTGGATGCCTGTCACTACTACCATCTCCACTCATAGGGTGATGGATGCCTACGACTAACACCACCCCTACTCATGGGGGCCTGGATGCCTACCACTAACACCACCCCTACTCATGGGGGCCTGGATGCCTACCACCACCACCACCCCTACTCATGTGGGCCTGGATGCCTGTCACTACTACCATCTCCACTCATAGGGTGATGGATGCCTACGACTAACACCACCCCTACTCATGGGGGCCTGGATGCCTACCACTAACACCACCCCTACTCATGGGGGCCTGGATGCCTACCACTACCACCACCCTACTCATGTGGGCCTGGATGCCTGTCACTACTACCATCCCCACTCATAGGGGGATGGATGCCTACCACTAACACCACCCCTACTCATGGGGGCCTGGATGCCTACCACTAACACCACCCCTACTCATGGGGGCCTGGATGCCTACCACTACCACCACCCTACTCATGTGGGCCTGGATGCCTGTCACTACTACCATCCCCACTCATAGGGGGATGGATGCCTACCACTAACACCACCCCTACTCATGGGGGCCTGGATGCCTACCACTAACACCACCCCTACTCATGGGGGCCTGGATGCCTACCACTACCACCACCCTACTCATGTGGGCCTGGATGCCTGTCACTACTACCATCCCCACTCATAGGGGGATGGATGCCTACCACTAACACCACCCCTACTCATGGGGGCCTGGATGCCTACCACTAACACCACCCCTACTCATGGGGGCCTGGATGCCTACCACTACCACCACCCTACTCATGTGGGCCTGGATGCCTGTCACTACTACCATCCCCACTCATAGGGGGATGGATGCCTACCACTAACACCACCCCTACTCATGGGGGCCTGGATGCCTACCACTAACACCACCCCTACTCATGGGGGCCTGGATGCCTACCACTACCACCACCCTACTCATGTGGGCCTGGATGCCTGTCACTACTACCATCCCCACTCATAGGGGGATGGATGCCTACCACTAACACCACCCCTACTCATGTGGGCCTGGATGCCTGTCACTACTACCATCCCCACTCATAGGGTGATGGATGCCTACCACTAACACCACCCCTACTCATGTGGACCTGGATGCCTACCACTACCACCATCCCTACTCATGGGGGCCTGGATGCCTACCACTACTACCATCCCCACTCATAGGACGGGTAATGCATGACACAACCAGCATACTCCAACATAAGGAATGTCTGAAAAGACATCCCCCAACATCATGACAAGAGTGTGTAGTCTGTGTCAAATGCCTACAACACTGAACATGACATTGAACATACAATGTGACCCCCTATCACATGTGTCACACATAAATGTGTGTGGCCTCCACAATGCAAGCAGACCATGACCACTGTGGGAATGGGGTCTAAACCCCATCATCACAGTGACCAAAATGTAAGTGTGGGGTCCATAACTGAAGCACATTTTGAACATTGTGGCAATGGGGTCTAAACCCCCATCATCACAGTGACCAAAAGGTAAGTTTGGGGTCCATAGCTGAAGCACATTTTGAACATTGTGGCAATGGGGTCTAAACCCCCATCATCACAGTGACCAAAATGTAAGTGTGGGGTCCATAGCTGAAGCACATTTTGAACATTGTGGCAATGGGGTCTAAACCCCCATCATCACAGTGAACAAAAGGTAAGTGTGGGGTCCATAGCTGAAGCACATTTTGAACATTGTGGCAATGGGGTCTAAACCCCCATCATCACAGTGACCAAAAGGTAAGTGTGGGGTCCATAGCTGAAGCACATTTTGAACATTGTGGCAATGGGGTCTAAACCCCCATCATCACAGTGACCAAAATGTAAGTGTGGGGTCCATAACTGAAGCACATTTTGAACATTGTGGCAATGGGGTCTAAACCCCCATCATCACAGTGACCAAAAGGTAAGTGTGGGGTCCATAGCTGAAGCACATTTTGAACATTGTGGCAATGGGGTCTAAACCCCATCATCACAGTGACCAAAAGGTAAGTGTGGGGTCCATAGCTGAAGCACATTTTGAACATTGTGGCAATGGGGTCTAAACCCCCATCATCACAGTGAGCAAAAGGTAAGTGTTGTCATGGAAAAAGCTGCAACTGCCAAACAGCATGGATGATTCCTGGTCACACAACAACAAACACATCAGTGGCAAAGTAGTGCTTGTGTCCCATAGCAACATAGATTGGGTGAGGCAAACAGTGCAGTGCAAATAAAACATACCTTTGGCCATGTGCAGACAAACATCACCCATGGGGGCTGACATTGTCAACATTTATCAATTACACAATGACAGAAGTGACCATCATAATGCAGACCCACATATCTGCACCAATGGACACACAAATGTAGATATCCTGTGGAGACTGTAGATGTGAGGTGAACAAATACCATACCATGGCAGCAATGGGACATACAAACCATGATTATTGTGCTGACTGATGACCTAGGAGTCCCAGGGACAGAAGGGGAAACCCTCCAAACAACATACAGCCAATGGCACACTAAAGATATGCCAATGCAGTGGTGCAGATGCACAAACACAAAAAGGCAGCCTCACACTGCATATCAAACACAACAGGTGATGAGGGGGTGTGCCAGTGTCCCCAGGCAACCACACAACACATGAGGAGGCCTGAATCCCAATTACACAGATGTGTATACAGTGCCACACAAAAGTAACTCATGGATCGGATTCCCCTATGTGGGCAATCAGGCATTGTTAGATGAGAGGGAGCCCAAATTACACATGTCACACAAGCTTGTAGGAACAGCAACTAACACAGCAAGAGACAGACCCACCACAGCACTACCCCCAGGGACCCCCCATTGTGGTGACACTAGCCTGCATGATAATCCCACTGTGATGACAAAGGTAGATGTAGTGCACACTGTGAACCACAGCCATGTGTCCTGAGCAACTAACTACCATCACACCTACACAAGCACAAATCAATAAGCACGGCCTGTCACCCAAGGCCAATATGGAGGTAGGGGTCTAGCCGTGCAACAACTCACATTTGCACACACTCAACACCACACACCTTGATCTCCACCAATGTGCAGCAGTGAAGCTCACATGGACTGGTGACATTGCACATGCACCCATGACAATCCCAGGGGTGGTGGTGGGAACTAAGGTGCAGAAACCCATCACACATGGCCAGTCAACAAGACTCGTGAATGTCTGACACACTGCACAGTATGCCGTACATGGGCATGACGTGAAATCCACCCCAATCAATGGGATACTGGCCACAGTCACACACCAATGAAGAAGCCAAGGTGACCCACAAAGAACACACATAGACAACTTCCAACATTGCAGCTCTGACCCTGAGGAGTGGTAGCAGTCACACACACAACGTGTCACAATCACTGAAAGCTACCACAAACTGTAAATTACATGACTTGTGTAACCAACAAGTGCCAAGGGGAATCCTGACTGTGTCCCATCTGCGTTTGCCCACATCCCCAGCCCTGACAACAAAGACAACTAGGGATGACAACCTGATGAACATTAGTTTGCCATGCACCCACATCCCGGAGAAACCAGGTCCAAGATGCTGGATGAACACAGGACAACTCAGCAAGCATCACAAACAGGAACATCCCTAGGGACACAGCCTGTGTAGGAAAAGGGAAGGGAACACACACAGACATGCTCACACAACACACAACACGGGCCCAGGCAATGTCACAGGATTACACACTGCCATGAGGGCACTCCACTCCTGTGGAAGGTCCGCTGTGCCAAACCTTGTCTGTGCATGACTTAAACATGTCAGCAGAACACTTGGTAAGTGAGTCAACAACTACAACACACTGAAGGCTCTGCTCACATCAGCCTGGGTACGGGAGTGTCACGTCAGTCATCTGCATACACCCAAAACACGTGTCAAGCAAGTTGCACTGTATACACAGATGAGTCCTTCAACATTGATGTGCTAAACTGCATGTCCAGTGGAGATGGGCACACAGTCAGGGAAATAGAAGCATTGAACAGTGGTAAACCCACCAGATGTGCATCAGTGTAAGCCAAAGATGTTAATTTATAAATGCAAAACGTACATCCCTGTGTCAAATGCTGAACATTACACCCTCAGACTGCAGCAAAGGATGCTATAGATCCAGACTACATTAGGACACATATCCCATGGACCATATGGAGTCCATCACAGCAACACTTCATTTTCCTGATCTGAACACTATTACAACTGCAATGCATGATGATACTCATCTACATCATGTACATCCAAAGAAAAACCACAAGTTAACAAAAAGAGGCTTTATTCAGCAAATGTTAAACTAAAATTTGAAGTCCAAAAGAAACTAAGGCCAATGGCCAGTCCAAATACACAGTCCCAACAGGGTGATACGTGACAACTTGTCACCCATTGCTTGCCTGCACTGGTACGGACAGGGGACATCCCCCTCGGAGGGGCATACAAGGGGCAGGCCAGGCACCGCAGGGACAGGATCAGGGGTTGCCAGAAGGAGGCAGTGAAGGGGTGGTGGGTGCAGGAGTGTCACCGGCAACTGCAGTGGAGGTATCTGACTCAGTGGGGGCCAGCACCACTGTAGGGCACAAGTCAGATGGTGTGGGTGCTGCAACCACTGCAGTGGGCCGGTCAGATGGAGTGGACTGGGTCCCCACTGCAGTGCCTGAGTCAGACGGGGTGGTTGTGGACTACACTGCAGTGCATAACTCCAAGGGAGTGGAAGGGGGGCAGATGAGGTGGGCAGGACAGAGGGGGGACCCGGTCTCCACACCAGTGGCACAAACAGGCAGAGCGTCTGGTTTGGGGGTAGAAGAGCAAGTGGTGGGGGGGAGGGCCTAAGCAGTTTGGGGATGCAGTATCGGTGTGTGGGGGAACCTGGGGCAGGGTGTGGCGGTCAAACCTGTGGAGTGGTGGCCTGGGGGATGGAGGAGAGAGACTGTGTGGTGGAGCTGCGTGGTGGTGGTGGTGGGGTCGTGCCCTTCCTGGTCCGGGGGGACTTTCGAATGGGGTCCTCTGTCTGCCTGTGCCTGGGGGAGGGTGTCCGGGTGTGAGGGCACTCCCTCTGTGTGTGGTGGTCGCCTCTTCCGCCTGGACTTTGTGTCAGATGGATCTGTGGGGAAGAGGCCAAGCTCACAGAGGAAGAGCTTCTGGGAGGGGGGGTTGCAGGTGAGGCAAGGGAAGGGGTTTTGGAGGGAGAGGTATCTGAGGACTGTGGAGTGCTCGTGGATGCGTGTGTGTGTGTCTGGGCCCCATCCCCTGTGAGTGAGGTATCAGTCCCCTGACTGTGCGTGCGTGTGCGTCTGGATTTTGGCTTGCGTGTCTGTGTGCTGCTTGTGTCTGTGCTGGTGCATGCCGGTGCCGGTGTGTGTGTGCTTGGGACAGGTAGGGTGCTGGGGATTGTGGATGGGGCAGTAGTAGGAGGGGTGAGGGACTGTTGCAGGAGGGACACTGCTGCCGTCAGTGAGGAGGCCAAGGACTGATTGGTCCGATGTAGGGCAGACATGCCAGATGACATGCCCTCCATGAATGACACCAGTTGTGTCAAAAGACCCGTGTGTGCATGGAGGACACTCAGCATTGATGTCTGCCCTACATGGATCTGTTTCAGCAAGTCCACAGACTCCACACTCAGGGCAGCAGGGGGGACAGAGGCAGGGGATGCGGTGCCTGGCATGAAGGAGACACGCTCCCCTACACGGGAGCCTCCACGGACATGTGGGATGGGAGCAGATGGGAGGGTGGAGATGGTGGTGGTGGCGGGGACAGACTTGCTTGACGTTGCCTCTGGTCTGCTGACACCCACCTCCACAAGGGAGTCCTCACTGGAAGTGCTGTTTTCCCCAGCCGAGGTGGTCGTAGCTGAGGTCTCCTCAGTGTGGCTCCCCTCACCCTCCGTGCCACTGGGTCCCTCGCTCGCCCCTGCAGTGGACCCAGTCTGGCTCTGCCGCTCCTCTTGGTCCATGGAGCTGTCTCCTCCTGTGGCCGTGGATGTATCTGCAAACAATCAGGATAAACAGAGCAACATTAGTCACCTGTACTGACCACACACACCACAGTAAGTACAGCACATCACAGAGCAAGCCCTGCCATCATTTGCTAGACATTGCAATTAGTTCTGACACTGATTTGAAGAAGCCCATTGTCTGCCTGACAGTCAGTCATGCCACACATATCCTACCTGTCCATGCACCCATCTGTCTGCTGCCTGTTGTATGCGACTAATCATATGTGCACACATGCACCACATACACAGTTGTTGGACATCCAAGAGAACATATGGAAATGTGTCACTCCAAACACATGCCATCTCCTGCCACTGACTCAGTACATGTGTCAGGAAAAGTGATGGGCAAAGTCTCTGTTGATATGCGGGTTTTGGTTCCATCACCAGACACAATGATGTCCTCATGTCCTGATAGACAATGCAACAATGGTGTGCATGCAGGACATATCACACCACTGCTGGATCACCCTTTGCGATTGGAATGTCATGGCACAGGCCTGTCTGGCAAGTCAGTCATAACTGTCTCCTGTCACAGGGGCAGTGCATACACACAACACCAGTCTGCACTGTGTCACAATCATGGAAGTTTTTGAAATGTAAGCCCTGTAGCTGACAGGTGCACATGTGCACCCCTGGCCACCCACATCATGAGGACTGAGATGATCCCACGTCAATCAAATGAGACATTTGAGTGACTGCAAACACAAATCCATACACATGAGCACTTCACCATCTGATGAGAATGAACCAAAGCTGCCTGCACCTCAATGTTTCATACAACATTGTGCACAGTCAAGGGATCAGAGACCTATGCATTAACCTATGTGCAGATCCCATAGTCACAACTCAGATGGCTGGCCACCCCAAATTGTTAAACACTCCAGGAGTCCAAATAGCAAGGCCACACCACGGTGACACAGAGGCATACACCTGAGTGCACTCTTCACAATGCCCAATATGTATGCTGACACACGCGAGTGGGAGAACAGAGTGCCTTCGATGTACGGAGTAGGCATTACAGTCCTGGTCCATGTGCAACATGGTATTACCCTGAACACTAGGCAGGTGGCTATGCATGTGTCACACACAGGATGTACATACTTCTGAGGCTCCTACCTTGGTCTCTGAAGCAGCATGGGTGTGTGGCACATACCCCAGACATGTGGTGAGTCAGAGCAGCAATTGGAACACATATTAAAGCCATACCCAGAGTACATGTCAGATCACAGGCATTGTGAGCAATTGTACCACTCATGCAGCCCACCACAAAGATCCTGTAACTGATGCTGTACCCAACTTGAACCACAGGTAACTGCAAGTACACAGTACCCAAGTGACCTAAGTCACAGACTGTAAGGGCCACACCTGTGTATCAGATGAGGAGGGGGCATGACACAAGTGAGGGACATGAGTCCAGGACGACAAGACAGTCGTACTGTGGAAGTGGAACCAGGCTAAAGGAGTGCATAGAGCATGTCAGTCATAGTACCCAGAAAAGGCTAGCACTTACCCCCTCCTTGCTGCTGTCTGGCCTTCAGCTGCCCATCCAGGTCAGGGAAGACCACCGCCAGAATCTGGAGCATGTGGGGGGTCAGGGTCCGGTGTCCGCCCCTCCTGCGAGGAGGCGACAGCTTCAGCTGGACCCTTGCGATCCTCCGGGTCCAGCCACGAAGGTCCTGCCACCTCTTCTGGCAGTTGCGGATCCTGCGCCTGTAGACCCCCACAGATCGTACTGCCCGGACGATGGTCAGCCAGATCTCCTGCTTCTGGTGGGCATCAACCTGTGAGGATGACAAAGTGAAAAGGCCATTACTACACATGCAACATTTCCTTGCATCACACAGTTGGATATACATGTCTCAATCACAGGGGCATATGAGCTACACAGGTAGTGCAACTATGGCTATGAACAGTTTGCCAGCAGTTACTGAATGGTATCATTGCCTGGGAAGTCAAACCTTGTTGGAATGCACTGTTACTGCACTATACCTGTTCAGTGCATGTGACTACACACTTTGGGGGGTGACAACTACTCAGTGAGCATGCTAGCCACTGGTGTACACACTGTACGTCTTGCTAGTCAGACAACATGCACAATTAGTAAGGCAGTGGACAGCACACTCACCTGCTCCCCTGGTTTCCCATACAGCTTGCTGTACTGTGGAAGGAGGCTGTCCAGCAGGGCCTGGTTCTCCTCAGTGCTGAAGGCTGGGGCTCTATCCACAGTACGTGCCATTGCAGTAGCCAGAGGATGCAGAGACAGCAGCAGTGGTGGTGGCAGATGTCGTCCTGGAGCATGTAGTTCAGGCAAGTGAGCTCTCAGGGGAACAGCCAGCATTATATGTGTGCTGCAGAGGCAGATACTGTCCCATGTGTCCAAAGTGATAGGTCCAAGTCGTTTGCATCTTCTGAATCTGGCCAATCCATGGAATTGCACCACTTATGCACGCCCACAGCATCCTTCAAAAGTTCAACTTCATGACACCCATGAATTTGCAACATTGTTGTGGGTGGCCAACTGAATTCACTGCATCCAACTCGTTAAAGCTTCGGAAACGCATCCGTTACCATGTCAGGCCATAGCCAATGCGTGCGCACCGATCGGACCATTGCTGTACGACGCGTATTTCAAAAAACAACACGCATCCGTCCACATCATATGCAATGGCCAATGCGTGCGCACCGATCGGTCCATTGCTGTACAACGCGTATTTCGAAGAACAACACGCATCCGTTCACATCATATGCAATGGCCAATGCGTGCGCACCGATCGGTCCATTGCTGTACTACGCGTATTTCGAAAAACAACACGCATCCGTCCACATCATATGCAATGGCCAATGTGTGCGCACCGATCGGTCCATTGCTGTACAACGCATATTTCGGATGACAACACGCATCCGTCCACATCATATGCAATGACCAATGCGTGCGCACCGATCGGTCCATTGCTGTACAACGCGTATTTCGGATGACAACACGCATCCGTCCACATCATATGCAATGGCCAAAGCGTGCGCACCAATCGGTCCATTGCTGTACAACGCGTATTTCGGATGACAACACGCATCCGTCCACATCATATGCAATGGCCAAAGCGTGCGTACCGATCGGTCCATTGCTGTACGACGCGTCCCTGTACAAGTCACTCGCATATGTCACCATGGTTGTCACTGGTGAACGTATGCCAGCCACATTTACTTGACAGGGACTCAGGGGCACACCTACAACACCACAGCTTGTCCACACTGTATCCTAAGGCATGTAAGGCTGCATTACCTGTGTGTGTATGAGGGTCAACATGTGGTTTTTTTGGTGGCACTTGGGGGCAGCCACTCCCAGGCTGTGCACGTGTTCATGAGGACAGAATCCTTTGTGTGTTGTGCACATGACCACTGTGATGTGCAACTGTTCAGTTCAGAGCATGTGGCATGGTCACATTGCCAGGTTGTGTATGTGTATGTCATGTCACATACACCCTGAGTCCCATGTGGGATGGTATGTACGTCACAGGGTGACCCATTGCCACAATAGTGATGGCCCTCCACAGTCTGTGTGCATGTTGTGTTTCCGATGTCTCTGATTCCATGTGCACAATGGGAGACAGTCTCCACATCCACGTTGTTTGTGCATGGACTTTGATGTTGTGCGTGTGTGTGTCACAGACGTCCATGTCTGTCCTGCAGAGGCAACAGGGGCCACTACCTGTGGGAGTCATGGTTGTTTTGCTGACGTGTACATGATACGCCATGTCATGCCAGTGTCCATGTGGCAATACAGGGTCCCTGGGAATCTACCTGTCAATGAGCTGTAATGCCTGTGGCACATCTGTCCTCACATGTCACTGTGGTGTGTGTTTGGAACGTGACAGCAGTACATGGGTACTGTGACACAGCCTAATGATTTCCCATAGCACAACCTGGAATTTGTTGTCAACACATGTTGAACTGTGTTGTTAGATGTTGGCCATGTAGGTGCCATATATGTCCATACAGAACGGCACACACATCAGGTACTTGTGTCTCGTAATGATGTATCATGTGATATAGAGTATGGTCAATGCCACATATGTGGGGTGACTGACAATCTTTCTTTCTTCACCTATGCACTGCAGGGCACCGGCTGTCCATAGACCATTCCCTGATCTTGCAACCATGGTTGAACGTGACTGCATCCGACGGTACCGCTTCAACAGGCCGCTGATTGAGGAATTGGCGGTGCGGTTGGCCCCACATTTGCAACCTGGCCGGCCATACCCCACAGCGCTGACCCCCAAGGTGAAGGTGATGGCAGCCCTACACTTCTTTGCCACCGGTACCTTTCAACACACTGTGGCGTCTGCTGGTGGGATGTCACAGACCATGTTCAGCCGTGTGCTACGCGATGTTTTGGAGGCAATGTTGAGATACCTGAACCAGTACATCTATTTCCCTAAACGTCAACAACTCACTGACGTCAAGAGTGACTTCTATGCCCTGGGGAGGATGCCACATGTCATTGGCTCCATTGATGGGACACATGTGGCTTTGGTACCACCACAGGCACATGAGCAGGCATACAGGAACAGGAAACATTACCATTCTATCAATGCTCTGGTGGTATGTCTTGCAGATATGAGCATCTCACATGTGTGTGCCCGTTTCCCCGGTTCTGCACACGATGCCTACGTGATGAGGAGTAGTCGCATCCCAAGGATGATGTCACAGATGCAGAACCAGCGTGCCTGGCTTGTCGGTGTGTACTGACTTTGTACCATTGTGTGTGTTCTGCAATGTTGTATTCCACCCTCTTTTCCAACTCAGCTAATGTGCAATTGTCTGTATGTAGGTGACTCCGGATACCCCAACATGCTGTGGTTGCTGACACCCCTCAGGAACCCTGTGACACCAGCCCAGATGCGCTACAATGAGGCACATGGTCGGACGAGGAGAGTGATCGAGCGGACATTTGGTCTCCTGAAGAGCCGCTTTCGCTGCCTAGACAAGACAGGAGGGGCCCTCCCATATGCCCCAGCAAAGGTGTGCAAGATTGTCATCGTCTGCTGCATGCTACACAACCTGGCAGTGCGGAAGGAGTTGCCTCTCATCCTGGATGACGATGACCAACATCCGCCACCTGTGGAGGATCCTGGCCTGGGCCACGATGCCAGTGATGATGATGATGATGAGGGTGATGTCCGCACACAGCTCATCACCAACTTCTTCAGCTGAATGTGAGTATCCAGAGATGTCATGTCAATGATGTGAGTTTGCATGATATGTGTTGGTGGTGCTCTGTTGCTGTTTGAGTGTGGCCATGTGCTACTTGACTGGATGCGTGCAGCGATGTGTCCTTACAGGTAGTCTGTACTCCCCAACAGTGTTGACATGCTAACTTGGTTTTGTGTAGGTATCTTGTGACATGTATTGGGCATGAGTATTGCAGTTCTGTCCTGTTCTTCAGTGCTTTTGACTGTGTGTCATGTCTGTCCTTCACAGGGTACTTTCAGAGTTGTTTGGTCAACTCGGATCCCCCGACACCATGATTCAGCTTTCAGGGTGGAAGCAGTCGTTTCCCTGCAGGTGATGTGCCACACACCCCTGGACTTTATTTCTTCTACGCTTGTTGACTGTGTGGCCACTGCCACGTGGGATTACCTTGCATCTGTAGTGGAAACAACATGTTGCAAATGTGTAATAAACCTGTGCTTCACTTTGGGATGTGCGTTGTCTGTGGTCACACATCTGACTGATATTTGCTTACTGCACCTGTGGGCTAGTTAACACAGACTCTGAATAGGTGTGGTGTCTGTGCATTCCACTGAATTTCCTGGCAACATCAGTGTAGGCGATGAGTCAGATGGCCCTGGTGTCTATGTGTTGTGTAGCCCTAGTGGTGTGTCTCCCTCATATGTGTCACGTCGCCATGACTCACATGACGGTGTTGAACTTGCTGTAGCAGTTAGCATGCACAGTGTCATTTAGCAGATCATCATCTCCCTGACAAAAACAACGTTGGAATCACAACAGAGGCAAGTATGGTGTATTAGTGAGTTTATTTACATACATGTGTGAGGATAGTGCACAGGATGGTGGGTGCTGTACATTGGGATTGGAATCCAAAGTTCCCAGATGAGTTGGAAGTGTTGGTAGCAGAAATGTCCTGAGTAAAGTCCACAGTCATCTGATACATTAGTCCAACTTAAACTCCCCATGTCATGTGGGCGAGTTGGGTTGCATTCGACAGGGTGAACAGTTTGCACACAAAGGAGAATTTCCAGAACAGGTGTTGGGTTCCTGGGGGATGTACATGGCCATCGGCCTCTCAGTTGTCCTTCTTCAGACGACCCCTCTTCTTTCTGGGGGGACCCTCACGTGCAGGCCGCTGCGGTGCAGAGGACTCTCCACCAGAGTCATCCTCCCTCCCTGTGGCAGTTGCAGTTGTTGCGGCACCAGATGTTGTGGGCACACAGGGAGGTGTGGACATGTTGGTGCTAATCTGGCAGAGGCATGTCAATATGTCCCTCTGCACCGCTGTCAGTTCTTCCAATGTGTCCCACTTGGACTCCATACGGGACATGTGTGTCTCCACATGGGACATGTGGGAGTCCAAGCGGGCATGATGGGCAGCCTGCTGCTGTTGAATGTCCTTGAGGATCCCCACTACCTGGCTGACCTCTCCGGTGCTATTCTGGTACGCATCAGCAATGCGTGCCAGTTGTGGGTCATCATGCAGTCCAGACCCCTCTGGAAACAGTGACCTCTGCCTACCACCCCTCCCACCACCCCTGGCCACACGTGCGGGACCTGCGGTGGCACGCACAGGTGACCCTAGGCCCCCTTGGGGGTTGGTACTGGGGTTGTTGTCCATTACTTCATGGTGTGCTGGGGTCCCTGTGCTGTTGTCATTGAGTGTCCTTGGTCTGTCCGTGTCGGCGGGGGTGGTCTGTGTGTTGGCAGATGTTGGAGGAATGGGTGCAGGGGGTGCAGATGGTGGTCCTGCTTGTGCTGCATGATGACTCACACCGGAGGTGCCAGGTTGGTCTTCGACCGTTCGATGAGGGCAGAGGCTGTTCCACACCAGAGAGCTCAGGGGCCACCGGAGCCTGGGACAGGGACTCCTCCTCATCTGCTGCTGTGTCCCCATCATCACCTGTTTTTGGAAGAAACACACAATGTATGTTATGTTTCTGCAGGCATCAATGGTTCAAACACATGACAGTTGTGACTGTACCTCTGGATGCGGCCCTGTACATTGCATTGTCCTAAGTTGTCACAGTCAGAGGTTGATATTGGTGTGGCTCATTGTCCTGCCAACCTGATGCATTTCAATGTGGATGTTGAGGTGTGTGCATGACCAGCATTGGTGGTATTTGGTTGACATCCGGACCTCCTTCTCCCCCAGCCCAGTTATCCCACCATGAAGCATGCCACCCTTGCAGTGGGTGCAGGTTAGCTCTCAGGATGTCAGTCAGTGGTGTCCTGCTGTTGCTTGGTGCCCAGTTCCCAGCAGGGCCTGGTACTCCCCACAACAGAGCACCATTGTCAGACATCTTAGAAGTGGCTTTTCACTCCCTGTGAGGTGTGCATGCTTCAGTGTGAGCTTGCTGGACCATGTGGGTGGGGGATGTTGAGCTGTGACTACCACTCCCATCATGCTATTGCCTACACCACCCTTCCCAGCATGCCCATACTTCCTTCCTTTTGACTCTTCTTCCCTGTGGGGTAGTGTGCCTGTGCTGACAGGATGGCTGACAGTGTTGTCCTGGCAGTTGTTTGGCTACAAGTCCCAAAAGTGTCCCTGTGCTTCACACAGCATAACCCAGTGTGGTTGTTCTTTGTGGGATATTTAATTAGAGTGTGAGGCATTGCATTCTCCCAGGTGAGTTGTGTGGAGTTTGTGTTAAGGGGGTATGTGAGAAAAGCTGCTGGTAACTATGGTCAGAGCTGTCAGTCCTCCTTCCCACCCAGCCAGATATCCCACCATGGAACGTGCTTCCATTGCAGGGAGTGCAAGTTGGCTTAGAGGATGTCAGTCAGTGGTGTCCTGCTGTTGGTTGTTGCACAGTTCCCAGCAGGGCCTTGTGCTCCCCACAGCAGTACCCAGTGTCAGCCATCTTGTCAGTTCTTTTCCACTCCCTGTGATGTGAGCATGGTTCAGAGTGGTGTTGATGGGCCAATTGTGAGGGTGACCAATATCTGTGACTACAACTCCCATCATGCTATTGCCTACAACCCCCTTCCCAGCATGCCCATACTTCCTTCCTTTTGAGTTGACTTCACTGTGTGTGAGTGTGACAGCAATGGCAAGATGGCTGACAGTGGTGTCCTGCTGTTGGTTGGTGCACAGTTCCCAGCAGGGCCTTGTGCGCCCCACAGCAGTACCCAGTGTCAGACATCTTGTCAGTTCTTTTCCACTCCCTGTGATGTGAGCATTGTTCAGAGTGGTGTTGATGGCCCAATTGTGAGGGTGACCAATATCTGTGACTACCACTCCCATCATGCTATTGCCTACACCTCCCTTCCCAGCATGCCCATACTTCCTTCCTTTTGAGTCGACGTCACTGTGTGTGAGTGTGACAGCAATGGCAAGATGGCTGACAGTGTGGTCCTGTTGTTTGTTGGTGCACAGTTCCCAGCATGGCCTTGTGCTCCCCACAGCAGTACCCAGTGTCAGCCATCTTGTCAGTTCTTTTCCACACCCTGTGATGTGAGCATGGTTCAGAGTGGTGTTGATGGGCCAATTGTGAGGGTGACCAATATCTGTGACTACAATCCCATCATGCTATTACCTACACCCCCCTTCCCAGCATGCCCATACTTCCTTCCTTTTGAGTGGACTTCACTGTGTGTGAGTATGACAGCAATGGCAAGATGGCTGACAGTGTGGTCCTGTTGTTTGTTGGTGCACAGTTCCCAGCAGGGCCTTGTGCTCCCCACAGCTGAGGCCAGTGTCAGACATCTTTGAAGTGGCTTTTCACTCCCTGTGAGGTGTGCATGCTTCAGTGTGAGCTTGCTGGGCCATGTGGGTGGGGGATGTTGAGCTGTGACTACCACTCCCATCATGCTATTGCCTACACCCCCTTCCCAGCATGCCCATACTTCCTTCCTTTTGACTCTGCTTTCCTGTGGGGTAGTGTGCCTGTGCTGACAGGATGGCTGACAGTGTTGTCCTGGCGTTTGTTTGGCTACAAGTCCAAAACGTGTCCCTGTGCTTCACACAGCATAACCCAGTGTGGTTGTTCTTTGTGGGATATTTAATTAGAGTGTGAGGCATTGCATTCTCCCAGGTGAGTTGTGTGGAGTTTGTGTTAAGGGGGTGTGTGAGAAAAGCTGCTGGTAACTATGGTCAGAGCTGTCAGTCCTCCTTCCCACCCAGCCAGATATCCCACCATGGAACGTGCTTCCATTGCAGGGAGTGTAAGTTGGCTTAGAGGATGTCAGTCAGTGGTGTCCTGCTGTTGGTTGTTGCACAGTTCCCAGCAGGGCCTTGTGCTCCCCACAGCAGTACCCATTGTCAGCCATCTTGTCAGTTCTTTTCCACTCCCTGTGATGTGAGCATGGTTCAGAGTGGTGTTGATGGGCCAATTGTGAGGGTGACCAATATCTGTGACTACAACTCCCATCATGCTATTGCCTACACCCCCTTCCCAGCATGCCCATACTTCCTTCCTTTTGAGTCGACTTCACTGTGTGTGAGTGTGACAGCAATGGCAAGATGGCTGACAGTGGTGTCCTGCTGTTGGTTGGTGCACAGTTCCCAGCAGGGCCTTGTGCTCCCCACAGCAGTACCCAGTGTCAGCCATCTTGTCAGTTCTTTTCCACTCCCTGTGATGTGAGCATGGTTCAGAGTGGTGTTGATGGGCCAATTGTGAGGGTGACCAATATCTGTGACTACCACTCCCATCATGCTATTGCCTACACCCCCTTCCCAGCATGCCCATACTTCCTTCCTTTTGAGTCGACTTCACTGTGTGTGAGTGTGACAGCAATGGCAAGATGGCTGACAGTGTGGTCCTGTTGTTTGTTGGTGCACAGTTCCCAGCAGGGCCTTGTGCTCCCCACAGCAGTACCCAGTGTCAGCCATCTTGTCATTTCTTTTCCACTCCCTGTGATGTGAGCATGGTTCAGAATGGTGTTGATGGGCCAATTGTGAGGGTGACCAATATCTGTGACTACAACTCCCATCATGCTATTGCCTACACCCCCCCTTCCCAGCATGCCCATACTTCCTTCCTTTTGAGTGGACTTCACTGTGTGTGAGTGTGACAGCAATGGCAAGATGGCTGACAGTGTGGTCCTGTTGTTTGTTGGTGCACAGTTCCCAGCAGGGCCTTGTGCTCCCCACAGCTGAGGCCAGTGTCAGACAACTTTGAAGTGGCTTTTCACTCCCTGTGAGGTGTGCATGCTTCAGTGTGAGATTGCTGGGCCATGTGGGTGGGGGATGTTGAGCTGTGACTACCACTCCCATCATGCTATTGCCTACACCCCCGTTCCCAGCATGCCCATACTTCCTTCCTTTTGACTCTGCTTCCCTGTGGGGTAGTGTGCCTGTGCTGACAGGATGGCTGACAGTGTTGTCCTGGCGTTTTTTTGGCTACAAGTCCCAAACGTGTCCCTGTGCTTCACACAGCATAACTCAGTGTGGTTGTTCTTTGTGGGATATTTAATTAGAGTGTGAGGCATTGCATTCTCCCAGGTGAGTTGTGTGGAGTTTGTGTTAAGGGGGTGTGTGAGAAAAGCTGCTGGTAACTATGGTCAGAGCTGTCAGTCCTCCTTCCCACCCAGCCAGATATCCCACCATGGAACGTGCTTCCATTGCAGGGAGTGCAAGTTGGCTTAGAGGATGTCAGTCAGTGGTGTCCTGCTGTTGGTTGTTGCACAGTTCCCAGCAGGGCCTTGTGCTCCCCACAGCAGTACCCAGTGTCAGCCATCTTGTCAGTTCTTTTCCACTCCTTGTGATGTGAGCATGGTTCAGAGTGGTGTTGATGGGCCAATTGTGAGGGTGACCAATATCTGTGACTACAACTCCCATCATGCTATTGCCTACTCCCCCTTCCCAGCATGCCCATACTTCCTTCCTTTTGAGTCGACTTCACTGTGTGTGAGTGTGACAGCAATGGCAAGATGGCTGACAGTGGTGTCCTGCTGTTGGTTGGTGCACAGTTCCCAGCAGGGCCTTGTGCTCCCCACAGCAGTACCCAGTGTCAGCCATCTTGTCAGTTCTTTTCCACTCCCTGTGATGTGAGCATGGTTCAGAGTGGTGTTGATGGGCCAATTGTGAGGGTGACCAATATCTGTGACTACAACTCCCATCATGCTATTGGCTACACTCACTTCACCAGCATACACACAATTCCTTCCTTTCACTCAGCTTCCCTGTGAGGTGGTGTTCTAGTGGTGGCAAAATGTCTGACAGTGTTTGTTGGTTAGATTTGTGCCACTGCCTTGCTCTATTTGTTGTTAGGTTTGTACATGTCATGACACAGTTACATATCACTATGAGATGGCATGTATTGTGTTTATCTGACTAACATACACATCTTGGGATGATTATCTTTTGGTTGCTGTGGATTTGCTAAGGGTGCATGGTTTGACTATCCCCTTGACAGTGATGTGTGTGTATTGTCACACAATATTGTGTATATTGGTTGTGTACTCACCAGGCTCTGGGATGTTTGATAGTCCATATACGCACCTTCTCCTCCCAGGGCCTGAGGTATACTGGTTTGGCAGGAGGGCCACTGCCGGAGCGATTACTCAAGGCGTAGTCCTTCTTGAGTAGGTCCTTGACCCTCCTGCGCACATCATACCACCTGTTCTGGATGTCTTCCTTTGTGCGCAAACATGGTGATTGCGTTCACCCTGTCGACGATCCTCTCCCACATCTTGGTTTTCTGCGACATGGGGGTCTGTTGGACCGATGTATCAAACAACTGTGGCTCTACCCTGAGGATCTCATCTACCAGGACTTCCAATTCACTGTCTAGGAACTTTGGATTCTTCTTTGGGGGCATGGTGATGGGTGGTGGTGGGGATTGATGTGTGTGTGAGTGTGCAAGTAAGGGTGGGTGAGTGTAGGTTTTGCTGGGTGTATGTGAGGGTGCTATTTGGGAGGTGCTAATGGTGTGTGGCTTGTGTGATGGATGAGTTGTGAGTGTGTCTGTGGTTGCTGTCTGATGGTGTTCTGTGCTGGCAGGTCAGTTGAATTTGCAAAGGATCATGGTAGGGAATTGTGGCCTTTATATGGGTGGAGTTGGGGGTGTGTCCTTGTTCCATGTTTTTTTCCCCCTGTATTTATTGACTTTGTCATTGCTTGTTTGGCCCTTTTTTTGTATTTTTTCCTTGGTATTTTTTAGGCATGTAGGAGACGTTCTTCTGACCGAGTAGGACGCTGCAGTTGGCTCGTGCGGGCTTCTCCGAGTCTTTCAAGCTGTGTTCCTGATGGGTTTCATGTGCGGCGTACGCGTCGGTCGCGGAGTATTGGGTTGCTTCGGCTCGGTTTTGTATGCGTGTCGGTCGTACGGCTTGGGCTCCGTGTGACTCGGTCTGGTTTTACACGCATTGCATCGTACTGCGCGGGTCGGAGTTCGCGGGTACGTTTCTGTCTGGTTCACTCCTGGTGCGTGTCGGTCGGTTCGATTCGCGTAGTTTCCCGGCCGGATAGCTGGTTTCCGTGCGGTTCGGTCGTTCGGCTTGTGTTCCGTACGAGTCGGTCGTAATTCACATGCATTTCATCGTACTACGCGGATCGGGCAGCGCCGGTACGTGTCGGTCGGACAACATTCCCGTCGGTATGTTTTCCGGCCCGAATCGGAATCGGCCCCTAAATTGCGAAAATGACACTGTCATGCCAAATCACATAATTAATGTCATTTGTTTTAAAAATGTATCAAATGTGCATGGAAACAATGCGGACAACAGTCAGTTTGGTTTAAAAAAAATCTTATCTTTATCTATGTGTCTGTCCAGTAGTAGCAATTGTAGAGATAAGTGTGAAGAATGCTGAGAACTAAAATTGTAATCATGTTGAATGAGGTAAGGGCAAGGCAAGTGACATTGAGCAAGTCAGGGGCAATGATGGCTGCCCAATTCTCCAAACCTGATGGGCGATTAAGGTGACAGATTTTCTAGCCTACAGGAACTGACAGGACTATGTCAGAACCTGATGATTCCCTCAACCAGGATTCTGTGAAGGATGAAAAGATCTAATAATGTGTCCTTAATATAGTCATTGGTCTAGACGCCATTTTTGGGAAGTAAGCATATATTGAGATGGAGTCGGGGTAAATGGAAAGCGGTGGGCCTTTTGCCTTCTGGCAAGGAAGAAAATTCTCTATCTGTGATTGTACTATTGAGTATGGACACCAACTATATATGAGATAGAAGAATATAGAGGGCAGAATTATCGGGGAGGAAAATATCGAAAGGTAAGCATATTTAGGGAAGTAAAGATTTAGCAGTCCTAACTCACATCTATGTACCTTGAAGATATATGTACTGCGTAGGGACATATATGTGGAGTTAGGTATGGAAAATCTAGGCTTACCTGTCGATATTTTATTTTCAATGTTCTGTCCCCGATATAATATTCTATTGATATTGTAGTTTCGATATGCAGGGTGCACACCAAAACCTAGGCCAGAATGGCATCATCGTGTTAAGGTGATAGGAGGTATTTGATCAAATAAAGATTTATGATCACAGATGATGCATGCCATGTGCCTGATCGGACAGGTAGAGGGAAGGAGGGAGGATAAACTGTCCAGCAGACAGTGCAGCTTGGCACTAATGGGTGGTGACCTGCTTGCCTATTGTGCCTCTTTAGTGAATCCACGCTTTCATCTATTTTAAATAACTAACAATTGTACTGCATAGGATTTGGAGTCCCATAAAAGACATTAAAATTGGGTTGCTAGCACAGAAAATAGAAAGGAGGCAGGGAGGAGAAAGGAGTTAAAATGAACCTCAGACCACTAGCTGCAAAAACAAGTACTGGGAACAGAAAAGACGCTAAAATAAATGGATAAAATGAACTCAATAAAGAAAAACATGCCCATGCGCGTAAATGTAAACAACAGTTAAAAATAAATTTAAGGGATTGCAGGTTAGTTCCCCATACGATACAAGAAAAATAAAATGCGCCAAAGTCAATTAAACCACAGAATGCAAGTTCATCTAGGAGCGAACTAGTAGTTTTTTTATATTCAAGTCATCAGAAAATTTAAATAATGCAAGACAGTGTTGGTGGTCACGTGTCCCATCACAGGCATCAAAGATGAGCTGCCATTAAAAAAACATAATAAGCGTTGGCAAAGCCACTAGATTTAATGTTTCTATTGTAAATGTCTATGTACAGATAGATGAGTGAGCACATGGATGAAGGATCAATTGAGTGGATAGATGCATGGTTGGATGGTTGAGTGAATTAGTACAGAGATTGATGGTTAGTTTGATTGGTCAGTGCATGACTGGATGAAATCATTTGTCAGTAGTATTGGCAATGGAGCCAAGACTGGACAATAAATCGTTTCTGAGGACTGCATTTTGGTTCAAACAGTCAAGACAGCATCCTGTCCACGGAGGCACGAAATTGGGGCCTAGATTGCAAAGCACCTGAGTAAGAAATTGGGTTATTGGTTGACAGAGGTAGACGCCCCACTTGGGCAACAACCACAATCCTTGTCAGAGTGAACTTGAAAAGTCACTAATGGAACCCATGCTTAACCCTCTAGTAGCTTAGCACAGAGCAGTCAGGCTTAACATAGAGGCAATATGTAAAGTATTTATGCAGTACACAAACAGTAATAAAGTGAAAAAACACATCACAAGAAAAATTTCAAATGAATTTAGATAAATAGAGCAAATTTACATAAATAGAATTGTACCAGAATTACAAAAATCCAATCAGTAGAACCTGAGATGTGCAATTAATTTTTTTTAAGTGAAATTAGAACCTAAAAGCACAAAGCGTCTCTTGCAGTCATCTGAACACGCTAGACCGGGGGATAGTCACACATTCCGGGCGAACACAATGGAGCGTGGTTCGGATACAGGGCCAGGTTAGTCTCGCTGAAGAGTTACATTATGAGTCTGGCACAGAGAGTTCCATTTGCGTTGCAGGAGGGCACAAGGAGGAGGCTTTTGTCACTGATGGTCTTTGATGTGGCGTGAAGAGCAGGTCGGGCGTCAGAGACCGTTGTTGCTGTAGCGCGAGGAGCCAGTCAAGTGTCGTGCACGGCCGTTGCAGTTTCTTCGCATTGGCAGTCGTCGTGGGCTGTTAATGTAGCACAAAGTGTAGGTCTCACCAGAACAGAGTACTTCACTGGCGGTCACTGTTGATGCAATGAGCAGGTCTGACTAGAGCTTTGTGTTGGCAGCCGTAGCAGGCAGCAAAGTCTTGGCACGAACGGGCCTGTTTGCGGTCTCGAGGAGCCCCATATTCACTATTTTCACTTTTTTCTTTTGGAGGCGTGCACCCTGATGCCCACCTAGGGTCCAAGACCTGGAGACTCACTCCAGCAGAGGCTAGCAGGGCTCAGGCAGGTCCAGACAGGTCCAGTTGCAGCAGGTGAACTTGGAAGTTGCAGGGAGGTCTCTAAAGCTCCAGGGATCAGCCAACTGATCCCTGGAGTATCTTTAGGTCCTTCTTTAGGAGTAACTTATAAGTATTAAAATGTCTGGTTTAGGCCTGGCAAAATGTTTATTATGCCAGGTCGAAATGGGTGTTTAAAACTGCACACGCAGGCTGCAGTGGCAGGCCAGAGACATGTTTTAAAGAATACTTTAGTGGGTGGCATAATGAGTGCTGCTGCCCACTCATATCATTATATTTACAGGCCCTGGCTCCATGTAGTACCATTTACTAGGGACTTATATATAAATTAAAATGTACCAATCAGGTATATGCCAATTGTACCATGTTTTATGGAGAGGGTACAAGCACTTTACCACTGGTTAGCAATGAAAAAGTGCACAGAGTCCTAATGCCAACAAAATCGGGTGCAGCAACAGAAGGCAACAGTTTGTGCTGGACCGTGCAAAAGGGCCAGGTTCAACAACATGTCTCAAGAAATCATTAATGTCAAGAATTAGAATATTAAAGTCTGATGGTTGCATAAGGGCGGCAAAGCCACATTAGTCATCCTTAAAAGTGAAGTCTCAACATTGGCATCTCTGCAAGAAAAGGGACAATTTGTTACCGAAACAGAAATGTTTTTAGTTGTTGCTCGACACTTTGTAATGGTGCATGTAGATTTTGTGTCTCAAATATAGGTAACCACACCGAGAGGTGGACTGACCATTGTAGTATGGGTGTTTGATTAAAAGGTATATATCTTTTAGTGTAGAGTTTATTTATGTCATTGCTGTGTTATTATGGTGGGATTCTAGAATGTGGGGCTTGCTGAGCACTTCTTCCATAGCTCCTGCCTCAAGCTGTTGTGGGTCTTGTACTTGGAAATAAACATCATATTTGGAAATACTTCTACTTGTCAGCGTCTTCATCAGAACTGTATACTACATTTATTATCGACAATTCTTCGGCTATTTTGGACCTGGACCCACCGACCACACGGTTTAACCCTACACCGTGTTTTCTTCGCTTGAGAAACGTTTGTGTTTTTTAATTGAGGAGTGGACTTCACTTATTTGCACTTTGGGATTTACTTTGCCCCTTCTTACTGTGGCAGTCCCCGCAATCTGGTGCTACTATAAGTACTGCTTTACTTGTTTCCTTGGCCCGTGGCCTCCGGCCGTTTTGATCTTACCGTTGGAGGTTGCTGCTGCCTTGTTGCTATTTGAACGGCTTGGGAGTTCTTCCACGCCAGCAGTCCGCTCCACTTCACGTGATTGTGAACGAGCGCTGCATCCTGCAAGTTCTTCCGCATCCTTCCGATTCCTCTGTGCTTCCTAACTGCGATTTCTGACGTCACTGCGTGTGTTCCACGCTGCAGTGTGTGCCCGACTACCTTTTGAGTGGCACGCAAAGCGCGTCATCGGCCGCCATTTTAACTCCTTTGGATAGTTTACTTAGACTCCTGCCAAAGTACAACATTTTTGGCTTCTGCATTTTGCTTGTTTCCGTGACAAGCACACGCTCTATATTTACTGAGCTTCTTCTGTCTACAGTACTACCAGACCTCACACACTTTGTCCGGTTCCAGTTACCAGTGCAATTCACGGTGACTTTTATGGTGTTTTCTTTTGTATTTGTATTTTATTTTGTTTATTTAACCTCTTTCATTTACAGGTTACAGGATCTTACAACTCCCTATTACTCATGGCCAATTCGAATAATGTTTTACAACCTCTCCTTTTCTCCAGAATCCAGGCAAACCTCTCACTACCTGGCACAAGTGGTATAGAGTTTTGGAAAATTACCTTGAGGCCATTGATGCTACGAAGTATTCCCCATCTAGAAAGAAGGCCTTATTATTCAATCATTTAGGTACTGCTGGCCAACAAATCTTTGATAATTTACTGGTTATTCCTGCACCTGCTGGTGATGAGACTTGGAATGTTTTTTCAGAGGCTTTAGCACGGATGGGAAAGCAATATGTTGATAAACCATCTGTAATGGTTGAAAGACATGTGTTCTTCAAATGTAAACAAATGCAAGAGGAATCTATTGAAGACTATTTAGCAATTCTTAGAATATTAGCATCTAAGTGTGAGTTTGGCTCTAATTTGGACACGTCCTTACGTGATCAATTAGGGGCATATTAGCAAGGAATAGCGATATTTATCGCTAACCGCGCTTAGCGCGACTTTGGTTAACGCCGCCTATCGCTGGAAAATATCGCTGAGATAACACCCTATTAACAAGGTTTATCTCCATAGCGATAAAATTTCAAGCGATAGCGGTAAAATGTGAGAATATTACTGGAAAAGCAGCAATATTCTCGCATTATCGCTAAGGTGGATTCAGCATTAGAATCCACCTCCTATACTTTAAACAGGTAAGTCATCCTCACAAGCAGGAGATAAAATATAGCGATAAACGCGCTTAGCGCTAATTATTATATCGCTTCGCCTGCCTTGCTAATAGGGGGTAGTGGGATTAGCGACTGTTTTCAGTCGCTTTTAGTAGGGAACGCCTTCCTTGCATGTCATTAGCGATAATTATCGCTGACATGCAAGGCGATGGTAAACGCGGCCTCTAACGCCTGAAAGCTGTCGCTAACGCCTGTTAGCGACAGCTTGCTAATAGGGCGATAAAATTATCGCCGCTTTAGCGGCAAAAAGTGCCGCTAAAGGGGCGATAAAGCCCTTGATAATATGCCCCTTAGTTTTTAACTGTTTTAATAAGAAAATTCAGGAGCGTATATTGACATGTAAAAATCCATTGTTAGAGTAGGTTATGGATATAGCAAGAAGCATTGAACGTTCTGTCAGTTCATCTAAGATTTTAACAGAAGGTGGTGCTCCCAGGCCAGTGGAGGGCACCAGTGTAATGCATGTGGCCGCAGTTAACAATATAATCGAATTGGATGTGAATGCAATTACTAACAAGTCTAAGTCAAGGAAAACCTTTGAAAAAAATACCTAATGCAGCCTGTTATAGATGTTGTTCAAAATTTCATATGGGAAATAGTGCCAATTCTCCTGCCAAGGGAAACAGTGCAACAATTGCAAAAAGATAGGTCATTTTTACACGGTGTGCAAATCCGCAAAGGATAAATGTAAAGTCAATCAACTTAGTATTGAGGATGAGCCAATTTGTGAAGCATTGACCAATGTTTGGTTAACTGTTGAAGTTAGCACATTAAGAGGTACATATTGGTTCGATTGAGATTGGTGTCATGGCAGATTCTGGCTCGCCTATTACAATTTTGGCTGAGAATACGTTTGATAACTTTTTGGTCCAACACTTTGTTAAATCCTATGGATGTCAATCCTAAGGCATTTGGCGAGTATGACATTATAATGAGGGGTTACTTTTCTGATGTCATCAAATTTAAAGGAAGAGAAATTTTCACCAAGGTATATGTTGCACTCAATGGACGTGACATTTTAGGATGACAAAATCAAGCTGGGTTAGGTATAATACTTAAACCGGGACATATTTACCCCGTGGTGTTGGGTGATTTGCAAGTTTCGTCGATTGAGGAGAGTTGTGAACATGATCTAAAGCTACATTATTTATTCACTAAATTTGCTGGGGTCTTCAGAAATGAAGTTGGAGCAGTCAAAGGGTTTCAGCACACTATTAAGCTAAAGAGTAATGCCACTTCAGTTGCACAAAAAGTCAGACCAGTGCCTCTCTCTGCTAGGGAAGATCTTAAAACGTTGTTAGATCAGATGTGTTCTCAAGGGATTAAAACACCTGTGGACTCGTCTGAGTGGGTTTCCGCTGCTGTTGTTGCACGCAAAAGTTATGGGGCCTTACGCTTGTGTGCGGACTTAAGAGTTCTCAATCATAGCATTGTTGTGGACTGTCATCCCCTTCCTAAGATTCATGAGATGTTGGCTAAGTTTGGGGGGTGTAGGTCTGAGATCAGCATACCACCAAATTCCCCTGTCAGCTGAGTCGCAGCCTTTAACTACTTTTGTTACACCATTTGGTGTGTACATGTACAGAAGAATGCCCTTTGGGTTGGCGTAGGCTGCCAGTGTTTTCCAAAGGCTTATGGATCAAATGTTTGGTGGGGAAGTGGGTATCCAAGCCTTTCAGGATGATATACTCATTCACTCAGACTCTTTAGACCAACATTATCTTCTTCTGGAGATAGTTTTGAACAAATTGGAAACGCACGGTATGACAGTCAATGTAAGCAAATGTAGGTTTGTCACACAAAAGGTGGATTATCTTGGTCACAACATTTCAGGTGGGGGTATTAAGCCAAAATCCTCTCTACTTGCTGCTATTAGGGATGCACCCGTTCCATCTGACAAGGACTCATTAAGGGCATTTCTTGGCCTAAGTGAGTATTATGCCAGTTTTGTACAGGGTTACGCTGTGATCGTGCAGCCACTTAGGATTTTATTAAAAAAGAGTGTCAAATATGTGTGGTCTGAAGATACTCAAGATGCTTTTGTGTCCATTAAAGATTTAATAATTAATGCACCTGCCATCAGACCTTTCACCTATGGTGAGGAAAGCATTATCACTGTTGATGCCAGTGGTAATGAACTGGGGGTAGTGTTGAGCCAAATGGTGAATGAACAAGAATAGACTATAGCTTTTGCCTCAGGAACGCTTACTGAAGCTGAGATGAACTACAGTACTATAGAAAGGGAGACCTTAGCGTGTTCATGGGCTGTAGAAAAATGTAAAATGTATATTTGGGGCACAAAATTCCAGCTGTACACCAACCACAAACAACTGATTTACATGTTGGGGGATATTTGTTCCAACAACACTTCTTCTAGACTCATCAGATTGCCGGCAAGGTTACAGGAGTTTAATTTTGACATCAAGTATTTGCCAGGTGGAAAGAATGTGCTGGCTGATTGTCTGTCATGCTTACCTGTGCAATATGGAGACAACTTAGCGGTGTGACAGGACGTCTGCGGACAGGAACTGGGACTTTGCCTGCACCAGACGCTTTTTTTACGCGTAGACTGACACTCATCCGTTAATGTAATTATCATTAGTGGAAAACCAAGCACCGACATTCTGCAGTCTACTGTCTGCAGCGCTCGCTCAAACCGCGACTATAGGCACATCCTCCCGAATCCAGAAAAAATAAAGTGACTGTTGGGTGGAACAAATTCAAAGACCTGACAGAAGCCTAAGTATGACCCACTACAATCTGGAAGAATTGACCCAGAAACAAGGAACCCAGAGGACTCCTGAGCCAAAGGGGAACCGCGGCCGGAGCCGCGTCATCTTCGCGCCAGCCGGCGCATAAAAGCTGCCTTCGGCTCCCGCAGCGCGGGAGCGTTTGACCTGCTTTTTAATTACTTTGTTTGCACCAGAGGAACCCAGAGGACTCCTGAGCCCAAGGGGAACCGCGGCCGGAGCCGCGCCATCTTCGCGCCAGCCGGCGCATAAAAGCTGCCTTCGGCTCCTGCAGCGCGGGCCAAGGGCGGGCCCGTCTGTGCCCGTCAGAGCCCATAGGAGGCCAGGCTGGGCTATACCATTGACACTTGAACTGTAAGCCTGTGTGATATAGCTTTCCATCTGCTTGAGTATTGTTGATAAGCCATATCTGTGTATTTTGGCAGGTTGGGGTTCTGCAATTATGAGCAAACGGAAGCTGGGTGGTGGGGTTGTAGGTACTCTAGATGCCTTTTTAAGCAGGGCAGAATCCGCATTGATGCACGAGATTCAATTGACGGAGCGTAGGCTATCGCTCGAACCCCTGATTCCAACTAGTAGCTGTAGTTCCATAGCGCAGCCTCTCCCAGAATCAATAGAATCAATAGAACGCACCACCGACTCTGAAACGCATAGTATTCTGCCTCACATGACAAATTCTGATTTAGTGCCATCAATTTCACCCACGTTACATGGCCAGGAATGTCCAATAAACACGTCTATGGTTACCACCAGGGGTAAGAAGCTTAATGGGGGTATGGGCGGAGAGCCGCCCTCAAAAAAAAGGAAAGGTCGTGGACCGGTAAAATCAAATCCACTACCCCCAAGAACAGTTAAACGAAAGGTAGCCACCATTGGTAAAACAGGTGTCCATCAGTCCGTAGTAAATCCAACCGACAGCACTGTAGATCATGCTACTAGTACAGCCCACTTAGTTCATTCATCTTCCCAGCTTAACATAGAAGAGTTATGCTCGTTGATAGGAGTGAAAATTACAGCTATGATTGACCCTTTACTTAAAAAACTGATTTCAGTCGATGATAGATTAAAGAAGATAGAACAGGGTATCTTCGGTACCATTCCAATCATTCCTAATCACTCTAATGTACAGAAGGATGGTGGGATAGTTAATCAACAGGCTAGGGTAGTTGACATAGTGCAAAAGGGAATCCCGGTAAATGTTTGCAATATGTCACCCTCTGTTGTAACAGCCTCAAGTTCTGAGCCCAAATGTTTTACTAATTTATCTAATGATGGTTTATCTATGACAACGAAGCCGTAGCAAGGGGAGAGTGGTTTTAGGAACAGGCCCCTTGAGACATCTGAGGCAAGTGATACGAATCCACATAATTTTCTGCATCTTCCCCCGGAAGCCACTCCGTATACAGTGGTTCTTGCTAACGTTCCAAAGCTTCCAACAGATGCCCGGGAGCACTGGTCAACGTTAAAGAACAAGGCTCTACACTTGTTGGGCAACAGGACAGGGTTAAGAGATCACCTGTTCTTTGAGTTCAAAATGGCACGTAGAATCCCATGGGTTGGGAAGTCATGCAAGTCCCTACCCGGTGACTGCGTGGTTCTTAGTTTTAGATCGCCAACATTGGTTCAACACATATTGGAAACGGCAGGGCATTGCTTTACCAAAGTAGACGATATAAAAATCCTTACGTTTTTTTTTTTTTATAAACCGCAGAGTACATCTAGGTTTAATGAGTGTGAGGGACCTCATAGATTATATAATCAATATGATTATCCAGTGCACACAAGCAATCGGTTTGAAATCCTCACCTCTCTAGAGGAAGTCGATTGACTGGGAACAACTAACCATTCCCCATCAACAGTTTTAAAGGAATATACAGGTGAGGAGGAGGCTGACATGTGCCCGGGTATCTCCACCCCCGTCGTGCTGTCTAAATCCGAGGAAGTTTGTAAGGGCATACAGGCTCGCAGTCCCATCAGTATAGGAGTGGTGTGTTCACCCTTGTTGAAAACAAGCTTTAGTGACATGGTGAACGTAACACCCAAAAGAGCAGTAGTATGTCCCCTTAATACAACTAGCATCCCTAGCCATGGCTTATTGGAACAAGATCAGGTATTAGATTTCGAGGTAACCAGTAGTTGCAATAATACGATTAATGGTCATTTAAAAACTTATATGACCATAGCCTCCTGGAACATTGCAGGGTTATCATCTAAAACTGCGTCTACAGACTGGTCATCATTTATTGATGGCTTTGACGTCTGGATATTCCAGGAGACCTGGTCCTTGGATAGAGTCTATCACCCGGGCTTTTTAAACTTCTCAAAGGCTGCTACAGGAGGACAGAGAGGAAGACCGATTGGTGGGCTAACCTGTTGGGTTAGACAGCAGGCGGGAATAAGGGTGGATGAAGTATCCATTGATAGCCCGGACATTATGGCCATACGAGTTCGCTCTACCTATGGTCCTGATACCTTGATTATTAATGTTTATGCTAGAGGGCAGCCGGGTGGCAAGGGATCCAGTGTGGTTACTGCCCTTGATGGCTACTTGGATAATCTACGGGGCACCTGCAATTTGATTATAGCAGGTGATTTTAATTGTTGCTTTGAGCCCCTGGACCACGAGGACGGAAACCTTAGTGAAGAGGAGGACGCACAATGGAACATCCCAAAGTTAGAATTAGGCCCTATTAATAAATGGACAGAGGCCGCATTACAGCTGAAGGGCTTCTGTCTGGAAAGGGGAATGAGGGCAGCAAATGGGAGGACGAAGTCAGATAGCCTGGGTGCAAACACTTTTGATAATGGATTAAGAAGTAGCTGAATAGACTACATTTTTATCAAGGTATAATTTTGGTCATCAGTCCTGGATATGAAGGTCCAGAAGCGTACCGAAAGTGACCATAATCCATTGGTTTTAAAATTACAGGATGTGGGTTTTTGTAATTGGTACACCAGGAAAGTTGTGTATAGTACAGAAGAGGTGACATTAACCAATGATATGAGGAGAGTCCAATGGGCAAGGATTGCAAATAACGAGGGAGAATTGGCACTAATGAGGGATTTGGTAACTGGCTCAACGACCACACTTCTTGATTGTGATTCCCAGGAGGACACTAATTTTATTGTTTCCCAGGTCCATGAAGACCTGTTTAAGAATTTAAAATCGTTTTTTATTAAAAGTAGTATTCCTAGGAAGAAGAGTACTGCCAAGGCGGGCTCTTGGTATAATAGGTCCTGTAGAGAGGCGTACAAAATTTTATCGAGGGCCATCAGATCTAAAGATTTGGGTAATATTAGAAAGGCCAGAGCAAGTTACAAGAAAGCACAGTTGCAAGCGAAGAAGGTATGGGACGAAGATCGATGGCAAGATCTTCTGTTGGCCTGTAAAGGGAGGAATATGATACAATTCTGGCAGTTAGTCAAATGGGGTAGTGGTGAACAGAAGCAGATACCGACCAACCACGTTGCTCCAGAACAGTGGGTTGCACACTATGAGGCGCAGTTTCAGTCCTCTAATTGTAATGAAGAGGTGCCCCTATGGCCATCATTTAGAGAACCCCTGTGTTTTACCAGTTCAGAGGTTGAGTCCGTGCTAAAACTAATTCCAAGAGGTAGGGCCCCTGGTCCTGACTGCATACCCGCAGACCTGTTTATAAAGGAAAAAGAGTTCTGGGTACCCTATATTAAGTTATTGGCGAATGCCATAGCTAGTGGTGCCCCGATTCCTGATACTTGGTCAGGCGCCGAAATCCTACCTATATATAAGAAGGGTGATCGTTCACAACCAGGAAATTACAGGCCAATTAGCCTGATAGATTCTGTTCAGAAGATTGTAGCCAGATTAGTACTTGGCAGAATCCAGGCCTGGATAGTTGAAACAGATATTCTGACACCCTTACAAGCGGGGTTTCGGCCCCACACAAGTACCCTTGACCAGGTCTTTAGGTTTGTGTTAATTCATTGGCGGGTAGTTATTATAGGAGGGGGCACAATCTATGCGGCTTTTGTGGATCTAAAATCCGCATTTGACCTAGTTCCCCGTGTGAAAATGTGGAGTGCTTTGGTGGAAATGGGGATGCCACCGGAAATGGTGGCTATTCTAGTGAAACTACATGATTCAACATATGCGCAGGTCCGCTGGGGTAAACCGGGGGAAGTCACAGAGAGGTTTTCTGTTTCAAATTGGGGTACGTCAGGGGTGTGTATTAGCTCCTACCCTGTTTTCCCTATTTATAAACAGGGTTGTTCAATATTTTACTAACCACCCCACTGACGCTCCAACATTAGCAGGTATGAAGATACCATTGCTCATGTTCGCGGATGACACCCTGATAATATCTAAGACCAGACAGGGCTTGCAGGCCGCTCTGTCACGGTTTGAGGTGTTTTGCCACGACCATGAGTTAAGGGTCAATGTGGAGAAAACAAAGTTCATGGTGCTCCACAAATCAAAAGCCATTACTGGGAGAGTATACATGAACAAAGTCCTCTTGGATCAGACTGATGTATTCACCTATTTGGGTATCACATTAAGCAGGAAGTTAAGTTGGAAACCTCAGGTTGACATGCTCGACCTAAAACATGTGCAATTAGCAGGTGCCCTGATCAAAGAGCACAGGCTCTCTCAAACTAAGCCTATTGCCCCTGTGCTGCAAGTGTACAATTCTAAAATTAGCCCCGCAATATTATATGGCGCCGAACTCTGGGGCTTTGAAAACCTAACTCCATTGGTATTAGCACAAAATAAGTTTGTTAGATCATTAGTTGGTCTTCCGCAATCCTCTCCACTTATGCCACTTTATTTAGATTTGGGCTGTCATAGCATTGAGGATGCGGCATGCTTTAGACCATTGGCATTCTGGAGAAGACTCTGGACTACTCCTGAGCTTTCCCTGTATGCTAAGGCCCTACTTGAAGTAAGGAGGCTGGGTCGATTGTACGAGATCTCATGGTTGAACAACATTAAAATCACGTTGTTCGACATGGGGATGAGTACTTTGTGGGAGGACCCAGAGGTTACAGCATTTCCCCCTAAAAAGATCTTCAAGGAAGCATACTGGGATATGGTTAAAACCAAGAGGTTTTCATCTATCACAAGGCCGACACTGACAAGGGAATTCCTAGAAGTAAAATATGAGGTTAAATTGGAAGCCTACTGGGACCTCATTTCTAGGCCGGTTGATCGGAAATTGTACCATCAGTTCAGAGTAGGTTCACTCCCAATAAGAGCGTTCACTAGCAGATGGCTTTTATCAGCGGGTGATAAATGTATCTTTTGCCATGGCCATACTGAGACCCTAGCCCATATTCTATTTGCATGTCCAGCTTACAACCTCCCCAGGACCAAATGGCTTAAACCCATATGCAGGAATTTGGGTATAAGAACAGCAATGGAGGCCCTAAGGATCCTAAGGTCAGATACAACGGATCTTATTGTAGTTGCCATGGCAACATTTTTGAGATGGATGTGGGCTATTCGAGCTAAGAGAATGGGGGTAGACCAACCTTCATTGTAAGAGAGACCAGATATTAGGTCAAGAATTTATAGGGAATGATCAGCTGCTAAATCTCTGTCGAACTTAGGTTCTTGTAAATAAGGTGGTTTCTTTGGTATTAGCCCCTGTGATATGATAATAGTTGAATGTCATCTTGCATTTTAAAAACTAATTTTACCGTTGATTATGTATAAACATGTGTTTTAATAATGGATATATATTTATTAATTGTTTACATAGATTTTTGATCGTTTGTTGGTTTTATCAATTATCGGAATTATGTCATGAGATGAAATTTTTTTTATTCATTTTAAATATTGAATTATCCTGTCTTTTATGATTGAGCAATCGAAATAAAGACAATATTGAATTGAATTGGCAACTTAGATATGGGAAGAAATGATGACGAGTGTGTGTGTGTTCTGTGGATGATGTCCTGCAAGACTCTAAGATTACACAGGAAGAATGGTTTGAGAATTGTGAAAGGGATGGGTGTTTGAAGAATGTGAAGAAGTTTTTAGTTAAAGGTTGGCCTTGCGACAGGAGTATGTGATTGGAGGAAAGAGTTTTTGCCCAAGTGGTGCCTGAATTGTCTATTGCTAATGATGCCTTGGTGAGGCAAGACAAATTTGTTCCTCCCATTGGGTTGAGTGGAAAGATAATTTCCTTGGCTCACAATGGACATTTGGGTATAACTGCCACCGTTAGGGAGAGCAAACAAATATATTGGTGGCCTGGTATTGATGGTCAGGTTAAACTTTATGTAGAGAGGTGTGCTGTGTGCCTATGATCTGACAAACACTGGGAAACCTCCACCCCACCTCTGTGTCCTGTTGAGTGGCCTAATGGTGCATGGCAAAAATTAGGAATGGACTTTGCTGGACCATTTAATGTTTTTGAAGAGACAAGAAATTTCTCATTGTGGCCTGTTAGAAATGGGATCTCTAGTTGGCAAGGGCTTGCACCTTTGTCCAAGTAGGGACCCTTCTTCCTAGTCAGGGTAAGGGAGTTACACTCCTAAAATAACCCCTGCTCACCCCCTTGGTAGCTTGGCACGAGCAGTCAGGCTTATTCTAGAGGCAGTGTGTAAAGCATTTGCACATAACCAACAGTAATATAGTGTAAGCACTACAAAAGGACACCACACCAGTTTAGAAAAATAACCAATATGTTTATATACTCAAGACAAGACCAAATACGATAGAAATCCACAATACAAATACTTTAAAAATGAATACGTTGCAAGATAACTTCTTCTTTGCAGAAATCGTGAAAAACAAAGTTCAGTGCGAGTCGGTAGCTCCGTCCGAGTCTACCGCGATGCTGAAAACAAACAAAGTCCAACAGTTCCAGCCGACCGGCGTCGATACGGGCCGGCAGAGTCGTGCACAGACTTGGTCACAGTACCTTTCTTGTTGTGGCTGGTACGGAGTGTACGAGCCGGTCGGCGTTCGTCGCGGTTGCGGTGCAAGACGGAGCGATGCAAGGTGCGGTGTCCTCTCGATGCGGTGCAGGCAGCGGCTCAATGACAGTCGTGCAGACGGAGTCGGTGAGACCAAGGCGGGCGATGCAGGGTGAGACGGTGCTCGATGCGGTGCTGGCAGGTTGCGATGCAGGCGACCAAGCCGTAGTGCGGGAGCTGGAGTCGGACAGCGGTGCGAGTCGGAGCGGTGCGTCGCGAAGCGTGCGAGCGGTGCCCCAACTGCGATGCGGTCACGATGGTTGAGCCAGATGCAGCGACAGCGTCGGTCTGGTCCGGCCGGTACAGTGAAGCGATGCGATGCGAACTGCGGTGCCCACAGGACACGATGCAAACAGCGGCTCGATGTTGACGGCGTCGGACGTCGTCGTCGTCGGTGAGACCAGGGTTGCGGTGCGAAGCGGGGCGATGCGGTCTGCGGTGCAAACAGGACACCGGCCCAGCGTTGGAGTCGGTTGACGGAGTCGGTTGCGGTTCCCTTCCTCTGTGGCAACTGAAACAGCGGTTCCAGAAGCGGTACCCAGAGGGTTGTGAAGTCTTTGCAGTCCCTGAGACTTCTTAACAGGAGGCCAGCTCGGTTTCAGGCCCTTGGAGATTCTCAGTACAAAGAGTAGAAAGTTCAGTCCAGTCCTTTCACTGCCCAAGACAGAAGCAGCAACTGCAGGCCAACCCAACAAGGCAATAACTCAGCAAAGGGGCAGTACTCCTCCTAGCAGCTCTCCAGCTCTTCTTCTTGGCAGGTTCCTTGATTCCAGCGAGATCTAAATTCATGGGGTCAGGGCCCCAATATTTATATCCCAAATTCCTTTGTTCTCTGGAGGCAGAGAAGCCTTTGCCTAGTGCAAACCAGTTCTGGTCAGTCCTGGAGCACTTTGTTGACAAGTCTCCTTCTTTCCTTTCACAGTGCAGGCCAGGGACATCAGACGCACCACAGGAGGTGGAGCCAGCATTGTGGAGGGAAGGCCCAGCCCTATTCAGGTCCCAGGTGCATCTCCTCCCACCCATCTACATGTAGATCTTGCTATTCAGCCCTGTGCTGACTCACCCTGTCTCCTGGCATCCCCCAGCCCCTGTCACTCACACTCCAGACAAGGAATACACAACGTAGCAGAGGCAGGCTTGGATGGTTAGACAAGAAAATACCCACTTTCTAAAAGTGGTATTTTCAAACACCGAATGTTAAAACCAACTTTACTAAAAGATGCATTTTATCATTCTGAGTCCAGGCATACTAAACTCGAATTTCTACCATGTTCCCTGGGTCAGTTAGGATTATAAGCTGTAATAATCAAAACTGCCCATTCTGGCCTATGGGGAACAGGTAGCCTTGCAATAGTGAAAAACGAAATAGGCTGTAATTCACTATCAGGACATGCCACACACACCAGGGCATGTCCTACCTTTCACATACAATGCACCCTGCCCACAGGGGTACCTTGGGCCTACCTTAGGGGTGACTAACATGTAGAAAAGGGAAGGTTTAGGGACTTGCAAGTGTGTGCACTGGCCAAGTCGACATGGCAGCCCCAGGCTGCACACAGGCTCTGCAATGGCAGGCCAGAGTTACACTTTACGGGCTGTTTGCATGGGTGGCACAATCCAGTGCTGCAGCCCACCAACAGCATTTGATCTATAGGCCCTGGTACTCTCAGTGCACTTTACAAGGGACTGACACATAAATCAAATAGGCCAATCATGGAAACACCAATCCATAACACATTTTATACAGGAGCACTTGCACTTTCCCACTGGACAGCAGTGAGGAAAGTGCGCAGAATCATTACACCAGCAAAAACAGAGTCAAAACCAGGAGGTCAGAAAGCAAAAAGGCAGGGGAAACACGCCAAAAGATGCCAAGTCTAACACATGTCCCCTCCAGCTGAAAGTAGGGAGAACTACCCAACCCCATCTGCGTTGGCGTGTTCTGTACCAGGATGGTGTTCCACCGTAAAGTCCATTCCCTGTAGGGAGATGGACCACCTCAGCAGTTTTGGATTCTCACCCCTCATTTGCATCAACCGTCTGAGGGGCCTGTGGTCTGTCTGAACCCGGAAGTGAGTCCCAAACAGGTATGGTCTCAGCTTCTTCAGTGCCCAGACCACAGCAAAAGCTTCCCTTTCTATGGCACTCCACCTCTGTTCCCTGGGGAGTAGTCTCCTGCTAAGGAAGACTACAGGCTGATCCAGGCCCTCTTCGTTCAGTTGTGAGAGCACCGCTCCCACACCATGCTCTGAAGCGTCAGTCTGCACGACGAATTCCTTGGAGAAGTCAGGTGCCTTGAGCACGGGCGCAGTGCACATGGCTGCCTTCAGGGCATCAAAAGCTTTCTGGCAGGACTCAGTCCAGATCACTTTCCTGGGCTGCTTCTTAGAAGTCAGCTCTGTTAAGGGGGCAACGATGGTGCCATAGCCCTTAACAAATCTCCTATAGTAGCCGGTGAGACCTAAGAAGGCTCTCACCTCTGTCTGGGTCTTGGGGGCTCCCAAGCCAGAATGGTGTCAATCTTGGGTTGTAGGGGCGCCACCTGGCCGCTTCCTACCTGGTGTCCCAAGTACACCACAGAACCCTGCCCGATCTGGCACTTACTGGCCTTGATCGTGAGGCCTGCACCTTGCAGAGCCCTCAACACTTTCTCAAGGTGCTGTAAATGTTCTTCCCAGCTGGAACTGAACACAGCAATGTCATCCAGGTAGGCGGCACTGAAATCCTCCAGCCCAGCCAACACCTGATTGACCAACCTCTGAAAGGTGGCAGGGGCATTCTTCAACCCAAAGGGCATCACCCGGAATTGGTAATGACCTTCTGGGGTTGAGAATGCTGATCTCTCCTTGGCCCCATCGGTTAAGGCAATCTGCCAGTACCCAGACGTTAAATCAAACGTGCTGAGGAACCGGGCAGCTCCCAACGATCAATGAGCTCATCAGCTCTGGGGATGGGGTGCGCGTCAGTCCTGGTGACGGCATTGAGCCCACGGTAGTCCACACAAAACCGGAGTTCTGGAGTGGCACCGGGCGCAGCAGCCTTTGGGACCAAGACCACTGGGCTGGCCCAAGGACTGTTGGAGGGCTCAATCACCCCTAACGCCAACATCTTAGAGACCTCCTCCTTGATGCTGGCCCTGATCCGGTCAGTCAACCTGTAAATCTTGTGCTTCACAGGAGGGCTGTCACCAGTGTCCACGTCATGGGTACACCAGTGAGTAACACCGGGGTCAGAGAGAACAGTGGGGCGAACTGTCCCAACAACTGGTGACAGTCCCCCTGCTGCTCCTGAGTCAGAGTAGGGGAGAGGATCACACCCTCTACTGACCCATCATGCTCCTTGGTAGACAGGAGGTCAGGGAGAGGCTCACTCTCCTCTTCCACCCCATCATCTGTTGCCAAGAGCATACTCACTTCGGACCTCTCGAAGTGGGGCTTGAGGCGGTTCATGTGAAGGACCCTCAAAGGGTTCCTTGGAGCCTGCAAATCCACCAGGTAGGTGACGTCACTTTTGCGCTCCACCACCTCATATGGCCCAGTCCACTTGTCCTGCAAGGCACAAGGTTCCACTGGGGCCATGACCCACACTTTTGCCCAGGTTGAAATTCGACCAGAGTGGCATTCTGGTCATACCACCTCTTCATTTCTTCCTGGCTTGCTTCTAGGTTCGCCTGAGCGAGTTTCCTGAAGCGGGCAGTTTGGTTTCTAAAGGCCAGCATGTAACTAAACACATCCTGGGGAGTTTTCCTGGGAGCTGCCTCCCAGCCTTCCTTTACCAAACTCAGAGGTCCTCTGACAGGGTGGCCATACAGGAGCTCAAAGGGGCTGTACCCAAGAGACTTCTGAGGCACCTCCCTTTATGCAAAGAGTAGGCATGGCAAGAGGACGTCCCACTTACGCCTCATGGGTTCTGTTAGACCCTGGATCATGCCTTTCAAGGTCTGGTTGAATCTCTCCACCAGACCGTTTCCTTGTGGGTGGTAAGGAGTGGTGAACTTGTAGGTTACCCCACACTCCTTCCACAGGGATGTCATATACTTGGATATGAAATTGGTCCCCCTATCAGAAACCACCTCTCTGGGGAATCCCACACTGGAAAAGATCCCCATTAACGCCCGGCCCACCACTGGTGCCGTCGTTGTCCTGAGAGGGATTGCCTCCGGGTACCGGGTGGCATGGTCCACCAAGACCAGGATGTACCTGTTGCCCATGGCTGTCTTGGGATCCAGTGGCCCCACAATATCCATCCCTACCCTTTCAAAGGGTGTTCCAACAACAGGAAAAGGTTGGAGAGGAGCTTTGACCTTCCTCCCACTCTTACCACTTGCCTGGCAAGTTTGGCAAGACCTACAGTGTGCATCTGACTGCCTTCGCATTTGGGGCCACAAGAAGTGGGTGACAAGCCTGTCAAAGGTCTTGTCCTGCCCCAAATGTCCTGCCAAAGGCACGTCATGAGCCAGACCCAGTAGGAAGGTCCTGAAGCGCTGGGGTACCACCAGCACACGGGCTGACCCAGGCTCAGCAACCTTAGGCTCACTGTATAGGAGACCATTCTCCCAGTAGATCAGGTGAGATCCAGACTGGTTACCAGCTGCCTGGTCTGCAGCCTGCCGCCGCAGACCCTCTAGAGAAAGGCACTCTTTCTGCTCCCTGCAGAACTCCTCCCTGGTGGGACCCCCTTCTTGCTGCCAATGGGTCAGCTCAGAGATGTCTCCCAGTTTGGCTACCTGCTCCCCTGTAGGCACCGGGGCGTCCCTCTCAAGGTCCGCCTCCTCCCGGTCCGTGGGAACATCAGGGGCCGGTTTCCTGCGCCCCCGGCCCTTTCTCTTGGCAGGGACTTGGGCCACTGTTTCAGGCTCCAAGTCCTCTTGACTACCCTTCCTGGCTGCCATTGACCGAGTGGACACGCATGCCCACTCTGGCAACCCAAGCATCTCCAAGTGAGACCTGAGCTCAACATCCTTCCACAAGGACTGCTCCAGGTCGTTTCCTAGCAGACAATCCACAGGCATGGTAGGGCTCACAACCACCCTCAAGGGACCTGAGACCCCCTCCCATTCAAAGGGAACCTGTGCCACCATACATTGGTGCTCTGAGTTGTCTACAGCAACTACTTGGTGGAATGCTCCTGGGACTACTTGCTTCTCAGACACCAGGTGACACCGGACTGAGGTCACACTGGCTCCAGTGTCTCTGAGAGCCTCTACCCTATTCCCATTAATGGTCACCCAGGTGCTGTATTTCTTTGTGTTAGGGGGCACCTGGTTTCCTGGGACCATCTCACTGTCCCCTAGTGAGACAAGGGTCATTTCTGCGGGATCCCCACCCTCCAGTGGGTACCCCTCCTCCCCAAGCGCTACACTAGCCAACACCTTGGACTGTCCACCGGTGGGTGGCTGTGGCCCCTTGGGGCACTTGGGGTCCCCCCTCATGTGGCCTACCTGGTCACATGCATAACACTTGCGGGGGCCGGTCTCAGCAAGCTTCCCTGAAGAGACCACTGCTTTCTTACCTGGGGGCTGGGAACCTTTACCCTGGGTACTAGTTTGGGGCCCTTTAGAGAACTCCTGTGCTTTACCCTTGTCCCCCCACTTTTCTGCTGGGGACCCTGCCCACCTTTGACTGAGTCTCCCCCAAACGCTTTCTTGTGGACCCTGGTACTCACCCAGCGGTCCGCCTCCATAGCAAGCTTCCTGGGGTCAGTTAGCTTACTATCCACTAGGTGCTGGCGCAGATCTGCAAAACATAGACTAGACAAGTGCTCCCATGCAATCAAGTTGTAGAGCCCCTGAAAATCTGTCACATTACTGCCCTTTACCCAGCCATCCAGAGACCTGCAGACACATCCACACATTCCAACCAAGTGTTGGCATCAGACTTCTTACTGGACCTGAACTGATCCCTGTACTTTTCAGGAGTAAGACCATACTTAGTGAGAAGGGCATCCTTCATGTCAGCATAGGTGAGGTGATACCCCTTACCCAAAGCTATCAGAGCATCCCTTGCTTCTTCAGGGAAAAGTGGCCACAATCCTGCTCCCCAATTTTCCTCAGGGACCCCATTCATGTGTATGGCTGCCTCATAACCCTGAAACCACCTTTGTATGTCATCCCCCTTCTTTCACTCCTTGCCTACATTCTTGGGAATGTGCACAATCCTGTCTGCCTTTCTGGACGAATTGCTGCCACCATCTGAGCCTGACTTACTCCTAAGTTCTAGCTCCTTCAGTTCTCTCTCATGCTCTAAGAGCATCTTCTTCTCCTCCATGGCCAATCTCCTCTCCTCCCTCTTCTCCTCCCGCTCAGTCTCCAGCCTGAGCTTCTGCAGCTCAAACTGCCTTGCCTCCCGCCTGTCCTCCAGCTCCCCTGGGGACAGACTGCTGCTGCCTGACCTGGCGGGTTCCCCCCCACCCAAAAGCACATCCACCCTGGAAATAGGCTCCTCCACCTCCTCACTGAGATTACCAGGCTGCCCACTGGCATGTCTGGTTGCTACCCAGGCCCTCAGCGCCTTCTGTAGCTCCTCCTTCCTTGTGAGGCCTTTAATTTGGACTTTCAGGTTTTTACAAATCGCTCGTAGCTCCTTTACGGCGTAGGATTCCAACCTATCCTCCTCAAAGATAACTTCCAGAGATGCAACGGATGATGCAGTTGATTCAGGCATGATGAAAGTAGTGAGTTGAAAACTGGCAAGATCAAAAATAGGCCAAAAGAAAAAGAGACAGTATGTGGTACGTAATGGTCTGCGATATGGTTGTAGTGCACACCAATCACTGAAAGTCAAGTGCAAACACAAGTCCTATCCTCATTGCTGACAACCAATGTTAGAAATGGGATCTCTAGTTGGCAAGGGCTTGCACCTTTGTCCAAGTAGGGACCCTTCTTCCTAGTCAGGATAAGGGAGTTACACTCCTAAAATAACCCCTGCTCACCCCCTTGGTAGCTTGGCACGAGCAGTCAGGCTTATTCTAGAGGCAGTGTGTAAAGCATTTGCACATAACCAACAGTAATATAGTGTAAGCACTACAAAAGGACACCACACCAGTTTAGAAAAATAACCAATATTTATATATACTCAAGACAAGACCAAATACGATAGAAATCCACAATACAAATACTTTAAAAATGAATACGTTGCAAGATAACTTCTTCTTTGCAGAAATCGTGAAAAACAAAGTTCGTGCGAGTCGGTAGCTCCGTCCGAGTCTACCGCGATGCTGAAAACAAACAAAGTCCAACAGTTCCAGCCGACTGCGTCGATACGGGCCGGCAGAGTCGTGCACAGACTTGGTCACAGTACCTTTCTCGTTGTGGCTGGTACGTAGTGTACGAGCCGGTCGGCGTTCGTCGCGGTTGCGGTGCAAGACGGAGCGATGCAAGGTGCGGTGTCCTCTCGATGCGGTGCAGGCAGCGGCTCGATGACAGTCGTGCAGACAGAGTCAGTGAGACCAAGGCGGGCGATGCAGGGTGAGACGGTGCTCGATGCGGTGCTGGCAGGTTGCGATGCAGGCGACCAAGCCGGAGTGCGGGAGCTGGCGTCGGACAGCGGTGCGAGTCGGAGCGGTGCATCGCGAAGCGTGCGAGCGGTGCCCCAACTGCGATGCGGTCACGATGGTTGAGCCAGATGCAGCGACAGCATCGGTCTGGTCCGGCCGGTACAGTGAAGCGATGCGATGCGAACTGCGGTGCCCACAGGTCACGATGCAAACAGGGGCTCGATGTTGACGGCGTCGGACGTCGTCGTCGGTGAGACCAGGGTTGCGGTGTGAAGCGTGGCGATGCGGTCTGCGGTGCAAACAGGACACCGGCCCAGCGATGGACTCGGTTGACGGAGTCGGTTGCGGTTCCCTTCCTCTGTGGCAACTGAAACAGCGGTTCCAGAAGCGGTACCCAGAGGGTTGTGAAGTCTTTGCAGTCCCTGAGACTTCTTAACAGGAGGCCAGCTCGGTTTCAGGCCCTTGGAGATTCTCAGTACAAAGAGTAGAAAGTTCAGTCCAGTCCTTTCACTGCCCAAGACAGAAGCAGCAACTGCAGGCCAACCCAACAAGGCAATAACGCAGCAAAGGGGCAGTACTCCTCCTAGCAGCTCTCCAGCTCTTCTTCTTGGCAGGTTCCTTGATTCCAGCGAGATCTAAATTCATGGGGTCAGGGCCCCAATATTTATATCCCAAATTCCTTTGTTCTCTGGAGGCAGAGAAGCCTTTGCCTAGTCCAAACCAGTTCTGGTCAGTCCTGGAGCACTTTGTTGACAAGTCTCCTTCTTTCCTTTCACAGTGCAGGCCAGGGACATCAGACGCACCACAGGAGGTGGAGCCAGCATTGTGGAGGGAAGGCCCAGCCCTATTCAGGTCCCAGGTGCATCTCCTCCCACCCATCTACATGTAGATCTTGTTATTCAGCCCTGTGCTGACTCACCCTGTCTCCTGGCATTCCCCAGCCCCTGGCACTCACACTCCAGACAAGGAATACACAACCTAGCAGAGGCAGGCTTGGATGGTTAGACAAGAAAATACCCACTTTCTAAAAGTGGTATTTTCAAACACCGAATGTTAAAACCAACTTTACTAAAAGATGCATTTTATCATTCTGAGTCCAGGCATACTAAACTCGAATTTCTACCATGTTTCCTGGGTCAGTTAGGATTATAAGCTGTAATAATCAAAACTGCCCATTCTGGCCTATGGGGAACAGGTAGCCTTGCAATAGTGAAAAACAAAATAGGCTGTAATTCACTATCAGGACATGCCACACACACCAGGGCATGTCCTACCTTTCACATACAATGCACCCTGCCCACAGGGGTACCTTGGGCCTACCTTAGGGGTGACTAACATGTAGAAAAGGGAAGGTTTAGGGACTTGCAAGTGTGTGCACTGGCCAAGTCGACATGGCAGCCCCAGGCTGCACACAGGCTCTGCAATGGCAGGCCAGAGTTACCCTTTACGGGCTGTTTGCGTGGGTGGCACAATCCAGTGCTGCAGCTCACCAACAGCATTTGATCTATAGGCCCTGGCACTCTCAGTGCACTGTATAAATCAAATAGGCCAATCATGGAAACACCAATCCATAACACATTTTATACAGGAGCACTTGCACTTTCCCACTGGACAGCAGTGAGGAAAGTGCGCAGAATCATTACACCAGCAAAAACAGAGTCAAAACCAGGAGGTCAGAAAGCAAAAAGTCAGGGGAAACACGCCAAAAGATGCCAAGTCTAACATGGCCATTGATTATTTTTCAAAATGGTTGTATTTTGCTTTTGTCAAAAATGCAGACTCTAGTTCTGTCATTTCCTTTTTGGAGCCCCTGTTTTGTTTTGAAGGGACCGCTAATGAAGTTGTGACAGATAATGGGTCACATTTTGTGTCTGAGGAGATAGGAAATTTCTTTAGGAAAAATGATATTAGACATACTCTTTTACCTTAATATAGTCCAGCATCCAATGAACTTGTTTAGAGGGCGAATCGTATGTTGAAGGAGGGTGTGCAAACGGCTGTAGCTAACGGATTGGATGTGGCAAGTTATTTACATCACAAGGTTTGGAGTTATAATATTACTCTGCATAGCACGACCAGTGTTTCTCCATATGTACTTTTAAGAGGAAGGAAACCCATCTCCAGGTTGAATCCTTTGTGGTTACTGGACAGAGTCGGGCAATCTCATGATCTTGATTTAGATAAAGTAAGGGAGCATGTGAGAATGAAACAAGCTAATCACAAGCGTGATTATGGCAAAGAGATGCATGTGAAGGAGAAAGAGTTGGTTTCAGGGGATTGGGTCCTAATTCAAAAACATGTTAAGGTTTCTAACGCACAATCCAAATTTTCTGTTCCTGTTGAAGTAATCAGAGTTTCTAGAATGGCTGTTTTGTTGCAAGACAGAGGCTGGTGGAACAGAAATGCTCTTGTTAAATTGACAGAATAACAGGCGACCATAATTGTGAAAGAGTGAAGAGTCACACTCACATAAGGAAGAATGGATTTGAAGTGATGATTGGAATTGTTCCGCCCCCACTAACTGATAGTACAAACACTGCAGGAACGAAGAATATCTCATTCCTCTTCCTATGCGCTACTTACTCTCGCCCATAGATATATATATATAAAGGCAAGAGCAGAAGAATGCACCAGGAGAAGGTGGGTAAACAAGGGAAAAGAAAAAATGGTGATGGGGACGACCAGTCCTATGCTCCCCTGTCTGGCTGATGATGAATCCCAGGTCAAGTACTGGTAGCTTTAGAAAAGAAGAAAAGAAAAAGGATTATTAACAGGAGGAACAGACACGAAACACCTTGCACACAGCCCCCAACAATTATCCACTGTGAAATTATTGTTAGTGTTGCTTACCCCAGTAAGAGCAACACTTAATCCAGAAAGGGTGGACAAAGGCAAACAAAGTTCAATATCCGTAATGCAGCGATGCGAAGTTTGTATCCATGGCAATTACTGTTTCACCAGTTCCTTGTGGGAAAAAACCTTGTTGGTAAAAAAAACCTGCACCTTTTAATAAAACAAAATAAGTGATCCCTTTGATCAAAAGCTAAGTTACATTGTGCTTCAGGAAGAGCACAAAAAAAAAACCCACAACGAAGTAGAGAGGGTACTAAACAGACCATACGCCGTAGGGCGCGAGACGGGAAAAATCCCCGTTACCTCACCAGCAGAAGTCACTACAAGTGGGCACCAGGAAAAGGCAGCAGAGAAGGTCCAGGAAATGCCACAGAAGATGCTGCTGCAGAATACCAAAATCCGGCCAGCTTTCCAATGAAGGACCGACAGGAAGAGAAGCAGCGTGTGTCCAGGGACGCTGACGGCGAAGTCCTTCCGGGGGGCGAAAAGCCAGAAGAGAAACCAAGCAAGGAGGCATTGGCGAGCGATGGTTAAATACCTGTCAGGTGCTCACGGGGATCCTCCACAGCTGCACCGGACACATCCAGTACCAGGAAAAGAAAACAGAGCAACGGCAAAAATGCCAAAGGTAGGGAAGAAAAACAGAGCCAATCCCTCATATGCTAACTAACTACGGGACATGACAGTACCCCTCCCAAACGACCCCCCACCGGATGGGGTTTAGAAGGGTGTCGGGCATGGAACAAACATACCAAACGAGGGCATGCACATAACTGGCGGGTTCCCATGTTCGTTCCTCAGGAGAGTAACCCTTCCAGTCCACCAGGTAAAACAATCTGCCCTGCCGTCTCCGGGAATCTAAGATGGCATTAACCTCAAACTCCTCATGCTCATCAAACACCACAGGGGGAGGCGGGGGCAAAGCTTGGGAGGTGACTGTATAAGGCCTCAGTAGAGAAGTATGAAATACAGGATGAATCCGATAGTCAGCAGGCAGTTCTAATCTCATGGCAACTGGATTAACCACCCTCTCAATCTTAAATGGCCCAACATAACGAGGCTGTATTTTCCTAGGACCCCCCCAACCTCAAATTCCTAGATGCCAACCAAACCATATCCCCTGGAGCATACGAGGGAGCGGGGCAACGATGTCGATCAGCCTTTTCCTTCATGCTAAGCTTAGCTATTGATAGATGTTCCTGTGCTTTTATCCATATGTCAAGCAAATCATGGCTCAGGGTGTCTACAGCTGGTACGCGCCCCGAAGGTTGAATGGGTATAGCCTTGGGATGAAAACCCATAGAACAAAAGAAAGGGGTCATCTCCAAGGCCGAGTGTACGCTGTAATTATAAGCAGATTCAGCTGTAGGAAGCGCCATTACCCAACTACCCGTCAAAGAGGTCAATAAACAACGGATATACTGTTCCAGAGTCTGGTTGGTACGCTCCGTTTGCCCATCGGATTGCGGATGGTAAGCTGAGGACAACCAAAGCTCCATTTTTAACGAGGACATAGTACCCTCCAGAAATGAGAAATGAACTGCGCCCTCTATCTGACACAAAGGCAGTAGGAATACCATGCAGTCACAACACCTGAGAAATGAAGACATCAGCTAATTCCCTAGCTGTGGGCACCTTAGGCAGGGGTATGAAATGAGCCATTTTAGTGAACAAATCCACAACCCCCAATATGGTAGTGTGTCCAGCTTCCAGGGGAAGGTCAGTAACAAAATCCATACTTATAGTATGCCAGGGAGAAGGAGGTACAGGTAGTGGGTGTAACAGACCTACAGGAGGAGTATGTGAGGCTTTACTAATGGCCCACACAGGACACGATGCCACAAACACCTGTATATCATGCCCTAATGTGTCCCATCAAAACCAACGAAGACAAAACTCCTTTGTTTTGGTAATTCCAGGATGTCCCACTAATGAAGAGGAATGACACCAGGTAAGTACTTGATTCCTCATTTCAGGTGGTATGAACAATTGGTCCCCATGATACAACAACCCATCCCTCAGCTGAAATACAGGATCAATCAACCACGGAGTCATGTCTATAGCTAACAACTGTTCCCTGACTTTAATAAGAAAGTCATCAATGGAGTTGCACCCCACGATCTTTTCCTTAGCAATCATAGTGCTGTCTTCGAGAACAGAGACATCCTCCATGGGAGCCACATGTATACGTGATAGAGCATCTGACTTAGCTTGTTGAACAGCAGGTCTATACGTAATAGTAAAATCATACTCATTGAAAAACAACACCCATCTCATCTGTCTTGGCGTTAAAGCCCATGCAGATCGAAAGAACTCCAAGTTTTTATGGTCAGTATAAATTGTGATGGTACGTCTAGCTCCCCACAGATGATGCCTCCATTCCTGAAAGGACAGCTTTATAGCCAACAGCTCTCTCTCAGCCACAGTGTAATTCTGTTCAACTGGTAACAACTTCTTGGAAAAGAAGGCAATGGGATGCATAAGTCCCGTCTCAATATCCCGTTGAGACAATACCCCATCCACTGCGTATTGAAAAGCATCTGCCTCAACAAAAAAAGGGATGGCGGGGTCAGGATGTTTAAGTATAGGAGCTGAAGTAAATTTTCCCACCAAGGTCTCCAGAGCGAGTTGGGCGGCAGAAGACCAAACAAAGGGCACCCTTTTCCGCAACAAGGCTGTCATAGGAATTATAATGTCCAAAAAATGTGAGATAAAACGCCTAAAGAAATGGGCAAACCCTAAAAACACTTGTACATCCCTCACACTAGTAGGGACTGGCCAAGTTGTAATTGCCACTGTCTTTTTAGGGTCCATTTTTATACCATCAGAGGAAATGAGAAAACCCAAAAGCTCTACACAAGAGACCCGAAATTTACACTTGTCCAGTTTCACAAACAAACAATTCTGATGCAGCTTCTGCAGCACCTGTGTTACATGAACGTCATGCTCCCCTGCTGTCTTGGAAAAAATTAATATGTCATCGATGTTAACGATAACACTCACATCTAAGTACTCCCGTAACACCTCATTGATAAAAAACTGAAAGGCAGCAGGGGCGTTACATAGACCAAAAGGCATGACACAGTACTCGAACAAACCAAACTTTGTCCGAAACGCGGTCTTCCATTCGTCCCCTTCACGGACACGAATGAGATGATAAGCTCCCCGCAAATCAAGTTTAGTAAAAACTGTGGCATGCCGTAATTGATCCAGTAACACCGGTATCAAAGGGAGCGGGTATTTATTTTTTATCGTTACTTATTGAGGGCTCTATAATCAATACAGGCATGAAGATCTCCTTCTTTCTTTGGTATGAAAAAGATAGGAGATGATACAGGTGAAGAGGACTGTCTGATAAACCCAGATGCCAACATCTCGTTGAAATAAGTCCGCAAATGCTGCTCTTCAGGTTCTGAAAGTGTATAAATACGACTACATGGCAAGGTAGCCCCTGGAACCAAATCAATGCGACAATCGAAATTTCGATGTGGTGGCAACACACTAGCTTTAACTTTATCAAAAACATCAGAGTACTCCAAAAAAGGGGGAGGAATACAGCTATCCTCTGCATGTGCACCCACTGCACAAATTAATGGTGAAACCCAGTCTGTAGCCTCCCGATAACAATGCTGCAAACAATATACAGAGTCCAATGTGACCATTCATCTGACCCAATCAATCCTCGGGTTATGAGATTGAAGCCATGGTACTCCGAGTATTGCCCCAAAAAAGGGGGCATCAATGAGATCAAAACTAACAGACTCAGAATGGCCGTTATCACATATCAAAAGGAGAGGTTCAGTTTGTTTAACGATTAACCCTGATGACAAATCAGTGCCATCAATAGCTCTTACAGGTTCTGGTTGTTTTTTATATACATAAGTCACATCCAGTCTAGCAGCCAGTTGAATATCCATAAAATTACCGGTGGCGCCTGAATCAAGCAACAACGATATAGTAGTTCTCCTGCTGTTCATAATCACCAAGTTCACTGTGATGTTAAAGTGATGTGGTACCCTTTGGACCGAACCAGCGATGTCATAAGGGTTTAAGCTCATACCGTCATCAAGACCTAATGACGTTACTTCCTGCTTCACAAAGGCCACTGATTTCCTCGACAACGTGCTTGAGGGTTTCACAGGTCATTCACGGGCATAATGCCCACTCTTTCCACAATACAGACACAAATTATGTGCCCGCCTCCTTTCCTTTTCCTCTCTAGACAAAGGGCCCCGTACCCCCCTATCTGCATAGGTTCTGGTAAGGATTTTGACTCTACTTCTTCCTTCGGATCTCCCTGCACCACAATCACACGGGGTACTGAAAACCGACTCCTTTCCCCTTTTGTTCAGACAATCGATGATTTAGCTTAACAACCAAATCTATAAACTCCACACAATCCTCCGGAAGGCTCACAACCTGAGATACTATATCCTTCAACTCCTCACTGAGGCCCTGATAAAGCAAAGATGTCCGCTTTTCAATAGGCCAATGTGTTTCCGAAACAAGACGGTTAAACGAAGAAATGTACACCAACAAGTCCTGTTTACACTGTCTTAACTTGAGTAGTTCTGCGTCACTGGCCTGCATAAAGGCATGCTTAGCAAACAAGCAACGCATCTGCTCTTTAAAAGCTGGAAAGTTATACAGAACAGGGTCATCACTGTCCACCAAAGGGACAGACCACTGGGCTGCGGTACCCGCCAAATAAGAGATCACAAATGCGACTTTTGCCGAATCCGGGAACGCCGCAGGTCTACACATAAAGTGCAAGTGGCATTGATTCATAAATATGCCGAATTTATTACAGTCTCCTGAAAACCTCTCTGGAACGGCCAAAGGAACCGGAACAGGTGTGGTGACTGTGATCACAACTGGTGAACTGCCAGTACCTGCAGCATTGGCATTCCGATCAAACTGAAAAGTCGCTGGCTGCACTACCGGCCCTGGTGTCTTGGGCATGGTTCCAGGACCCCTTCCCCAAAGATGTTCTCTAGCTTTAAAGACATTCAACTCCTGATGCAGGCCATGATTCTCTTGCCTCAACTCCCGTACTTCTGTCTGAAGATTGGAAAGGGCCAACATTAACTCCTGCATAGAGGGACCCACTCCCGCACCCCTTTCCTCAAGGGATATTGGGTTCATGTCATTCGGGTCCATCTTCGTTCGGGCAGTGTAATTTTCGTGAGCTTGGTTTTCTGTTCCGCCCCCACTAACTGATAGTACAAACACTGCAGGAACGAAGAATATCCCATTCCTCTTCCCATGCACTACTTACTCTCGCCCATAGATATATATATAAAGGCAAGAGCAGAAGAATGCACCAGGAGAAGGTGGGTAAACAAGGGAAAATAAAAAATGGTGGTGGGGACGACCAGTCCTATGCTCCCCTGTCTGGCTGATGATGAATCCCAGGTCAAGTACTGGTAGCTTTAGAAAAGAAGAAAAGAAAAAGGATTATTAACAGGAGGAACAGACACGAAACACCATGCACACAGCACCCAACAATTATCCACTGTGAAATTATTGTTAGTGTTGCTTACCCCAGTAAGAGCAACACTTAATCCAGAAAGGGTGGACAAAGGCAAACAAAGTTCAATATCCGTAATGCAGTGATGCGAAGTTTGTATCCATGTCAATTACTGTTCCACCAGTTCCCTGCGGGGAAAAAACCTTGTCGGTAAAAAAAAACCTGCACCTTTTAATAAAACAAAATAAGGGATCCCTTTGATCAAAAGCTAAGTTACATTGTGCTTCATGAAGAGCACCAAAAAAAAACAACACAACGAGGTAGAGAGGGTACTAAACAGACAATACGCCGTAGGGCGCGAGACGGGAAAAATCCCCGTTACCTCACCCGCAGAAGTCACTACGAGTGGGCACCAGGAACAGGCAGCAGAGAAGGTCCAGGAAATGCCACAGAAGATGCCGCTGCAGAATACCAAAATCCGGCCAGCTTTCCAACGAAGGACCGACAGGAAGAGGAACAGCGTGTGTCCAGGGATGCTGACGGCGAAGTCCTTCCGGGGGGCGAAAAGCCAGAAGAGAAACCAAGCAAGGAGGCACTGGCGAGGGATGGTAAAATACCTACCAGGTGCTCGCGGGAATCGTCCACAGCTGCACTGGACACATCCAGTACCAGGAAAAGAAAACAGAGCAACGGCAAATATGCCAAAGGTAAGAAAGAAAAATAGAGCCAACCCCTCATATGCTAACTAACTACGGGACATGACAGGTATGATGTAGGAGAGTTAACGCGTTCAGCTCACACCAACGCAGATAATACACCAAGGGCATCTCCTGCTAGTGTGAGTGCTGATCAAGGGGATTGCATACCTGTGGTATCCAATTCTGGTATGCAAAGTGGGAGGTGCTGTGTCTCAAGAGGGGATGGTGATGGTATATATAGGAGCAGCAGCAGGGTTAGATCAGCCCCAGTTCATTTTAGGGATTATGTGATTATGTGAATTATCAGTTATATGGAATTTTTCTTTATTTGTTTTAGAAAGGGGGATGAGTAGTATGGGTGTTTGATTAAAAGGTATATATCTTTATGTGTAGAGTTTATCTATGTCATTGCTGTGTCATTATGGTGGGGATTCTAGAATGTGGGGCTTGCTGGGCACTTCTTACCTAGCTCCTGCCTCAAGCTGTTGTGGGTCTTGTACTTGGAAATAAACATCATATTTGGAAATACTTCTACTTGTCAGCGTCTTCATCAGAACTGTGTACTTCAAATAGTCTTCCCAAGGAGGGTGAGGGTGGACAATAATTTACCGGTGCTGTCTTTGCCATATTGCCCTGGAACAGAAAACACATTTCCCAAGAACAACAGAGAAACAAAGAATCAACCTAAAAGTTGGCAAAACATTTAAAAAGGATCAAAAAATATAAATCTATGTTCCAGAAAATGTAAAATGTGTAATGGGCTACCTAGTTATATGTGTTTAGTGGCTCTGAACAGCTAAATCTGGTCTGCCTATCCAGAGCAAGGAGGAAGGAGCTTTGTCTCCACTGAAGGGGATGCAATTGGCATCAGCAATAGAGGTTGGTCCAGAGAGCTGATTGAATGCATGGGACAGCTGCTGTTTTATCCAAGCTTGCTGACAACCATAGACATCGTTTATCCAGGTAGAAAACGGAAACCAATCAAAATTCCCCTTGAAATAAGTTCAAAACAAGTCTGGCACCCACTAATGAAAGAAGGCTTAGGAAGAGATATGGTGTCACAGTTCTTTACTCGATAAGCATACTGGTCTTAGGTCTGCTGTCCTTTTGTTTTTGTATCTATGAGCACAAAGATAGTCATTGTACCTAATCAGAACCAGGAGAAAGGCGTTATGGGGCTTTTTCATAGCTTGGAGGACAGGGTACTCACAACAAATGTGGCGGTGTACCCTGTCCATGGAACTTACAGTCCATCAGCTTTCTTTAGATCTGAGAAGTCCATTATGTTTCTGCAAGCAGTATCTCTACCAGTTCCGCGAGGGGAAACTTTAGACTGACAGCCTAATGTATACATGTGCTGTCAGTCTGTGTACCTCAGACCATCCGTCCAATTTAGAGCATACAGTTCAAAGTCTGTTTTCTCCTGTTCATGGCAACCAGAAAAATCTTGCTGATTCTCAATAAAAAAATACAAAATGATCCCCACTGCCTTTGCAATAACTCCCAGGGTGTAAGGGCCATTAGTTTTCTGTTTATAAAAATAAACTCCTGATTTGGGTGTTTGTTTTTGTAATACAAGAAAGTTTGCTAGTGGCCTCATGAAACATGGTGGCCTTTCAGCAAACTTTCCCTGCCTTCACAGGATCTGTGCTGGCAGTGTCTCCTCTGAAGGCATAAAGATCTTCCACAGGCAGGTGAAGATTGCAAAATATGGTAGTTGGTAGTCCACCAGGGCAGCAGAAGTTATTACCTCCACCGCCCTGGCAGGCAACAGTACACCTGCCACACTCTAAACAAGGAACAGGGTCAAGACTGATTTGCATATGGCTGGGTTCAAACTGGGCTGGCACAGTGAGCACAAGAACAATTGATTGAACCCAGATCTCTTGACTGGGGGTGAGTGGTTGAAAAGTTTCAGCACTCTGTCCATCATCTTGTTGTGTTGGCTACACTCTAAACAAGGGTACAGACCTCCTTTGAAGGAGTATCGTTTGTAAAGAGTAATGGGGAGGATGAGAACATAATTGAAAGTGAAAGCATGGGGTGATACCCAAGGCTTAATATGGAGCCAACATTCTTATGAATAGATGCTCCCTCACTAGAACTTGTTCACAAGATCCTGTCTACTTAAAGAAGGTGGAATGTACATAACTAACCTTCAACCTAACCAATCATGATACAAAGCTTAAAATGAAAGAGCAATTCTTACATTAACTTAAAAGCATGAAAGCTGATTATTTTTGCCTTGCCGGTAATTCTATACGTAGGCAAATATGAAACAGATAATGTAAGTAAAACAGAATAATTAATGTGACACCAAAAAAAACAAAATTCAAATCAGTAGAACTGGAGATATGCAATTTTAAAGATTTAGGTAAAAATCGCACCAAAAAGCATAAAGCACCGTTCGTGGCTATCTGGTCGAGCTAGAACAGGAGATAGTCACAAGTTCAGGCTGACCACGATGGAGTGCGAGTCGGATACAGAGACCAGGTTCATCCCACTGAAATAGCTACCGTCTCAGAGTTCCGATCAATGTGAAATGGGTCGTGAGGAGCAGGGAGAGCTTCACAGGTGTCCTTTGAAGTAGTGTGAAGGGCCGTTCGGGCATTGCGAATGGTTGTTGCTGTAGAATGAAGATCCTGTCGGCGTCCCATAAGGTTGTGGCTGGAGATTCGCATTGGCAGTCACCACATCGGTCAATGCTGTAGCGTGAAGTGTTGGTTCGCCAGAACTTGGCATTGGCAATGGGTATGGGTGGCACAGTCTTAGTGCAAATGAACCCATTTGTGAAGAGCCCAAAAACTCAAGGGGAGCTCAACTGAGGCCACACCAAGGGTCCAGGACCTGAGGGGCAACACTTGAGGGTCAGGAACTTACTCCAGCATATGTCCCCGTAGCTCCGAACAGGAGGTCAGCTAACTCACACTTGGAGTTATTTCAGCCTGGGATGAAGGGTGCAGAGTGGCAGTTCTCATGGCAGCAAAGCACAGCAGTCTTCGCTGTGTAGTATCCACAGGTCGAGAAGTGCGCTAAAGAGTTGGTGCCAGAGGTCCAATATCTATGCCTGGTGCCTTCTTTAAAGTGGGAGAATCTTCTAGCGGATTCCAGTGAAGTGCTCAGGTTTCCTGCCTACCCTGCCCCGGTTCCAGATTAACTACAGGGGATACGCAGTCATTTGTGTGAAGGCAGGATACAGCCTGTCCAGGTGTAATTGGAGCTGTGCCTAACTTCGTCCTCCCATCCAGGTACACCTAAGCTCTCTATTGTGTGTGGCTCTCTAGGAGGAATACACAAAGACCAACTGCCAACTACACCTTGTCATGTGACACAGAGACAGACTGCAAGTATGAAATGCCTAAGGCAGGAAAATGCAACTTTCTCAAAGTGGCATTTTCAAAATTGTAACCAAAATCCAACTTCTCCATAAAATAGGTTTTTTCATTACAATTCCAAAGACACCAAATGTGAACTTTTTACCTGTTCCCACTTGGAAGTTACAGCTTATTTAATGTAATAAGGCAAACCCAATATTATCCTATGGGAGAAGCAGGCCTTGCAGTAGTGAGAAATTAATTTAAGAGTTTTTCACTACAAAGACATGTAAAACTTAAAATTACATATCCTAATTTTTAAATACATTGCACCTGGCCCTGGTGGCTGTTTAGGGCATCCCCCAGGGGTGCCTTACATGTATTAAAAAGGCAGGGTTTAGCCTGGCAAAAGGGTTATATTGCCAGGTCAAAATGACAGTCTAAAACTGCTCACACAGGCTGCAATCGCAGGCCTGAGACATGTTTAAAGGGCTACTTAAGAGGGTGGCTCAATCAGTGCTGCAGGCCCACTAATAGCATTTAATTTACAGGCCCAAATAGATAAGTGATATTGCTTTTGTTGAGCCAAACATGATTCTGTGAACAGTAATCTCTCCAAGACTTTGATTCTCTTTGGTCACATCCAATCTTTTCCGCTTCTTTGAATACTGGGCTTCACTTTCCAAGACTTTCCTAAATTAATGGTCTTGCTTCTATTAATGGTAATCTGAAAGAAAGGACACAACCTATTAATAAATACTTAAACCTACCTCTTCATTTTTCACAGGCAGCTGAAAACGTGTTTTTGGAGTAAAATTGAAAAACAATAAATATGGTAATCTTGAAAAAAATACTTGCCAGTCTTGGATTTAATTTTCTGAGTTTTTAGGTGTTTTATATAGATACGAGCTGGCTTTCAGTAAATGGAAAGCACTTGAAAGTTGTAAGGATTTCAGGATTGTTGAAAGGGAAGTAAGCATGTAATAGGGTGGGGTGATTATTATTGATGAATGTTGTTCCGCACAACCCCTTTGCCTGAGACAATCTCACTTAAAAGCGAGTTTGAAACGTTCATTATCTAGGAGCTTTTAATCGTGTTTTGTTTGGTTTCACTCATTGGTTGGTGTTAAGGACAATCCAGGATCTTGGGCCTTGCATACTTAAAGATCTGTTACCATGTTTTACCCTCTTGAAGGATGTTTGATCCGGAGGGTAGACATTTGGCATAGGTGCCTGGTGGAGAGTTGCCTTTTCTGCAGGTAGGCTGGACCTTTGCCACAGTGCGCTTTATGGATGGAACACAAGACCTTGAATTTATCAAGAGCAGTTGAAGACCCACCCCTTAGGGGCGGGTTGGTTGTGGACCCATATTTCGAGCTTAAGGCACATTCTTACTGCTTGATTCTGAAGTCTGTAGAGTTTAGCAATGTGTTTCTTGTAAAGGCCCTAGCAGATGATGTTGTCTTAACCAAGGCATCACAAAATGAGACTTTTTGTCAATTCAATTAAATTTTAGGTTTGAAGAAGTGAGAGGCTTTCCTAGAGAGGGGAGAGTTACACGTTCACATGCTCTGCCTCAGTGAAAATGTGAGCTTAGAGGTGAGATTAGTGTTGAAATCATTCCCAGGTTCTTTAGATCAGGTTAGTGGAGTTGTTTCAATGTTTGTAGGCCAGACAAATGGAGGCACATCAAACTTAGGATCCTCTACCACTAGGATAACTAGATAGTATGAGGCTACCCTTTATCCAGTGAAACACATGGTGTAGGCACAAGGAATTGTTGCTTGAACTCTCAGGTCCACTTTTGAAGTGGAATTTCATTTGACTATAGTCATCATAAATTTTGAAGTTCTCCTGGCACAGCTCAGCAAGATTTGCCAAGGGTCACTAGTTGATGTCGAAGAGAAGACAAAGGTGGGGAGAACCTCAAAGAGTGATACACTTCACAAGGCATGTTAACAAGCTGATTGATTCAATTCTGATTTTTTTTTGCTGTGACCATTGGGGAATGGTTGAACCTATTTCAGAGCAGTCCCAGAGATTCCTGCTCAAACCTTTCCAGAAGGTTTAGTGTGACTGACAGTGTCATAGGCCACTGTCTATTCAATAACAATCAGGGTAGTTTTCCTTTCCCTATCCAGGTAGAGAATAAGTTCTTACCTCATCTTGGGTAGTGCAATTTAGGTGACACTCACTGTTCAGAACGCAGATTGTGGGTTATGGGGAAGGTTGATAAGTTCCACATACTCATGGAAAAGTCTTGTTACTTCCCTTTCAATGATTTCACTCAGAAAGTAGGGTTTATAAATAGGTCCATAGCTAGCTTTTTTCTGGGCCACCAGTTTTTTTCAGGAGAGGAGGGATGGGAACAGCACTTAAAAAGAGGAAGGCATTGTTCAGGCTAGTTGTGTTCACCATAGTTGTTTCAAGCGTACTGCTGAGCATGTGTATGAAGATGCATTGGATACCGTGCTTTGAGTGACAGGGGTTTGGCATCAGAAAACTCCTGGGGTTTGAATGAAGTGAAGGTGTATACTAGGCACAGAGGTGGGATAGGGTTGTGAAGTTACTTTGAGGATGGAATCGAAATATTTGGCATTTTTGGATTCAAACAAGATCAGGAGGTCTTTGCAGTGTTGCTCAGATATGTGTGTGTTGATTTTCAAGCCATCATTGTTAGAAAACTCCTGGTAGGTGTTAAAGATTTCCTTGGTTTTTTTGGGTACCTCATGGGTGTGTTTAAAGAAACACACCTTTTAGCTTTCTTTATCATCTTGTGGTTGCTTTTTCTGGGTGCTTCGCAGTGGCTTTTGTTTTCTTCAGATCGAGAAGTATGCCATTATTATTTCAGGGTGTGCCTGGCACATTTTAGCTCTGCAAGTTACCAAGAGAAACACTTGTTGAGGGAATTTACATCCTTCAGCCAGAGTGAGGTAGATGGTGTTGAGAAGAGAAATGTGGGAATTTGTCACAAGTTGATTAATTTTGGCCACAGCGTAGGATGACTCAAATGCCTCATTTCTTAAACATAATTGTCTATGGAGATTTAAGAGGGAATCATTTCTGCTTTGAGCAGTTGTTTTACAGGTTAGGATTGAGAATGTGATAGTGATCAAGGAGTGGTTGGACTTTGGCTATTTGTGGATTCAAGGTGGTAATAAAAATGAGGTCTAGTGTGTGCCTGCGGGCCATATACCACCTGTTTGAACCTTAGGGCCTGCTGGTCATCAAGGAGGTCTGTGGCAGGTTTGGTGTCTGGATTGGTAACTCACAAGTTATAAGGGCCTTGATCATGATTTTGTTGGCTTTAGTCTATTGTTAGAGTTCAAGGAACCTATCCAGAGATGCTCCATTGCATTCAATAGCTGGTATAGCACTGATGAAATGAAAGAGCTAATAGGATTCATGCAACACGGAACACAAAGCACTCAAAGGTTTAGAATGTAGTTTAGTTTATGAAACAGGTATGTTCTGACATGTAAGCTAGCACTATACTGCTCACACACTTACCCTCTCTGCTTTTTATAAAAATTGTTTGGCCTTGAATGAGAAAGTCAATGTGGGTGGTACTTGAATTGACATCAAACCATGTCACGGTAAGCCCAACTAAGTGATGTTTTAATTCAAGATGTCTTTGGTGATATGGAAGTGCCTAAGGGATGATGATACTTGACAGAGTCAAAGCTTGGGGAAATACTGGGACTGCAAAAGCATTTATCTTGGGGTATGGACAAAAACTAGGCTTTCACAGGTTCTAGGCACATGTATGTTGAGTGTAATGTAGTTAGAGTAATTATTATAGGGGATTATGACATGCTAAATTTTGTGCAAAATTTTGTGCGAAAATGTATACGTGTGCTGTGACTGAAAATGAAAGTCTTAAACTCCTGTAAGGAGGCTTTATCACACTCATTCTCAGTCATCCAGATAAAGTCTTCCTTTATATTCTGCTGTTTAGATAAGCCCATCCTCACTAGGAGTGCGATTGTCATCTCTCTTTTCTTTTCCATCCTCAATAAGTGACATGAAAGAATACTTGGGATGAACCTGCATGCTGGGCAATAGAAACATTTAATCAAGTTTACTCTGCCTAAAGATGAGGGACAGTCCTGATCAACCTGAACATCTTTTCATATATTTCTAAATTGTCATGAAAACATTCTTTTATGCTACATTGAAATACAATCTTTGTCACTTGCATACCCATATGCCTAATCTTTCCTGATTTGGAACATGGAGCCATCGTTTTTTTATCCAGTACATCACCTATGTCTCATCTTTGTGGCTTTACATCCTGAAATCTTCAAAATCTTTCATAGTATCTTCGATACTTTATGTTCTTATTAACTCCACAAGAGCACAAAGGGCCACTTTGTTCAACCAGTTTCCCATATCACACCAGTGGCTCTCAGTAACTATTCTGAATATTTGGGCCAGAGATCTAATGAATAACTTAAACTGAATGAGCAACAAGGGTTAATTTATTTGTACTATCCCATTGACTCAAGCTGCTTCACTGAAAGCTCCTTCAAGAGCATTAATGGGGTTCCCCACAAACTAAAACTAACTCACTGTCACCATAGGTTCTTCCAACCTACTAAGTGAAGCAGCAGCAGTAATATTCACATGGAACTGGAGCAATTAAGCCACATCAATAATGATTGTATTAACTCAGAGAGCTTCTGAGACTAACCCTTTTAGCCTACTCATCCAATGAGTTGAAACATGATCCAACCACAATATGACTGTTAGATCATTCATTTCTCTGGATCTTTACTAGATTTGCATAAAAGTGTGTCTTAGGGCTGATTGAGAGTGCAGCGGAAAGGGTACTCCACCACAAAGGAGATGGAGTACCCTTTCTGCTGTACTAAATGTCCATCTGCCTCATTTAGGGTCAGCTGGATCTTCAATATAACAGCAGCTCAGACTACAAGAATTTGCCAAGAACTCCTGGTATCCTGGACTCAGTAAGCACTGATAAAGGAATTTATCTTTCAATTTAATTCACCTTCAAACTCATTTATCAGTTTTATACCTTTCATTTAATTTTTCACAATATTATCTTCTTCTGTCATCTTTTGAAAAAATAATACATTGTCCCTACCCTAATACAGAGACCAACCCTGTTACTTATGATGACATTTGTTTAAAAGCATTTTGTGTTGTATATAACAACAATGATTTCTTGTGTTATAATTCATTCAAAAAGCGATGTGCCCAATACATTTCTGGATTCAATCCCTTCTTCAGGGGCTTCTCTAAACAAAAGAGAACAATAATGCATCAAGTTGGAAAAATTCACAACTAACATATTTCATTTTTACATTATTATCTGCGTAACATCAATACTTTTTCTGTGAGTGAAATCAAGTAAAAACCCTGCTAGGCAAGGTTTGTGATGATGGATACAATGACCCCAAGTTTAATATTCAATCATAGGCTTAGTGAACACCGATTTTGAATTCATCATGCATGATAGTAATCAAAAGTCTTTGTGAATATGATCAGAAAGTAGAAATGGAGAGAACCCGGGTGCCCAAATGGTAATCTGAAAATATACTGTGTTACCTTGTCATTGCATGCTATTGTGTAAGAAAACTATAGTACAGAGAATATGAAAAGGAAAGTCTCTGATGTGCTTATTTAATACTTCCTTATCCGGAAATACATCTAGTGAAAGTGCTGAAATGAACTGTGAAAAATCACACTGTTAGTAACATGAATTACAAGATCCTACGTAACTAACTCGTACTCGAACAAAACTTTGTGAAAACATGCCTCTCTCCATATAATCTCTGTGCACCGGTGAAGAATCGTGATCAAATATCAGTATAGCCTCACTGCAACAAGGATTCAAAAACACAAGTTCTACCTTCTCAGTGTAATCTCAGTACTATCATGAAGAAAAAAACCTTGTATCTCAAGCCTGCATACCTGTCTTCTGGTCTGAAGTTATCAACATGCTTCCTCAGCTCCGATAAACCGTAAGTTGTATCGTGAATGTATCTCTGGAAACCTTGTATTTAGCCCTCATGAAACCTGTGTCTTCCTTATTGGCAATGGAAATAGGACGGCCCGTGCTTACTATCTAATCAGAAGTGGAGATGTTGCTAACTGACAAGTGGAGCCGGCATGTACAAGTGTACTTGATCGTAAACAATACCTCTTCGTGAATAATCATGAGAAACCTGACCAAAAATATTAAAAAACTGAGAATTTGAGTGCCACAGCTTACTGAAAAGTGCTGCACACTGAAATTAGACTACTATAGAGCACGAGACAAGCTAAAAGACCACTGCACACCAAAAGTAAACATAACTCACTAGATTTGTTCCTCTGGTGAGACCAGAAGAAACCGGCCTTGGTGACAGCAACAACGCCACTGAATACCCTGTGCATCCTTAAATGATCATGTTCTGTGAAAGGCCTTTAGAAATATTCTTGTGATTACTTCAAATCAACGGCCAAGCCTATATGTATGTGGTCAACTACCAAGGAATTGCTTGGATGCTATTCATGTAGAAAAATGTGATGACAACCTGACATGTGATATCTCTTTATAAAAAGCAGCTCATGTTTATTTTGTCATTCATTCCTTTGGGGGACATCGTATCCAGACATTTTATTCAATATACTTCTCTTTGTGAAAGTACCTGGTTATTATTTTAGTCCAGGTTTGCTCATTATTATTTCCACTTTTGAAACCGTAACTGAGCTATGGTATGCCTGTGTTCAGTCCAATGTAAAGCCAGATTGGAGTTAACATTTTTGTTCCGGATCATACTTTTATGCTCTGTTATTCTAAGTTTGATTTTCCTCCCTGTTTTGCCAATATATAGCACACCACATGGACATTTGATGCTGTATATTAGATTATTGGCATTACAGTCTGCTGAATGTCTGAGATGGATAATCTCTCCTGTTCTAGGTTGTGTGATCGGATATCCCATGACTACATTATTACAATGGATACAATTGTGACATTTCTTGGTTCCTGCTCCTTGAGGTTCTCTTGGAATTTTTTTGTAGTTAACATCTCTTTAAGAATCTTGGATCTGGTGTATGCATATAATGGATTCTCATTGAAAAGACCTTGGAACTCTAGCTCATTTTGTAGTAATTCCCATCTTCGGTTGATTATTTTCTTAATCGCTATGGACTTAGTTGAATATTTTGATACAAACACCATTCGTTCTGTTTTGACTTTAGGTTTCTTTTGCAACAGATCCTCATGATCCATTTTCATGACTTTTTCTTCTGTATCTTTTAATATCTTAGAGGGGTACCCTCTGTCTGCATATCTGTCTTTGAATTCATCAATTGTGATTTTACATGTTTCCATGTTTGTAGATATTCTCTTTATTCTCAAGAAATGAGAAAAGGGTAGATTTTGAATCAAGTTGATAGGATGAAAGCTTTGAAATAATAATGTGTTATTTCTATCCGTTGGTTTTTTATCTACACAGGTATTTAATCCTGTGTCAGTCAGTTCAATCCAGACATCCAAAACTGACAACTTGGTATTACTGATGGTGCTGTTAAATTGGATTCTAGAATCAATTAGGTTTAAATCCTTAATGCGGTTCATCAAGCTTTCTGTGGTGCCTTTCCAAATTAAAAAAATTTTGCCAATAAAACGACAGTACATTAACAGCCTTTCTTTCCAGGATGTGTCTTCCAGGATGTTCTTGAATTCAAATTTTGCCATAAAAGTATTGGCATATGCAGGCGCCCTGGCAAAACCCATAGAATTCCTCGTAGTTGAAGACTTTTTTAATTCCCCTTGAAATAGCTATGGTGAAGGCAAAAATGTGAGGAATAGAAATATATAATGATGTCACATCCATTGTACATAATATTCAATTGTTTCTGTCATCTTGAAAAAGGTCTTCCAACTTTAAAAAAAAATCCACGGTATCTTGCATGTATGTACTCCAAGTTTGTACAAAAGGATGCATAAACATCAAAATATTTACACAAAGGTTCAAATAGTGACTTGCACCCTGACACTACCGTGCGAAATGGTGGCTCTATACTGTTCTTGTACATTTTCGGTAACATGTAAAGTTCAAGTCTTCTTGGGTGTGAAGTCGTTAAAAATGATTTGATGGATGAGCTAATCCATTCGAGTTCTTCTGCGTTGTCTAATATTTTGGTCAAACTATCCATTAGGTCAAGAGTAGGATCTTATTCCAATGCTATGTATATAGATTAACCATTCACATGTTCCTCAACTTTCGATGAGTAAGAGGCAGCATCCATTATCACTAATGCACCACCTTTGTCCGCTGATTGGAATACCACTTCTTTGTTTTCTGCTAGGGATCTCAAAATATTTTTAAAATTTTTAGTTAAATTGGGTTTTTTGTTTGGTCTTAAATTTAACTCTCCTAAATCCTTTTTAACCAATATTTCAAAAGTGTCCAGCATGTTATGTGTTGTAGGTGCCAAAAAGGTGCTTCTGGGTTTGAATTCCAAAAATTCTGTGTCTCAATCTGAGAGTCCTCATAGATTTATAAAAAGGAAACCTCACATGAAGAAACAAAGGACGTGCCTTTATTTAACCCTGCCAATTGGTAAGCTGGATCTTCAATATGACAGCAGCACAGACTACACCATCTCCAGAACTGACATACACTGCTGATGACCCAATGGAGTAAGGGCAATTGGAGGTTGGGCCATTTGCACACCCGCCCCATTTAGAGAGGGCGAACAAATGACCAATTTTTACTTTTGCTTACTGCCATTCAAAACATGACCATAAGTAAAATTTTACAAAATTCAATGACCTCCCCCCACCCCCTGCCATGATAGAAAACAATTGTGGCAAGGGTGTCATTGCTTTTCTTAATTTCAAAAAGAAAATCTCGCTTTCAGGTTCCATTTTAATGTATTGACAGGAATTGCCATGACTGCAATTCTTGCTAATGTAAGAGATATCAGTTGGGGTAGCGGACATCTCAAATTTTGGAGTGCGGTGAAGTAAAAAACTCTAAATCAGTCTGTAGGTCCAGTAGTTTAAAAAAAGAGCTGTTATGCTGGAATTTCCAGTCTAGGCTTTTGCAGCTGTATAAGCTATTTATAATATTAAGATGATAGCACCTTTGAGCTTGGGACCATAACATCTTTATGTCTAGTTCCATGTCAGCTCAAAAGTAAGCAGTGTGATTATGCCTGGTCTTGGTCATTCTTATATCAATTTTCTTGTTGAACTTCAAAGGCATGTCTAATTTCCACTGAATCATGGCAATAATTTTAGCAATATATGTGCAATGTCAGTCACGCTTTGCCTGCCAAACCCTCTTGGTACACCACCTGACTCCCTTAGGCAGAAGAGCTGTTAGAGACTGGTAAATTGGCTACTTGCATTTCAAGAGATCATGGATAGAAATAGAGCAGACATGGGGAAGTCAACACCACTCAGTCTTTACCACTACTACTATCACTGCTAACAGAAACAAAAGCACCTGCCACCTCATGTGAGAAGCAGGCCACCTTAGGAGTAACAGGCACCTCCTCCTGTGCCCACTCAATGGGGTTCCAATGCAACCAATTTGATATGAAAGCCTCAAGGTATTTTCTGTCTGTAAACTATTAAAGATAATAGTCTACATTCAAGGCATTTTCAAGATGTACCACACCATATACTGGAATGACCCCTAGTACTCGGAAGCTCTTGATTTGCTCAGAAACACATATAGAAAGATATGATGGGCTACATTTGTGTCAGCCAGCCAATTAATGTTTTGGTTACATTCGTCTACAGCAAGTACTTCACTGAGTCCCTTCATACTCCTAGTCCACCTCTGCACCTACGATCCACCTTCACCTCATTCAAACCCCTAGAATTTTCAGATGTCCAAAAACTGGCACTCAAAGCACTGTATCCAATTGGTCTTCATACACATGTTCAGCAGTATTCTTCAAACAACTCTGCCTTCCCTTGGACACAACTAACCTTAGCAATGTCTCCCTCCTTTCAGGTACTGTTCCCATTCCTCTGAAACCTGCCATCATTACTCCTCTCCTAAGAACATCTGAACCAGAATAAAGGTGAACTACTGACCTATTTACAAACTCTGTGTTCTAAGTTAGTTGGTGTCAGGCAAAACTTTTATCTGTGCCGTTAGAAACATTTTAGTCATGTTTATCCAGCTTATGAACATGAGGGGCAGTCATAAACACCAGAGCCTCTTTACACATAATTTTATGTTGTTGTGTTACCCTTATTTTATGCGATATTGAGCATACACTCTTGTCACTTATGACTTTCCTGACCACATACTTAATATCCCTGTTTTGGTACATTTTTATCAAGTACAACACTTCCCCCTCATCTTTATGGCTGTAAATAACCATATAGAATTCAGAATTAAGTATAACAGTAAATTTAGGAATGGTTTTCACCAAAGGGTTCTGAGTGACAAAAAATGGACAGCGAAATCTAGAGTTGTCTATGATGTCATTCAGAACCCCAAGGTGAAAAATATCTCCTATATTCACTTTTCTACAAATTATTGTTATGTATGGTCCACTCAAATCATCTGTCCCTACAGGGGTAGAGAACTCATGGGGGAGCCTTACACAATATGACATAACCTGTGCAGCCCCCTTAACCCATGTAACACTTGCTGCCTGCCACCCACACGCAGCACCCTCGGGCAATTATGCCTCTCCCTTCCTGCACATCTTCCTCACAATCCTCAGCTTTATCTCCCCCAAAATATTATAAAATAATGTACCTAGGCCAAGATATAGAAACACTTTGGGGCCGATTCCGATCTCGGCCGGTAGGGCTCCGAATCGGATTCGGCTTAACCGGATCCGATTCGGAGCCCTATTGCCCGACCGATTCGTACGCGCGTTCGGGCGAGCGAGTACGATGCGAAATCGCCGACCGACTCGTCCGGGCGTCCCGACCGCTCCGACCGACTCGCTCGGACTCGACTCGCACCGCGCAATGGAGACGTTCCCCGGCCGGGTAAGTACGATGCGAGCCGCGAGCAGTCCGACCGAGCTGCGCACTCCGGCTCGAAAGAGCAGTCGGAGCCGTACTTTGGGGGTCCGTGTCGGACCCCCCTGTATGCGTAGCCGCGCGAGTCGCACACAGGGGGGACCCATGGGTCCCCCCTACCTGTGCGTGTACGGCGCGAGTCGCTTCGCCGCGTACATGCTGTAGGGGGCGCCCTTGTCCGCCTCGCACCAATTGAGTCAATGGGAGCACGCGTACGCGTTGTACGACAGGCTCCCATTGACTTCAATGGGAGTCCGACCGACTCGAGTCCGATGGCATACATGCGCATCGTACTCGTTCGGTCGGTCTGCACGGGTCCGATTCGGTCGGAAATCTCTCCGGGTCCGGCTCGGTCAGAGAGATTTCTGGCCCGAATCGGAATCGGCCCATTTGTGTCTGGTTTGCATGACATTTTTTTAATGCAAACCTGATGCAAAGTTTTGTGGTGGAATTTACAATTCAACACAAATTGTCATTTGTGTTGGATTGCAATGCGAAGTAATACAAAGCTTCGCAAAGCGCTGCCTTGCACTACTTTGCATCAACAGACCTTGAAATGCAACCACCCATGGGCGTGAAAGCAAATTCCTATCTACAAAGAATTGTTGGCAGGGATTTGTGCCTAAATCCTGTGCCTCCTCATTTTTCCCACTTTGCCTGTGTGCTGTGCTTCCAGCACAAACGTTCTGCTCTCGCTCTTTCACACAACTCAGTGCAGCAACTTTATTAGCTTTGCTGCGTTGTATTAGTTCTCTGTAATTCTTAGCCCTGGTGTCCTGACAATGCATTTACCGCTGTACCCCATCCACATGTTTTTAAAAAAAAGGTGTCCTACCAAAACCCAAACCACCTTCTCTTTAATCTATACCTCCCCCACACAAATGTATAAAAATAACTATCTGGTACATGCCACCTACCCCCAACACCTTCAGCGCCTTCCCTACACTTCCCGGCCTGAAGATATGCTCTGTGCCTTTCTTCAGAGCTAACGGACAGCGCCACACTGACAGTCTCTCTGATAAGCCTGTCGGAGCAGCTTGGAATTCCTTTAATAAATAGCAGAAGTAGGAAACAGCTTTTGTTTCCCACTGTTGCTATTGTCATAGCAGTACAGCTAAATTTAGAATCTGGAATTCCCTGTAGTAGTTCTCAGTAAGAGCCAAACTTAACCCATTGATTTATAAATGGGTAACAGTGAATAACATGGATGTTTTTCACCATGGGATTCTGAGTGACATCAAATAGACAAGAGCAAAGCTTGAGTAGTTTATAATTCCACTTGTAATCCCAAGGCAGTCTCCGACAATGTAACACCAAGTGTTACACCAATAGAAACATACCCTCACACATGCCTGGAGGTTTTATGAATCAGGTAAGTGAAAAGTGATGTACTCAATCAGGGATTTAGATTTTTTGTAAAATTACACTTTACTAAGGCACCATCTTTTAACTTTGAACAAATATTTATTACTACTTTGGAATGGTGCTCCAGTTAGATGTCAAAACAAAAATTTCAAATTTAACAATCTAATAACAAGATATTTACGTGAGTTAAAATAATACCTTGATGTCTGTGAAAAACTAGCGCCTACCTTCTGACTAAGAACAAAGCTAAAACATTTCAGCAATGGTTATCGGTCGGGCTTCTCCTTGATTCCAAGTAAGGTGTTAGAATTTCCTCAAACAAGTTGAATGGTTGCAGTGTTAAAACAGTCATTGACATTGACTCATATTGAGCAAAGCAAGAATGATCCTAAAATAGACTTCTATATATTCAATGTTTTATCAACCCATTCTTATTCATCAACACTCCTGAGACTGATATACTTAAGAAACATGGTTTATCTGAAGTAGATAAGTACTTTTCAAGATACAATCCAAAATGTAATAGTCAATTATTAGCTAGAAGACATGCAGATTTGCAGGTCACCTTACCCGTAAGGGTCGGGAACACAAATATCAGAATAGAACACACAAGCATTGAAACAAATAGTGGACAACTGGCATGCAATGGTATATAATTGTAAGCACTACTAATTTTGTATCTCTGTATTGCGTAGATGTCTATGCCAAGACATACAGTTACTCCTCGTGACTTTAATAAAAATAATATAGGGCATGCTATGGGGACAGAGTAAAAAACAGTCGCACAATCTCCCTGGTACAATGCTCATTTGGGCTATGTTGGCACCAAGTTTTTGCAAAGGATTAAAGTCCCAATTTTAAAAAATCATGTGCTTTCTGGAGAGATTGCATAGGTGAGGAAATTTCATCTTCAGATTCTCCTCCCTATTTGGAATTTTGTGAAAAAAACTCGGATTTTTCATTACCATCCAACTCCAATTCAGGCCCTTAGAGTCCTACAGAAAAAAAATTAGTCCTCACTTTTTATCACCAGCTCCTATTTGTGATAACATGGAACACAGAAACCCATAGAACTGGTGCTATTTGCACAAAATACCTTTAGGTGCAGCAGTATAAAGTGGTACACATACAACTAGCGCCCAACACTGAATCTGGCTCTAAATGAAGGTCATATTCAGGGCCGGCTTTATGGCAGTGCGACCGGTGCAGTCATACCTCGCTGACCTCAGTGGGCACTGTATTTAGAAATAACTTATGGGTTTAAAAGCACCTGCTGCAGTGTTCAGCAGTTGTACGGCAACAATAAAAATGTGAAGATAACTCTGGTGATTAATGTTCCTGCTGGAGAGAGATGGAGTTTTGTCTACTGGCAGTTTTGACTCACTATGAAGTAGCACAGAGGGTTAATGTGCTTGTTGCAAAGAATGTGTACCATGCAGATCATAGAAGTGAGTGTGAGTGAACTATGAGTACTGATATAAAAAAACGAAATACATGTGAAAGAGGGGCTATGGAGACATTATGGGCAATGTGGGGGGTGGCAGTGAGGGAATCCTTGGAGAAGGGGGTCATGGTGAGGGAGGTGCCAAAAAAGATTTTCCCACTGGGCACCACCAGCACTAAAGTCGGGCCTGGTCATACTATTTACAGTAATTGTAAGCTGTGAGGAAATTAGAAGCAGTAAGGAATTGAAGGAGAAAATAAAGGCTCACAGTTCCCTACTCACACTTCCACAACACCTAAACCCAACTGTCTAAAAGCAGGGAGGGGTGAAGGCTTTTAAAATTACACTTGGCCCTACTTTCTGGTGGCTTTGGCGAGTTCCAGGTTTAACTTTGCATGACAGGATGGGAGACAGAGATAACAGGAATCTCAATACCAAACAATTAAGGGATTAAAGGGCAGAATCATTAAAGGTTTTTTTCCAATCTGAACTATAAGAGATTGAAAAAAACATTTTTACTTGTTGCTAATTCACAACATAAATTCTAATTGATAGATGCAGACTCAGCTGCCCAGCACAAAATCAGCACTTGGGATTGGGGCCAGCAGTTTTCCAAACAAAGATCTGAGCGCAATCCTCATTCACACTGCAACCTTCTATCCATGTTATCATCTACTAACTTTCTGCAGCCTTTTTAAGTTCCTTTAATTTATGCATCATTGTAAAATAGTTTTAGTAATTCTCTTTGCTTGTATGTGTTCATGATAAAGATATGTTTGTATGACAAATTATCATCTACAAAAATATTGTGACACAGGAATATTGTGTCCAAAATATCAACAAAAATACTGAGTTATCAGAATTTTGATGTGGAAAAAATGTCATAAAAAGGCAATATCAAAATATACATATATTTATTATTGTATGTAATTTATTTAAAATATGAAGGTTCAAAATAATAATATAATTAAAAATAAACAGTTTTAATTTTTAATGCAAATTAAATGTGTATAGATACTTAATCTAAAAGCAATATTTAAACTATTTAAAACATCCAATAAATTATAAACAATAATTTAAATATTAACATTAACAAATATATAACAGAAATTTATATTAAAAGAAATTAAACAATACAATTTATACAAAATCAATACGAATAAAATGTAAATAAAAGATTGCAAGTTATTTATTTTAATAACTGATTTAAAAATTAAAAATAAATAAATACAAAAAAATCCAAAATAAACAGTAGTAGAGAAAGTGTTGAACTCTGAAAGAGTCAGATTTACTATTCTAACTCCAAAAAAGTGAACTTTGAAGGGGTTACATATACTATTTCCACTTCAATCTAAGCAGCTTTAGGGAATGTGTTGGTCTTTGAATGTGTTAGATTTACTATTCATATTCCAGAAAAAGCAGGGAACGTGTTGGGCTTGGAGGGGTTAGATTTACTCTTCTAACTCTTATCTCAAAAATAGTAGGAAATTTGTTGGACTTTGAAGGGTTTGTGTACTAATGCCACTCCAATTTTAGCAAACGGTAGGGAAAGTGTTGGACTTTGGAAAGGTGAAATTCAATATTCCTACCCCAACATTAACAAAAATAGGGAAAGTATTAGACGTTTGAGGGGTTAGATTTACTATTACCTCTCTAATCAAAGCAACAATTAGAAAATTATTGGACTTTGGAGGTTTACATTTACTAGTCCCATTCCACCATGAACAAAATCAGGGAAAGTGTTGGACGGGATTTGGAAGTGTTTGGTGGGATTAGATATATTATTTCCAATTAAATCTGAGCAACAGCAGAGAAGGTATTGGACTTTGTAGGTGTTCAAATTCCCATTCCCATTCCAAAATAAAAAAAAGCAGGGAAAGTGCTGGAGTTTGGAGGGATAAGATTTACTATTCCAATCTTAGCAATAGTAGGGAACGAGTTGTACATTAGAAGGGTTAGAGAAACTATTCGAATTCCTAAACTTTTAAAAAAACTTTTAAATATATACCAAAATAAAAATATTTTAACCTATTAAAAATAAAAAAATTGTCATTTGAGATAAATAAAATGTAATTAAATGGAACAAATGTCACATTACAAAATAAAATTAAAAATGTTTAAAATAAATACCATTCCCATACTCAAAACAAATACCCATAAACAAATAAAAAGAATTAAAACAATGTGAGTAAAACATTATTACTATTAAATTCAGTGTTAAATAGAACAATAAGAGTTAAAACAAATAATTAATATAAAACTCTCATAAAATTTTGTAGTAAGAGAAACTGATCAACAAATTAACAATGAAGTAAAAAAACAACAAATAATTTCAAGTTCAATTTACTTTATTTAAGTGGTTAAAAAAACCATTACAAACATTCATTTGATTCACGCAATAAAAAAAATACTGTGGTGAATTTTCTGTTGAATATATGAGAAATCACCGTGACATAGTTTACTGCCCCTTCCACAAGATTCATTGAGTACACATTATAAAACTACAGAAAAACACTAACAATTCACAAATTTAAAGTAAAACTGGTCTCAATCCTACAGCTCGGAACACCTTATTGGAGTACACGAGTCACCATCCTAAAGGCCTGAAGGATGGCCTTCCCTTTGGCCAATTTCTGCGTATACGGAGAAATTGTCGAATTCTGAGCCGATTACTTTCGGTTGGCAGATATTGTTGCTAAAAAGCTGGAACTACGCGGCTACCCTAGGAGATTAATTAAAAGATCTCTTAAGAGAGCCTGGTATAATCACCCTGAGTTCTTGCTTTCTCCTCGTCCTCCAAAAAGTTTGGAACTAATTCCTTGTGTCACAACATTCAGTACACAAAGTAACAAACTAACTAAAATTATTAAAAAATCATTGGCCTTTGATACAATTCACTGGCATCACGCATGAACCACCTTTATTTTCTTTTAAGAGAGGCAGAAATATTGGTGATCATTTGGTCCGTGCGGCTTTACCCAGCATCGATTCACCGGACCTGACCACGATGTGGGGCCTTAACAGGATTGTGGGGCATTATCGCTGCGGTAACTGCTTGATGTGTGACTCCACTTTCAATACAAAGCAGTTCATTCATGATGAAATAACGTATGATCTTTGTGATCATACAAATTGTAACTCACAAAACGTAGTCTATGCCATCTGGTGCCCCTGCAAATTCATCTATGTGGGGCAAACCACCCAGAAAATCAGGGTTCGACTTTCCCAGCACAGAAGTCATATCAAATGTAAGAATGAACACGCCCCATTGGTGTCTCATTTCACTGAATTTAATCACTCACCGTCGTAAATACGGTGGTAGGTCATTGAAATGATATAGAAACCCCCACGGGGAGGCAATATTCAGAATATGTATATATATATATATATATATATATATATATATATACACTCAGGAAGACCTTGCATGTGAAACATGGTGTATACAAATAATGTCAGTTTTCGATACCTCAATATTGAATTATGTTATTTTGCCTAAACCAAATTGATGCATTTATGGTAATTGATTGTTCTGCAGGATTGGGACCTACTTTTGTTTTACTCCCCAAAATTATGTAATTGCATTTATTGTTGTTGTACTACTCATCTGGTTGGTATAGGTGGATGCCTCATTGAAAGTCTTTTTTTGCTAAATATGCTGTACAAATCCAATGTTAGTCTTTAATATTATATAATTGTATTCAACATTAGGTTTAAATGAAATTGATGTATCAATGAATAATGAGAGAGATTGGGACTCTGTCTCATCTCTTGGAATTTGTATTCAATTGTTGATACTATTATTGTAGAATGGAATTTGGTCAGTTGGAGTCATGCATAGCAAAGGACTCTTCTAATTGCTTTGACTTCTTTTGGCACTTTTCATTACTTTTTTCACTATTAATATTATTTTTTTTGTCATCCCTTTGTGCACTACTTTCTATTATTTTTTGCTATTCTTTTGTGCACCACTTGTGGACTTAGCGTCTTCTTTATCTCTCCATTTTGTGGTTAATAGTTTACACACCTTTTGTCTATAGGGCGTATATGGTTGTCTGGCTCCTCTTTACGTAGTTGGCCGACAACACCATTATACACCGGAGTGTGTTGGTCCTAGCAGCCTATTAACCTTGGTTTGGTTTTTAATTTGGCTGTCCTCATCACACGGCTTTTTACTTTGTTATTTTTTTTTTCCATTCCTGAGTTTATTATAATTAACATAGGCGGGATGGGACGAGCTACGTGGACTGTCTTGAATCTCTGCCAGTCCTATTTCTAGCTCCCGGTTTTGTCCGGCGGTCGACGCTACTTTAACGTCACGTCTGAGACATCGAGCACTTTCCGGCCTTCTGTCCAGACCGTTACCCGACCGGTATGGTGCACTCTGTGTAGATTGGCTCCCGGTTAGAGCAGGTAAGCGCTGCAATCCTCTTTCCGCCTTTTTTAGTTTTCCATGCATTCTCGCTGCAGCACCTTCTTACAATTTTGTTCATTTCGTTGCAGTTCGGCCTGATTGGTGGGACCATTTGAAAAATATTTGGCCCGCCTCGTAGACTTGCTTGAAGTTGGAGCAGGTAAGGGTTTTTCCTGATTTGGAGATTTTTCATGCAACACTCGTGCGGCACGTCATTCCAAACCCTGTTTTGTTCGGATTTCAGCTGTGTTTGACTTGAGGACCATTTCATTAGTGTTTAGCCACTAGTTGTTGCTATATTCGAACCTCAATCCTGATCTAAATGAGTTTTGAATCGCTATAAATTCCAGTGGATGTGAGTATATACCCACTATAATTTATATAGATCTTTGTCAAGCTGCTCTTATTGACTAATTCCGTCCCTGTTTTGTTTTTATAGAGGGTGCTTTTTTCATTTGTTTTGGTGCAATTGTGCTTTGAGCAAGTGGAGCCTACTTATTTCCATGCTGTGGACTTGGTATTAATAGGTGATCGACTCTACTGGTCACCAATTAAATTGGTTTAGGAAACAATTTTTCCCTTGTCTTCTATGTACAATTTTGGTTTTCATTCAGTATTCATATTCACTGGGTGTTCACACCTTTCTGCTTAATTCTTTGAATACTCACTTATTTCATTTTTCTTGGTGGTTTGACTGAGTCTGGGTCCATCGCAAGTTATGATCACTGGTTCCTTAGGCTCTATTTTGTTTGATCTTTTCCTATTTGGTGATCGGTGTTTCTTGGTTAAACTTTCCTCTTCTCTTGATTTAGTCATCATGATTCATCTTGTGTTATGATATGACTCCCAGACAATTCCTGATACCCCCGTGTTTATACTTGTTTTTAGATTTGATTACCGAAATTTTCTATTGGACGCTCTGGTACTAAATATTGTCTGTCCTGATGATGACCACCAAATTTTAATGTGGTCGAAATGCCGTCGATGCCTACATGTGACCTTGGTTGAAGAGGACGCGTTCCTTGCTATGTTTTGTTTTTGTCTTGTACAAACTACAACTACAACTTGTACAAACTACAACTACAACTTTTTTTTTTTTTACATATATGTAACTTTCCTCAGCCACTTTTTATGTTTACACAGTGTATTGTCTTTATGGTTGTTTGTGTAATTTATTGAGCGCCATTGTTGTTTTAACGTTGTCATTATTATCGTCTTACTAAAAATTTTGTACATTGTTTTGAACTTGTGTAGGGGTATCACTTGTTAGAAAATTAATTGTAATCTTATCAACATTTTTATTTTTTATTTTTCTCTTTATTCTTTTTCCATTAATTTTTGTTTGATTCTCCGGTATTGTTATTTTGCATTTTACGTTATATAAGATATTTAACTTGAACCTTTTTTAGGATTCCAATATTTGAAGATAAAACCCAGTCATAGGCCCTGTCTTATTATGAGGCAAATGAATCACAATGCAATCATTCTGAATATTAAGTACATTACAGGGCCTCAAGTCATGTTCTAATTCCTCTATGCAAACATAATTTGTAAGCAATCGTCTCTAGGGTTCGGCACAGTTTCCTAATGAATCAGTAAAAGATTCACCAACGATGGGTCTTAAAGTGCCTGGTTAGCATCCTATTCACAGGGGGCTGAAGTGCTCAAATAATTCTTGAATACCTGCATGAATTTCTCAAATGTCCCTGCCAAAATTGGATGCTATGCTTTAAGACAAGTGTTTAGAGCGAGTCTGCAGGAGCATATGCCCAGTGACTAAAAGTGAGTTTTTAAAAGTACTTATCTGTCTTTCAACAAAACCAGGCAAATGCAGACAATGTGTACGATTGTTTCACTGTAGACAAAGCCAACGTAGTTTGTTGACGTTTTTCTTTCAGCCCATGGTTGGTAGCCCTCCTAACCTATATTGAATGAATTTTGATTGACATGTTTTCACTTGCAAACATTTGTGATTGGTTGCAGTCTCAGTTTTACATAGATGCTGAGGCCGGCCAGGCATGCATCTGTGAAGCCAATTTGTTTATCTGCTAGCCATGATGTCTGATGCGCCACTTTGAAAATGATCTTTTAAAACTTGCAAAGGTAATAATTTGATAAAAAAGGCCGAACTCAAGCTGAATTTGTATTGGAGAGGTGTGTTTTGGGAAGTGAAAAAACCCTCTATAGTTACTCTCTACAAGTTTAGCTAGCAGGCTAGAACCACTTGCAAGCATGACCTCTGATTTTTCAAAAGCTTTAAGAACTCATGTACTAGGGTGGCTGCTTTTGACTTTAAAGCCTTCTTATGGGGGAGAAATTTCCACGGTTGTCCATGATCACACCCAAGTATTTCTAATCAACAGAAATATCAATGTGAAGGTCATTCAGATGCCACTGGCCTGGTTTCTTTTTCTTTCTTCCCATTATCATCATCCTTGTTTTCTCTTGGGTTGATGTTTTGCTTCGTATAGTTACACAATTTGTCCGAAAGCTGTTGCAGCCCCTCTCTGGTCCTGGATATTAGAGTGTCATCCGTGTAAAGGACGCAGCACATTGGTTTGTCTCCAAGTTTTGGGGTGTGCGCATTCACTTTGCCTAGAGATTTGGAGAGATCCCCCAGAAATATGTTGAAAAGCAGTGGGGCTATGACACATCCTTGTTTCAAGCCTATTGATGTTTGTATTTTACGTGTCAAGGATGTGCCATTCCCCAATTTTACTTAGAGCCAAGTATTTGAGCACAAGGTGGCTAGGCTTTTCAGTAAATGTGGTGGTATGTTCCTTCCTGCTAGATTTTGCCATAGGGTGTTACGTGGAACTGAGTCAAAGGCGTCTTTAAAATCCACAAAGCATAGATATAGCAAGGATTTATATTTTTTCATTTTATCAACAATAATTGCCAGAGCCAAAAGGTTTGCAGTGGTTCCCAACCCCTTTCTAAACCCTGTTTGATGGTGGGGACAATACAGTTTTTATCTGCCCACGACTCAAGTTCTCCTAGCAGAAGACATACGTAGTACTTGGCCTCATTGTCCTGCAGGGAAATTTCTTGATAGTTTCCCGGGTGTGAGATTTTTTCTTCTTTATATAGTCTAGTATTTGTTCAGTGGAGATGAAGTGGTTGAATAAAAGTGTTAATAGGGACGGCAATATTCCCTGTTGTCTATAAACAGTTGTTGCGGTAGGCCATTTGGCCCTGGGGAGCCATCTTGTCTTCCTTTGTTGAATACGTTAACAACCTGATTGTTAGTGTAACCTGCAAATTCCATGGATGGAGAAGCACAAGGTTCTATACTTCGCGACTTTAAATATTCCATATCAACAATGGTTTCAACCCCAGGGATTCCGGCTGCAATGGGTTTTTGGTGAGCCTTTGCATGGGTACATTGTTCCTTGATGATATATTCTTCCCATTGGTGCACTGCTTTATTTGAGGAGTTTGCCAAAGAGTGTTCTCAGATACATTTATTTACAATCTCCCAAAACTTTTTTATATTTCTTGATTTGCAAGTGAGGAGGAGTATTGCACAGTAGTTGTCATGAGCAGCACATCTGTCATGAGCAGCACATCTGAGTGCCCATATTTCCTTTTTATATGACTTCTGATTGGCTGTGAATTTTTGCCTTTGACCGGCCTTTGTTGGATTGCTTTTAAAGACTCTAAGCTGTCTGCACAGTTCCTTTTTAATGGGCCTTATGGATGGCAGGAGCCTGCAACAAAGTCTTCTGTTTCGTGTAACAACATGTGCTCTACATGAGTATGATGAAAACTCCTTAATTAGATTCTTGATTACAAATTCCCAGGCCTTGGTTGAACTCAGATCATTTGTAGCCAGATTTTCCATCATCAATCGGCAGGACTCCTCAAAGTCCTTTGCTGTGGCACTTTTGCAATTTAATCTCTTTGGGCTGGTAGCTGGTGATACAGAGCCAGAGTCTTAACTTTTCTCCAGTAGCTGATTTTTATTGCTTAGCTGCACGTTTGTGGATTATGATTGCTCTCTGGGAAAACATCTATCTTGAAGGACTCCAAGTATCCAAATAAGGAAAGGCTCAAAAGGTGTAATCTATAATAGAGCATGATTTTGCAGCAGTGTGAGTCAGCGCCGGAGGCTGATCCTTTCCTACTCTTCTGTTCACTGATCTGAGACCAGCATGCAAGCATACACCCAGTATCTTGTCACTGATGGGATCATGTGTTATAATCAATGGTATCATTTGATGAGGGATGTTGCAAAGGTCATCTTGTAAAAATAGAGTTTTGTCTCCATAACTGTTGGTAAATAGGTTAGAGTTAAAGTTGCCAGTTAAGATCCTGTGTGCCCCAACGTACTTTTGGCTTAGGTCAGTTATTATTGACTCCAGTTTCGGTATAATCTCGCATTTTAGATGGAGGAGTGGGTGGATTGAAATATTCATTAATATGAGGGGTGCCATGAGGTCACATTCCCAGTTAGTAACCAATACAGCCATGATCCAGGGTTCATGCAAAGTGACTTTTTCTATATCAACATCCAAATCTGAGGCAATGCAAATAGCTAGACCGCCTTTAGGTCTGCCTTTTGCATTCGTTTTTAGTGCAGGTGATCAAAACTCCGAGTACCCAACCAAGGGAGTTGAAGTTGTACTCCAGGTTTTCTGCAGCATTATCGCATTGAATTGTTGCCAGTACGTGACCACTCCTACATCGTCAGCCAGATTACTCAAACCTCGTATGTTCCATGAGCATATCATCAGACCAGTGGAGGGGCTGAGCATATGCATGGCAGGAAGTCCGTTTCCTGGTCGATTAGTTAAGGCCATTGGCAGCCATAGCATCCAAGTAGCTTCAGGATATTTCCCCTGTTTAATATATTGTGGAGACCTCTCAATATATATTCTGGGTAGATTAAAATCTTATTTCGTGAATGGTAGCTAATTCTAGAGCTTTGGGATGAAGCTACACCCAGGGATGGATTAAGGGGCACCTCTGAAGTTGGGAGTTATGCGTCCATAACTAAACTCCTCTGTGAATGATGTGAAAATTCTCCACTGGTCTTTTCTAGTCGGTTGCCTGGGCATGGTAGGCTTACTGGTAAGGAGGTCAGTGCCAGAAAGGATTTTTCAAATTGCTTGTAATTAATATTTTCCACTGTAAATCATGGAATCCCTGTACTTTTCAAATGGTTCTCTTCTGACACTGTGATTTTCAACAGCTGCTGATTTTCAGAGTCTTTTGGGCCACCTGGCTAGTTATCAATCAATCAATCAGGGATTTGTAGAGTGCACTACCTACCCGTGAGGGTCTCAAGGCACGGGGGAGAGGGGTTTTGGGCAGCTCCAGTCATCTGAAGAGCCAGGTCTGAGGCTCTTCCTGAATGCTTGCAGTGTGGGGCTTCGTCTGATGCTTAGGGGGAGTTTGTTCCAGGTCTTGGTCGCAATGTAGGAGAAGGATCTGCCTCCCATTCTGGCTCTGTGGATGCGGGGGATTTCGGCCAAGGCTAGGTCTGAGGAGTGGAGGTTTCTCTTGGGGTCGTAGAAGGAGTTTCTTTCATTGAGGTATTGGGGTCCGGTGTTGTGGAGGGCTTTGTAGGTGTGTGTGAGTTATGCTTATCATTACTAACGAAAGATGTCACGTTATCCTTCCCCGCCGTGGAGGTAACATTGGCCACAGACTTTGCCCGCTCATTTAATTGATATCTGTTTGTTAGGAAGGATGCAGCTTTAGTAAGCTGACAATTTGTGTTAGTCTGGACCTGTACCTCCTGCAGTGAGCAGGTTCCAATGATGGAGGGGACACTTTGTCTCTGTTGAGTGGTTTCATCTGTTGTGCCTGAGAATTAAGTTGTGTCATAGAGTACTACATTATTTTTTCCAAAGATTTGATATATTTTATTGGATAATCTGTGATCAGCAGCAGTTGGTTGCCTAGTAATCTGTTTTTTTCTTGCTTTCTGCAGTCTTTTGCATTCTTGCTTTGTTGGTGGTTACCATTAGATGGCACTTGATGTTTCAGGTGTTTCTGGGTTTTCTCAAAGAGGGCTGCATTGTACATCGAGGACAGTGCTCATCACTTTGTCTGTGGCTTTAGGGATTCCTATTTTTGGAATTGTTGTGTCAGTTCTCTTGTTATTACTGGCTATGTACCCAGGAACTTGTTGAGCGGGTATTTCTGCTGTGCACAACATCGTACAGGTAGCCAGTGTTTATTGAAGTCCTTTCAGTGATTCAGATCTCTGAGAATTCTTTGGTGTGTCTGGTGCCATAGGGACCTTGGTATACCCCTCTGCCTTCGTGCCGTGCATGACAGGTTACACATGGCGAGGTAGCACATGGCGAGGGGGAGAGGTATACAGTTCTGTTTTTATTGACTCTTCCACAGCCTCACTTCTGTCACTACGACCGCACATGGATGGGGTCATTGTTTGCATTGTTTGTGTCTTTAGGTCTCTAACACTAGATGCTAAAACTTCCGGCAGAGTGGAGAGTTTATTTAGAATTGGTGAGCAAGCACACTTTCTAAACTCTGGATACTCCAGGTTAACATTTACAGATGGCGACCCCTGGGCTCGCATAATGAGTTTACTAAGCATGTCAAGCTTGTCATCTCTTCCTGACACAAATACTACCAGGGTATTTAAGAGGTAAACAAAGGAATGGAGTGTAGTTGGCAATGCTGGCTAACAGTCATCATTTGTCAACTAGTGGATTTGTGGGATTTGTGAAAGTTGTTGGTCATGCTCCCTGCTCCCAAAGGGTAGAGGGTAATGTTATGTCCATCTGCAAGATCTTGTGCTCAGCTTGTGGTGTTTGCTCAGCTTTCGATCTTCTGTAGACTCCCTTTGCACCCTTGGGCTATTTAACTGCCTGTGTTTGTCCATTTTGGTTATCTTTAGGGCATTATTACACTTAATCGTCTTTTCAGCATCGATGATGGTATGAACGGAGAAAATTGGCCTTAAGAAGTTAAGGATTGAGAGGGCCTGACTGTTTCTCACACTTTTCTGAGTTCAATGGTTTTGAACTCCAGAGCTGACAGAGTTGGCCGATTCAATAATTAACTTGCAGGCGTGTTTTGCCCCTCTGGCTGTTTCCCGACCCTTTATCGAGTGACCCAGTGGACCTTGAGTTTCACTAGTGTTTTCTGCGGGTTTCCAGGGTGGCCTGATCCTAGATCTTAATCTCGTTCCAGATCTAATTCCATATCTCCAACACTATTACATGATAGACATGGCATGCCTTTGTGATAGAGCTGACATTCTCCTCGTAGAGTTCCATGTTGCCACATTGCCACATTGCCACATTACCACGTTGCCTGATTTCCCTGGTGAATTATTTTGGGTTACAGTGGTGCTGGAACAAGGCAGTGGGCCTAGGTCACCAGGCAGCAAGTAGACCAAAGGGATAAATATGGTGTAGATGCGGTGCTGGCGCCTAAACTGCCCCCACCAGTGCTGCAAAAATCACCAAACTCAGGGAGCACAAGAAACACATGAAGCCCAGGAGGCAGGGCCTTGAAGGTAACGGAAGAACCAGTGGAAGGGGGCAAGCAAGTGTCCAAATGCGGGGCAGAGAGCAGGGATTCACAGTAGATATGCATTAGACGCAGCGGGCACGTGGACTCCTCCAGCGGGCACAGGCCCTAAGTGACGTGCCACAGCCTATTGTGCTTACCGCCACACCGCCACACTGCTGTCTGGCCGGGCCGTCTGCTTCTCCTTTCCCCTTCCTGTTGGTTGTTGCTGGCAGGGAAGACCGCAAGAGCCGAACTGTCCAGCCGCACCTGCAGAGTCACCAGCAGTGAGCCCTGCCCTGCTCCTAGCATGCTCCTTTGCACGCTTCAGCACATAATTAAAAATACAATTAATCAATTAACTAATTTATATATTTATTTCTCAATTAATAAATTAGTTAGCATAAACTTATTCATTAAATATAAATATCAATAATTTATATTTATAATTTATATTTAAAATCACCTACTCCTACCCTACACAATAAATAATTACAAACCATACTAAAATAATTACTAAGGGGCACATTACGATACCCGGCGTAAATAATTCCGCCAGGCATGGAAGCGGCAAAAATCCGCCCGCACACACCGCCTGAACACCGACCACGCCATTACGATTACACAAACCGAATACCGCCATCGGCGGAAAAAGCACACAAAATACCGCCCGCCAACGTCCGAGTCGGAGACAAACCGCCCGCCACGGACGGAAACACGCACGACAACACAAAACCGCCCGCCCTCACGGCCGACACACCGCACGTGAAATTACGATCGCACCGACATGAGCGCGGAAAAACCACAAATATACCGCCCGCCAGCGCAAACAACGCCGATGAGAATCGACACGGCAGAAGCCATGGCGCCCACGTACCTGCACAGAAACCATCCGCACACAAAACCAATAGCACACAACATGGCCAACAAGTCCACACAGCAAGGCACGCACAAATACACAAGCACAGTACATATCCCGAAAACACCCCCGGACAAACAAAAAATACAAAGGCCAGAACCCCAGACACAACACACCTGAAAACAACAGACCATGAGGACACACCCACATAGGTGAGTACAAAAGCAGCACTCCCACAGACCACAACCCCTTGCTACATTGCAAACCAGAGAGGAGAGGAGAGGACACAGTGACACAGCAAGGACAGCAGCACACCACAGAAACGCACACATCACAACCACCACCACCACCACCACCCCCACCAAACACCACCACCACCACCACCACCAAACACCGGCACCACAAACCCCCTGCACATTACACAACACACACCGCACCAGCACCACAAACACCATGGCACCACAAAGGATGCCCAAGTTCACGCCCATGGAGCTGACGGTCATGGTCGACGAGATCATCAAGGTGTACCCACAAATCTATGGGAACATGGTCCAGCACACACCACTAGCCACCAGAAACAGAATGTGGAACCGGATCGTAGACCAGGTCAATGCAGTCGGGACCCTGCCCAGGAACAGAGTCGAGATTAACAAACGTTGGAATGACGTCAAGAGCCTGGTCAAGAAGAAGGAGGGCAAAAACAGAGAGCTGGCTGCCGTCACTGGCGGAGGGAATCCCGCGCTCTTTAAGACCTTCAAAGCGTGGGAGGAGAAGGTGCGAGTCGTAATCCATCCGGAGATCCTCGCCGGATTAGCAGGGGAGTGGAGGCTGGTAAGTACAAACTAATGTATACCAGCACACCGCTATGTACTCACATGCACTACCACCATGCCACAGCTCCCAGGGACAAACACCCCCATGTCCAGCACACAATACACAACACATCACACACACATGCAACAGACACCACCACACACAGCCCAAACCGAACAACTGCAAGATGCGTGGGGACATGTGTACACTAAGCCAGCCACGTAACCACCAACAGGTCCCCAAATATGCCAGAAGCGCCACAACGAGCACCCACCACACCCATGTGTCCGCCACAGCTGCACCAACCGACAAGTAACAGGTAAGTGGCAGGAACACAAAGTGCAGTGGGTGGGACGGTGGACAGCCCAAGTACAACACACACCAGGCCCCAGTCCCACAGCACAGCAAGGAGGAGCATCCCCCACACCCCACACCCACGTGTCAGCCACCGCAGTGCACAACGACAGCCGAAAGGCAGACATCACGGTCCACAGCAATCGGTGTCAGTGGGTATCCAGCCACCCCCACGACCCACAACACCCTCCCACCCCCACAGACCTGCAACATGGAGCACCCCCGCTTAGAGCCATGTGGCATCCAGTACAGTGCACGCACGAACAACTTGCAGGTGGGAAACTGGACAGGGCCGGATTACTGGAGGCATGAGGACCGTAACACGACCAACACATGGGACATGTCACGTAGCAGACGAACACGCAGCACCGCCCACCGTCACGAACAAGTGAACAATGTGCACACGGACATGAACAACAGACTCACACCCCACATGACCCATCACAGACATAGCAACACCCAAGGAGCCACGTCTGCATGCACAAGCCACACTGAATATAGTACCACACGGCAGCCACTGTGCAACTCATCACACACAACCGAAACACCATTGAAGTCCTGTCCATGTAGCCCCTACTGCCTGTCAACCACACACCCCACAACTACGCCTATGTAAGACAAACAACACTAGACGCAACAGAGCGGAACAACATAAATGCACACGAACACCACTGAACCCATCAAACACACAGACACACCATGCACAAACAACATACCATCCATCCCATCCGTCAGCCCCAGTCTCATGAAAGGCATGTCATCCGCACAGCTGCCACACATACAGCAGTCACGCTAAGATACATGCCCATTACCAACCATGTGCCAGAAGTCAATGAAGTGCACGACACACTGTGAGCAACAACACACAACATGGGCCACACCCCCCGAGCACTGCAGTGATGCACATGGCACAGGGCAGCACGCACACCAAGGAGATGGGACAACTGCAATACGTTGGCTGGCACACAACCATCACTCACTCATAACGATGCGTCCAATGCCATGTCCAGTAATCACAACAGACAGCAAATATGCAGGCCATGTCAAGCATGCACACACCTCAAACCATGCACTGTCATGCTGCCACAACACATGTCACGTTCGGCACCCATGGCTCACAGCATGTACCCCAAAAGCATATTCCCTCCCAAATGCGAATCCGGGGCATGGCCCCCATGTTGCCATATGCGTTCCTAAGCATTCCATTTGAACCCCAAAAGCATATTCCCTCCCAAATGCGAATCTGGGGCATGGCCCCCATGTTGCCATATGCGTTCCTAAGCGTTCCATTTGAACCCCAAAAGCATATTCCCTCCCAAATGCGAATCTGGGGCATGGCCCCCATGTTGCCATATGCGTTCCTAAGCGTTCCATTTGAACCCCAAAAGCATATTCCCTCCCAAATGCGAATCTGGGGCATGGCCCCCATGTTGCCATATGCGTTCCTAAGCGTTCCATTTGAACCCCAAAAGCAAAGTACAAACCAGACCCAGGATGGGCCAGGAGCCCGCATACACCAGAGTCACAATAAGTAGGGGCACAGCAACACACCCATCGGCATGGCCAATCCGTCCCATGCCACATGTGCACAGCACACAGTCCCATTGCCAAGCACACACAACTACAGATGCTACAGCCACACACACGCCTCCGGGAAACCCATGTACGAGATTGCACGAACTGTCAATGTCAGACGACAAATACATACTTCGCCAGGTGCAACACAATAACTAATCTCATTCTCTCCACAGGTGACGAACTGCTGGATGCTGGGGATGGAGCCAGCAGCCAGCACAGCCAGCCTACAAGCCCCCAACGAGGACACACGGATCTGGAGGATCTGTCCTCCTCTTCGGACACGGACAACGAAGCAGGCCCATCTGGTGTGGCAGGGCCCAGCTGCTCCCCAGGACCCCTCCTACCCACCAACCCATCATCCAGGGCTGCTGAACATTCACAGCCCCCTGCTGCCACTGTCGTTGCGGCCACACCCACGGTCATTGTGGCCACTACCACTGCCGCAACCGCCACCATCGCCGCACCGACCACCACCGCCGCCACCACCGCCACGTCTCCGCTGGCACCAGCCCCAGCGCAGGTGGTGGCCCGGACGACTGGATCCACCCTGGGAGCCACAGCGAGGACCGTGGTGAGCAATGTGGCTAGTGGGCAGGCCGGTGGCAGCAGGACTGGTAGGAGGAGCAGGGTCAGGGAAACGCCAGCCTCCCTGGGAGCCATGCCCTGCCTCACATGGCCAGAGTCCTTGGGGCCTATGAAGAGGCCCAAGGACAATGGGTCCGGTCTGCCTCAGACACGCGTGAGGTGCTGGGGCTGTTGAGGTCCATGGACGCCCGTATGGGCCAAATCGTGGACCTCATGGGACAGCTGGTGGTGGCGGTGAGGTCACAGCCAGGGACAGCAGCTCCCCTCCGCCACCACCTGCCGGGGCGCAGGGTGGAGCAGCAGTGTCCAGTTCCCCTGCGTCCACAGCCAGTGATCACACCTCAACCACCAGCATGTCGCAAGCAGGCACCCCCCTCGCAAACGTGGAAGGGGCCGTCCGAAGAGGAAACAGATCTCCCGGGAGGACTTCGCACGCTCCAGTCGCAAGTGAGGCAGCCAGCCAGCCTTCCGCCAGCCTTCCTTGACCAGCCACTGCATTGACTTGGACTACGATCCCACTCCACACAGCCATCTGGATGGCATGTGTGTGTTGGACTATGGACATAGAACCAGTGGGTACACCCTGATCATCACGCAGCCATGACCGACAGCTCATTGTCACTGCACGCACCACTTTTGTCATCATCTTACACACAATCACATGTCACAGTTTGTAATAAATGCACCTTTTTCACTAACTGCTGTTTGTGCCCTGTGTCTTATTTGTACGGAATACAACGGCCACCTTGGGCGGAAAGGCACCTGATGCGTGGCATGGCATTTGAATCCGGAGGGCCTGTAGGGACCTAGGGGTGGGAGACAGAACAGGAGCACATTCAATGAGTGTGTCACACACCCATCACACAGTACATGTCAACAACTACAAGCAATGTACACACATCGCACAGAGCAATAGGGCACAATGCCACAGCCACCAACAGTGGCATACTACCCTGGCCATGGAGCGTTGACACACAGCACGCAGTGAACAAACGGCCACCCTGACACAGCACACACACACCTGCACAGATACAGCCACATCAGCCGTCGTACATGGACACTCACCGTCAAGTGAAGTAGCGGGCGATGAGCTGCTGCCGCACATTACCAGCTTCCTCCTCTCCGCTGTCCTCCTCACTCGAGCTGTCCTGGTCTGCGGGCTGGGGCCCTGGTTGATCTCCGTCATCCACGATGAGGGGGATCTGCTTCCGAATGGCCAGATTGTGCAGCATGCAGCACGCCACCACTATCTGGCACACCTTCTGTGGGAGTACGCCAGCGCACCCCCGGTGCGGTCCAGGCACCTGAACCTGGACTTGAGGAGGCCAAAGGTACGCTCGACCACACGTCTGGTCCTCCCATGTGCCTCATTGTAGCGATCGTCTGCTGGGGTGCGAGGATTCCTCAATGGACTGAGCAGCCATGCCCCATTCGGATACGCAGAGTCACCTGGGTGTGAGGGACACAGAGAACCGTTGCTAATCCAACTGGACAGGGGACAGCATCGCACAGCCAGCACGCTACACCACTCCACATACTCACCGACAATACAGGCACGATCCTGTTGCATATTGGACATCAGTCGTGGCAAGATGCTGTTGCGCATTATGTGTGCGTCATGGGCCGAGCCTGGGAACTTTGCACACACGTGGGTGATCACCATGTCCGCAAGGCACACCACTTGCACATTCAGGGAGTGCGTGTGCTTCCTGTTGCGGTACAGGTGCTCAGTGGCCTGTGGTGGAACAAGGCCGACATGTGTGCAGTCAATGGCTCCAACGACGTGTGGGATTCTGCCAAGGGCATAGAATGCACCCTTCACTGCCGCCAATTCACGAGCCCTGGGGAAGCGGATGTACCTGTTCCGGTACAGCATCATGGCTGCCAGTACATCCCTCAGCACCTTGCTGAACATGGGCTGGGACATCCCTCCTCCACTGCCCACTGTGTGCTGGAATGACCCAGTGGCGAAGAAATGCATGGCGGCCATCACCTTAGCCGTGGGGGTGACAGCAGTCGGATACACCCTGCGGGGACGGAGATGGGGTTCTAACATGGCACACAGTCGATGCAGGGTTGGCCTGTCCAGCCGAAACTTCCTAATAACCTCTGTATCGTCCATGTCCGCCAGCAATTGGTATGGGCGGTCAATGTTCGGTCTCCGCCTAGGGACAATGGCAGAGGACACATGTCAAAGCAACACGACACATGGCAATTTCGCATACACATCACTGACATGACTGAGTAAGCACAGGAGCCACAGCCCAGCTGTCAAGCTGGGACGGCACGGCCACAATACACTTACACAGGTCTCCCAACAATGGCAATGGCTAGTGATACAAACCACTGCCATGTGCATGCACATGGGGATCTAGGCCCCAATGACTTGCGGGCGTGCTGATGGGGACTGACTGCATATCCGTCAAGCGGCAACGCCACGGCAACATGAATGTCTGCTGAGCATGGAACTGCTTCCGCGGCTGGATGAGTATGGCACACGACGACGACGATGTGGGCACAGGCTGAGCGGCCAAAACAAGTGGGACCTGTGGCACGAGGGGATATGAGACAGTAGTAGGTGTCAGCACTGCACCCTATGTACAGCACTGTACGGATCACACCTCCCGAAACATTGACAGGTGTCCACATTGACAGCCCCATGCCAAGACGGCTGTGTGCTTGCAGTCACACGTCACAGGTGAGAGGTTACATTGCACGTGCCAGGTGGCAGTCGTACATAGTGGGAGCTGGCATGTGTGTGCATGTGTCTCCTGTTCAGGATCCACCAGATGGGCGCTGACTCTGTACTGACCATTGGACACAGCATGTTCCGTGGAAGGCTTGTGTGTGTGGGATGGTGGCACTGGATGTGCCGCCGTTGGGTGGGGGGCCATGCACAGGGCGGGTACGTCGATGATTGCGCATTGTTGGTCACGGTGGGTGCACCCACTAAGATGTGTTGCCCTGTGTTCAATTCCTATGTCCGCATGATGATGGACTGTAGATGTGGGCAGACTACACATTGGTCGATGTGCTGTCTATATGCATGTGCCTTCACACCAGGCACAGCTGCCCCTGCACATGTGACCCCTGCTGGACTCGCTGCTGGGTCTGTGGAGCTGATGCACCTTCTGCGCGTGGGGCGGGCAGCTCTCCTCACTTCCCTCATTGCGCATGTCATGACTTTGCCGCAGGTGACATGGATCATGGAGGGCCCACATGTACGCGTGGGTAGGCTACACATGATTGTACACTGGTCGCCACCCCCAGTCAGTGTTTCGAATGGGAAGGTTGTCGTGCTGGTGGTATGTTCGATGTGGCGGATGGGCGGGCCTAGGTGCGGGCTTACATTCCGGACATGGGGGGTAGTTGTATTGGCGACTAGTTGCAGTACACACGGGACACGTCTCTTCCTTTCCACATCTGGGTCATCCCTTGTACTAACTGACAGTGATACAGTCATCTTCGCCCCAGCCCTCATGTCCTCCCCTCGCTCCCCCAATATGCATGCTCACCTGCGAGGCTAGCGCTTGCACAGGCAGCCCCAAGCTCGCACCAGAGAGGGCAAGGAGTGTATGTGTGGGTCCAGTTGCACGAGTGGGCTGTCTCAGGGTATGATGTGTTGCGGGACGCCGTCCACCTGCGTGGTGCCCCAAATGGTGACCCGGCCTGCATGGACTATGCATCACAGTCTTCGCCTTCCGGATCCGCCACCTGCGACACCCAGTGGCTGTGGCTGCCCTTGCGGCCAGGCCGCGTCCGTCTGTGGCTGATGGCCCACACATTCACTCTTTGGCCTCTCTGGGGAGGGCTCGGGGGTGGTGGCGCACGCGCTTGCACTTAGTCGCAATGGCATGTGGCGTGGTTGGTATGATGGGCAATGGATGGGATGGTGCGAGCCACCTCCCGTGACGTCAGTGCTGCTCGTGCTGTGGTGCGTCCCCCTACACTTCCATCTGACTTGTGCCATGCTAGACGTTGAGGTTCTATTGCCTGCGTGATATGACCAGGAGGAGCGCGAGGAGACCTCTCACACACCATGCTCCACTGCCATCCCGTGCCCTGTATCGCCTGTGCGGATTGACTATGTTGGGGTTACACCTGGTCGACTGGGGCTGTGTGTGCCTTGTCAGGGGCATGGCGGGCGCACAACAGGATCCAGCTTGTCCACAGAGGGTGGGCTGAGGTGCGCCTGGTACCGCTTTGTACGTGTGCCCGGCTGCTGTGCACACACGTGTTCACTCCCCCGACAGGTGTCCTCTCACAATGCCCAGGGAAGCGGTGGTGTACTGTTCATGAGCCCTCCCAACACGGCGTGCTCCAACTTGGCATGTGCGCATCTACCCGTCGCACCCACCCACCTGAGCACTGCGTCCATACGACTTCACACGACACATGTGTGTCTTCCACAGTAGTGCTACTCATTTGCGTTGACATCCAATACCAGTGGACTACATGGTCATGTCACGACTGCCGTGTACTTCACATACTCTCATCCTCTCTCATTCGTACTTGTGAAATGAGTCAGCGGAGACAGTTTTGGTTTCAAACATTATATTGAGTCTTCTGTCCTCTGTGATGCAGTATAGTGGACACTACTGGCAGCGGGATACATGTTGAGGATATACTGAGCATGATTGCAAATGGGATAGGGTGTGGGGTTACATGTGATTGGCTGTTGCATGTGGGATGTGGGCTTCAGAGTGACATCTGCTTGGCCAAGGCTGTGCTAATGTACATTTACGTATAGCTGCGGAGCTGCGGACTTTGACACAGACGGTATACATGTAGCCTACCAGACCGCTTGGCATCATGGGCACAGTCCATCTCAGTTCCATGTGACAGGTTTGCTGCGGTTGTTCCTCATGCACGCGTGCATGTGAGATGACATCAGGGCATGTGCTTGCGTGCATGCAGCGGCGTGCCACTTGTTGTTGCACTGTGGTGGTTACTGGACATGTCACAGTCACTGGGGTCGTGTTGTTGTTGTATGCACTTGTCGTCCATGCAAAGGTCCTGGTATGGGATTCCCGGGGCGGGGGTGGGAGGGGTGCAGCACCCACAGACTCCAGGCGACCTATTCATGTCCACTGAGCGGTGTGTGTGTCCATGGGCGCTGGATCCATGTCGTGTCCTGGTTGTTCGTGCAGTTCCGTCCATGTGGGTGCGATACACAGAGCCCATGCCACTGCCTCCCACGATGCATGCGGTGTTCCTGGATGTGATGGGGAACAGTGTGCATGTCCCGGTCATATCCGATGTCATGGCGATGTCGTTGATGGTGTGGTTACAGTTGCCGGTCGTTTGGTATGGCTGTTGTGGTGGTGACTGGCCAGTCCGTGCGGAAGCTAAGCATGGGTGCGGGGTTGGACATCATAGGTCACTCGGGAACCTGCGTTGTGGTCCGACGTATTTACAGGTTGTCAGGTATGCGATGCCGTCCAGCAGGGCTTCCATGTCATTGGTGGTGTACATGTTTGCCAGCCAATGAAGCGGATGGTGGCTGTCAAGGTGTTGTTCGTAGGTTGTCCCTTGGAGGACCATGATGGGGCATGCTGGGTGACATTCGATGTAGCTGTTATCGATGATCCGTCGTGTGGAGGCACAGTGGTCCCATTTCAGTGCGGGTGCGATGTTGGCCACATACGCCATGCCCCCATAGGCAGAGCAGGCCCTGTCGTGTGCGTCCAGAGGGAGGAGTAGTGGTAGCAGGTCCGCCTTCAGACATGCCGGGTTGGAGAGGCATATCTCGACGGGATGCTGGTAGGGACACCTCCGACAGTAGAAGACGGGCATGACGCAGCTGAACAATGTGATGCGGTAAGTCAGTCGGTAACTTACGTTCAGCAGGGACAGGAGATCGCATCCCAATGTATGGCACAGGTTGGTTTTGTACAGCTTGAGCTGTTCGGCGTAGTTGGGTAGGTGTGTTGCGGTTGCCATTTCGCAGCGGTTCGTTGAGGTGGCGTGCTCCGGCTGTGTGTGCAGTCTGCAATGTGCACGCTCCGGGGTTGCTGTGAGCTCTGTGTAGTCGTAGGGAGACAGGACTTGTGTTCTGTTGGCTTGTTTGGAGGACACGGGCCCTCTTCCCACATGCTTCTCAGACAGTTCAAGGTCAGTGCTGTGTGACTCCTTCCAATTAACTTGCATGTGGCCGACATGGGGGAGTGTTTTCTTCTTTCTTCCCCGTCCGTTGTGTGCTTCTGTGATATGCGCTATCTGCCCTGTGGTCGGTCTCCTCGGCATGCCTGTGTTGGTCTATTCTTGGACAATGGCTGTATTCACCGGCTTCTGTCGTAGGGCTGTGGTTTCGGAGTTGGAATGGAAGGTCATTCAGTGCTGTCTGCTCTCCCTTGTGTGGGCGGCAGGCTGCCTTTCCGCTCTGCGTTGGGCCTTGTGTGTGGATGTTATTCTTGGGCCACCTGTTGTCGGTCCCCGGGCTCTTTGGTGTTCCGTTTTATATGTCTTGTTCATATGTGCAGGGTGGTATGGGTGTTTCTGTGTGGTACTGGCGTTCCTCTTCCCGAAGGGGCCCTGCTTCTCCTAGTTGGTGTTGCCGCCGCTGTGTGCTACGCCATGTTTGTTACACTGGGGTGTGTCCTGCTGTTGCGTGTCTTCACTGACATGTGTGCGTCGGTTGTGTGGCGTTGGGTGTTGTCCGTGAATTGGGCGTTGGGGACATGTCTGTGGCCGGCCTGTCACGTGTCATGTGCGTTCGGGGTGGGGCTGATGTGTGTGCTGCTTGGTTGTGTCCCTGTGTCTGTGTGCGACGCATGCATGGCGCTGCGGTTGGCCTCTGCGTTGTGCGCATGTGTGGCGGCGTCATCGGCGCTTTGGGGCCGTGACGGGGTGGTTGGTTCCTAGTCCCAGGTGGTGTGTACACGTGTGTTCTGCGATGTTACGATTTGGCCTGTGTGTCATATGTGGATGCGATGGTGGATGTGTTGTGTACACGCGCTGGTGGGGGGTTGTCCGCTTTTTCCGCCCTTGCACTGTGTGCGCTGTTTGCGTGCACTTGTTGTGTGTGTGCCTACCTGCGTCTCCGCGGTACGTTGCGTCCTTGGTGGTGCATCAGCAGGAGCATGGGGACGGCCTGCAGTGCTGGATTCATGCTCGGGGAGCCGCTTTTCGTTGTCCGTGCTCGGCGTCCGTGTTACCGCTTCGGTTTGTCGTACGGTATCTCTTGGCCGTGGGAGCCGTTTGTTTGCGGCATCGTAATTTATGCGCCGGGCGGGACGTGTTTCGTCGGACGGTGTGTGTCAGTTGGGCTGCGCCGCTACGTGTACGGGCGCACTTTGATGGCGGACGGTGTTGCTGGCTTGCCGGCGGTGTTTGGCCTGCTTTTCGCATCGTAATTGGGCGGGCGTGTGGACTGCTGCGTGCCGGCGGTAACTGGTGCTTTTTGCATCCGCCAGCACGGCGGTTGTGCTTCCGCCCGCCATCGTAATGGGCCCCTAAGTAACTAAAGAATTAACATAATTAATTGCCAAAATAGTATTTAATTAAAATTAAAAAAATTAAAATGTATATTTTAAATAACATGGCAACCTATCCCCCTATAAACCCAACAAGCTGCTTCTAAATGAAAAATTACTAATTACATTTAAAGAAATTTAAATTCCACAATAAAAATTACAAATTATACTTGAGAAATAAAAAAACTAATATCATAATGCTCATATCCAATAATAATAATGATATTTGAAATACATCAAATTAGGTAAAAACAATATTTCATGCAGCTATATTAAAGAAAACTATATGACATACCTTAATATTTTTTTTTAAAACATTATCATATACCTAAAAAATGACATTCTGAACTTCAGTATTCACATATTTTTGAGTTGATGGCATTGGGAACACAATAAATAGATGAACACACAGATAATTAGATATTGCTCACCTACATGTTTAAACTGTATGTGTATTGCTGTTGTATGCTGTAAAAATGAGATTGCATGAGAGAATAGTGAAGGTGCACCCTTCCCCCCACACCATGGCACAAGTTTATCATCTTACCATTACATTGTGGTCACTTCATTGCATCATGGGTCGCTACGTCAGATGACATAATTAAATTGGGGCTAAGTGTAATATAAAATACCTAAAATATATCCCATTAAATTAAATACATTAAATTAACAAATTAAATTAAAATTAAAATAGGAAGCAATGGGACGAATGAAGCAAGGTAGAGGTGCAACACAACATGAAACCATGGATAACACCACAAGTTTACACCCATAAAGCAGAGTAAAAAAGGGGCAATGAGATTCCAGATAGTGATCATAGAGGAAGAAATCAAACCATTTTAACATTACACCAGCTACCCTAATATCCTGCAGGTGGGCAACAGTGGGTTTATAGTTAACAGATTTTACAAACAGCCAATAAATTAGGCAGGCCATCGATGGTGAGACCGCAATACCAGTTGTCCATCTCAACTCAAATCACCCAAGACGGGTACCAGAATGTCACAGTTTGGAAGAAAACCAACTTCAAAGGTATGGTATGGAATCTTTGTTCATTGCGAAGGCATTAAATTGAAGGTATAAATATTTTGCAGTATTCAGCTAGAGCTGTAAGAAGAAAAATAGGCTGAAAGTTGAACGGGTCAGATAAGCGTATGTATGGTTTCTTCAGTAAATGAGAAACAATGAGCTTTACAAGTCAGTCAGCGCAATCACTGTCAGACTCCCTGCTGTGGAATGAAGGGGCTGGAACTGAGCTTGCCGAGCTCGAACATGGCGGTGCTGTAACAAAATCTTTTGACTGTAGACAACATCCAATAGAGAGCCGAGATGTGGAACACCATTAGGCCCCCTCAGCACTACTGTTTGACAACCTGAAAATTTGGGCCGCTACAATGGCATATACAGGCATCTCAAGAGGTGTGGGTATTGAGGGCAGCTGGCTTGTGCAGACCAGAAAGAGGTGACACTGTCTGGCCTGGAAGGCACAGTCCAATGAGTGGAGTTGAGGTGGCAGGCTCTAGTGGCAGAAGAAGGGACCTAAGTGAGATTGACATAATGGGGATCCACGTCAGGTAGCAACTGCCTGACGTGGAGCACTTGTCTTGGATTAACTATTAGGTGGTAGCTGGTACTAAACTTGGGCAGTGTGGACTGTGTGGCCTCACCTGCAGGTAAGGAGTGAGGGAAAGCAGAACGCAATAGGGGCATTGTAGAGCTACCTTGGCATGCAAATCTGGAGCGCATGAAAAACTAAAGTCTGATGTGAGCCTAATAAATAGATGCCATGCAATTGAGATGAACTGTGACTGGGTACAATACTGCTGTGTGATAGCAGCATACTTGGTAAACCAACTCTGGGCTGGAACTGACAAACAGCTTAATGTAGGCCTTGCAGACAAGAAAATGAATTGCATGTTATTGCAGAAAATAATTGAGAGAGAACTCAGGCTCTGCTAGTGTGTCGGGAAAAGACCTGTGGGCAAAGGAACCTGGGAGAGCTGTGATATAAGATAGAGGTGGAACCCTCAGTACTGTCTGTACCAGCCTACAGAGGCTGCCTCTCCCTTCCGATGAGACAGCACAGGAAGTGATTCTGCCTAGAGTGAGGGTTAGACATTACTGGAATTGAAATTTCCCCCACTACTTTTCTCTCATAGTCGATTTGGTGTGCAACATACGTAAAATAGATCAAAAGCAGCTCAAGTTATATTTCAACACTAGGCAGACAACCTGCACCACATACAAAGACCTGACTAAAGGATATGGCAGTTTTACCTCCACTTAACTCTGCAGAGGACAAGATATCAAATCCATCTTATGTGATATGAGACTTATCTTAAGAGCAATTGAGGTCTCAAGTGTTTCACTGACTTGGTGCAAGGACCGCATGTCTGAGCACCTAAATATGCATCCAGACTCAACATGGCAGAATGCTGTGAGTCTAACATTGAAAATGGCATGACTGTGCATGTTGAAGCATGTCTCAAGATGGAGAGGTCCCTGGATGTCATTTGATTGAAGAATGAAGACCTCAAAGCTTGAACAAGGTGCAACAATGTTAGAACTGTGGAGTGCCAATGACCATTAACACAGACAACATGGAATCCTACATGGAAACACTCATCACTGAAGTATTTAACAGAACCAACTTCTCGTCAGTCTTTATTGTTGAAAGGGGGCAAAGGGCAGTTGAGCCAATATCACTGCTTGGGGCACCACCAAGCCTGATAATTGCACAACTGTTGCATTACAAGGACTGCCACATTGAAAAGTGATCAGCTCATGATGAGCGGATCCTAAATTATGCCAAATATTTAGTTTCACTATTCCCAGGCTACATAATTGTGGGCCAGAAGGCTCACAGATCATTCAACAATGTCATAAAGAAGCTGCAAGTGATAAGCATCACCTATGCTATGTTGTACCTAATCAAGCTACAATTCACAATCAGTAGGAAAACACACATATTTAGTGACCTGTAGGCAGCTCATGCACTCCTCAAGAAACATGTGAATGATGAACCTGGGTCACCTTAGCATGTAAAAGTGAAGATCTGGTAGACATTATGGATAATAAGCACTGAAACGCACTGTTAGTATGAAGATGGAAATGCACTTGCCATATGGTTGTGTGTCATCACTTACTTTTTTACAGATTTGAAACATGCCATAATTATGGTGCACCACACAAACTAACATTTTGATAACATATCCACCATTAGAGACTGCGTTTACATTGTTAGGCAGATCTATATATACTCCTGTTGCCGTGCAGACCATATACTAGTGCAGGGGTTTGCTAGGGATGAGCCCACGTATAATTTTACCCAAGCAGCCACCACCACAATTATGTGGTGAAAGATGTGCCCTGCACCCATAGCATGGTCCGTTCTTGTTGTTTGTGGATGATGGTATTTGATTTCTACAGTTTGGCTTCCACATGAAAGGAGTGCTTCACTGCTAGTTGGGGTGGCCAGAGTGAATGGGGTGGGTAGATTACTACCTAGTGTTATATATGTGAGAACTAGATTTCTAATATCAATAAACAAGGTGCCCAGGTAATGACACAGCACCACATTCTTATTCATGCCCATGCAACAACATACCATACAGACTGTATCAAAAGTAGCAAACACTACTCCTGAAACTATTAACATGTAAATTGAAAGGACTACATGGCACAGGGTGAGAGGGGCTGTGACCTGTCTTCACAGGCATAAAATAGATGTTGTTTATTTTTACAAGAGATAGACTTCACCCAACATAGTGAAACATCTAAGATCAGCAGGATAGAAGGATTGTGCCTCTGTGCCTCATGTAACACACAAGCCAGAGGGTTAGCAATATATATGATAAGAGGCACTGTGTTCTGCCTGGTGGGAGAGGTGAAGGGCTTGGAAAAGTGATATATCAATCAAATACTTTATTTCGGCATGAATGCCATAAATGTTTCCCACATTCACAGTTTATCACCAATGTACAGTATATGAAACTACAAAAGTAAACCTTTGATGGATATCAGCATGAGTTAGTAAAAAGGCAATGTGTCTACAAATGAAAAAATGGATAAAATACATGTCTACACTAATATTACGGTTAAAGTTTCGGAATAAAATAAGAAATACAAAAGAGCCAAACACCCAGAGGATATCTTTTTTAAATCAATACTACCTAGTGCTCATTAGTACCTCTCTGTGTAACATAGCTCTATTATCAAACGCTCAATAGAACAGTATGGGGGAGATATCCAAGTGCAAATAGCATTAGCCCCAACATAGATCCCTGGTCCACAGACTATAAAGGTGCAAATGCATACAGTACAAAGGAATTAAGGTGCTTACAATAACACATTAAAAGTTCTATTAAATAAGTAAGATGTGAAGGATTAAAACTGAGCGATAATTTAAAAAGTTAAAACAGTAAGCTCTATAAACAACCACCAGAGATAATCAATTAGCAATTTTCAGCAAAGATCTTCTGATAGCATACATCTTACAGAGGAACTTAGCAACTGTGCAGACTATCAGCAAACTAGTATCAGATTTTAAGATGCGCAGTGCTACTCGATGGCAACGAGTACCAAGGCACTTACAAAGAGGGGCTAACCATCTCGATCTTGGGGATCTATAGAATGGACAAGCAAAGAGTATGTGGGCTGTCGACTCGACAGCTAAGGGACATCCTGGACAAAAACCCGATTGAGAGGGAGACTTTCGCCAGGAGGCTGTGAGCTAGTTCATCGGAATGGAGCCAAATCTGAATTGCATGTAGAGCTTTCTCTCCAACGGAACATTTATGGCCCCCAAGTATTGCTCAAATTTACTTGTCAGTTTGAGCTCAAGAAAATCCAATGTAAGACGTCCCCATTGGTTGTGACTTAAAGAAGACTGGGCCACCCAGTCCCAGTATTGTTTCTTAAATTAGGGCCTTACTGGGAAGCAGTGTGGGATCCCTAGGTTCCCATAAGCCCTCTAGCCCTATTGCGGTAAGCAGACTTTTCAGTTTGTTGTACCAACCAATTTTCTTAAAGCGATCGAGGGCAATTACCTCAGATAGAGCAGCGGCATATGGGAGCAACTCGGGTGTACTCCTAAGACGCAACCAGAACAAAAGGGGGCAAAGCTTAGCCTTCTCGATGATAGAGGATGGAGGGGGGTACTCTGTGGGAGTGAAACCAGGGCTCTCAAGAATTTGTTCTCCATGGTTAAGAGGCCATCCAAGTTTTCAAACCCCCACAGTTCAGCACCATAAAGTGCTGAGCCCACTGCCTTACAGTTATAAATGTCAAGCGAAGCTGCAATAGGTCTCCTAGAAGAGGTCCTGTGCTCCTTAATCAGGGCCCCTGTGATCTGTCTGTGTTGCAGAGTCCGCTTCACTATATGGGGCTTCCATGACTGATCGTCAGAAAGGGTAATCCCCAAATACTCCAAGGTATTCACTCTCTCAAGGGGAACCCCCCCACCCCCATGTGAGCTTTCCATTGAAAGTTTTGTGGGGATTGATCATTAGCAGTTTGGTTTTCGAGGTGTTAATCTCCAACCCATGCATGATACAAAAGGCCTCAAAGCGAGCCAGGAGCATCTGTAGCCCACTCTGGGTTTTGGACACCAACAGCGTATCATCGGCGAACAAAAGTGTTAATACTTTTGAACCCCCCCAGGGTAGGAGTGTCTGCAGGAATATCAGAGAGATATTGGACAACACCATTGACGAAAAGTGGAAAGAGTGTGGGGGCGAGTACACAACCCTGCCAAACCCCTTTGTTAACTTGGATCGGGTCTGTTAACTATCCTCGGCTGCCCCAGTGAACTCTTACATAGTTAGTCTCATGGAGATGAATGACTAGTGTTAGACCCGGGATCCCTGGTTGGCTGAGGTAGGTACCTTAGGCCAAATAGGGACCCGCGTTTCTACGTCAGGGAAAGGAAGGTCACCTTCTGAGATAGCCCCCGCTCACCCCCTCGGTAGCTTGGCACGAGCAGCCAGGCTTATCTTCAAGGCAAATGTGTAAAGTATTTGCAACCACGCTCACAGCAACCCAATGATGACACCACAAATAGACTCCACACGAGTTTTATAAAAACGAGTATAAATTTTATATAAAAAGATATATGATAAGACCACACAATATAAATCCAACATATGAGTATGTGTAATATTTCTCCTGGCTGGTTGTTAGGCCAGCCAGTCCTTGTAAGTTCTGACGATATTAATGAGCACTTCTAAACATTCCACTGTAATCCTAATACCATGTTATGCAGTTCGTAATGCTAGAATCAGGCACTTGTGCAATGTAAAAATAATGCAAGGCGTAACGCAACAATCAGGCACTTTGCAATGTAAAAATAATGCAATGCGTAATACAACCACCAGGTACGTCGTTATGCAGAAATAAGGCACTGCGTAATACACTAATCAGGTAGTTCGTTATGCAGACACAATGCAATGCGTCAAACGACAATCAGGTAGTTCGTTATGCAGAAATGATGCAATGTGTAATACGACAATCAGGTAGTTCGTTATGCAGAAATAAGATAATGCGTAATACACTCCGGCACCTATCACGGTGCCTTAGGCGGTCTCTCTGCCACTCCTTCTGACTCGCAGTCAGCCTCTGTCAACAGTTGCCCCCAACACGGGTATGGTGTAACAAAAAGTGCAGCTCCGCATTCCGGCCCCGGTACTGCCACTCCCTTGGCAATACGGGCCGCGATACGAGCCGAAGCAGAGGCTCGCGCTGCTGGACTGAGAGAGAGGCCAAGAGCGTCTCCCTCCGAGCCTGCACCCCGCCCCAGGAGTCGACACACGCTACCTGGGGGGGCGCAAACTCACTCTCCTCTCCTCGTCCAACGACTTGGGCCTCCGATGCAATCTTTGTGAATTTGCAAAGGCGGGCTCGGGCCTCCGAGGCTGCCGGTCTGGGCCGCTACTGCTACGAAGATCTCAGGCTGCCACAGGGCACACGCACACAGTGTTGCTGAGACTCCCTTGAGCTTCGGGTGCACGATCACCGGGCACTCCACACGAAGCTCTCAGGCTGCACGAAGATCACGCGCACAGCGTCGCTGAGACTCACTTTAACTCCGGGTGCACGTTAACAAGGCAATCCTCATGAAGGTCTCACGCTGCACAAAGCACACGCACACAGCATCAATGAGACTCACTTGGACTCCGGGTGCACCAAAACTAGGCAATCCTCAAGAAGGTCTCACGCTGCACAAAGCACACGCACACAGCGTCGATGAGACTCACTTGGATTCCGGGTGTGCACGATAACAAGGCAATCCTCACGAAGGTCTCACGCTGCACAAAGCACACGCACACAGTGTCGATGAGACTCACTTGGATTCCGGTGCACACGATAAATGGACAATCCTCACAAAGGGTTCAGGCTGCAAAAAGCACACGCACACAGCGTCGCTGATCCTCGCTTGGACTCCAGGTGCCCACGATCACAGGGCACTTCTTACGAGGGTCTCAGGCTGCAACAAGCACACACACACAGCGTCGCTGAGACTCTCCTGGAAACGTTTGTGTTCCTGAGTTTCCGCAACAGGGAGCCAGCTCACCTCGGGCCCTTGGGGATAAGTTACTTAAGGACACAGCACAGCAAAGTCCTTTCAAGCAGGGGGACACAGCACACAGAAAAGTCCCTTTAGCCTTTCCTTGGTTAAAACAGCAAACTGCAGGCCAGCCCCAGAACACACAGCAAGGGTCAGTCCTATCCTTCAGTCTATTCAGCTGTTTCTTCCTTGGCAGAGGTTCCTCTTGACCACGAAGTAGCTCCAGTCTTGTTCAATCTTGATCAAGCCATTCTCCAAAGTTCAGGGGCTTCAGCTCTCATAGTTATACCCCTCAATGGCTTTGAAGTCTTTGTGTTCAGGGGGCACTGACCCCTGTTCAAATCAGTTCTGGGTGCCTCCCTGCCAGTGATACCTTTATTCCTTTGATAGTGGGGGTCTGGATCCTCAATCACTCAGCAGGGGCCGGAGCCATTGGTTTATGGCTGCAGCCCAGGCCTCTTCACCTCTAGGGGCTACTCCTCCCCTACACTCCAGATGCAGGTCAGCCTGTTGCTGTCTCACCTCCCTCCCCTGGGTCAATACATTCCCCAGATCCTATCGCTTTCAAATCCAGACAGTCAATCCACAACCAGGCAGAGACACACAGAAATGTTAGAGCACAAAAACCCAGCCACTTCTAAAAGAGTGGCTTCTAAACACACAATGCAAAAACTACCTTCATAAAAAGATGTGTTATTACATTGTGAGTTCAGGCATACTAAACTTCACCTCTCCATCTTAAGCCTTTGGGAAGATAGGCTGGAAAACATATTACACAGCCTCCCCATTCTGTCCTATGGGCAAGATGGCCTTTCAACAGTGAAAAACGAAATGGAGAATATTTCACTGTCAGGACATGGTACACACCTTAGTACATGCCCTACCTTTCACATGCACTGCACCCTTCCCAGGGGGTACCTTGGACCTACCATAGGGGTGTCTGATGTGCATAGAAAGGGAAGGGTAAGGTCTGGCAAGTGGGTGCACTTGTCAGACAACATGGCAGTTTAACAAACTGCGCGCAGGCCCTGCAATGGCAGGCCTGAGTTCCCTTTTAAAGCTACTTGTGTGGGTGGCACAAATAGTGCTGCAGGCCCACTAGTAGCATTTGCATTACCAGCCCTGGCACACATAGTGCACTTTACTAGGGACTTTACTAGTAAGGCAAACATACCAATCATGGACAACCAATTACCATTACACTTTATACAGGGAGCACTCGCACTTTGACACTGTTTAGCAGTGGCAAAGTGTCCAAAGCATCTAAGTTGGCAACACAATGTCAGAAAAAAGGTCTAGGGGGAAAGAAAAAAGTTTAGGGAACTTTAGCCAAAAAGGGCCAAGTCCTACAACTAGTGATAAGATGTCAGGTGGAAGTCCCATCTCGTTTAAAACAGACCAGAGCTTATGTCTCGGGGCCAGGTCAAAGGCAGACCTAAGATCAATGAAAGCAACATAAAGGCTTCCCTGGCCTATGACCACCGGCATCCATACCAATAAAAGGTAGCAAAATACCTGATCAGTAGAACTAGTCTTTTGCCTGAACCCAGCCTGGAAGGGAGACAGAATATTAAGGTCACTACTCCAGGCCTGTATTTTCTTAAGAAGGGCGCGAGCGAACACCTTCTGAACACAGTCTATCAAACTGATACGCCTGTAGTTAGAAGGTGACGATCTATCTCCCTTCTTGTAAATTGGAATTACCTCAGCTCCCTTCCAGGAAGGTGGAATAGGGGCACCCGCTGCAATACCATTTGCAAGTGCTAGAATATAGGTAGTCCAATTCTCAACATCGTTAAGAAAAACATCGCCAGGAATGCAATCAGGTCCTGCGGCCTTAGCCCTTGTGATGGAATTTATGCTGGACCGAATTCCAGCTCCTGTGAAGAAATCAGCAGCATATAAATGGGGATGGTCAAGGGTACAGGTTATACTATCAGGATTATGAGGCTCGAATATAATGTGGAAAAATGATCTTGCCAGGCTGCAATGGAGATGTTATTGGTCAGCAGCGGGGGCCTAATGGCATCCCCCTAGTGACTAAAAGCCAAAATTGCTTTGAATCATGTCTATTACAGGCATCCCTGATTGACAACCATCGGTTCTCCTCCCATTCCCTCTTTGCTCTGGCCTGAGCTGCCTTATAAGCACTTCTTACTTCTCTCAGCTCTGTCACGTTGTTTGTCCTAATAGAAACTACTAGTTTGAATCTAAGACACCGGCACTCTTTGGTAAACCAGGCAAACTGTGACCTGGTCTTCCTACTAGTGTCCTAGGAGCGTGACGGTTCTCTAAAGAGAGTGGCCAACAGACTAAAGAGTTGGCCATGGCAACTCGTGACTTCGCCCAGCTTCCCCTGTTTACAGCTAGATATCTTAGTAATGCTGTCAAGGACATTAGATTTAATTACTTCAAGTTTCTCTGCATCAAGAGATACCCGAGCCCAATTAAGTCACCTGCTATCATTGGAAGGACATGCCTCCCCCGTCGTAACAATGGGGTGGGTTGAGTTCATACACCTATCCCAAAGTGATACCAGGGAGAGCTCTAGAGGATTATGATCGCTGTCTGTGGTAGTCCCCACAACCATATCATCCATCAACGGCCCCAATCTCAGATCTAACAAAAATTAGTCAATGCGGCTTAAATTGATGGTTCTATAAAAAGTGTTAGCCCCCCCTTGTATCTGACCTAGTGCGGACATTAGTTGCCCTCAATCCATACTCAAGAGTTAGAGCCTTAAGCTGTAGTGCTACTTGTGACCATTTTTTGAAAGGAGGTAGATCAAGAGGGGGGACATGCCACAGCTCTTCCTCCTCCCTGGTCCCACATATGTCCTCCCTAGTTAGTGGCTCAAAGGTGACATTAAAGTCACCCGCTACAATTAGTAGGGGCTCGGTATCTCTAGTGTCAAGTAGATCTTCCAGCTCTTATAAAGTTGACGATCGTCTTCCTGCAATGGATCCTCGGGCATAAATATTGTAAATGTCAAGGGATGTACCCTTTCCATCCCTAATCTGGAATACTATAATGTCAGGACTATTAGAATGGAGCTCAAAAGTGGTACATGCTAACGCAATTTTTACCCAAATCATCAGTCCCCCTGCGGGCCGGCCTAGTTTGTTGGAGCTAGCTGGGTGATGGAAAGTGAGGTAACCAGGTATGTGAGATGGGGTGGTGCTCCAGGTTTCCTGGAGAAGGCATATATCAAAGGATTCACTAAATTGGACCCAGTGAAGAAGAGCCACTTTCGATCTCAGCCCTGCCACATTCCACGACACCAACTTCAGCCTATTAAATGTTTTTTGGCTGGGAATCGATATTAAATGTGTGTCCAATACATTACAATCTCTATGTACTTTTGGGTGAGGTATTATCACTGAGTGGGCTCCCTCCTTAGGCCCAGCTATTTGGCTCGGGGGCATAGTGATCCTCTCGGAGTCAATCTGCATGGGGGTTACTAAAAACTTTGCTGCACGGGTGTGATCCCTGATCACATCAGTACAATACTGTCTGCTTGAGCTCGCCATGTGTGTATTCGTGACATCAGGGATAGCAGAATATGCAAGTCAATCAATGATTGCCAGAGATTAATCTAAGCCCAAATGAGAACCCCGATGCAGGGAAATGATTAGTGATGGAAACTGGAGAGGTCTATACTTGAGTTGGATGCCCAAGGGAGAGCTATTTTGAGCTTCGAGAGCTACCAGATCGTGGCCCATGTTCCCATCTACAAGATAAAGTTCTATATAGTCTGTCTGGGTATTGGGACGGATTATCCTTTTAGCACCCAGAATGTCGTCCCTTATTAATGAACAGCATCCCCTCACATGGCGGATCCAATGTATGACCTTGTTAATCAAGGAGTCCTCGCCTTCATATTTGGCTTGGGAAACAGCTTTGGGGACATTGGTCATAACTATACACTTAAGGGGTAGTTGAGTCTGCCCGGACCGTTGTTTGCAGGAGGTCAGGGGAATTGCAGAGTTAGAAGGTTGAAGGGAGGGTTCATGGCTCATACACGGGCCATGCTGTTTATGGCGTCTATTTTCGACTTGCCACCCTGCTCCTTGCATCCTCCTAGCGTCTGTGATGGTATCTAGTGGTGAGGGGTATTCCCTGGTAACAGTATTTGGGAGCTGTTGGCAATATGCTGGCATAGAAAGAGTTGAGCAATTAGCAACTCAGGGCAGATTTGGTGGCTCAACAGCTGCCTTTTTGGGGGGATGGACTGGTGGGACTCCGGCTGTTAGGAGTTTAACCTGCTCATTGAGGGTAAGGACAACCGACTTTCATAGGTTGACTTCCTTCCTTAGGTCATTCATGACCCTAAGGATCTCATTTTTGTTCGAGGATAACCCCTCTGGAGAAACCTCTACCCCTGTTGCACCTCCTACTGCTTCCACTACTCCTACCTCTGATTCTGCCTCACCCACCACCCCCGCCACCATATCACCCTTTTGTCTCCCCTCTCCTCCCTTTTGAGCGCAACTCAAATTCTGGAGTGGTAAAAATCTATTGGATAAGGCAAGGGCGGGGTGAACAGTATCAGCAATATCAGCAAGGCCCTGGTCTAGAGCCATGGTAGACCCTATGACGGACCTTGATTCGGTTATGTCGACAATGGGGACGGTAAGGGATGGCTACCGGGGGAGTGTATGGTGCTGCGTGAACTGTATGTTGCAGGTTTACTAAACATCTGGGGGATACATTCTTGCATTATGGCTTTTGAGGTAGTTAAAGGATCGATCATGCTAGAAGGGATAGGGGATTCAGACGGGACATGCTGGACTGATGGTACAAGAATTTCCTCACATTCAATTAAGAGATCATCAATGCGGTCTAAAATACAGTTGTTCGCTCTAGACTTGCGAGCCTGCTTTGCCTTGCGAGTTTTTAGCTGAACCCCCTCACTCTCATTCCCACCCCCACACACATTAGATTTCCTTTTTCCCATAGCTTACCTTGGGCTTACTGAAGTGCTAATATACAATTAAAATGCAAATGGGCAGAAAAACAACAAATCTATAGCAGGCAACTATAGCCACACTGTGGCCCTCAGCAAACCAGTCTATGTCAGTCTATGTCAGGTATACCTCACTCCTAGTTCATAGGCAAGATGAGCCAGTGTTTGGTCCGTAATTTAGACAACAGTAGCCCACAATAACAATTTCCCGCACAGAAAAGTGAAAAGCGTTTGTAAGTCACTGAAGTGTGACAGCACCAGAAGCCTTGAGTACGGCAGAGCAAGACGTTCACAGGACAAAGGTAGATAAACCAGATGCAAGGAGGAAAAAAGATATTTAATGACTCACTATTGCATAGCAGGTGTTACTTGGTCTCCATATAGCCTGTCGCTCTAGAAAAATCATGGGGGGTGGCCCAGCCCAGCCTCCTCCAGGGCTATGATGGGCGAGGACGGGCCCGCCCTTGACCCGGGCTTTGCCTGGGTGTGGCCCGCGCGTCCCGCGCAGCGGGTGCCTGTGCCTGCTTAAGTGTGCTTCCGGGCGCTGATGCCGATGAGCAGGTGAGCGGGAAAGGAAGCGGTGCAGTCTGTGGGCTGTGTTCTCATGCAGTTCCCTCAGGTAACTAGCGAGTCCTGCGCAGCGGGGGCCTGTGCCTGCTTAAATGCGCCTCTTGGCGCTGACGCCGATGAGCAGGTGAGCGGGAAAGGAAGCAGTGCAGTGATATATCATTTTGTAAGGGTCCTGGGGGTCATATGTCACACATGTATATGGCCCAAATATTGACTGCCTGAAATTTTATGCGGATTTAAACCCAAAATGACGGGTCTTGATCATCGTACCATAATATGTAGGGAAATTTAAATACTATATTGAAAACAGTACTAAGCAGATTAGGAACAGCACCAAAAGGGCTGTCTCCTTTGGCAAAGATGACTACAACCGGCCTTTGGTGGAGCAAACTACCAACCTTAGTGAAAGGAAGACGAGGACGCGGCAACAGAAAGGTAGGAGCGTAGTTTATTACATCCAGCAACCTCCAGATCCTGGCAGCAACTGCCGCCCAAGCCCTAACACTCTAGAGTGGAACCATAGGAGCAGCGCGAGCTGACCACGAGAGTTCCCAACACACCCCCCTTCCTTCACAAATATCACAAAAGAAAAAAAAAACATAAGCATAACAATAAATAAAAGGAATTACATTAATACATTTCATAATCAGCAAATCAACTAGGAACTGCTTTACACCAGGTAGACGCATTTTCTTGATACGATAGGTTGTGCTAGGCAGACTCCCTGCCATGAACATTTGTTGACATAACATAGTCATGAAATTTAACAGGAACAGATTTCAACCTAGATGACACAGGCCTGGACATGTCCTGATCTTGAGGAATGATTTCCTTGTCCATAACAGCACAAGGTGTAACATTAGAAGGAAAGTGAACCCCAAATCTCCGGTTGACATAGCTGAGCATCGACTCAGGCACCTTGGAGATAGTACATTTGTTCCACACTTTACCATTCTCCAACACCACTACACGATCCTTCACTTCAGACACTCTTTTAGGAGCTGAAAAATGTGACTCTCCCTTGCGAAGAAAGCCCGGTTTTCTGACCCTCACCCAATCCCCTGCCTTGACACACAAAGCACGATTACCATCACCCTTGGTGCTATACTTTGCTTGGACAGCCGCCCTGACATCAGTTACTTTAGAAAGCTTTTCCAAATCAACCACTCTTCTGGACATCCATTCCTTGTTTAACTTGGAACCAGCTATTCTTCCCCTCAACAAGGTAAACGGGGCAATACCAGTACTAACATGTGGGGTAGTTCTTACAGCCCACAACATATCAGTCACCGCCTCCCGCCACTGTAACCCATTTATTAATGCTAACTGTAAGTGTTCCTTTACAACACGATTGAAACGCTCGACAAGGCCATTGCTGCGGGGGTGATAGAGGGACGTGAGAGTGTGTTTGATACCAATTTCCTTTAGAAAAGTTTCCATTTCACTAGAAACCAGTTGGGTCCCATTGTCTGACACTAATTCCTCAGGGAAGCCTTCCCTGAGGAAAACGTCTTGCAAAAACTTGATAACTGACAGAGAGCAGACATTCTCCACAAACCTTACCGGGCCACTTTGACATGTAATCGATCAAAACCAGGGCGTATTTAGGAGAACTCCCAATTAGCCCAAAAGGACCCGCAATATCAAAAGCCAATTTTGTCCACGGAGTATTTTTTACAACAATAGGTTCCACAGGTGAGGGATGTGTTACCTGAGATTTATCACTTGTGACACAAGTACAACAATCCCTAACAAAGGGGCCGATTCCGATCTCGGTCGGAGGCGCATCCAATACCATTCGGTCGGGAAAAAAGCCATGCGAAAGCCAGTTTCCCGACCGATCCGTACAGCACACCGAACGAGCAAGTACGATGCGCACAACAGCAAAAATTCCGGCCGAGCCGTACTCACCCAAACCAGGTCCTGTTCTCCGACCGAGGCGAATCCGGAAACGCCGAATCGAGTCGCACGGAAGGGAAAATGCAGCCCCGTCCGGCCGGACAAGTACGATGCGCTTCCCGTACGCGCCGAACCCGTCGCTACGCACGGCACGTCAAAGCATCCGGGAGAGGCGCACATAAGCTCCGAATCGCGCCACAACACGATCCACGGCTACGAGACGAACACGGCACCGACGAGGACGACGCGAAGCGACGAGGACGAAGCGAAGCGACGAGGACGACGCGAAGCAACGAGAAGGACGAACGACACGAACCAACCATGAATCCCTTCGTCCCGATCATACCAATATTCTACATCTACTACCGGAACAGGCACGGACGCGTACGGCGCAGAAGGTAAGTCAGACACCAACCACAAAACACATACAACACGTACACGACACATCACACACATACACGGGGAATCTGAATATACTTACACCAGCAACAGCAGCACCATAGGGGCGGGATGCCCATCACCAATGCCACATATGCACACAGGGGCCTGAATGCGCGCCACCAACCCAACCCAGGGGTGGCTGGATGCCTACCACTACTACCACCCTTAGCCAGGGGGGGCAGGATGCCTACCACTACTACCACCCTTAGCCAGGGGGCAGGATGCCCACCACTACTACCACCCTTAGCCAGGGGGCAGGATGCCCACCACTACTACCACCCTCACCCACGGGGGGCAGGATGCCTACCACTACTACCACCCTCACCCAGGGGGGCAGGATGCCTACCACTACTACCACCCTTAGCCAGGGGGCAGGATGCCCACCACTACTACCACCCTCACCCACGGGGGCAGGATGCCTACCACAACTACCACCCTCACCCAGGGGGGCAGGATGCCCACCACTACTACCACCCTTAGCCAGGGGGGCTGGATGCCCACCACTACTACCACCCTCACCCACGGGGGCAGGATGCCTACCACTACTACCACCCTTAGCCAGGGGGCAGGATGCCTACCACTACTACCACCCTTAGCCAGGGGGCAGGATGCCCACCACTACTACCACCCTTAGCCAGGGGGCAGGATGCCCACCACTACTACCACCCTCACCCACGGGGGGCAGGATGCCTACCACTACTACCACCCTTAGCCAGGGGGGCAGGATGCCTACCACTACTACCACCCTTAGCCAGGGGGGCTGGATGCCCACCACTACTACCACCCTCACCCACGTGGGCAGGATGCCTACCACTACTACCACCCTCACCCAGGGGGGGCAGGATGCCTACCACTACTACCACCCTTAGCCAGGGGGGCAGGATGCCCACCACTACTACCACCCTTAGCCAGGGGGGCAGGATGCCCACCACTACTACCACCCTCACCCACGGGGGCAGGATGCCTACCACTACTACCACCCTTAGCCAGGGGGCAGGATGCCCACCACTACTACCACCCTTAGCCAGGGGGCAGGATGCCCACCACTACTACCACCCTCACCCACGGGGGCAGGATGCCTACCACTACTACCACCCTCACCCAGGGGGGCAGGATGCCTACCACTACTACCACCCTTAGCCAGGGGGCAGGATGCCTACCACTACTACCACCCTTAGCCAGGGGGCAGGATGCCCACCACTACTACCACCCTTAGCCAGGGGGCAGGATGCCCACCACTACTACCACCCTCACCCACGGGGGCAGGATGCCTACCACTACTACCACCCTCACCCAGGGGGCAGGATGCCCACCACTACTACCACCCTTAGCCAGGGGGCTGGATGCCCACCACTACTACCACCCTCACCCACGGGGGGCAGGATGCCTACCACTACTACCACCCTTAGCCAGGGGGCAGGATGCCTACCACTACTACCACCCTTAGCCAGGGGGCAGGATGCCCACCACTACTACCACCCTTAGCCAGGGGGCAGGATGCCCACCACTACTACCACCCTCACCCACGGGGGGCAGGATGCTTACCACTACTACCACCCTTAGCCAGGGGGCAGGATGCCCACCACTACTACCACCCTTAGCCAGGGGGCAGGATGCCCACCACTACTACCACCCTCACCCACGGGGGCAGGATGCCTACCACTACTACCACCCTCACCCAGGGGGGCAGGATGCCTACCACTACTACCACCCTTAGCCAGGGGGCAGGATGCCCACCACTACTACCACCCTCACCCACGGGGGCAGGATGCCTACCACTACTACCACCCTCACCCAGGGGGGCAGGATGCCTACCACTACTACCACCCTTAGCCAGGGGGCAGGATGCCTACCACTACTACCACCCTTAGCCAGGGGGCAGGATGCCCACCACTACTACCACCCTCACCCACGGGGGCAGGATGCCTACCACTACTACCACCCTCACCCAGGGGGGCAGGATGCCTACCACTACTACCACCCTTAGCCAGGGGGCAGGATGCCCACCACTACTACCACCCTCACCCACGGGGGGCAGGATGCCTACCACTACTACCACCCTCACCCAGGGGGCAGGATGCCTACCACTACTACCACCCTTAGCCAGGGGGCTGGATGCCCACCACTACTACCACCCTCACCCACGGGGGCAGGATGCCTACCACTACTACCACCCTTAGCCAGGGGGCAGGATGCCTACCACTACTACCACCCTTAGCCAGTGGGGCAGGATGCCCACCACTACTACCACCCTTAGCCAGGGGGCAGGATGCCCACCACTACTACCACCCTCACCCACGGGGGCAGGATGCCTACCACTACTACCACCCTTAGCCAGGGGGCAGGATGCCCACCACTACTACCACCCTTAGCCAGGGGGCAGGATGCCCACCACTACTACCACCCTCACCCACGGGGGGCAGGATGCCTACCACTACTACCACCCTCACCCAGGGGGGCAGGATGCCTACCACTACTACCACCCTTAGCCAGGGGGGCTGGATGCCCACCACTACTACCACCCTCACCCACGGGGGCAGGATGCCTACCACTACTACCACCCTTAGCCAGGGGGCAGGATGCCTACCACTACTACCACCCTTAGCCAGGGGGCAGGATGCCCACCACTACTACCACCCTTAGCCAGGGGGCAGGATGCCCACCACTACTACCACCCTCACCCACGGGGGCAGGATGCCTACCACTACTACCACCCTTAGCCAGGGGGCAGGATGCCCACCACTACTACCACCCTTAGCCAGGGGGCAGGATGCCCACCACTACTACCACCCTCACCCACGGGGGCAGGATGCCTACCACTACTACCACCCTCACCCAGGGGGCAGGATGCCTACCACTACTACCACCCTTAGCCAGGGGGCAGGATGCCCACCACTACTACCACCCTCACCCACGGGGGGCAGGATGCCTACCACTACTACCACCCTCACCCAGGGGGCAGGATGCCTACCACTACTACCACCCTTAGCCAGGGGGCAGGATGCCCACCACTACTACCACCCTTAGCCAGGGGGCAGGATGCCCACCACTACTACCACCCTCACCCACGGGGGCAGGATGCCTACCACTACTACCACCCTCACCCAGGGGGCAGGATGCCTACCACTACTACCACCCTTAGCCAGGGGGCAGGATGCCCACCACTACTACCACCCTCACCCACGGGGGCAGGATGCCTACCACTACTACCACCCTCACCCAGGGGGGCAGGATGCCTACCACTACTACCACCCTTAGCCAGGGGGGCTGGATGCCCACCACTACTACCACCCTCACCCAGGGGGGCTGGATGCCTACCACTACTACCACCCCCACTCATAGGATGGACAATGCATGACACAACAAGCACACCACAACCTAGGGAATGCAAGATTAAGACATCCCCCACCACCATGACAAGCGTGTGTAGGCTGTGTCAAATGCCTACAACACCGAACATGACTTTCAACATACAATGTGACCCCCTAGCACATGTGCCACACATATATGTGTGTGGCACCCACAATGCAAGCAGCCCATGACCATTGTGGCAATGGGGCCTAAACCCCCATCATCACAGTGACCAAAAGGTAAGTGTGGGGTCCATAGCTGAAGCACATTTTGACCATTGTGGCAATGGGGTCTAAACCCCCATCATCACAGTGACCAAAAGGCAAGTGTGGGGTCCATAGCTGAAGCACATTTTGACCATTGTGGCAATGGGGTCTAAACCCCCATCATCACAGTGACCAAAAGGCAAGTGTGGGGTCCATAGCTGAAGCACATTTTGACCATTGTGGCAATGGGGTCTAAACCCCCATCATCACAGTGACCAAAAGGCAAGTGTGGGGTCCATAGCTGAAGCACATTTTGACCATTGTGGCAATGGGGTCTACACCCTCATCATCACAGTGACCAAAAGGTAATTGTTGACAAAGAAAGAGCTGCAACTGCCAAACTGCATGGATCATTCCTGGTCACAGAACCAAAAACTCATCTGTGGCAAAGTAGTGTATGTGTCCCATTGCAACATAAATTGGGGGAGCCAAATACTGCAGTGCAAATGAAACATTCCTTTGGCCATGTGCAGACAAACAACACCCATGGGGGCTGAGACTGTCAACAGTCATCAATGACACAATGACAGAAGTGACCATCAGAATGCAGAACCACATATTTGCACCAATGGGCACACAAATGCAGATACCCTGTGGAGACAGCAGATGTGAGGTGAACAGATACCATACCATGGCAGCAATGGGACACACAAACCATGATCACTGTGCTGACCGATGACCTAGGAGTCCCAGGGACAGCAGGGGAAACACACCAAACAACATACAGCCAATGGCACACCCAAGATATGCCAATGCAGTGGTGCAGATGCACAAACACAAACAGGCAGACCAACACTGTCATCATACACAGCAGGTGAGGGGTGGGGGTGCCAGTGTCCCCAGGCAACCACACAACACATGAGGAGAGCTGAATACCAATCATACAGATGTGCATACACTGCCACACTAAGGTAACTCATGGATCCAAATCCCCTATGTGGGCAAGCAGGCATTGTCAGGTGAGAGGGAGCACAAAACACACATGTCACACAGGCACGTAGGAACAACAACTGACACAGCAAGTCACAGACACACCACAGCACCACCCCCAGGGCCCCCACAATGTGGTGACCCTGGGCTGAATAAAAATACCACTGTGATGACAAAGCTAAATGTCGTTCACACTGTGAACCACAGTCAGGTGTCCTGAGCAACAAACTACCATCACACCTACACAAGCACAAATCAATCAGCATGGCCAGTAAGCCAAGGCCAACATGGAGGCAGGGGCCTAGCCGGGCAACAACTCTCATCTGCACACACTCAACACCACACCCCTCGACCTCCAACAATGTGCAGCAGTGAAGTACACATGCACTGGTGACATTGCACATGCACCCATGACTATTCCAGGGTGGTGGGTGGGAACCAAGGTGTAGAAACACATCACACATGGACACTCAACAAGACTCCTGAATGTCTGACACACTGCACACTACGCTGTACATGGACATGACGGCAATACCACACCGACCAATGGGATCCCAGCCACAGTCACACACCAATGAAGAAGCCAAGGTCACCCACAAAGAACACACATAGACAACAACCAACATTGCAGCCCGGACCCTGAGGAGTGCCATCAGTCACACACACAACGTGTCACAATCACTGAAAGATAACACAAACTGGAAATCACATGACAGGGGCAAACAACAAGTGCCAAGGGGAAACCTGACTGTGACCCATCTGCGTCTGCACACAAACTCAGCCCTGACAGCATACACACCTATGGGTGACACCCTGATGACCAGTAATGTGCCATGCACCCACATCACAGAGAACACAGGGAGAAGACTTTGGGGGAACATAGCTCAAGTCAGCAAGCATCACAAACAGGTACAACACTAGGGATCACAGCATGCGCAGATGAATGAAAGTGAACACACAGACATGCACATACAACACACACCTTGGGCGCAGGCAATGTCACACGTGTACACACTGCCATGAGGGGACTCCACTCCTGTGTGAGGAAAGCTGTGCCATATGTTGCCTCAGTAGGGCCCCATCATGTCAGCTGAGCACTTGGTCACACAATCAACAATTAGCACCAAATGAGGGCTCCCATCACATCAGCCTGGTCATGGATGTGCCAACGGAATCATCAGCACAGATCCAACACACTTGTATAGCAATGTTGCACTGACTACACGGATGAGTCCCTCCCCATTGATGCCCAAACCTGCATGTCCACTGGAGATGGCAACACGGTCAGGGAAGTAGACAAATGCAACGATGGCAGGCACAACAGATGTGCAGGGGTGGAAGCCACAGATATGAAATTGCCAATGTAAGTAGGAAACCCATTGCCAAATACTGAACACATGACACCCTCAGATGCTGCTATTGATGACATGGATACACCACATGATAGGACACATTCCCCCTGGACCACATGGGTTCCTGCACAGTAACACTTCATAATCATGATACCAGATATCACCATCACTGCAGCAAGGGCATGGTTAGCTGCACCAACAACATGTACATCTGAAACATGAGCACTAGAGAAAAGAAAGTTGCTTTATTCAGCATATGTGTTGTTTGATAACGACGTCCAGAAGAAATTAGAGCAAAGGCCAATGGCCAGTCCATTGTCAAAGTTCAAACAGGGTGACACTGGCAGATGTCACCCTACGCATGCCTGCACAAAACCAGGGACAATCCACTAGGAGGGGCAACCGGGGGCAGGCCAGGCACCGCAGGGACAGGATCAGGGCTCACCAGGGGAGTCAGGGAAGGGGTGGTGGGTGCTGGAGAGCCACTGACAACTGCAGTGGAGGTGTCTGACATGGTGTGTGCCGGCACAACTGGGGGCATGACTCAGATGTCGTGGGTGCCGGCACAACTGCAGTGGACCCTGCAGATGGGGTGGACAGGTCCGCCACTGCAGTGCCCAAGTCAGACAGGGCGGTAGTGGACTCCACTGCAGTGCCTACCTCCAGGGGAGGAGAATGGGGAACAGGCAAGGTGGGTTGGACAGAGGGGGAGGACACCCTCACCACATCAGTGGCACAGACAAGCGCAGTGGGGGTGTGGTGCTGGGAGAGCAAGTGGCAGGGGGAGAAGGCCGGATCCTCTTGGGGATGGTATATCTGTGGGTGGGGGAACCTGGGGCAGGGTGTGGTGGGGGCACCTGTGCAGTGGGGGCCTGAGGGATGGAGGACGGAGACCTTGTGCCTGAGCTGCAGGGCGGTGGCGGGGTCTTGCTCTTACCACTCCGGGGGACTTGCGGGTGGGGGCCTCAGTCCGTCTGCGCCTGGGGGAGGGTGTCCGGGGGCGAGGGGCACTCTGCTCCGTGTGGGTGGGCTTCCTCTTCCCCCGGGATGCTGGAGCAGCTTCATCGGTGGGGAAGAGGCCGAGGTCACAGAGGAAGAGCTGCTGTGACTTTGGGGTTGCATGTGAGGCAAGGGAGGGTGCTTTGGAGGGAGAGGGAACTGAGGACTGCGCAGTGCATGTGGATGCGTGTGTGTGTTCCAGGGCCCCATCCCCTGTGAGTCTGGCTTCAGTCCCCTGAATGTGCGTGCGTGTGCGTTTTGTCATTGGCGTGTGTGTCAGTGTGCTGGATGTGTGTGTGCTGGTGTGTGCCTGTGCCGGTGTGTGTGTGCTTGGGACGGGTAAGGTGCTGGGGAGTGTGGATGGAGCAGAGGCAGGAGGGGTGAGGGACCGTTTGAGGAGGGACACTGCTGCCGTCAGGGAGGAGTCCATGGACCTATTGCCCCTCTGTAGGTCAGACATGCCCGATGAGATGCCCTCCATGAACGACACCAGCTGAGTCAACAGCGCGGTGTGCGCATGGAGGACACTCAGCATGGCTGTCTGCCCTACATGGAGCTGGCGAAGGAGGTACACAGACTCCTCACTCAGGGCAGCAGGGGACACAGGGGCAGGGGGTGCGGTGCCTGGCCCAAAGGAAACACGCTCCCGGACATGGGAGCCTCCACGGACCTGGGGAATGGGAGCCGATGGGAGGGCGGTGGTGGTGCTGGTGGTGGCGGGGACAGCAACACTAGCTGGGGTGTGGTGGCTGCTGACACCCGCCTCCACAAGGGAGTCATCCTCCGAGTTGCTCTGGTCCTCAGCTGAGGTGGATGCTGCTGAGGACTCCTCGGTGTGGCTCCCCTCGCCCTCCGTGCCACTGGGTCCCTCCGACCACTCCTCGGCTGCTGACCCAGTCTGGCTCTCCGGCTCCTCCTGGTCCGTGGAGCTGTCCCCTTCCGTGGCCGTGGATGTATCTGCAAACAATGGGGATACAGACAGACATCAGTCACCTGCACATAACGCACACACCACTGTGAGCACAGCACATCACAGAGCAAGCCCTGGCATCATCAGTTGTACATTGCTAAAAGTGCCCTAACTGAACAGGAGAAGTCAATTGTCAGTCTGATGCCAAGCATGGCACTCACATCCCACATGGCCTTGCACCCATCTGTCTGGTGTCTGTTGGATTGCAACACCCCAGTGTTGACACATGCACCAAGTACACAGTAGTTGGACAGTGCAGAGGACACGGTGTGGACACATCACAGCTCTTGCCACTGAGTCAGTACAGGTTTCCGGATGAAAGGGATGCCCAGAGTCAAATAGGAAATGCATGTGATGCATACCAGCGACAGACACCATGATGCACCCATGTCCTGATAGCCAGCGCCACTATGGTGTGCATGTAGCACATGTCACTCCCCTGCAGGCTCACCAATCAGTAGACACATGCCATGGCGGAGGCATGACTGCAAAGTCATACATCACTGTCTCAGTGATGTATGGCTTTGCAGCCAGACAACAACACTCTGCACTGTGTCACAATAGTAGGTCATGGGGAATGCAAGTCCTGGAGCTGCACAAGTGCACATGTACATCCCCCCACAACACATCCTCTTAACCCTCATCTGTCCAGGTCATACCTATTGGACATATGGGAGACCTGTGACACTACCCTCTGAACCTGAGCCCCTCACACTCTGCTGTGCATGGGGAACAGCTGCCTGAACTTCACATTTACATGCCCCAGTCTGCATGGGCAGCTGATCAGACACCTATGTGTCACACAAGTATCGTCTCCTATGGTCACATCTCCAGTGGCATGCTGAGCCCCTACCAAGAAACTCCACAGCAGTCCTGGCGACTAATCTACAGCACACTGACACAGAGGCAGACACCTGAGGGGTCAAATCACTGTGCACAATGTGTCCGCTGATACACGGGAGTGGGAGTACAGAGTGTATTGTATGGCCTGGAGTAGGCATGACTGTCCAGCCCCACATGAATGAGGGATGAGCCCTGGACTGTAGGCAGCTGGCTAAGTATGTGTGACACACGTCATATACATACTCCTGGGGCCCAAACATTGTTCCCACCCGCAGCATGGGTGTGTGCCAGATACCCCAGCCACATGTGGTGGATCAGCTCAGCAATTGGACCACAGATCAAAGTAACACGCTGAATACATGTCAGAATACAGGCATTGTGTAAGCAATGGACCCACCCATGATGCCCACCACAGAGTCAGGGAAACAGATGCTGTCTCCCACCTTGAGTCAAGCAAACTGCAAGGACACAGTCCTAAGTGACAGAATTCCCTGCATGTAAGGGCCACACCTGGGTATCAGATGAGGAGTGGGCAGTGCACAATAGAGGGACATGGCTCCTGGACAACATGACTGCTGTACTGTGGCAGTTTAACCAGGCCCGAGGAGGGCACATAGCATGTTAGACAGAGTACACAGTGCAGTCTTTGACTCACCCCCTCCTTGCTGCTCTCTGGCCTTCAGCTGCCCATCCAGGTCTGGAAAGACCACCGCCAGGATCCTGAGCATGTGGGGGTCAGGGTCCGTGTTCCGCCCCTCCTGCGAGGAGGCGACAGCTTCAGCTGGACCCGTGCAATCCTCTGGGTCCAGCCCCGAAGGTCCTGCCACCTCTTTTGGCAGTTGCGGATCCGGCGCTTGTAGACCCCCACGGACCGGACAGCCCGGACGATGTCCTTCCATATCTCATGCTTCCGATGGGCAGAAGCCTGTCAGGATGACAAAGTGATAAGGCCATTACTACACATGCAACATATCCGTGCATGACACAGTTGCATATACATGTCGCAATCACAGGGGCACATGGTGTACACAGGCAGTGCACGGCTGCCCATGGACAGTTTTCCAGAAGTCACTACATGGTATCATTGCATGGGGAGTAAAACCCTGTTCAGAAGCACTGTCACTGCACCATACCTGTCCAGTGCAAGTCACCACACACTATGGGGGTGACAACTACTCAGTGAGCCTGCTAGCCAGTGGCGTGCTGACTCTCAGCCTTGCTAGTCAGACAAAATGCACATTCAGAAAGGCAGTGCACAGAACACTCACCTGCTCCCCTGGTGTCCCATACAGCTTGCTGTACTGTGGAAGTAGGCTGTCCAGCAGGGCCTGGTTCTCCTCAAGGCTGAAGGCTGGGGCTCTCTCCACAGTACGTGCCATTGCAGGGTCCAGAGGGGCAGAGACAGCAGCAGTGCAGTGGCAGATGTCGTCCTGGAGCATGTAGTGCAGGCAAGTGGGCTCTCAGGGGAACAGGCAGCAATATATATGTGCTGGAGAGGCAGATACTGTCCCTTGTGTCCAAAGTGATAGGTCCAAGTCGTTTGCATCTTCTGAATCTGGCCAATCCATGGAATAGCAGCACCAAAACACGCCCACAGCATCCTTCAAAACTTCAACTTCATGACATACATGATTTTGCAACATTGTTGTGGGTGACCAACTGATTTTCCAGCAACCGACTCGTTCGAAATTCGAAAACGCGTCCGTTGCCAGGCAAGCCCATTGTCAATGGGTGCGCACCGATCGGTCCATTGCGGTACAACGCGCACAGGGGTACAACGCGTACCCGCACACATTGAAAGCAATGGGCCGGCCGGAGGCACCGATCGGTCCATTGCAGTTCAACGCGCACAGGGGTACAACGCGTACCCGCACACATTGAAAGCAATGGGCCGGCCGGAGGCACCGATCGGTCCATTGCAGTTCAACGCGCACAGGGGTACAACGCGTACCCGCACACATTGAAAGCAATGGGCCGGCCGGAGGCACCGATCGGTCCATTGCAGTTCAACGCGCACAGGGGTACAACGCGTACCCGCACACATTGAAAGCAATGGGCCGGCCGGAGGCACCGATCGGTCCATTGCAGTTCAACGCGCACAGGGGTACAACGCGTACCCGCACACATTGAAAGCAATGGGCCGGCCGGAGGCACCGATCGGTCCATTGCAGTTCAACGCGCACAGGGGTGCAACGCGCACTCGCACACATTGAAAGCAATGGGCCGGCCGGAGGCACCGATCGGTCCATTGCAGTTCAACGCGCACAGGGGTACAACGCGCACCCGCACACATTGAAAGCAATGGGCCGGCCGGAGGCACCGATCGGTCCATTGCAGTTCAACGCGCACAGGGGTACAACGCGTACCCGCACACATTGAAAGCAATGGGCCGGCCGGAGGCACCGATCGGTCCATTGCAGTTCAACGCGCACAGGGGTACAACGCGCACCCGCACACATTGAAAGCAATGGGCCGGCCGGAGGCACCGATCGGTCCATTGCAGTTCAACGCGCACAGGGGTACAACGCGTACCCGCACACATTGAAAGCAATGGGCCGGCCGGAGGCACCGATCGGTCCATTGCAGTATCAACGCGCACAGGGGTACAACGCGTACCCGCACACATTGAAAGCAATGGGCCGGCCGGAGGCACCGATCGGTCCATTGCAGTTCAACGCGCACAGGGGTACAACGCGTACCCGCACACATTGAAAGCAATGGGCCGGCCGGAGGCACCGATCGGTCCATTGCAGTTCAACGCGCACAGGGGTACAACGCGTACCCGCACACATTGAAAGCAATGGGCCGGCCGGAGGCACCGATCGGTCCATTGCAGTTCAACGTGCACAGGGGTACAACGCGTACCCGCACACATTGAAAGCAATGGGCCGGCCGGAGGCACCGATCGGTCCATTGCAGTTCAACGTGCACAGGGGTACAACGCGTACCCGCACACATTGAAAGCAATGGGCCGGCCGGAGGCACCGATCGGTCCATTGCGGTTCAACGCATCACTGTATATGTGACTGGCATAGGTCAGCATGCCTGTCTCAGATGGACATATGCCAGCCACAGATAGCTCCCAGGGAGTGAGGGGCACACCTACATCACGACAGCCTGTCCAAACCTTATCATAAGGCATGTAAGGCTGCATTTCCTATTGTGTGTATGTTGGTGTACATGTTGTCCTGTGGGTTTCACCTGTGGGCAGCCACCCCCAGGCTGTGCACGTGTTCATGGGGACAGGATCCTGGGTGTTACGTGTACGTGACCACTGTGATGTGCAACTGTTCATATCTGTGCATGTGTCATGGTCACATTTCACAGTGGTGTTTGTGTATGTCATGTCACATACCCCGTGAGTCCCATGTGGGACGGTATGTTTGAGCCAGGGTGTCCCAGTGGCACAATAGTGATGGCCCTCCACAGTCTTTGTGCATGTAGTGTTTACAATGTCTCTGATTTCATGTGCACAATGGGAGACAGTCTCCACATCCACGTTGTGTGTGCATGGACTCTGATGTTGTGCGTGTGTGTCACAGACGTCCATGGCTGTCCTGCCATGGCAAGTGTGGCCACTACCTGTGGGGGTCATGTTTGTTTTGCTGTGGTGTACACATGATACTCCAGGTGATGCCAGTGTCCATGTGGCATTACAGGGTCCCTGGGAATGTGCCTGTCGTTGAGCTGTGGTGCCTGGGGCACATCTGTCCTCACATGTCACTGTGGGGGTGACTGTGACACAGCATCATGATATCCAATGGGCCAACCTGGGACAAATTGATGCCACCTGTAGGACCGTGTTGACAGATGTTGGCCATGTATGTACCATACATGTAGTTCCGGTACTGCACACTTCATGTAGTTGTGCCTCATGATGATGTATGTTGGGATCTTGAGTGTGTTCAATGCCGCATATGTGGGGTGACTGACGATCTTGCTTACTTCTCCTCTGCACTGCAGGGCTCCTGCTGTCCATCGGCCATTCCCAGACCTGGCAACGATGGTGGAACGGGACAGCATCCGACGGTACCGCTTCACCAGGCAGCTGATTGAGGATTTGGCAGTGCAGTTGTCCCCACATTTGCAGCCTGGCCGGCCGTATCCTACAGCGCTGACCCCCAAGGTGAAGGTGATGGCAGCCCTACACTTCTTTGCCACCGGTACCTTCCAACATACTGTGGCGTCTGCTGGTGGGATGTCACAGACCATGTTCAGCCGTGTGCTCCGTGATGTTTTGGCGGCAATGTTGCTCTTCCTGAACCGGTACATCTATTTCCCTAGACTGCGACGACTCACTGACGTGAAGAGTGACTTTTATGCCCTGGGGAGGATGCCGCATGTCATTGGCTCCATTGATGGGACACATGTGGCTTTGGTACCACCACAGGCCCAGGAGCAGGCCTACAGGAACCGCAAGCACTACCACTCGGTCAATGCACTGGTGGTGTGTCTTGCAGACATGACCATCACACACGTGTGTGCCCGTTTCCCTGGTTCAGCACACGATGCCTTTGTGATGAGGAGTAGTCGCATCCCCAGGATGATGGCACAGATGCAGAACCAGCGTGCCTGGCTTGTCGGTGTGTACTGACTTTGTGCCATTGTGTGTGATCTGATCTGTAGTATTCCGCCCACTTTTCCAAGTCAGCTGATGTGCACTTGTCTGTCCGTAGGTGACTCGGGATACCCCAACATGCCGTGGTTGCTGACACCCCTCAGGAACCCTGTGACACCTGCCCAGATGCGCTACAATGAGGCACATGGTCGGACCAGGAGAGTGATTGAGCGGACCTTTGGTCTCCTGAAGAGCCGCTTCCGCTGCCTGGACAAGACCGGAGGGTCCCTCCCATATGCCCCTGCGAAAGTGTGCAAGATTATCATCGTCTGCTGCATGCTACACAACCTGGCAGTGCGGAAGGAGTTGCCTCTCATCCAGGATGACGATGACCAACATCCGCCACCTGTGGAGGATCCTGGCCTGGACCACGATGCCAGTGACGATGATGATGATGATGATGGTGATGGTGATGTCCGCACACAGCTCATCACCAACTTCTTTAGCTGAATGTGAGTATCCTGAGGTGTCATGTGAATGATGTGAGTTGGCATGATGTGTGGGTGGTGCTCTGGTGCTGTTGGAGTGTGTCCATGGGCTACTTGACAGGATGTGTGTTGCGATGTGTGGTGACAGGTGGGCTGTACTCCCCAACAGTGTTGACATGCTAACTTGGTTCTGGGTGGGTATCTTGTAACATGTATTGTGCATGAGTTTTGCTGATCTGTCCTGTACTGCATTGCTTTTGACTGTGTGTCATTTCTGTCCTTCACAGGGTACTTTCAGATTCGTTTGGTCAACTGTGTCCACCGACGACGTGATTGCACATCCAGGCTGGTAGCTGTTGTGTCCCTACAGGTGATGTGCGCCACACCCATGGACTTCCTTCCGTCTACAGTTGTTGACTGTGTGCCCGCTACCAGGTGGGGTTACCTTGCATCTGTAGTGGTTACGGCATGTTGCTACTGTGTAATAAACCTGTGCTTCACTTAGTGATGTGCGTTGTCTGTGGTCACACATTTGACTGCCATTTGCTTACTGCACCTGTGGGCTACTTGACTACAACTGGGAATGGGTGTGGTGTCTGTGCATTGCACCGTCTTCCCTGGCAACATCAGTGTAGGCAATGAGTCAGATGGCCTAGGTGTGTATGTGTTGTGTACCCCTGGTGGTGTGTCTCCCTCATATGTGTCACGTTGCCTGTACTCACATGCCTGTGTTGTCCTTGCTGTTGCAGTTCGCATACACAGTGTAATTTTGCAGTTCATCATCCCCATAACAGCACCCACGTTGGAATCACGACAGAGGCAAGTATGGTGTATTAGTGTGTTTATTGTGATACATCTGTGTTAATAGTGCATAGGATGGGTTGTGCTGTACATGAATCTTGCAATCCCAAGTTCCTAGGTGAATTGAAAGTCCAGGTAGACAGGATCCCCAGTATCGGGGCCACAGTTGTCTGACACATTGTTCCAACTTGTACTCCCCATGCAATGTGTGGGAGTAGTGTTGCCATCAACAGGGTGAACAGTCTGTGCACAAAGGCGAAAATCCAGAACAGGTTCAGGCTTCCTGGGAGTTGCGCTTGGCCATCAGCCTCTCACTTTCCCCTCCTCGGACGACCCCTCTTCTTGGGGGGGCCCTCAAGTGCAGGCTGCTGCGGTGCAGGGGACTCTCCGCCAGAGTCCTCCTCCCTCCCTGTGGCAGTTGCAGTTTGTTCGGTACCAGATGTTGTTGGCACACAGGGAGGTGTGGACTGGTTGCTGTTCATCTGGCGGAGGCATTGTAAAATGTCCCTGTGCACCGCCGTCATCTCATGTAGTACATCCCACTTGGACTCCACGCGGGACATGTGGGAGTCCACACGTGACATGTGTGACTCCACGTGGGACATGTGGGAGTCCAAGCGGGCATGATGGGCAGCCTGCTGCTGTTTGATGTCTCTGAGGAGCCCCACTACCTGGCTGACCTCTCCGGTGCTGGACTGGTACGCATCAGCTATGCGTACCAGTTGTGGGTCTTCATGCACACCAGCAACGTCTGCAAGCAGCGACCTCTGTCTCCCACCCCTCCCACCACCCCTGCTGACATGTGCAGTGTGTGCAGTTGCATGCACAGATAACCCTGGTCCACCTTGGGGGTTGGTGGTGGTGGTGGTGTCCATGGCCCCAGGTTGGTCCAGGGTCACTGCGCTGGTGTTGCTCCTTATTCCGTCCATGTCGGCAGGGATGGTATTTGTGGTGACAGTCGTTGGAGGGGTGGGTGCAGGGGGTGCAGCTGGTGGACCTGCTGGTGCTGCAGCTGGTGGTCCTGCTGGTGCAGCATGTTGACTTGCACCGGATGTGCCAGGTTGTTCATCGTCCGAGGAGGACAGAGGCTGTACGACGCCAGTGAGCTCGGCATCCTCTTGAGCCTGGGACTGGGACTCCTCAGCGTCTGCTGCTGTGTCCCTATCATCACCTGTTTTTGGGAGACACAAACAATGTATGTCATGTTTCTGCAGGCATCAGTGGTTGACACACCTGACAGTTGTGACTGTGCCTCGGGGTGCGGGCCTGTACATTGTATTGTCCTAAGTCGTCACAGTCAGGGGTTGATATTGGTGTGGCACATTGTCCTGCATTATTTGGGCATTTCTATGTATTCTCTGGGGTGTGAACATGGTCTGCATTGATTGTGTTTGGTTGACAGCCAGACCTCCTTCCCACCCACCCACCCAGCCAGTCAGTTATCCCACCATGGAACGTGCTTGCATTGCAGGGAGTGTAAGTTGTCTCTCAGGATGTCAGTCAGTGGTGTCCTGCTGTTTGTTGGTGCACAGTTGGCAGCAGGGCCTTGTGCTCCCCACAGCAGTAGCCAGTGTCAGCCATCTTGTGAGTCCTTCTCCACTCCCTGTGATGTGAGCATGGTTCAGGGTGGTGTTGATGGGACAGTTGTGAGGGTGAGCAATGTCTGTGACTACGACTCCCATCATGCCATTGCCTCCACCCCACTTGCCAGCATTCCCATACTTACTTGCTTTTGTGTGGAGTTCAGTGGGTGTGGGTGTGAGGGCAATGGCAAGATGGCTGACAGTGGTGTCCTGCTGTTGGTTGGTGTGCAGTACCCAGCATGCCCTTGTGCTCCCCACGACACAGCAACAGTGTCAGACATCTTTGATGGGCCTTTCCACTCTCTGTGGGATGTGCATGCGTGAGTGTGAGCTTGCTGGGCCATGTGGTGGGGGATGTAGGGCTGTGACTACGACTCCCATCATGCTATTGCCTCCACCCCCCTTCCCAGCATGCCCATGCTTCCTTCCTTTTGACTCTGCTTCCCTGTGGGGTGGGCTGGCTGTGCTGACAGGATGGCTGGGAGTGTTGTCCTGGCAGTTGTTTGGCTAAGAGTCCCAGGAGTGTCCCTGTGCTTCACACAACATAACCCAGGGTGGTGGTGCTTTGTGGGATCTTGTGTTAGGATGGAGGGCATTGCATTCTACCAGGTGGGTACTGTGGAGTTTGTGTTGGGGGGGTGAGGGGAGGTGCTGGTGACTATAGTCAGTGCTGCAAGTCCCCCTTCCCACCCAGCCAGCCAGATATCCCACCATGGAACGTGCTTGCATTGCAGGGAGTGTAAGTTGTCTCTCAGGATGTCAGTCAGTGGTGTCCTGCTGTTTGTTGGTGCACAGTTGGCAGCAGGGCCTTGTGCTCCCCACAGCAGTAGCCAGTGTCAGCCATCTTGTGAGTCCTTCTCCACTCCCTGTGATGTGAGCATGGTTCAGGGTGGTGTTGATGGGACAGTTGTGGGGGTGAGCTATGTCTGTGACTACGACTCCCATCATGCTATTGCCTCCACCCCCTTCCCAGCATGCCCATGCTTCCTTCCTTTGACTCTGCTTCCCTGTGGGGTGGGCTGGCTGTGCTGACAGGATGGCTGGGAGTGTTGTCCTGGCAGTTGTTTGGCTAAGAGTCCCAAGAGTGTCCCTGTGCTTCACACAACATAACCCAGGGTGGTGGTGCTTTGTGGGATCTTGTGTTAGGATGGAGGGCATTGCATTCTACCAGGTGGGTACTGTGGAGTTTGTGTTGGGGGGGTGAGGGGAGGTGCTGGTGACTATAGTCAGTGCTGCAAGTCCCCCTTCCCACCCAGCCAGCCAGATATCCCACCATGGAACGTGCTTGCATTGCAGGGAGTGTAAGTTGTCTCTCAGGATGTCAGTCAGTGGTGTCCTGCTGTTTGTTGGTGCACAGTTGGCAGCAGGGCCTTGTGCTCCCCACAGCAGTAGCCAGTGTCAGCCATCTTGTGAGTCCTTCTCCACTCCCTGTGATGTGAGCATGGTTCAGGGTGGTGTTGATGGGACAGTTGTGAGGGTGAGCCATGTCTGTGACTACGACTCCCATCATGCCATTGCCTCCACCACACTTGCCAGCATTCCCATACTTACTTGCTTTTGTGTGGAGTTCAGTGGGTGTGGGTGTGAGGGCAATGGCAAGATGGCTGACAGTGGTGTCCTGCTGTTGGTTGGTGTGCAGTACCCAGCATGCCCTTGTGCTCCCCACGACACAGCAACAGTGTCAGACATCTTGTGAGTCCTTCTCCACTCCCTGTGATGTGAGCATGGTTCAGGGTGGTGTTGATGGGATAGTTGTGGGGGTGAGCTATGTCTGTGACTACGACTCCCATCATGCTATTGCCTCCACCCCCTTCCCAGCATGCCCATGCTTCCTTCCTTTGACTCTGCTTCCCTGTGGGGTGGGCTGGCTGTGCTGACAGGATGGCTGGGAGTGTTGTCCTGGCAGTTGTTTGGCTAAGAGTCCCAGGAGTGTCCCTGTGCTTCACACAACATAACCCAGGGTGGTGGTGCTTTGTGGGATCTTGTGTTAGGATGGAGGGCATTGCATTCTACCAGGTGGGTACTGTGGAGTTTGTGTTGGGGGGGGTGAGGGGAGGTGCTGGTGACTATAGTCAGTGCTGCAAGTCCCCCTTCCCACCCAGCCAGCCAGATATCCCACCATGGAACGTGCTTGCATTGCAGGGAGTGTAAGTTGTCTCTCAGGATGTCAGTCAGTGGTGTCCTGCTGTTTGTTGGTGCACAGTTGGCAGCAGGGCCTTGTGCTCCCCACAGCAGTAGCCAGTGTCAGCCATCTTGTGAGTCCTTCTCCACTCCCTGTGATGTGAGCATGGTTCAGGGTGGTGTTGATGGGACAGTTGTGAGGGTGAGCAATGTCTGTGACTACGACTCCCATCATGCCATTGCCTCCACCCCACTTGCCAGCATTCCCATACTTACTTGCTTTTGTGTGGAGTTCAGTGGGTGTGGGTGTGAGGGCAATGGCAAGATGGCTGACAGTGGTGTCCTGCTGTTGGTTGGTGTGCAGTACCCAGCATGCCCTTGTGCTCCCCACGACACAGCAACAGTGTCAGACATCTTGTGAGTCCTTCTCCACTCCCTGTGATGTGAGCATGGTTCAGGGTGGTGTTGATGGGACAGTTGTGGGGGTGAGCTATGTCTGTGACTACGACTCCCATCATGCTATTGCCTCCACCCCCCTTCCCAGCATGCCCATGCTTCCTTCCTTTTGACTCTGCTTCCCTGTGGGGTGGGCTGGCTGTGCTGACAGGATGGCTGGGAGTGTTGTCCTGGCAGTTGTTTGGCTAAGAGTCCCAGGAGTGTCCCTGTGCTTCACACAACATAACCCAGGGTGGTGGTGCTTTGTGGGATCTTGTGTTAGGATGGAGGGCATTGCATTCTACCAGGTGGGTACTGTGGAGTTTGTGTTGGGGGGGGTGAGGGGAGGTGCTGGTGACTATAGTCAGTGCTGCAAGTCCCCCTTCCCACCCAGCCAGCCAGATATCCCACCATGGAACGTGCTTGCATTGCAGGGAGTGTAAGTTGTCTCTCAGGATGTCAGTCAGTGGTGTCCTGCTGTTTGTTGGTGCACAGTTGGCAGCAGGGCCTTGTGCTCCCCACAGCAGTAGCCAGTGTCAGCCATCTTGTGAGTCCTTCTCCACTCCCTGTGATGTGAGCATGGTTCAGGGTGGTGTTGATGGGACAGTTGTGGGGTGAGCTATGTCTGTGACTACGACTCCCATCATGCTATTGCCTCCACCCCCTTCCCAGCATGCCCATGCTTCCTTCCTTTTGACTCTGCTTCCCTGTGGGGTGGGCTGGCTGTGCTGACAGGATGGCTGGGAGTGTTGTCCTGGCAGTTGTTTGGCTAAGAGTCCCAAGAGTGTCCCTGTGCTTCACACAACATAACCCAGGGTGGTGGTGCTTTGTGGGATCTTGTGTTAGGATGGAGGGCATTGCATTCTACCAGGTGGGTACTGTGGAGTTTGTGTTGGGGGGGTGAGGGGAGGTGCTGGTGACTATAGTCAGTGCTGCAAGTCCCCCTTCCCACCCAGCCAGCCAGATATCCCACCATGGAACGTGCTTGCATTGCAGGGAGTGTAAGTTGTCTCTCAGGATGTCAGTCAGTGGTGTCCTGCTGTTTGTTGGTGCACAGTTGGCAGCAGGGCCTTGTGCTCCCCACAGCAGTAGCCAGTGTCAGCCATCTTGTGAGTCCTTCTCCACTCCCTGTGATGTGAGCATGGTTCAGGGTGGTGTTGATGGGACAGTTGTGAGGGTGAGCCATGTCTGTGACTACGACTCCCATCATGCCATTGCCTCCACCACACTTGCCAGCATTCCCATACTTACTTGCTTTTGTGTGGAGTTCAGTGGGTGTGGGTGTGAGGGCAATGGCAAGATGGCTGACAGTGGTGTCCTGCTGTTGGTTGGTGTGCAGTACCCAGCATGCCCTTGTGCTCCCCACGACACAGCAACAGTGTCAGACATCTTGTGAGTCCTTCTCCACTCCCTGTGATGTGAGCATGGTTCAGGGTGGTGTTGATGGGACAGTTGTGGGGGTGAGCTATGTCTGTGACTACGACTCCCATCATGCTATTGCCTCCACCCCCTTCCCAGCATGCCCATGCTTCCTTCCTTTTGACTCTGCTTCCCTGTGGGGTGGGCTGGCTGTGCTGACAGGATGGCTGGGAGTGTTGTCCTGGCAGTTGTTTGGCTAAGAGTCCCAGGAGTGTCCCTGTGCTTCACACAACATAACCCAGGGTGGTGGTGCTTTGTGGGATCTTGTGTTAGGATGGAGGGCATTGCATTCTACCAGGTGGGTACTGTGGAGTTTGTGTTGGGGGGGTGAGGGGAGGTGCTGGTGACTATAGTCAGTGCTGCAAGTCCCCCTTCCCACCCAGCCAGCCAGATATCCCACCATGGAACGTGCTTGCATTGCAGGGAGTGTAAGTTGTCTCTCAGGATGTCAGTCAGTGGTGTCCTGCTGTTTGTTGGTGCACAGTTGGCAGCAGGGCCTTGTGCTCCCCACAGCAGTAGCCAGTGTCAGCCATCTTGTGAGTCCTTCTCCACTCCCTGTGATGTGAGCATGGTTCAGGGTGGTGTTGATGGGACAGTTGTGGGGGTGAGCTATGTCTGTGACTACGACTCCCATCATGCTATTGCCTCCACCCCCTTCCCAGCATGCCCATGCTTCCTTCCTTTGACTCTGCTTCCCTGTGGGGTGGGCTGGCTGTGCTGACAGGATGGCTGGGAGTGTTGTCCTGGCAGTTGTTTGGCTAAGAGTCCCAAGAGTGTCCCTGTGCTTCACACAACATAACCCAGGGTGGTGGTGCTTTGTGGGATCTTGTGTTAGGATGGAGGGCATTGCATTCTACCAGGTGGGTACTGTGGAGTTTGTGTTGGGGGGGTGAGGGGAGGTGCTGGTGACTATAGTCAGTGCTGCAAGTCCCCCTTCCCACCCAGCCAGCCAGATATCCCACCATGGAACGTGCTTGCATTGCAGGGAGTGTAAGTTGTCTCTCAGGATGTCAGTCAGTGGTGTCCTGCTGTTTGTTGGTGCACAGTTGGCAGCAGGGCCTTGTGCTCCCCACAGCAGTAGCCAGTGTCAGCCATCTTGTGAGTCCTTCTCCACTCCCTGTGATGTGAGCATGGTTCAGGGTGGTGTTGATGGGACAGTTGTGGGGGTGAGCTATGTCTGTGACTACGACTCCCATCATGCTATTGCCTCCACCCCCTTCCCAGCATGCCCATGCTTCCTTCCTTTTGACTCTGCTTCCCTGTGGGGTGGGCTGGCTGTGCTGACAGGATGGCTGGGAGTGTTGTCCTGGCAGTTGTTTGGCTAAGAGTCCCAAGAGTGTCCCTGTGCTTCACACAACATAACCCAGGGTGGTGGTGCTTTGTGGGATCTTGTGTTAGGATGGAGGGCATTGCATTCTACCAGGTGGGTACTGTGGAGTTTGTGTTGGGGGGGTGAGGGGAGGTGCTGGTGACTATAGTCAGTGCTGCAAGTCCCCCTTCCCACCCAGCCAGCCAGATATCCCACCATGGAACGTGCTTGCATTGCAGGGAGTGTAAGTTGTCTCTCAGGATGTCAGTCAGTGGTGTCCTGCTGTTTGTTGGTGCACAGTTGGCAGCAGGGCCTTGTGCTCCCCACAGCAGTAGCCAGTGTCAGCCATCTTGTGAGTCCTTCTCCACTCCCTGTGATGTGAGCATGGTTCAGGGTGGTGTTGATGGGACAGTTGTGGGGGGGGCAATATGTGTGACTGCGACTCCCATGATGCTATTGGCTACACTGACTTGGCCAGCATACACAGAATTCCTTCCTTTGAGTGGTCTTCACTGTGTGTTGGTGTTGTTGTGGTGGCTACATGTGTGGATGTGTGTGTTAGTTCTATTTGTGCCACTGCCTAGCTGTAGTTGTGGTTGTGTTTGTACATGTGTTGGCACAGTTGGATGTGACTTTTTTGATGGCATGTGTTGTGTTTATCTGACTGACATACACATTTTGGGATGATTCTGTTCTAGTTGCTGTGTAATTGCTATGAGTGCATGGTTTGACTCTCCCTTGACAGTGATGTGTGTGTTTTGTGGCAGTTTATTGTGTACATTTGTTGTGTACTCACCAGGCTCTGGGATGTCCTCTAGTCCATATACGCTCACTGGCGGAAGGATGGCCCGCACCTTCTCCTCCCAGGGCCTGAGGTATATTGGCTTGGCAGGAGGGCCACTGCCGGTGTGTTGGCTGTTGATGTAGTCTTTCTTCAGCATGTCCCGTACCCTCCTGCGCACGTCATACCACCTGTTCTGGATGTCCGTCTTTGTGCGCCGACATGGTGATTGGGCGTTCACCCTGTTGATGATCCTCTCCCACATCTTGGTTTTCTGCGACATGGGGGTCTGTTGGACCAGAGTGCCAAACAGCTGTGGCTCCACCCTGAGGATCTCGTCTACCATGACTTCCAATTCACTATCTAGGAACTTGGGATTCTTCTTGGGGGGCATGGTGATGGGTGGTGATGGTGGGTGATGTGTGTGTTGGTGTGCAGGTGAGGGTGTGTGGGTGTGTGTTGTGCTGGGTGTATGTGAGGTAGGTATTTGTTGGTGTGTTGATGGTGTGTGGCTTGTGTGAGGGATGAGCTGTGGGTGTGTGGTTGCTTTCTCTTGGGTGCTGGCAGTGAAATGGCATTTGCAAAGGCTCATGGTAGTGATTTGTGTCCTTTATATAGGTGGAGTTGTGGGTGTGTCTTTGTTCTCTGTCCCCACCCCCCAGTATTTATTGGCTTGGTAATTGCTTGTTTGGCCTTTTTTGGTTGATTTTTCCTTTGTGCTGTTTGTGTATGTTGGAAACGTTCTTGTGACCGAGTCGGACCCTGCATTGGTCTCGTACGGTGTTTTCCGTTTCGTTCACGCTGTGTTTGTGCAGTTTTCTATGCTGCGTACGCGTCGGTCGCGGTGTATTGTGTTGCTTCGGCTCGGTTTTGTATGCGTGTCGGTCGTACGGCTTGTCCTCCGTCCGACTCGGTCGTGTTTTTCGCGCCTTGCACCGTACTTTGCGGTTTGGAGTTGGCGGGTACGATTCGGTCGGATTTGTTCCGGGTGCGTGTCGGTCGGTTGGATTCGCGTGTTTTTCCGGCCGGATTGCTATTTTCCGAGCGGCTCGGTCGGTCGGCTTGGTTTCCTAACGTGTCGGTCGGATTTATCACGGCTTGCATCGTACTTGGCGTGTCGGGCGCCACTGGTACGTGTCGGTCGGTAATTTTTCCGGCTCCGTGTCGGTCGGTGCTTTTTCCGGCCCGAATCGGAATCGGCCCCAAAGTGTTCAGCATCCTTGTCCAGAGCAGGCCACCAAAAATCTTGTCTGATCCTACGCTTCATTGCCCGTATACCAGGATGACCCTCATGAGCCAAATTTAAAATTCTTCTCCGTAAAGACAAGGGAACAACCAATAACCCACCACGTCTTAACGCACCATTGACCACAGACAACTCATCTTTCCCCATCTTATACGGAGTCAGCACAGAAGGACAATCCTTATCACTGGGCCACACACTGGTAATAAGATCCATGACCTTGACCATATCAGTGTCTTCAGACACACATTCCAACCATTCCCGTTCCGACAAGGCTCCACTCATAGTATCCTCCAGTGAGCACACTGCACAAACCATCTCCAAATCATCATTATCCTCAGCCTCAAGCCCATTACTAGAGAGTGGTATTCTAGACAAACAATCAGCCACAAGATTCTTAGCTCCTGCCACATACTCCAAGCGATATTGGAATTCCTGCAACCTATACTGCCATTTTGAAATGCGCGGTGTAGCTCTCCCACCACCCTTAGTAGTAAATAAATCAACTAGAGGTTTATGGTCAGTTCTAAGAATAAACTTGTTTCCCCATAAGAAGTTCCTAAAATGCTGAACACCCCACCACAATCCCAAAGCCTCTTTTTCAATCGTTGAGTAAGTGCCCTCTGCGCCTCTCAAGGTCCTAGAAGCAAACGCTATTGTTTCCTCTCGACCATCACTCCTTCTTTGAAGTAGTACTGCACCCAATCCCACATTGCTGGCATCGGTGGATTCAATGCATAAGTCATTTATGTCAAAAAGCTTAAGGGGACTAGCATGCACGATTTCATGTTTGATAGACTCAAAGTTTTTGTCACAATCAGCATCCCATACAAATTTGACATTTTTCTTCAGTAAATTGCGCATGGCAGCAGTTTTTGTGGAAAAGTTGTTAACAAACTTGGAATAATATTCCACCAAACCTAAAAAGGAACGAAGTTGATCTCTGCTTATAGGTACAGGCGCATTTTGGACAGCTTCAATTATTTTTAATTTGGGTTCAATTCCATTGAAAGAGATATGGTGACCAAGATAATCAACACCTTCCTGAAGAAATTTGCACTTGTCTGCCCGTAATGTTAACCCACTAGATCTAATTATGGACAATACCTGTCTCACTTTTTCGTCATGTTCAATCACGGATTTTCCATAGATGAGGATATCGTCCTGGAAAAATGCTACTCCTTTTATGTCCTTAAATAACTTAGTCATCAGTCTTTGGAAAACAGCCGAAGCTGACGCAAGACCAAAAGGCATGCGAATATAACGATAAGCACCATCAGGAGTGACAAAAGATGTCAGATGTCTGGACTCATTACACAATTCTATCTGATGATACGCTGAGGAGATATCTAGTGAGGAGAAAAATTTAGCACCCTTCAATGTGGACAACATCTCGTTTATGTTGGGTAACGGTTGACGATCAATCCAAATATTCGCAATCAGGTCCCTCAAGTCAACACACATGCGAAGAGTTTTGTCTGCCTTACGTGCTAAAACTATGGGGGCCAACCACTCTGAACCTTCGATTGGTTCGATGACCCCAGCACTACATAGCCATTCCAACTCACATTTAAGCTCGTTACGCAAACTCAAGGGTACCTTCCGTACTTTGTGGGCCACAGCCTTTGCACCGTCCTTTAATACAATGCGATGCTGGAATCCTTTGAGTTTGCCTAGCTCTGCACTAAGTTGTGGTGCGCGCACGGGTTGCTAAGCAACAGAACCGCGCGCACCAAGGCAAGCTCGAGCGCCAGGAATCCCAAAATTAGCCCCCGATTCCTCACTTCACCGACCTGGGAGGAAGGACGGGTGGTTTCACAACCTCTGGCGCTGAGGGAAGGAAGAGAACGCACACGCCTCTGTGGACAAAGTCACGAAGCTCCCCGCAGCATGGCACAGCTAGCGAGTTCTTCGGTGCGCCTTCACACGTGGAGCTGGAGGTGCCGGTTCCCACTCGTCGCCACTGAAAGGAAGACGAGGACGCGGAAGCAGAAAGGTAGGAGCGTAGTTTATTACATCCAGCAACCTCCAGATCCTGGCAGCAACTGCTGCCCAAGCCCTAACACTCTAGAGTGGAACCATAGGAGCAGCGCAAGCTGACCACGAGAGTTCCCAACACTTAGTCACCCCGACTATTGTAAATCTCTAATCCCTGCATGATATGTATCAGTTCTGGACCATTTCCAGCATATTCAAAATGAGGCTGCTAGCCTTGCATTGAATTGCCTAAGGCACTCCTCTTCATCCCTGTCTCTAAGGGCATAACACCAGCAGCCTGTTTCCAAACAGATCATTTTCAAAGCCATGTTTATCATTTTTTGAGAGTATGATCAGTTTGGACCCATCTGTTTTCAGGTTTAATTACAGCATTACTGTCCTGCCCGAAACGTTAGTTCCACTGAAGCATGTCTTCTGGTTGGTCCTAGGCTCTGACAGTATTGTGTCTGTTGCAGGGTCTTTTCTGTCATTGTGTTCATTGAAAATATTCGGCTGCTTGCAGACATCCATACCAAGCAGGGGGAACTTAGTCAAATGACAGAGTGCAAAGTCAAGCAGGGAAAACAATACACTGTAGCCAGGTCAGATGGAGAGGCACACCTGCAGGACATTGGTCCTAATAGTGCAGCTAGCTTGGGGATCCGAAGATATTGCCACCATGGATGCCATGGATAGTTGTGTGGTGCACGACACGCCCTGCTTTCTGGAATGTGTCAGAGAATACTAGGAGACATTATATTCCTCTCAGTTAATCTTCTCTGAGACCTAAGTACTGCAGTACTGTGATAGGATGATGATGACTAGACCTGAAAACTCAGATTGGGGAATATTGATGCAGCCTATATCAGTGAATGAAATAAAGAAGGCCATTAAAAATATGTGCGTGGCTGGACTCCTGGAGCCGATGGTTGAATTTTACAAAGAATATATTGAGAAACTAGCTGCTTACTTTCTTCAAATGTTTGAGGAGTCGTATGAGTAGAGTGGCATTCCTCATCTCTGAGGGAAGCGATCAGAGAAACTCTTTTGAAACAGGGAAAGCCAGCGTCTTGGATTACAGTTTACAGGCCACTTTCACTCCTCAATACCAATGCTAAGATTTTAATAAAAAAATCAAAACTCTTGCAAAAAGACTCTTACCTTACATGCCAGAACTGGTCTTACATGATCACATACAATTTGTCTCTGATCGATCAACAATGTACAGTCTGCTCATATTTTACGCTACTGTAGACAAGCTTAATTCAGAGACGAGAGCCATGCAGTCTTCCTAGATGGAAGGAATGCTTTTGATTCTTTTCAGTTAGGGTAAATGCAGGTTGTTCTAAAGATAGTGGAAATGGGGTCTGTTTTAAAAATTAGAAATATTGAAATCAGAGGAATTAACTGTGTGTACCAAAACCTAGGAAGACACAGGAACATTTTGGAGAATTTGACATTGTTGATTTTATGTTTTGCCATTTGCAAATACCTACTGTAGCCTCTCATTTTAGGGAACCTACTGAAAACAATAACTGAATGTAGTGAAAAAGAATTACAACTTTAAAAGATGTTCAAGTAATTAATCAAAATAAATATTAATAATGAGGGTGTATTGTTTATGATTTCAGGTCTTTATTTACTTTTCTGGGCAACATTTTGAGTGGTATGCAGTCATGTGATGTCTCTATATTAAACTTAGATTTGATACATCTATGTTGATATGTAAACCAAGTTGATTGTGTATCCTTAATTTTGACCAAATTGTTCAACAATTTGTCTAATGTTTTCAGTAGCACAAACCATACTCGTGATGGTAATCAAAATGTAATCTGCCTGTCTACAATCTAATAATCTATGGGGCCCTCAAGGTTTGTGGGCAAGCAATTCAACTGGCAAGAAGATCCAGTGTGTTGACGCCTGTTTCAAACATTCGAGCTTGAATCCAAGCTAGCTAAACTCAGCCTTCAATCTATCTACGTTTGGACAATTTAGTATTATTAAATAGGTAAATTGTAACAGCTCTAATTTACAAAGTTTGAAAAGGACTAAGGTGTGGTATAGAGCACTATAAAGAAAATAAGTTATTGTATCAATCTATAAGACAAGTAAAAACAGAACAAAAAAATGGCCGTCCAACTTATTTGGTTACATTTAAAGTAGCAAGTGGTGATTATTGCGGCTTCAACATCCTATTGCGTTTTATTTGCCTGGTCCATGTTGGTTGGTGTCCACCATAAAAGGTATCAATGCACTCGTGAGTTCATTCTCACCAGCTACTATCCCGAGTGTTTAATGGATGAGAGATGTATAACCAACCCCACAGAGGAGTATCACTGTGTGCTTTGCATTGATGTTTGTTTTGAGAATACTGAGAATACTCCATTTTCCTGCTTCCTGTTATAGGGTATATATGAATATCGCAGTGTTCCAAATCTTACCAAAAACTACTAAATGTTCAAGTTTTTCTCTTTGCCACTCTACGGTGTCTTATTGTTACTCAATATGCGTATTCTTTTTCTGTAAATATGACCACAATACATTTACCCATCCGACTTTACTAATTTACTAAGTGAAATAAATGTGTAATAAACTTCACTTTAATTCAGAGTTGGGCCGTATCTTATCTCTATTCTATATTTCTTATCATCGCAGATTTAAATTATATCAAATGCGTGGAGCCAGAGGTACCTAGTGTACAAAATTGAGCACCAAAGTACTGGAACGTATGTCCTTGTAACCAAAAATCTATATACTGTAAGGTGAGATGGATGCTAACATCAATTCTGGAGTTTACTACAGAGCTGGAGTTAATAGGGTAAAGAAGATTTCACTGGGGTTTGAAGAGCAGTCTGCAAAAATGTTTTATGTGATGCAATGGAAGTGTGTTGGCTTTCAGTGTTTCTGAAAACAAAAAGGCAGTCTTCAATACAACAAGTAATGGGCATATCCGTTCCAGTATTATCAAAAGGTATTTTCTGCGCAATCTTTCGTCTAAAAGTTCGTAGAAGACAGAACTAACAGTCGCTGTACGATTTAACAGATATGTAGAAAAATGAGGTAATGGTAAGGCAAAAAAAAAAAAAACACCTGTTATGTGGCAAAATCTCAGGTCGTGTGAGGAAGAATGAAATGGCGATTTCTTCCTACCCGCACGTCATCTGTAGAATTGCTAAAACTAATGCCAGTAGGTAATTCATTAATTAGGTACACAGTGTGTGCACTGGAGGCATTATTGATTTCTCAGCAATCAATCAATGGCAGACGTTTTACAAAATCAACAGCAAAGTTCACATTGAGTTGTGAAAATAGATTTCACTTTTACTTCTTTAACATCTTCCTATCTACTTCGTCCTACTTTCCAAAAATATCATTGATAATTTGCATTTGGAATCTTGCGCAATATTGTTTATTAATGTGGAAATAGACTATTTTAGAAAGTGTGTCACATTTCCTGGTAAGTGCAGCAAACGACCAACTGCTTGAAAAACAAAACAGAGCTCCTTCATATGTAGTTCAGGGAGATCATTAAAATGTATTTTATTTATATCAAATATAACATTATTTCAAATATGAAATAACATGTAAACAGTATCGTATGTATTTTTCCTCTTGAATGTGATTCACTACTGACTACTTTATTTACATCTGCAACACAAGGTTAACGTTACATTCATGTATTCCTGGTGGACTTTCTTGATGATCTATAATGATCTATGATGATTTCAACAAACGGAAAACCCTTTGCGACTGGTTCTTCTTGACCTTTCCGCTGCATGAACCATGCTGTCCTGATTGACTACTAGGCATTAATCAGGATCAGGTGCACAACTAGACCCGAACTTCGGGGGACTAAGACTCCCAGCCAGGGCCGGCTCAAGTACTGGTGGCGGCCGGTACGACAGTCTTTTTTGGAGCTCTCCTCCCCCATATCCTCCTTCTCCATGAATTCCATCACTTCCACTCTCCAACAGTGCACCTTATCTCTCCATAGCCTCTCTCTGACATACATTTTTTTTTTATAGTGCTACTCATAGATCACTCACACTCAGTTCTGTGATCGGCATGGTACACCTTCTTTGGAGCAGGCACAGTAACCCTCTGTGCTACTTTACGATGAGCCAACAGGGCAGCTAGACAAAATCCTGAATGCTCACTAGTAGGAACATTAATCACCAGAGTTATCTTGATATTTGTTTTGTTGCCTGAAAACTACCTGATGCACAAAGAAGTTCATGGGCTTTTAAACCAAAAATTATTTTGAAACACAGTCTATGCCAGGTGCTGCTGCACCACTCGCACCACCATAAAGCCAGTCCTGCTCCCAGCAGTGGGCCAGGACAAGCATTTCCAGAAAATGGGGTGAGAGCTAACCTCATACCCATTATATGAGGAAAAAGATCTATGTAAGTGGTGGGGTGTGATACTTTGCTCAAATTCCAGCAAGCAAAACAAGTTAACACATTTCTTGTAGATGATTTAAGGAAGAGTAGACTTCTCCCTGAAAACTTTTTGAAACTTTTGGGATCATATTTGCTAAAACGCCGCTGACCCTTAAGGGCATACATGAAATATTCCAGTACTTTCATGGTGCACCAAGGAAGCCTGGCCTTTCCTAGGAGTAGATCTCGTTTTCTTCAAATGTCTCAAGTCAGAAATTGCTTCCATTATACCAAGGTCATCATTATTTTCATGGTGAGTCCCTTATGCCAGGGAGTACATTCAATATGACAGGGCCAGAAATGTACCATGGATACTTCAGCCACAGCCATGGATACCCCTAAAAACTTCCTCCGGTATACATGGGTCAGCATTTTGCAATTGACACCCCTTATAAAATGACTACAGGAAATATTATGACAAGAGTTACCTCAAATATCAGTTACAACATTTTGCTATGGATCCACCTCATATACTAAGAATTACATGCATCATCTCAGGGCCTTCGGCCAGGTGTGGTGGCGCGTGTTCTGTGTCCTAGCCACTTGGTATGACTGGGCTAGTGGCTTTCTCAGTTAGACAGTTCGAGTCCCCACAGCCAATCATGGTGTTTTAATAGAAGCATGTCGGGCTTGCAGTTTACCATAAGTAACACCTTCCATCCATATTCTAGTCCTGCCCTTGTCCATAAGGCAAGAACAACTTCCAGTATGCCATATCAGCAGCACATTTGCATGCATAACACACATACACTGACACACACACACATTCTCTCTCACACACATTCTCACTATATCTTTTGCACTCTTTCGGACATTTGTACTTTGTCACACACAGACACACTGCCACTCACACTTTCATTAGTCAATCTGCTTTTATTGTGTTAGAAAAGCTTACCCTGCTGCTTCTGCTATGCCTGCCTTGCCTATTAGTGAAGCTTAATAAAAACATATTCACTATATGCTATTTAAAAATAATAATATATTGTCTTGTCAATGTTTGTTACAAGTATGATGTGAATGAAAAGTACACATCCTTAAAATAGCTGTACGGGGCTTATATTTGGTTTCACTTGTGGATCAAGCAGCTACAGTATTATAAAATAACTAATCCACGTTATAACATGTAATATCACAGCATCCAACTGATCTTATGAAATGCTTGACTTCTTCAGCAACCATGGATTTTATCCAGTAACACTTTGCATTTTGGGCTTTTTGAGACCCAACTTGCAATGTAAAAAAAAAACTACAAGCCCCGGAATGAAGCATTGTGGTGAATGGAAAGTCGGGAATGGCTGAAGGTGTCACACGATCCTCAATCTATCACCATACCCCAAAGCCTCAGCCCTAGTCTCCCTCCTCACACCATGTCACATTCTCAGTCCACTCTCCCCTCTTGCACCAGCCCGATTGTTGCAGGTGGAATTAAGTAGGCATCTAGAACTACGTAAAGAGCAGGTATTCTGTGGGTGCCTTTATAGAAATATGTGTATATTCATGAGAGTTGTGTAATTTGTACTGTGCAGAGTAAGAGGTGTGGTCATGTAAGTAATGGGTGATGGTGAATAGTGTGAGTGAGTGCAGCATGTGTGGTGCGAGTGTATGGTGAAAAATGTGCCAGTGTAAGTTCAGGTGAGCTGCATGAATGCAATGTGAGAGGAGGGCCCATGTGAGTGTCGGGTGAGAGGAGTGCGTGCAGAGTGAGAGGAGTGAGTGCAGGGTGGTGTGAGAGGTGTAAAGGCAGAGTGAGTGATGTGCATGTGTGTGGTGCAGGGTGAGCAGCAAAAGTGAAGTGCGATCTGTGAGAGTGACTGGTGCGTGCATGGTTAGAGGAGTTAGTGCAGAGTGAGTGATATGCCCTTATTAGTTCCGGCAGACTATTGTCCCTGTGTGCAGGCAGGATGAACACATTGCCTGTATGAATGCATGCTGAGAGGTTTGTCCTTGTGAGTGCAGGGTCAGGGAAGGAGGTGCAGGGTGAGTATTGTGACTCCAGGGTGAGTGCTGTGCTTGTTTGCGTGGTGTGAGTGCAGGGTGAGTGCTTTGTCCATGTGAGCCCATGTTAGTGAAGGGTGAACTGTGTGACTGAAAGGAGTGCCTATGTGAGTGCACAGTGAGCGATGTTACAGTGTGAGAGTAGGGTGAGAGGAGTGACTGCCAGTTGAGGGATGTGGCATTTGAGTTCGGGTGTGGGTGAAAGTGCAGAGTGGGAGGAATGAATGCATGTTGAGTGATGTGCTTGTTCTAGTGACTTTGCACAGTGAGCAGGGCGAGTGACAGGCAAGTGAAGGGTCACATGAGTGCAGGGTGAGTAGTATGCTCATGTAAGTGCAGAGTGAAAAGTGTGAGTTCATGGTGAGTGGTGTGAGTGCAGTGTGAGCACTGTGAGTGCAGGGTGAGCGGTGTGCTCATGTGACCGCAGGGTAAGTGGAGGGAGAACAGTGTGAGTACATGGCAAGGGGGATAAGAGCAGTGTGGTCATTGGAAGGGCAGGGTTAGTGGTGTGCTCATGTGAGTGCGGGGTAAGAGGAGGGTGAATGGCATGAGTGCATGGTGAGCAGTGTGAGTGCAGTGTGATCACTGTGAGTGTAGGGTGAAAGTGACAAGTGAGTGGAGTGTCATGTGCATGCAGGGTGAGTGGTGTGCTCGTGGGACTGCAGGGTAGGAGGAGGGTGAATAGCGTGAGTGCATGGTGAGCAGTGTGAGTGCAGTGCGATCTCTGTGAGTACAGGGTCAACATGAAAGTAAAGGGTGAGCGGTGGGAATGAGGAGGGTGTTGTCTGAATGTATGATATATTCCCAGACACCTGGAGTAACTCAGCATTGTATTGACAGCTGGCGCAGGGTTATAGATATAAGTGAAACTATTGCTATTATGGCATCAATCAGGGATGGAGGCTGAAGGAAATAAATAATGTGCTGATCCTGTAAAAAACTTTCAGTCTCCTAATTAGGGTTGCCAAGTGATCGGATTTATACCAGCACCACTGGTATTTTGATGTCCCAGCCAGTACAAAAATAAGTTAAATCACCTAAAGCTGGTATTTTTAGCACTTATTTGTGCATACTTCAAACAGCAAATATAAATAGCACTTTTAAATGTGTTCTAGGGCTGCATTAATGATCCATGACAGATAATTAAAGGAAATAAAGACAGAAAAGTCATGTTACAAATAAATACATACCATTTTATTTACAGCCCTATTTAGTGTCAAGGCGAAGCCTTTGCAGACTCCTTGGAACAACAAATGGCGATATTTTTCTCTAGGAAAGATGGCATCCCTACTCCTGAGATGCCTTTTCATTAAATGCATTCTCCCACTGTGGCAGTAAAAATAAAATACAAATGTAAGGAATAGGCAGAGTGCGGACACAGGGGGTACTGTAACCAGTGAAAAAGCACAAAGCCTCGTTAACCAGTTCACAAAGGCATGTAAACTGGTCTTTTAAAGGCCTGTAAACACTCGGAAGTGGCAGAGATAAGACTCCAGATGCTGCCCAGCCGAGCCCACAGCAGCTCAAGCTGCAGCAGCAGGGCTGAGACACACGACGGGGGGGGTGGGGGACTTAAGCCCTTTAAGCACTATGGGTGTTGCACACCTGATCATGATTCCAGGAATGGCGACTTAAAGGTTTGTGTCTTTACTCGCTGTCTGTTCCCTCCTCCCCCTTCTGCTCTCCTCGTTTCACTACTTCCTGCCACGTTCCCCAGGGATCTGTGCTTTCACCATCCTATTCAATTAGTTATCTTGACCCATTCTTTGTGGTTGAGATTTGTCTGCCCTGCTGATGACAACAAGTTGGCCCTAATTATTGCTGGCATAGTGAGCAGCTTATAGGTCATCCAATTCTCAAAGAACCACAATTCCTGGTTAGGGTACATCACCATTTGGCCCTCTATGATGGGACGTTACCCATTCCTATTGCAAAACATGTGGGTTTCATATCTGAAAAGGATCTATCACTTACAAACCAGGAAAACTATTTCACTTCTTCCTGTTTTAATCATTTACGTAAGTTAGAAAGATGTTTTGCTTTCCCATGATTCAATCAGCATGCAGTGACTGATGCTAGTATTTCTGATAGATTCATTTCAGAGTCAAACATTTTGTTTACTGATATGATCAAGGAGGAAGCAGCTTTGTTTTGGAAATTAGTGCACAGGACCTGCCTTAAAACTGAGCCTTGCATTTTGCTCAAGATCCATTATATTTGTTAATGCTGTCCCAGCCTGAGGCAGGATGGTGGAAGACTTGAAAAAGAGTTGTGTTTGGGGGAAGATAGTTTCCCTAAGTCACCATTATCAATGCATTGCTGACAGTTCAGTACTCTCAGTAGCATGAGATTGGCTTAACTGTCATGCAACCCTACAATCTAGAAAGCATGTAAGGCAATACAAGTGCACACACATGAGCATACACACAGAGACACACACACACACACTCACACACACACACACACACTATATACTCTGGCCCAAGGAGATTGGTACACAAAGTACCCCCTTGTGATTAAGCACAATAAAATGCACATTACCTCATGGAGGATGGTTGTAAGGACTAAGTATGAAGCAGCATACTGCCCTCTTTCCTGACATTTTTTCCAGCAGTGGTAAAAAACCATATAAAGTGTTTGTAAGACTGGCAACAAGTATCACAATTTATAATTACTAGGCACATCCAAAATCAGTGGCTCTGATTTTTCTGGAGAAAAAAACGCAGATTTCTTAGTTCATAGATGTTGACATTTTGGATTTTTCTGCTGTTGGACGTGGCCCTGTCTTTAGGGTCATCCCCAAACTTTTTGCCTTCACCCTTCTGTTTTCTGAACCCACTTTTGTTGACTTTTAGGACTCTGGGCACTTTTTCACTGCTAACCAGTGCTAAAGTGCTTGTGTGCTCTCCTTTAAACTTGGTGAAATTGGCTAACACCCAATTTAATTTACATGTAAGTCCCTCATAAAGTGGTCCTACATGTACCAAGGGCCTGTAAATTAAATGCTACTAGTGGGCCTCAAGGACTGATTGAGCCACCCACTTAAGTAGCCCTTTAAAACTATCTCAGGCCTGCCATTGCAGCCTGTAAGGGCAGTTTTAAACTGCCATTTCGACCTGACAAAGACCTGGCAGGTCCAAACCTTAAGTTTTAATACATGGACAGTAAACTTACTATGGATACCCAAGCTGGCATTCAGCTGCTCTGGCCTCTTAAGAGCTCTTAGGAAGACTCTTATCTGGCTACCAGCTCCAGTCCATAGAACGGTGGTGCAGTTTAATACTATCCCACCTCAACTACAGGAGCTCTCTCTATCTGGGTAGCCCACTCTCTGTTACTACACAACTTCAGGTTATACAGAACGCTGCAACCGAATACTTTTGGCCATCCCCAAATTCCAATTGGCCTCCTCAGCTCTTGCCATGCTTCATTGGCTGTCGATAAGCAAGAGGATTCATTTTAAACCACTCTGCATAGCACTCAGTGAGTAAATAGAGCCGGATGCAGTTGCCACTCTTTCGCCTATCTTGCCCCCAAACTTTAGAATACTTTACCATTAACCCTTAGGCAGAACGACAATCTACTCAGCTTTAGGAACCAACTCACAACCCATCAGTCTGCTTAAGTTCAGTACATCCGAGCCAACTAAACCTCAGCGCTGACAAGTCCGTTTTGGTAGCCTTCGAATTGACTTGAATACATATAAGTCGTGCCAGGGCAGGGTGCAATGCATTTAAAAAGCAGGGCATGTACTTTTAAGTTTTACATGTCCTGGTAGTGTAAAACTCTTAAATTCATTTTTCACTACTGCAAGGCCTAACTCCCTTATAGGATAACATTGTGTTAGCCTATTACATTTAATAAGCGATAACTTTCAATTTGGAGCAGGCTGACAGGTTGAGTTTGGTGTCTAAAGAATTGTAATTAAAAGCCCTCTTTAATGGCAATGTCGGATTTTAAGTCACAATTCTGAAAATGACACATTTATAGAAAATTGTCATTTTCTTGTCCTTACCATTTGCCTGCAGCCTGTTCCTGGGTTACATGACTAGGTGTAGCTGGCAGTTGCTCTTTGTGTATTTCTCCCAGACAGTGAGACAAAGGGAAGATAGATGTTGGCAGAATGGGCCACTCTGAGTTAGGGGGAGGAGCTGTCACCTACCACACTTGCACATCACAAAGGCTCCGCCTGAGCTCTCTCACAAATGGTCTAGTCTATGTGACCCCAGATAAGTTGATGTAACGGCGTAGCGTGGAAGCGTAATCTGCAGTCAGCCCCACGAGGGAAAGTTGGAAGCTCTGTTTGTGATACGAGCCACGGCTCGACAAGACTGTTGTAATACTGAGGTCCCTTGCTACCGCTTGACTCGCCAGCAACATGTCCGGTGACGAGAACCATTGCGCATAGATCTTGACGATTGCGTAACACTAGGAATGAGATTTTGACAAAGCCGACCGACATAAAAACGATTAAACTGTGACTTACTGACTCGAAAAGCCCGCTTTATAAGGCGATCCAACCCTGCTGATACAATTCATTGTATACATTCCATTTAATGTACAGTATATAAGAGGTTTTTAGTTTGACAGAACGTGTTAAATCAACTAAGAAGATACACAAGACAGAAATTGTCAGTGGCTTGTCTTTTGACATTAACAATACTAGTATCCCCTGGGTGTGTTCATATTGGTCTGATATCTGGCTAAGGTCCTGAGGAAGGTGGTGCTACCATTCTTTAAGTCACCGAAACGCGCGTCGACCAATGCTGCTCAGATCCTGCTACATGCAGTCACTTTAATTGGTCGCGAAGACTGTGCAACCTTTTGTCTCCCTACTTTCCAGATATATGTAGTGGTGAATGTGGTATGAGTGTATATGAGGTGGAATGTATGTGAGGTAGTATGATTGAATCTTTTGTCTTCTTACTCAGGGGTTATTGAGTCAAAGATTGTTTTGTATCTTATGTAATAATTATGTAATATTGTTTGTATATGTCTAAAAATATTGGTTTTATATCCAAAAAAAAGCAAAAGAAAGTAAAAAGATTTTTGATAAAACAAAGAAATTAAATAAACAATGTTAATATTTATAAATATGGTTATCTTTTTGTATTTTGTTGTTGCTTAGCCCATGTTGAAATTAATGTCTGACTTATGAAAGAAATTTAGGTCACGAGGGAGTCTTTTCAGATTGTGTTGTTGTTTTCCCCTCATCTCCCTGACCTCAACTTAACCTATATAGAGGGGGTCCCCCATTTTTGCCCAGATAAGCTGGGGCCAGGACAGGGAGGAAGGGGATGCCTGCCACCTCAGGGGGTGGAAACCTCGAGAAGCTTCCTCCACTTCAAAGTGGGCACCAGGTATAAATGTTGGACCTACCTCTTCAGTACACTACTGGACCTGTGGACTCTGCCAGGAGGAAGGACTGATGTGCTGCTGAAAAGACTGCCACTGTGCTGGACTGCTGCTCTGAAGGACTGCTGCCCTGCAGTATTCACCTGCTGCCTGCTACTTCTCTTGCCTGGGTGAAAAGGACTGGGCTTGCATTTGTCAAACCCAGACCCCAGAGTGACTGCCATGGGTAGTTGGTTGGCCTCCTGACTAGAGCTTTAGGGGCAGAAGGCTCAAACAACCTTGACCCCAGCACCTACACTCTGCCATCTGTGAGCCCTACCCTACCAAGTGGTGCACACCAGCGCTGGAACTTTGGAAGTGGGCCTGAATGTACTCTGCCAGCCCACCTGGGGTTTCAGCAGCCTGACACATCTCCTCTGCTGCACAGTGCAACCCCAGCAGAACTGACACATTGCCTCTGCTGCATGGATTTCCCTGACGCAAGAACTTCTCATCGCTGCCTGCAGCTTACCAGGAACCGCAGCAGTGCGATGCATCCTTGAAGTAGGTCTTCGCATCACAAGCCCCTCATCAATGGCATCCTCGATGATGACACAGGACTCGCATCGCAAGCCCCACGGCTTCCTTGCAACCAGCCGGTGCACAACGCATCTCGACACAGGACTTCGCATCGCAAGCCCATTGTTGAAGGCATCCGCGATGGCAATACAGGACCTTGCATTATAGTTTGTAGCTCCTGGGAACCATCGCTGCATGATGCCTCCTGGGCGCAAGACTTAGGAACGCTCTGCAACCAGGATTTAAGGTACTATTGTTCAGCGGGTGGACTGGGTCCATGTAGCCAGCTGGCACTCCACTGTGGTCGGCCTGAACTTATGACTTTGTCCCAGTCCAGCGTGACCAGATATCCACAGTTGGTGCTTTGTTGTTTTTGGTGCTATTTTCACTTCAATCTACTGATTGGATTTTTGTTGTTTAGGTCTTGTTTTGCTTATTAATATTTCACTCTATTTTTCTAATTTGGTGTGGGATTTTTCTTGCATCATATTTTCACTTTATTAATGTTTGAAGTGCTGCATGTATACTTTACACATTGCCTCTAAGTTAAGCCTGACTACTCTGTGCCAAGCTACCAGAGGGTTGAGTTTAGGGTTTGTTTGTGACTTCATCCTGACAAGGATTCTAGGGCCATATGTACGACGCTTGCATTTTGCGACTCGCAAATTGCGTCGCTATGCGACTCGCGATTTGGGAGTCACAAAATGCAATGTACAACAGTGTCACAGACACTTAGCAATTCCCAATGGGGTCGCAAATTGCATGCCTCATCAATATTCATGAGACAAGCGCAATTTGCGACCCCATTGGGAATAGCTAGCACTCCCAGGGATGGTGGCCTGCTGGGGTCAGCAGACCACCATATCTTAGACTGCTTTTTACATAAAGCTGGTTTTTTTATGCAGCCTGTTTTCCTTAAAGGAAAACGGGATGCATTTAAAAAAGAAAAATGATAGTTTTCAGTTTCATTTTTTAAGGGCAGGCAGTGGTCCCTGGGACCACTGCCTGCTCTTAAAAAATATTTTCACACACATTCATAAAGGGGAAGGGGTCCCCTGGGGAGCCCTTCCTGTTTGCGAATGGTTTACCACCTACTTGAAGTAGGTGGTAAACTGCGAGTGTTTTGCGACCGCAAATGTGGTGGCAAAACAATGGTACATGCCATTTGGACTCGCTATTAGGAAGGGACGCCCTTGCCACGCCCCTTCCTAATAGCGAGTCGCAAACTCTATTTTGCGAGTCTGTGACTCGCAAAATTGTGTTGGTACATACCACCACTGTTTTTTGCGGTCGCAAAAGGGTTGAATACCCTTCTGCGACATCAAAAACCGGTCGTACATCTGGCCCCTAGTTCCTGTACTTCCTGCTTGAGTAGGGCTTCACCCCCTGCCCCCTCAACCAGTCATCCAATTTCTTACACCTGCAAAAATATATATTTTTGACATTTTGGATATTTCCCACAGATTTGACATTTCTGACTGAGTTAATTGGCTGGAAGGTTAAAAAATTGCCAGCAAGGATAGAGGAACGTCTAGGAGACAGTTGCTATGGAAGTGGCAGTACAACTGACTTGACCTGCAGGCTGGGCTTTGAAATGTGATCCTTCACAGTGAGTATTTACAGCATAGATCTTGGTCAGGTTCACTCGTGAAGTCTCTTTTAAGTATTGTGCTCTGGTCCTTCACTAAGAGTGTGACTCAGTACTGCCTGTAACTGAGTATGTTGGATCAGTATCATCAATGGTTCAACGCTATTAGTAAGCCATTACCATAATTTATTCAACTTACTAGTAGCTCAGGATTACTAGTGTCTTAGTATTATTAACGATTCATTAATACTAGTGATTCAGTTCAATCAGTGACTCAGCAGTATCATGGCAAACTGTCATGTAAGGCAGTATTATTATTGGCTCAGTTTCATCAGTAGAAAACAATCCAGTGACTGATATTCTAAGGATTTCCTTGCCCCTAGCAAACATCTTCTCTACAAACCCCAGCAAGGTGAATGCAAGATATTCCAATGACTCTATAATGTATATATGTTGTACATCTATATTTATTCCATATTACAAAATAGGATACAAACTACTGACCTCATAAAAAAATTCACCCGATTCTGGAGGCTTTGTCAAGGTTTCATATATCACAACTTAGGGGCCGATTCTGATCTCGGCCGGTAGGGCTCCGAATCGGATTCGGCATAACCGGATCCGATTCGGAGCCCTATTTCCCGACCGATTCGTACGCGCGTCCGGACCAGCGAGTACGATGCGAAATCGCCGACCGACTCGTTCGGGCGTCCCAACCGCTCCGACCGACTCGTTCCCGGGTCGAACCGCACTGACCGACTCGCTCGGACACGTTCCCCGGCCGGGTAAGTACGATGCGCGCCGCGAGCGAGTCCCGACCGACACGCGCCGTCCGTCTCGAAAGAGCAGTCGGAGCCGTGCCCGGGGGTCCGTGTCGGACCCCCCTGTACGCGTAGCCGCGCGAGTCGCACACAGGGGGGACCCAAGGGTCCCCCCTACCTGTGTGTGTACGGCGCGAGTCGCTTGGCCGCGTACCCGCTGTAGGGGGTGCCCTTGTTTGCCTCGCACCCATTGAGGCAATGGGAGCCCGCGTACGCGTTGTACGACCAGGTCCCATTGACTTCAATGGGAGTCCGACCGACTCGAGTACGATAGCATACGGACGCATCGTACTCGTTCGGTCGGGCTGCACGGGTCCGATTCGGTCGGAAATCTCTCCGGGTCCGGCTCGGTCGGAGAGATTTCCGGCCCGAATCGGAATCGGCCCCTTTATCTCTTAAAAAGTGGCCTCATTGACAATTGTAAACCGGTCTGGATTTTTTCCAAGGTTATCAGACAATTTACAAATATATAATGAAAACACCTTTGAACTAATACATGTCAACAGATACAAATTCATCTTAATAAATTCTGATTTGTAATTCAGTGCTTTATTTTATGTATCCTATTTGAGAAAAGTAACACTTTTGAAGTATTAGATGGAAACAAATATCTATATCTTTTTATGTAACTATTGTAGCTACTGTATCCTGTCTGGACTGCGGAAGAACGGAAGAATACTATGGGTGGGGGGCAATTGACAAAAAATTATTAAATCTGCACCCAAAGTAGGACTCCTATGAAAGGGCGCAGATTTACATATTTTGCAAATTCACCAACATTTGCATTATTACACACAGGTGTGGCCCATGCAGGTAAGAGCAGTGGGGCCGGTTTGGGGGGGATTCGACAGACGACCACGATGGAAAATTAAATAAATAATTAATTTTCCCTCGTCGTCGTTTGTCGAAATACCCCCCCCCTCCCCCTCCCGCCCCACCACTCTTACCTGCACGGGCCGCGGCTGATTACACCTTGAAATCTGCTCCAGGCACAGGTTTCCAGGCACACTACCAGGAATTTTCCCCATTGTGGGATTCTTAATAGTGGATGTCTCTGCCCATTGGAATTTAAGCCCAATGTGCATTTACACTATTTTTCTTTTCTGTTTTCTTCATGGAGTAAACATTTACCCCTAGAAAAATCAATTTCCCCACACCTACTCAAAGTGTGGGGAGGAAGTGATCCAATCATGGCAGAGAAATCATCAGTATTGTTACAATGTACGCCTGTGAATTCCTGGCAGTCGTAAATTGAATCATTTTCAGATGTAAACCTACGTTTGCAGAAGAAATTTCCCTTTAAGTTCGAGCCTATGGAATGCAGAGACCCCAAGCTAACTTACTCTTCACTCTCATGTTCATTATTTTAATCACTGAATAAAGTCATTTAAGCAATCTTTTATTGTTTATGAATATGGATGACACAATCCACTGGTTCTGAAGTGAATATGCTTTTGCTGCATCATGATGATGAATCGCAGACCCTTCCTTCACCATCTGCTTCCACCCATCATTTCGACTGTTAGAGAAAAACACGTACATGCCTCTAAGAAGAAACAAAGACTGTAGATCAATTATTCTATCATTTTTCTCAAACGCATGAGTTCGCAAATGCACATTAAGTTCTCACTGGCAAATTTAGAGTTATAAATACTTTGATCTCCACAATTGGTTTAGCACTTTTTCCTCAATTGCTTTCCCGAGCAAGCTAAAATGTGTGTAATTTTATGCAAACAGCTTGTGAAGTGCCTGAGTGAATAGATAAAGAAAATGATTTTGTTGGGCGGTTTCCAAAGCATTTTTGAGCAGGCTAATGGAAGTTACATCACCATGCACAAAAATATGATCTGCGCTCAAAAGTTCCCTGAGCCTGATTGACATTCCGCCGACCAATCGGATTTATCCTGCAGGCAATCGGCCAATTTGAAGAATTGTTCATTGGAGTAAATGTTTTACTAGAGTAATAAATGGAATATCATTTTGTCCTTTCTCAGAACAAAACTGGCAAGCTCCCTCAAACTCCTGAGGTTATGCTACTCACCAATGTTTTGCAGCTCCTTTCCCCCACTGTAAAATACACTATTTAAAAGACCAGAGTCCTTTCAAGGCAGAGCAATGAATGGGTTCGCCACTGATATTTCCGGTGGTGTAGCAGCAGCGGCTCCTCCGTTATGGCGGCGTAGCGTCGCCCCACCTGCTGCCAGCACAGCAGGCACACACACCCCAGGGGTGGCGTAGCAAGGCGCAACGAGGAGAAATGTTTTAATTTATCCTCGTTTTTTTCCTCTTCTAATGCGTGCTGCATTCTACAACACGCATTGGAAGAGGAAATCACCTCAATTGATTGTTTTTGTGCAGGAAGGTGCCCCTTCCTGCACAAAAACAATCTCCCCACGACGCAGGAATGCTTGCACCATGGTGCAAGGGTGCTTGCGCCGGTGCATGGCAGCAGTTTGTGTGCCAGCGCAGGGAAAAGCACAGAGATACGACATATTGTTGTAAATATGTTGCATCCCTGTGTTTTGAAACTAGCGCAGCGCAGCAAAATGACTTGCGGCACCGCGCTGCATTAGTTTCTCGTAAATAGGACCCCATTTTATTATGTGTGCAGGTTCGCGCTGCTTCAGCGCAAGGGCATGGGGCGGGGCTGATTAGTGCAATTGCACTTACCTTAGCCCCCTGCCAGTGCGCATGAAAGATTGTCCGGCTGTCTACAGCCGACCGATCTGTCATGCGCACTTCAAAGCCCGCAATCCCAGGGCTGAAAAACCAGCGGTGGGATTGCAGCTGCAGGCCCCAGCCTCAAAATGAGCATGGCATAAGGAAGGAAGTGCCTCCCTTTCTGCCCGAGTCCGAGGAGAGCGCAGGAACGAGAGACGGCATCCCGAGCCTGTGGCCAGCAACATACATATGGTGAGTTTTTGGGGCATCGCACCGCACCATATTTTTATGTTGCTGGCCGCTACTGTGGTGTAGTAAAGAGTGTTTCTCCACTGGAAAAAATGTTTTCTGGCCATGGAGGAAAAAAACTAAAAAAATTAATTTTTCCCTATTCCTGCCATGTGTGCTCCAGTGGAATTGCCTGTCATGCAGATGATCCACTTGACTATTCATAGTGGACCATGACTGCTGAATGCGCCTAGAAATTTACAATTTGTGCACATTTCAATGGCAATGTCATTTTAATTTTCTTAATCTCTGAAAATAAATGAATCTATGCAAATCACAGGCATACAATATGAATATTTACACATTATTTTGACGCTTGAGGCTGATCCGGATTTCAGATTTTAGCAAACAAGGTTGGCCTCTGAATCAAAAATGGGTTCCCGCTCCCAAACTTAGCTCTTTTGCATCAAACCTCATCCCTCTTCGCCCCCAATATTCACCTGCTTCTGTTTGGTAATTATTTCTGTCTACTTTAAAAGTTTCCCAAACAAAACACTGATGCCTAAGGATTCACCTAAACACTACTGTGATCAATACAAATCTTTCAAAATATAATTCTGGTCGCTATGCCTTTCCAGTGTGCTTTTTAAAAAATATTTTCAAAACCACGCATGGGTTGAATGTGTTAGATATGGAAAAAAGCATTATCATTGTTTAAGGGTGTGATCTGATCACTACGCAGGGCTTACCTGAAATAGAGAGGAACTGTTATTTCTAAGGATTGAAAATCATGTATTCTTTGGTAATGTGATGAGGGTACATCCTTGATTTAACCTCAGCGAGGAAGACATTTACCACTCTCAGTCGAGATTCCATCACTTTCCATCTGTCCTCCAATTACAATGGGCAGATGTGGCTTCATCTCTGAGCTCACCAGCAGCCCATCAAATAGCTGCTGTGTTAGATTTGGATTGCAGAACTCAACTCCAGATTTCATCACTGCCTGGTGGATTGCGGACAACCCTGGACTCAGGAGTCCATGGAGATTCAGGCACGGCACAGAAAGCTTCCTTTACTCCTGCATCCTGGGAGTTCAAAGTTCTCTTTAGCATTATCATCCATGGGGGTGCACACACCCCAGAGAATAGAAGACTTCCCAGATTTCCCATTTTTCTGGGGTGGAGGGAGTGTTATATGCAATTGGATATAGAGAATCCCTTCAATGTCTGTCTCACTTACATGCATTCAGAGCAATGTAGGGCAGGGGATCCCGGGGATCTCATAGAGCCCAGTAGTGTTGGCACACATGATGCAGCACTTGTCAGTAAAAAGGCAAGAATGGATTCCGTCAGGTGGCCATGTACATACACAAGGTAAAACAAGGACATTAACATTGTGATGCTTGCACCATCTTGCAGATGTCTGACTCTATTCCACCATTATTTGGCCCGGGCTTGGCTGCCCAGTACCTAAGGGGAAATACTGTCAGTGGCTGTGGTGTGACCCTGGCAGGGTGGTGGTAGGACCATAGTGGCTTATGGTCTATGTTTCATGTGTGATCCAAAATGCTTTATTTATAGAATGACTAGCAGCAGAAGACCCTGTTTGCCATAACAGATCATCAAGAAAAACAGCAGTAAAGTGAAATTGATGGGAAAATGTATTCAGTAGATGCTGAAAATGAGCAACGGGTAATAACAGAGGATGGAGGTTGGAACTGGAAGACTGATGTTGGGAGAAGAGATTAAATTTGGACTGGCAATTGGGTTGGTACTGGAAGAAATGCTGTCATTGTAGCATGGTAATAGAGGCTATTATTGGGAAGTTGGTTGATGGATGGATTTTCTCTATCTCTCCCTCTCCATCTTTTCTCTCTCCATGCCTCTCTGTCTGGCTTTGTCTTTCCCAGTTTACTTCTCCTTGCTTCTAGTTCCATCCCCTTTCCTTGTCACTCTGTACTTCATCTCGTCCAGACCACCTCCACCGCCTTACTCCAACTGCACCTCCCCTCTGCAAAGCCACTGGAATGCCCTCCCTCTCTACCATTCCCTATGCCTTTTGTTGCCCCTCCTTCACTCTAACATTCCATGCACCTTAAACTCCGGTTCTCTCTCATTTTCTTTTTCATCCTCCTATCCTTCACCTTCCTCTACTTTTTACTGCCTCTCTTTCCCTCATTCATTTCTTTCGCCATTGTCTTTCTCTTCCAGAGGTCTTAACTTGAACGACCGCAAGTGTGAGGATCTCATCCACTCCAGGTATTTATAGTCTGGTACTTTAATTCTACATTTATGATAGGAAAGCAACCCTTTAAATTCCAGACACAAAGCGTAAAAACAAGCCGATAAACAACTAGCATATCCTAATTTACATTGTGGCCTCTGATCTCTTGCGTTTCAATCTCACCCTCCTTTTCCATCCCTTTCCGTTTCTCTTGTTTCCCATACAGCTCTCTATTTCTCTTACTATGATCTTGGTCATAGCGGATGTGTTCCCTCCTGCTCTACTTTGACTCCACTGCTTCTACCCTCAGAAGGACATGCATCATTTGGAAATCGGCAAATAAAGTCATGATGCTATTGCATAAATAATTGCATATACTTTAATGGATTAGCACAATTGATCAAGTAGGTGGTAAGGCACCCTGCACAACTGGAGAATCCTATCCACATTAGCAAGAGTAAAATACAGAAGTACTCACCCTCTGAGTACCCACCATGAAACACATCATCATGCAAACTACAAAAACCTCACAAGAAAAAAAAACCCATCTACAGTCATCATTAGAAATGGAATAATCCACTTTGTGAAAGCATACATTGCGGTGATGACGGTTGCTATAGCACAGAATCAGGAGGGACAGTCAGTCAATCAGCTTTTGGACTACCATTGTACATGTTGATATTTCTCTTTCTTATTCCTTCCATCCAACATGTTTCTATCGTTTATACCATCCCTTTATTGGCAATCAAGCACGTCTACCTATCCCCACCCTGCGTTCATATAATATCTAGTTGCAATGTATGCCTTAATAGTTTCTTTGTATTCCAGCTCATGCATTTGCATCTATAAGCACTTTAGTTCTGCAATGTGTGAATTACCAGAAAAACTAATATTTACATAAACATCAGTATATTCTCACAAACTCTGTCCCCAAAGACCTCGACAAAGAGCCATTTTAGACTAAAGCCGCCCAGGCTTTCAAAATTAGTTGCAAATGGGCTGCTTTTAAAAAAAATCTAACTTTGTCACTATAAATAACACAAGTGTCCAGTGCTGGTAAAACGAAACCTAGTCCTGTGTCTAGTATCAAGCCATATGACCTGTCACCGGGAGCATCTCAAACATGGTATGCTCTCCACAGAACAATATTGTGTACCTTGGGTCTCGTTGAAACCTGAGTACAAAAAACCAAATGTGAGGAGGACAAGGGGTTAATGATACATACCTGGAACAGTATTACTAATATACCATAAAGACAGATTTACATAATATAAAGTTACAGTTTGTTGGACAAGGAGATACAGTGATATGGCAACAATCACACATTATTTGGTCTGGTTCCAAACTGAGTACATGTAAGTATATTAAAACACAAGCAAATTCTTGAATTGGGAGGCAGGGCACATGTTACCTGGTACCCGGCTCCACTCTAAAAGCAAAGAAACAAATGCCTTCCTATTTTTGTCAAAGTATTTTTAAGAAGAAAAAAATAAGTAAAATATTCACACAGTTACTATTATGTAGGTCTATCTATCAGGATGATAGGACAGCTGGGAGATATGAACTGATATACGGAGTGCTCTCAGCATATTTAACTCGTCCCTCTTTTTAAACTCAAAAACACAAGCATGGATGTTGTGTACATCTGCTCTGTTCTCCCACTTACTTCTCATCCAAAAAGTTGAGCTGTGGAGTACAGAGAGAACCACTTCTGTATCTGCTGTTCACACTTCCCCATTAGAGCACATACATTCTGGCATTATGTGCTTATGAACCTAAAAGTTGCTCATCAAAAATTAAGAGGTGAAAAGTTATCCTCTCATGGAAGAAAAGGTGAGAAGCGCAGTTTTGAAATGTGAGAAGTTTGAGAAGAGGATGAAATGCTTGCAGGAATTAATACTTTAAAGGCTAAAGGAGACAAGTTCCAAAGCCTCAAATGCTACTGGTCCTAGGACAAGCCCAAGAACAGACACCACCACTTCCAACTCTGATGTCACAGACCTGCAGTGCCGCGTGTCCACTGTCTACACCACAACAGCGTTGGGTCAACTCTTGGTTCAGTTGTTGGTTCTGGGAAAACATAACTTCCATAACAGCCAGCATCTTACGTGTTCTAACTTGTTAGCTATATTACATCTCAAAAGACGGCCTTCAATGCAAGACATGCAGAACGTCCATCAAAAGGGGTCAACCAAAGCTTGTTAGGGCTCAGAACGCTAAACTAAAGAAAAGCTAGACCAGAAGGTGTAAACCATGAAAAAAACATGATATCAAAAGCAAACAAAAAAGGCTGTCATTAACAGAAAACACAATCAGGAAAACATCTACACACATTAGCAAATTAAAACAATTTGCTGTGCTATAAAAGTACATGGACAACAGTATACAGAACCCTTTTGTAAAAACCAGTACAGTGTCTACAAACAGTGCACATAACTGGTTTGTCCAAACAAAAAGTCCTCATTGTTTTGAAGAATGAAAGGCACTGCTCCGATTTGAAAATGTTTTCTTATTTAGGGCAGGCACTCCGGGGCAGATGTACGACCGTTTTTTGCGGTCGCAAAGGGGAATTTGGCCCCTCTGCAAAAAACGTCTGCCCAATGTACTAACCCTATTTTGCGAGTCGCTAACCAATTAGCGACTCGCAAAATATGGTTAGCGACTCGCTATTAGGAAGGGGCGTGCCAAGGGCGTCCCTTCCAAATAGCGAGTCCATAACCTATGTATGATTGTTTTGCGGTCGCAAAACACTCGCGGTTTACCACCCTTCTGGTGATCCCGGGGACCACTGCCTGCCCTTAAAAAATGAAACTGCAAATTTAATTTTTCTTTTTTAAATGCATCCCGTTTTTCTTTTAAGGAAGACGGGCTGCATTAAAAAAAAAATGTTTTATTTAAAAAGCAGTCACAGACATGGTGGTCTGTTGACCCCAGCAGGCCACCAACCCTGTGAGTGCGAGCCATTCCAAATGGGGTCGCAAATTGCGACAGCCTCATTAATGTTCATGAGGCATGCAATTTGCGACCCCATTGGGAATCGCAAACAGTGTCTGAGACACTGTGGTACATTAAGTTTAGCGAGTCACAAATTGCGAGTCGCAATTTTGCACAATTTGCGACTCGCTAAACTTAATGGTCGTACATCTGGCCGCTCCGTCGTTTCAGATATCATGCCCATTATTACATACAATATATATTGAGCATTCCATTTCACAATCCAATGCAAGGCACACTAACTGTTAATGTTGGGCGAGTCAGTTCAATCATCACAAGACTACAAGACACAGTTGTCGAATTAAAAGTATTCATGTGGCTGTAAAACATTTTTCAAGGATGTTGCAGTCTTTTTGCAACGATTGAGGTCAAAGTTGAGGTGCAGCTGAAGACAGTGAAAGCTAACCCACCTAACGTGCACAAAACAAAAGAAATGTAAGCACTACTTACATATACTAGCTTTACGCCTTCACACACAAACCAACAGCCAAATCAGCAAAAAGCGATAACTCGCATGGGAAAGATTTTCACACCTGAGTACAAATACTCATGCAAAAAAAATATGACGTCTGAGACAAAAATCCCACTCCTGATTTTCAAAACCAGGAACGATGGGTATCCACGGAAGCGAGATCTGCTCATGCTGAAATATCCCCACCGTAGTAGAATTTCTTGTGAACAAATCATTTACTAGCGGTGAATTTGAGGCCATTACTGGAAAGGGCCATTACTAAACGCTGATGAACAGCCACAGGCTCACGTTTGTTGGCATTAACCATCAATTTGAAAGCAGTCTCTCAACTTCAAAATACTTGTACATTTACTCCTGCCAAAGGGTGCAAGAGAAGGAGACTTAGAATTGGGAAAACATGTTCCCCATGGAAGCATGTACAACAACAAAACATTTTCTAGTGCAAAAGCACGATTGCTTTGCTTTTCCTCATGCATAAATGTACTCCTATTACATTTCCATTTGCAGAAACACTTACATATGTAAGTACTGGGATTCTGTGATTGTGTAGATTTCGAGAAGCATTTCTGGAATTCGTTATGATTTTCTAAATAGACAGTAATTTATTCCAGACTGTTAAAAATTGTGTTACTGGTTGACTGGGGTGTGAGCTCTGCTCTAGCAGCATGCACAATGCTAGTCAGGGTAAGGCACAAGCAAACCTCAAATTAGCCTGTGCTCGATCCCCTGGTATCCTGGCGCTGAGCAGTCAGGCTTAACTTAGAGGCAATTTATAAAGTATTTGTGCAACACTTTAAACAGTAAATCATTCAAAACACCACACAAAAAGATCCCACAGCAGGTTAGAAAATTAGAGTAATTTTTAATAAACAAAACAAGATGAAAAAGACATAAATCGAATCAGTAAAACAGTAGATTTTCAATTTTAAAGTTTCTAGTGAAAATAGCGCCAAAAAGCACAAAGCGCCAACTGGGGATATCTGGTCACCCCGGACCAGGACAAAGTCACAAGTTCAGGCCGACCGTGATCGAGTGTGGGTCAGCTACAGGGACCCAGTTGGGCCCACAGAACAAAGTACCTTAAATCCTGGTTGCTGAGCTTTGTGTGGATTTGCGTCAAAGCAGCTGAAGCGATACTTAGGTTCCAAGATGCAGCGAGGCTGCTGTGTTTGGTCCTGTTGCATTGTCATCAAGGATCCCATTGACTGGGCTTGCAATGCAAAGTCCTGGCATCTGCGATTTGGCATGCAGCTGGTGATCTTTCGGTTCTGAGGAGCTGCGAGGCTGTGATGCGTAGTCTGGCGCCATCGAGGCTGCCGTCCACTAGGGATGCGAGGACCAGGGCCGGGGATGCGCCGCGCCATCTGTGATGCATCGGTGCCAAACCTGCTGGGCGACACAGGTCTTTGAGATGGGTCCAATCCATGCAGCAGGGGCGATGCGTCAGTTCTGCTCGAGGATGCGCCCCTCAGCCGAGGAAATGCATCGTGTTTGCTCGGGATGCGCCACTCATCAGACGACATGTGTTGGTTCCACTGGCAAGCACCTTAGGCCCACTTCCAAGGGTCCAGGCCTGGAGTGGCACCACTTGGCAGGTAAGACTCACAGATAGCAGAGTCCAGGTACAGGTGCAAGGTTGTTGGAAGCCTGTTCTGTCTGTGAGGCTTCAGATCAGACAACTAGTCTTGGAGTCACTCTGGATTTTGGGTTCAAGAGATGCAGGTTTAGTCGTTTTCACCCAGGCAAGAGGGCAACAGGCAGCAGGTCAGCACAGCAAAGTAGGAATCCAGTAGAGCGCAGTCCAGCAAAATGGCAGTCCTTCAGCAGCACAGCAGTCCTTCTACCTGGCAAAGTATCCACAGGTCCAGAAGTGTACTGAAGTGGTGGTGCCTGAGGTCCTTATTTTATACACATTTGTGCCTTTGAAGTGGGGAGAAACATTTAGAGGAATGCCTTTGAAGTACACAGATACCCCGCCTTCCCTGCCCCAGCTCCAGACTAACTACATGGGTTATGCAGCCCTTTGTGTGGTGACAGGACACAGCCTATTCAGGTGTAAGTGAGGCTGGCCCCAGCTCCTCCCTCCCATCCTTCCAGTGATGGCCCAATGAATCACACCTAAGCTCCCATTGTGTGTGGCTGTCTAGGAGGAATATGCAAAGCCCAACTGCCAACTACATCCAGTCATGTGACCAAAGACAGGCTGCAGGCCCTAAATGGCTAAGGCAGGAAAATGCCAACTTTCTAAAATTGGCATTTTCAGAATTGTAATTTAATATCCGACTTCACCATAAGTTAGGATTCTAAATTCGGATTCCAGAGACACCAAACTTGAACCAGTCATATCTTCCCATTTGGAAGTTACACTAAAAAATGTAATAAAGTAATCCCAATGTTCATATTAAGTCATCTGAGTACACCGCAGACCCTATCTCAGCCTCCATATCAGAAAGGTCAGACACTACATGCTATTCTACCAGCTAAAACCCATGCTGGCCTTAGTGGTGGTCCCAGACAGCTTTATAAGAGCTTATAAAGTCCCTAGTAAAAAGCCAGGTACTAACCTAAATGATCTAAACAACTTTACTTCAGTTGCTTGACTCCCTTTCTAGCTAAAACATTGGAAAACTGAGTGGCCTCCTTATCAAAGATTTAATCTTAGGAAAAACCTTACTTGATGACTACTAATCAAACTTTAGAGCTGGACGTACCATAGAAACAGCCACAAAAATATTGATGATAACAAAGGTGTCAGCAGCTCTTAACAATGAGAACCATGACACAATTATAAACACCCTAGAAAAAGGTCTTTACATCACTAGGGATGCTCTGAAGTGGTTCTTGTCCAGTTAAAGACCCCAAACCCAGCAATATAGGTACATCATTCACCTTCATATAGAGGCCCCAGTGCTCAATACTGACATCCTTCCTCCACAACCCATTTAAGGAACCCCTTGGTATAATACTCGATAAGACCCTCTTGCTTCCCAAGATAAACAGTTGTATCTTTAAGCCACCAAGTCAGAAAGTGTTGCAACCCTTACAGCTTGACTATCCAAATAAATATAGGGCTCAACATCAGTTTAAGCCCTCAAATAATGAGTTAATTCAGAAAGGACACCACCACTTTCAGTTTCCTGCCCAGGATTGGCAGTGTCCACTAGAGCAGTTGACTATATTATTAGGTTCCCCTAAAATAAAGCTGGGACCACTGTAAGAAGTATTACTCACTGCAGCCTGCTCAACATGTGTCTGTGTCCTGTCGTAGTGATCACATCATTTTCGACACACTTAGCCGAAGTTATGCCTCATCAATAATGCAGAGAATCTAAACTTCCACCACAGACACTAGTCCAAGGAAATATAGCTCTCAAGCCAGACAATAGAACCTCTGCCAGTTCACCCCTACTTTCAGGAGGCAGAAGACCTTGACACAGAACGTGAGGATAGAGTTTGGAGTATGGATGACTCCGTCCACCTTATTACGGGGAACAACCTTTAGAACGCATGCATTACATCGCATGCCATTAGATTGCGGTTTTTACAACGAAAGTCGTTACAACGACTTGCACTGGAGGGCGCTATAGGACAAGGAGTAGTTTAAATTACTATCCAACACCTTCCCTACTGTACGTAGGCTGGAGTTGGAATAGTAAATTAAACTACTCCTAAGTCCAGCGCCCTCCAACGCAAGTCGTTGTAACGACTTGCGTTGTTAAAACCGCGATCTAATGGCATGCGATGTAATGCATGCGTGGTATCGTCATACATCCCCTTATTACAAGTGCCATAGGATATAATGGATTCGTAATACGGCTGACGGGATATCCATCATGTTTGTGGCGGAGTAACCCGGTCTGTCAAAATTTAAATCAGGCTGTTAGACTTAAAAATAGTGCTATCCTGCACTACTGTGTGAAGTTTGATCAAGCTTCACAGAACATATGGAGGTGGGCACTTTGGTAGTTAGTCAAAGCCTATAATACCAAAATCGCTCCCCAGTTGTCAGACGGTTCCCCTGTCTAATGGTTTTAAAAGGGTTGGAGTTTGCTCCTAAAAAAGTCACTTCGATTACATAACTTGGTTCCCATACAAAGTCTCAGACTTTGGATGGGGTTTAATTCAACTAATCTGAAAAGCTTTTTAAAAAATTGGGTTACTGGTTGAAGGGGGTGAAACCCTACTCAAGCAGAAACCACAATCCTTGTCAGGGTGAAGTCACACGCAAACCCTAAATTAACCTGTGCTCAACCCTTGGGTAGCTTGGCAAAGAGCAGTCAGGCTTAAGTCAGAGGTAATGTGTTAAGTACTTGTGCAATACATCAAACTGTAACACAGTGAAAACACACCACAAAAGGATCTCATACCAGATAAGAAAAATAGAGTAATTTTTAATAAATAAATCAAGACCAAAAAAGCAAAAATCCAATCAGTAGTATGAGATATATGCAGCTTTAAAGGTTTAAAGGTTAGCACCAAAAAGCCCAAAGCAGCAACTGTGGATAACTGGTCGCACCGGACCGGAACAACACCACAAGTTCAGGCCCACTGTAATGGAGTGTGAGCTGGCTAAAGGGATCTAGTTAAGCCTGCTAAACAAGAGTACCTCAAATCCTGGTTGAGGAGCATTGTGAGGTCACGCGCCAAGGATGCATCGGGCAGCCAAGGAATACGTCGGTTCTGAGGAGCTGCAGAGCTGCAATGTACGGTCCTGCATCACCGTCAAGGATCCTGTCAATGAGGGCTGAATTGCGAAGTCCGGCGTCGAGGAGGTGTCGTGCAGTCAAGGTGATGTGTCGGTTCTGAAGAGCTGCAAGGCTGTAATGCGAGAACCTGTGTCGTCATCGAGGCTGTCGTCCATGAAAGATTTGTGAAGAAAGGGTCTGAGTCAGTGAAGCTTTGCAATGCGGCAGTTCCAATAAGGGCTGCGAAGTTTAAGATGAGTTTTTGAGCTGGCAGAACACTTGCAGCAGAGGAGATGCGTTGGTTCAGCTTGGGATTGTGCCGAGCAGCAGAGAAGATGTGTTGTTCTGCTGGATCCACAGATGGGCTGGCAGAGCACTGGGGTCTCACCACTTGGCAGGGTAGGACTCAGAGATGGCAGAGTCCAGGTGCTGGGTTCAAGGTTGTTATAGCCTTCTGTCCCTGAGGCTCTAGTGAGGAAGCCTGCAAACAAGCCCTTGTAGTCAGTCTGGGGCCCTGTGCTCAGCAGCTGCAGGGCCCGTCTTTCTCACCCAGGCAAGAGGGCAGCAGGTCAGCACAACAGGGCAGCGGTCCTTCAGAGCAGCAGTCCAGCAGAATGGCAGTCCTTTCAGCAGCACAGCAGTCCTTCTTCTTGCCAGAGTATCCACAGGTCCAGAAGTGTACTGAAGAGGTGGTGTCTAAGGTCCAATATTTATACTTGGTGCCCTTGCTCTGGAAGGTTGGAGATACTTTTAGAGGTTTCCAGTTGAATTTCCCAGGGATCCTGCCTTCCCTGTTCTGGCTCCAGATTAACTACAGGGGGTATGCAGCCCTTTGTATGGAGTGTAAGTAGGGCTGTGCACAGCACCGCCCTCCCATCGGGCTAGTGATACCCCATCTAGGCACACCTAAGCTCTCAATGGTGTGTGGCTGTCTAAGTAGAATATGCAAAGCCCACTGTCAGCTATACCCAGTAATGTGACCCAGGGACAGGCTGCTGGCAGTAAATGACTAAGATAGGAAAATGCCAACTTTCTCAAAGTTTTTATCAGTTAATAGAGCCTGCAAGGGATTTTTTTTAAAACAACTAATCAAACTCAATTAAGAGCAATCTATTTTGAGTGCCCTAAATAGTGGCCTCAAAAATATGAATTATACAAATCAATTACAAACATCAAAAGCTGAATATATATAAAAAAAAAGGAGTATATCAAAAATTGAAGAGCAGAATACCGGTGTATACTTCATTAGTTAGAGGTTTTATAAATATATAACTTACAGGGTACAGAACACAATTAAAAAATCACAAGCACACAAGTGACAGGGATTAATGATTTTGCACAAAGTTATCTACTGGACACTTGTGTGGATAACCCATTTCTTACACCCCTATACAATTCGAAACTATACTTCCACTTTGAATCATTAGTTCCTATATAACAAGATTCTGTTGAAAATGGGTTAAATATGTCGACGTTTCAGTCTTTTTGCGTCTTTGATCCAATAGACCATTTTCAGGGCAAGGAGATTCATATGTGGCTTGGAGACCCCTGTTTGCAAGAAATGATCACAAAAATTGTGTTTGTTGAGTAAAAAACATTAAAGGAACCAAGAAGTACACCCAGAGACTGTGAAAAGAGAAAATATTACTGAAATCTCATGAAAAGAAAGATGGTGCTTGAATCTGTGATCAAAATCCTCTAATCCACTGTCAATCACAACATTCTTTGTGACAGACTTATAGAAGTGGGAGTATCAGGCAAGGCCCTTACATGGCTCAAATCCTTCCTAACAGATCGATCATATCAAGTATTTGAAGGAAACTACATCTCACGAAAGGTCCCATTGAGGTGTGGGGTGCCCCAGGGGTCCTCATTGAGCCCCACACTTTTCAATGTGTATCTACGACCCCTTGCTGAGATAGTTCTCCCATTTGGGGTCCAGATCGTAACTTATGCGGATGACACTCAGTTAGTGGTGGCTTTAAACCACCCTAAGGAGGTATCAGTCAACACAGAAGCCTGCCTGGAAGAGGTGGCCTCGTGGATGGACCAGTCATATCTCAAACTCAACAGAGATAAAACAGAGATAATGATCCTTGGCAGTCATCCTATTAGCTCCCTTTCTCTAAACTGGCCCGATTGTTTGGGTCCTCCTCCCAAACCTAAAGAAAGGATCAAAAGCCTAGGAATATGGCTTGATAACTCATTAAAACTAGACTACCAAGCGGTACAAGTAGCAGCCACCTGTTTTGGCATCATAAGGCAACTGAGAAAAATGTTGCCATTGCTGCCATTAACTGCACGCAGGACTATGGTTCAGGGCCTGATACTGCCCAGATTGGATTATTGTAATTCTCTGTATCTGGGCACCCCGAAGGCCACCGTTAGGAAACTGCAGGTGGTGCAGAATTGTGCAGCCAGGCTTCTATACGATACCCCAAAAAGTCAGTCAGCCAAACCAGCATTAAAAGCCCTACATTGGCTCCCCATTAAAGAGCGTATAATGTTTAAATCACTGTGCATTGCACATAAAACCTTATGGGGCACGGGCCCAAAAATTAATCACATGATGATGTCCTTCTACCAGCCCCTGCGCAACCTGAGATCAGCCAAATTATTTCAGGCGGTAGCCCCTAAAGTTCGGAGGGTACGAGCTGGGGGACGTATGTTCTCATATAATGCGACAACTCTGTGGAACACACTCCCGCTCCACCTTCGCTCTCTGACGCACCACTTTGCATTTAGAAAGCAATTAAAAACATGGCTCTGCCAGAACCTGGCATGAACTATCTTCTGTTAATGGTCTGCTTTCAGCGCTGGGACGCCTGTGGGTATCCATGCGCTATATCAAGTATGCATTAATAATAATAATAATAAACAGTAAGAGAGGATAGAAAAGCATTAACCCACCTCTTTGTGAAGTGCAGATATTAGTTAAGACTTACTTAAAGTACAGACTGGATGTGGACCATTGGATAATTGGCCCAGATGGATAATAATGAGTGGTAATAGATCCCAATACTCTGAAAAGTAAGTAACGGTTCATATATCTGATTCTTAATACATTGCAGGAACAGCAAAATCACTATAGTGCGGCACTTACTATAAATGATTAATGTTTAATTTGAAAAAATGAGAAAACGTTCCTGTGTGATTCTTTTTTAATAAGAATATTGTAGCTGATGGCCAGTTGCTAATCAAGAACTGGTTGCAAAAATGTCAATAAAGAAAACGGAAACGTTTTTTATTAATCGACAAAGATTATTACTCAAATTACACCGTATAATTTCTGGTGAACCAAATTTAAAGTTATAAACAAATCGGGGAATAAATTGTTATGAGACACGAACCAATAATGTATCAAAAATATCTTTCTCTTACATGCGATCTGATAAAAATTCAGCACGCAGTCTTAATCAAGAGATGCTGTTAAATATTTGCCGACTGGGTGGTTGCGCTTAAGGAACAAAGAGAAAAGAGAACGAAACACTAATGTACATAAACTATCAATTTGAGGCTCTAAAATATTAAAAGTAAAAATAAGTAGATCTTACTTGTCAAATGAATTGACTTCAAAACATCGCACACCGTCAACGATCATGATCCTGGACGAAATCAAACAGCAATTGAATTAAGTAAACAGAAGTATATTTATGCTTCCGGGTGTGATTCAAATTGCCATAATGTTTCAACAAACGTGGCGGCCATCTTGGAAGGGCTGTCCCATTATGCAGACCCTATCAAAGGGGGCACCTCGGATGAATACTCTATTCGATTTGTGAAAGAAATATTCTATAAGATGTGGGCAAAGGTGTGAAACTCAACCAAGGGGCCAGTGTTCTGTGTTGGACCGTCTGGCCCATATCTACACAAGATTGCGTGTTTAAAGCTTACCGACAAAGACCGGCAGCCATGTTGGTGTAACATTGATAATATGCTAATTCATTGGAAAAATAATGTAGCACATAACATATGCATGTTGTGAAAAATATAACTAAATGTCATATCAGCGGACATCTTGATGAGGCACTCGCGTATGTGATAGTTTATATATTTGACCTTCTGCTGGGAGATTCACAGCTTCGTTAAGGAATCGAGATGGAAGAAGGTCATTATACGTTATCAATCTTATTGATTAAATATGATGCCGATCTAAATGAATTGAAAAGATGACATAAAATTACAACATGGATTCCTTCATTGCTAAATTTAGGGAAAAACGTGAAAGGAAAAGGAGATGGGGAAAGACAGGGTGAAACCAAAGAAATAGAGGAAAAAGGAAGAAGAAAGTGAAAAGAAAAGAACTGATGTCATGCATGTTATTACTCAACAGTCGTATTGGTGAAAGCAAAGAACTTGTTGTTCATCTATACATTTGAAGACATAACCATAATCATTGAGAAACTTCATACATTCATTTTGTATGTTGAGAATTCAAAGTCAAAAGTTTAACATGGGTTCACAGGTGTATACCAAATAAAAATAGAGTGTTGCAAAATCATGATTAGATGTGCAATAAAACCGTGTGATATGCGGTGACCATAGTTAAAGCACTTGCATTTGTACACATGTGGCTAGAGACGTAGTCGCCAGTATTGGTCCAATAATCATCAAGTTAAGGCATTTCAGGTGAAGATTGATCAAATACACCATGATGAGGGAGATAGATATTATTATACAACAGATTCAGATCATAAATACTAGTATTATCCATTCCATAGCCAACTTCAAACCTTGATGGTATTATCATTAGTGCTGATCAATAGAGTTGAGGGCAAATGCTAATCTGTTACTAATTTAGATCATAAACGCTAATGTTTGCTATTCTACAGCTAAATTTAAGCCCTTAATGACATTATCAGTTTTGCTGATCCAACGGTTCTCTTTTAATGTTAAAATGCGTTCAACGTTAGATCTTCTTTTACAAGGTTTTATCACATCAATGATCCACCAGACCATGTCCTTCTCTGAATGCTTCAATTTGGTGTAATGTTCAACCGTTGGGGCGTTCGCAACCTTGCATCTTATTCTGGATTGATGTTGTAGTATCCTTTTTTTTAATCTGCTGAGTAGTTTTGCCTATGTAGTGAAGCCCACATGGACATCGAATACAGTACACAACATTACTAGTGTTACAATTTGAAAAATGCTTCAATGTCACTTGTTGGCCATTGATGGAAAAAGTCTTAATGGTTTTGGTCGTATTACAGGCTACACACGTTACATTTGAAATGGCCAGCCACTGGTGATAACTGGACCATACTTTCTACAACCGTTGAGTTTGGTATGTCGTAGGTATGGATCAGGCAGTCTTTAAGATTAGCACCTCTTTTAAAAGCAAAGAGTGGTTTCTCTTTAAATTCTGGAACTCTTTTCAAAAGAGTCCAGTGTTTGTTGATTATTTTTTGATTTTGTTAGAATGGGTTCCATGAAATATTTGTGAAGAAAGGGTCTGAGTCAGTAAAGCTTTGCAATGCGGCAGTTCCAATAAGGGCTGCGAAGTTGATGATGAGTTTTTGAGCTGGCAGAACACTTGCAGCAGAGGAGATGCGTTGGTTCAGCCTGGGATTGTGCCGAGCAGCAGAGAAGATGTGTTGTTCTGTTGGATCCACAGATGGGCAGAGCACTGGGTTCGCACCACTTGGCAGGGTAGGACTCAGAGATGGCAGAGTCCAGGTGCTGGGTTCAAGGTTGTTATAGCCTTCTGTCCCTGAGGCTCTAGTCAGGAAGCCTGCAAACAAGCCCTTGTAGTCACTCTGAGGCCCTGTGTTCAGCAGCTGCAGGGCCCGTCTTTCTCACCCACGCAAGAGGGCAGCAGGTCAGCACAACAGGGCAGCGGTCCTTCAGAGCAGCAGTCCAGCAGAGTGGCAGTCTTTTCAGCAGCACAGCAGTCCTTCTTCTTGCCAGAGTATCCACAGGTCCAGAAGTGTACTGAAGAGGTGGTGTCTGAGGTCCAATATTTATACTTGGTGCCCTTGCTCTGGAAGGTTGGAAAAACTTTTAGAGTTTTCCAGTTGAATTCCCCAGGGATCCTGCCTTCCCTGTTCTGGCTCCAGATTAACTACAGGGGGGTATGCAGCCCTTTGTATGTAGTGTAAGTAGGGCTGTGCACAGCACCGCCCTCCCATCCGTCTAGTGATACCCCATACAGGTACACTTAAGCTCTCAATGGTGTGTGGCTGTCTAAGCAGAATATGCAAAGCCCACTGTCAGCTATACCCAGTAATGTGACCCAGGGACAGGCTGCAGGCAGTAAATGACTAAGATAGGAAAATGCCAACTTTCTAAACGTTTTTATCAGGTAATAGAGCCTGCAAGGGATTTTGTTTAAAACAACTGATCAAGCTCAATTAAGAGCAATCTATTTTGAGTGCCCTAAATAGTGGCCTCAAAAATATGAATTATACAAATCAATTACAAACATCAAAAGCTGAATATATATAAAAAAAAGGAGTATATCAAAAATTGAAGAGCAGAACACCGGGTGTATACTTCATTAGTTAGAGTTTTTATAAATATATAACTTACAGGGTACAAAACACAATTGAAAAATCACAAGCACACAAGTGACAGGGATTAATTATTTTGCACAAAGTTATCTACTGGACACTTGTGTGGATAACCCATTTCTTACACCCCTATACAATTTGAAACTATAATTCCACTTTGAATCATTAGTTCCTATATATCAATTTTCTGTTGAAAATGGGTAAAATATGTGGACGTTTTGGTCTTTTTGTGTCTTTGATCCAATAGACCATCTTCAGGGCAAGGAGATTCATATGTGGCTTGGAGACCCCTGTTTGCAAGAAATGATCACAAAAATTGTGTTTGTTGAGTAAAAAACATTAACGGAACCAAGAAGTACACACGGAGTCTGTGAAAAGAGAAAATATTACTGAAATCTCATGAAAAGAAGGATGGTGTTTGAATCTATGATCAAAATCCTCTAAATAGTAAGAGAGGATAGAAAAGCATTAACCCACCTCTTTGTGAAGTGCAGATATTAGTTAAGACTTACTTAAAGTAGAGACTGGATGTGGACCATTGGATAATTGGCCCAGATGGATAATAATGAGTAGTGATAGATCCCAATACTCTGAAAAGTAAGTAACGGTTCATAAATCCGAAGGAGTTACATCTCACCGAAACGCCGCGTCGACCTTTTTGTAGTTTTCTTGTGATGTATAAATTGTATCCATAAGAATTAACAATAATGTACTTCGAGTATGAGATGTTTTTAAATCTATATGCAATTGTATTGTCTACATTTTATTAAATTTTTTGCTGACATATAAGTTTGTATATTGTTTTTATGTATTTTTCTATCTTTTGTTTTTAATTGATATCCACTGCATTCTGAATTTGTTGTCTATGGTAATTTATAGCCTGTTTTTCAACACATGATCCACACATTTTCTTGTGTATAGATTAGGGACGTTTTTTGTTTCCTTTGGTACTACCCCGTCCCTTTTCTGAGCATTAGGGTACCTCCCTCTTCTTTTATTATATTGACAGCAGGTATAAAACATATACTGGTAAGCAAAACAATTTGGAGATAATATCCACCTATGCATGTACATGTATGATTTAAAGTAAAGCAAATTTTGCAATAAATACATATTCCTTCATTATCTCGCACAACAGCTGCTGGCAGGACATTAAGGAGAGGCATCATCATCATAGAACAAGGTGTTTTTGCAAGTATCACATGTATATATCTAGAATTCTAGATCCATCTCGCATAAACGATTACCAGATCCCGAACTGCATAACTCTGTACTATCATTGTGCCCTTTGCATGATTGCAGTTCCACTTTGTCAACCCTTTCTCCATTGCCTTTCAACCAGTGGTTCATCCATTATGAGACACAAGTTACAAATGACTGCCACTTTGTGCAACAAGCAGCACAATACGATGATGCAACAGATCTTCTCAAGTGAGTAATAGAGGTCGCTGGCGGACTCTTGCAAACAGCAAAATAAACTTTTTAGAAGTACAAAAGTTTTTTCAATGGTGTTCCTTCACTTTATATGAACTCTGCTACAGTTTTCCCCCTACATTGTGGAATAAATGAAGTATAGGGGCCGACAGTCATGGCTTCAATAGGTAGACACAATTACCCGAATGGGACAGAAAGAAAGTAATGAAGGTGCTACTGCACTGTGAAGCCTCTATGATGAATTTAAAGAACAGCAACAAGGTACAGCAAATGAACAGAGGACATACCATATTTGAGATGAAGACGTAACTTAACTTTTGACTGTCACACTCATTTTCACACAGCAACTTTATATACAAGTAAAATGAAAGTAGAAGTCACCCTATAGCCAATTTCTTGCTGCATGTTCACCATGATGCTTGGAATTCCACTGCTTTGTTAGTTGTAGAAGTCATGGGAGGACACAGGAAAATTGGTATAGCGGTGTCTGATGATCCATACAGCATGTCATTTTCCCATGGCAAAAATACTTGTTCCTTTGCTTTTAGACAGATGATTTATGTTTGTGTGCCGTCACTACCACCCACCACTTAAGGAAATGAAGCAAGGGCGTAGAAACCAGTTTTTACAGCAGTCAACTCTGTTGTGCCTTTAGAAAATCACAGATGGTGGAACATGTCTTCTAACATGGTTTGGAGAACTTGTTTTAAAATTCTAGAGAAGGTTGGTTCTTTCAAAGGAGCCAGTTTCATGGAATAAAGTATAGCAAATAGCTTGATTGATAGTGACACAGGTATTTAGATTTTGTCTAGGCTCCAATGTTGGCTTGATCAAATGCAGAATGTGCATTATGGACCGCTTATCCAATCAGCAAAGCTTTATCGCTTGTTCCTTGGTCATAATTTTTACAAAAGTCGAGTGGTCCACTGCAAGCACATCCGAATAAGTAGATCACAGACAGGTGTGTTTCTTCCAGTTTATTCAAGTTACAGCTCCAGAGTCCAACAAACGAATGACTGTAACGGCAACAAAACATATCTATATCTACTTACCCCCATTCAAAAGATGCCGAAGCCCGACATCCCACGAGAATGCTTCCCAGTGCTCATTTACACCAGACCCGAGTGCATAACATACGCTCATGCCTACTTCAAATAACAACAGGAACATGAATACACAAGTGCGCGAAGAAGAAAGGGAAAACACACCGCGCTTGTTTATATTACACACCTCCCCCATTTTGTTTTTGTTTTTTCCTTTAAAGAAAACACATTTTACAATTACTTCAAATATATTCATATTATGTGAGAACAAAATCCTTCAATTTGGTAGGTAAACGACGAACTCTCAAACTTCTGGAGAGATGGTCAACTACGTTCCCACCATGGTCATTAGATAATGCCTTGTTGCACAAATTCCTAAGTAAGTCTTCATTCACATCCAAAAACACATTTGAGGTAGAGTTGTCATTATGCTGTGTTTTACCTCTGAACAATGACACTGCTGAAATTCCATACGCTGCCACCCTTCACATGTACTGCATTCTTGAAAACTTCAATAACAAGCACTAGTTCAGACCAATTGGAACATCCTTTCGTACCTTGGTACCTTTCTTTAGTCGTACTAAGTCTCGTACTTGAACGCTACGCTTCCAGCCACTCCTTTCATTCTTTATAAATCTCCTTTCATTTTATTTTTTTACACATCCATTTTAAAATAAATCTCCTTAAAATCTAATTCAGCAACATCACTTTATATCTTGCTCTTGCCTCTCAACCGCCATGGTACTAACATGGTGCTAGGTGTGCGACCCCCCAGCAACTCAAAAGGACTAACAGAGGTAACCGCATTAGGAGAAGTCCTATAAGTCAATAACATGGATTGCAATGCTTTCTCCAAACTAAGACCTCCCTTGACGGATAACTGAATAGCATCTTTGACTACACAGTAAATCTCTCAATCTGTCCATTGGCCTTAGGATGGAATACAGCAATTATTTTATGAAAGATACCACACTTCTCCAAATAATTCTCCATTTGTTTGCTAACAAACTGAGGTCCGTTATCTGTAACCAGTTCTTGGGGCATCTCTTCCCTACAGAACACTTAATCCAAGAACTGTAAGATAACTTCTGATGTATCCTCTGACCATTTTGATCTCAGGCCACTTGGAAAAGTAATCAATTAAAACGATGACAAAGGACTCCTGCCTTGTAACACAGAAAACGGACCAATAATATAAATTCCCAATTTGCGCCAAGGTGAGTCTGGTAAAGCAACAGGTTGAGGATCAGTTGTCATAGCTTTAGCAGATTTATCACTGTTCGCACACAATTCACATGCCCCTACTAGATGTTCTAAACAAGAATCAATGCCAGGCCACCAAAAATTGGTCTTAAGACATCTTCTGGTAGTAGAAATTCCAAAATGGCCTTCATGAGCAATATCAACAAAAGATTTCCTCAATTACAGCTCCAGAATCCAACAAACGAATGAATGTAATGGCAACAAAACATATATATATCCTTACACCCATTCAAAAGATGCCACCGCCCGACATCCCACAAGAATGCTTCCTAGTTCTCATTTAAACCAGACACGAGTGCATAATATCCGCTCGTGCCTTCTTCAAATAACAACAGGAACATAAATACACGAGCGCACGAAGAAGAATGGGAAAACATACCGCGCTCATGTATATAACAATAATGAACATTTTCATTTAGCTTCTAAAAAATTTGCTACGCTGTGGTAGTGCTATTTCAAACCTCTGTTCTTCAGCACTACTGAGCTTTGCGTCATCTCTAGTGGCCGAACACTACTGCCATTGTTCCCATGTCGTCACTGATATAGTTCCATATAACAAATGCAGATTTCTTTAGTCCTGTATGACAGGGGAAGGGTAAAGCACTTTACTGCATACTTTCTTCTTTTTAAAGCTGTTTTTGTGGAACGAAAGAACTACCAAACTACAAACTATTTACAATTACTATTGTAACTACCTAACAATTCATAGTTCGGCAACCCTTTCATAAAAAGGATGTAACAAAAAGAATTGTATGGTAACAAATGACAACTAACAAAGCGTAAATCTATAGTTCATACACATACATGTGCAGATGGAGAGTATGACAGAAAAATGGTGTGCATTGCTACAATGAAGAAGCTTAAATTGCGGTCTGAATGTCATGCTAGGGGGTCATGGCTGCCTTTAAAAGAGTGCAGCCAGGGTGCACCCATTACGCTGTGACATTACATTGTACATTCTCCTGCACTTGCACACCCTGTGCCGGTGTATGCTAATGAAGTGCACGGCTCCAATATCTGAACTACACTGCTGTTTGTACACGCGCATACCCCAACAGATGCCATGCACAAACCACCTGTAAAATGGCTTCAGAGAAGCAACTGGGAGTTAAAGATGATAAGGAGAGTTTATCTGAAATAACATCCTTGGGCCGTATTACAGAAATTACTTTTGGGCTTTCTCTGCACTGAGCTCTTTGGCTATAAAGAAAGGTCTACAGATGCTTGTGCAGCCCCTTCTGCAATACAGATCATGTCGTCACTGCATGTGCACCAGAGTGCCAGAGTGATCTACAGAGGGTGCGCCTTAATTTGCCTTTGTGCCTGTCCTATATTATAGATGCTGACCGAGAGGCAAAGGAGATGTCTGTGGGTGACTTTAAAAGAGGGAAAGGGGGTCTGATGAACCACCCCACATACATCCCCCTCCAAGCAGGTGCAGTCAAGTACTGGACCCGCCTGCAGGGGATTCTCTATCCTGCTTTGAATGGCAGGCCTCATTGCCACTGGCAAAGTGAAATATGGACTGTCTGCTTCAAACAGCAGGTCTACCTTTCACTAATTTGCTGCCCCCAGGCCAGGCATGGCTTTGTACCTACATGGGAGCAGCAAATTAACTACAAAAGAGTGCACTGACTAGGTCTGCGCCCAGCGCATCCAGTCAAAGGTGCACCACAGCCGCAGACCAGGTGAGTGCACCCTCTACATTATAGGGCCCCATGAAGCTCAAGTCAAGGGTATCAAACATTTACACAAAACTGAAGGATTTGCACAGCCTTATGACTCAATCAACATATAAAATATATTATGAGTGATCAGAAAATCATCTCAAACAGCCTTTGTGTGTACCCTCTACCAAATGAGGCATGTTAACATGCTAATGGTGTAAAATGGTATGAAGAGACTATTTGTGATTGCTTATGTAGCATCAGTGTGAGTTTGGTTACATAATCAGTGATCAAGACAGAAAGGAACTATTCACTGTCCTCCAAATCGGACCTACAGAGGCTGCTGGCATTGTGAGGGGAGGAAGTGGTCCCCAGCCAGGGATGGACTGGCCTATAGGGCAATCAGGCAATGCCTGTAAGACTGATCTGACAGGTCAGCATATGGGAATTTTTTTATTTTACTGTTTGTGGGCCTGTTTTATGATCTTCTAGGACAATATTTTGTGTTACTTTTCCTTATATTAAAAGAAAGATTGCCTGTAGCAAGCTCCAATCCATGCTGTCTTCCATACCTCAGACAACACTTATAAAGCGTGTCTTTACAAGTTCAAAAGTACCCCAGTTTGCAGACAAGGCACAGCTTTTTAGCTATTTAATTCAGCAATGGGGGCCTGTTAGAAGGTGGTTCTGACACTCTGGGCCGCCCGGATTTTTCACTTTTTGAGCACCTATTTGTTGAGCTTTTACTGGGGGAGAGCCTTATAAGTTGGGACTCACCCCCAGTGAACTCATGGTGAAAGAGACTGCATATGGATTTTACTGGTGTCCCCCTAGCTTGGCTAGGCCGCTGCGCAGCAGCTGGAGTAAGGGGCACGGGGCTGGTTACGTGCAGACACATGTGTACATGCGTGTGCACACGTGTAGGGGCTGCGCAGGGGAGATTCCTGGCGTGCGCAGCCAAGGAGCAGGTGCAGATAGATTGGTGTGGCAGGACTTAGGCAGAATTGGGTGGTGACATGGAATAGGCTTTATACACTGGGAAGAAACATGCCAGGGAAAGTCAGTGTGTTTTACTGTGTTTTTCACTTCATTATTCCCCTATGGGGAAGTGGAGCCCATGGGCTAGTGTCACTTTCCTAAGGTCTACAAATTCCAGACACGCACTAAAGTACACTGTAACGGGTGTGAGGAGAAGTATTCTGCAGAATCCAGAGTCATATTTGTACGGCTTTTGGGTCATCCAGAAATGTTATATTTCTCTGAGTCAGCTCATAACCAGGGCCTGGCTGGGGGCTGGCCCCAGCAGCCTGGATTAATGACCTTTCTTCCCAGAGCGAAGACCTTCCCTCCCAGGAGAGAAGAGGGGTGGAGCTACAGGCTAATCCATCAGCAGCTGTCACTGGGTGCCAGGCACCAAGCTGCACCAGGGCGAAGGCAGCCCTGGGGGGAAGGGGCTCTCAGAGACCATGTGGCAGGAGACCCTGGACGACGCCATTTTGAACAAACCCAGAGGCCTGGGCAGGAAGGAGGGAGCAGGGGCAGAGAAGTGATGTGTCACTGTGTGATAGGGCAAACAGAGACTTCCTGCCAGCCCCCTCCCCAACTTCTTAAAAGTGTTTGCACAGGAAGAGGAGCTCTCTCTGGGGTGTGGTCTGCTGAGGCAGAAGGTGCTGGAGCCTGGCGCAATGGGCAGTTGGGAGGAGGAACCCCCTGATTGTCCCAGGATCCTGTACAGCGCCAGGAGAAGAGACCAGGACCGGTGCGCAGAAGCAGGGGCCTCTACGCAGGGAGAAGAGAGGCCCAGGAGGAGAGCCAGGCAAAAGGCTGGCGCAGGGAGCCAGTGAAGACAGCTCCCTGCTGAATCCACCCTCTTGGAGACAAAGAGGGCAAAGGAGAGTGCTCCCAGTGGCTGGGGAGCGCCGCCAGGAGCAAGAAGAGGCAAAAATTGTGAAAATCGGCCACCTGGGGACCGAGATATGCCCCCCAGAAGGTAGGCAACCTTTGACCTCTCCGTGGACCAACGACGAAGCGCGTGGGGCTCCGCCGCCGGTCTCAACTATGCCCCCGGGGTGGGTCAGGTCCCGGGGGCTGCCCCACGAGGAGAGAAAGTCGACGGCGCTCCCCGTGAACTTATCCCCAAGGGGGTGCCAGGAGCCCACCCTGGCCCCCCGAAGACTCTGGAGGGAGGGGAGCGCCGTCGCGCCCCCCTTGAGGATGTCCTGGGGCCCGGGACCCCATCTCCAGGCCCCGAATGGAAGAAAGAAGGGCGGGGGAGTGCCGTCGCACCCCCCGCAGTGCGGGAAGCTAAGCCGTGAAGTTGCCCAACGGGGGTACCAGGAGCCCACCCTGGCCCCCGATAGTCGTGGAGGGAGGGGGCGCCGTCGCGCTCCCCTCGCCGGTGAAGAGAAGCCAGGGAGCGCTATCGCGCTCCCCGTGAAGTCTGCCCAGGGGGCCCGGGACCCCAACTCCGGCCCCCGACGTGCCGAAACTAAGTCGGGGAGCGCCGTCGCGCTCCCCGTGAAGACCTCCCTGGAGGGGCCCGGGATCCCTAACTCTGGGCCCCGGTGTGCCCCACAGTGAAGGAGGAGGCCGGGGGAGTGCCGCTGCACTCCCCCGAGGCCCAGCTGGGCTGGGGTGAGTCGCTGGGTCTGCCCGCCGGAGCGGGCAGACCAGAAGCGAAATGCCGGCTCCCGCAGCAGCACGAGAGGGTGCTGGCCAGACGGGGAGCCGGCAGGAGCCACCAGGGGTGGGCTCCTCGGGTGGCTCTCCAGCGAGCCTGCAAGGTGCGGGGTTCCCGGGTGGGACCGGGACCCCGATGAGGAGGAAGAGAGGCCAGGGGCCCGGGTGAGACTGGGCCCCCGAAAAACCAGAGGAGCAGCTGGGGGTAGGCTCCCCGAGCAGCATGGCTCACCTGGGGGTCCGGGTGGGACCGGGCCCCCCACCGAGGCCTGGAATTGGCATGGGACCCACAGTGGTGCAATCGCGGCTCTCCCCGAAGCAGCGGGGGAGCCGCTACTATAATATGCAAGGTAATGAAAGAAGAGCCCCATAATGCCTTGCAAGGCATGCAGAAGCCTGCTAGGAAACCTGCATATTTCGGCGTGTGGTGGTCCCAGGAGAACGGGGCCACCATCACATGTGTGAAAGGGTGCAGGGGGAGCTGCAGGAGAACGCAGCCTCCCCCAGCACGAAGAAAAGGAGTCCCTCCCTAAGTCCCATGGGGACTTGAAACAAGTAACCCCTCCAGGGCTCATCTTGCAGATCAACACTTCTTGGGCTGGAACTTTGGTTCTACAGCTAGGGGTGTTATGAGAAGGGCATCAAGTGATGAGGTCTGAGTTGGGGATGTCTGGAGAAGGGCATCCCCTGGAGGTGAAGAGGTGTAATTGCACCAGAACTGCATTTACTAAGGTTATTTCTTTTAGAGGGACTGAAAGTCACATGTGTAATGTGGAGTACCGGTGTAAGATGATGTCATAAGCAAAGTGGGGTTATGTTGCCAGACATTCCTGCTAGGGTGTCTGGCTGTATATGCTTAATCCTGTGATTTCATCTGTGATGCCTTTAGGGGCTGTAATTGCAACGCATTCTAATGTCCAACAAAGGTGATGAGTACTGTCATTCTAAGGTGATGCTTAAACATGTGATCTTGCTGCTGCGCTCTGGTGAAGAACCCAGACTGTTAGCCCTTAAGATGTAGAGGTGTATACTTTATGGTCAGTAGGAAATGCTCAGTCAGGGTTGTGTGTCACCAGGGCAGGTGTACCTATTTTAAATGCTTGTTGAGGTAACGGGGTGGGTCGCCGCTGGGATGATGCCAGTGCGCAGGGCCCTCGCTCCAGGTTATGTTCAACTAACTGCATTCGGGGCAAGATGATGTGCATACATGGGAGTGGTGGTACTAGACCCCACCCCCTGCGGGAGGGGTGGAGATGTTATGCAATGTCACAAAGTAATTCCAACAGCTTATGTATATTTGTAAATTGGTGCATAGTATTGAGTAGTGTGTGTGTTTAATAAATGTACTTTTACTTTTATAAAGCAAAGTACAGACTGGACAATCAATTATTGAGTGTTATTGGTGCGCACCTGTAATGGCGATTACTAGCCCACACCACCTCCCTTGAGTAAGCCTCAGACTGCTCTGCAACACTACCCTCTGAGAGTCAGGCGCTACAATTGGGTGTTTGGTTCCCAGTGAAGGACAAATGTAGTCATGTTATTTGTGCAGGCCTCACAGATACTGCCTCGTTTTCCAACAGGGCCACTTTCATTTTTGTGCCTGGGCCTACTTTCTGTCCTAGTCTGACCCTGTCCCAAGTGCAGAATCTACTTCCCAATTCCCACTTCATTCTGTCCTCCCTTTGTGTCAACTCAAACTCTGTTTCCTAAGGCCTCAATTTTTTAGACAATTGGGCAGAAAGAATGAGTACGTAGAGGCTGAGATTCTCTGACTGGCTCAAAAACACACAGTGAAACCTACAGCCAAGATTGTGTTATTGAGTATTCCTGCGGTAGGCTATGTGCCCCTTCGGGGGAACAGTATCAGTGCATGCCGTACTTGACTAAGAGTCAGGTCGCAACACAGTGCTGAGTGTGGGTCCGCAGTGAGACAACCTGACTGACCGCTACAGGCATCTGGCCAACGGCAATGAGTGATAAAAGGAAAGATAATTTCATGTTAAATTCCATGCAATTTACATGACACTATGGGTCATATTTACAATGAAATGGCGCAGCATGGTGCCGCAAACAACTTTGCTGTGCTGAGCTGCGTCATTTAAAAAATGCAGGGATGCACCGTATTTACAAGAATACGGCACACCCCTGTGCTCTCCCCTGCACCAGCGCATAAACAGCAGCTGTTCACCACTGCAGGCACCCTTGCACTATGGTGCAAGGGTTCCTGCTTTGCAGGGATGATTATGTTTGTGCAGGAAGGGACACCTTCCTGCACAAAAACAATCATTAATGGTGTTTTGCTCCTTCTATGTGTGCTGCATAATGCAGCACACATAGAGCAAAAAACGAGAAGAAATAAAAGTATTTCTCCTCGTTGCTCCATTTTAGCGCCTCCCCTGGAAAGGCATTAGTTTTTAGCGCTGCCACATATTTATGAATCCTTGTAAATCTGGTGCAGTGTCAAAAAGCCATGGGTATTGTGTGGAAACATCCATAGCAACGCCCATGACACGCCCCTTTGATGGTGAGTACTGCGTGAAAGAGGGCCATATTTACAAGGATGTGTAAAGCCACGCAAAGTGGCTTTGTGTGGCCTTGTATATATGAGCCAGCACACAGGGCCACCGGAGTGTCCAAAAAGTAGCTCTCCGGTGGCACTAGTGGTTTGTAAATATGCTCCTATCTTGTACGAGGCCGACACATGGTTCCAGGTGGCATAGAGCTTTGTTAAGTAAAACAACATGAAGCAAGGGAGGGAGGCAAGCCGTGTCCTCACATCTCCTGAGGTCCAGGTCCAACTGCCGCCCGAACCCTTGATCCCCCACACTCTACATTCTACCCTGGAACGTAATCGCGGGTTCACGGTCAGGCAGGATGAGATAGATATTACACACTATATAAAATGCTATAGCAAAGAAATGAAAAAGAGGCAAGTGACAGTGAAATCATACTTTTTATCTTTAAAGGACTGCCTTAATGTTCTGAAATAGTGCAACACACATTTAGAAATTATCAATATCAAACGCTTTAGTTATACCCTGAGTATTTGAAATAAATGCACATGCTGCCTAGGTTTGACGGATGTGAACAGCAAGACAAACAGAGAAGTATTAGAGGGTTCCTGCCAGCTCGCTGTAGATAAATGCACGCAGAATGACGCACCAAGCTCTAGCATCTTTGTTCATCTTGGGTGAAAATTCACTTCTTAACGTTGTCACTGACTGCATTACTTCATCTCCAAATTGTCTCCTTTGTGGTTGCTACTGCCATGCTTTTTTGACTACACCTTCTGGCCACATCTTCATTCTGCAATGAGAAGACGCCAGCCAGGGACTGTTAATATCTGTATTTGCCTCTTTATTTGATTTTTCAATCATTAATCATGGGCTGTGTTTTATCTCAAACATTGGTTCAGATTTGGATGTCTGTTTGATCAAAAGGAATGCTGTGATAGGTAAGCAGCTTTTCATATTTGTTTATACTTATGTTTCTCCTTAAGCTGATTCATGGCCTATTTACAGTGCAAACGCTATTGTATACAAGTTCCCATTGTGAAGGGAGAAACTCAGGTGCACTTACTTCCTGGTGTTTTGAGATGATGACATCACTTCCTGATTTTGGCTGGAAGGGCAGAGTCCTTCGTATGCCAGAGTCATTGTGTAACAGGTTACGTTTGGATCTATTGGAGCATGCAAAAGGGCTTATCTACTGAGGTAACCAGAGAAGGTCATCGGAATTATACAGTTGCTGTTAAAGCCTTAAGTGTTTGGCACAACCTGCCCCTATTTGTAAATGTTTACTTTCTTCATTTTGACCATGATATTATTGGTTGGCCCTTTTTATGTGAACAAGCGATTTTGCAGAAAACAAATGTGTTTTTTTATGGGCAAGTTCTAGAATATTAACTGTTTTCAACTGTTGTGTTATTCGGTAACATTTCTGAATTCACTAATTATCCTTAATAATGCCTTTTGGGAAAGGAAATGGGGACAATTCTGGGGTTTACTTTATGATTAGGGCTCCCGGTTTTATGGTATTTATTTTTTTGCCATTTCCATCTGTATTTATCCATATTTCTTTTTTGCTTATCTTATCTGTATTTATCCAAATTTATTTTGGGTTTTGAGGAAGAATTAAGCTGAAATTAGTATATTTCCACATTTATTTAACCGATAAATATGCACTCATGCTTAAATGTCTGCCAGGTTTCAGTGCTGTGAACACCCGCAGAAGATAAATCAGTGCACTTATATGAAAATATTCAAATTTCAGTATCAACCTTGTGCATATCTACTGCTGTTAAAGCCTCTTTACTAAAATCCCTTTCTTTTTTAACTCTCTTACCTATCAATCCACACATCTATTGGCCTGGCAGTCATGGCAGACAGTATTTAGAATTACTAAAAAAGCAACCCAATTTCCGTTTTTATCCACATTTAAAAATAAATACAGACAAGAAAATGAATGTTTTCTGTCTGTGTTTATCTGTAAAAATCAGTAAAAACGGAAAACAGGGAGCCTTATTTATGATTCTTCAGCAGGTAATTAAGGAAGCGTGCTGAGGGCAGGGGCTGGCATGTGCCAAGAGCCCCTAGGAAGTGGGTAAGGGGCAGCACTTGTGCAAGGCCGGGAGTTTTATGTGGGACTGCATCGGGAGAAAAAACAACGTTCCCGGCCTTTAGGCAAACAAAACAACACTTCTTGGCAATTTCAGCAAGGTGATATAGTGGCAAGAATTCACTCTACAGGGCCATGCCATCCCTTAGGAATGTACACAAATAAGAAAAAAAAATATTTTCTATTTAAGGCTTTTGCTTCCTGAGGGGCAATAAACTAAACATTTAAATAAAAAATAAAATGCTTAGATGTTTTCTAGATCTCTCTCAGTGTTTCGCAAACATCGAGAGAGGTACGTAAAAGAAAGGAAACACTACTAAGAGCGCTGGACTGCGGCCCTCTCACAATTCTAGTTGGAAAATCATATTTGTGATTCTTGAACAGCCAAAGAAAAGTGCTTTTAAAAATGTTTCATGCTTTCTCTCTGTGTTTGAGAGCACAGGAGAGATTAAAAATATCCTCACATTCATTGCTTTTGTAGATTCAACTCTACTGACATGCAGCGTCTACTATAGCTCCAAAGTGTGGGTGTTTTTGTGGGAGGGGTGGGGGATTTCCACGATATTTGCACAGACAGCAAGCACTGGCAAAACCAATAGGTCTGGCATCCTCCGCCAGCCATTTGGCAATTTTTGCTTTGTTTTGTCATGGCTTTTGCCAAACTTTATTGTTTGGGAAGCTGCTGGGATTTTGTCAATCTAAAAAAACATTGACGAAAGGCAAACATGTTTTTTGGTCTCAAAAAAGCATACATTATCATAGTACTCCCTGGCACTGAAGGGAGCTACTTTGTGTGTGGATGTGCTTCTTGTGAAAAAGCACCATGCAGTAACTCATAGCGAAGCCAGACAATAGCTGAAGTGGGCTGATACATTTCCCCGTGACGCATGCACGAGTAGGTTGGAGAAAAATGTGAATGACACAACCATAGATACATGGAAGAAGTGTGGCTAAAAACCCCTATAAGTAACTATGTCATACACATAATTTTGATAAAAACAAAAGGTTTTGGCTAACACAGACCACCAATCGTTGTGCCATTTGCTAACAGACTAGCCTTTGAGAAAGAAAAAAGGAAAAACGGTAGGAAAGAGAAGGAAAGAAACAAAGCAGGAAAGAAGGAAAGGAAGAAGGCAAGAAGAAAAGAAAAAGGCTAGAAATAAGACAAGAAAGAAAGACAAAAAATAATGAAGGCAAGAAACATGGAAAGAAAGAAGGCAAGAAGGAAAGAACAAAGGCAAGAAAGATCTAAAGAAAGACGGTGGGTAAGAAATTAGGAAAGAAAGAAGGAAGGCAAGAAAGAAGGAAAGAAAGATTGAAGGAAAGAAAGAAAGAAGGCAAGAAAAAAAGACGATTATAAAGACAGAAAGAAGAAAGGATAGAAAGACAGAAAGAAAGGAAAGAAGGAATAAAAGCAAAAAAGAAGGAAAGAAGGAATGTAAGCAGGAAAGAAAGAAAGAGAGAGAGAGAGAGAGAGAAGGAAAGGAAAGGAAAGAAAGAAAGAAAGAAAGAAAGAAAGAAAGAAAGAAAGAAAGAAAGAGAAGAGAAAAAAGAAAGGCAAGAGAGAATTAAGAAAATAAGGGGAGAAGGAAAAAGAAGGAAAGCAAAAAAGTAGAAATGACAGCAAGAAATATGGAATGAATGCAAGAAAAAAGGAATAAATGAAAGGTAGAAAGGAAGAAAGAAAGAATGAAAGACAAAAAGAAGAAGAGAGGGAAAGAAAGACGGTGAAAGAGAGAGAAAGGAAGAAGGAAGGAAATAAAGAAGGCAACAGAGAAAGAAAGCAAGAAAGAGGTAATGAAAGAAAAAAAAAGCAAGAAAGCAGGAAAGAAAGAAAGAAAGAAGAAATGAAAGAAGGTAAGAAAAAGGAAAGAAGGAATAAAAGAATGAAAGAAAAAGGAAAGAGGGAATGAAGGAAAGAGGGAAGCAAGAGCGATGGAATTAAGGAATGAAAGCAAGAAGGAAGGAATGAAGGAAAAAAATGAAAGCAAGAAAGAAAAAAGGAAAGAGGACGAAAGGACGAAAAAATGAATGAAAAAAGGAAAGATGAGACCAAAGAAGGAATCAAAGAAAAAAAAGATGAGCTGAAGGAATGAAAGGAAAGAAAGAAGGAATGAAAGAATGAATGAAAGAAAAAATGAAAGAAAAAAGAAAGAAGGAAAGAGTGAAACAAAGTATACACGTTGAAAATGTCTATGGCATTATGTAAAACAAAATACAGTTTACCTGGTAACCTTACAACTTTTTTGAGGTGCATGATTGCAGAAAAAAGGAAAATGTTTATAGGTTATTGAATTGATTATGGTAACCTCCAAAAATATTGTTGAACTAATTTGTCAAGCACAAAACAGGGCATAGCTTTATACAGCTTTACTTCTATTTAAAATTTCTTATGTTACACAATCAGGAGAATAATATTGAACCTAACACATTTTAGGAGCAGCTCTACTAGCTGTGAGGAGTAAGGGACTGATCAAAAGGCTTGACAAACTGTCTGGATGTGTTCCATATTTTATACGTGGGGTGTACTCAGCACCACATCCCCTATCTGAACAGTGCATGAACGCGTGCACAGTTTGACAAGCTTTTTTATCTACCTTTTACACTGTTTTCGAAAGTGTGGCTTACATTGCAAATTGGCATCTGTGCTAGGAGCTGCTGTTCTTCATGCTCGAATGCATGACTACTTTGTACACAGAGAACGAACACATTGGAATCTATTCCTGCCAACTCACATGGTGACACACGATATCGACTCCCATCACATGGTCACCCGGTGAGGAGCCAATATCACTTGATGGCAGGGAAAACGAGCTGAAAACCACTGTAAATAGTGGTTTTCCAGCTCGTTTTACGAGGCTTTGAACTGCAGACGTCCATTAAGTGGTGTGAAAACACCCCAGAACATTGGCACCAGCCTCAGCAAGCTTTCTTTTTTTTGAGAGGAGGGGGCTTTGGGGCAGGGTGGAGTTCAAAAGAGCCTCTTATGTACTTCTTGGCAGGAGGCCCTGCCCCTCCAAGGCCCCACCCCCTCCTCAGAGGGTGAGATTTTTGTTCAAGTTGGCAGGAATGGGAATCATTGACTGTAAAGTTTGAACTAAATCCATACACATACTTCAGTTGTCTTGCTCCATAAGCATCAAAGACAAGGGAGCTAAATAAAAACATTCATTTTCAAAATATGTCCTCATTGTCCCTTAGCTCAATTATCTATTACATGGTTCATTCCAATAATTCTATTCTGCTGTGAGCGACAATGAGTGCTATTTAACACTATCACCAGTTAAATGAATGTTTGAGGTCATTCTTTTTTTACACCCTTGCACAGAGAAATCCTGATGCCTTGAGACTAATCAACAAATCTAGAGTGCATATAATTGGCAGACTTTGAGAAAAACAGTGCAAACCTGATTATAATTTTACAACCTATTGTCAATTTAATACATATCCATCTGAGACTGCTGAATAAGGACTCCTGAGCAGAGCCAGTTAAAAAGTCTCAAATCACCTATTGTTTATTTTAGTCATAGATGGCATAGTTTTATCAGATAATGTTTCCAAAAATACCGGAATGCACACCGTAGTCATCTACAATCATCCGTGTTTACTCAAATAGTCCACTGGTGCGTGCTCACTGGTGGGCGCCTTGCCCTGGTGGCGCTCGAATGAAATGTCAAATGATATGGGGAGAACTACTCCCCAAGATCAGGAGCACAGCTGCATACCAAAGTAAACGACGATCTACAAGTTTGTCCATTCTTCATCACTTCATCAATGCTTTATCCATGTTTCTATGTTCAACCCTTCATTATTCATTATTTGTTTTAAGAAGTGAAAGACGTAGTTGTCACAGTAGAGGTGGTGCGGTCAAGTTTAAGTTTAGTAATAGGAAACGGATGAAAACGCGGTTGGGAGGAATGGCTTTGTTAAGGGGGGCTCAATTAGAGTTTATTAAGGAAAGGGAGGGTAGTCACACAAGCACATGATGGGCAAGGGGGTGATGCAATTAAGTTTTGTGAGTTGTTTTGGGAAACAAATGTATGTTTTAACACGCACGTTGGGGCAGTATGAGCTTCATGTTTAGATTAATTTTAGGTTGTTTGTTAAATACCTTTTTTAAAACAAATAATGAATAATGAAGATTCTGGATCGTGTATTTACAAGCAAATAGTAATGGTGTGATGTTTTACTTGTAGTTACCCCTGAGGAAGGACTCGAGCAGTCCAAAATGCATTGGGTGTCAATAAAAGAACATGCCTTGGATGAATTATGCGTTTGTCGTGTTCATGATAGAGGTCCGGATGGTCACATCATGCACATATGAAATTTGGAAAATAGCATGATTCCCCACGTGTGGAGTCAAGAAGGGTTGAACATAGAAACATGTATAAAGCATTGATGAAGTGGTGAAGAATGGACAAACTTGTAGATCGTCGTTTACTTTGGTATGCAGCTGTGCTCCTGATCTTGGGGAGTAGTTCTCCCCGTATCATTTGACATTTCATTCGAGCGCCACCAGGGCAAGGCGCCCACCAGTGAGCACGCACCAGTGGACTATTTGAGTAAACACGGATGATTGTAGATGACTATGGTGTGCATTCCGGTATTTTTGGAAACATTATCATGAGTACATTGCCCTACCCCGGGTTTGCACCCAGTACAACAAGTGATGTTAAAATGATTTAATGTATTTCGGTTTGATCCACACTGACGGCGAATAACTTTCAGTTCTTTTGAAATCAGTCGGGGGATAAGTGGAATCGCATATGTAATTGAACATGAAGGCTCATTTATTCGTAATATGTTTTTAAACTGCATCAGATCAACACATGTACGTCACCTGGGGATGTCGTTATTGTTTTATAAAGTTTTTTGACAGGTTTTTTTACAGGTTGTTTACACACAGGGTAGAGCACTGTGGGAGTTGTAGTTTTGCAGTGGGTTTAAGGGAGTGTTGGAGGTATGAGTAAGTAGAGCGGGTGATTTTTGTAGTATTTTAATTTATGGGGGAGGGATCCAGACGAGTGCGTTTTCGTTTAAATACCGAACGGCATCATGGGAAAAACTTAAACTTTTCTATCGACAAAGATGTAATCGGATAGCGGTGAAAACGTCCAGGCAGGTATGAGCGGATACCGAGAGTACGAGACTATGGTTCGTACTGTTAAGTCATAAAGATGTAGATAGGAAAGGGAGCAGTCTGAGGGAGGTAGTTAGGGGTGGTATGAAGTGAAAGACGTAGTTGTCACAGTAGAGGTGGTGCGGTCAAGTTTAAGTTTAGTAATAGGAAACGGATGAAAACGCGTTTGGGAGGAATGGCTTTGTTAAGGGGGGCTCAATTAGTGTTTATTAAGGAAAGGGAGGGTAGTCACACAAGCACATGATGGGCAAGGGGGTGATGCAATTAAGTTTTGTGAGTTGTTTTGGGAAACAAATGTATGTTTTAACACGCACGTTGGGGCAGTATGAGCTTCATGTTTAGATTAATTTTAGGTTGTTTGTTAAATACCTTTTTAAAACAAATAATGAATAATGAAGATTCTGGATCGTGTATTTACAAGCAAATAGTAATGGTGTGATGTTTTACTTGTAGTTACCCCTGAGGAAGGACTCGAGCAGTCCGAAATGCATTGGGTGTCAATAAAAGAACATGCCTTGGATGAATTATGCGTTTGTCGTGTTCATGATAGAGGTCCGGATGGTCACATCATGCACATATGAAATTTGGAAAATAGCATGATTCCCCACGTGTGGAGTCAAGAAGGGTTGAACATAGAAACATGTATAAAGCATTGATGAAGTGGTGAAAAATGGACAAACTTGTAGATCGTCGTTTACTTTGGTATGCAGCTGTGCTCCTGATCTTGGGGAGTAGTTCTCCCCATATCATTTGACATAGTTTTATCAGAGCCTGCATCAACAGTTCTTGTCAGACTTGCATGATATAAAATGAAACCCATTGCCTCAAAGCGTGTAGCATCTCACCCATTCACCTAAGGAGCGCTGGTGTCCCTAAGGACCTAGTTCCCACTGTTTCATAACCCATTAATACATAAAGAAAAAACTGTTGGTGCCTTGAGTTTATCTAGAGGGGCACATTTGAAAGGCAGTGCTGTCTTTCGTTTGAAAGAAACTTTCACAATCACTCTTCAGTAATATGCAATGGCAAAGCAAATAAGCATAGGTTTAATATGCTAATGGATAGAAAAACAGACAAATCTAAGAAACGAAAGCCAGACTATATTGAAAGCTGTCCTGCTTTAATTACAGTCCAGATTTTGTTTCTCAATGAAATTAAGGTCGGATGGCAAGGGAGCCGACCTTATAGTCCTGCATTCATTTTATGACCTAGAAGAAACAAAAGATTATAATGAAGGCTCCCTTGCCATGCGACATTAATTTCAAATAGAAAGAAAAACGGGACTTTAATGAAGGCAAGAGAGCCTTCATGATGGACTGATTTTGGCTTCAGCTGCATTGCCAAGCTCTCAGGTGGGAAGCTTGGGAGGTAGGAGGAGTAACACAAAGGTAATGATAGACACGCAGGAGGGAGGAAGAAAAAGTTAACATGAATTCAGACAACTTAATGGCTAAATCAGAGAGAAACCTTATTACCGTTCACATAAAGGATTATACCACAATTCCTTTATCTTTATTTCAGGCCGTTAAAGCATCAATGTTGAGTGTTTGTTAATGGGCCCCCAATGGCATTTTGTTAGTTCTTTTGTTTCACTAGTGCTGGCTGGATTGGGACACCAACCTAGGCACCTTATGCTGAAAGTTTGTAACATTGCTATGGAATACATCCAAAGTACTTGGACCAGGTGCAGGTTGTGCAGCCAGATGGATTGTTTTGAGTCTGGTGGACACGGCAAACATACTTAAATAACAATATGTGCATTTTTCAAAGTAGTCAATGGTGTAAGAAAATGCCTCTTTTTGTATGTTCACCCACATATTTTCTGACCTGATGCTGCTGTTTTTATTTTACTCTGTGCATTGGAACTCTGCTAACCAGGCCCCAGTGTATGTACTCTGGCCCTAAAATATTTTGAGTTAGGCTATACTCCTGACTGGCACCTTTAACTTACCTCTAAGTCCCTAGCACATGGTATAAAAGTGTACACAGGGCCTTAAGTTAAATGTCACTAGTGGACTGCAGCACAGATTTTGCCATCACGACAGTGACAATGCAAAGCATGTCTCCAGGCATGCCCCTTCAGACTGGGTATGCAGTTTTAAATCTACTAATTCGCCCCGGCAAAATAAACCTTTTGCCAAGCCTAAACCTTCATTTTTCATGCTTTAATAGACAACCCTAAGGTAGGCCATAAATGCCAATAGGGCAGGGTGCATGGTATTTAAAAACCAGGACATGTATATTTTATGTTTTATATGATCAGGCAGTGAAAAACCTTGAAAGTCATTTTTCACTCTGGTAAGGCTGGCTCTCTCAAAGAATAGCACGGGGTTACATTATAACACTGTAAAATGTCTACGTTCAGTTTGGGAGTAGCTAGAAAAATTATTCAAGGACTCATTTGAATATGAATTTAAAATCCAACTTAATTGCCACATCAAATTTTATATTACTATTTTAAAAATTATAACTCTATAAAGTTGTAATCTTGTTGCTTGAGCCAAATGTGTCTTTCTGCCAGTGTTGATTGTTGCTCAGGAGCTAAATGGTCCCTTAATTAGGTGTGAACAAGCTTCCCAGAGATGAGACACAGGGAGAGGGACAGGCCTTCCCCCCACAGGTTGGCCATCTGGGCTGTGCCAAGGAACTTAATTCACTTCAAAGGATGCCTACGCTACCACAGACAGTAGCAGCGCACACCTGAGCCTGCCCCCTCTATTATCCTGCTATCTAGCCAGGCACCAAACCTAGTGAGACGGGAGCCAGAACCAGTATAGGGTACGGTTTGCTGGTTTCCCTGGCCACACCTCTAGAGTGGGCACATGAGCTCTGCACAGGAGAAGAAAGTTTCTGCCATATTGGTTTCAGGTATAGATGGGCACCATGAGATAGTTTACCAAAAAACACACAGGCTGTACTGCAAAAGTGGCTAGGATCACCTCAGGGAAATTTTAACCCATTGGTTAGGGTGTGGCCTGGAATCTCCCCCAGCCACAGGCCGGCACTAGCATAAATGTGGCACCCCACTGCACCAAATTCAGAATACTGCTGGACCTGTGGAAGACAGAAGAAGGACTGCACCTGTTGTTAAGACCTGTGAGGAGTACCCTAAGGGCTGGACTTGCTTCCACTTGCACCTTGGACCAAGAAGTGGACTCCAAGGGTCAGTTGGCTGACCTCCTGTTAAACCACAAGGACTCAAAAGCTGAAAGAAACTCCCTTTCCCGAAGAGCCCAACTGACCAGTTCCAACTGGACCTGCCCTGGATCCTGATGGTGGCTTCTGTTGGAGTGAGTCTTGACCCCCAAGTGCTGTTCCTAAGGTCCTGGAACCTTTGACTGGTGTTAGAGTGTACTCCTCCTACCCAAACTGCAAAAGTTGGGACTTAGAAACGTTTTGTCAAATTTTTCTCCGAAATCCCGGCGGGAGGCCGGGAACACCAACAAGCCGAAGCCACCAACGTTAAATCACCAGTCAGATTCAACTTGTTGGTTTGTCCCTCTGAAGTAGATCTGACTTCCAGAAAAGTTTCATAGACTGAATGTAGAGGGCTTCACCAAGAGCAACAACAAGCTGAATCTGATTGATGTTGAGACGTTCCTGGGCATGGGCGCCATACATTGCCTACTCTGAGCTTTCTTGTCTTTGTTGATGACCGCACGAGAACCGTGCGTTTCAGCAACCTGCGATCATCGAACCCCGACTCGGATCCAGCTTCCAGCTTGCTCAGCTAACAGATCATCAACAACCACCTTTCCTCTTGAAAAATGTCTAATGGGCCGATTGCGATGTCGGGCGGAAAGCCTCCTCCCAACAGTCAGATTCTCCTCAACCTTGTCGGAGGCCTTCCGACCAACTCGGTTGGTTTACAATCCACCCGTCCGATTAGGATGTTCGCGGTCGGAAGGTAAACAGTGAGGTCATTCCGAATCTGTTCCGACCGGCTCTCGGAAGAGTCGTGTCGGTCGGAACCACATCGTGCACCCCTATGGACAGCGTTTCTGACCTCAGGATTACGATGTCGATTTCCAACAGCCTTTCCGCGTCAGCCTGTCTGACACGAAAAGTCTGCCGGAAAGTGACTTTGGGGCCCCTGGCAGGGCCCCCTTCATCCTGTGGCCTACGGTTGGGGGTTGAGGGGGCACCTAAGGGGCCCCCCTGTAAAATCCTGCACTGTGTGGCAGGTACCGTAGGGTGCCTGCAACAGGGTGCAGGGTTTTCCACACACACCCCATTTCCCAATAGGAGCTTGTGTTACGGCCGGTTGTCAGAGGGAACACAAGCTTTCATAGGAAACAATGGGAATCCAACCGAACAGTGTTCGGTCGCATTGTAATCGGGCAGGCGGAACCGCCGACGCGAGTCGGTCGGTCCCGATTCCGAGTCGGTGTCGGGCGGAAACATCGTAATCAGCCCCAATGTACATTTTATATTATGGCATATCATTTTATTTTATTTAAAGTAAATTTTTGTGTTCTCACTTTAAATGTATTTTTCAAAGTGCAGTGTATGTGTATACTTACACATTTTAGTTTCATTTTTATACAATCACCTATGTTTTCACACTCAAATAAATATGCAAATATGCATTGTAAAGACATTCATGGCAGTTCCATTTTTTAAATATTTTTGAGAATACTGAAATGTTATTAAAACATTTTTATTTTGCTTGTGCATACATTTTTCATATGTATAACATTTTTACCATTTGTTTACGTTTCTATTTTTATATAACTTTTAACACAGTTTAATTTATGTAAAAATGTTGTGATTATACACATTTTTTGCATTGTAATTATTATGTTACACAAAAAATATTGATATTTTTACTCATAGAATATACATATGTCTTGTATTTTATTTTTAAAATACATAAACAATGTAATGTTTTTTTTCAACTTTTTTTTCCTTTTTTATATTGAATTACATTTTTCAACAGATAAAAGTATATAGTTATATTTTATTTGCATTAATTTCTATGGATGCTTAAGGCCTAAGTTTAGGTGTTATTTATCGCGCCTGAAAAAATAATGATTCCATGGGGTACATTATTTATCGGGTGCAAGAAATAGCACATATTGCGAGTTTTGGGGAATAATATGCATATTTTAGTGTTTAACGCACCAAAATCTGCATGGTATGGTAAATACCATATGATTTTCCCAGTTAAATTTTAGTAAGTTTACCCGCCCGAAATGTAACAATAGTCGTGATATTTATTGCATCTGATAATCTGATGCATCCAATAATTATCGGATGTGTTAAATAATTTCAAACTCGTAATTTCGACCCGTCAGTACCAGGCATCTTCGCATGGTTTAGAATATAATGAGCAACTCGTAATCAGGACCTTAGTTTATTTTTTTATTTCTATTCAGATGATATTTGTTTTACTTTTTCTATGTTATTTTAGTCTTTTTTCTGAGTTTGGAGCAGACATGACCAGAGGAGATTGAGCATGAGGTCTGATGGAAGACGTTTTCAATTTTATTTCTTTTCAACTTTATTGTTTGTATTTTGCATTTTTGAGTGTATTGTGCTGTAGTTAGATATGTGTTTTGATGTAGATAGAGTTATTTTATATAGTATGTAGAATGTAACTGTCAGTTTGTTGTAACATTATTTGGAAAGTGCTTGTAAAGTGCCATGTTTTTAAACTGTTTATATGTATTCATTACTGTGCTATGCTTAGTGACTGTTGTTTTTGCATTTTTGGGAGGTTTCCTTTTTTGGATTTATATTGGAAGGAAAGGATTATCAAGGTGCACTAATGCTACTGAATTGTGAGTATCATTTATATGTATTTTTATTTGTGGGTGGGGATGTTTCATATGAATATGTGATAGGTTTATATTATTGTGTTTAAATGTATTTTTACTATTATGTTTTTAACTATTTATGTTTATTATGTGCTTGCTGCTCAATTTTGTGGAAATGTCTTTTATTGAGTAAAAAATGTCTTCCCTCAACAAAAAAGGATTATAAGTTATTTTTCTAGTGTAGTTTACATGTTTATGGTAGTATGTGTGCTATGGAGTCTAAGTAGTCTAAGGGAAGTGTTCTTTTGATAGGTTTACCTTTTTACAAAGAATTTCATGCATGTGTAGAATTTGTTTGGTTGCTTTTGGTTTTAGGGTTTTTGATTGTTGGATTTGTAAGTTCTGGTAACTTTGCTCCTTTTGCTATATTTTAATGAACTGGCATATTGTTGGATGGCACTGCCCATTGTGGCTTGAAGTGAGTTGTTGCACCCTCTGCTCCATCGTTTGTGGATTCTTTGTTTAGGGCACTTTTGTATATGCTCCATCGGTTAATGTGAAACCTTGCTCAGCATGTGTTTCCAGAGCATTGAAAGCGGTCAACCCAGGTGTTTTCAAAGTAATCTAGGACTGGTGCTACTTTGTATTTATTTTCTTTGTGAAATTTAGAATCTATTAGTAGGTTATAATATTTTGTTACTTCTTTGGATGGCACAAATGGTACTGAAAATATGTTTTACATTTTGAAATGGAATGCCCTGTTTGTGGAGTATTCAATACTAAAGGTGACTTTTTTAGATGGTGTATATAGTTCTATTATAATGGAAATAGAACCCCTGTATTTGAGTGTTTGGATACACTTTAGATAGTGTGGGCATCATATCAAAAACTCGAACTATAATTTAGTGGGTGCATAGTTGGTACACGCATCTTTTATTTCAGTAAACATTTCAAAATTGGTGTTTGATTGTTTATTGCGTAGTGAAGCGGATAACAGTGGTATATTATTGCCATGCATATGTTCAAGGATGGGATATAAGTGGTAGAAAGGTGGCAGACATGTTTTAAAGATCCCAGGCATGAGCCATAATGAGCATTGTGTTAATGTTTGCAGATTTAGTTCTGTAGCAAACATTAAAATCAGTTTCTCATTTTTATTGTTATATAGTAGGAAAGTTTCTTTTCTGTGGGTAAGTGTTAAGTGGGTAAGTGTCAGGAATGTATATCTTTGTAAAGGTTGTGGGGGTGGGTTTGCTATGTTGTCAGAGCCTCTCTTTCTAGCTATGTTTTTAGTTAAGTTAGGCACAGTTGGTAGTTCTGCTATGCGGTGTGTTGGGATTTTGTAGGCATACTCATTTATTATTTTTTCACTTGGAGCACTAGAACGTGTGAAAGCATCCTTGAGGTCTTGAATTATATTTCTGACCTTTATTTCTGACACATTTGGTGTATGATTATACTCAGTGGTGCGTTCTACTTTAAATTTACTATAATTGCCTTCCCACAGCCACTATCTCAGTAGTATTTAATGAATTTCCTGTGGCTACATTCATTGCTGCAACGCTCTAGGTGTACCTAGGTATGTAAGCAGGGGTTTTCTGGGAAATTGTATGTTATTTCTTTGGACATGTTGCTCTCTGTTTTAGATTGAAAATATAAGTAATATTATCTATATTGCTTTGTGTGTATTACTAATTATTGCAATAGTTGACTTACAGCTGTTTCTGTTTGTTTAATACTTACATATGTAATTAGTCTTCTTTTTCATGTTAGTTGCTTTATTTTTAGCTTTTCTTCTTTGGTTTGGCTTTTCTTGTGCTTTTTTCACTTCGGTTGTTTTATTTTTGGCTTTTCTTCTTTGGTGTGGTTTTTCTTGTACTTGTTTTTGTAGCAGGTCTGTGGTGTTAGAAAATGGATAGAGTTACATGGATTTTTTTATTTTTTATTTAGTTAATATTGGTTTAAGAGAATTGAGAATTAGGGGAATGTTTGTTACTTCCCTTTCTTGTAGTCCTTTGTAAATGTTTGGGCAGAGTGGCTGCCTTCTTTTTTGATTTGGGTGCAGGCTCAAGGTTAATGAAAAAGTCTTCTTTTATATTAGTTTGCAATTTTTTTTTTTTACAGTTTATATAGCGTGAACTCGACACAAAGTTATCAGAGCGCTTTACATGAGCATTACAGATGGACACATTAATTTTTAGGGCACGGGGCGATATATGGTAGCCTGCATTACGGCCGTAAACCGGCCATAATGCATGCTCCCATAGTGAAATGGGAGGTGCGGTTCATCCCTGCACTACATGGCAGGCACCTTAAGGTGCCTGCCACAAGGTGCAGGGATGTCACAATTGCGCATGTGTCACAATTAAAGATCAAAAACAAACCGGGCGCATTAGGTGCCAGCCCGGTTATTCTTGTTTAGGCCCTTTTGGGGCCCGCCCAGAAATGACGCAAGGCAGCGTCATAAATCTACAGCAGCCTCGGGCGGGTACAGTATAAGCCCGAGGCTGCATTGAAGTCTATAAAGAAGCTGGGGCATGATGAGGACACCCTCACCCCACCCTTTCACCAGTCGTCACTGGATGGGGTGGGGTCATGCATAACTGACCCCACCCATCTCTCTATGACGACTCAGTTGGGCAAAGGTGTTTTTAATTACAATAATCATTGCACTGAATGATTATTGTATATTAACTTTGAACTTTATTTAAAATTTTAAAAAACGCTGTAAGCATTTTCTTTATGTCACAGAGTCATGAGACTTAACTCATGACCCTGTGACGTGGAGTCACATGCTGCACAGAGTAGAGCTTTCACTTTCAGCTCTCTCTGAACCAGTAGCTGCTGGACAACGTCAGGAGAAGCACAGCCAGCCAGCAACTAGCATTGACAACATCAACCGGCTGACTGACCAAGGCAGAAGCTGCCTGATAACTGGGGTAAGTGTGAAGTATTAATTATTGTACTTTTAAATTATTTTTGCAATGTTTGCATTATTTAAATATGCTGCTTTTTAATTATTTTAACATATTGCACAGTCCGTTTAGCAGGTCTAGTATCATGACTCATGAGTGCATTTAAATAAATTTGCAAGGGTTAATGTGTCTCATGCAAAGCACATCATGTAATATGCAATGTAATATGCAGATGACAGATTTTTATTTTATGAAGCCAGATAAGTGGGTTACTGCTTTTAATACAGAGCTCATTTTGTTATGTACAGTTCATAAATTTTAATCCTTCCAATATAGCACAGTGAGCTATAAAAAGCATGCGACTCTTAAACCTAGTAACCCTCACTTACTTTTGTAACACAACCTGTACATCGATGTACACACTTTATTTATTGTCAATATATGTGTACATGTGATCTAAAGCGCTTTGACACCCTACATGTGGATGAGTAGCACTATAAAAAGAAATAAAAACAAAATAGTGGTATTTAAATTGTTATTTGTGCAAATTCAAAGTCAAAAGCAAGCGTCTTATGACGTGATAAGCTTTGAGCCTTTCTTTCTGCTCTATTGCTTCCAATCAATTAGTATTTAAAGCGAGACTACTCACCCGTAAGGGTCTCAAGGCGCTGTGTGTGGGGGGTTGAGGGGAGGGGATCTGCGATTGATTTGAAGAGCCAGGTCTTGAGGTCCTTCCTGAATTGCGGACGTGATGGTGATTGCCTGAGGTGCAGAGGCAGGGAGTTCCAGAAGTTAGGAGAAGGATCTTTCTCCAGCAGTGGTCTTGCGGATACGTGTGATGGTGGCCTGGGTCAGTTGGGCAAAGTGGAGATGTCAGGGGAGAGTGTAGAAGGAGAAGTGGTGGTTGAGGTATGTAGGTCTGGCGTTGTGGAGGGATTTGTAGGCGTGCGTGAGGAGTTTGAAGGTAATTCTTTTGTTGATAGACAGCAAGTGAAGGTCTCTCAGGGAATATATGACATTATATCGCATGCCAACACAAAGCATGCCATTACAACGCGGTTGTAACAACACAAGTGCTGTTACAACGCGTTACCATTACAACGCACACTTTTACCATGCATATGCCTTTACCATGCATGCCATTACAACGCAAAGGCATGCGTGGTAAAGGCATATACTTGGTAAAAGTGGTTAAGGTAAGTAATTGTGTGTGTCTGTTTGTGTGTATATATATATTTTTTTTTTAATTCCCCCAGGCAACCCCAAAATTACCCTTTGTACCAGTGCCAATAACCATACCCCCTTAAAATTCTAAAATTACCCTTACCACCCCAATACCCATACCCCCTAAACCCTAAAATTACCCTTAGCACCCCAAAACCCAAACCAACCCTGAACCCTAAAATTACCCTTGCTACCCCAAACCCTAAAACTTAAAATTATCCTTGGCACCACAAAACCCAAATCCACCCTGAACCCTAAAATTACCCTGGGCACCCCAAAACCCAAACCCACCCTGAATCCTAAAATTAACCTTGGCACTCCAAAACATATACCCATCCTGAACCCTAAAATTCATCTTGGCACCCCAAACTTATACCCCTACACCCCAAAACCCAAACCCACCCTGAATCCTAAAATTAACCTTGGCACCCCAAAACATATACCCATCCTGAACCCTAAAATTAATCTTGGCAACCCAAACCTATACCCCTACACCCCAAAACCCAAACCCACCCTAAACCCAACACTTACCTTATACTTACATGTAAAACACATATTTTGTTGTAAAGGCATGCGTGGTAAAGGTATATGCATTGTAATGCCATGCATTGTAATGGCATTGCGATGTAATGGTACTTGCGTTGTGTTGGCATGCGTTGTAATGGCATGCGTTGTATTGGATTCGTTGTAATGGCTGTTTCCCCTCTCAGGTGGCCGGTGATGTGGCTGCGGCGTGGGATGTTCAGGATGAGTTTGGCGGACGTGTTCTTGATGTTCTGCAGTTTCTTTTGGAGTTTCTGGGTGGTGCTGGCTAGAGTGCTGACAAGCTCATGGGTGACAGTTTTCCTGTACTCACTGGGGACACACTGGAAGATCTTATGAAGTAGATGGAGCGTGTGGAAATAGGAGGATGAAACAGCGTTGATTTGGTGGTTTATTGAGAGAGAGAAGTCCAGGAAGATGCCAAGGTTTCGCACGTGGTCAATGGGTGTGGGGTTCCAAGTGCTGCAGGCCCCTTCTGCCTGGGCCACCAAGAGTCATCCAAGGCAGAGGGGGTGGCAGCACTTGGGGGTGGATCCCAGGTTGAGGACTTAGGTCTTGTTTGAGTTAAGCTTGAGGCAGTTGTCCTTCATCCTGGTGGCGACTGCGTTTATCCCGTTGTGGAAGTTGCTCTTGGCAGCTGTGGGTTCTTCTGTGAGGGAGAGAATCAGCTGGGTGTTATCGGCGTAGGAGACGATGTTGAGTCTGTGGTTCCTGACGATGACTGCAAGTGGGGCCATGTAGATGTTGAAGAGCTTGGGGCTCAGGGAGGAGCCTTGAGGCCCTTTGCAGCTGATCTCTGTGGGTTTTGAGTTGAATGGTGGAAGTCTTACTCTCTGTGTTAGGCCGGTGAGGAAGGAGCAGATCCATCCAGGGCTTTGTTCCGGATGCCGGCATCGTGGAATCTTGTGCAGAGGTTGTGGTGGGAAACGGTGTTGAAGGCAGCTGAGAGGTCCAGGAGGAAGAGGGCAGCTGTTTCCCATTGGTCGAGGCATTTGCTTTTAGGTTTGAGGCTCCAGATAGCTCCCTGGAACAAAAGGAGGCCTGATGGACCTTTAACTTCGGCCTTTGTTATGGGCCCAGGTGAAATCTGATAAGCCACTGCCCCCCCCCCACTTGCACATTGCTGCTCGGAATGAAAGAAGGCAACGTGCAGCAGCCGGCGCTGCTGAATGTGTCCGTTACAAATGGGGATTTTGGTTGGCTAGGGTATACACCTAAGCCAAGCAGTACCCACCACCACTCAGGTTAATTCAGATACACATGCAAGATTACCTGTGCTCATCGTCTGGTAGCTTGGCGCAGAGCAGGCTTATCAAAGAGGCAATGTGTAAAGTATTTGTGCAACACATAGTAAAGTAACACAGTGAAAAACTCCACACTAGTTGAAGAAAAATAGGCCATCTTTATGTAATTAAAACCAGGCCTAAAGGACAACAATCTAATCAGTCTATCAAGAGTTATGCCAGTAGTAACGTTAATAGCTCATTCGCCTGGGGCATCACAGTGCTCAGGAACCTTTAAGGGAGTTACAGTAATCCTCAAATGAGCCCACCGGCCGCCTCCGCCTCGGAAAGGTCTTCAATGCAGTGGGGGTTGAAGTCAGCCTGCGCTGGCCTTCGGGACAGTACCTGGGGCTTGGAGTCGCTGCTCTGGTTGTCGGCGGTTTCGCACACGGGGTCCACGTGGTAGGAAGATGAGTTGGGCTCCGGCATGGCCGCAGTAGCACAGGCAGGTCTATGGCCCCATACTGCTGTGTTGGTGAGCCTCACACATGGAGCTCGTGTTGGTAAGAGGCACAGAGGCACGCAGGACTGGGGTTCAGCCACAGTAGAGGCAGTCTTGTGAATCTTCGGCCCAAAGAGCCTGGAGAGAGCGCGCTCAGATCTTTGTGTTGCTAGGCAACCAGAATGCACTCACGCCGCTCGGTGCTCCCGGCACTGACTGAGGGTAAAGGTCTACACCGCTGCAGTATCTTCAAAAACAGCAATCTCGAGTATGACTAGTAGCAAAAGGTGACCGGGTGCCAACACAGCAGGCGCTAGACTATGTGAGTGTGTCTGGTGGCCCAATAACATACAAATAGCCCTGATTCTTCCATAACAGGAGGAAAGCCAACAAGTTCTTGGGAACTTGTAGGATATAGAGGGCCAGTTGTCCCTCATTGCAGAGGTAGCAGGGAGCAGGCCAACACAGCAGAGCAGAGTGCAGAGGCAGTCACTCCTGGCATACAGCAATCAGCAGGCAGAAGGCCAGTACAGCAAAGCAAGTGACAAAGGGGCAGTCCTTCCTAGCAGCGTAGTACCTCATAGTTGCAGAGTCTCCTCCAGACCCCAAAGTGAACTAATTTGGGGATGTCACAGGTCCAGTACTAATACCAAAATGTGTCTTTGAAGTGGGGGAGACAACAAAAGATGGCTGTCTTTGATCCTCAAAAGGCCCCTCCCCTTCCTTCTCTGGCTCCAGGCACACTACAGGCGGTTATGCAGCTATTTGTGTTGGAATAGGCATAGCCCTATTCAGGTGTAGGTGTCAGCCCCTCCCTCCTATTATGTTTTCTTAGTGCGGTGCTATAATTTGACTTGATAATGTCAAAGCTTTCAAATGTTAAAAAGATACACACTTTTTTTTTAATTTTGAAGAGCGTTCACTTTTCACATTTGCAGTCCTGTCAAGTACCACTCATTAGTGGTCAGACTAGTGCTGGTGTCCGCATCACCACACTAGAATGCTTTATTCATTCAAGCTATAGCACACCTGGGCCCTAACCACCTTGCATGCTGTCTGAGTAGCTGCATTTAAGCAGCAAGCACGCTGGCAGTAAGTGCATCGTGGAAAGCATGCAGTCTGTCCCACTTATTTTCTTGGCACAATCAAATTTCGGCACTGCCTGGAAAAAAATAATCACCAATCTCTTGCCAAACTGGCTGCTTTCCCAGAGTGTAAAACACTTTCTTCAGTTAGTGCAAGTCATAAACAAAGAAAATTCCAGACCCGGTTGGCAGACAGTGCTCCACGTAGAACCAAGGGGTCCCACTATGCCAACTGTTGTTTTCCAGAAAGGCGATGGACTATAGGCTGCTTAGAGGGGGCAGTGGCCTTGGTGCTGAAAGTTTTCAACCTTGGGGTCCGGTTGCTGGAAATGATCACTGGCTTACCTGTCCCCTGACTCTCTAGCCCCCTGAATGTAGCCGGTGTAAAACCTTAACTCACCATCCCTCCTCTAGTCACATGAGGTGTTCCCATACCTCTGCTCACTACTTCAACAGGATTCTAGAGTTCGGGCCAGCGGCACAGGTGCTCACTGCAATGCACACATAGTCAAACATACACACACATTCGTTCACATAGATTCATGTTTAAACATGGGCATGCACTTCTTTGCAGAAACATGCAACTCTACACAAAATTGCACACATCACCATGCTTGCAGAGACCCAGGAGCTCACTTGCACTCATGCACATTCCATTAAAAACAACCTGAATTTATTATTTTAAATGTTTTTATTTGTTTTGTGAAAAACAGTATTGTACAGAAAGCACATTTGCTTGAAACATTACATGAATGCAATGTAATTGCTGGTAATAATTCTTGTTTTAATTCTTTTAGCACATGAAAAATTGGAGTTAAAACTGGTCGTGATATAATCACATTCAAGATCAGTACTGAGAGATATCGAAAGAGGACACGTGGTGGTTCCGACTCTGCTGCAACAGGACATTGATAGAAACTCAGCTTCCTGGTCCTTAATCTCAGGCCACAAGGTAGGACATGGTTCTCTATTTACGGCAAAGGTCCACATTCAGCTGTATATGGGTGCCAACTGTGTGGTCTTTAGGTGTGGAGGCCTGTTGGTTTATCCTAGCAGAACAGTTCAGAGAGTATGAGGTTGTGGCGAGTTAAAAGTTCAAGGGAATCATTTTTTGTTTTTCATTATGAACTATGAAAATTCCAAAAATGTTGATTTTTAAATCTTTTATTATTTTATACACTCTTTCATTTATTTAACTGTAGCCTGATAATCCCTTACTATCCCTTAATGCTTCCCACCCCTAAAGCCTTTAAACCCCAAAACTGCCCATAAATTCTATCCTTTCTTCATACTTAAAAAAAGTACTACTCTAATTCATAATAGCCCTCTACTACTCCTTAGTGCTACCCTAAAATCCCCTAACTATCCCTTAACGCTAACTTTACTTGAATTATTAAGATGCATTGCTAGTCTCCCGCCCCTTTACCCCACCTCATTTTAAATGCTCCTGTCTGCTTTAGGAGGATGCCCCTTACCCCTGATCCCAGTACACTCATGTTTGCTCTATAATGCATGACATTTTACCATGTTTTAGGCCACTGTTTATTTTCATTCTATTTTTTCAGTCGACAATATTTTTTTACAGTGATGTTTTTCAGTCTACTTTTTTGCACACAATATTTTTACTGCACACAGAGTATGTACAGTGAGTAGGATATATAAAATCGATCTAATGTGTTGTGACAGTTGTGACTGCTGTCCATTTAGTAATAGGATAACTGATAGGACTAGCACTGCCTATAGGCTGTAATTTTAGTCTGTCTTGTGTGTAAAATAGCTCCGTTCATAACTGTGGAGGATATCAAAATGGTCTAACTGCAAAGTTAAACTCTTAATTGAAAAAATATGCATTTATTTTGCTGTGTTGGGTACAGAATAGATGAGGTCTGGATATATCAGAGATCTGCCTAGAACTCTTTTAAAGGGTATTGCTCAATGAGAGTCTCATTCTTTTTAAGAAATTTTTCAATACGTTTTGTATTATTTGCCATCTAAAGTCAAGTCAAAATTTATAAGTACTTTGGGGCACATTACGATGACGGGCGGACAAAGTCCGCCCACCACCATAGCGGTGAATGGGACCATCCGCCATAGGAGCGGCAGTCCTGCCGTGAGTATTGGGATGCCACCGCCACGGTGGCATCCCCTATTCCCAACATTGTGGCGGGCGGTGTTCACAGCACCGCCCGCCACAATGCTGGGAATGCACATCGTGCATTGGCATGCACAAGGTGACAGGCACCTCGCGGTGCCTGCCACCTTGTCCATGCCAATGCAGGGGGGTACCATAGGTACCCCCCATGTGCACCCCCCACCCCCCCAACACTCTGGGGGCCCGCAACGGCCTAGGCAGATCACTGAATTGACATGCTCAAGCTTTTCAATCACCACTGGTGTTGTGCATGCAATGGCACCTAGCCTCAAAGCTTACACCATATTTTAATTATTAACAGGATCCCAGGAGGAATTCTGCAAATATTTACAAGGCTATACCGCTTGGGGAACAGCTGTACGTGCTGCTGCAGTCGCATTCCTGTCAGAATGAGGATGGATGTGGATGAATAATTGCTGTTACTTGTGTGTGCATGACAATTCATATTAGTGTTTATTTAGTATTTTGCGTAATATCGTTTTTGTGTCTTCAACCGAGGGAATATTTAAAAACAGGCTAGGTTTTCTATCTCCAGTCTGATATATTGCTGGACACAATGAACACAGTTGACAATTTACTCATAAACCCATTTTTGGGTTTGACACATGCAGATAAACTGCAAGTGAAAACATTAGGAGCTGATAAACCTCAAATTAAAATTGAGCAGTCTACAAAAGATAGGGGAAAGGGTTACACACGTCGGTTTACCAGTACATGGTATGATAGGATGGAATGGTTTACTGGTAGCACTTCTAAAAATGCTTTATTCTGTTTCCCTTGCTTACTCTTTGGAGGTGAAGTTACCTGGACAAAAACAGGAGTTACTGACCTAAAGCATCTGGCTGAAAAAATAAAAAACATGATTCCTGTAAATCCCATTTGACAAATATGTTGAAATTATCTCTTTTTGGAAAATCGGACATTGTACAGCAATTGAACGAAGCATACTGTGTGGGAGTAAGAAAACATAATGCAGAAGTGGATAAAAACCGATACATTTTATCAAAATTGATTGACTGTATTCGCTTTTGTGGTGCCTTTGAATTGGCATTACAAGGCCATGATGAAACTGAAGAGTCTCTAAATCCTGGCGTGTTCAGGGGCCTTGTTGATTTTGTCTCCAGCATTGACAGTGCTATGGAAACACATTTAAAAACAGCCACAGTGTTTAAAAGCACTTCTAAAACTATTCAGAATGAATTGCTGGACTGTATGCTGGAAGTAATAAGAGAATATATTACTCAGCAGTTGAGAAGCACTGATTATGTAGCTATCCAAGCTGATGATACAACTGATGTCTCTACTAAGACACAGTCAGTTCTGGTCTTCCACTACATTGATGGAAATTGCAAGGTAGCTGAAAGATTTTATTGTTTCACACATCTAAAAGACTCATCTGCAGAAACAATTGCCTCAGCCATTCTTAATGAATTAAACATTGTTTTCCATGAGCAATGTGCTAAAGGAAAAGTAATTGCTCAAAGCTACGATGGTGCCAGCGTCATGCGTGGTGCAACTGGTGGGGTGCAAAAGAAAATCAGGGATGTTTACCCAAATGCACATTACATTCATTGCTATGCCCACCAACTTAACCTAATTATGGAACAGGCTTCCTCCAAAATATCTAGAGTTAAAATTTTCTTTTCAGAGGTTGGTGGTATAACAGCATTTTTTGCACGTTCCCGAAAAGGACTAATATTCTTGAACAAATAGTTTCAAGAAGACTTCCAAGAGGGTCTGCAACTCGCTGGAACTTCAATATTCGAGCAATAAACATAATTTATGAATACAGAGACGATCTTCTTGAATGCATGTCAACCATTGCAAACAGTGGTGATTTTGAGTCAAATACTATATGTGAAGCTAAGGGATTTACTAGAACATTAGAAGATAGAGAGTTTATATTCTTTCTGTTTCTTTTTACCATATAATGCCCCACGTAGACATTTTATATAATCAATTGCAAAAGCGAGACATTGACACTGTGTCTGTCCAGAAAGCTACTACAGACTTTGTGACAAGCATCACCAAAGTACGAGAATCCATTGACAGTTTGGATTCTACACTGCCACAAGAATGTACATTTGTAAACCGGAGACTGCAAATAAATACTTTGACCCAGGAAGCAAAAGAAGTCTGTGACATTATTGTGGTCCATGCCAGAGAGCGCTTTGCATTCACAAAGCATCTTGTAAGTGCAACACTATTGCGAAGTGACCTTTTGAAAGACATGACAAATCTTTCCCAGCTGAGGCACTCGCAGAAACGATAGAAGCCTATCCTATGTTAGACAAAGCCAGAAACAACTTAGAGAAGTCTTTTTCTGAGACCATAAAGCTTTTAAGCGTTGTCATTACTACACCCATGACAACAGCAGAGTCTGAGCGATGTTTTTCCTCACTAAAGAGGGTAGAAACGTTTTTGCGAAACACAATGACTCAAGCTAGACTTAATGCATTGGCTATGCTGTCAATGGAAAAAGAGCTAATAAAGGAAATACCAGAATTCAACAAAAGAACAATCGAAAAGTTTGTTCATATTAAAGATCGACGAGCAAACTTTCTATATAAATAGAAAATATGAATCTGATGTGTGATCATAGTTTCAGGTGTTTATAGCTCGGTTTGTTTTGTTTGATAACATTAGGAAGTACTGTAGGAAATGTACTCATTCCATTTAATATTCATACAACTCCTGTACAGTTGATATGTATTTATATATGTGTGTTTATGTATCTGTGAATTTATATATATTTGTTTTCATATTTTATTATTTAAAATATTTTTGTTGTTAGTGTTTAAAAATATGTTGGTTTTGAGGGTATATTTCTTTATATGTACAACATTTAGTTATTTTCCTAATTTATTTTTATTTAACCGTTTTCTACTGTACTGACAGGCACAAGAACCTTTCTACCTGAGATTGACATGCAAAGTATTTAAATATTATTTTTATTTTTTAAATTGTGTTTAAAAATATCATATTGGTTTTGAAATTTCTTAAAATGTACATTTATTTATTTTCATAATTTCTTTTTATTTAACTTTTTCTGCTGTGCTGGCTGAAGGGCACAAGGACCTGAGAGTGGCATGCAAAGTATTTACATAGTATTATTTAAAATAATTTTGTTTGTGTTTACAAATATCATATTGGTTTTGAAGGGATATTTCTTCAAATATACATTTATTTATTTTCATATTTTATTTTTATGTAGCCATTTTCTACTGTACTGACAGGCACAAGGGCCTGAGAGTGGCATGCAAAGTATTTAAAAATAAAGTAAAAAGTTTTTACCTAGCCTGATTATACAATATAAAGTTTTTGTTGTTTCTTTCTAAAATAAATGAAAGATTTTTAATGGATATTTCTTATATTTTAATCAATGCATATTACACTCATTTCATAACTTATTTTTATTTAGTGGTTTTCTAAAATACTGTTGGACCCAAGGGCTTCAGAGAGCTATATGAACTATTTTAAGTACAATATTTACTTCATTTTTTATTTTGCAAAATTTCCTTGCCCAAAAATGCAAAGCTTTTGCTGACTTCCAAAAAATTTAATGTTTGTTTCGAATGGATATTTCTTATACTTATAGCTATTTAATATGTCATGAAGATTACTGGGCAATCAACATTGAATAGCTGATGCAGAAAAGGAAGTGGCCAGCCTTCATTTCCGGTAGGAACAAAATTACAAGTGTGTTTCTTTGTGGATGTTTATGCACCTATGTTATGTGTTTTCTATTGGAATGGGTAGAGACAAAGCAGTCTTGCTTAGTACCCTAGCCCTCTTCAGAAGTCAGACTTGCTTGGCAACACAGGAATTCTCTGAAATAATGTATGAGTTTTCTTTTATGAATGCCTAGAAGAACTGACTTTTTAGTCCATTTATCACAGAAATAGTGCTGAAAATTGCACCAAAAAGATGCCAATTTTGTAAAAATTTCTTCACGGGGGAGAACCCCCGAACCCCCCTTATTGCCGTCGGCCTCACTCGCTGCACTCGCTCGCTCCCGTACGTTGATTCCTTGTGCATACGCCACACCAGTTTCAAATTCCACCAGCCGCCACTGTGCTCTACAACAACCAGATTCAGCTCCGGTTAATAAAAATGCAAATAATGCAAACAACAATGCCACCTTAGTCTCCGCTCAAGAGGACTCTTCCTTTTGTGACACCCTATGCGATAGAATTAGTAATATTTTGGATACCAAACTAAAACCACTGCTGGAAAGACTTATAGTCCTTGAGAAGAGATTTGGTACCATAATTTGCCCTGACAAGCCACGAAATGTTGATAAAAGCATTGAGTGTCACCTCCAGCATTGCACCTCGTGCTTCATCTCAATCTAGAGGCACAGCCGCGCATTAATCGTTCAATAAAGTTCAGTGTGACACTACCCCTAATCACCATCAGGGGCTCACCCGACTGCACGGATCACATGGACAAATTTCAGAACGTGAAAGTAGGCCACTTACCACCAATCATCGGGAAAAGGACACTATCAATAATCCTAACTGTATTTCCTGCAGGAAAAAAGATGCTAACTCCATAAGCACAGCAGTACTGCAAGCACCCAAGGGCTCAATAGACATTTTGGATCTCCCGCCGGCAGCATGTCCTTATGTGGTGGTCCTGGCAGGAGTCCCTCCACTAAGGGCTAACCAAAAAAATCTTGGGAGGACCTGAGAAACAAAAGAGCAGACTGGCTAATCAAAAACAGAGGACTTAGGTCCCTTGATATCAATAACATACTAATGGTTCAGAGGGTGGGCTGGGTAGGGCGTTCTGAAAAAAGTATTGTGGGGGACTGTATTGTGATTAAATTACGCAGACCAATTCTTGCTCGTAATCTGTTAATCCACCAGGAATACACCCGGGCCCCCAACACTAACATCCTCTGCCTTCCACTTGGCTTCTTTTAGAAGTCCACAATGGTAAGGCCTATTATTCCACCAACCCTCCCCATTTTATTGGAAAATAGATTTGCCATACTAGAGGGTTTGTATGGGTTGGATTGACTGGAACCCCCTCCTACAGATAGAGTTGACTCAACTACTACCGTGCTCGCTATAGACACCCCCCCCCCCCCGAATATGCTAGGGCCTTGTATAATTGAAAGTCCTAAAAACAACACTTTGAAAATTCTGAGTTGGAACATAGCAGGACTGTATTCCAAACTTTTATGCCCTGGGTGGATCTCATTGATTACTCAATATGATATCCTGATGTTGCAAGAAACCTGCTCCATAAAAGAAGTGTATATTAATGGCTTTGTTGGCTTTCACAACCCAGCATCTCCATCAAGCTCTGGTCGTGCGATTGGGGGTCTGGCGACTTGGGTCAATATTAAAGCAGGAGGAAGCGTGAAGGTTGTTAAAACAGATAATGTTAACATCTTAACAATAAGATATAAAAGAGGAGGCACACTATACTTAATTAACTGCTATAATAATGATTTTACTAATGTGCTGAACATCAATTTAACCTCATTATCTGATCACATTTCTTCACTTCAAAATATTATTTTAAATAGTGGACAACCAATGGGAATATGCATAGGAGGTGATTTTATTATAAGACTCCATTCGGCATCCACATATAATCTACATATAAGAACCTCGCATTCCAATTCTATAAAGGTCACTGACAACAATCTTGATGGCAGGGGACGCAAGTTGATTTCCCTGCTGGCCGCTCACGATTTAGTCAATGTCATGGAAGTCACATGCACTGAGACCGATATTCCTCCCACTTTTGAAGGACGAGGCCACAGTTCTACTATTAACTATATTTTCATATCCTCTTTTCTTATAGATTTTTTATCATATGGTAATGTGACCCCCTCTAGTTTTAGCGATCATAACCCTATTGAGGCACATTTAGCACTGGACCCCAGGCCAAAGTATAACAAGGAGATTGGGGCACAACATCTTGATCCCTCCACAGATAGCCTAAGGTTGAAATGGAGATCCGTAGCACCTGAACGCCTATTCCAGAAGATAATTATTGAAAATTACTCTTTAGTACAGGCATGCCTCACCGAGTCTGATGCTGCCAACGCTGCAGTCGTCCTTTTTGTACATCTCTGTGACGCAATAAAAAAAGGGCTTATGGTGCCAAATTTCGAACCTATTAGTAGACCACAGTGGGTCAACCAGGATTGTTCCCGTGCTAATAGCCAGTTGCGATGTACCCTTAAGACCATACCAAAGAACCCTACAGCTGTAGTTGAAGCCTGCAAACAAAACAAGTGGACACTACGTATCAGAAAAGCTGAATTAGTGACACAACAATGGGAATCACTTATTATAGCCGCAAATGGGAAGAATAGCAATCTCTTTTGGTCATCAGCAAAAAAGATGAAACAACCTAATTGCACAGACCCAAAGATTGATTGCCATATTTCTAGTCAGTACTGGGTGAATCACTTCTCTAAAAATGTATGCACAGGTTAACCCATGGACATTTTGCCGCATCCTGATTTTAGCTTAATCCAATTGACCCTGGAGGAGGTAGAGGAGGCATTACAACAGAGTGTTGGGGGTAAGGCACCCGGTCCTGACTGAGTGCCTATAGATCTTCTAAAATATAACCCGACATTCTGGGCACCTTTACTACTAAATGTTTTTAACAGCCTCGCCACTGCTCCCATTCCCGAATCTTGGTCGACCTCGATCATAGTGCCTATTTTTAAAAAAGGGAACGCTCTCAGCACAGCTGCTATAGACCCATTTCTTTAATAGATACTACTTTAAAAATACTGGGTAGAGTTTTATATAATCGGCACAAGAAAAAGCAATATTACATCCCACCCAGTATGGTTTTAGACCTAAAGTGGGTACTATAGAGCAGTGCCTCAATCTTAAATTAATCACAGGAAAGTACACATTAGCAAGAAGTTCCCCTGTGTACCTAGCTTTTATGGACCTATCAACAGCATCTGGAAGTGTTAATCGGTCTAAGCCATGGTCTATTTTAATCTCTTTCGGCCTGGAAGAAGCAATAGTGCACTTCTTAGCTTATCTGCACAGAGGAATGAAAGCTAGAATAAGGATTAATACTAATGGTGAAGTCTCAGATGATGTTAATATTATGAGAGGCGTGAGACAAGGTTGTGTTTTAGCCCCGCTTTTATTCATCCTGTATATTAACGATCTCTACTCATTTTTAACTCCTATTACTACTGACGTCCCCATGATAGGAAGTTCCCTGTTACCTGCATTACTGTATGCCGATGATGCAGTGTTGATGGCTCGTACACCGAAGGCCCTCTCTCTTTTAGTGAACGGCTTCGTTAAATTTATGGCATCATTAGATTTGCAAACAATTTTTAATATGTCCTTTATTATGTACTGCGGCCCTAAGAAATATAACATACCATCCCTGAAGTTAGGTGGCAATAGTTTATTTAGCACAAGCACTTTCACTTACTTAGGTATGTCATTTAATGGCAGTGGCTCCTGGAAAGCATACATAGCAAACAGTGGGAATAAACTGTCTAGAGCCGTAGGTTCACTACTCAGCCTGCCTTTCCCTAAGAAAGGGAACGTCTTAGTTCCCTCACTATAGATCTATAGGTCATAGTGCCTTCCATCTGCGACCTATGGGGCTGAGGTTTGGGGAACTGAGAATTGCCACCAAGTGCAATTAGAGGAAAACAGATTCTGTAGAAAAATGCTGAGAGTGCCGATCTCTAGTTCTAGTTTTATCTGCCATAATGAGCTGGGTCCCCCCTTTGTTGCAGACTACATTAGCGCACGACCACTGCTTATCTGGTACGCAATTTGGCAAAATACAGAGGGAGCACTTACGAAAGACATCGTAAAAGATTGCCTTGCATGCGATAACGGCAGGAAAATCACTTGGATAAAGTATGTCGAATACTGTTTCCGCATGATTGGTTTCCACCAGCTATTTGAAAACCCAGAGGGCCCATGTACCATCAACAAGAAACAGTTGCAGGCGTGTTGGTATCAACTTGCGCAGACAGAGAGAATAAAGAGGGAGTCAGCAAAACCGAGACTATCGGCTTACTTAATTTGAAATCAGGGACGGATTGGTCAACCCCAAAGTTACTTGACCGGCCTTACGAATTATTGGGAATGTAGCTGTTTCGTTTTAGGGAAGGTACAATAAAATACTCATTGAACTTCCCATTAGGCTTTCAAGTTAACTTAGATACCCGTCCATGCCCCTGTGATGGGAAATCTGGTCAATCTGCGCTGCATTTTTTATTCTTTTGTAATTTTTATTCTATATACATCAAAACCATTTTACTTCCTCTGATTAAGAAGCTACACATTAGTGATTTTAGAGAAGCTAACAATGCACTACTCCGATTGGATGATGAAGTCATTATTAACTGTGTTACTTTGTTTCTGAAAGTTGCAGTGCTAGCATGCAGGTCAATGTCTGCACTAGAATTTTAGCTTGCTTTTAGAGTTTTGGCATCTGTGCTTTAAATTGCTGTCCTATATTTGACATGAATTCCCATTTTTATTAACTTGTCTTATGGCGATGGTAGCCTCGATTTTAAAGCGAATCATGTATATTGTGTTGATCTTGTCATGGAATTTTATTATGTACTTTTTACCATGTACTTTTATGGTTTGAAGTTGTTTAAACCGAATAAAGAAGAATTGAATTGAATTGACTCAGTATTAAACGGGAGGAAAGCATTGGTCAATGAGGAAGCTAAGGTGTATTTCATTGGAACCTAAGATGTTTATATGATGCAGGTAAAAAGGTAGACAACCCACTAGCTTGGCTGATCAAGAGAAGTGTCAGTGGGTGGGAACTGACCTTGATGAAGTGTCATCAGTAATGTCCTCAATGAAGACATTTAACTGTATGGGGGAGTGAGTGGCTGTGTGAGTTTCTGTATGGGGGATTGAGTAGGTGTGTGAGTGGCTGTAAGGGTGTATAAGTGGGGTGCAAGTGTCTGCATGTGTTTACGATTGGATGTGCGAGTGTCTATTGGTGAGTGGGTGGGTGCATGAGTGGCTGTATGGGTGAGTTGGTGGTTGTGTGAGTGGCTGTGTGAGTGGCTCTATGGGTCAGTGAATGGGTGTGTGAGTGCTTGTTTGAATCTGTGAATAGGTATGAGAATTGTTGTGTGGAAGTGGGAGTGGGTATGTGAGTAGTTCTGTGGATGATGTCATCAGTAATATCATGAGTGATGTCACTGACCATGTCATGAGTGATGTAATATGTGAGGTCATAAGCAGTGCACGGAGGGTGTGCAAGTTGTAAAGTCCACAGAACTACCATTTATGATATTGTCAAAAAACAATGCATGTTTTAGCACCAGGCAACACAGAAAATTGAGGCAAAAACTATTTTGAGTCATAAAGTAGGTCTTTACAAATGCTTGGGCTGCACTACATTGCAAGTGTCACATTTACGGCAACACATTACTATAGTAAATCTGAGACTTAGTTTGGTGATCATTCCCACATTAAGTAATGTTCCACAGGTTCTATAACTTTTGAGCTTACATACTACCTATGACTAAAGTGCATCATTGTGTCTTTAGCTTGGTGTGGGAGGGTAAAGTGTCTATGATTTTTGTACATTCTATGCAATGGCCAGTTGATATTACAAAAGTGCACAGACGCCTGGTGTGAAGTGCTTTACCTTTATTATATAATTGAACCCTAAAAATTGATGAGTATATGCAGTCCTAATTTATCTTTGTATGTATATCATGTATGTATACTCACTTTGCAGTAAGCATTATCCAGATTGTGGTCATAGTCTCCATACCATTACAGAACCATAGAGTCAAAACGTTAATAGATATAAAGATTGTGCATGTTCTATGTAAGTTAGTTAGCAGAGTTGGTGTTGCTAGAAGGTGGGCTTTTGTGAACATGCTACTTTTGAGAAATAACGCTCTGATTATTGTTCCACCTGCAATCCCAACAAATATTGAGAATTATTTAGCCCACTGGCTTGTAGGAATCTTAGAAGATAAAAGTAGATAAAATCCTGAATGGATCACAGGTTGGCTTCTACACCATGCACAGCACAGAATCTGTTCTATTGGCCATACCTGTATGTGTCATATACCACTAGAGAAGAAGGCCTCCAAGTGGGGCTATTGCTCCCAACCCTGCTTGCAGCCTTAGATACAGTAAGTTATAATACACTGGTCCATTGTCTACCATCAGTACTTCTTGGTTACTCCATCTGGCAAATGTTTAAATTAGGGATGGGCATAACACACGTACTTCAATGTAGCATAATCACACGGAATTACCTAATTTACTTAAACATTCTGTGAGATTCTGCTTGGATTACACCAGAAGAAAAATTCAGCATTTAGCGCTATTTCTTAGCACACAAATGGCCACTTGTGTCCACAATGGATGCGAGGATGCATTTTGCGTTAAGAAACAGCACTAAATGCAGCAGAACACAAATGTGCTCTCATGTTTACTCTTAATTATGTAAGGAGGAGTAATTGTGTAATTCTCACTAATTCTGAGTCAAAGAGTAACACTGAATTACCGAAATTACTCCAGTGTAATTGAAATTCCGCCCAGGCCTAGTTTAAATCCTTCCACCTACTTAAGCGGTCTCTTATTCCCCTTGAATGTGCAATCAGTGATAATTAGCATTCACATGTTTCTGCCTCATCTTTTATTCCCCTTCACATGTCTGTAGAACTTTTGGGCAATTTAGTTCAGTCATTTGGTTTTAAAATACTCTCTCTTTTGTACAGGGTCTGTTTTTGCAGAGCTGTCATCTTTCAGATGCTTTGGTTGACTGAGAGAGTGCCTCGCTGTAAATTCATAGATTTTTAGCTACAAAATGTTTGAAGGAGGGAGGAGTCAGAAGCCCTGCTCATTGGGGTAGATCCCCCACACTGGGAAAACTGGCACTGGCCCAACCAGTTTGAACTCACACCACTCCTAGCTTGGCAGCTTACACATGTTGGGCTGTAGTTTACTGTGACCTCTAATTTGAGGCACAGATCTACTTAGTTTGGTGATCTTGCTTCCTTCAAAAGCTGCTGCCCCCCAAAAAATGTGCTTTTTATCCCTGTTCATAAGAAGACAAAGAGGATTGGGCATGCATACTGTCTTGCTTGGACTAAGGGAATGCCATGTATCTCAGACTTACAGAGTTGGAGATTCTTATACTGCAAAGGTTCCAGAATATGGTTGTCAGATTCGTTTACAGTGTCCATAAATATGGCCAAGCCTTGGAAGCAAGTTACTGCTTGCATTGTCTCCCTTTTGAATGGAAGATACACTTTAAGGTATTTTGCATGATTCTTCAGGCCTACTAATAATCCAGGCCAGTGCTTTTATTGAATTTTTGGTTGACCAATGCATAGCTAAACTTCTGAAGTCAAATTAGCAGACATTTTTGTGTCCTTGTTCTTGAAAAGGAACAAGTTAGTACTATCTCTACAGCTGATTACTAATCCCAATTCTTCCATGAGTGAGTTGAAGATGCTCATTTCAGCAAGCTACTTCTTCCTGTTACCTGGTGCTTCCGCTGTTCTTCTTTGTATGCTTTAAGCTTTTTGTGTTGTCTCCTGCCTGGTCCAGGTTCTCAGCCCAATGATAACTTTGTAACAATAAAATCATAAATATTTATACCCAAAGAAGAAGTCTATCTCTTTTTATTCCAAGAGACACATCCAACATCTTTGCAGCTATTTGTTGGAGAGACCCCGTGCTACATTAAAACCCTTCTTATTCTAAATGAATTGCAATCTTAGGGATGAGCAGTTGAGATTTAAAGTCAGCAGATTTTCCAAACAATTCAAGGGTATCAAATTATTGACTAACTAATGAGGAATCATGTTAGTATTAAATTCATTTACGACTCTAATGTAAATACCCAAGCTGGAGTTGCTAGCTACCCTACACCCATATATAATTAGTGGATATTTGAATATTCCACTTGACCACAATGTGCATACCCCAAGCTGAATCCATTGAATAATAAAAAAAATTAGGAATGAATATTAGTACTCAAATGATGCCATAAATAAGTACATCTAGTGGAGAAAAAAACATTGATTCACTTAGAGCTTTGCACTATTGGCACTTTTCAAAGATTTGAGTCCACATGAAGATATGTGATGAATGTGTTACCGTCCATTACCACTTGGAAACCTTCCACATCATTATCACTTACCAATCTGGCATTTGTTGAACTATAGTCATAGAACCCACATCTATCTGTGTTTAGTTGAGTTGCTTTAAATCAGTATAAAGGGGGTTATTCTACGGTATTTGACAATGAGAAACACCACATCTAGGCATTGAACCATGGTGGGAGTAGGGAGTCAGGTACTGGAATGGTCCATTCCTTTTCTTAGCTATTATTCCTATTTAGTATATGTTTGTCCTTTCAAAGTTAGAGTGGTCATTTTACCATGCACAATCTCTATACCAACTAAAATATTAATATTATAAACATAAAGGTCATGAGGATGTGACAGATCTTCTTTAGGCAAACTACATCTGCATTATATTGCCCGTTTTTACATATGCACTTCAGCAAACCCTGTTTTTCTCCAATTGCTGAAATGTTGTGTTTTTTCTTCTCCTTAGAGGAGCCATTTTTCGGCATGAAATCATTCAACAAATGGTTGGATCATATACAATCGACATCTAAATTCCCATTAAAAAATCAAATGTGGGATGAAAAAGCACTTCTAATTAGATCGTCTCAATATTATTATAAATTCTTATTTTTACTTTACTAGTATGAAGCTTAACCAAACAGTAGTCACTTTCTTGATTATTAATGGATCTTGACAATTCTTGCCTTTTCTTCTCCTCCAATGAAATGACTTCTGTTGCACATAGCTGGTATAGGTGACTTTCCTACAGCTCCAGATGCTATAATGAGCAGAACATATCAAGGGAAATATAGAAATGCTTATCACTTATAGATTCAACGTTTAGGATCATCATAACTTCTTAGCTCATAATTTGCCTCTTCCATGTGCTGGGTTTTGATATTTCCCACCCATTCTTATAAAACATAAGCTAGTCATTAACCCTTAAAAACACAGGTTGTGTTTTTTGGGAAGCAAACAGCTTAAGAAACTAACCTTGTTTTTTATGTTGACTCAATTACTAAGTTCAGTAACATTCACACAGCGACTATGTTGTATTCTGTGTAAACTAGACACAGTTCCAGGATTTGCAAAAGTCAATTTGTAATTGTAAAAGTTTGGATAAATGGTTTAAGAAATTGGTCTGAATATCTTGATATCTTTGATCTGAATCATCGAGAAAATCCTAGTTTTTTGATATGCAACAATTTGTGCTTAGTTTGGTGTATGCCAATCCATAAGGTGACATGATCTGGGCACAATACACACAGATATTCTAATATGAGCAGATTTTGTGAAGAGATTATCATTGACACTGTGATGTATATTACGTTTCTGTGTAGGGCATCTCAGCAAACAAAGGGACACCTTACATTAGGCTTTTACATGATATGTTCAAAATTATGAAAGCTGAGAAATTTTCGTTGCTAATAAACACTAGTGATCTTCAAATAAGGAATGCCTTTCTGCCTTTCTTGACCAATTTAAAAGAATGTGCATGTTAAAATAACATATTGATGACCATTATGCTTTATCAATAACTTTACCATAAAAATGTTAATATGGTATGTTATGTTATGTTATATTATGGAGTTTGTAAAGTGCGTAGCTGTCTCCGCAGCGGGGCTCCCAGCACTAGTCCAATGTAAAAAACAGACTGCAGAAAAACGGTGCAGACCATATTGAAAGGAGGGAACCTACATAGAGAAAAGCCAGGTCTTCGATGTTTTTCTGAACTGCCAGTCGTTCTGAAGGAGGCTGATTTGGAGAGGGAGCGCGATCCAGAGAGCTGAGGCCTTAGCGCGGAAGGAGTGGCCTTCTGCTCGGACTTTCCTGATCCGGGGGATCCTGGCCAGATTCAAATTAGCCGATTGCAAAGGACGTAGTGATCGTTATGAAGATACCAAATTGGCCAGGATAGGGCTCCCTGGGAGTGCAAGATCAGTCAGTAATCTTATAAATCTTCTCTAATTAAACGACCTTAAACAACTCTGCCACTAACAGATCCACAATAAAGGCTCTATGCTAGATGCAATAATTACTAGGAACAAACTTGTTTCCCTTCAATCCATCATACCCATCGACTGGTCTGACAACCACCTAATACGGTTCTTTCTCAAGGCAAACCCCAGTTTTGCCCAGCATCAGCCAAGAAACTCACACAGTGGACAAGGAACTTCAAGCAAAACCCACTAACGAAACTGGAACTCAGGGTCAGCACCCAGCTACACTCTTCACCTCACCTTTACTCTGTAGATAGCCTCATCACCCTCTATAGCTCAGTGACTACTGATGCTCTTGACCAAGTGGCCCCTCTCAAACTAAAGAGTTCTAGACAAATCCAATCCAGATCCTGCTTTAATTCTGACCTTAATGATGAGAGGAGACTCCTAAGACTGACTGAAAGGTTATGGAGACAGAACCCCTCTCCGGCATACATCGCACTCCTCAGATCTGAACGTCTTTCCTACAAAAATCATATCTTTATAGAAAAAAGTACTTTCTTTCGCAAGCAACTTGACTGTGCGAAGAACCGACCAAGGTAGCTCTTCAATATCTTCAAACAACAAACCACCTTTACCCCCAACACAAATGAATAGCCACTAGCAAATGCAGTGAAGAAATAGCCATCTTCCTCTCTGACAAAGTTGCTAAAATCAAACTTTCACTTATCCCAGACTCAAGACTATCATCCCAGTCTGACTATTCCACTGACATGCACAAATAGAATTCGATGAAAGAAAAAGGGGGGGCACTGGTATGTCCCTACCGATACCGGGATTTGTATCGCAGCGCTCCACTAGCGTCCCAAATTCTATTTGTTGGGCCTATATGAGTTGGTGCAAAATACCATGGACAATTGAGGAATTAAAAACTGTACGTGATTAGATATACAATGCCAACATTAACTGAAGGAATGGTTACCAATATAGAACAAAGATCATTAAAGCCCTGGGGAAGCCCTGGTGAAGTTCAATGTACACTGAACGAAACGTGTTGGCTGTATGTTTTTGTTGCTGGACCATATACATTTAAAAAGTGGAATGAAATAATAAGGAATTTTTTTTCTAATAATACACTTGAAGACCTATTGACTATTTTTGTGGATGCACCGCTCCGTCCTTGTTTTTTAATCCTACTCTGCCATGCAGTAATATCATACAACAGGCTGATATTGGAGTGGAAGTGCACCAACCCATTACTATTTGGAACTATGGGCCTTATTACGATGAGAGTTGGAAAGCCTCCGACCTAAGGCTGAGCCTTTCCGAACCTCATCGTCAGTATCACTTCCAACCGCCTAATTACAATCTAGGCGGTCGAAAGTGAAACTGGCAGGTCATTCCGACTGTATTCTGACAGGCTCGTAATCCCAATGGACGGCGTTTCCACCTTTGGGATTACAATGCTCGGTTTCCAACAGGCTTTCCATACCGGGCTTTCCGACATGGAAAGCCTGTCGGAAAGTGAGTTTGGGGGCTCCTAGCAGGGCCCCCTTCGCCCTGCAGCCTCCGGTTTGGGCTGAGAGGGCACTTATGGTGCCCCCTGTTAATCCCTGCACCTTGAGGTGCCTGCCACATGGTGCAGGGATTACCAGAATCTCCCATTATGGCCGCAGCACAAGCTCCCATTCAGAAATGGGAGTATGCAACCGCACCATGCGCGGTCACATTGTGATTGCGGTATCGAGAACGCCAACCAGAGGTCGGTCAGTCTAGAGACCACGACGGTATCAGTCAACTCTGACCAACATCGTAATCGAGCATTAAGTGTCAAGTGCGGTATAGAGGTCCGCCTTTGGTGTTGGCATTTGACAGTGCTATATTATGTACATATTGCATTACTCCCCATCTCATTTTTAGAATTAAAATGGAGATGGGGCACTTCTATGTGATTTCAATGTTAAGAGTAAGGTGCCTTAAACATGTCTTTGCAGAATATGCTAAGAAACATGCATTCTAGGTATAAATGTAAATCAGTTCACACTTTTGCATGATGAGAGTGAAAGTGCTGGGGCCCACTTAAACATCCTTACTCAACCATATGGTCTTTTTAGTTGCTTGAGAGGTAAGAGGGGGAAAACAATCACAAATTTAATTCAATACAGTGTAACCAATTTAGTCACACAATAATCTACTCGACAACTACATCTGAGATTAGTAAGGTGTAATTATAAATTCAGAAATAGATTGATATAAATCAATCTTAACATCACAGAATAGAAATACAGAACAAACAGAATGAATCCAAATCTCCTGAAGAGATTTACCCTATATAACAAGAAGCATACAAATGATTATGTTATGACAATGCAAGTAATCAGAATTGGGTATTAAATTGCATCAAATGATTCTCAAAGGTAAGCATGAGCATGCTATCTCTCCTTACACTGCTTTAATAGGGACAACCCTAAACTAAGAAGTATTAAAGAAGAATGAAAATTAGAAATCAGTAGAAGAAACTCCAACCAAGGGTCAAGCAGCATGAAGCCAGCAGAAGCAGAGGTCTGTACCTCATAAGATGTCTCTCTGACCCTCACTACATTACTGAAAAATACATTTGTTGCACTAAAGGTAAGTCACGTGTTTGTCTCCAGTAATGTTTCACGATTCCAGCATAAATTTGTTACTGGCACCACCTTTTCCACATCAATAACTTGCTGCTTCATTTGTCCTTTGCTATTCTTCTCCTCCTCATGAGAACTGGCCTCCTTGCTCGTTACCACAATTGTCCTTGCCAAGATCTATCTTCTCATACCTTGCTATGTAGCTAAAACAAAAACCCTTCTTTTCTAGCTAATAAGGCTTTGTACGTACCTGCATTAGAGACAAAAATACAAGTAAATACACTCTACATTGAAGGGTAAATGCGATTACATGTTAGACTTTAAACATGAGCTCGTACTGAAACAATTCTCGAGGCCCAAAAATGATGTCAACTTAATAATGCACAGGGTTAGAAATACATGCACATTTCTACACACATAGCAAATGCAACTTCTTAATGCATGAATAAATTGTGAAGGTTCCGAAAATATAATTTCATTATACATTAACATGAATATAATTTCTTGTTACACATATAAATGCTTAAACATTAGTCCACACATACACTTTATTTCACCAGCTTCACAATGAGACACATCTAAACGTTAACTTCTACTAAAATATTAATATGTAAATGTTACAAAGACCTTTATTAGTCATATTTCTATGCCCAAAGTTTATAAGTCTCATTTAGTTTTCCTTGGAGTACTTTATACAAAACCCCATATTTTCTTAATAACTTTAATCACACAGAATATATTTGAGTGTTGACAATGCATGATTATGATGCACTCCTACAGTATCTTATGATGGGATCAAAATGACGCTGCTCCAGGAGCATTCAGCCAACTGCTGGATGCTGTTGGGTGTTAACACTATGAGGAATGGCAACAATTACCCTTTGTTTTTCACAGCCAATATTATTGTGAGGATAATCATTGCTAGGGTCTGGCTCATTACTAGACCCCGTATTTAAACATTTGTGTTACAATGTACTTTGTGGTTTTATCTCTAGCATAACACATTAACCTAATGCTTGGAGACAAAAAGAACCCCTGGGCCCACATTACAAACAGGGTGCGCTACCTTGGTTTCTGCAGTAGTACACCTTTAAATGTGTGCGCCACGCACAGATTGGGACAGTGTACACTATGACAGTTAATGTGTTCCCCCTCCATTGCAGCTGTGTACTCACTCCTGCTCTGGAGGCAGAGCATTAGTGAAAGACGCACCGGCAGTCTGCCTTTCACTTTACAGGTGGCAATCCGTCTGCACTTCAAAAGGGTACAGAGATGGATGCAGTGAGGTACTGCAGCCACCTACACGGTAAGCCTGTTGGGGTTCCTGGGACCTCCTTTTCTCCCTTTCAAGTGGCGCACTTGGGCAGACACTGACTGTGTTCCACCTTTATGTGGTGCATGCTCAACACACCTCCTAATGCTCTCTGCCACTGTGCCCATATCTGTAATAAGCGTAGAAGCAAAGTGTTTCCTCATCTGCATGGGGCTACATCCCCATTCATATGAGGGAACACCCTTTTATGATTGCACCAGCGCAAAATGTGCACCGGCACCATCTGTGCTATAGAATGGTCCACACAAGAATTGAGGTCCCTTCTATAAGACCAAAGTGCCCAGGGGGCACAAAAAGCAGATGTGCATGTCTGCTGCACCACTTGGGCATGTTTGTTAATACAGCCTCTAGTGTCTTATCTGGAAATGTTATCTGAATTAAGATATTCCATTTCATTTTCTCTTTCCTTGTTATTGACATTTCCTAATTTTGGATTTGTTGTTTGCTTATTTTCCCTTTTTGTAAAAACAGAATGGAAAGTATTGATTTACTTTATTTAATGGGTAACGATAAAAATGAAAAAAGTTGTTAAGTCTGTAATGAGATCAGCAAGAAAATCAAAGAGTTTACAATTTTTCAGTTTTTATCAGACACAAGAATTGTCTTGTAACAAGGATAAGGTAATTGTTGAAGTCAACTCAAAAACGTTCATGAACTCAGCAAAGTATAAAAATAGCAACAACAGGTTTCTTATTATCTTCATTGTTGTTGTAACCTAGCCAGCTATTTCTCGATGGTCAGGACAGCAGGTACTTAGATGCAAATGTGTTTTGCCTGCAACGTTTACCAACTTACTCGTGCATGATTAAATCGGACATTAATGCAATTAGTGTAAATGGAACATGCTAATGACATAATCATCATTAACATAGACCTGATGAGTAATTCAGATATTTGAGATGCCTCTTAAAAAGCCCTGCAACAAGCATAAGGAGTTTGAGAGGCATAGGCTCTTCTCAGGATGTTCATCGTTGTTAGGTTAGAATAACTTGCTGTTCCCTGCACATTTACTCGTGAATAATGTTTTTAAACGGGTCCAACATTAGAAAGGCCCATGTCTCATCAACTAGCCCTTGTATGTTTGGATCCACGTCCTTACTTGTTCTCTTCAATTGCCTTTTAGGTACCACTTTTATTTATCTTCTTACTTTTTTCACTTTTTCTACGATTGTGGTTAGTTTCACAGGATTAAGGGACAGTAATGTGAATTAATAAAATATCGTTTGGTTCAGTGGTCACCACATACATTGCAGAACTACGTAGCCAATTTCAGTGAATTTCAAGGAAATGCGTGTTTTTGGCACATGGTAAAACGTGACACCATGATTTTTAAAAGAACGTTCAGGAGAATGAAAACTAACAATGCAGTAATTGCTAATTTTCCAAGACTCCAAGTGTGAAGTCATGTCCAATCCCGTCATCGTGCATATAAATCCACCCTTCTTGTGTTGATTTTAAGCACCATGTAGAATATTGCTGGAGTGGAAACAATCTATGGTAAAAAAAAAAAAACGTTAAAAGTCTCCCTTAAAACACATTTTGCCTTCTATTTCATTTGTATAGGTTGAGGTTAACTACAAGTCACCACGGATAATTGGCTGGGTTCTCCTGCCAAAGGTAGATTTGCGCATATCCAAGAATCAGACAGCCTTCATCCACAGTTGGCACAAAACAAACTTCTGAAAGCAAAAGCGGTTTTTGTTTGTTCAACGGCACTCCACATTTTAATTTACAGAGATCATTGAAAGTATGGGTTTAGGGATGCATGCACTAAGATGTACTTATTCCATGATTTTGCATAAGGAACTTTAGACTGTAAAAGGAGTTCTGTAACAATCTTGCACGGTGGTCACTCTAATGCTATTTAAAGAATCATTTTCTCTTTTTGCAGATATTTCATTATATTAATTCTGTCGTCTTGAATAGAGCGTTTTATCCACGAAAAGTATTGCTCCAATTCTATTTTGATGGCCTACGCATGATGTAGAACATGCCGTAAAATGCTGCAATATAGTTGGGCCAGTATTGCAATCTCTGGAAGCAGTTCCAGCAATATTTTGAATAGGTTCAGAGATTTTTGGAAATACTTACTGAAGAATTGTTTCCATCTTCAATGCCACAAATTTCCTACTGCAACAAAAGACTCACAGAGACATTTCTCATGCTTTAAAGAGACATCATTACCCGGCAGCAGTCGTATTCCACATATTTATCATGCTTTGGAGAGATGATACTGGCAACCTGATTAAATGTTTTTTATTGCAATGTTTTTTCTCAAAATCTTTGCACCAAGTTGGAAGAACCGGGCAGGTCTAATAAACATGGTGACCTCTCAGCATTCACCAGTGATGAAAGAGCATCCACCTCAACAGTGAATGCTCTTTCATCACAGAAAGTTCTGCCAGGCAGGCTGTGGATGTTTGAATAGGCCATGTTACAACGCATGCGATACATCACAAGCCATTACAACGCGGTCATTACAATGACCGTGTTGTTACATCGCATACCATTACAACGCAAGTCGTTACAACGACTTGCTGTACGGGGCGTGCTGGATTTTGGAATAGTGTAATTTACTATTCCAACTCCAGTCTGTGCAACAGTAGGGAAGGTGTTGGATTTTAAATCAAACACCTTCTGCCCCCTACAGCAAGTCATTGTAACGACTTGCGTTGTAATGGTTTGCGATGTAACAACGCGGTCGTTGTAATGACCGCGTTGTAATGACATGCGATGTATCGCATGCGTTGTAAATGATGTTTCCCTGGATGTTTATATATGGTACCTGGCTAGGAAGACACAAGCCAGGCCTTCCACCGATTTTGCAGGCTGGCAGCAGCAGGTCTAGGTTTCTGTAAGTAAGTCCCATGGTATCTTCGAATTAGAATGTTCTTTTTTTGGGAGTCAATGGAGCTATCACAGGGCTGGTGTAATATACTTGTTTTGTCACAGACACACGAAGAGATAGGCAGCGTGGTTCTGGAGTTTTAAGTGGTTGGAGAGTGATTCGTTTGGGTGATGTGATGATACCATTTGAGTATTCCAGATCACACATTATCCCTAACAAGATAAGTGAGATTTTTGAATGAGGTGAATCGGAGAAAGGATTTTTATTATTAACCATAGGTGGTGAAAAGATGATTTAGAAACTGCCTTTACTTGGGTAATGAAAGATACTTACTTATGTTTGATCTTGCAAATCTTTTTCACAGAAGACGGAGGGACCCACCGATTCTGGTCACGTGAAGAGGAAAGTGGGTAATTCAGGATGCTGATAAACAAAAATTTTGTTTCATAACTATTTTTCAAAGCCAATTGTCAGACACCATCCAGGGGGCCACAAGGTAGGCAGGGTCTAGTTGGCCTCAACCGTGGTGGTTAAGGTCTTTTGCCAATGGTGTCCTGGTGTCCATCTAACTGACGTTCTCCAGAACTGGCTAAGTATAGCTCTTTCCACACTTGATTCTCAGGGATGCAGGCCCAACCAGGCTTCTCAGGGCAATAGTGTGGAGAACAAGAATTAAGAACTCCACAGTCAACCAGCAGACACAATAATATAATAACCAGCTCAGTGCCATCATTTATGGAAAATGAAAGTACTTTAATCTCACAGCAGAACTAAATACTACACAATCCGATGGGTGAGTTATACAAAATTGTAATAAGTTGCATTATAACAGGCTGGCCCTACACCCACTTTCTTCACAGTAACTATTCTCCTTTCCATTATGGTCGAGATCACGCTAGTACCATCCTGAATGCAGGATGTGCTTAGGCAGGGATTAGGCTCAGATGGTTCATATGTTATCACTAGTTCAGGAGCCCCAAGGTTTACCTGCTGATCAGTCGTGACAGTCTGGGCTGTGCGGTGGATGCAGCTTGCACTCCCACCCTCACAGCAATTAATCCTTTTACTCAAGGAACCCAGAGGCAGCATCATTTGAGACAAGGTTCACATAATGGGCTCGGTGAGGCAGAACAGTGTGTCAGTACCCATCTTCTTTTTTATTTATTTATTTATTTCATGATTAGTTTCCAGCATAGAATACAACAACCTAAACCAGTAAGTTAGAGCCCCATAGTGCACTCTGACAAAACATCATGGCTTCATAGGGGTGCTATAAGATGCTCAACTTCATCATTTGCCTTCCAGTTCTCCCTTCCCAGCTCCCCATACCCAACCGTTCCTAGGCCAAAAGATCAAAGAAGACTGCCTCACTGTCCCAATCAGTCCGATTTATTTCCAAGCGGTTGTCTGGAGGGCCAAGTGACAGCCATTTGGTACATTGCCCTCATCTCAAAAGTACTGCTGCAGGGGGGCACATATATCCTTAGGCAGAAAACAGAGTGGCATGTAGTCCCAACGCCTCAAACTGGTCCCTGCAAAAAAGCCATATCACTAAGCCAGTTCTCAGCACTCAGTGGAGGACCTCTACCCCATTGCATTGCTACTCTTTTCTTGGCCAACAGAAGGGCTAATGCTAGGAACTTACAACTAGTTGCTGAGAAGTTTTTCACATATCGGAGTAATGTAATTTCTACAGGCTGGGGGACAATGGAGTCTATCGTAGCCAGAATAATGGTCCAATATTGCTAGATTGGAGGGCAGTGCCAAGCCCAAATGTAGAAAGTTAGCTCCAGCATCCCCACATCAGGTGCAGCAGTCATTTGCCCAAAACCCATCTTAGTCAGTGAAGCAGGTGTGTAGTAGATCTTATGAAGGAACCTGAAATGTATCAGGCACAGCCTATAGTTGAGGGAAAGTAATTTCCTCTCCATATTAGGTCCAAATCCCAAATGGGGCTCTCGGTTTGCCCCATTGTATGCAAACCTTTTATGGGATATATTGAGAAGATTTATGCTTGGAATGAGGACCTTTACTGGACAGATGATAAAATCGTATTATGGGTTTGATTTATTGATGACATTCTTGTTATACGTTCATGTTATATGTATGGCACTTTTAATGAATTAATGGAATATAATGCCTTTTCTAACAACAATGACCTTATCTTTAGACTGACACTAGAATATAATGGTACTCAGAAAGGGATCACTGACACAATATCAGAATCAACAATATTGTGTAGCAGAAATATTGTGTCAAATATATCATTTCACACTAATACTTTTAGAAAACATACAGAAATATTATTTGCATATATATTTTTTTAACATAATAAATCTTAATTTTGTTTAATATATACCATTTATATAATGTAAATTTAATAATTCTCAATATAATTGATACTATATATGAATATATACTTATATAAACACACATATATGTACATATGCAAATATATATATATATATAATATATATACATATATATATATATACATATTTATCATTTAACACAATTTTTTTTTTTTAAATTACATTATAGTAATGTTTTTGTTTCATTCTTTAAATGTACTACTATAAAGAGCACATTATATATATATACGCCAGCTGCGTAATCGCATACACTATGTTTGAATAACATCAGTTGGGCAAATTTGCTATTATGCCACTTTTGAGAGAGTTAATTGGCACTAATGCCCTTTATTTCTCAGGCCATGCGATCGTAGAGGCAACAAATGAAATACAATGCAAATTGTTATTTATTTTGATTTCTACATCCCATTTAAACTAATTAATTCAAAATTGTAAGCACTTTGTTTAGGTCAAAATGCATTTGTAGTAGGGGCAATGCACTTGTCTAGTATTTCTACTGTGTCTACAGTGCCACGTGGCATGTCAAGCACATAAATACCACAACAAAGATGGAGACTCCTCTAATGTGATCAAGGCCGTCATGGGCCGAAATGGGTTAGTGACGACTTGAAATAAATTAATTTGATTGTGAACTTTTGAGTGCTGGTATGCGGTTCTTCATAAGGCGACTGAATGTAGAGCATATATATGTGTATATATATATATATATGCAAAAAATATCCTTCTCCTTCGAAAAAGACATGGGGACACGGCAGGGCTTCAAGGAATAATTTATTCGAATTCTCTGGCATGACGCGTTTTGGCGGTAGCCTCTTCAGATGCCTCCGGTGTTATAAATTTCAAAGTTTCCTTTTATTTATTAAGCCCCTCCTTCTAAAGTAGCGTGGGGCACACCTACACCATATCTCATCATAGAACACTCGGCCAGTTCATAGTTATGGACTGCAAATCCCATCATGCAGTTGGTTCGCAATCTGGACGAATGTCTCTTACAGCCGGATTTTTCCCTCCTCAAAGTGAGTGGCTGAAGAATGGTTGGCTTGAGATTGTAGCACTGTGCTGGGCAACATATATATTTATAGTACACAAAACAGAAAAAATATTAACAATTCAATTCCAAAACATTAAATAAATTACTAAACAAATAATAAAAATATCATAAGTAATTACTGTAACATTAAAATTGTAAACAAATATTAAAAATATATATATTTAACCAATATTAGGAAATGTATTGGAGTCTGAGAATAATAGATTTATGTAACAGTAGAGGAATTGTGGGACTTTGGAGTGGTTAAAAATATTATTACAGCTCCAAACAGCGCAACATTAGGGAAAACATTGGATTTCGAAGGGGTTAAATGTATTATTCCCACTCCAATCTGTGTAACAGTAGGGAGAGCGTTGGACTTCAGAGAGGTAAGATTTACTATTCCCACTCCAGCCTGTGCAACAGAAGGGAAAGTGTTGGACTTTGGAGGGGCTAAATTTACTATTCCCTCTCCAGTTTAAGCAACAGTAGGGAAAGCGTTGGACAGGTTAAGTTTACTATTCCCATTCCAGTCTGTGTAACAGTAGGGAAAGCTTTGGACTTTGGACATGTTAAGTTTACTATTCCCACTCCAGTCTGTGCAACAGTAGAAAAAGTATTGGACTTCCAAGGGGGTACATTTACTATTCTCCACTTCAGGCTGTGCAACAGTAGGGAAAGCGTTGGACTTCAGAGGGCTCGAATTTATTATTCCCACTCCAGTTTAGGCAACAGTAGGGAAAGCGTTGGACTTGAGGGGTAAGATTTACTATTACCACTCCAGTCTAAGCAACAGTAGGTAAAATACTTCACTTCAAACTCTCATTATATACTTAGATAACCCCCTTAATTTAGAAAAAATATAAAACTCCCAGTATAAAAATTATTACATAAAATTAAATATATATAAAAAATTAAAAAATAAACAAGTATCCTATTTACAACATTCATGAACAATGTAATAATTAATTTTCAATTACAAATAATGCTTATTTAATTACTGCTTAATTATTGTGTAAATCTTTATTCTATTATTGACAAATAATCATAAAATAGCATGAAACAATACTACCACCAATAAATGTTGATATTAAAATGAAACAAGCAAAGATGGCACATAATAGCATAACAAATAAAAACTAAAACAATAAAAATCATTACATTCATAGATACATTATATGCTAAGAACAGGTTATGCTAAGAATCTGCTGTATTCCTCCAATATAGCGCACTTTTAAGAAAGGCACCTTCAGCACTACATACTGCCGGGACAGTTAGGGCCTGATTACGATGCCGGTCGGCCGCCCATCCGACTGCTGCAGCCTGATACCGATGGCCGAGGCCTGGGAAAGCTCTGCCCGCCATATTACGATGCGACCGCTTCTACCGTGGAAGTCTCATCATCAGCGGTGCCCCGCCCCCAGGCATGTCGCTGCAAGTGGGTACAAATTCACAGGAAACATGTGCAGTTGTACACACATGCATGAAACATGTGGGGACATGCCTTGTGCACCATGTACCCCATTGCTGAAGTGTGGCGAAAAGAGGAATCAGCTGAGTATTCACCCCCTTTCCTTTGTTTCCAACGACTGGAGGCACACGGTCGGACTGCCACGGTTGGGTCGTCGGAAACTCACATCGTAATCCAGTCGGCAGTCAGATCTCCCTGTACTGTACTGTGCAGCAAGTATCTACGTCAAAACTGTGCATAATACATGCAGAACAGTGTAAAGTGCTCAAGCTATAGGGGGGAAATACCATCACAGGGGAAGGGCTGCATATCGGTTGGATCATACTGGCCATCTGGGAAGCAGAGATAGCATCTAGTTGAGCCTATTTGAAATTTTGTTAACAAAGACCTTTCCCAAGTATTCCTCACGAGTGAAAGGTAATGCTCGGGCCAACACTGGTTTTAATAAACAGGTAATCTTTCAATTTAACTTTTCCCAGTGCCACACTCTCTCTTGCTTCCATGGCATGCAAAACAAATAGCACCTTAATCTTAGCATGCTCTCCCTTACTCATCATGTGAGGGAAGGAATACAATTCAGGTCTGTCCAGTAGATCAGCTATTTGCCTTATGCGGACAAGCCACAGGATCTTATGGCCGTACTCACATTGTAAGCAATCCTGAATCACATCGCGATTAAGAGCAGAATGTTCATTGCTCCATTCTGCCATCCATAAGAGAAAGGGGGCAAATCTAATTATATCTTCCACATATGCTAGATTCAATTCTCCGTGCGCAAAGAAATTTGGAGTTCCAGGGGCCAGTCCCAGCAGCCATCTGCAAAAGCAGTTCTCCTCTCGCCGCAGTCTTGTACAATCTTGAAAACCCCATAAACCTGCCCTATAGGTAAAAACAGGAAGACACTTCACCATGTACACCTCCAACAGGGCAAAATAGTTGTACTAGCAACGCTAGAAGCAAGCTTAAACAAAGCATCACAGCATTGATTAAAACGCGTACAGCGAATCGATAGGAAAAGGTCCCCAACTGTTCCATGCCTCAAACATAATGCCCAAACAGGGAAACTCGCTTAACCTCTCAATTATTTTACTCTTGATGGAAATTGGCCTCGTTTTGCAGGTCTGCCTTCCACACACCATATAATGCATCTTAGAAATATTTGTATTGAGGAAAGAGTTCAAACGATTCAGTACATTCCCCCTCAGAACCGTATCTGACCGAAGCTCTAACCCTAGCGTGCAAGGCCCGTAAAAAAGCAGTCACTGGAGAGGGCATACTAATACTGGATAAGATATCCCACTGCTTTGACCAGTTAACTCGGTTAAAACTGCTGCTTAAGTCCATGAAGGCCAAACAGCACAACAGTAGGGAAAACATTGAATTTCGGAGGGGCTAAATTTACTATTTCCACTCCAGTCAATGCAACAGTAAGGAAAGCGTTGGACTTTGGAAGGGTTACATTTACTATTCCCACTCCAGTCTTCCCTACTGTAACAGTAGGGAAAGCTATGGACTTTGGACAAGTTACGTTTGCTATTCCTACTCCAGTCTGTGCAACAGTAGAGAAAGCGTTGGAATTCGGAGGGGTTAAATTTACTATTCCCACTCCAGGCTGTGCAACAGTAGGGAAAGCATTGGACCTTGGAGGGGTAAAATTTACTATTCCCACTCCAGTCTAAGCAACAGTAGGTAAAATACTTCACTTCAAACATATTACATACTTGAATAACCCCATTAATTTAGAAAGAATATAAAACTCTAAATGTAAACATTATTACTTAACATAAAATATATATAAAAATAAATAAAAATATACAATTATCCAATTTACAAAATTCATAAGCAATGTAATAATTAATTTCCAATTACAAAATAATGCTTATTTAATTATTACTTAATTAACTTTCCATCCTATACCCTTACAAACCTAGCAATTGACACCTAAAATATAATGAAAATAAATAAGTATAACACAATTTACATTATTGACAAACAATTATATGAGTAATTAACAAATAATAGTTCATTTTAATTCATTATTACTTAATTAACTTACCACCCTACAACCTAACAAACCCAGCAGTCCACACCTACAATATAACTAAAATATATAATTACACAATTTATATAATTATTAATCAATTCAACATTTAATTATACCTTAATAATTATTATTATTAAATTATTATTTAATTAACTTCCCACCCTATCCCCCTACAAACCCAACAACCCGCTACAACACTATAACTTACGATAAAAAATTCAAAATCACTAACAATTACAAACTATATTTTAAAAAATATAACATTACACAAACAATACAAACACATAAAAATAATATATAAACTAAAACAGATTAAATTAAGTAAAAGGCGATATTCTTTACAACTACATTATTGAAATTGATATTTACAACAAAAATATTCTTAATAACAATATTACTTCCCTGAAATAACGATATTCTTGACAACGATATTACTGCATAATGATATTTAGTCCACATACCCTCAGTTAGTATTTTTAGATTTGAAATTGGATGTGGAGAATGACAGATTATACAGTATCATTTTTAGGAAGCCCACAGGGTGCAGTACACTTTTGCATGCCATGTCGTGTCACCCTTACCACCAGATTGGTAACATTCCTTATGGTGAGCTCCTCAGAACAAAGAGGAACTGTAGCGTAATGAGATTTATAATTTAGAAAGCATAAACACTTTGAACAAATTTAGAGCTTGAGGGCATTCCAAAAAAGTATTAATGAAAGCCAAATCTAGAGCTGACCTTGTTAAAACATTACTGATGGAGAAACCTAGGGCCAATGAATTTATGGAAAATGGCATCAGATTCATTACCGCTTTCTCAATGGAAAGTAGGCAATTAACCAGGATATTCCAAAGATATGGGAGATTATTACAACTCAATACACATCTGAAACAATGTATTCCTGTGAAATCACAAATCACGTTTAGAAAAGCTAACTCCTTACAGCGTATGTTAAGCCTAAGTGATAATACTAAATATCATAACAATCCCAAAACAAGAGTAGATACCTGTGTTGCCCCTAGGGTTCTACAAATGTGGATCTTGTACCTATTGTAAATTTGTTTTGGATAAATGTACAGACTTTTGTGAAAACAATATGAGTTAATCTATTTTAACATTCAGGAATTGTAATTCAACATAGGTGTATATTGTGTTTTGTTCCAGTGGAAAAGTATATGTAAGTTCAATTAAAAGATCACTTAAAGCATGGCGGAAGGAATGTTTGTGAGCACTTTATCATAAGGATATGTCATACCCAGTGGCGAATCACTTTTCATCCACACATGAAAATAGTGATATTGACAATATTAAACTTTTAGGAATCCAGCAAGTTAAGGTGGACAGAAGGGGGGGAGACAGAGTTCTCCATTTAAGAGGGTGTGATTCTAGATGGCTTGTCGTATTAAAATGTGTGGAATTTTGACTTATTATGGATAGGGATTTACATACTTTTTTGTCTAAGCTTATTATTTGATACCACTTTTCTTATTTGATCAAGTTTGTTTTGATATTAGTTTGCTTGTAGATTTTGTGTTCTGGGGAATTTGAACCATTTGCATTCTTTAGCCATAATTGTTCTTAGAATGGATTATGACAAAATCCAAAGCATTTGTGCAATATATGATGATATTTACAATATATGGCCTATAATGGGAATTTTTACTTTCTAAATGGGATGGGTGCTTAGTTTGTGACCACAGGTATTGATAAAAGCTGTATTTTTATGTTATATTGCTTTAACTGTCTAAACTAAGTATTGGAATGATGGTCATATATATATGGGAATGGCTGCTCGTAGTTGGCCTTGGATTGACAAATATTTTATTTTTGGGTTGTTTAAATAAATGTTGGTAATAGTACTCCTCCAGTCTTCATTTGGTAAATAATTCTTGAAATAATGGTTTTAGAGTCTGTAGATATATATTTTGGTACTTTTAGCCCTAAATATTTCTGGCATCCTTTATTGGTTTTGATCTATTGCGTATATCAGAGTTAGTAGCTTTGAGTTCTATTGGAATAATTGTTTAGCACTAAGTATTGGCATGCGAGCTCAATGTACTGGAGATTGGTGTTCGAAGCTGACCATGATTGCGTCGATGAAATTACGGCCTGATGTAACTAACGTTTCCTATCTGATTCAGCGTGTTAATTTCTTTTTGGTATTTCTCATGATATTTTGGTTTGAGAGATTTTGAATTATTGACTTTGTTTTTTTATTTTTATCAGAGTCAGCAGCTTTGACTTTTATTGGATTACTGGTTTAGCATTTAGGGCGTCATGTCAACAAGAGAGGGGACGAATAGGGCTTATAAAGGTCCAACGTACATGCCCTAAGTTAAGTCAAAGAGAAGGGCACGAAGTTCTTTGGTGGTATACTAACCACCCTGTATATGTACTCTAGGTAGTGAGGAGGTGAGGAATTCCTCCTATCGGAACTAGGGCCTCACACACCAGCAAGCTAGGTGTCATGCTTCATCATATGGGCCTGCTCCTTGTCGGGCCGGCGCTGCAATGCCCGACGGGCACCCATAAAGGGGCTCTTTATCGGAGATCTTCTGTTCCTTGCCGTATAGGTGCCGTGGGTGTGAGGGACCTAAGTGAGTGTAGATGTGAAAAGTGAGTATTAAAACAGGTGAGGGAGTTCTCTATGGTAAACTTTATTCTGAGAGGGTCCCAACCTGGTTAAAAGGAGAAGGGGGGGAGCGGCTGTTTTGTTATAATGTGACAAAAATTGCGCTCATCCCCCAGATGGTCAACATGTTTCTCGCCTCAGGTTGTCAAAAGTGATCAATGGCGATTCTTCAGGACCGAGTGAATGATAAAAACTATCTACAATGGGTGGCAAGGTGCAACGCTACCTACCACTTATTGTTCCCACGGCGGGACAGTTACCCGAAGGGAAGGAAGCCAACCTAGAGTGACAAAGAGAATAAAAACAGAGTAGTTCCCATGTGAGTTCAATCATTATGATGATTACTGGATGTGTGCTTGGTTCACATTATCAAATGTGACATTTAGAAAAAACAAAAAAACAATGCTATCATGTAATATTACCACTTTTGAGTATGTGTGCACAGGGGTTTGCATACAGAGTCACTTACAGCGCTATAATGAATTGCATGATAGCATTGTTTTTTTGTTTTTTCTAAATGTCACATTTGATAATGTGAACTAAGCACACATCCAGTAATCATCATAATGATTGAACTCACATGGGAATTTTCGAACTACTCTGTTTTTATTCTCTTTGCCTGAGGCGAGAAACATGTTGACCATCTGGGGGATGAGTGCAATTTTTGTCACATTATAACAAAACAGCTGCCCCCCTTCTCCTTTTAACCAGGTTGGGACCCTCTCAGAATAAAGTTTACCATAGAGGACTCCTCACCTGTTTTAATACTCACTTTTCACATCTACACTCACTTAGGTCCCTCACACCCACGGCACCTATACGGCAAGGAACAGAAGATCTCCGATAAAGAGCCCCTTTATGGGTGCCCGTCGGGCATTGCAGCGCCGGCCCAACAAGGAGCAGGCCCATATGATGAAGCATGACACCTAGCTTGCTGGGTGTGTGAGGGCCCTAGTTCCGATAGGAGGAATTCCTCACCTCCTCACTACCTAGAGTACATATACAGGGTGGTTAGTATACCACCAAGGAACTTCGTACCCTTCTCTTTTGACTTAGCATTTAGGGCCTCATTAGGATGGCGGTAGCACCCCCACATACAGCACATCCATGGCAGTTCAACCGACATCCAGGAGAGCAGTCTGACCGCCATATTATGATGTGGTCGGTCGGACCACATCGGTCGGAGGGACCGACCAACTCTTCTCCTGTTGGGCCGTCGGTCTGATTATATTCCCTACAATGTGGGCGGTGCCTGCACAGGCACTGCCGTAGGGATTACGATGTCCCTTTCCGACAGCATTTCCTGCCATGGAAAGGCTGTCAGAAAGGGACTTTGGGGGCCCCAAGCAGGGCCCCCATCCCCCATGGTCCTCCACTGTGAGGCCCGGGGGCCACCTGTGGTGCACCCCCAAAAATCCATACCCCATGTGCTAGGCACCATATGATGCCTGGCACATGGTGCATGGATGTTTTAAAACTTCTCTTTTTCCATTATGGCATGTTCTGCGGCCTTTTTTGGGCCGCATCACAAGCCGCAATGTAAAAGGCCATGATTCCATCATAATTTGACAGAGGCTCATCCGACCACCATCGTAATCAGGCCCCAAGTGTTGGAGTGCAGGCTGTTTGCACTGGAGATAGGTGTTCGATGCTGACCTTGAACAGGTAGGTTAAATTTTAGTATATCCACTGTGCATCTCTTAATTGCATGTTTTTTACACATAAGAATTTTGATCAATATATTTTTTATTTTTTTGGTTTGTTGCTCTACTGCACGGGTACTCATAGTACGGCCCGCGGGCCGCCAGCGGCCCGGCAAAACTTCCTTGGCGGCCCGCGGACCTTGCAGACATCGGTACCTGTGTTTTTTTGGTTTTTTTACAGAGTGTCAGCAAACACAGACTCTGCTCTATGGGGGCCGGGCGATTCCAGCGATAGTCCGAGTGGAGCTGCAGGGGCGGTAAGAAGAGGTGAAATACAACAAAGCCTCGTTATCATGCAAATGGTCTTTTAAAGACCTGTGAAGTACTCGGTGCGGCTGTGTGTGTGCCCGGGAAGCTGTCTCAGCCCGGGCTGCCACACACGCGGGGTGAGGTGACAGAGAATGATAGAGGACAGCAGGGTGTGAGAGCCGGGTGAGGTGACGGAGGGCAGCAGGGAGTGAGAGCCGGGTGAGGTGACAGAGGGCAGCAGGGAGTGAGAGCCGGGTGAGGTGACAGAGGGCAGCAGGGAGTGAGAGCCGGGTGAGGTGACGGAGGGCAGCAGGGAGTGAGAGCCGGGTGAGATGGCAGAGGGTGACAGAGGGCAGCAGGGAGTGAGAGCCGGGTGAGGTGACAGAGGGCAGCAGGGAGTGAGAGCTGGGTGAGGTGACAGAGGGTTGCAGGGAGTGAGAGCCAGGTGAGGTGACAGAGGGCAGGGAGTGAGAGCCGGGTGAGGTGACAGAGGGCAGGGAGTGAGAGCCGGATGAGGTGACAGAGGGCAGCAGGGAGTGAGAGCCGGGTGAGGTGATGGAGGGCAGCAGGGAGTGAGAGCCGGGTGAGATGGCAGAGGGTGACAGAGGGCAGCAGGGAGTGAGAGCCGGGTGAGGTGACAGAGGGCAGCAGGGAGTGAGAGCTAGGTGAGGTGACAGAGGGTTGCAGGGAGTGAGAGCCGGGTGAGGTGACAGAGGGCAGGGAGTGAGAGCCGGGTGAGTTGACAGAGGGCAGGGCGTGAGAGCCGGGTAAGGTGACAGAGGGCAGCAGGGAGTGAGAGCCGGGTGAGGTGACGGAGGGCAGCAGGGAGTGAGAGCCGGGTAAGGTGACAGAGGGTGACAGAGGGCAGGGCGTGAGAGCCGGGTGAGGTGACGGAGGGCAGCAGGGAGTGAGAGCCGGGTGAGATGGCAGAGGGTGACAGAGGGCAGCAGGGAGTGAGAGCCGGGTGAGGTGACGGAGGGCAGCAGGGAGTGAGAGCCGGGTGAGATGGCAGAGGGTGACGGAGGGCAGCAGGGAGTAAGAGCCGTATGAGGTGACAGAGGGTTGCAGGGAGTGAGAGCCGGGTAAGGTGACAGAGGGTTGCAGGGACTGAGAGCCGGGTGAGGTGACAGAGGGTGACAGAGGGCAGTAGGGAGTGAGAGCCGGGTGAGGTGACAGAGGGCAGCAGGGAGTGAGAGCCGGGTAAGGTGACAGAGGGTGACAGAGGGCAGGGAGTGAGAGCCGGGTGAGGTGATGGAGGGCAGCACGGAGTGAGAGACGGGTCAGATGGCAGAGGGTGACAGAGGGCAGCAGGGAGTGAGAGCCGGGTGAGGTGACACAGGGCAGCAGGGAGTGAGAGATGGGTGAGATGGCAGAGGGTGACAGAGGGCAGCAGGGAGTGAGAGCCGGATGAGGTGACAGAGGGTTGAAGGGAGTGAGAGCTGGGTAAGGTGACAGAGGGTTGCAGGGAGTGAGAGCCGGGTGAGGTGACAGAGGGCAGTAGGGAGTGAGAGCCGGGTGAGGTGACAGAGGGCAGCAGGGAGTGAGAGCCGGGTGAGGTGATGGAGGGCAGCAGGGAGTGAGAGCCGGGTAAGGTGACAGAGGGTGACAGAGGGCAGGGAGTGAGAGCCGGGTGAGGTGACGGAGGGCAGCAGGGAGTGAGAGCCGGGTGAGATGGCAGAGGGTGACAGAGGGCAGCAGGGAGTGAGAGCCGGGTGAGGTGACAGAGGGCAGCAGGGAGTGAGAGCCGGGTGAGGTGAAGGAGGGCAGCAGGGAGTGAGAGCCGGGTAAGGTGACAGAGGGTGACAGAGGGCAGGGAGTGAGAGCCGGTGAGGTGACGGAGGGCAGCAGGGAGTGAGAGCCGGGTGAGATGGCAGAGGGTGACAGAGGGCAGCAGGGAGTGAGAGCCGGGTGAGGTGTGCGTTAAGAGCCTGTGATGTGATGTTTCCCGCCAGCCTGTAGTCAGAGAGTTGAGCCAAGGCCAGGGAGCTCAGGCCTGGGAGGGAGACAGAGAGGGAGACAGAGAGAGAGGGAGACAGAGAGAGACAGAGGGAGACAGAGAGAGAGAGACAGAGGGAGAGACAGAGAGAGAGACAGAGAGAGAGACAGAGGGAGAGACAGAGGGAAGGAGGGAGACAGACAGAGAGAGAGAGAGAGACAGACAGAGAGAGAGGGAGACAGAGAGGGAGGGAGACAGAGAGGGAGGGAGACAGAGGGACGGAGACAGAGAGAGACAGAGAGAGAGGGAGACAGAGGGAGACAGAGGGAGGGAGACAGACAGAGAGAGACAGAGGGAGACAGACAGAGGGAGGAGGGCGACAGGCAGAGGGAGGAGGGCGACAGACAGAGGGAGGGAGACAGATAGAGGGAGACAGATAGAGGGAGACAGATAGAGACAGAGGGAGGGAGACAGAGAGAGAGAGACAGAGGGAGAGTCAGAGAGAGAGACAGAGGGAGAGACAGAGGGAGAGACAGAGGGAGAGACAGAGGGAGGGAGACAGAGAGAGACAGAGACAGACAGACAGAGGGAGACAGACCGAGAGAGACAGACAGAGAGAGACAGAGGGAGAGACAGAGGGAGGGAGACAGAGGGACGGAGACAGAGGGATGGAGACAGAGGGACGGAGACAGAGAGAGACAGAGAGAGAGGGAGACAGAGGGAGACAGAGGGAGGGAGACAGACAGAGAGAGATAGAGGGAGACAGACAGAGGGAGGAGGGCGACAGGCAGAGGGAGGAGGGCGACAGACAGAGGGAGGGAGATAGAGGGAGACAGATAGAGGGAGACAGATAGAGGGAGACAGATAGACGGAGACAGACAGAGGGAGACAGAGGGAGGGGGACAGAGAGAGGGAGACAGAGAGAGGGAGACAGAGAGAGAGAGAGGGAGGGAGACAGAGAGAGGGAGGGAGACAGAGAGAGAGAGAGAGAGAGAGAGAGAGGGAGGGAGAGAGAGAGAGAGAGAGAGAGAGAGAGGGAGGGAGGGAGACAGAGAGAGAGAGGGAGGGAGACAGAGGGAGACAGACAGAGGGAGACAGACAGAGAGGGAGACAGAGAGAGAGAGGGAGAGAGAGAGGGAGACAGAGGGAGACAGAGAGAGGGAGACAGAGGGAGACAGAGAGACAGAGGGAGAGACAGAGGGAGGGAGACAGAGAGAGACAGAGAGAGACAGAGAGAGAGGGAGACAGAGAGACAGACAGAGGGAGACAGACAGAGGGAGACAGAGGGAGAGACAGAGGGAGGGAGACAGAGGGACGGAGACAGAGGGACGGAGACAGAGGGAGACAGAGAGGGAGACAGGGCGACAGACAGAGGGAGACAGAGGGAGGGAGACAGACAGAGAGAGACAGAGGGAGACAGACAGAGGGAGGAGGGCGACAGGCAGAGGGAGACAGAGGGAGACAGAGGGAGGGAGGGAGACAGAGGGAGAGGGAGGGAGGGAGACAGAGGGAGGGAGACAGAGGGAGGGAGACAGAGGGAGGGGACAGAGGGAGACAGAGGGAGGGAGACAGAGGGAGGGAGAGGGAGGGAGGGAGACAGAGAGAGGGAGACAGAGGGAGGGAGACAGAGGGAGGGAGAGGGAGGGAGGGAGACAGAGAGAGGGAGACAGAGAGAGAGAGAGAGGGAGGGAGACAGAGAGAGGGAGGGAGACAGAGAGAGGGAGGGAGAGAGAGAGAGGGAGGGAGAGAGAGAGAGGGAGGGAGGGAGACAGAGAGAGAGGGAGGGAGACAGAGGGAGACAGACAGAGAGGGAGACAGAGAGAGAGGGAGAGGGAGACAGAGAGAGAGGGAGACAGAGGGAGACAGAGAGAGGGAGACAGAGGGAGACAGAGAGACAGAGGGAGAGACAGAGGGAGGGAGACAGAGAGAGACAGAGAGAGAGGGAGACAGAGAGACAGACAGAGGGAGACAGACAGAGGGAGACAGACAGAGGGAGACAGAGGAAGAGACAGAGGGAGGGAGACAGAGGGAGGGAGACAGAGTGACAGAGACAGAGGGACGGAGACAGAGGGAGACAGAGGGAGACAGAGAGGGAGACAGAGGGTGACAGACAGAGGGAGACAGAGGGAGGGAGACAGACAGAGAGAGACAGAGGGAGACAGACAGAGGGAGGAGGGAGGAGGGAGGAGGGTGACAGGCAGAGGGAGGAGGGCGACAGACAGAGGGAGACAGAGGGAGGGAGACAGATAGAGGGAGACAGAGGGAGGGAGACAGAGGGAGGGAGACAGAGGGAGACAGACAGAGGGAGACAGACAGAGGGAGACAGACAGAGGGAGGGAGACAGAGGGAGAGAGAGGGAGGGAGACAGAGAGAGAGAGACAGAGAGAGGGAGAGGGAGAGGGAGGGAGACAAAGAGAGGGAGGGAGACAGAGAGAGAGGGAGGGAGAGAGAGAGAGATAGATAGAGAGAGGGAGGGAGGGAGACAGAGAGAGAGAGGGAGGGAGACAGAGAGAGGGAGAGAGACACAGAGAGGGAGGGAGAGATAGAGAGAGGGAGGGAGACAGAGAGAGAGAGAGAGAGAGATATGTGTATGCCGGGTCCGGTGACTCAGTGGACGAAGGAGTCCGTTGCAGGGGCCTGTGTTCCACCTCATGGTCAGTTTTGTTTTGCTCTAGCCCCGCCCCCTCCCCCAATGACCCCGCCCCCACCGGTGCGGCCCTCGGCCACAAACCACACTGTAAATTTGGCCCCCGAGAGAAAGTTTGTGAGTACCCATGCTCTACTGCTTTATAACTTGGGGATTAAAATGAGTAACATTTCTTTTGATTTTGTTGATAATGTGTGCAAATTCCACTATATGGTGGTTTGGCATTTTAGCAGTTGGGATTAAAAAAACTAACGCGTTATCATGGTCATTGGTAAAGGTGCTACTGGATACGTATTAAAAGTTTGGCATGGCATAATGATGCGGAAGAGTATGTTTTTTTTTTTTAATTGTTTAGGCATGTACCTTAATTCGTTTTTGGATGTGTTTCTAGAAGTAACGTTGGAGTATGTTTATTGATGTAATTTTGGCTGTATATTATTGGTTAGGTCCTAACTATGGTAGGACTCGCTTATGTATTTGCAATAATAGTGGGATTTTCGGATGAATGTGATAACATTTGGATTTTAGTTGTGTTGTTTGGTTTGAATTTACATACTTTGTTTTAGTGCTCATTGAAAGTTGTGAAGGGGATACCCAGGGTTGATTCATCTTGGTGAATTTACAAATGTGACAACAAAAAAACGTTGTCAAGAGGTAATCATTAATATATTTTTGGTTATCTTTTTAGTTTAGGTTTGGCTTTTTTGTTTTTATTGATTGAATGTGAGTATTATTTTTATTTGATTTGCACTAGTGAACACGCATCTTTTGGAGTTGATATAACAAACGAAGGGCATCTCTTTGCTATTATTTTGTGATGAACGGGTTGCAGTGGTTACCACTGTGGATCTACAAGTGGTGACAAGATTTGCCAGTTTATGACTTAGATAAATGTCTTTTCAGTGAGTGGCTGTGTTGAATCTTGTCATCTTTTTTCTCTCTCCCTCTGTCCCCTCTTTTTGCATTACAATTGAGAATTGTATTGTAAAAAAATTGCTAACGTTTCTTTTTCCTTCTTTATGGATGAGTACTTGTAAACATTTATATTTCATGTTAGTTTGTAATAAGTTGTTTTATGTGTTTTGCTGACTGATTTTCGTTATAATAACTTTTTGTATAACTGTTCAAGATTAATATTATTTCCACTTATAGAGCGCACTGCTACCCAATGGCTTTCTCAGCACTGAGCATAGGCAGAGATGCTGCTGGGATCAGGCAAGAATTAGAATAAGCAAGTTTTTAGATGTTTGCGAAATAGCAGCAGAGAGCTGCAGTGTATTAAGAATTGCAGTAGGGAATTGCAAAGTTTAGGATCTAAGATATGTACTTTCAATCTTTAGTCAGTATTTTGTTGGACTATTTAATTTTGAGTCCAGTGTATTATGCTTAATCCTATTATATTTTATTATCCAAATACATACTTGATTATGCAGCTTCCTGTTTTATATTGTTACAGCCTTCAGAAAGCATCATCGGTCGCGAAACAGGTGTTGGCTGTACTAATACTGAGGACGTACGTTATGAATGGTTGCATCATTATTGGAAGAGAATACTTGACTTATTGAATTGAGCTGTTGATATCGATCTCATGTAATTGTAACTGATTTTGTCTATTTCCTTAGTATGCGAATAATTAACTTTACGTTACAAATAAACCAATGTTGATTAACTCAAAAGCAATGGTATTTTGATTTTTTGGACTTTTCGAGGTGCCTCCTGTATTCATTTTTCTGATTTTAAATTGCTGTTGGTAGTAGGCAACCACCACTTGGGTTGCACCTGTTTTAGGAGATGGACATTTTGACCCTTTTCTTTGCCTGGACATGAGGAGAAACCCGCAGCTTTCATCTTTCTATTTTATTTCAAACCAACCACATTACCACAGATACTACAAAATGGAGGCCAAAGCTAACAAGAAATTACCTGCGTGTATTCTATTAAAGGGGCGTGGCGCATCCCTTGCTTGCCTTACCAATATCCCTAGCGAGATCAAAGTAAACACCGCTAGACTGCAAAATCTTCCTTGCCTTTTTAATCATTCGGAGGGGACCAGTATCTCTCCCACATTTAATTATTGATATATCATTTTGTATTGTCGTCTGTGCAAAGGTGCTTTTAAATGCAACATTTGAGGGTTAAGAAACTGCTTAACCTTCAACACTTTTAGCAACCTTCAGCAATCGACACCGATTCCAAGAGTGAAATGTCACAGGGCTAAATATATAAATAGTTGTTCGATTATTTTCATTATGTAAACCTCCTCCTCAATAGCCCACGTACATAAACATTGAGAACCAGAAGGAGTTGTAAACCAGAGCAGGTATGCTGAAGGAGGTAAGTAGAAGGTTTTTAGTATTAATATATTGAAAGACTGGGTATAATCATGTTGCTGCAGAGTCACTGAAGTCTAGACTGGAATGTTGGAAATTTACACTTGCTTGCTTACGTCTACAATGTACATTTGCAACTGTTAACGAATCTCAGAGAATTAAAGGAGTACTACAAGGAACCTGCCACTGCTGCAGCATACGTAATTATTTCTCACATATGGGAATATACATGTGCAGAGATGTAGTGCAAAACTTAATTATTTTTTTTGGGGGGGAATCTGCATGTTAATCCTATTTTTTCATGGAAAAAAATCTCCCCTGCTCCCTTGACTAATTTGGGGGATTCCATAAATGTGTCTGACAAACGTTTGTGAATACCTATAAAAAGCCGAGTTTGTAAGTGTTCAACTACTATGGCAGGTAACAACATATTCCCTGAAAGAATACATACACCTACCTATGAGGAATTCTGCTCTGCTGTCAGTAAATCTATTTATGAGTGTGAATTCACGTTTTGCGAATTTGAACTCCTAAACAACGGTATGTGTGCACAAATGTGTCACTTAGGTGTAAAGACATTTGTAAACCTGGCTTGCAGGCCACAGGATCCTATTTAAAAGAAAGAAGCACTTTATATGTTTTATATTAATTCATTCATTCATTTGTCTTCCCAGTGATGTAGTTGCCTATTTCCAAAATCTCACGATCCCGATGAAGGCTAATCACGCGAGGGACAACGCAGTTTCAGAGAATCCCTTTTAGGGTTGTGCTATTAGACTGAGAAGTGAGATTTAATTAAGAGTGATGACAGACCCTAAAACATCCTTTGGCTGAAAGAGAAGGGGTCGGTGGTATTTTATGTAGAGAGGTTAAAGTTCAAGGAGCAGGCAACAGGAGCAGGCGACAGAATGCCTTGTGAGGTCACTGGATGTCAGAGGGAGCACTCCACAGAGTGGTTGGAGTGTACGGTTTCTCTAAGGTTGACTTGACGCAAATACAGGGAAGGAGACGCAATTCCTCTGCTCGAGCATCTGTAGAATTCTGGTACATCAAAATGTGGCTGACTAGCTGTGGAGAAGAGGTAGATAAAAAAAAATGTTTCAGGGGGAATTTTGATGGGTGGGAGAACGTTTACCTAGAAATCATTAAGTCTCCAAATCATACAAAACGTTTGAAATTAGCTATAAAAAAAAAAGTACAATTGAGACATTGTGTATTTTGAAAAAACAAAATATCTCTTTCTGCCTTTCCTAGACTTAAGTGTACAGTATTAACACCAACCCTCAAGGCAACTGGTAGCAACTGTATGAAATGTTATAACATTATAACATTCTGTTAATTATAACATTGGCATTATAAAAACGTGCTACTTGTGCTGTTTGGATTACTGCCTGTTTACACCTTTATTGGTAAGGAAGGTTCATTTTTGTCATCAGAAACAGCGCACAAATTAGATGAAAAAACGCAGCAGCCATCAGTTCAGCGTTTAACACTGCAGCCTCAGCATGCCCTTTAGCTGTAGCAAATGGAAGAGGACACAATATCACAGATGACAATGATGGCGAGAATGGCAAACCTTTTGTCGCAGTACACCTTGGTTTACAGTCAGAGTTGTTCCACTTACCCCTGCAAGGAGTCCACAAAAGAATAACTGGTAGGTGTAAATAGTTTTAATAGTGTCTACATGTTAGCCCATTCACTCGTGCCGCACGGCCCTCATCAGTACTTAATTTGAGTCGGTGGTTGCCGGTGGGAGCCACACACACTCATTTTTGGGGACTGACACTTATTTTTCTGTATCAGACATTTACAACAGCACAGTGGCGGCTGGTAGGGAATGGGGCTGCGTCTCTCCTCCACTTCTCTGCTCTTCCTGACTCCAGTCCGGAAAAAGCTGCAGGAAGCACCCGGCACACAGGCTCCCATGAGCAAATTACAATGCTGCAATGCAACGTTGTGATTGGTTGGCGCTCAGATTGGGATAGGGAGCCTGTGCATATTCCCCACCAGGCTGTCCATTACAGCCTGGTTGGGAATATGCAAAGTGTGCATGACTGCTTGGCTGGCTGAAACGGCAGGCCAAGCAGTCATGCACACTTAGGGCATCATTACGATTGCGGGCGGACAAAGTCCGCCCGCCACCGCAACGGCAAACGGGACCGCCCGCAAGAGGTGCGGCGGTCCCGCCATGTCTATTAGGATGCCACTGCCACGGTGGCGGTGGCATCCCGCATCATATACATTGCGGCGGGCGGTGCTGTGAGCAGCACCCGCCGCAATGTGAATGAAGCATGTTGCGCATTGGCATGCACAACGTGACAGGCACCGCGCGGTGCCTGCCACCCTGTGCATGCCAATGTGGTAACCCCCAAGTGCACCCCCCACCCCCCCTCCCCCGGGGGCCCGCAATGGGCCCCCATTGCAAAAGACCGTATGCCTTTCCATGGCGGCAACGCCGCCATGGAAAGGCTGCTTTCCGCCACCATCCTAATATGGATGGCGGTGTCTTGCAGACACCGCCACCATGTTAGAGCCCTTTTCCGCCCGGTCCCCTGTCGGACCGGCAGAAAACCGGCGGACGGTCTTTCCGTCCGCCGGGGTCCCCATGCCATCGTAATATGGGGGGGGGAAATGGAATGCGGGCGGTGAAAAATAGTGGGCGGATCGCCACCGCCATACGGGCGGTGGCGATCCGCCTGCTATCATAATGACCCCCTTTGTGTGCACAGTCCACTCCTCCTCCCACCCTGAGCCACCAGCACCGCCCTGCCCGAACCCAGCCCATAGCAACTAAAAATAAAATGATAATAACCTTGTTATTATCGATTTATTTTTCCCCTTTTCACTTGCTCTAAGAGCAGTGGGGGGACGCTTCTCCGCCTTAGTGATAAGATTTGTTCTAGACCTTACAGCTAGATGAGAGCAGCTGGCTTAAATTGTTGACTTGATTTCATGTCTCTTTTGGCAGTGTGGCTCATTTTTGTGTTGCAGTGGGTCCCGGAGCGAGAACGGGTTGGCCCCATGGGAACTGTTGCAGTGAAAATTTACTGAGTCACGACTAAGTTGAAGGGCCAGATTTTTCCCAGGTGGCACATTAGGTCGCCTCTCAATGTCATGAACTTCCTTAAATGGGTCATCCATCTTTAGCTCCTTTGCAATTTTCTCCTTCATTAGTTCTGGGTGCTCTAACATCAACTTTGTGTTCCTGCTTGTTCTCGCTACTCATGGGCCTTCATAAGGTATTGGGAAGGCTACTTAAAAATCTGCCATCAATTGTTGTGCCTCATCCACCGTTTGATAACCATTCAGTAGTTCTCACAGTACCACTTTTGATTTGGGCAATGGGTATAGCCACAGGTCCCTTGCACCTGCTTTCTTGCACAGTATGACCTTGCCTCAATGTTCCCTGAACTATCCTCCGCCAGCTGGCCCTATCCAGAGTGTGGTCCAGAACTTACTTCAAAGCTTTTTTGTGGTGTCCTTTCTGTCAACCACTCCCTTAGATTTCCCGCACTTGTTGCCTGGGTTACAACACAGTCAAAACACCACAAAAAGACTTTATAAATAAAACAAGACAAAAACGACAAAACTTCATCAAGTAGAAGTCAAGATATGAATTTTTAAAGATTAAATGCAAAATATAGATCTTAGAAGCAAGTTGCGCCTAAAGACTTAATTGGTCGCGCTGGAGCAGTACAAAGTCAAGAGTTCAGGCCGACCACGATGGAGTCCAGGCCGGATACAGGACCAATGCAAGCCCATCTGAGCAAAAGAACCTTGATCCTGGCCTCAAGAGCGAGATGCATCAGTGATTCCCACGCAGTTGAGGTGTTGCACCGAATTTCTCCACGTAACTGCAGTGATGGGTGGAGTCCGTGACAAAGTGTCAGTTCTGAAGTGTGGTGGTTCTGAATGCGATGTGCCGGGTTTCTCCACGATGTAGAAGCGATGCATAGATCTACTCAATGCAGTGGTGGCAATGTGTAGCTTCCGAAGTTTAGAGTGTGACGTGGCGGTTCCAAATGCGATGCGCTGGTCCAGTTCCTGCAACAGTGTTGATGCATTGAGCAAACCCCCAGGGTCCTCTTCCAAGGGTCCAGGTATGGGGTGACACCACTTGGCAGGAAAGACTCACAAGCAGATGAGCCCAAGGATTGGAACAGGAGGGTTCTAAGTCATGTGTTCTAAGTCATTTGTGTCATTTGTCTCCATGACACTTAGGCAACAGGAGGCAAGTCAGCAAGCCAATGGAGTCACTCTGGGTTTCAAGTGATGCATTGCCAGTCCTTCTCACCCAGGTAGAGAGAGAGCAGCAGGCAGCAGGGCAACCCAGCAAGGCAATAATTCAGCAAACAGCAGTTCCAGCAAAGTGGCAGTCCTTGAGCAGCACAGCAGATCCTCTTCTTCCTGGCAGAGTGGTCACAGGTCCAGAAGAGTACTGATTGGAAAGTGCCAGAGGTCCAGCCCTTATACCCAGTGGTGCCTTTGAAGTGGGGAAGACTTCAAAGAAATCTTTGAAGTGCTCCAAGGCTCTCCCTTCATGCCTTGGCTCCAGACACACTACAGGGGAGTAATCAATCCTTTGTGTGGGAACAGTACACAGCCCTTTCAGGTGTAAGTGTCAGCTCCTTTCTCCCATCCTGCTCAGGATGGCCCATCTGCATGCAGATGATCACTCAGGCACACCTCCCCTTCCTCTGTCTGTGACTGTCTAGAGGAAGTGCGGGAAGCCAGTTGTCACCCACCCCAGTTGTGTATTCCAGAGACCAGCAGAAGGCATTAAATGCCTACAGTAAGTAAATGCCAACTGGAATTTAAAATCCAACTTTACCATAAGTTATGATTTTAAATTGTGAGTTCAATGACACCACATTTGAAAAGTCTTTACCTTCACAACTGGGAGTTACATTTAAAAGATGTAATAAGGAAATCCCAATGTTATCTTATATGAGAGGTAGGTCTTGCCGTAGTGAAAAACGAGATTGGGAGTTTTTCACTACCAAGACGTGTAAAGTTTAGAAATACATGTCCTGCCTTTTAAATATACTGCACCCTGCCCTGTGGGTTAAACAGGGCCAACCTTAGGCGTGACATATGAATAGAAAGGGAAGGTTCAGGCCTGGCAAGAGGGTTTACTTGCCAGGTCGACATGGCAGTGTGTAACTGCACACACAGGCTCTGCAGTGGCAGACCTGAGACATGGTTAAGGGGCTATGTATGAGAGTGGCACAATCGGTGCTGCACGCCCACTAGTCACATTTAGTTTACAGGCCCTGGGCACATGTAGTGCACTTTACTAGGGGCTTAAAAGGAAATTAAATATGCCAATTGGGGATGAACCAATATTACCACGTTTAGTGGAGAGAGCACAGGCACTTTAGCACTGATTAGCAGTGGTAAAGTGTGCAGAGTCCTAAAGCCAGCAAAAACGAGGTCAGGTAAATGGAGTTAGGCAGGCAAAAAGATGGGGGAAGACCACTCCAAGGCTGCAGGTCTAAAAAGCCTTAAATATTTTGGATTCGGAAGCTTATAATGCAGCAGCATCCAGAGGGAATTTCTCTATTATAATACATGCCATGATCCTGAATGTGTCTAACCAGTTCTTGATGTTTCTCTCTTTCCTCACCCTGTGCCTCTCTTTTCACTTTTCTATCTTTATCCTTCTTATCTGCTGCAAAAGGTCTAACCTTACTTGTACTTCGAACAGGAACAGGATCAGGGGCATAGCTTGCTTAGTAAGGTTGGTGGGGTGTAAGCTTCAGCTTTCCCAACAATCACACTGGCATACCTTGCTAAAATACATTATGAGACGCAGGACACAGGGGGGGCTCAGAGGCACTGGAAAGAGAGAGGAGTGTGGATTGTTAGGGGTACTTAAAACACAACACTTTTAACACTATATTTTTCAAACTAACCAAGTTTTAAGACAGAGATGAGAAAGAGAGAGAGAGTGTGTGTGCATGCGTGTGTGTGTGTGTGTTTTGTCAGTGTAGGCAAGTAGAAATCCAAGGTAAAATCCAACAGACATCTCACCATACCCAACTGAAAGCACCCGCACCCAACTATTTACCACAAAATACATTTTTAGGGAGGTGTAACACCCCAAACACCCCACTGAAGCTACGCCCCTGGGGAGGCTATCAATGTCTTGACTGATAATGGGATTTGACTAGCCAACTTGGTGGCGTTTGCCACCATTGTTAGATCTCCAGGCAGGGGCGACTCCTGCAATATAGCGGAAGAGCGTCACCCCACTGCTGGAATCAGCATACGCATGTAAAATAAAATGATAATAAAACAATTAATAAAACTGCTTTCTTTTTTCAGTGTCACTGAAAAAATCAAAGGTTACAAGGATGTTACAGTTAGGCTCAGATTTCACTTGTACAAAACCATAGAAATTCAGCAGTTATAGTTACCTGAGCTAACTTTACTTATGCCCCCGCAATGCACTGCTTAAGACCTCATATATTAAATCACTCATGCCATGGTCAGTGACATCACTGATGATGTCACTGATGACGTCTCAAATGACATCACTGATGACATCATATATATTTCAGGCAGCAATAAAAATGTCAAGATAACTCTTGTGATTATGTTCTTGCTAGAGAGAGAGAGAGATCAGAATTTTGTCTAGTAGGCAATTTTGACATGCCATAAAGTAGCGCAGAGGGTTAGTATGCCTGCTACAAAGAACAGATCTGTATTTTATGTGGATAGCTGAGTGGCTTAGTAATGCCAGCCATTACCAACAATGAAAATGTAAGTGAGAAAAGGGCTATGGAGAGACGAGTGGCACTTTTGCCTGGTGGTAGTGAGAGAATCCATCCAAGAAGGAGGTGATGGGGGTGCGCCAAAAATGTTTGTCGCACTGGGCGCCACCAGCGCTAAAGGCTGTGATGATGGGTATGTGGCAAGGTGAAGTAATACTGCGTCTTTTTTTGTCTCTTTTAGTGTCTTTGGAGAACCTGTTGATTTGGGAAGCAAGACAAGGTAAGGTGACTTCGTTGTTATTTACTGTTGCACACACCATTCATGCACACACCCACCAACTGTTTCAGAACAACCTATCTGCTTCTACATAGGATAGCGCTTTGGAAGGATGTGTCAGGACCCCACAAGTCTTACCTACTGCTTGCAGAGGAATCTCGCAGAGACGACTTGAACAACCTCCACCATCTCCCACCTTTCCCTCGTGATAGAATATATACTGACCAGGGTGAAGATGGGGGCCGGGAGAAGGAATACTAAGGTGTGTAGTGTTGTCCTTCTGTGTGTAGACCTGGTGTGTATGCCCATGGAAGACGAGGGGGCCCCTTTTGGGAATACTGCCTGTAGGGATAAACTATATGGTTAGATAGTGTTGCACCCTTGGATCACATTTACACAAACTTCCATACAGACATCTAAACACTTTGTGGGAAGTATATTGTATTCACCTGGGACGTGGTACGGGCTGGTATTGTACTGATCTGCACACAGAAAGGGGAAGGCGGAATTGAGATCGTAGGCGCTCCTGCGCATACGAGAAGGGAGAGATAATGCTCTGCTGTCCCTGTTACTCCACAGGTAAGGAACTGCCATCCAGCGAGTATGGTTCTCCAATAGAAAATAGACGCTTCCAGTGCCAACACCTATACGAGAATAAAGCAAATAAGTGCTCCTGCACGTAATTGTAAAAGATACCAGTGCTCTTGCACTGCTCTCAAAAAAGGATTGACTAGCGACAACGCGCTCCTGCACGTGCCACAGCACAGTGAGGTACACAAGCGCTCCTGCGCGTGTACTGAAGGAAGGAAAGCGACAGCGCTCTCCTGCGCGTGCCGCAGCACAGAGAGATACACAAGCGCTCCTGCACGTGTATCTGAGGAAAAGAAAGCGACAACGCGCTCCTGCGCGTGCTGCAGCACAAAGAGATACACAAGCGCTCCTGCGCGTGTATCTGAGGGAACAAAAGCGACAATGCGCTCCTGCGCGTTCCGCAGCACAGAGAGACAGTACCCCCTCCTGAGATAGAACCCCCCCTACCCTCCCCTTAAATAGGGGTGGCAGGACGTGGCTTAAGGGGATGTCGATTGTGGAAGGCACGAACCAACTGAGGGGTGTGACGTACATGGGACAAGGGCTCCCAGGATCTTTCCTCCAGGCCATACCCCTTCCAGTCCACCAGGTAATAAAGCCTCCCTCTGGTTCTACGGGAATCGAGAATAGCACGAACCTCATATCCTTCATGATCATCCCTGAGTACAGGAGGTGGAGGAGAAGTGACCTGGCTATCTGGGTGAGCTTGTTTCAGGAGGGATACCTGGAACACAGGGTGTACCTTCATTTGTGGTGGTAAGGTGAGTCTCATGGACACTCGATTGATGACCTTATCTATGGTGTAGGGGCCTATGTAATGTGGCAGAAGCTTTTTAGGCCCGTGCACATTCAGGTTTCTTATGGATACCCACACCTTATCCCCTATTTCGTAATCTCGTCTGACTGTCTGTGTTCGTAGGTATTTTGTTTTTAGGTTTCTTTAGCTTTGGCTAGTTCGAAACGGGCTTGCTGCCAGAGGTCATGTAGTAGGGTGTGGTACTCCTGCACTGTGGGCATATGACTGGTCTGTGGTTCTTCCCAGGGCACTGACCGTGGGTGCCGACCCTGGAGGCAATAAAAATGGGACATGCCTATGGATGAGTGTTTGGTGTTGTTGTAGGCATACTCTACCACCCATAGCACCTCCGACCATTCGTTCTCAACGGAAAGCAGTAAACAACGGAGGTATTGTTCCATGGTTTGGTTCGTCCGTTCTGCCTGTCCATCGGTTTGCGGATGATACGCTGAGGATAGACGGACCTTCAGACCCAGAGTGTTGCATACTTCGCCCCAGAACCGGGATATGAACTGAGAGCCCCTATCTGTGATCAACACAGATGGTACTCCGTGTAAACGAACAACGTTGCTCATGAAGATCACAGCTAATTCGGTAGCAGATGATAGTTTAGTTAATGGCACAAAGTGTGCCATCTCAGTTAAGTGGTCCACTATGGTGAGAATAGTTGTATGTCCAGTCCTAGTCCTGGGCAGTTCAACGACAAAGTCCATTGATATGGTGTGCCAAGGATAGGGAGGCACAGGGATAGGATGCAACAAGCCAACCGTGGGTCGGGAAAGGGTCTTCCCTTGGACACAGACAGAACAACGGGCTATATAAGCGTGTGTGTCGGTGTCCATTGATGGCCACCAGAAATGTCTCTGTAATAGATCCATGGTTTTATGGTACCCAGGGTGAATAGCCATGAGGTGATCGTGACACATGTACAGGGCTTGTTGTTGATATTCAACCAAAGGAAGGTAGTAACTGTTTTCTTTGTGCAAGAACCCATCTCGTGAAGTAATCCCTTTGAAGTCTCCAATCCATTCGTCAAGGGTTTTTTGTTCGATGTCATGGCGTAACCGGGATAGAAAGGAGGATGTATGGACCACACATTGAAAGCAGCGTTCGGGAAGAATGGGTATAGGGTATGCTTTGGTTGCTTCTTCTTCGGTTTCATCTATCCTGGACAGAGCGTCTGCTTTGGCGTTTTCCTTTCCAGGACGGTACGTGATCAGGAAGTCGTATTCATTGAAGAACAAGGTCCATCTGAGCTGCCTGGAGGTAAGGGCCCTAGCCGAGCGGAGGAATTGCAGGTTCCTGTGGTCGGTGTATATGGTTACTGGGTGCCGAGCATCCTTCAAGTAATGACGCCATTCCTCAAACGCTGCTTTAATGGCTAGGAGTTCTCGGTAGGAGATCGTGTAGTTACGTTCTGCCGGTTGAAGTTTCCGGGAGTAGTAGGCCATGGGATGCAACAGGCCTGTCTTGATGTCTCTTTGTGATAACACACCCCCCAGGGCATTCTGTGAAGTGTCAGCTTCCACGATGAAAGGTTGTGCAGGGTTGGGGTGTATTAAAATGGGGGCGGTAGAAAACCTGGTATTCAACTCCTGAAATGCCTTTTCGGCTCCAGAATCCCAAACATACTTTACGCCTTTGCGTAACAAACGGGTAATGGGAGTGATGATGCCTGAAAACCCAACAATAAAGTGTCGGTAAAAGTTAGCAAATCCCAGCAACCTCTGGACTTGTTTCACAGAGCAAGGGGATGGCCACTGCAAGACGGTTTCAACCTTTTTCGTGTCTATCTCTATTCCTGCAGGGGTCAGGATGTGACCCAGGAACTCTACTTCAGAGGTGTGAAACACACTCTTCTCCAGTTTGACGTATAGGCCGTGTTGCTGTAGCTGAAAGAGGATGGCACGAACATGTTGGATGTGTTCTGTAATGTTTTTGGAGTATATCAGTATATCGTCGATGTAGATGATGCAGCATTGGTCGATATATTCCCATAGAACTTCATCGATAGAAAAACTGGAAAGCCGCAGGTGCGTTGCAGAGTCCGAAAGGCATGACTTCGTACTCGAAAAGACCATACTTAGTGCGGAACGCGGTCTTCCATTCGTCTCCCTTACGGACCCTTCGAGATGGTAGGCCCCACGTAAATCCAGTTTGGTGTAGACTGCTGCGTCCTTCACCTGATCAAGAAGGTTGGATATCAGAGGCAAGGGATATCTATTTTTAACTGTTATGGTGTTTATGGCCCTGTAATCGATGCACGTTCTCAGATCTCCCTCTTTCTTAGCTATGAAAAAGAGGGAAGATGAAACGGGTGACTTGGAAAGGCGAATGAATCCGTTCTTGAGGTATTCATCCAGATAGAGGCGTAGGTGGTTGTTTTCTTTCTCAGTAAGGGAGTAGGCACGGCTACATGGTAGCTTGGACCCCGGGATGAGGTCTATCCTGCAATCGAAACTGCGGTGGGGAGGCAATGTGTTAGCTCCCTGTTTGTCAAACACCGTGGCTAGATCGATGTATGCTTCAGGAACAATCCCCAGAATAACAACACCCGTACCAGTCAGCGGGAAAGCATGGGCTTGTATCGTCCGCCCACCGGAGGACTCCTTCTTGGGATAGCAGGAGACATTGCAGTGAAGTGAGTCCAATGTCATAACCCTGGATACCCAGTCTATGTGTGGGTTATGGGTTACTGTTGGAAAGTGGATTATTGGTAGGGGCAAATGTAGGTCTGCCACTGGCAATAAGGCCACTAATCATTGGAAGGACTCAGCATAGGTCTTAGAAAATTATTCCCCTGCTCAACCCTTGGTAACGTGGCTGCGAGCAGACAGGCTTAACTTCAAAGACAGGTATGTAAAGCATTTAAAACCAACACTTCAGTAAATAAATAAGACACAACACATAATAAAAATCCAACACCAATTTATAAAAATAGGAAATCTTTTTATCTTTAAAATGACACCAAAACGATAAAAATCCAATGTAGGGAACCGGAGATATGAATTTTCAAAGATTTAATAAAATATAGCACTTAGAAGTTTATAGCACCATATTGGGATACCTGCTCGCGATAGACCAGGGCAAAGTCAAAGTTTCAGGCCGACCGCGATGGAGCCATGGGCGGCTACAGCTTGCGGCAGGTCCCGGTCTCAGTTTCTACCTTCACACTTAGAAACTTTTCTGGAGCTTTTTCTCGCGAGGTCCCTCGAAGCTCCCAGCCAGTCCGGATCCGATGAGGGTTCGCCGGCTTGCCTTTCGACGAACTCCCGGTCAACTTCCCTGGAGCGGACTTAGAAACTTTTTCTTTAGCACTTCAGCGGGCCAACCCAGGAGCCCAGGCCGACACACGATGGAAGACAGGCGGCTTGGCTCTCGCGGTTGCTCCCGGTCACCTTTTCTACGAGCGGACTTAGAAACTTTTCTGGAGCTTTTTCTCGCGGGGTCTCTCGATGCTCCTCATGTAGCCGGATCCGGTGAGGGTTCGCCGGCTTCCGATTTCTTCTACTCCCGGTCAAACTCTGGAAGTCGGACCGACGGAGCTTTTAGCGGGACGAACCTGGATGGCTTGGCCGACTCGCGGTTGAAGGCAGGCGGCTTGGCTGACCAGGTTGAGTCGGTCCCTCTATGGAGCTTTTTTTCAAAGTTCCTCCAAAGTTCTCCAAACTTCTTGAACTTCTTCCTGAAGTTCCTCAAAGGGTCCCAAAGTGTCTCAAACTCACTCCAAGGGTCTGGAAGCTCCAAGATGGTCCTTGAAAGTTGAGGACTTCAGTTCCCACAATCCACTGGGACGTCACCCTTACAAATCCACTGGTAGTTCCCCAAGGTGCAGATTTAGTTGGTGATGTTCCAGATGAGCTCTTTTAACCTGTAGCTTTCAGGGAGTCCACTCTTTAGTTCTTTTTCAGCAAAATAATCTGCAGGGCTGTAGTTTCAGATGGTGCAGTTTTCAGAGGTCAGGCCTTAGAAATCTTTGCACAGCAAAATCTTCTCAGCTTGGCAATGTCTTGCTTCAGTAAGTTTCAAGCAGCAGATCTGGAGGGCTCTGCCCCTCTCAGATACTTATTCAAAATTCTCTGGGTCAAGCAGCAGGTCACTCCTGACCAATGGGAGCAGGGTAACTCCTCAAGGCGATGACCACATCCTGTAGAGTGTGGTATTATTTTGTCCCAGAGTGCATCAAATCTTCGAAATCCATAATGGCTGATTTTCCAGCAAGGAGGTAAGAGCTGGCTAAACACACCCCTAGGATGGCTAATTTACTTAGACTCTCCCCTACCATCTGCACATACCTTCCTTAAGCCTAGCCCTGACTCTAGGTCAAAAGTGTAAAGTGTAACTGACACCCAGGCCTCCCCTCTGCCTTTGAAGAGCATGGTTTACGACTCCACCCCTGGCCTGGCATTCCTATTGAACAGCACACTGCCCTGCCAGCAGAGCCAGTTAACCCCAGGGGCTCTTTATCACCTCTTCAAAGCAGCCTGGCTAATCCACTTAACTCTGACCAATCAGGGCAGACCACTGGAAGGCTGGATTTGGATCCACAAACAAGAAAGTCTAATAACTTCTTGTCTGTACATTTTAGAAGAAATTCAACAATATAATATTGTTGGATTTTTTCACTACCATTCTAGGAAGTGTTTGAACGGTAGCTCTATCTCCTTCCTATCAGGAGTTATTATTTAATAACTTCCTGCAATGTTAACCTATGGGCCATGGGATTTGCAATGGGGAAAATGACTTGGGCTAGTTTTCTAGCACCAGGGCTTATAAAAACATATTTTATAAGTATTTCCCTAATTTCTACAGGACCCCCACCCCCTGTGCAACTAGGGGAGACTTTAGGGGTTCTGAATCTGCAGAAATATTGCAGATCCTCCTTCCACAGTGCTTCTAGCATCAAAGTCGAATTTGAGCAGCACTTTAACACAATGTGGGGAGTGAACTGTGAAATTTCACTTAACCCAGGCATATAAAAACTAATTTTATAAGGGTGTACCTTATAAATACCTGATGCCCCACCCCTGGGATACCTAGGGGAGGCCCTGGGGGTCCCTAATATGCCAAAACATTGTAGGTTATCCATTTTTAAGTGCCCCTACCACCAAAGTCGAGTTATGGCACAATTTACTGTTTAAAAGCAGTCCTGGCACCCAGGGCTGTTTTTAAACTGACCTCAGGCTTCAGCAGTGCACACATGCAAGTGCAGAAAAAGCTGCTGGCCTCTAAACTGCCATGCCCCAGGGTACTGGGGACTTCTAGGTAGTTTCAATCCCCTGCCCTATTATATACTAGGGGCTTATGGGGTAGGTCATGCCAATTACAGGGGTACCCCACCATACCATAGTGTACCCTAGTGTATGTTAGGTGTTTTAACTGTATTGTAATGTGTTCCTTTCAGCTTGGCACTGGCCCTGGGCCTGGTTAGGCAGAGCCCAGGGTCAGAGTCAGTTACCACCAGTACCAGTCAGCAAAAAGTTGGGGGGTGCCCAGGGCACAGAATGACTTTGCAACATAGCCCCCCCCCAAACAAAAGGTGATGGGTTACTAACCTACACCCTGGTAGTCCTCATCAGCTAAGTGGAAAAACCTGGAAAGTCCATCTGCATTTGCATGGGCAACCCCAGGTCTGTGTTCCACTGTAAAGTCCATCCCCTGTAGGGAAATGGACCACCTTAACCCCTTCGATGCTTATGACGAGCTGGACTCGTCATGGCACACAGTGGTCGTGTGCTCATGACGAGTCCAGCTCGTCATAAGACCACCCACGGGGGAAGCGCTGGCGCTCCCCCGTGGGAATCCGATCGTTGTTTTTTTGGGGGGAGGCAGGGGAAGGGCTTCCCTGCCTCCCCCGCCTCCCCATCAATGACGCCAGCGCGCGAGGCGCGCTGACGTCATTGAGGGTTTCTTCTTCCCGACGCGCTGGAAGCCATTTGCTTCCAGCGCGTCGGGGAAATCAGGTGAGTTTTGGCTCGGGAGGGGGGTTTGAATCAAAAGAGGCATCGAGGAAAGGAAAGGGTTTTCCTTTCCCCCGATGCCTCTTTTGTGCATTCCTGCTGCACAATCATGTGATCGTGCAGCAGGAATGCCCACTAGGCACCAGGGATGTTTTGTTTTTTAAAGTGTGTGTGTGTGTGTGTGTGTGTATATATAGGTAGGTAGGTAGAAGGGTACACAAACATAAAATCCAGCACGCAAGGGTGAGGAATGTACAGGAAAAAGTACAAATTTACAATGAAGAGCGAACTTCCTAGAGGGGGCTGAGAGTGAAAGTATTAGTTCTGAAAGTGTCTTTGGAAGAGAAGAGATTTGAGGTCAGCTTTGAAGATCCGGGTAGAGGAGGTGGCATGGAGCAATGGGGGAAGCGAGTTCCAGATTCTCACCGCATTTCCTGAGAAGGATTGCGCCATCGATCTTTCCCTTTTTGAAGACGGGGGGCTCATGCAGAAGCTTTTCCGCATTGCGAGAAGGGCGAGAGCCACCGGACAATTTCAATTTATTTGCCAGGTAACGAGGGGAGGAGGTGTGTAAGGCTTTGTGTGTGATGCAGGCAGTTTTGTAAATCGATCTTGCCTCGATCGGAAGCCATCGAAGAGAGGATAGGAGTGACGTGGTCGCTTCGTTTAGACCCTGAAATGAGGCGAGCTGCTGAATGGAGGATGGATTTGAGAGGGGAGAGGTGGGATTTGGGTAGGCCCGTCAGAAGAGAATTGCAATAATCCAGTCTTGAGAGAACCAGAGATTGTACCAAGGTTTTTAAGTCTTTCTCCGGGAAGAACCGACGGATCCCCCGTAGAAGGCGCAACTGGTAACGTGCGTTCTTAGCAATAGAGTTGATGTGGGAGATTAGGTTGAGTCTTTTGTCAAGAATGACACCTAGGGATTTAGCGCTGTCGACAATGATGGGTTTGTTGTTGAGTAGGTTCAGCTGATCCATCCAAGATTGAACAGGAGGAGGTGAGAGAGAGGTAGAGAGGAGGAGGAATTCAGTTTTGGCGGGATTCAGAATGAGTTGGTGAGCTAACATCCAGTTGTGAATAGAGTTGAGAGTAGAGTTGAGTAGTGAGAGATCGTGTGCGGAAGATAAAGGTATCTTCCCACTAGTCCACCAGGCATTTATTTGTGGAGAGTGACCCCTTGGGTGGCAGAATAGCAGTATGTTTTTAGGCCCATCTGCCCCCAAGGAGGGCAGAAGCCACTAGACACCAGGGTTTTTTTAATTTTTGTGTTGGGGAGTGGCCAAAAGGGCAAGGGTTGCTCCTCTTTACGGGGGTGAATATTTTATTTATACTGTTAGGCCCACCTACCCCTTAGCTTGGCTGGTGGATTGTGTGTGGACTGGTGCATTATTTGCATATGTGATTGTAATGTTTTTTTCCTCCTTTTTATTCTAGTGTAAAGCTTTTGATTCCTGTTTGCGGTTTCGGCAGTGGTTGTTCTGCAGTTTTGCGTAATTGCATTTATTTGGTAAGAAAAATATTTTTGTTGTGTGTACTCCAAATGAGTATTATTGTCATGCATGAATGAATTTTTTGTAAGTGGTGTCATAATGGCAGCATATTTGTTAGTGTTCAGAGCATGAAATTCTTTGCGATGTTGTGCATTGTCTTATGTGTAATTTTTTCTTTCTTCTTTTTTAGTGGGATATTGATGATCCTTACTGTGTCTGTGCAGAGTAGGTGGTGGTGAGTCTAGCTGCTTCTGTCACGTGAGTGGTATAGTATTGGAGTATATAGGTCTTTGTGATAAAGCTACATTTTGTTTATTTCTTTTTTTACAAAGGGTTTGTTGTTGTTGACTTGTTTGACAAGTAACCTTTATTAGTAAGCATTATGGCTAGCCGTAGAATGACTGCTCAGCAGGTGGTTGGTTTGCTTCTTGAATCTTCCTCTGAGCAGGATTATGAGACTGACAGTGCGTCTGAGGGAGAGGAGGGAGGGGAAGATTCAGGCAGTGAGTTTTCTCTCCACATGGAATCATCGGATGATGAAGGTACTCTCAGTGCAGATGAAGTGCCTGTTTTAGAGGAGGATACTACTGTGCCGATGGTGCAAGAGGCATCTGGATTGCAGCCTGGGGCTGCTAGGCTTCCTACTGGAAGTGCTGGACTCTGGGTTGATCCAAACATGGTGCAGCCGGTGTTGCCTGCCTTTAGTGGTTATGCAGGTTGTAGAGTGGATTGTGAACATTATTTGCCTATACAGTATTTGCAGTTGTTTATGGATGATGTATTTTTGGGTGAGATTGTTGAGCAGACTAATTTGTATGCTGAACAGTTTTTGAGGGACAACAGTGCCAGACTTAGGCCCCATTCTAGAGATACCCGGTGGAGTCCCACAAATCTGGAAGAGATGAAGAAGTTTTTGGGTTTGACTTTTTTGATGGGTTTGATAAGGAAGCCGTCCATGGGTTCATATTGGTCTACCAGTCCCTTGATGGCAACGGCCATATTTCCTGCAGTTATGACTCGTGATCGGTATTTACTTTTGCTTCGGATGCTGCATTTTGTTGATAATGGTTTGGCGTTGCCACGAGATCACCCTGAATGTGACCGTCTTTTTAAGATTCGGCCTGTTCTTGATCACTTTGTAGATCGATTTTCAGAGATCTATACTCCAGAGAAAGAAATATCTATTGATGAGTCTTTGGTCCTGTTCAAGGGCCGTTTGGTTTTTAGGCAGTACATTCCTAGCAAGAGGGCACGCTATGGAATTAAGCTGTATATGTTGTCTGAGAGTAGGACAGGATATGTTTTTAATTTGCGTGTGTACACTGGGAGGGATTCCACTATTGACCCCCTGGTTGTCCGTCCACTTTTGGAGTTTCAGAGAAAATTGTGTGGGATCTTGCTAGAGGACTGTTTAACAGAGGCCACCATTTGTACCTTGATAACTTCTACACTGCTGTGCAATTGTTTAAGGAATTGTTCAAAGTGGACACTTTTGCTTGTGGCACAATCCGCTCTAACCGTAAAGGTTATCCAAAAGAGCTTGTTTGCAAAAACTTCAGAGGGGACAGTGCAGTGCCTTGCGTAGTGAGGAACTGCTAGCTGTGAAATTTGTGGACAGGAGGGATGTGTACATGCTGACTACCATCCATGATGAGAGTACTTCACCTGTGGCTGTTTGGGGTCAGATTGCTGAAGTGCGCAAACCTGTGTGCATTTTAGACTACAATAAGCACATGGGTGGTGTTGATAGAGTAGATCAGAGGTTGGAACCTTACACTGCTATTCGTAAGTCTTACATTTGGTATAAGAAGTTGGCCATCCATCTCTTCAATTTAGCAACTTTCAATGCTTTTGTTGTGTTCAAGGAGTGTTCTCCTGCGTCAAAGTTGACTTTTGTTCAGTTTCAGCAGTCTGTCATAGGCAGCCTTGTTGTTGTGGAACAGGCAAGTGTTCCTAGAGTTGGAGTGGTGGAGGATGTGGCTCGATTGAAAGATCGCCACTTTCCTGATCACATTCCTCCTACACCCTCAAAAGACTTTCCCACTAGGAGATGTAGAGTCTGTTGGCGAAGAGGTACGCGGAAGGAGACTCGTATGTACTGCCCTGAGTGTCCTTCTAACCCTGGGCTGTGTGTGCCTGCTTGTTATAGAGCATACCACAAGCAAAAGAATTATTGGGAGCAACCATGAGTGGTAAAGTGAACTGCCTGGTCTGTAATGTTTAAGAATTGTTGTTCTGTTTCAAGGTTGGCATTAGTGCAATGTATTTAGTTTCTGATTTTGTGTTAGTAGATTTGTATCTATTTGCAATTTGTTTGTGTTTTCTTTTTGTATAAAAAAATCCTAAATGCGATGGTGGTGTGTGTAGGCTGGTGCTTGGCTGGCGGTGTGCGTGGAGTGGCGCTTGGCTGGCGGTGTGCGTGGAGTGGCGCTTGGCTGGTGGTGTGCGTGGAGTGGCGCTAGGCTGGCGGTGTGCGTGGAGTGGCGCTAGGCTGGCGGTGTGCGTGGAGTGGCGCTTGGCTGGCGGTGTGCGTGGAGTGGCGCTTGGCTGGCGGTGTGCGTGGACTAGCGCTCGGCTGGCAGTGTGTGAGTAGTGACTTGCTGCTGGTCACTACACACACTGCTAGCCGAGCGACACTCCACGCAATCCATCAGCTTGTGTGGTTGCTGTGTTAGGAATGTGGGCGTGTGAAAGTGATGGGCCCTTGAATGGCGCTGTCTGCTGGTGTGAGTGTTGTAATGTGATGGGCCCGCGGCTGGTGGTGTGAATGGTTTTGTATTTGTCACACGTATGAAAGGTGTATGAATGGCCTGTAAAGAGGTTGGTGCCTTGTCGTGGCTTTACAGCTCACGAGCTGTGAGTCAATGGTTCAGTTTCTCGTCCTTTCAATTATTAACAGTGCATTTCATTTTTGTGAAATCACTTGTTAATACAATTGTATATACTGAACCATCACTCACCCTCGTGCCAAATCCAACCAGTATGTGTGTGTGTGCTTGAGGATTAGATGGCTGTGCAGTAATATTTTTTTTTGTCTTTCTCAAGCAGGGTGTACCTTGTCCCTTTTTGTGAATGTTGTAATGTGTTTGTTTCGTGCCTGGTGGTGTGAATGGTCTTGTGTGTATCACGTATGAAAGGTGTGTGAATGGCCTGTAAAGCGGTTGGGGCCTTGACGTGGCTTTACAGCTCACGAGCTGCGAGTCACTGGTTCCGTTTTTTGTCCTATCAATTATTGCCAGTGCATTTCATTTTTGTGAAATCTCTTGTTAATAAAATTGTATATACTGAACCATCACTTGCCCTCGTGCCAAATCCAACCAGTATGTGTGTGTGCTTGAGAAATAGATGGCTGTGCAGTAATCTTTGTCTTTTTAGTCTGTCTGCCAAGATGTACATTCCGTCTAAGAATAACCTACCAACTGTAGATATTGTCGTAAACGAAACACCCATGGGAGTACATGGTGATATCTCTCTTGTGGATCCCAACAAGTTATGGTACCCACAATGTCCTGCAAACCTCAAAATGTCTGTCACATTTTCCTTCCAATATTGTGCCAAAATTTTCACGCTGCAGAAATAAACAACACATTATCTCAAAATGACCTGGTTTTGCAAGGGGGTCACCTGGGTTTTGGCCCGGGCTCGGCGGCCACATAGGGAAACCTACCAAACCCACACATTTCTGAAAAGTAGACACCCGGGGGCTTCCAGGGATGTATGGCTTGCGTGGATCCCCCAATGTTTCCTTACCCAGAATCCCCTGCAAACCTCACTTTTAGCTGAAAAATCACTTTTTTCACACATTTTTGTGTGGGAAAGTGTGGCTTCACTGGCCTCACACAAATTTCCTACCACCCAGCGTTCCTCCAGGTCTCCCGATAAAAATGGTGCCTCACTTGTGTGGGAGGCCCAAGTACCCGCGACAGGCAAGGACCCACAACGTATTGAGGCGACCTCAAAATGGCCTTTCACAAAATGACCTGGTTTTGCAAGGGGGTCACCTGGGTTTTGGCCCTGTGCTCGGCGGCCATCTAGGGAAACCTACCAAACCCACACATTTCTGAAAAGTAGACACTCGGGGCTTTCAGGAGGTATGGCTTGCGTGGATCTCCCAACGTTTCCTTACCCAGAATCTCTGCAAACCTCAATTTTAGCTGAAAAATCACTTTTTCACACATTTGTGTGGGAAGTGTGGCATCACTGGCCTCACACAAATTTCCTACCACCCAGCGTTCTCCAGGTCTCCCGATAAAATGGTGCCTCACTTGTGTGGGAGGCCCAGTACTCGCGACAGGCAAGGGCCCACAACGCATTGAGGCGACCTCAAAATGGCCTTTCACAAACGACCTGGTTTTGCAAGGGGGTCACCTGGCTTTGGCCTGTAGCTCGGCGGCCATCTAGGCAAACCTACTAAACCAACACATTTCTGAAAGTAGACACTCGGGGCTTCAGGAGGTATGGCTTGCGTGATCCCCAACGTTTCCACCAGAATCCTCTGCAAACCTCAATTTTAGCTGAAAATCACTTTTTCACACATTTGTGTGGGAAGGTGGCATCACTGGCCTCACACAAATTTCCTACCACCTAGCGTCCTCCAGGTCTCCCGATAGAATGGTGCCTCACTTGTGTGGGAGGCCCAGTGCCATGACAGGCAAGGGTCCACAACGTATTGAGGCGACCTCAAAATGGCCTTTCACAAAACGACCTGGTTTTGCAGGGGGTCACCTGGGTTTTGGCCCTGTGCTGGCGGCCATCTAGGGAAACCTACCAAACCCACACATTTCTGAAGTAGACACTGGGGCTTCCAGGAGGTATGGCTTGTGTGGATCTCCCAACGTTCTCACTCCAGAATCCTCTGCAAACCTCAATTTTAGCTGAACAAATCACTTTTTCACACATTTTGCGTGGAGTGTGGCATCACTGGCCTCACACAAATTCCTACCACCCAGCGCTCCCAGGTCTCCCGATGAAAATGGTGCTCACTTGTGTGGGAGGCCCAGTACTCGCGACAGGCAGGGGCCCACAACGCATTGAGGCAACCTCAAAATGGCCTTCACAAACGTCCTGGTTTTGCAGAGTCACCTGGGTTTTGGCTCTGTGCTCGGCGGCCATCTAGGGAAACCTACCAAACCCACATTTCTGAAAAGTAGACACTGGGGCTTCCAGGAAGTATGGCTTGCGTGGATCCCCAACGTCTTACCCAGAATCTCTGCAAACCTCAATTTTAGCTGAAAAATCACTTTTTCACACATTTTGTGTGGAAAGTGTGGCATCACTGGCCTCACACAATTTCTACCACCTAGCGTTCTCAGGTCTCCCGATAAAATGGTGCCTCACTTGTGTGGGAGGCCCAGTACTCGCGACAGGCAAGGGCCCAAAACATTTTTGATAGGCAATGTTGATGTTGCCTCAAAACGTTTTGTGTCCTTGCATGTCGCGGGTACTTGGGCCTCCCACACAAGTGAGGGACCATTTTTATCGGGAGACCTGGGGGAACGCTGGGTGGTAGGAAATTTGTGTGAGGACAGTGATGCCACACTTTCCCACACAAAAATGTGTGAAAAAGTGATTTTTTCAGCTAAAATTGAGGTTTGCAGGGGATTCTGGGTAAGGATACGTTGGGGGATCCACGCAAGCCATACCTCCCTGGAAGCCCCCGGGTGTCTACTTTTCAGAAATGTGTGGGTTTGGTAGGTTTCCCTAGAAGGCCGCCGAGCACGGAGCCAAAAACCCAGGTGACTCCCTTGCAAAACCAGGTGGTTTTGAGATAGGCAATTTTGATGTCGCCTCACTACGTTTTGGGCCCTTGCCTGTCGTGGGTACTTGGGCCTCCCACACAAGTGAGGCACCATTTTTATTGGGAGACCTGGGGAACGCTGGTGGTAGGAAATTTGTGTGAGGCCAGTGATGCCACACTTTCCCACACAAAAATGTGTGAAAAAAGTGATTTTTTTCAGCTAAAATTGAGGTTTCCAGGGATTCTGGTTAAGGAAACGTTGGGGGATCCACGCAAGCCATACCTCCCTGGAAGCCCCCGGGTGTCTACTTTTCAGAAATGTGTGGGTTTGGTAGGTTTCCTAGATGGCCGCCGAGCACAGGGCCAAAGACCCAGGTGACTCCCTTGCAAAACCATGTGGTTTTGAGATAGGCAAATTTGATGTCGCCTCACTACGTTTTGGGCCCTTGCCTGTCGCGGGTACTTGGGCCTCCCACACAAGTGAGGCACCATTTTTAAAGGGAGACCTGGAGGAACGCTGGGTGGTAGGAAATTTGTGTGAGGCCAGTGATGCCACACTTTCCCACACAAAAATGTGTGAAAAAAGTGATTTTTTCAGCTAAAATTGAGGTTTGCAGGGATTCTGGGTAAGGAAACGTTGGGGGATCCACGCAAGCCATACCTCCCTGGAAGCCCCCGGGTGTCTACTTTTCAGAAATGTGTGGGTTTGGTAGGTTTCCCTAGATGGCCGCCGAGCAGGGGGCCAAAGACCCAGGTGACTCCCTTGCAAAACCAGGTGGTTTTGAGATAGGCAATTTTGATGTCGCCTCACTACGCTTTGGGCCCTTGCCTGTCGTGGGTACTTGGGCCTCCCACACAAGTGAGGCACCATTTTTATCGGGAGACCTGGGGGAACGCTGGATGGTAGGAAATTTGTGTGAGGCCAATGATGCCACACTTTCCCACACAAAAATGTGTGAAAAAGTGATTTTTTTCAGCTAAAATTGAGGTTTGCAGGGATTCTGGGTAAGGAAACGTTGGGGGATCCACGCAAGCCATACCTCCCTGGAAGCCCCCGGGTGTCTACTTTTCAGAAATGTGTGTGTTTGGTAGGTTTCCCTAGGTACCGGCAGAGCTAGGGTTGACAAACCACAGCTAGGCACTTTGCCAAAAAAGGGTCATTTTTCACTGCGAAATTGAGGTGTGACCACGTTGCGTTTTGCGCCGTTTCCTGTCGCAGGAACTAGGCCGACCCACACAAGTGAGGTACCATTTTTCTCGTAAGACTTTGGGGAACGCGGGGTGGGTGGAAATTTGTGGATCCACGCAGATTCCAGAACTTTCCACCACAGAAATGTGGGGAAAATGTGTTTTTTTGACAATTTTTTATGTTTGCAAGGGATTCTGGGTAACAGAACCTGGTGGGAGGCAGTCAAGTCACCCCATCCTGGATTCCCCTGGGTGTCTAGTTTTCAAAAATGTATAGGTTTGCTAGGTTTGCCTAGGTGCCGGCAGAGCTAGGGTTAAAAAACTACAGCTAGGCACTTTGCCAAAAAAGGGTCATTTTTCACTGCAAAATTGAGGTGTGACCACGTTGCGTTTTGCGCCGTTTCCTGTCGCAGGAACTAGGCCGACCCACACAAGTGAGGTACCATTTTTCTCGTAAGACTTTGGGGAACGCGGGGTGGGTGGAAATGTGTGGATCCACGCAGATTCCAGAACTTTCCGCCACAGAAATGTGGGGAAAATGTGGGTTTTTTGACAATTTTTTATATTTGCAAGGGATTCTGGGTAACAGAACCTGGTGGGAGGCAGTCAAGTCACCCCATCCTGGATTCCCCTGGGTGTCTAGTTTTCAAAAATGTATAGGTTTGCTAGGTTTCCCTAGGTGCCGGCAGAGCTAGGGTTCAAAAACTACAGCTAGGCACTTTGCCAAAAATGGTCATTTTTCACTGCGAAATTGAGGTGTGACCACGTTGCGTTTTGCGCCGTTTCCTGTCGGAGGCACTAGGCCGACCCACACAAGTGAGGTACCATTTTTCTCGTAAGACTTTAGGGAACGCGGGGTGGGTGGAAATTTGTGGATCCACGCAGATTCCAGAACTTTCCACCACAGAAATGTGGGGAAAATGAGGTTTTTTTGACAATTTTTTATGTTTGCAAGGGATTCTGGGTAACAGAACCTGGTGGGAGGCAGTCAAGTCACCCCATCCTGGATTCCCCTGGGTGTCTAGTTTTCAAAAATGTATAGGTTTGCTAGGTTTCCCTAGGTGCCGGCAGAGCTAGGGTTCAAAAACTACAGCTAGGCACTTTGCCAAAAAAGGGTCATTTTTCACTGCGAAATTGAGGTGTGACCACGTTGCGTTTTGCGCCGTTTCCTGTCGCAAGCACTAGGCCGACCCACACAAGTGAGGTACCATTGTTCTCGTAAGACTTTGGGGAACGCGGGGTGGGTGGAAATTCGTGGATCCACGCAGATTCCAGAACTTTCCACCACAGAAATGTGGGGAAAATTTGGTTTTTTTGACATTTTTTATGTTTGCAAGGGATTCTGGGTAACAGAACCTGGTGGGAGGCAGTCAAGTCACCCCATCCTGGATTCCCCTGGGTGTCTAGTTTTCAAAAATGTATAGGTTTGCTAGGTTTCCCTAGGTGCCGGCAGAGGTAGGGTTCAAAAACTACAGCTAGGCACTTTGCAAAAAAAGGGTCATTATTCACTGCGAAATTGAGGTGTGACCACGTTGCGTTTTGCGCTGTTTCCTGTCGCAGGCACTAGACCGACCCACACAAGTGAGGTACCATTTTTCTCGTAAGACTTTAGGGAACGCGGGGTGGGTGGAAATTTGTGGATCCACGCAGATTCCAGAACTTTCCACCACAGAAATGTGGGGAAAATGTGGTTTTTTTGACAATTTGTTATGTTTGCAAGGGATTCTGGGTAACAGAACCTGGTGGGAGGCGGTCAAGTCACCCCATCCTGGATTCCCCTGGGTGTCTAGTTTTCAAAAATGTATAGGTTTGCTAGGTTTCCCTAGGTGCCGGCAGAGCTAGGGTTCAAAAACTACAGCTAGGCACTTTGCCAAAAAAGGGTCATTTTTCACTGCGAAATTGAGGTGTGACCACGTTGCGTTTTGCGCCGTTTCCTGTTGCAAGCACTAGGCCGACCCACACAAGTGAGGTACCATTTTTCTCGTAAGACTTTGGGGAACGCGGGGTTGGTGGAAATTTGTGGATCCACGCAGATTCCAGAACTTTCCACCACAGAAATGTGGGGAAAATGTGGTTTTTTTGACAATTTTTTATGTTTGCAAGGGATTCTGGGTAACAGAACCTGGTGGGAGGCAGTCAAGTCACCCCATCCTCGATTCCCCTGGGTGTCTAGTTTTCAAAAATGTATAGGTTTGCTAGGTTTCCCTAGGTGCCGGCAGAGGTAGGGTTCAAAAACTACAGCTAGGCACCTTGCAAAAAAAGGGTCATTTTTCACTGCGAAATCGAGGTGTGACCACGTTGCGTTTTGTGCCGTTTCCTGTCGCGGGCACTAGGCCGACCCACACAAGTGAGGTACCATTTTTCTCAGAAGACTTTGGGGAACGCGGGGTGGGTGGGTGGAAATTTGTGGATCCACGCAGATTCCAGAACTTTCCACCACAGAAATGTGGGGAAAATGTGGTTTTTTTGACAATTTTTTAGGTTTGCAAGGGATTCTGGGTAACAGAACCTGGTGGGAGGCAGTCCAGTCACCCCATCCTGGATTCCTCTGGGTCTCTAGTTTTCAAAAATGTATAGGTTTGCTATGTTTCCCTAGGTGCCGGCAGAGCTAGGGTTCACAAACTACAGCTAGGCACTTTGCCAAAAAAGGGTCATTTTTCACTGCGAAATTGAGGTGTGACCACATTGCGTTTTGCGCCGTTTCCTGTCGCAGGCACTAGGCCGACCCACACAAGTGAGGTACCATTTTTCTCGTAAGGCTTTGGGGATCGCGGGGTGGGTGAAAATTTGTGGATCCACGCAGATTCCAGAACTTTCCACCACAGAAATGTGGTGAAAATGTGTTTTTTTTGACAATTTTTTATGTTTGCAAGGGATTCTGGGTAACAGAACCTGGTGGGAGGCAGTCAAGTCACCCCATCCTGGATTCCCCTGGGTGTCTAGTTTTCAAAAATGTATAGGTTTGCTAGGTTTCCTAGGTGCCGGCAGAGGTAGGGTTCAAAAACTACAGCTAGGCACTTTGCCAAAAAAGGGTCATTTTTCACAGCGAAATTGAGGTGTGACCACGTTGCGTTTTGCGCCGTTTCCTGTCGCAGGCACTAGGCCGACCCACACAAGTGAGGTACCATTTTTCTCGTAAGACTTTGGGGAACGCGGGGTGGGTGGAAATTTGTGGATCCACGCAGATTCCAGAACTTTCCACCACAGAAATGTGGGGAAAATGTGGTTTTTTTGACAATTTTTTAGGTTTGCAAGGGATTCTGGGTAAGAGAACCTGGTGGGAGGCAGTCAAGTCACCCCATCCTGGATTCCCCTGGGTGTCTAGTTTTCAAAAATGTATAGGTTTGCTAGGTTTCCATAGGTGCCGGCAGAGCTAGGGTTCAAAAACTACAGCTAGGCACTTTGCCAAAAAGGGTCATTTTTCACTGCGAAATTGAGGTGTGACCACGTTGCGCTTTGCGCCGATTCCTGTCGCAGGCACTAGGCCGACCCACACAAGTGAGGTACCATTTTTCTCGTAAGACTTTGGGGAACACGGGGTGGGTGGAAATTTGTGGATCCACGCAGATTCCAGAACTTTCCACCACAGAAATGTGGGGAAAATGTGTGTTTTTTGACAATGTTTTATGTTTGCAAGGGATTCTCGGTAACAGAACCTGGTGGGAGGCAGTCAAGTCACCCCATCCTGGATTCCCCTGGGTGTCTAGTTTTCAAAAATGTATAGGTTTGCTAGGTTTCCCTAGGTGCCGGCAGAGGTAGGGTTCAAAAACTACAGCTAGGCACTTTGCCAAAAAAGGGTCATTTTTCACTGCGAAATAGAGGTGTGACCCCGTTGCGTTTTGCACCGTTTCCTGTCGCAGGCACTAGGCCGACCCACACAAGTGAGGTACCATTTTTCTCGCAAGACTTTGGGGAACACGGGGTGGGTGGAAATATGTGGATCCACGCAGATTCCAGAACTTTCCACCACAGAAATGTGGGGAAAATGTGGTTTTTTTGACAATTCTTTATGTTTGCAAGGGATTCTGGGTAACAGAACCTGGTGGGAGGCAGTCAAGTCACCCCATCCTGGATTCCCTGGGTGTCTAGTTTTCAAAAATGTATAGGTTTGCTAGGTTTCCCTAGGTGCCGGCAGAGGTAGGGTTCAAAAACTACAGCTAGGCACTTTGCCAAAAAAGGGTCATTTTTCACTGTGAAATTGAGGTGTGACCACGTTGCGTTTTGCGCCGTTTCCTGTCGCAGGCACTAGGCCGACCCACACAAGTGAGGTACCATTTTTCTCGTAAGACTTTGGGGAACGCGGGGTGGGCGGAAATTTGTGGATCCACGCAGATTCCAGAACTTTCCACCACAGAAATGTGGGGAAAATGTGGTTTTTTTGACAATTTGTTAGGTTTGCGAGGAATTCTGGGTAACGGAACCTGGTGGGAGGCAGTCAAGTCACCCAATCCTGGATTCCCCTGGGTGTCTAGTTTCCAAAAATTTATAGGTTTGCTAGGTTTCCCTAGGTGCCGGCAGAGCTAAGGTTCAAAAACTACAGCTAAGCACTTTGCAAAAAAAGGGTCATTTTTCACTGTGAAAATGTGGTGCGTCCACGTTGCGCTTTGCGCTGCTTCCTGTCGCGGGCACTAGGCCTACCCACACAAGTGAGGAACCATTGTTTTCGGAAGACCTTGGGGAACGCGGGTGGGTAGAATTTTGTGGATCCGCGCAGATTCCAGAACTTTCCACCACAGAAAAGTGAGGAAAATGTGTTTTTTTACCAATTTTTTAGGTTTGCAAGGGATTCTGGGTAACAGAACCTGGTGAGAGCCAGTCAAGTCACCCCGTCCTGAATTCCCTGGGTGTCTAGTTTTCAAAAATGTATAGGTTTGCTAGGTTTCCCTAAGTGCCCGCAGAGCTAGGGTTCAAAAACTACAGCTAGGCACTTTGCAAAAAAGGGTAATTTTTCATTGTGAAAATGTGGTACGTCCACGTTGCATTTTGAGCCATTTCTTGTTGTGGGCACAAGGCCTACCCACACAAGTGAGGTACCATTTTTATCGGGAGACTTAGGGTAACACAGAATTGTAGAGCAACTGTTATTACCTATTGACTTTCAATGCATTTCTGCATTCCAAATGAAAGACAATGTGTAAAAATAAGTCATTTTGAAAAATGACCTATAATTCTCATGCTAGTATGGGTACTCCCAATTTCGGAAATGTGCAAATATCTACTGTTTCTAAAATCTACATTTTGTTCCCATTTCAGAAATACATAGGTGTCTTTCATAACAATTTTTCCATATATACATTTTCCCAAAATAATTGCCATATACCCGGTACATAATAAAAACCATTGCAAGATGCTGCTCAGTTATTGGCTCTGGGTTCGTCAGGTTCTTGGTGAACCTACAAGTCCTATATATCCCCACAACCAGAAAGGTCCAGTGGATATAACGGTATATTGCTTTCAAATAGCTGTCATAATTAGAAGAAGTTACAGGTGAAAACGTTGACACAAATGGCTGTTTTTTTCAACTACTTTTCAATTTTTCCTTCATTTAACTGTTAGTTTCTATAAGGAAAACTTTAAGGATCTACACAAATGACACCTTGCTGAATTCAGAATTTAGTCTACTTTTCAGAAATGTATGGCTTTTCAGGATCCATTATTGTTTTCATACCCATTTCTACCATTAACTGGAAGGAGGTTGAAAGCACAAAAAATAGCAAAAATAGGCTATGTCCCAGAAAAATGCCAAAACTGTGTAAAAAAGTTGGTTTTCTGACAAAAGTCTGCTTGTCCCTGAAAGCTGGGAAGATGGTGATTTCAGCACCACAACCCCTTTTTGATGCCATTTGCAGGGAAAAACAAGACGCTTTCATCTGTAGCCCTTTTTCGCATTTTTCCCCCAAAAAAACATTTTGCTGTATTTTGGCTAATTTCTGGGTCCCTCCAGGGGAATCCACAAACCCTGGGTACCTTTACAATCCCCATGATGTTAGGAAAAAAAGGACGCAAATTTGGCGTGGATACCTTATGTGGTCAAAAAGTTACAGGGGCCTAAGCGCGCACTACCCCAAATAGCCCAAAAAAGGGTTAGCACAGGGGGGGAAAAGGCCTAGCAGCGAAGGGGTTAACAGCTTGGGATTCTCCCCTCTCATCTGCATGAGCCATCTGAGAGGCCTGTGGTCAGTTTGAACATGAAAGTGAGTCCCAAACAAATATGGTCTCAACGTTTTCAGGGACCAAACAACAGCAAAAGCCTCTCTCTCAATGGCACTCCACCTCTGCTCTCTGGGAAGAAGCCTCCTTCTAATAAAGGCAACTGGCTGATCAAGGCCCCCTTCATTTAGCTGTGACAACACTGCCCCAATCCCTTGCTCTGAAGCATCTGTCTGAACCACAAATTCTTTTGTGTAGTCAGGGGCTAGTAGCACTGGTGCTGAACACATAGCAGCTTTCAGAGTGTCAAAAGCCTTCTGACACTCTGGGGTCCAAATCACCTTCTTGGGCCTCTTTTTAGAAGTGAGTTCTGTTAGGGGCCCCACAATGGTCCCATAATTTTGAACAAACCTTCTATAGTACCCTGTCAGTCCAAGGAATGCCCTGACCTGAGTCTGGGTAACAGGAGCTGTCCAATCCAAAATAGTTTGAATTTTAGCTTGGAGAGGCTGTACATGCCCCCCACCTACCAGGTGGCCCAGGTACACCACAGTACTCTGCCCTATTTGGCACTTGCTTGCCTTAATAGTCAGGCCTGCCTGTTGCATGGCCTGAAGCACTTCCCTTAGGTGGCTTAAGTGATCCCCCCAGGTAGAACTGTATACAGCTATATCATCCAGGTAAGCTGCACTGAACTGTTCCAACCCAGACAAGACCCTGTTCACCAACCTTTGGAAGGTGGCAGGTGCATTCTTTAATCCAAAGGGCATTACCTTGAACTGATAATGTCCCTCTGGTGTGAAGAATGCTGACCTCTCCTTTGCTCCATCAGTGAGGGCAATCTGCCAGTAACCTGAAGTCAAATCAAAAGTACTCAGGTACTTAGCAGCCCCTAACCTGTCAATGAGCTCATCAGCTCTAGGTATAGGGTGAGCGTCAGTCTTTGTGACTGCATTCAATCCTCTGTAGTCCCCACAGAACCTTAACTCCTTGGGTCCCCCCTGAGGATTAGGTTTAGGCACCAGCACCACTGGACTGGCCCAGGGACTCTCAGACGGTTCAATTACCCCCAATTCCAGCATCTTAGCAACCTCAGCTTTAATGCTGGCTCTGACATGGTCAGACAACCTGTACAGTTTATTTTTGACAGGTAGGCTGTCACCAGTGTCAATGTGGTGCACACACCACTCAGTGATGCCTGGGGTCAAAGAGAACAGGCCAGCAAACTGCTCCAGCACTTACTTACAGTCTCTGTGCTGCTGGTCTGTCAACTTGGGAGAGAGTATCACCCCTCCACTGACCCATCTTGCACATTAGTGGAGAGGAGGTCGGGCACAGGCTCAGTTTCCTCCTCCACACCCTCATCAGTGACCAGTAACATGGTCATGTCTGCCCTGTCATGGTGGGGTTTCAATCTATTCACATGCAGGACCCTATGAGGGTTCCTGGGGGTGCCAAGCTCAACCAAATAGGTAACCTCACCCTTCTTTTCTAAGATTGGATAGGGCCCACTCCACTTGTCATGGAGGGCCCTGGGAGCCACAGGCTCCAACACCCACACCAATTGTCCTGGAGTATACTCAGGCATAGTAGCCTTTTGATCATACCAGTGCTTCATGAGCTCCTGGCTGGCCTCCAGTTTCCTGTTTGCCTTGTACATGTACTCCGCCATTCTAGATCTCAGGCCTAGCACATAGTCAAGCACATTGTCCTTTGCTTCTTTAAGAGGCTTCTCTAAAGACCCTCTTAGCAGGCTCAATGGCCCCCTCACAGGGTGTCCAAACAACGACTCAAAAGGACTGAAACCAACCCCTTTCTGCGGCACCTCCCTGTAGGCAAACAGTAAGCATGGGAGGAGAACATCCCATCTCCTCCTGAGTTTCTCTGACAACCCATTTATCATGCCCTTCAGGGTTTTGTTGAATCTCTCAACAAGACCATTTGCTTGTGGGTGATAGGGGGTGGTGAACTTGTAGTTATCACCACACTCATCCCACATAGCAGTCAGATAGCTGGACAGGAAGTTCGTGCCCCTATCTGACACCACCTCTTTTGGAAACCCCACTCTGGTGAACACACCAAGCAGTGCTCTAGCCACCGCAGGAGCATCAATGGTTCTAAGAGGTATGGCTTCAGGGTACCTAGTGGCATGGTCAACTACCACTAAGATATACCTATTCCCTGATGCAGTGGGTGGGTCCAGGGAACCAACAATGTCCATCCCCACCCTTTCAAAAGGAACCCCCACCACTGGCAGGGGTATTAGGGGAGCCTTTGTCTTGCCCCCTGCCTTGCCACTGGCCTGACAGGTAACACAGGAGCTGCAAAACTCCTTTACCTTTTCAGACATATGGGGCCAGTAGAAATGGTTCACCAACCGGTTCCATGTCTTTGTCTGTCCCAAATGTCCAGCAAAGGGGATATCATGACCCAAAGTCAGGATGAACTCTCTGTACTTCTGGGGCACCACCAACCTCCTGGTGGCCCCCTCCTTGAGGTTTCTGGCCTCAGTATAAAGCAGTCCATCTTCCCAGTAGAGTCTGTGAAACCCACTGTCATCCCCTTCCTCTTGCTTAGAAGCAATCCGCCTCAAGCTCTCAAGGGTGGGACAGTCACGCTGTCCCTGACTGAACTCCTCTCTGGAGGGTCCACCTGCTCCTGTCAGTTCTGCCAAATCTGACAGCTCTGGCAGGGATGGAGTCCCTCCCTCAGAGGCCAGATCCTCCCCATCAGGGTTAGATTCTTCCTGCATCTCTGGAGTTCCCTGGGCTAGTTCACCAGGCCCAGTACCCTTGTCCTTGGATGCTTGACCCTTTGTTCCAGGGTCCAAGTATCCAGCCCCTCCCTTCTGGTTAGTCTGTGACCTAGTCACAGCACATACCCACTCAGGGAGCTCCAATATTTTCATATGGAGTCTTCTCTCCACCTCTGACCACACAGAGGCTTCAAGATCATTGCCCAGTAAACACTGGACTGGAAGCACCTTTGACACAGCTACCTTCATAGGGCCTGTCACACCTCCCCATTCCAAATCCACCACAGCCATAGGATGGAGTTTGGTAGTGCTGTCTGCATAAGTCACCTGGTGAAACTCACCAGGTAACAACCTCTCTGGAGGCACCAGCTCATCCAGGACCATAGTTACACTAGCCCCAGTGTCTCTGATAGCCTCAACCTCAGTCCCATTCACTTTAGGCCTCTGCCTGTACTTGTCCATGTTTGGAGGTAAGGCAGCAAGGGTTGCAATATCCACCCCACCCAGGGACACTAAGGTTGCTTCCACCACCTGACTACTCCTCACTGGGGCACCACTCTCCACCCCTACACTGACACTGGCAATCCCTGTGGATGGCCCCTTAGGGGGAGCTTCTGGCGCAGACAGCATCTCCCTGCTTGTGCCCTGGCTGGTTACAGTCAAAGCACTTACCCACTTTTGAGGGATCAAAGAACCTACCATTCTTTCCCTGATTCCACCTCCCTTTGGATTTGGGTTGGCTCGGGGCCCCCTCCTTGTGCAGGTTTTTGTGGGTCTTTGGAGGACTCCTTCTGGTTTTGACCTTCTTTCCCTTGGGCTTTCCCCTGGGGAGGGACCTGTCCTCCTTTCTTCTGGTCACCCCCTGGTGCTGTATGGAAACCCGGGTTCTCACCCACTCATCAGCTGCTTCACCCAGCTCTCTGGGGTCTGTCAGCTTAGAGTCCACTAGATACTGGCGTAACTTCTCTTCTGCACAATGAGTCAAAATATGTTCTTTCAAAAACAAATTATACAATCCCTCATATGTGTCAACTTTGTTACCAACAATCCAGCCTTCCAGTGCCTTCACTGAAACGTCCACAAAGTCTACCCAAGACTTTGAACTCAATTTCTGGGTGCCTCTAAACTTCACCCTGTACTGCTCTGGAGTCAGACCAAACCTCTTGACTAAGCATGCCTTCATCTGCTGGTATGATTCTGCATCCTCTCCCTCCAGGGTCAGGAGCCTATCCCTCCCAGCTACTGGAATCAACTCCCACAGGAGTGCACCCCAATACTTAGAGTGGACCCTACTCATTCTAAGGGCCCTCTCAAAAGCTGCTAGCCACTTGTCAATGTCATCCTCCTCAGTGTACTTGGGCACTATGCCCTTGGGAAGTTTAGGTTCAAATCTACCACCCCTGGACATCTCAACATCTTCTTCACTCTCGCTGCCACCATTTCTCTTCTCCTCCCTCTCCCATCTTCTCTTAGCCAATTCGAATTTCTCCTTCTCCAAGGCAATCAACTCTAATTGAGCCTGAAGCTGTCTCTCTGCAAGGGACAGTAGTGGTTCCTGAGTAAGGGACCCTTCCCCACTCCCACCACCACCTTGATTCACTTGGCTAACACTAGTCACAATGGAAGAGGTCTCATCCTCACCCCTCTCTTGGGTGAGGTTGGGGGGAACATCCTCCCACCCCTGGGTTCTCCTCAGCTGCCCTGGCCTAGGCCTTTATGGACTCAAGCAACCATGCCTTCCTCATCTTCCTGGCAGCATGCAGCCCCCTAAGCCTACACTGTTCCCTAAGAGCAGCCATCTTAAACTGGGACAGTTTAGCCAGGTCCAGCTCCATGGTTCCCTAGTTTTGGGTCACAAAAAACTAGGCACAACAGACTTAGAACAATTTGGAAAAATCAAAACAATGGATTAAAAACAGTTTAGTCCAAATTCCAAAAATCAAACTCAAAAGTTTTTTGTTCTAAGGCAATTTAGAGGATTTTTATAATCTTAAATCATTCACTGAAAGGTGTACTTTTTAAACACAAGTCCTCATCCACACCGCTGAGCACCAAATGTTGGAAAGTGGATTATTGGTAGGGGCAAATGTAGGTCTGCCACTGGCAATATGGCCACTAATCATTGAAAGGACTCAGCATAGGTCTTAGAAAATTATTCCCATGCTCAACCCTTGGTAACGTGGCTGCGAGCAGACAGGCTTAACTTCAAAGACAGGTATGTAAAGCATTTAAAACCACCACTTCAGTAAATAATTAAGACACAACACATAATAAAAATCCAACATTAATTTATAAAAAATAGGAAATATTTTTATCTTTAAAATGACACCAAAACGACAAAACTCCAATGTAGGGAACCGGAGATATGAATTTTCAAAGATTTAATAAAATATAGCACTTAGAAGTTTATAGCACCATATTGGGATACCTGCTCGCGATAGACCAGGGCAAAGTCAAAGTTTCAGGCCAACCGCGATGGAGCCCTGGGCGGCTACAGCTTGCGGCAGGTCCCGGTCTCAGTTTCTACCTTCACACTTAGAAACTTTTCTGGAGCTTTTTCTCCCGAGGTCCCTCGAAGCTCCCAGCCAGTCCGGATCTTGTGAGGGTTCGCCGGCTTGCCTTTCGACGAACTCCCGGTCAACTTCCCTGGAGCGGACTTAGAAACTTTTTCTTTAGCGCTTCAGCGGGGCAACCCAGGAGCCCAGGCCGACACGCGATGGAAGACAGGCGGCTTGGCTCTCGCGGTTGCTCCCGGTCACCTTTTCTACGAGCGGACTTAGAAACTTTTCTGGAGCTTTTTCTCGCGGGGTCTCTCAATGCTCCTCATGTAGCCGGATCCGGTGAGGGTTCGCCGGCTTCCGATTTCTTCTACTCCCGGTCAAACTCTGGAAGTCGGACCGACGGGGCTTTTAGCGGGACGAACCTGGATGGCTGGGCCGACTCGCGGTTGAAGGCAGGCGGCTTGGCTGACCAGGTTGAGTCGGTCCCTCTATGGAGCTTTTTTTCAAAGTTCCTCCAAAGTTCTCCAAACTTCTTGAACTTCTTCCTGAAGTTCCTCAAAGGGTCCCAAAGTGCCTCAAACTCACTCCCAGGGTCTGGAAGCTCCAAGATGGTCCTTGAAAGTTGAGGACTTCAGTTCCCACAATCCACTGGGACGTCACCCTTACAAATCCAATGGTAGTTCCCCAAGGTGCAGATTTAGTTGGTGATGTTCCAGATGAGCTCTTTTAACCTGTAGCTTTCAGGGAGTCCACTCTTTAGTTCTTTTTCAGCAAAATAATCCGCAGGGCTGTAGTTTCAGATGGTGCAGTTCTCAGAGGTCAGGCCTTAGAAATCTTTGCACAGCAAAATCTTCTCAGCTTGGCAATGTCTTTCTTCAGTAAGTTTCAAGCAGCAGATCTGGAGGGCTCTGCCCCTCTCAGATACTTATTCAAAATTCTCTGGGTCAAGCAGCAGGTCACTCCTGACCAATGGGAGCAGGGTAACTCCTCAAGGCGATGACCACATCCTGTAGAGTGTGGCATTATTTTGTCCCAGAGTGCATCAAATCTTCCAAATCCATAATGGCTGATTTTCCAGCAAGGAAGTAAGAGCTGGCTAAACACACCCCTAGGGTGGCTAATTTACTGAGACTCTCCCCCTACCATCTGCACATACCTTCCTTAAGAATAGCCCTGACTCTGGGTCAAAAGTGTAAAAGTGTAACTGACACCCAGGCCTCCCCTCTGCCTTTGAAGAGCATGGTTTACGACTCCACCCCCTGGCCTGGCATTCCTATTGAACAGCACACTGCCCTGCCAGCAGAGCCAGTTAACCCCAGGGGCTCTTTATCACCTCTTCAAAGCAGCCTGGCTAATCCACTTAACTCTGACCAATCAGGGCAGACCACTGGAAGGCTGGATTTGGATCCACAAACAAGAAAGTCTAATAACTTCTTGTCTGTACATTTTAGAAGAAATTCAACAATATAATATTGTTGGATTTTTCACTACCATTCTAGGAAGTGTTTGAACGGTAGCTCTATCTCCTTCCTATCAGGAGTTATTATTTAATAACTTCCTGCAATGTTAACCTATGGGCCATGGGATTTGCAATGGGGAAAATGACTTGGGCTAGTTTTCTAGCACCAGGGCTTATAAAAACATATTTTATAAGTATTTCCCTAATTTCTACAGGACCCCCACCCCTGTGCAACTAGGGAGACTTTAGGGGTTCTGAATCTGCAGAAATATTGCAGATCCTCCTTCCACAGTGCTTCTAGCATCAAAGTCGAATTTGAGCAGCACTTTAACACAATGTGGGGAGTGAACTGTGAAATTTCACTCAACCCAGGCATATAAAAACTAATTTTATAAGGGTGTACCTTATAAATACCTGACCCCCCACACCTGGGATACCTAGGGGAGACCCTGGGGGTCCCTAATATGCCAAAACATTGTAGGTTATCCATTTTTAAGTGCCCCTACCACCAAAGTCGAGTTTGGGCACAATTTACTGTTTAAAAGCAGTCCTGGCACCCAGGGCAGTTTTTAAACTGACCTCAGGCTTCAGCAGTGCACACATGCAAGTGCAGAAAAAGCTGCTGGCTTCTAAACTGCCATGCCCCAGGGTACTGGGGACTTCTAGGTAGTTTCAATCCCCTGCCCTATTATATACTAGGGGCTTATGGGGTAGGTCATGCCAATTACAGGGGTACCCCACCATACCATAGTGTACCCTAGTGTATGTTAGGTGTTTTAACTGTATTGTAATGTGTTCCTTTCAGCTTGGCACTAGCCCTGGGCATGGTTAGGCAGAGCCCAGGGTCAGTCAGAGTCAGTTACCACCAGTACCAGTCAGCAAAAAGTTGGGGGGTGCCCAGGGCACAGAATGACTTTGCAACAGTTACTAACCACGGGAGTCCCAAGATTAGTCTTAATTGAGGTGCATCAATGACGTCAAAGGCAATGGACTCCACGTGGTCGTTCCTACAGGTCATCTTCATGGCTTCTGTCTGGTAACGGATCAGTCCAGAGGTTAGATCAGTGCCATCCACGGCTTTCACGGTTTCTGGTTTATCCTTGGTCACAGTGGTTATACCCAAACCTTCCATATACTGGGTATTAATGAAATTCCAAGTGGCACCTGAATCGATGAGAGCTGTCACCTGCCATGATCGGCCTGACTGCGACTGTAACATCACGGCTATGCCCCCATGTTGGTTGCTGTCGTAGAGGGCATAGGCCGAGGTCTTGATACACGAAGAACCCAGTAGACTGACTCCCTTTTCTAATGGGTTACGTCGTTACCCGCCCAATCTCCTTGGGCTACTGGAAGGGCATACGGTTTGTTCGGTTTTGACTTAACTGGTTTCACTGGGCATTCCTTGACGAAATGACCACTCCGGCCACAGTATAAACATTGGTTCTGTCTTCGTCTCTTTTCTTTCTCTTCCTTGGACAAGGGACCACGGATTCCACCTATTTGCATGGGTTCAGGGCCTTCATGAATTTTAGCCGTCTCGGTTCTGGGTTTTTCTCGGAACGCCAGGAATCTGGAATCATTACCCTTGGTTTTTTCGGTCTTCCGTTCGTGCATCCTGTAGTTCAACTTGACCACCAAGTCGATGAATGGCCCGATTTCCTCTGGGGGTTCTGGCATCTGGGAAATAAGATCCTTCATATCATCATGTCAACCCCGGTAAAACACGGAAACTTGTTTTGACTCAGGCCATTTAGCTTCAATCACTAGCCTATTGAAGGTGGTGATGTAATGTAACAAATCAGTATTGCCCTGTTTATGGTTGAGGAGGTCGTTGTCAGCTTCTTGAACAAATGTGTGATGAGCAAACATCCTTCGTAGGGTCTCCTTAATAATAGGAAGATTGTATAGCATGGGATCGTCGTTTACAACCAATTAAATGGACCACTGTGCTGCGTCCCCACCCAGATAGGAAAGGATGAAAGCGACCTTGGATGCGTCATCCGGGAAGGGCGAGGCACGCACCATAAAGTGTAGATGACATTGGTTGAGGAAAATACTATATTTAGAACTATCGCCATAAAAGTGTTCCGGGGTGGCTAACTGGACTGTGTGAGGGGCAATCACCTGTATGGGAGGGGTAGAGCCCTGAGTGGGTAGCGAAGGCCCCGTGGGATTAAACAAAGGAGGCCGTAATATTTCTTTCTGTTTGACCCTAACCGTAGGGGTCTGACCCCAGGCCCCTGCCTGACTAACAGCTAGTTGGTTTTGTAAAGCTGTCATGTCTTGGCGTAAACTCTGGTTCTCTGCCTGTATGCAGGACAGCATGGCTGCTAGGTCCTGCATGGTGATGTCGGGGTTGCTCATGTCGTCCGGGCAAGATAAATAATGTGGGCTTTGGATTCTGTCAGGACTCCACAAGTCTTACCTACTGCTTGCGGAGGAATCTCGCAGAGACGACTTGAACAACCTCCACCGTCTCCCACCTTTCCCTCGTGATAGAATATATACCGACCAGGGCGAAGATGGGGGCCGGGAGAAGGAATCCTAAGGTGTGTAGTGTTGTCCTTCTGTGTGTAGACCTGGTGTGTACGCCCACGGAAGACGAGGGGGCCCCTTTTGGGAATACTGCCTGTAGGGATAAACTATATGGTTAGATAGTGTTGCACCCTTGGATCACATTTACACAAGCTTCCATACAGACATCTAAACACTTTGTGGGAAGTATATTTTATTCACTTGGGACGTGGTACGGGCTAGTATTGTACTGATCCGCACACAGAAAGGAGAAGGCGGAATTGAGATTGTAGGCGCTCCTGCGCATATGAGAAGGGAGAGATAATGCTCTGCTGTCCCTGTTACTCCACAGGTAAGGAACTGCCATCCAGCGAGTATGGTTCTCCAAAAGAAAATAGACGCTTCCAGCACCAACACCAACACGACAATAAAGCAAATAAGCGCTCCTGCGCATAATTGTAAAAGAAACCAGTGCTCTTGCACTGCTCTCAAAAAAGGATTGACTAGCGAAACTGTGCTCCTGCGCGTGCCACAGCACAGTGAGGTACACAAGCGCTCCTGTGCATGTACTGAAGGAAGGAAAGCGACAACGCGCTCCTGCGCGTGCCGCAGCACAGAGAGATACACAAGCGCTCCTGCGCATGTATCTGAGGGAAAGAAAGCAAAAACGCGCTCCCGCGCGTGCCTCAGCACAAAGAGATACACAAGCGCTCCTGCGCGTGTATCTGAGGGAACGAAAGCGACAACACGCTCCTACGCGTGCCACAGCACAGTGAGGTACACAAGCGCTCCTGCGCGTGTACTGAAGGAAGGAAAGCGAAAACGCGCTCCTGCATGTGCCGCACTACAGAGAGATACACAAGTGCTCCTGCGCGTTTATCTGAGGGAAAGAAGCGACAACGCGCTCCTGCACGTCCTGCAGTACAAAGAGATACACAAGCGCTCCTGCGTGTGTATCTGTATAAGTCACCTGGGAGGCAGGATGAAAGGAAATCGCGCAAAGTTTGCAGAGCGGAACTCTGCCGAACCACGACGACTCCAGCTGGGCGAGGAATCTGTATCCAAAGCACGCCGGGTTGAGTGCCGCGGGTTCATATGCGGCCTCATCCGTTAGTGCCTCCTATGTTGACCTCCCGGTCTACTTCCTGTTCGAGGAAGCTGGATCGCTAACCTGCGGATTCCGAAGACCCAGACCAAGGAAGCGGAACAAACACTCTGGCAGCCACACAGATAGCCCGACCCCCCCAGACAGTGTCCCAGGTCCTGAACCATGACAGGATGGTTTTAGCCAGTAGCAGAGACAGCCTCTCAGTGGATGACTGCTGCCCATGCCTTAACTCAGGTTTTGGAGGACAGCTCTGAGGCAGGATCAGAGACTGACACAGCAGATACTGAGACAGCATCTGAGGGAAAGGAAAATGGAGCAGAAACTGGAAGTGATTTTTCAGTTGGCGGAGTCCCATCAGACGCTTCATCTTCCAGCGATTCTGAGAGACACGATGACAGTCGTGCTGTCCCTACGCAAGCACAGTCTGTGTAGCAGGACTACAGTAGTAGGTTAGACCAACCCAGAGAGTAGGCACCTGTGTCAGCAAGCACAGATGGAGTGCTCTCCTGACTGCCCCCAATTTAGTTCAGCCCCAAATTCCACCTTTCATTGGTGACACTGGATGTAAAATCAATTAGATTAACTTTTTGCCAATTGACTATGTCCATCTCTTTTTGGATGTTGACTTCTGTTGGAAAGTGGGTTATTAGTAGTGGTAAATATGCATCTACCACTGGCAATAAGACCACTAACACAGTCTAGGACTCAGTACAGGTCCCAATAAATTATTACCATGCTCAACCCTGGGTAGCTTTGCTGGGAGTAGGCAGGCTTAACTTAGAAGACAGGTATGTAAAGCATTTAAAAACACCAATTCAGTAAATAATTAGGACAAAACACACAATAAAAATCCAACACTATTTTATAAAAATAGGAAATATATTTATCTTTAAAATGACCACAAATTGACAAAAATCGAATGTAAGGAACCGGAGATAAGAATTTTTAAAGAACAAACACTTTCTAGCACTTAGTCACCGTATAGAGTTTTTTCCCAAAGTTGCTCCAAACTTTTCCAAACTTCTGGAACTTCTTCCTGAAGTTCCACTTGAGGGTTCAAAGGGTCCAAAACACAATCCAAAGGGTCTGGAAGCTCCAAGATGGTACTTGAAAGTTTGGAACCACAATTCCCACAATGCACCTGGTCAAAACCCTTAAAAGTCCACTGGATGCACTCCGGGCAGGGGACTCTTGGTGGAGTTGATGCAGGTGACCTCTATTAACCTGTAGGTTGCAGGGAACCCATTCTTTATTCCTCTTGAAGCAAGGTACATCCAAAAGGCTGTAGTTCCACATAATGCAGCGGGTGCAGTCAGTCAGAATGTTGGGCCTGATGGTGCAAATCAAGGGGCATATTATCAAGCGGCAGCGATAATTATCGCTGGCCGCTCTTAGCAAGAAATTATTTATTGCCGGCTATCGCTGGCAATTATCGCCATGCTATCGCTGTATCAACAACGCATAGCGCAATGGCGATAATTTTCCAGCGATAGTGGTGTTTTCCATGGAACATTGCTGTTTTTTCAGCGATGTTCCATGGAAAACGGCGATAACCTTGCTGATACGACCCTGTGGTCGTATCAGCATAATCCACCCCCAATGGTAAGTATACCTAAGTCAGCATTTTTGCAGACGTTAGTTTTGGCGAAAACCGCGGTTTTCGCCAAAACTAACGTCTGCAAAAATGCGTGGGCCTCCTTGTAAATATCGCGATGTGCACATCAGCGATAATTTACAAGGAGTACTGCCCAGTGACGCCCACTTTGCATCTCATTAGAGATGCAAAGCAAGGCGTCGGGAAAACGGGTGCTAACATGCGCTAATGCATGTTAGCATCCCCTTGTAGATAGGGCGATGTCATTTGCGCCGCTTTTTTGGCTTTTAAAGCCAAAAAAGCGGCAAAATGGCCCTTGATAATATGCCCCCAAGTTTCTAGCTTGGCGTCCACTCTTATTCCTCTTGAAGCAAGGCACATCCAAAGAGCTATAGTTCCAAATAATGCAGCAGGCGCAGTCAGTCAGAATGTAGGGCCTGATGGTGCAAATCAAGTTCCCAGCTTGGCAATCCTTCTTCTTCTCTTAGTTTCAAGCAGCAGAGCTGAAAGGCTCTACCCCTCTCAGATACTTATTCAGTGTTATCTGGGGTCAAGCAGGAGGGCACTGCTGTCCAATGAGTTGAAGGGCAACACCCCAGGGCATGACCACTTCCTCCAAAGTGTGGCATAATGGTTTCCCAAAAAGCACTATTCCTCCAAAATTCAATATAGCTGAAGTCTCAGCAGAGGAGCAAGTACTAGTTAAACCAACATCCAGTATGGCTCATTTCAATAGCTCTCCTTCCCCTGCCATCTGCAAATGTCTTCCTTAAGCCTGCTATCTGGTTGGGGCAGGAGAGCTGGTGGGTAGATGGGCCTGTTTTCCCTGCCTGTCCTATCCTCCTTTGAACCTCCATAGTTTATGACCACTTCCCCCTGCTCTGGCATTCCTGTGTAGCAGAGCCCTCTCCTACCAGATGGCCTCTCTCCCCGGGTGCCACTTACCACTTCATCAAAGCAGCCTAGCTAATCATGTTAACTCTGACCAATCAGGGAAGAGGTCAGGAAGACTGAATTTTGGCTTACAGACAAGAAAGTCTTATAACTTATTTTCTGTAGACTTTAGGATAAATTCAACAATAGCATATTGTTAGATTTATCAATACCATTCTCCTACGTCCTTGAATGGTATTTTTCGGTAATCCCTAGCAATAGTTATGAGTTCATAAATTATTGCAATGTTAACCTATATGGCTTGGGATCTACAATGAGGGAAATTAAATGTCCAATTTCTCCAACACCAGGGCCTATAAAACATGTTTTACAAGGACCCTGCTTATATCTACATGACCCCCCCCCCCCACCCCTGGGACACCTAAGGGAGACTTTAGGGGTCCTGATTATGCAAACATAATGTAGATCCTCACTCCACAGTGCTCCTGTCACAAAAGTCGATTTTGGGAAGCACTTTACTGCAATGGGGGAAGTGAAATGTGCAATTTCTCTATCCCTAGTTTATCAATATTTAAGTGCCCCTACCACCAAAGTCGAATTTGGGCACAATTTACATTTAAAATCAGTCCTGCAACACAGAGCTGCTTTTAAAATGACCTCAGGCTCTCAGCAGTGCACACATGCAAGTGCAGAAAAGGCTGCTGGCCTCTAAACTTCCATGCCTATTATATACTAGGGACTTAAAGGTAGTTTTAATCCCCCTGCCCTATTATGTACTAGGGACTTATAGGCTAATTCATGCCAATTATAGGGATACCCTAACACATAGTGTACCCTAATGTGTGTGTGTGTTTTCACTGTGCTTTCACTGTGTTTTCACCACAGCACTGGCCCTGGGCCTGGTTAGGCAGAGCCCAGGGACAGTCAGAGTCAGTTACCACCAGTACCAGTCAGAATAAAACGGGGGTGCCCAGGGCACAGGATGACTTTGCAACAACTTCCTTGAGCAAACTGTGCAGCAAAAACATTTGTGTGCCGAACAGGTTCTGAGGGAGCATGGACTCACTCTAATTCTAGGGCACGCCAGTGGACTCCCACTTCGCTTGAGGAGTTGAAGATATTTTTGTGCTTGGCTCAAAATGGGGTAATGCAGAAACCAACCTGGCAGTCCTACTGGTCTACTGGCATGGTTGTGGTAGCCCCCATCTTCACACCGTACATGAGCAGAGATCGTGTTTTGCTATTGCAGCGCATGTTGCATTTCAGTGACAATTGTTCTGCATTTCCCCGGGACCATCCAGAGCATGACAGGTTGTTTAAAATTCGGCCTGTCTGTAGGAGAGTAGGATCTGCTTCACATGGGTACCCCCACTTTTTGCTGATGCTTCACTGTTTTTCGACCTTAGTCTGGCTGAGGCCCTGCTAATCAGAACCCCAGCCTAGCTGCTTCCTCTTTAAAATGGTTTCCATGTGCCTTAGGCACATCTCTGATTGGAATCTGGAGTGCCCTTATAAGTCCCTAGTATATGGTATACTATGTACCCAGGGCATAGGTACCTCAGAGGCCTACCAGGGGCTGCAGCATGTATTGTGCCACCCCTGGAAGGCCATACAAACTGACACCACAGGTCTGCTACTGCAGCCTGGGTAAGGTGGTGCATGCACTCCTTACTGTGATATAGGCTACCTATATCACTATATACATACACACATATAAACCTATAAGTCACTCCTATGGCAGGCCTTATCAATCCTGAAGGCAGAGTGCGTGGTTCCTATGTGAGAGGGTGCCCCTGCATGAGCTGGGCCCCTCTGCAGCGTTCGGAGACCCTTCTCTGATGCTGTTTGTAGTGCAGCCTGACCATATACTCTTAAGCGCATTATAACCTCGCGTTAAATGCTAACTTTGGGATGGCTGCACGGAAACATGTCGTGTTTGGTGTCAAACATCTTGGAATACTACCCCCCACCAGTTATGGTGGCGGGGGTAGCATTCCACCCTTCTAGAGGGAAAGACATGTACACACCGGTATACCCGGTACTGACTTTCCAGAGCCCTGGCATCACAAAATGGATGCCGCTGCCACAGACACGAGTCTGGCCTCCTGCTGCTGACCGAAACTCCGGCAGGGGAGGCCTGGACAATAGGTTTCCTGTCCCAGGGAGGTGTGACCACCTCCCCAGACAGGATAGTGTGTATTGGGGCTGGGCGGGAGCACTCTCGGGTGCTTTGAAATCCTGCACTGGGGGCACACTTGGTGTCCCTGTGCATACCCCAGTTCAAACCGGCTCAGGGGCTTCCAGCCCCTGCTCTGGCACGAAACTGGACAAAGGGAAAGGGGTGTAACCACCCCTCTGCCCTGCCCCTCCCATAGGTGGGGCCACAGAGTATGTCCAACCTCCTACCTATAAGTAGGGGAACCCAGTCCTTAGGACTTTAGATTTACCTGGACGAAACTCTGACACAGAATCCTGGACCTTCGACGCTCTACATCAAGATTAGAGGACTGAAGAATCTCCCTTGGGGTCAAGGAGTGACTCCCCTGCTTGGCAGGCACCAAAGAAGCAATTGTCCGGTCTGCATCGCTGAAGCTCCCGTCGGACGCCGAAGTCTTTGCATCACCAGAGGTGGATTTCCAGACTTCCCCGAGGCTGCCCTGAGTCCCCGGCAAAGCTGAGGCCCGTAGCTGTCGTGGGTAACGTGGAACCGTGACCCCTGGACACCGATCGCATTTGCAAGTGCATCTTCTTCTGGGTCTCCCACGAAGTCGTGCTTTGGGCTCCGAGTAGCCCCAGCCTCCAGCACCAACTGCACCGAAGATCACTGGCCTCCACTCCACGAGTGTCCTGTGAGCCAGCTCCACGTGCATCGTCTCGAGGCTCCTTTGCGGTCGCTAGTCCGTTGGCTAGTAGGCTCTCCTGAAGGCCAATCTTTTTCTGCTTGGGCTCCCTGGTTGCTCCTGACTTATCCTCGCTGGGTGAGTCCCCCAGACCTTGCTGGTCTGCAACATCGTCCTTCTTCGATTTCCACGAGACTTGCCGTTGCCAAAGCTTGTTGGGTCCAATCCAGTCGCCGACACCCCTGCAATCGACAGACGTCGTGGGACAGCTCAAATCCAGCTCCTGGTTGTCGTCGACGCCTCCTGGACCTCATGGCTGAAAAACAAGACGCCCCGTCAACTGACCTGAAGCACTCGACATCGGTGGGCATCTGCTCATCGCCTTCCTGGTCACTGGCTAGTGACCCAGACTCTGTCCCCTCTGCTTTCAGGTTCTTCCGATCTTCGATCTACCTTTGGATCCACCCGAACACTTTCGACTTGGCCGCCAGCAGCACTTTGCAGCAGATCGCCATTGAAAGCGACGACGAAACCCGACCCCGAAAGACACCTATGCACCCGGCTCCCCTGGGTGAGGTAACTCGAGTACTCCGGTGCTCCCGTGGGTATTGACACTAGAACAGCCTAGTTCTCAAAGGGTTTGCTCCAAGTCCTCCTCTAAGTGTCCCTTTTCTTTTAAATTCTAATCGCGACTTTCCCCATAGAAGTTAACGGTGGTTCGCGGTTGTGTTCATACACTGCACGCGTCCCCCGTGGGTCCCCTGTGTCACTGCCTTGGGTGGTTCCTTGTGGTCCAAGCACTTCTACAAGCTCTAGGCCTTGTGTCTAGCTCAGTCGTGGTTCTTATACCACTTTATTGGTATATGGTTTGGTACGCCCTGGGGCTCAAACGTGTATTTGTGCTATTACTGTAGATAACTAACTCGTAACGTATGTATTTCGAACTCTAGCCTCATAAAGAGACTAGAGGGGTGTGTTTAGTAATAAATACATATATTTTGAATATATACCTGGTGTGGTCCTCTTTCATTTGGTCACTCAAGAGATTATAGACTGGTAAAACAAGCTGCTTTACATTCCTTCAAGACTTAGCCTGAAGCCTGCTCTCCATAGCTACCACTAGGATAGCTTTCAATAAAGGTTGTCTTTAACCTATCTCCAATAAGGGGTTGTTTGGACTGGTGCAAGGTGCCCACTATAATTAGTGGACAGCATATGCCAGGCCAACTTCTCACACTGTCATAGAACATTTGTCTACCAGGTTTCCAGAGATCTATACTACTGTGAAGGAAGTGACCCGATTAGGGCCACCCGGGTCACTCGCGACCACCTCTCAGCCTTCCAAACAAATGAAGAGTCGGTCAGATAGTAGAGAATACAAACCAAAGTTATTTATTAGTATGCGCTCGAGTGGAGTCCGGTCTGACCAGCCTCCTTAGATTGCTGCAGAGGGACTGACCTTAGACAACATGGTAGAGCATAAAGTACATTTCCAATACCCCTGAAGATATGCCCAGACAGGAATTTTCCAGTCTGGGAGCTGATGAACAAAGGAGGTACATAAGGATGAGCTATGATCCTGAGACCGGGCACACATTATCTGAAACTCAAGGTTACCCTGCCTGCCCACACGTCTCTGAGCTGTGGGAGCAGGCCTATCTAGACGGAAAGGTATGCATGAGATAGACAGTTTTTCATTAGCACAGCAAACTCAGCCTTGAAGAAAATCACGTACAGAGGGCACATTGGTAGCTGCTTTTCGATGGTTAAACAGAACCTGAGAAAAACGTTAGTTTCGATCATTACCCAAAATGGCGGCTAATACAAAATGGTGCTGCAAATGCTAACTTAAACCACACAATGCTAGAAGGAGTCGACCAGATACATTTTCAGTCCAACAGACCCTCCTTTTAGCATTTGCTAACAATTTTGTCTAGTGTTAGGAAACGAATAACGGTCTGCAAAGTAGGAGGACTACTATTACATGTTAATACACACATTATCAATATTCAAAAATGCCTTCATCTATTGACATTAGGTCTTGGACAGCCTGCATCATCATAGCCGTAGGCTTAGTATCATGTACTGGGGTCTTCGGTGTGGGTGTCAATTTTCCAACACAGTAAGCACAGCAAGCAAGAAGGCAATGTACACACAGGCAACATGTGAAACTTATACCCACAATAGCTACCAGAAAGATAAGGATCTTCCACCCCCAGGAAGTTATTAGACCCCAGAACCAACCAGAAAGAGTCCAAGTACCATTCTCTTGGTGGATGTCAGATGCGAGCCTATGCAACTTCTGTATGGCAGCATATACATTAGGGGCGTGGTCCGGTATGTACATGCAACAACTGCTGCCGATGATGCGACAGGCCCCTCCCCGATCAGCAAGGATAACGTCTAACACCATCCTGTTCTGTAGAGCAACAAGCCTCGTAGCCTGGAGCTCACCTGTAATATTGGTCAAAATTCCTGCTGTGGTATTAATGACCCCTTCTACAACTCTGGTGAGCCAACGAATATTAAGGCTATTGGACATAGGGCCCCAAAAGAGTATGATACCCTTCATAGCATCTGTGAGCTGGTGCAGAGTTGTGTCTGTCTGATCTATGTCTTCTGTATTAATTACCCTTCTAATTCGGAACAAATGGGCACTCCTACGCTGTAATCGATGATCCTTATGATAATTGGGCGGTGCTATGTACACTGTGGGAAGGAGAAAAGAGAGGTAACATACACCTGACCCTTCACCTAGGACGCCAAACATAAGCTTGAGATCCACAAACAAAGTAGATATTATGCGGTGGGAGCAAAGGCGGGCTACTACTCGTGCTCAACGTATATGTATAGTTGCAATTACTCTCACCTACTTTTACCTTCCCAAAGCCTCGAACACAAAAACCAGCTGTTGTGTTGACTACTGGCACTGGAATTTCCTCATCCTGGGTAATATTGCGAATTTGAAAGGAGCGGAAGTATTCAGTGACGTTGAACCCCTGAAAATCCAACATTTCATTTTGAAGCCATGTTACATTTTTCTCTTTCTCATATACATTCATGCAGGCTGTCGGTGACAATGTATCAGGGGTCCCTTGATCTCCCGGGGTAAATCCTTGGTGGACACGTATATATTCTAACACTGTGTGATAATCAGCAGAGGTCATGTTCATAGTACAGGAATGATAATGAATGTATACCATAGAGAACAATTCAAACCAACCCTCACAGCTCCCCAGATATGACAAGGGCAACGATAACAGGCTATCACTCTTATGTGTAACTGAAGGGAGCAGCCCACATATCCAACAATTAGTGACATTAGACGTATCATGAGCTTGGTGGAGCGTTTGCAGAAACAGATTATCTACACATGTCTTTCTATGTTCACCTTTATGAGGGGCCAAAATGTCAAACATGTGTTCAGGAGGATCAGGCGTTGTACCAATCAGAGAGTGCACGGGATATCTCTCCTCGAGGAAACATACTATTTCAAGTACTGTCATTAGGGAAATCAGAACAATCACCATGAAAACTATTTTACTCTTTGTGGACCAACTGGACCAACCAGACTCATCCCGCCCAAAATGTGGTGCTGCAAATGGCTGTTCCCCCTCAATAATGGGGCGACCAAACGGATACATTATAACCAGAGGAAAGGAAATGCAATGGAGCCGATCCAAGAAAACAAGAAGGGGCAAATGTTCCCAGTGTCCTTCTGAGCCTCACTGGTAGACTCCTATTGTTTATCAACGTTGGCACTGTTGAGCACCGGCGGTGTAGCCTGGCGATCCCAGCTCTTCTGAGGAAATCCCACGTCGCTCAGGATAAGGCACCCCCCCCCCCCCTCCAGGGGAGCACGCTGTCTGAACAATGCACCAATTTCGCCTCTCCCTATTCTACTGCAGCCTAACTGATCGAGTCCGTCCCTGCTAATCTGACTTTTCCTTTGGTGCACTGTTCCTCCGTCGGGGCCGCAGATTGTACCTAGCTACTCCAGGCACAGAAGGGTCAGGAAAAAGGGGTTCAGACACAGAGGGGCCAGTGGGCTGGGACTCAAGCACAGATGGGCCAGCAGAACGGGGCTCCTGAATGGCTCGGATCTCAGGGGGCACTGCTGCATTTAACACTGCCTCATTCTCATCCTCCGTTTCGGTCCACGTTAGCTGGACATACGAGAAGGGGACAAAACGGGGCACCTGTTCCCCCTCCGAGTCCCCGATGCCATCAAGAACCTATTGATCGTAAGGCAGGGGAAAGGCACTCAGCGGCAATGATTTGAATGAATCCAGTACTTTCGGCCGGTGACCTTCACAGCGGTGCGGGTGGCAAGGAGCACCTGCAGTGGCCCCTTCCACCACAGCTCCAAACTTCCTTTCCTCTGTAAATGCCTCACCAGGATAAAATCTCCGGGCCGAATATAGTGTCCTGGCCCTTCAGGTGCTGGCGGAAGGGTATCGTGGATCTGTTGGTGAATAGAACGCAGACTTTTAGTTAACTCATATAAGTAATCCAGTAACAGAGGGTATTCAATTTCTGAAAACCTATGAGGCCGCCGCACACCCCACACATTTGCCGGGTGTCCGAACACGACCTCGTAAGGTGATAATCCTGTCCTAGATTGTGCAGTGACCCTTGTAGACAAAAGGGCTAATGGTAAAGCATCTGTCCACTGCAACCCTGTGCTCTCCTGAATCTTTGCCAATTTTACTTTGAGAGTACCATTGTACTTCTCAACTAAGCCTGCTGACTGGGGGTGGTGTGCAGCATGAAATTTTTGCTTCATATGCTGCCCATCACACACTAACTGAATGACATTTGAGTTAAAATGGCTGTCATTATCACTCCAAATCAAACGGGGCAAACCGAAACGAGAGAAGAACTCCTTTAGGAGTGCCTTCGCAGTTGCCATGGCTGTGTTCTCTTTAGTGGGGTAAGCCTCAACCCATTTACTGAAGGCACAAACAACCACGAACACATATTTCAAATTGTTGACTCGCTCCAGCTCAATGAAGTCCATCTGGAGGACCGCAAAAGGAAAAGTGGGGGGTGCAAAATTACCAGAGGGTGTAGGGGTACCTTTCCCAGGATTATGCATCATGCATACCATACAATATTTAACTATTTGGGCGGCCGTTTTTGGGATATTGTCATTCTGCTATACAGGGTCTAACAATTTACAAATGCCTTTTGCACTGATATGGGCTGGGCCGTGCGCCATAGTGACTACAGGGAGTACATACGCATCTGGTAACATCCACCTCTTTTTCCCTGACTTATCCGTCCAACATCCGTCCTCATCTAAACATGCTGTGCTTTCCTGCCATACTGCTAACTCTTCAATCGTTGCTTCACTCTGAATTTCTTTCACATTGCCCAGTGTATCCTCCAACATAGTAACCTCGGGCACCCACCTAGCGGGACCTGCTACAAACATCTTTCTGATCTTTGTTCGAGCTGTCTCCTTAGCTGTCTGATCTGCAAATGCATTTCCCTTACCCACGTTGTCAGTAATTGCCTTGTGGCCACTGCACTTTATTATGGCCAATTTCTTAGGAAGTGTCAAAGCGGACAGAAGCCTGTGTATAAGAGGGCCATGCTGGATGCGTGTCCCATGGGAGGTAAGGAACCCTCTCTCTGCCCAGAGCCGCCCAATATTATGGGCGACCCCGAAGGCGTACTGGCTGTCAGTATAAATATTGACAACCAGTCCCTTGCTCAATTCACAAGCTCGAATAAGGGCGACTAGTTCAGCTGCATGAGCAGACTGATAAGGAACTTGTGATGTCTCAACTACCGTATGCAGTGTAGTAAGTGCATACACTGCAGTGGTGGTGCCATCCGGTAACTTGAAACAAGAGCCATCGACATATAGTTCCCCTTGGGGGTCAGATAAGGGAACATCAGTCAAGTCTACCCATCCCTTCATCTCCTCCTCCGTTCGAAAAATACAATCATGTATATCAATTTCCTCACTCTCGGAAGGGAGGGGTAGAAACGTGGCCGGGTTTAGAGTGGCACACCTTTTGATCGTAACATGTGGTGCAAAAAGGGTCAATTCGTAACCGGTCAGACGTGCACTGGCAAGGTGCTGTGTCTTGGTTTTATTCAAAAGTGTATCCACAGCATGGGGCACCATGACTGTGAGATCAGTATCAAGTACGAGCCCAGCCGATTGCCTTATAGAGATGGCCACTGCCGCAACCGCTCTTAGACAGCTCGGGAGGGCTCTTGCGACAGGGTCAAGAAGAGCAGAAAAATAAGCACACAGCCTTTGCTTACCTCCAAAGACCTGTGTTAAGACAGAGAGCGCACAACCAGCCATCTCGTGTACGTACAGCACGAACGGCTTCAGGTAATCAGGCGTACCAAGCACAGGTGCAGAGCAAAGCGCAACTTTTAATTGCTCAATAGACTGCTGACATTCAGGCGTCCAAGGCAAGGGTTCATGCACATCTTTAGTGGTTAGTGTGAGCAAAGGCTTTGTTAGTAATGAATAATTAGGGATCCAATGGCGACAGTAGGAAGTGATGCCAATAAAAGCGCGCACATCCCTCTGAGTTTTAGGGATAGGCATTTTCACAATGGTGCTAATGCGCTCAGGGGTCAATCTCCTACCCTCCTTCGACAGTAGGTGACCTAAATAGGTGACCTCCTGTCGACAATATTAAAATTTGGAAAGGGACACTTTATGTCCATGGTGAGCCAAATGTAGCAACAACGTAACCGTACTGTCTTTGCATCCCTGTTCAGTATCAGAAGCAATTAGTATATCATCCACATATTGAAGCAATACATTACCTGCGGGAAGCGTAAGGGAGTCCAATTGGGCTTTCAAGGCTTGGTTATATATACTAGGGCTCTCAGTATAGCCGTGAGGAGCTCAACAAAATCTAAAGCTTCTGCCACTGCCAGTTAGGGTAAAACCTAACAAATGTCGGCTGTCAGTATGGATCGGAATACTAAAGAATGCATTTTTCAAGTCAATGACAGAGAAGAATTTAGCAGAGGAAGGAATCATTGTCAGAAGGGCAGTAATGTCAAGGACCACTGGGAACTGAGGGACCACTAATTTATTAACTGCACACAGATCAATCACAAAACGATAGACATCGGGGTGATAATCTGAGGAGTCGGAAGATGCCTTTTTCAGAATGGGAAGAATAGGGCTATTACACACATTGGCCGTTGTCTCTTCAACTACACCTGTCTCAATCAAGTCCTGTATAATCTGCAACAAAGCTCGTTCCCCCGCTTGTGGAATTTTGTACTGGGGAATATGAGGCAAAATGGCATTATCTTTATCTTTTATTGAAACCGGGGGAATTTGCAATAGTCCTGCATCTGTGTGACCTGTTGCCCACTAAGTAGGCGGCACATCCTTAAACTAAGCAGGAAGGGGCGCATCTTTGGACAGACACTGCCTAGAGCTGACCACATTCGGACCCATTGTCATGTAAACACCTTCCGGAGAACAATAAATGGTCGCATGCAACTTTTTCCATAAATCTTGGCCCATTAAATGTTCTCCACAGTTTGATGTCAACAAGAACGGCAAATCCACAGTAAAAGGACCTATAGTCAATGTAAGAGGCTTGGAAATGGGGCTTACAAACGGTACACCAGAGAATCCTACCAAAACATTATTATGGCCAGACAGAGCTGCCCCGGGGACCAGTGAACGGGAGATAGAGCTATTCATACCACCTGTATCCACCAAACATTCCTTAGCTAAGCCATGCAAATCTGCAATAAGATAAGGTCCGCGCTGATCTACAGGTATCTGGACTGGTCCCTCACTCTGTCCCTGGCTGTCCTAGCTGTGAGACATTCCTTTCACTTCATCAAACTCATAGTCATCGTGGTAATACTGGCCACCCCTCTTTTCATCGAAATAATTACTACCTGAACGATCCGGCGATGTTGCAGCATGCTGGGCTCTGTCCTGTCCACCTGCTCCACGACCCCGCCCACCAGAACCTCGTCCTCTAGGGGCCACGACCTTCTGCAACAATATGGGACACTCGCTACGCCAGTGTCCCTCCTCTTTACAATACGCACACTGATTCGGCCCTACGGGCGTGGTATTCCAGCTGGTTCGAGGCAGCTGGCGGGCAGTACCACCATTTCCCCGAGAAGCCTGTTGCAACAACACTTTTGTCTTCAATTCCTTGTGCTTTTTCTCCACCTTCTCCTTCTCCCTATTTTCCCTGTGCTCATAGTAGGGGAGGATGTTGTCCAAGTGCCGCAATTTCCGGGAGCAGATTCGTAACAAATCTGTTAACGAACAATCGGACACCCCCTTCCACCGACAAGTCCTGTCCGCTAAAGTCCAAAAACACACCCTCAAACCGAGTGAAAAAGTCAGACACACTTTCATCCTTCTTCTGACGACATGCTGTTAACTTGTCCCAATCTACTCTTCTTGGTGGAATAAGAGAATGCATAGAAGAGATAATTCGGCCAGGCAAAGCTAGTATCTCGGCCATAGGCTTCTCACCAGGTTTCCTCTCCTGATCCCATGCTTTAATCTGATTCCAGGTACCACCCAATTCCGCACTGTGGTCCTGTGTGTGTACCTGCCTCCAAATATCAACGAGTACCAGTAAACCAAAGAACATTTCAATATCCGCAAGCGTCATCACTGTCGATGAAGCGGCCTCCATCAATTCCTTATAGTACGCAGTAGGATTTTTTCTAGGGTCGGGTAACTGAGTCTTAAAGGACAACACCTCACTCCTCTTCCATGGGGTATAAACCCATTGCTCTTGGAACCGAGCCCCTACATTCGGTCGGATAACGACATCATGCTGGTCTCGCTGCTCTGGTATTTCTGGGTGAAATATGGGGTGCACCTCTCTCATCGGAAACTGAGACACCATCTTTGGACTCTTATCAAGCAATCTACTCTGGTAGACAACCATCGTCGCAACATTACCAAACACCTGACCAGGCGCCATATCATCTACATAGACATGATCCTTAATATCATAGATAATCTGTGGCGCTGCCTCATTAAAACACTGCTCCCAAAGCCCTATCAAAGTAGCTGACATGTGCTTAAGGGCATGCTGCTGGACAAAAGGCTCATAGTCTTTCATCACCTCCCACACATCCTCCACACTCTAGATGGGGTTACGAGCCCACTGAGCTGCCTGATTAGCCACCACCTTTTTCTCGGCCTCCCCCACATCGGATCGGATCAATGTCCATCCTAACCGGTCCTTGAGATTCGTCCAGTCCTTGTCCTCAGGGCCACGCACTGGCGTGTCAATATTTTGCGACACCGGGGAAATGGGAAAAACAATAGGGGTGAAGACAGAGTTGCCAGGCAATAATGTTGCTACTGGCTGTGTTGTAGGCGTAAGAGCTGGTGAGAGGGATGCCGAAGCAATAGGTGTTGCCGGAATGCCCACAGGCGTAGTTGCCACAGACGGCGAAGGCAAAGAAAGGACAGGAGGTGCTGTGGCCAAAGCAGATGAAGCAGCAGTAGCAGAGGCAGCAGAGACAGAAGAATCGGGTGACTGAGGCATTGGGGGAAGTACAGGGTATACCCTCTGTGGGGCATACGGAGAGCATCCAACAATTACTCCACAAATTGATCATTATCATCTCGAGCAACATAAGACTTTTCACATTGTAATCGGAATTTTCTATCGGCACATTCTATTCCTTTCTCTATTTTCTCCCTATCATACGCTGCAGCTTTCTGAGTCACTGTTTGGATCCTTCCCTTCCGGGCCTCCTTCTCTGCCTTCATTCGTCTCTGTTTAGTCTCCTTCTGCCATGTTCTAAGGGAATCAAACATTGACTGCCTACTTCTTTTTGCAAACAATTTATCCTGCAGAAAATTATGTTTTTGTTCATCGAAAGTGCCCGTCAACGACCACTACAACTCGGCATTGTCCCTCGTATATTTGTGCCATAATGTACTAAACATAATAGGGCCAAGGCCATGCTTGACATACATCTCAAAGTTGGGAGTGCCTTCTGGAGACGCAGGCTGACTTTCTTCCAGACGAGCATCAGTGGAACAACAACGACAACCCACACAACACAGCTTGCTAAAACAGGGCATTTTCTACAAGGAAGTTAGTTCACCATATATGCCAAGCAGATATTTGCAAATATCTTACCACAGTTGGTCCTCAGACCTCAACAAATACATACCAAAATTGTACCATGTTCACAAAGAACTCAAACAAATTCAAGCGCTTGTCCAAAAAACGGTCCTCAGACCGCACCAAACACAAATAAAATGGCGCTGTAGCCACCACAAACCAAAGCAAACTCACCTGGTGCACACAGATTGAACCAATTTATTCTCCACTGCCGACTCTTCGGACCAAACGGTCAGATCCAAGGGTTTTGCCGTTCAGGACACCAGCTGGGATGACCACTGGCCGAGGCACCGCCCAGTCAGACAGGCGGGGCAGCTGCGAGTACCAGACTCTCTCGTGCAGGGATCCCCGGTCCGTCCGTCCGACCCGACGTTGAACCGACCTCCTCACCCGTCCACGGGCAAGGAAGGGTCACTCGCCCGATGGAGTCCCTGTTCGGGCACCAACTGAAGGAACTGACCCGATTAGGGCCACCCAGGACACTCGCGACCACCTCTCAGCCTTCCAAACAAATAAAGAGTCAGTCAGACAGTAGAGAATACAAACCAAAGTTATTTATTAGTATGCGCTTGAGCGGAGTACGGTCTGACCAGCCTCCTTAGATTGCTGCAGAGGGACTGACCTTAGACACAAGTGGTAGAGCATAAAGTACATTTCCAATACCCCTGAAGACACGTCCAGACAGGAATTTTCCAGTCTGGGAGCTGATGAACAAAGGAGGTACAGAAGGATGAGCTACGATCCTGAGACCGGGCACACATTATCTGAAACTCAAGGTTACCCTGCCTGCCCACACCGCTCTGAGCTGTGGGAGCGGGCCTATCTAGACGGAAAGGTATGCATGAGATAGACAGTTTATTCATTAGCACAGCAAACTCAGCCTTGTAGAAATTCACGTACAGAGGGCACATTGGTAGCTGCTTTTCGATGGTTAAACAGAGCATGAGACAGGCGTTAGTTTCGATCATTACCCAAAATGGCGGCTAATACAAAATGGTGCCGCAAATGCTAACTTAAACCACACAATGCTAGAAGGAGTCGACCAGACGCATTTTCAGTCCAACAACTGGAAAGAATATAGCCATCGATGAGTCCTTAATCCTGTACAAAGGGCGGCTGCTGTTCAGGCAGTACATTGCGAGCAAAAGAGCTTGCTATGGCATCAAGCTGTACATGCTGTGTGGAGCTATACTGGCTATGTGTACAGCTTGGGAGTGTATACAGGGAAGGACTACACTCTAAACTCTGTTGTAATAACCTAAAACAAAAAACTGCAGAGGGTGATAAAAAGACTTGGGTACAACAGAAGCCCACAGCCATAGAAACACTTTAACTTGTAATGTCAGAGCCTCTCTAGGGCCCAATGTTAACTACAACAAAGTTGCAGATAAAGTGGCTTGTGCTGAAATTTCAATATAATTTTTTTCGAGAGATCTAGGAGAACTCTGGGTGGTAGGAAATTTGTGCGGAAAATGTGACTTTTTAGCTAAATTTGAGGTTTGCAGGGGATCCTGGGTAAGAAACCGTTGGGAGATCTATGCAAGACTCACCACCCTAGGCTGCCCATGGTGTCTAGTTTTCAGAAATGTGTGGGTTTGGAAGGTTTCTCTAGATGGCTGCCGAGCCCGGACCAAAAACGCAGGTGCCCCACCCTTGCAAAATCAGGTCATTTTGTGATAGAAAATTTCGATATCTCCACAATATATTTTGGGCCCTTCCCTGTTGCTGGCACTAGGCCCACCCACACAAGTGAGTCAGCATTTTTATTGGGAGACCTGAGGGAATGCTGGGTGGTAGGAAATTTGTGCCGGCAGGGGGATCCCATAACTTTCCCACACAGAAATGTGCGGAAAATGTGACTTTCAGCTATATTTGAGGTTTGTAGAGGATTCTGGGTAAGAAAGCATTAGAGGATCCACGCATGCCCAACCTCCCTGGACTCCCCTGGTTGTCTAGTTTTCAGAAATATCTGGGTTTGGTAGGTTTTCCTGGGCGTCCGCCGAGTCCGGGACAAAAAACTCAGTTGCCCCCTTGCAAAATCAGGCCGTTTTGTGATAGGAATTTCTTCACAATAGGTTTTGCGCCCTTTCCCATCAGGACACTTGGCCCACCCACACAAGTGAGGCACTGTTTTTCTCAAGAGACTTGGGGGGACTCTGGATGGGAGGAAATCTGTGGGTGCCTGCAGATTCCAGGATGTTTCCTCATAGAAATGCAAGGAAAATGTGTTTTTAGGCAAAGTTACTCCTGGATACCCCAAGGTGTCTAGAGTTAAAAAATGTACAGGTTGCATAGGCTTCCAGAGGTGTCAGCTGAGCTAGGGTCCAAAATCTAGAGCTACCCAAATTGGAAGAAAGGGTCAGTTTATAGTGGAAAAATGCACTGCGTCCATGTTGCATTTTGAGACGTTAGCTGTCGCGGGCACTAAGTCTACCCACACAACTGAGGTACCATTTTAATCAGCAGACTTGGGGGAATGCTGGGTGGAAGGAAGCTTGTGGCTCCCCACAGATTCCAGAACTTTCCTCCACAGTAATGTGAGGAAAATGTGTTTTTTAGTCAATGTTTGAGGTTTGCGAGGGATTCCGGGTCAAAAAACGTGGTAAACCCCATGCGAGTCCCCCCAACCTGGATACCCCTATGTGTCTAGTTTTCAAAAATGTACAAGTTGGCTAGGTTTTCCTATCTACCGGCTGAGCTGGGGCCCAAAATCCACAGCTAGCCGCATTGCAAAAAACATCTTGTTTTTCAGTGGAAAAATGTGATGTGTCTACATGCGTTTGGTGCCCTTTCATGTCGTGGCCATTTGGCTTACCCACACAAGTGAGGCACCATTTTTCTCGGGAAACTTGGGGAATGCTGAGTGGTGAGAAATGTGTGGCTGCCTGCAGATTCCAGGACTCCCCTCACAGAAATGCAATAAAAATGTGTTTTTTAGGCAAAGTTTGAGCTTTGCAGGAGATTCTGGGTAACAAAACTGGTGAGAGCCATGCATGTCACCCCACCCTGGACTCCCCCAGTTGTCTAGTTTTCAAAAATTTGCTGGTTTGATATGTTTTCCTAGGATCCAAAATCCACAGATACATTGCAAAAAACATATTTTTTCAGTGGAAAAATGTGATGTGTCTCCGTTGTGTTTTGTGCCCTTTACAATCACAGCCACTTGGCCCACCCACACAAGTGAGGCACCATTTTTCTTGGGAGACTTGGGGGAACGCTGGATGGCAGGAAATTTGTGGCTGCCTGCAGATTCCGGGGCATTTCTTCACAGAAATACTTGGAAATGTGTTTTTAGGCAAGGTTTGGGCTTTGCAGGGGATTCTGGGTGAAAAAACCTGGTGAGAGTCACACACGTCACCCTGCCCTGGACTTCACTGGGGGTCTAGTTTTCAAAAATGTGCTGGTTTGTAGATTTCCCTAGGTGCCGGCTGAGCTAGGGTCCAAAGCCTAAAGCTACCCACCTTGAAAGAATTGTCTGTTTTCGGTGGGAAAATGTGCTGCGTCCATGTTGCGTTTTGGCCAATTTCTGTCGCGGGCACTAGGTCTACCCGGACAAGTGAGATACCATTTTCATCTGGAGACTTGGGGGAATGCTGAGTGAAAGAAAGTTTGTGGCTCCCTGCAGATTCCAGAACTTTCCATCACAGAAACATGAGGAAAATGTGTTTTATTAGTCAAGATTTGAGGTTGCAAGGGATTCTGGGTCAAAAAACATGCTGAGACCCACAAAAGTCACCCATCCTGGATACCCCTAGGTGTCTAGTGTTCAAAAATGTACAGGTTGGCTAGGTTTCCTTAGGTGCCAAATGAGCTGAGCCTCAAATCTAGAGGTACTCACATTGGAAAAAAGGGTCTGTTTTCTGTGGAAAAATGTGATGTGTCCATGTTGTGTTTTGGGCCGTTTCCTGTCACGGGCACTAGGCCTAACCACACAAATGAGGTACTATTTTTATCGGGAGACTTAGGAAAGTGCCACGTGGATGGAAGTCTGTGGCCCCCCATAGATTCCAGAACTTTCCATCACAGAAATGTGAGGAAAATATGTTTTGTAGTCAAAGTTTGAGGTTTGCAAGGGATTCCGGTTAAAAAATGTGGTGAGAGCCCCACAAATCAGCCCACCCTGGATACCCCTAGGTGTGTAGTGTTCACAAATGTGCAGGTTGGCTAGGTTTGCCTAGGTGCTGACTGAGCTAGGGTCCAAAATCTATAGCTACTCACATTGGAGAAAAAGGGTCCGTTTTTGGGGGAAAAATGCTCTGCGTCCATGTTTCGTTTTGGGTCGTTTCCTGTCTGGGGCACTAGGTCTATCCACACAAGTGAGGTACCATTTTTATTGAGTGACTTGGGGGAATGCAATGTGGAAGGAAGGTTGTGGCTCCCCACAGATTCCAGAACTTTCCATCACAGAAATGTGAGGATATGTTTTTTAGTCAAAGTTTGATGGTTTGCAAGGGATTCTGAGTAACAAAACCTGGTGAGAGCCACGCAAGTCAGCCCACACTGGATACCCCTCGGTGTCTAGTTTTAAAAAATGTACAGGTTGGCTAGGTTTCCAGAGGTGCCGGCTGAGCTGGGATCCAAAATGTAGAGCTAGCCAAATTGGAAAAAAGGGTCAGTTTTAGGTGAAAAAATGTGATGTGTCCATGTTGAGTTTTGGGCCATTTCCTCTCACGACCACCAGGCCTACCTACACAAGTGAGGTACCATTTTTATTGGAAGACTTGTGGGATTATAGAATAGTAGAACATTTTTTATTATCAATTGGATTTTGCTGCATTTGTGCCTTTCAAATGTAAGCCAGTGTATAAAAAAGATGACACTTAGAAATATACCCTCTAAATTATATGCTAGTGCAGGTACCCACAAATTCAGAGATGTACAAATAACCACTGCTCCTAAACTCCATATCTTGCACCCATTTCAGTGATACATAGTTTTCCTAGATACCCATTTTGGACTCTGCCTATTTTGCTATATGAATTGGTCTATACTCAGTACTCAATGAAAAACCATCGTATTGCGAAGCTCTGGATATCTTGGGTTCTTAAAGAACCTACAAATCCTTTATATGCCCACAACCACAGGGGTCTAGCGTATGAAATGTAAGTTGCTTTTGTAAATCTGCCATTGTGGCAAAACGTTATAGATGAAAATGGCACAAATGCTCGTTTTTTCCCTACTCATTTTCAATATGTCTTTATTTCAACAGTTATTTTCCTTGGGGAAACCTTGAGGGATCTATACATATGACCCCTTGCTAAATTCAGAATGTTGTCTCTTCAGAAATCTATAGCTTTTCTGGATCACCCATGGGTTTCACACTTGTTTCACCACAAACTGAAAGTAGTTTGAGAGCACAAAAAAGGGAAAATAGGCTACCTCCTAGAAAATTGCCAAAGCTGTGTACAAAATTAGGTTTTTTGATTCAACTCTGCATGTTACTGAAAGCTGGGAAGATGGTGACTTTAGTATAGCAAACCGTTTGTGGATGCCATTTTTATGGATAAAAAAACATTTATCTGGAGCACTTTTTCCCTATTTTTCTCAAAAGAACTCAAAATGTTGCTATATTTTTCCTATTTTCTCGGTCCCCTCAGGGAAATCTACAAACCCTGGGTACCTTTAGAATCCCCAGGATGTTGGAAAAAAGGACGCAAATTTGGCGTGCATACCTTATGTGGAATAAATTATATGGCACCCTAAGTGCAAACTACCCCAAATAGCTGTGAAATGGCTCAGCACTGAGGAGATAAGGCCCAGCAGATAAGAGGTTAATGTGAAGTCGAGAGGTTTAAAAACAGGACTCAGTTTTCACACTGCCTTCATACTTGGATTGAATTCTGAACCATATTTCACAGTAGCGGCTGCTATGGGGCAATGGTGGTGAGGCAAGTGAGGGGGGATTAAAAAAACATAGAAAAAAATTAAACGGAATAAAAAAGTTTTAACTTGCCTGCCGGCCGCCGCTTCTCCTCCGTCCTCTTCTTCTTCCGTCAACGTAGGAAGAAGGAACAAAAAGCACCTAGGCTTCCAGACTCCCCTCCCCTAACCAATCGCGATGCTGATGATAGCGGCATTGTGATTGGTCTGAGCGCCGTGGTTCTGCGCACAGATGGGTACTGGGAGCCTGGGCAAGTTCTCCACATAGGCTGTGCAACACAGTCCGATGGAGAACATGCCAAGTGCATATGATGGTTTGGGCGATCCAAGACGGCCTGCCAAACCGTCATGCGCACTTAGAGAGTGCCCATCACTCCTCCCACTGCTCTGTGGGCAGTCAAGCCTGCCCCACCCCTACAGAGTAGTACTGAAAAATAAAATGATAATAACATACTGTTTTTATCATGTTATTTTTCCTGTGGGGCGCCGCCCCTGATATTTCATTGAGGAAAAAGCGTGTCGGTTGCAACAAAACACGGCCTCATGTAAAATTCAATGCCGTTAAAAACACAAAAGCACCTCAGCCAGGCTCCGTCTGGTCCAGCTATACTATTTACACGCTGCCTACCTAACACCCAAGCGCCTCTACAGCGCAGGTATGAACCCAACTGCATTATGCGCACGCCGCGATCATGACCAAGCAGATTTTTTTCACATGGTATGGGCCTTCCCGGTTATTACACGATATTGGGACTCCATAGAAAAAGAGCTCACGGAGGTCCTGGGCTGGGAGGTCCCACACAACTCCCTAAATATACTCCTGGGAATTACGGATGGGTTAGATGGCTCCCGAGCCGACAAACAATTCCTTACTACTGCCATAATGGTGGCCAAGTGAGACATTGCTGCTAATTGGATAAATTCGATATCACCTGGCTTGGCGAAATGGCGCAGAGGGGTAGACTGGTGCGCAGTGCAAGAGAAGCCGATGTTTGAGGCCAGAGGGTGTCCGGCCAAACACCGTAAGGTTTGGGGTAAATGAGTGGGGCAGATAGAATAAGCGTGCCGTATACTAAGAACTGTGTGCACCGCATGGGACTCAATGAGGTCATATGTTGTAAACTCCCCCCCCGTATGTATGAGGGAGGGATGTCTTATAACTGCTGTAATATGCTGTACTTGATTATTGCTGGTATTTTTGTTCAAAAAACCAATAAAATTGATTATCAAAAAAAATACAAAAGCAAAGTGACAAAAATAGTTTTCAGGTCTGTGGGAAACATTTTTTAAAGTTTCATGTAGAAACAGTCCCATACCTAACTGTGCGATATGGCTTTTCAAAACGAGTAGCAAAATATGCCCATACGTGTATTATATTTGCTTCACGGTTAATACAAGTTCTTCTGGCTTCTCATTTTGTATCTTCTTAGTCATACCTCACTTGGCCCCCTCTGAGCATAATTGAAGAGAGTTTAAAGACGGGTTTCTGATTAAAACCTGTGACCTTGTCACATTTCTTCAGGGAGTAAATGCATGAGCAGGAACAAATCACAAATTACTTTGCATTAACAGGAGACACTCTTTGTCTACTGTAAACTGTTTTGAAATTAGCACCTTATGTACCTAAATGTAAGTGTCATTCGCTGTCTTTAATTTCTCATTAATTAATCTGTATGGAAAGACATGAGGTGTCTAAGAATTTAAGTAAAATTATATATTTGCCTTAAGTGTCTAACAAACTCTCACTGCGGCCTGTTTTACTTTTTCATTTCTCATACAGGTATTTCCGGTTGCTTCTGTTAGTCCTTATCAGAGTTCATCTGCCATAATTAGCGGGATGGGGGCAAGGGAGCTAACTGAGACACACTGTCTGTTTTCCTGCTGAAACCTGCCATAAATACACAGCATGTGTTGGCTTCGACGGCTCTGAATTTAATAGCATCGAGTCTAGCCTTGGCACAATGCTGCTGTTAAAGACAGAAGGCTGGTGGGGCTGAGGCTTTATTTGTGTCATTCAAGGTGGCAGTATTTGTACACTCTAAACTCGCATGTTTTGGTGTTAAAAGAAAACATTTTGAATAGGACACCAATGTAAGAAGCCACCTAAAACATATTAATTCGCTCCACCAAAAACAGTTTTTCATTTCACAAATTTAGAGGGGTAACGCGCATTACAGAGGTGGACGAGAAGCAATCTGAAGTGCAGAGAGTGGATTTATGCATAGTTCATATCATTACTTAGACTACAATAGCAATCATCTGGCTTATGCTCCACTGTGCATACAAGCGCAGTGCTGCTGCGCAGGCCTAGATCTACTGCAGAAAATGCAGCACTAACTGGTACGGTGGCTCAGCGAGTAGATCACTTGTCGCTGAACAAGTGGGGATCTGCAGAAATCCCAGCAAGGCCAGATCATTCTATTTATCACCAATCTTGAGAAGGAACAGCACCATGAACCAATGGAGCCCTCATCTCATGTGAGTCACAGCCTTTTCCTGTACTAAATAATGGTGGTAATAGCATGTTACACTCCGCGGATCTACGTGTATGGCTTACTTCATGCTGCTTTGTATGTGGCTTAGTTACAAATATTAACCACAACCAGAATACAAGGGGTTAAATATGTGCAGTGATAAAGAATTAAAGTAAGTAGGCTTTGAGTGTATGGCCCTAGTTGTCTTCTTCTGTTAAGTGCTTCTAGAAGGGAATCTACGAGGCATTCAGCCGTGGTTTCCCAAGTCAATTAAACTCTATTGCAGTAATTACATAGAATGTGAGCCTTGCAGTGCAATAATAAATGTATGAATGTACGTTTATCAGTACGCTTCTTAAAATAACATTTTATGGGCCTAAATTATTTTCACTGTTAAGGCATAAATATGCTTTTCTAGTGCAAATAAATATGACCCAATAACATGTTATATAGAACAAGTATATTCGCCAGGCCTTTAACTGTGATTGTATCCCACTGTGTGGATTTAATCATTTGGAATCCTGATTTCCATTAAAACAGCATACATAAACAATATATGCTGATCTGCTTTGAGTAATAAGTATTTTATTTCTGTTATTGTTGGAGGAGAGGGATGTCATGAACCACACAAGGTTTCTGTTCTGGAGAGCCAAGTCCCCTCCTTACACTCAACAATGTTACCAACTAGCACATTACACTTTGTGCTCCTACATACATCCTATAGTAAATATTTAAAGTATTATAAAAATAAAGGTGCTAAATGCCAAAATACAAAATGAGTGCTGAAGGTGTGGAAAAGTGCACTAATCAGACCACTTCACTGATTTCAGGATGTATGTAGGTAAATATGCCGTGTAGGAAAACATCATTCTCAGAGGATTCAATAACACAGTGAATAAATATTGAAATAGAGCATTTTCCTATACTTTTGCATGTGCAATGTACACATATACTATGGCTACATAAACTGCACTTTAGCCACTACTGCATGTGAAACTCATACATATACAAATGTGACAACATGAGCAGTAAACAGGGCTTATTTACCCACATACATCCTGAAATCAGTGAAGTGGTCTGATTAGTGCACTTTTCCACACCGTCAGCACTCATTTTGTATTTTGGCATTCAGCGCCTTTATTTTTATGAGCTTCAGATGTTTGGACAATCAGGCTGGCATATAATGTTAAATACATTATAGGACAAGCAAGGTGCATGAGAGTACTAAGGAGTACTAAGAGAGAAAACACAATTTTGTGAAATATGCATTATTTTGAGGACTGTCTAAACAGAGAGGGCGAGAGTGAGTGTCCATTTTTGTCTGTGTGTATGTAAAAATCCCTGGAGAAATCCGACTGACATCTCACAATACCCGACTGAAAGCACATGTACCCAACTATTTATCAGAAAATACATTTATTAGGGGGATGTAACACCACAAACAGCCCCCTGGAAGTCAGAGAAAGTATATAAACTATGCACAGGAATGCGTAAACTACACATTGCATAGTTTACACATCTAAAACCATACCTTTATGAATTGACACTTGATTGACTTTCAGTGGAAGTCTTTACATGAGATTCAGGGTGCAAAGGAGGTGAGATGGTGCAGAATGGAGAGTGCTTGTTCCCGAATCAAAGAAGTATAACGTTTATTTAACCCTTGCTGTCGTTTTCTGATTGAAAGCATTTGCCAGCTTTCACTCTTCCTTTAGAAATAGTGCCATCAACTAATGGGAAGTTATTGCACATCTCAACGCAATCTGAGGAGTCTAAAAGTGCCCAATTCGAGGTCTTCAGTGAAAAGAAAAACAGAAAGGGATAAGAAAAATTTTAAACAATTTGGAGGTAAAAAAAATGTTGGCATGACTTTAAAGTTGTCTGTCTCTTTTGAGGTACCCGGAAGGTACGGAATAAATGAAACGCAATCAGTTGGATGCAGCAGGTTCTATCAGCACAGTGTTCTTGATGCATGCACATTAGAGGCGTATTAAGATGACCGATACCACAGTGAAGTGGTGAGTTGCTTGGTGACGTTTCCCCGCCTTCACACCACTTGTGGGAAGGGTTAAAGGTCATGGAATAGGAACTCGGCCTGTAGTATGGTGCACAGAGACAGGGAGAGAACAGTGAGACTCTCTACATGCCGGCAGGTGTCAGACCATTAATCACATGTCTCTAAAAACTCCTGAAAGAATGGAATAAGTTGATAAAAACATGGAACTAATGACTTTATTTCAGTAGTGCGTTAATATAGAGCAAACGCACAGCCAAAGTGTTATTATTAGCCTAGCCCGCTTTAAATGAACGTCGTTGAAAACAGCAAAACTAGTATCAGTTTTGAAATGTTTTCCAAAAGCTTCTAGCTTTGTTGCCCAGGTAACAGCCTTTCTCTAGCAGATATTGCCTCCAGTGGCCGGGGCCTCTGACCAATCAGAGGTTGAGATTCTCTTCATATGTTCCAGGCCGTGCTCCTAAGATTTACAATAGGAACTAAGGACGTGTAACTGAGCCAACATTAGCCAATATAGCCAGTCTGAGAATTCCACTGCAGTTTAGTTACCAAGTGTTCTTTGTAATGTGTTCTGCTGGCCTTGAAAATTGGTGTCAAAGGGTCTGGCTGCCATATTGCGGCGGGGGTCGCTTGTGTTCAAAGAGGAGCAATTTGTCCTTGCTCGACTCTACGGCAGAAGGAGGAACTGACAGCAACACACTGTGGAATCTCCACTCTCTCCTGGCAGCTTCCAAGCACATCTGGATTTGGCAGGACACCAACAAGCCGAACAAAAAGGTGCCCTGGAGTTTCATTCAGCTTGTCAGCTGTGTTTGCTTTCTCAGCGTTTAGCTCTGAGGCGGCAAAGGGTATGAAACGTTCACCCAGAATCCAATCATTGCAAAAACAAAAAAAAGCGAAAGGAAAGAAGAAAAAAAAAGAACTATCACTTCGCTTTCGGTGGGACGTGAGCTCTGCACTCCTCAATGGAAACTGCACTGGTAGCATGAAAAAAAGGAAGACAGCTTGCAAACATATATCCCACATAAAACTTCCACTAGACAATAGCAAACTTGTTAATGAATCTTTTGGTTTACACAGAGAAGTTCAATGCCTGTCGGTGCGGGTGAAGAGCATATCTCAGGGCATTTTGTTGACAGGCTTCAGAGGCGCGCGCGCATGTGAACGCCTCCGCTGCGCGAGACTCACGCACGGAGAAAGGAGGCGCCATTCCAGCGAGAACCGCCACAGCCTGTGAACCAGGATGACGGCTCTGTGTGGGGAACAGCTCTCTGAGCACACAGACACAGTGGATCACTAGAGATAAACAGGTGCTTTGCTTCTACGGAGGCACGTGAGGTCAGTTCTTAAGACAGCACAGGGACAATAGGAGTCCTTTTGCTTTTCAGCCTCTCCCCTGACCACCCAGCAGGAAGGGAAAAAAACACAGGCTACGGTTTTCAGCGGTTTTGGCAGCCAGAAAGCAGTATCTACACTTTGTTTTTGCTGCAGGTGTGCGATCCTTGACTGTGCATGTTTAATGTGATTTTAGTAAACCATTAATTTTCCGCCGAGTTAGAAGTTGTTTCTTCCTTTCACCCCATGAAGCCGCGCAGGCCAAATAAAGCTGATCACAATGGAATCAAGCGTTCGAATTCGTGTTCCCAAAGCCAACAATGCGGCGTTGCACAATGAGTAGAAATGCGCACCGCGGAGTGCGGTACCAAAGTACCAAAGTTAAGATTTTGACTTTCAGCCCAACCCCGCATTAGAGTCTGACCTCGCGGCGTGTTTCACGCCAACTTCCATGTCAGATTTTTGGCACTTCTGTGATCATCAGGTCGCGCAGTGCAATAAAACGAGATATCCGGATGGAAGCACATGAAAATGTTCACCGCAAGCTTTAACAATAAAATGAGTAAAACATTGAAATAGTAACTTCGTTTTTTCTCATTTAAAAGACGCATAGTATTTTGGTATTATTATTTTGTTATCTTTCAGAAATTATGAGGATTTAATTTATTTTTGGTTATGATTTTCTAGAAACCATGGAATATTTATTCGTTTTCATCACAAAAGAACCTGCTTCCTCTTTTTCTGCAAAATAAATGCCGCGAAAAAGCACCGCACAGTCCAGAGCGCCTAACCTTTTATCATTTCACGTTTTTATTTAAAATATTATTTTTGGGTGCACTGCTAGATAAACGGCCTGCTCAGTGTCGCAGTGACTTGACTTTTGCGAAACAAGTGCTTTATTTGCAGCGGTTGCATTGCCTCTGTTCAGTGTGACGTGGCCAGTAAGGGATGCAGATGTTTAGAACAAGCTTTTGAAAGTCAAATAGCGAGACGTATGGGGAATGCTATGTCAGTCAAAAACAACATGCTGTTGTGCAATTGTGATACTTTACATAGATGGGCACATAATTTTGTTTTCTAGACTACATAGGTGTCTTCATTAGGTGGTAATACCAACAAACATACATATATATATCTCTCTAAATGCTTTTCTGAACCTTGAGGTATGGGCATCGAAGCTGAGCCCTGTTAAAAGGCACACTCTCGCCTTGGGGGGGGGCAGATTTTGAATATTACATTTTACCTCCTGCCTACGTCTGACTGATCAATATACTCCATAAATATTTTTTTTGTGGTCAGGTTCATTACCACGTAAATAAAATACAATACTGTGATTTTTTATTGTGGGTGTTATTTAAACAAAAGGTTCTAATTGTCTATCACTAGTAGCAAAAGCACATGCATGAGACATTGCTAATTGCACAGTTATTGATTATGTTTTGCGCAGATTTAACCCGTGACTGCTTCTGAGTTGTCTACCAGCAGGCCCCTCTTTTATCAAGCAGGCCTTCTAGAGTTGACTCTTCAGTTTGCCTTCCTATTCAGGCTAATGAGGTAGCTGAGTGAGTTGCAGGCTTGCTGCAGAGATGCTTGCTTACCATAAAGTTAAGCATCTGAATTACGTGAGAGCCGACACTGCCTTTCATCCTGCGAAGACTTATCAAATGAGTAGAATTCCGTTGAGCAGCATCAGCAACTGTTATTTGTATCACTTGGAAAAGCAAATGTGTGGTACCAAGAGCTATTTGAAACCAATGTATCTACACTGTGTGTTCTGTGTCGCCATTTTAATAATACTGTATTGTGTATCTTATGTCATCATGAACTTAAGTACAGAGAAAAGAATGCTAAAAGGAGCGGGCAAATTGTGCACATCAGCAAAGGAATCATTCCTCCCTTCATTTTAAAATATCTTTCATTTCAGATAATTTCACGTATTGAAAGGCGAATCTCATTTTGAATGGTGCGAAGGGCGCTTGTAGAGATCTCTTTAAGACACATACAGTACCGCCTAAATAAATTGGCGAATTAAACATGAGCTCAGGACCTCAGTACATACAGTATATGTAAGAAAGGGGGTTGAAAGAGTGAGTTAAAGGCATTTACTCCGACTGAATCTCTGCAGCTGTGCTCTTATCTGGCCAGAAGAAGGAGAAGACGAACAACAAAGGGGCCTAAGAAGGCCCAGTTGATGCATGGGAAAGCCATTGGACGACCATTGTGGCTGCCCTTCTGCTGAGCAAATAGTTCAAACTGTTCATTCCCATCTCCTATTCTCTCCCTGGTACATTGTTTGTGCCCCTGCATTTCATTCTGCAAGGAAGATTGCTCCCTGGGCCTATGAGCAAACAGTCCAGAAAAGAGCCAGCTATCCTCTTCTTTTCCCTGGAGAACTAGCATTTTTATTTCAGCTCCAAGCTGTCAAAGACCTGGAGAGTTTATGTCAGTACCCTGAATTAATTGCTCTAAGCTGGAGCATGTTAGATGTGCCACCAAATGTCCAAAAAGACTCTCACAGATAATGTTTCTTCTTGTATTTTGATTTCAAGCTGTTCCCTTCCACTAGACTGCTTTTTTTCCTTGTGTGAGATTGTAAGCTTTGTGGTGACATTTGTTGTACCAATGAAAACGCGAATTTTTGAATATCAGTGTAATGGAGGCATGTTTTGTTAAGACATGTGAATAAATGAGGTGTCCTATATTTAAAACTATAGGTATGAGCATGTATATTCACATGCTGGACTTGTGTATGCATATATGTGTATACGTAGATATTTGTGTGCGTGCAGGTGTGTGCATGTGTGTGTACTTGCATGTGTGTATTATGCTACTACCTGTCTATTCGCAACATTTCAAGTTAAATTTCCCTATTCATTTGGCAACAATACACCAGCCCTCTGCAAACTTCCAAAAACAGCCATATATAGTTCATCATGCTTAATGTGATTATAATTGAGCATTGGCAAAAATAGGGTTTGCTGTGTTAACTCCGTCCAGTCGTCCTTGTTGGTGGTTTTTAGATAAAAACAAAAGATAACCCCCTTTCTTAAATTTGACAGGTGTAATATTCCTGAGAAGGGTGTATATTGTAGAGAAAATCAAGGTGGTTGGTATACTTCTTCCACTGTTAGAGTCATGCCTCTATGATATTGTAGGTTTTGCCCTTCTATTTTTAGAGCAAAAAAAGAAATATCCACGAAGTTTGGGACTCAGATAGTCATGGAGAAAAGCCCCTACATTTCCGATTTACACAAGGATTGATCAAGTCATTACAATGCTAGAAACATGGTGCCGGGTCACAAAACATTTTTGTCTATCACTGTTTCATGCCCTTGGTTGTAACTTAAGGCAGTGCACAGTGCAAATATCTTTTACCACCCTGTTATGAAAGCAGGCTTATGAAGGTGGTAATTAAGCCTGGGCAAATCTTTAGTTAAACTGATAAAATTCACGAAATTCAAACATTTTGTGTTTCCTGAAATTGTGCATTACAGGATCTCGCATAACATTTTTTCTATCCGAGCATACATCTTGCCGTAAACTCTTGGGAGGTAATAGTGGAGACTGGCTAGAACAGGAAATATCCTGCCAAGTGAAATTTTCTCCTTATTCTAATCTTCTGCCGTTATCTTGCAAGTCTTTTTTTTAATTTTGCAATTGCACGCTTAGGTAAAAAAAAGTGTGGCAAGATACATTTTCCTTTAAAAGAGTCATTTTATGAGAAAACATTTATATGATTTTGTTCATCTCTACTGGAAATGTGTGGCGATAATGTTTGTACATATTTGTTGGGTGGCATTTTGTTGTGGTGATGAGTTCTGCTGATTTTGTGCTGATGTGTTTTGTACTGTATTATTGCAATGTGATATTATGTTGTGTTTTTGTGTTGTGTTTTGTTTTGACTTTTTCAATGTGTTGTGTCCTGATATGTTTAAATTGTGTTGGTATGGTAGTTTGTGTATGATATTGTGTTCTTTTCTGTTGTTTACCTTACAAATGTGAATAAATGCTTCTACATTTCAGAACCAAAGGCATCACATGTCTTAGTTCCCTTGACAAGCATCCATGCAGCACTAAGGTGGTAAAATAGCGCTGCTCCAACTCTTCAAATATTAAAGGCACCCTCAAAACAAAACTGTGGCAGAGACAGTGTCTTAAATTAATGTTTTCAGTGCTTACTTTATGCGATTCAGCTACAGCCTATGTAGGTATAAGTACCTTACAATGAATTGGAAATGCCCCCCTCTATTTTTTGCATTGAAAATGAAACTGATGTATATGTCCATACTGTGTTGACAACAAATAACCAAATATTCTTTTGAATTGGCTCGCTAATATTCTTTTGAGAATGTAAAGCAGTAAAGTTTGAGGCATGGACAATCATCAACTTATCCAAGAATGTGAGCATGTCCTTCTATTGATGGGCACATTTTTAGTTTATAATCCATTTTAGGCGGTTTGATTTGTAATGGTCTTCTATGAGCTCTACATTGGCATAAGTAAACCAATTAAAGTTATGACACTTTTGGAATGCCAGTTCCGATACACCAGTTTTGAAGTTCTCTGGTAAGACTCCTTGTTTAAATGGCATCACCCCAGCATCTCCGCACAATAGTGCCATAGGATTTAATCTGGATTTAGCTAGTCATCCCTGTCTAGGTGTTTGTGCTAGTTTTATGCTTCTACCTGCCTGGGGGTGTCTAGGCCTTGGCAGTAAACTCCGCTCCGTTCGCAGAGTTTGTGGAGTTTTCCGCACTCTGCGCTACGCGGAGTTCCGAAAAATTCACGGAGCAGAGTTTTCCGCGCTTGCATTCGCCAACGTTAAGTTGGTTAAGTTGGCAAGCACGAGTGAGGAAAATCCAATGCTACACCACCTCCCAGTAAGATTTCTCAATGCGGGCGGTTGCGGATGGTCGCAACCGCTTGCATTGAGAAACCATCTGTTTGCGTTGAGGAAGCTGCCGCTCAGGTAGAAAATCTACTCGAGCGGCAGAAAGAAGCAGCGCCCTCTTGCGCTGCGCATAGTGCCATTTGCGCTGATTTTCCATTGCGGGACAAACACCCGGTGCTAAAAATCAGTGTGAACGGCTCAACCTAACACACTCTGCTGCTTGTAGAACTCCGCGTAGGGCGGCAGAGTTTTTTGGTCACTTTGCGGCGTTCTGCGTTACGGAACTCCACAAACTCCACCCAAGCCTAGGGGTGTTCAGCCTATATATGCACCAAGCAGACAGTTTAAAAAAAAAAAAATTCTCCCTACAAAAGGCAAGTGTTCTGCAGCACGCATGAGATACTTCAGGGGAAAATTAGGTGCCACTTCTATTAAACACAGTACCCAGGAATTTGGACATATGCACTATTGGCACTATGTTATATATGCTTTCTTAGCTGGATGATAATGTCACCAACCAACACTGATTAAAGTTGTTTTTTACCATATAATTCCTTCATTTAAAAGGATGATGATGATAAAACTCCTCTATGCCACTGGTTTTAGCTGCAAACATAAACAATCTGTACATACTTAGAAGGGCACCCACTGAGTGAAGATTACTATCAGACTTGCTTTCAGTAGAGGGCAGTGGCGGCTGCCAGCTATCAAGAGTGGTGGGGCGGGTAAACCGCTGCTGGAACATACACTACACACTACACACAAAATATACATAACAATATATAAATATACATAACAAAAAGAAAAGAAAAAAGCCACTTGTCTAAGACAGCTAGGTGGAGAGCTTCAAAGTGCGCATGTCACTTTGGACGGCGCAAGACAGCCGTCCAAAGTGATATGCGCACTTTGGAGCATCCAGCCTACCACTGCTTCAGACCTCTGCTGCCAATCGGCAGTAGAGGGCACGCCCCCTATGTCTCTGGGCTTGAGGCAGGCTGGCTGGTACAGCGCAGCGCGCACCACGGTAAAAAATAAAATGGCAATGAAATCTTTTCATTGCCATTTTATTTTTTTCTGTGCAGCTCGCAGCAGGCGGGGGGGGGGCACTCCCCCACCCTAGTGAAGAAACCACTGCTGGTAGAGGGCATATTCGATTTTTAGTTTGGGAGTGAAAACTAGTATGTCCTAGGACTTTATTCTCCCGGGGGATGAATTATGCTTTAAACTACGAGATTGTGTATAGCTTAAGTGAGCCTTCTCATCATCCCTGTACCTTAAAGCAATCATTTACACTAAGTAAGCCCCCCCAAAGCATCTTTTTTCTAATTATATTCTCATATATCTATCTGATTTATAGATGATGGCTTATGATCAATGAAGACCATAACCCCTGATTTATACAAACTATATTATCTCAGGACCCACTTTGGTACTGGCCCTTCATCACCATTATAATAATACATCACTGGCAGTAATGATCAAATAACACAATTTACACAATTATGTCTCACTTAGAGAAAATTGAAGTCGGTTGAAACCCCTTCACAATAAAAGATGGGTGGCAGGCTTGAAGAACCTGAAGGAAACGTGAGCAATTTAGACAAAGCAGTTTTCACAAGTGGAAAAAATCACATCCTAGGATGGTCATTGTGTTAAACTGCTAGCAAAAAGAGAACATAGGAAACAACAGCAAAATGTGTAGCCAATGTTACCTAGATGAAAGGAACAAATTATAATCCAGAGGATTATTCTGAAATGGAAAAACATATCATTATTCCTCTCATGAGGATATGAAATAGCAATGTGAAACCTTGCATTGCACTTGTGGGTCATGTTGGGCCTGAGGGACAGCCTAACAAACAGCCTCAGTGAAGACTTTGGTCTCCGCCGCCTGTTGGAAGACCTCCCTCCACATTTAAAGAACTCCACTTGCCTGATGAGGATATATGTGGTGAAAGTATATTTGCCAGTGTGGTGGATACAGTTTCATCACAGTTCAGTGCTGAGAAGGCTGTCGTGTGCTGTTGTGGTTGCTCAGTTTTTTTGTTTTTGTTTTTAGACACAACCCCCCAAACTGGGGATTACATCTGAAATGCAAATTGCAACGACCCTGATGTGCAAGAAGTTTTCTCCCTGTGTGTAAGGACCCTTGTTTGTTTTCATGCCTAGGCCCAACACGCTTTGCATGGTAGATAGGGGGAGATAAAATCAGTGGCGGTAGCCCCACCCCTAATAGGGCTTGTCCACCGCTTCTGTGACCCAGGGGCCTTGTATCAGATGGGGCTTGAATCAAAGGGTTCCAAACGCAGCTGAGCCTCTGCCGTCTGAAGGCAGAGGGAACACAACTTTGGCAAGCAGGATCTCTGCCCACCTATGACAGAGGTCCATCCCACTCTACCAAATACTAAATGACCCCCTAACTTTCTTTGATTCAGTTAGCAGTGATGGCAGACTCTGGGCCCAGCCATTGTTTAGCCAGTATCACAAACCTGCTCTTTACAAGAGAAAAAAAGAAAGCATTTATTAGCGTTGTGATAGGCAAAGGGTACTGCCAAAGCATTCTCAAGGAGAATTCCAGGGATTGAAAAATTAATAATTATAGAAAAATATATCCCTCTCAAAAAAGTCAAGAGAATAACATTTGGCAATCAAAAGAAAACGAACAGTAGACTTTTTAATTGGCTTTTATTTCTTTACTTTCCTTATTCATTCATATTGTCAAATAGTTTTTCCTTCTGCTAACCCCTTCTCTGTATCCTTTCCTTAAATTTACGTTTTCAACTAACTTTTCATTACCCTCTCTCTTTCCGGCCTACCTAATTACCCAGTACTCAAACCCCTCTATCCAGCAGTCCTGTCCCACACCATGTCAAGGATGTGCGTGGATGGAGATATGTATGCACCTCATTAATACTTGATTGTAGCAGATAAAAGGTTAATTTTAAGCACTTAACATGCATTCCTGCTGCTCTGTTCTTTAGGCAAATGGTTTTCTTAGGATATGAGATGTATATTGCGGGTGCTCGGGTATCGGAAGAGGGTGTTACACTGCTATATTCTTTGTCTTGCGATACCAAAAGATAAGAGGGTTAATACATCTTTTATTAATGTCTGATCTGGGCCTATTCCTACTCTAACTGGTCATGTGGAGAAGCCTGCCAAAGAATTATTATGTACATTGTTAGCTATGGGGACTTTGGTGACAACAAACTGTGCTGCTACATGTAGAACCAGATGAAGTAGTACAAAAAACTTCCTGACCTGCAAAAAACCTTGTGTCATTTACTTATGTTGTTCAAACCATGAGTTAAGTTTATTTTAAATTGTTTGGCCATTTCTGTGGGATTTTGTGTTTATTTAAAAGGCAGAAAACTGATTGTGAGTCTTTGCGAGTCTTTGTTTATGTGGAAACAGTGCAGCGACAGTGCCCCTCTCGAGCATTTGTGAGACGTGCACAGTGCACTTTCCCTTATGTGCAGCGTGCACTGTTATAGTCAATTTTCTACCTTGTGGGAACGAATAAACACAGCTCAATATGTTTTCATTAAATGTGGTTGCAGTGGATAGTACAGGTGATGTTGACAAGTGTCAAGACTTGTTTGGGTCCCTTGCGTTCCAAGCTTGATTTTCACACGTAGGCAGTAGGAATGAAAGTTGGACTTGTTGATCCTGTGGCATGAGTGTGTCCCATATCAATGCATAGGCTTAGAATAGGCTGATGTACTTATTTCTGCTGAAACTGTGTTGTCTGCAGCACACACTAGGAAACACAGCCCAGTGGTTGCCTCTTCATGTTTCTCAGATGAACTGTCTACTGCACATACACTGACTCGTAAATTATATAAGTTACTGTGTGCACTAAAATCCAGCGCAGTTTAATCAGACCAGCACATGGACACCTTCTGGGTTTCCACAGGGGTACTGAACATATTCCTCTGACCCATTATTCTACTGCATCAGGGGATGCTTGTCATATAGGCATGCGTTTCAGACCACCATAATGCAAACCTGATAGCAGGCATGTGGTTGCACTATTTTATAGCAGGGCGTGGATTCTGGAAGCATCAATGTGCACAGTGATAGTTCCTGTCAAAAGCCCAGCGCTTCAGCTATCAGAAAGCAAATCTCTCACTCTTCCACTCTCACCGAGGAAGGAGCACATCATAGAGTTGCTGCTTGCCCTGGACTGCAACACTACCCAGAGTTTAGTTCCAAACCAGCTGGTCACTACACAGCGACATGCAGTGAATAGTTTGCTGAGATCATATGAAATGAGCCATGCTTTCTAAACACGGAGGTCCAGGGACCTTGGGGATGGACACATAGGCATATTAAGTGCTTACCATGGCCTAAGGGGGCCTAAGGGGGCCAGAGTGGGAACCAACACAGACCACAGTCAAGTACTTAGAGGTAAGTGCTGCACTTATACTGCTTGACAACAAAGAGTGCAAAAGCAGTAAAAGATCCACAAAATCCATTTTTTTCTAGTTTCTAATAAAAAGCAAATTTTCACTTAAGTGGTGTTTTATCAGCTAATAGTTTTACCTCAAAACTGGAAACCCTATTTATGTACTGATAGAAATAGATGAAGCCATGACAGTGCGATTCATGTGTCATCCCAGTAATGGAAGCGCAAAGGAGATGATGGACGCAGGGCTGAAACTTTTCAGACACTAACCCCCCAGTCACAGATCTGGGTTGAATCCATCATCGTTCTTTAGCTCACTTCGCCACCCCAGTTCAGACCCAGTCATATGCCTTATGGGAACAGTCCAGCCCGAAATGCCAAGCCAGGTCTTCCCTGGACCGGAAACAAGCATCCTGCGACCGGTTTCGGGGTAACAACCCTCATCAGCCAGGCTACCATTAGTGAGTGTCTGAAAAGTTTCAGCGCTCCGTCCATCATCTCCTTTGTGTTTGCTTTGTTCGCCCTAAGTTGGCAGGGTATGCTCAGACATGGGTTCCTTGCTCACTTTGCCACTGGATTCAAGCTAGCCTGGCTGATTAGGGGTGTTACCCTGAAACCAGTCCCAGGATGCTTGTTTCCGGTCCAGGGAAGACCTGGCTGACATTTCGGGCTGGACTGTTCCCAAAAGGAACAGGGTCAAGACTGATTTACATATGGCTGGGTCTGAACTGGGGTGGCGAAGTGAGCTAAAGAATGATGATGGATTCAATCCAGATCTGTGACTGGGAGTGAGTGTCTGAAAAGTTTCAGCGCTCCGTCCATCATCTTCTTTGTGTTCGCTTTGTTTGCCCTAAGTTGGCAGGGTATGCCCAGACGTGGGTCCCTTGCTCACCTTGCCACTGGATTAAAGCTAGCCTGGCTGATTAGGGGTGTTACCCTAAAACCGGTCCCAGGATGCTTGTTTCCGGTCCAGGGAAGACCTGGCTTGGCAGTTCGGGCTGGACTGTTCCCATGAGGCACAGGGTCAAAACTGATTTGCATATAGCTGGGCTCGAACTGGGGTGGCGAAGTGAGCTAAAGAACGATGATGGATTCAGCCAGGATCTGTGACTGGGGGTGAGTGTCTGAAAAGTTTCTGCGCTCCGTCCATCATCTCCTTGTGTTTTTCTTCATCCCAGTAATGACACACATCTGCAATCTTTCTTCCTCTCATCATCAGATCACAAAGCAAAGTTATTTTACTGAATTTGTGTTTGGGAACTGATGCTATTGTAAATGGATAGACAAGCCACTAAAGCTCCAATTACGAGTCAGACGGAGTGAAATATCCACATGGGATAAATTGAGCTTCATTTGGATAGTAGTCTTTCTACAGGCAGAGAAATCACATTTGAAAATACCCTTCAGTAAAATCATATGATTCCTTTGCATGTGAAAACAACTAGCAGTAAAATTGTATGTTAAATAGTTGCATGCAGAAAGATATCCGGATTGACTGAGAAGTAAGACTGCATATAGAAAATTGAAAACTTTCAGTATGAGATAAGTGGTAACCATTTGCACATGAGGAATTGCCACCAAAGTGCTCTTGCTGCCTAAAGCAGGTGCTCATCATGTCCACAGAGCAAAATACAGAAATTAAATATATGATACTAGACCAGGTGCAACCGCTAGTAAAGCATATCACAACTACCCAAGGAGAAATTAACATAATATGTCATTTTAGGGGGGATTTCTTTTTTTACCAGGACAGCAGGATACCAATGCCAATGGCATAAAAGACTACTTTGCACGCAATCATTTCTTGCTCACTTGTACACATATTTAATGTTTTTTAAACAGCAGTAAATGTTTACCAAAAAGAAACAAATCCCTCCTTTACCCCACCCATCTTGTATCCCGACCAACAAACCTGGAATAACTGTACTATCACCCAATGCCCATTCCATGTCTCAACCACCCTCCAACTTGTCTTGCTTGTGTACATCACAACTACGGATCCTCTCCGCTTACACTACTCACTACAATAATGAAACTCTTATAATACCTAAGGCCTACACCCACCTAACTAAACGACTAACCCATGCTTACTTCCCATCTGATAATATACACCACTTCATCTGAAAATGAACAATGTGCATACATTTTATTATGCTTTTTGTAAGAAATTGGAGTATTAGTTGAGCAGGGAGAGAACCCATCTCAAATAACAATCACAGTCCTTGTCAGGGTGAACCACTAAAGTCACTAAATAAACCCATGCTTAACGCTCTGGTAGCCAGCACAAAGTAGCCAGAGGAAATGTGTAGAAGTATTTATGCAGTTCTCAAACAATAACAAAAAGTGAAAAGAAAAATCGGAAACCCATTTATAAAAATAGGGAATATTTCAATAGATAAAATGACATCAAAATATCAAAATTCGAATCAGAGTTATGAATTTTTTAAATTCGAAGTAAATATATCAGCAAAAAGCACAAGCTCCAACTGCGGTTGTCTGGTAACATTAGTCAAAGTCAAACGTTAAGGCTGACTGTGATGGAGCACGGGTTGGCTACAGGGACCAGGTTTGTTACGGTGGAAAGTTTACCTTTGAACTTAGAAACGTTTATGGAGAAAAAGTGGCCGTCGACGTGTTGTCAGTGGGGCAAACTGCAAGCTGGATGTGAAGAAGGGCTTGATGACAGCCGGTTGCTGCAGTGCGGACTTCCCTGTTCAGTGGTGAACAAAGGAGGGAAAGGTCAGAGTGGGTGAAGTCCGAAGTCTGTGCCCAGGAAGACTTCTACATCAATGGGTTGCTGCTCTGCGCCAGTCCTGATGAAATCATCTACATACGAACTTAGAAACTTTTCTGAAAATCAGATCTCTTCCAATGAGCCAAACCAGAATGCTGAGGCCGACCAGCAATTTGACTTCAATGGCTACGCCTTCAATGGCAGTCTCGCTCTCCGTTCGTTCTCCAGGCAGAAAGTTGGCATGAAGTTTCTAAGGGCCAGATGTACGACTATTCAGTTTTGCGAATCGCAAATTGCGTTGATTGCGACTCGCAATTTGCGACTCGCAATTTGCGACTCGCAAAAGTGAATGTAGAACAGTGTCTCAGACACTGTTAGCGATTCCCAATGGGGTCGCAAATTGCATGCCTTATTATTATTCATGAGGCAAGCGCAATTTGTGACCCCATTGGGAATGGCTAGCACTCCTAGGGATGGTGGCCTGCTGGGGTCAGCAGACCACCATGTCTGGGACTGCTTTTTAAATAAAGCAGTTTTTTTTTAAATGCAGCCCGTTTTCCTTAAAGGAAAACGGGCTGCATTTAAAAAAGAAAAATGAAACTTTTCCGTTTCATTTTTTAGGGGCATGCAGTGGTCCCTGGGACCACTGCCTGCTCTTAAAAATTATTTACGCACCCATTCACTAAGGACAAGGGGTCCTCATTTGCGAGTGGTTTACCACCTACTTAAAGTAGGTGGTAAACTGCGAGTGTTTTGCGGCCGCAAATGCGGTCGCAAAACAATAGTGAATGGCATTGAGTCTCGCTATTAGGAAGGGACGCCCCTTCCTAATAGCGAGAGTCGCAAATGCTATTTTGCGAGTCAGTGACTCACAAAATAGCATTTGTACATGCCATGACCCTTTTTTGCAATTGAAAACGGGCCGATCTCCCGTTTGTGAGCGCAAAAAAGGGACGTACATCTGGCCCTAAGCCCCACTTCTGGCACTTTGGTGATGGGAGGAGTATGCTGTAACACCAGTCAAGAGTCCAAGACTTGGGGGCAGCACTTTTGGGTTAGTCCTAACATAGGACCACAGTGGTCAGCAATAGGGTCCATGGCAAGTCCACTTGGTACTAGTCATCTGGACAGCTGCAGGAAAAGGGCCTTTGAAAGCTTGATGTATCCCTGAATTTCAAAAGGAGGTGACCCTTATGGTCACTTCTGGGGTCCTGAGTTCAAGGCAAGCAGGTCAAAAATTCCTTCAGTTTCTTCAGGCAACAGGGCAGCAGTCCTTCTGATTCTTCACAGGTTCAGGAGTGTTCTGAGAAGAGTACTGAGGGTGCCACATTTATGCCCAGTGCCAACCTTCTGGCACTCCCTTACCAATGGGGTCAAAGTTCCCAGGGGTGGTCGTACCCACTTCTGCAGCACTGCCTGTGTGTTTTATTGTAATCTATCCCACAGTGTCCCTCTTCAACTAAATCAAATGTGACATAAAGTTTCTTCCGCTAGTCAGAGCTCTCCGTGCCCACCCAGAGGTGTGGCAATGGTAATGGGCAAACTCTCCCTTGTGGTTACTCCATAGCAGTTATGGGGCAGCTCATCCCTACCACTGTATTTGGAGACAAGCTGACTAGCAAGACAAAGGGGAGGCAGGCCTAGTGTGAGGTAGGCATTCTTTAAAGCTCAGGAGGTGGCTGGACATAGCTCCCGGACCATCCTGTTCAAAGAAGAAAACCAACTCTCCAGCTGCTGGCTGCTGCTGTTTGTATTCAGTTACATTTAGCACTATTTTCTTAGAGCAAAACGCATCCTCGGGCCACTTTTGATGCAAGGGTGCATTTTGTACTAAGAAAATAGCACTAAATGCTGGGTTACGCCCCTCACTTAATTCTGCATAATGTTGCTTAATTTAGCTGTAATTTCTAATAATTATGCCTCTGGAAATTACACAAGTTACGCCCACCCCTAAATATGACATGCTCATTCATTTCTTGTACTGTCACACATAAGCCCTGCCTAGCCTATTTGTCATGGATGACATCTTGCCAGACAGAATTTTGTTGCCATATGATCCAATGCCTCATCCCGTTCACAATCCTGGCATATATGGCACATGCCATGTGTTGGGATGGTAATGCCCCCTGTATGGTATATGGGCATGTGCCTATGCCCTGAGTACCCAAATGCATGTGAAATTGGTATCCTGACTTTTTACTGGCCTAGATAAAATGCTAATCTAGCCTGGTCACTGAAGGTCTGGTCAGGTCTGTCCATGATAACAGCAAAGGCCAGAACCTGTTCCGTGCCCTGGATGGGCACATCATGCATGCCCTCTTTTGTCGACATAGACTAAAGTCCATGTCCTACATTGTTGTCATGAAGCGGGGGGGAGCAGTATACCAATTGCTGTGAATTAATTGTCCTGAACAGACATTTTTCTACCGGCGCCACTTGTGTTTTCTTGTTACACCCAAACCCTTTCTCTGACATTCAGTGTGTGCGTTGAATGTATGTATGCATGGTGAATGTGTGGTAAACATATGGTAGCTAGATTCCATGTGAGCTATGAGTTTGTTTGCTGGGACCAGTGGGTTGCCCCTAGTTTAGCATGGCATGAGATGGAGGGTAAATACAGCTTCCCCAAGGCAGTCAAAGTGTATTGCCTGCAGTCCCATAGCTGAAGGTTGGAGACACAGACACTAAAGTCAACGAGAAAGGAGACAGAGCTAGCCATAGAGATTTTATGAGGATCTTTCAGCAGGGAATTGCTGATTAGATTTTCCTGGGCACTGCCATTCGGTAGATGCTATGAGAGAGTGGAGTGAGCCCGCACACTCTGTTGTTAAGGTTGAGGAACATTCTAGGTGGATCTGCTCTTTTATCTGTCTCTGATTATTTCTTCAAGAAGGCTGATGAGAGCCAGGGGCAGTCTTCACATTTCATTGTTCCCATGGTTTGCATACTTCTGCTTGGAGGCTGCATTAGCACTGCCTGCTGTTAAAGCTATAACCTTGCATAAAGACTTTGTGTGCACTACTGCTAGAAAATGACATTTGAAAGCTACACCAAAATGGTTCCAGGATTTTAGACAGTAGATCCACACCCCTCTTTGGAAAGTGAGTATAAAAGTGGGATCCAAACTACTACATTTTGTTCCAGTTCCAAGTTCTTCTTGACTGATTAAGAGAGTGCTGCACAGAGTACTCAAAGGGCTGCTGTTAGATCAGAGCTGGTGTCTACATGGCAGCCCATCACTTAGATGTAAGGAGACATCACTTGAAGTATGTACAACTTGGTGGAGAAGCTGTGGGTCTGCCTAGCACCTAGAAACCTACCCGACTGCTTAAATAGGCAAAGATATTACTAGGTTCTGCAGGAGGAGAGATCATTCAGGTAGAGAAGCCAAGCTGTGTTCCCAGTGTGTGGATCACCCAGAAGAAGCTGTCAGGAGCAAATCCAGTATTGACGTGAGTTGTGAGGGATCATTCAGATCTCAGAATGTGGTTCATGTAGTAATCTGCGTGAAGAAACTAAAGCCCAAAAAACAACCTGCTACCCAGCACTACTGAAGTGCACCTGAAGGATTGCCATTGCAATACATGTGGTGTTTCCAACAAGGTGCTGTTGTTGCTTCTGAAGCAGAAGACCTGCTCAATGGACTGGAAGCCACAACTACCAAAGATGAGCATTCACTGGTCAAGCCTCCTATGCCGATCATGGTCCAAGACCCATAATTGCGCACACTAGAGGACCTGCCCCTCATCTGGGAGGCTGCAACTGTTGAAGTCTAGCATTCATCAATCAGGCCTGCCATGCTGATAAGCTCTGCGGCTTTAGTGATCAGAGAGGCAGCTGACCATGGCCACGACATGCCAGAAGACACCAACAGTGCAGGCTTGATGAGTGCAGCATCCTGCACTGTTCTATACATGTCTCTGCTGAGCAGGTAACAGGAGGACAGAGCTAGTAAGGCTAAGAGACTGTGTCTTGAATGCACAAAGATAATGTGATGTTAGGAAGCTAACCTTTCACCAGTGTGAACTCTTTGGCACAAGAACTATCCAAACTGACCTATGAACTACCAATATGGTAATTGTTTAGTGAACTTGTACCTGTGCCAAATGTTTGCTTATGCGCTTGTCTCTGAGAATTTGCTATAGATATGGGGTAGCACCCCAGACTGGGAGAGGGCAATGTATGGCGTGTAGAGTAGAGGGTCTTCTGCTTGACTAAGAGCCAATAGGCAAGATCATATACCCTGTTGCTGTGGCACTACTTACTTATGTAGCATTTTATTTTGCTTTGGTATGAAAGTACTTTCTTTTTTCTAAAGATAAACACTTGCTTGGAAAGTGATTTATTGTTCCTGTTGTTTGACTCGTGTGCTGATTCTCTACCTCCACACGACCCCTGCTGAGCCTCCTTTGACTGCCGGCTCTCACTAGCGTGAGAGTGTGGAAGGGATATACTTGTCCCAGATTGCAGAGCCATAGTTGGATGGGCCCCTGGAATCCAGTTTCAGGAGACCCCCAACCAATGCTGTTGTGCTCCAGGCGCCACAGTCTGTCCTCTGGTCCTCCGTACAGGGCCTGGCACTATTGGCGTGGAAAGGGCGAATGGACATGTATTTTGTAGCAGTGTCTGACACCCACCTAGATCCTCAGTTCCTCCAACTTCTCCTCCACCTTCTATTCCCTCAGTGCTTGCGAAGCCGATATTGCTCTGGGCTGCTCCTCTGAGAAGATAAACTTCAGCTGTGGTGCAGATCCTCCCCAGAGGCCACGCTCTCATGTCTGTATTGACTAGCACTTGCCTTGCTGAACTTCTAGATCATTCGCTGTGATATTTTCACACAGGTGCTGGCACTGGTCTTGGGTACCAAATGGCTATTAGCTGGGGCTCTTATGCAACAACATCCTCTGCCAATATCTGTAATTGAGGCTTGCTAAATTTGTATTTTTGGCTGCTCTGGGGCCATGCTTGAAAGCTGGCAGGCCTAATGGTGTGTATGGAGCTTTATTTATTTGTATTACAGCAGGTTGTAAATCTGCAATATGGCTGCCAGAAGGTGTTCAGAATAAAGCTCACTGTCAGAACCCAAGTTTCGGCTCAGTTGGCTGCTCAAAAATCACAAGGATCCTATTAGTGGGCTATCCTCAGCACTAGGATTGTCTGTGATAACAGAAAGTTACATACTCTCTGTTGTTTTATGTAATTTGATGTTAACACCTTTTTCCCATCAATTTGTGTTTTTTTGGCCAATAATACGGGATGGTAAAACCATTTGTCTGTGAAAAAAACGGAGGCAGAAATATGGCTCCTGGGGCCAGATGTACGACTATTGAGTTTTGCGACTCGCAAAACGGAATGTACTAATGTGTCTCAGACATATTTAGCAATTCCCAATGGGGTAGCAAATGACCTGCCTCATCAATATTCATGAGGCAGGTTGCAATTTGCGACCCATTGGGACCGGCCAATAACACAGGGATGGTGGCCTGCTTGGGACAGCAGACCACCATGTCTATGTTTGCTTTTTAAATAAAGCAACCTTTTTTTTTCAAATGCAGAGCGTTTTCCTTAACAGAAAACGGAATGCATTTAAAAGAAAAAAATGAAAAGATTTCTTTAAATTTTTTAAGGGCAGGCAGTGGGTTGTGGGACCACTGCCTGCTCTTAAAAAATTATTTTGCTGCCAAACACAAAGGGGAAGGGGTCCCCTGCCGTCCCCTTCCCCTTTGCGACTGGCTTAACACTAATTTGAAATTAGTGGTAACTCTGATTGTTTTGCGACCGCATTTGCGGTCGCAAACAATCATACATCCCCCCTGCGACTCGCTATTAGGAAGGGATGCCCTTGGCACGCCCCTTCCTAATAGCGACTCGCAAACCCTATTTTGCGAGTCGGTAATAGGTTACCAACTCACAAAATAGGGTTTGTACATGGTACAACACTTTTTAGCGGTAGCAAACGACCCGATTTTCCGTTTGCAACTGCTAAAAATGGTCGTACATCTGGCCCTTGGCTTTTCCAGTTTCGCAGCCCAGTAAATATTTGTAAATGACCAGACATGTAGATCTCGCATTCAGATTTGCTGCCTGGTATCAGTAGTTTTAGATTTAATTTTTCCTCACCCAATTATCTGATCACTGACAATCAGTTCCTAATGGTTGCAGGAGGAATATTTTCTTGATGACTGAGTTAATTGCCATACAACCCTTATGAAACTATAAACACTCAATTGACTTGTTTGATCTGTTGCCTGCAGTGAAATATTCCAATCCCTGCTGTAACATACATGGCCCTAAATTTAATTTTTAATTAAAAGGTTAAATTACAAGTAGGATCATCAGAGGTAGGTCCGTAAATAGAGACAAACGTCTGAACGGTTTTAGATGCCTCCACCTACTCATTTGATCAGCGTGGGTTTGTGGATTTCATCACTTGACTATTTCTGTATATATGAAGTACAACTGTTCGAGTATTACCAGTCTGCCAGAGATCAAAGAGTATGGGGCTTCTTCAGAGAAAGCAGTTCGAAATTTCATCTTGGCAGGGATTTGCTTGAAGACAAAGAGTTGAGCCTTAGAATCTTTCATAACCTGAAATAAGGCTTCTCTTTTACTTGTGTGCATTCCTGTTTCCCACTGCCTGTCACCATCTCATATCGCCCTCCTGTCTCTTCTTCCTTTCCCTGTGCATTGCTCATTCCCACTGCTAGCCACACTCTAATATCTCTCGCCCACCCATCCCTCCTTCCCCTGTGTGCTCCACACCAACCACTCCCTTGTTTCTCCCTCTGCTCCTCCCTCTTATATGTGCTCATTGTACCACGAGTCTACCTTTCCTTCTGAGCGACGCCTCGTAAGTGCTCCCAAGACCAAGTATTTGATTTCATAGATATGAAATTCAGGCTACCCTGAAGGCTCTTTTGCCTTAAAGAATGTCCTTTTTCTGAGTAAAATGCAGGTTGGGTGACAAGTGGGCCATCATTATAACCTTCAATTCATTCTTTGTGATAGAAACTAGAGAAAGACTATAATGAAGGCTCCCTTGTCATTCGACCTTTTTTGACATAGAGACAAATACAGGACTGTAGTGAAGGCAGGTAGCTTTCAATTCAGTCTGCCTTCCATTTCTTGCCTGGCCTTAATGTGCATACACTGTCCGCTTTGGCACATTAAACTCAGTCATATTTGGTCTGCCAATGCATATGTCATCTGTCAAAGTAATTGTCTTCAGAAAAGGTGTGAGTACTGTGTGCGCCTTTTCTGGCATGCAAAAGTCACTGTCAGATAAACACTTTGGAGTCATCATGGCTGCTGTATATAATTTTTGGCAGCCAATGGCAGATGTTCCCCGCAGTAATTTAAACCCGTGTGTCATAAATCATTATCAGCCTCTGTCTGTGTTCAGAATGCATCCCACTGTGAACTGTGTCAAATGCCATGCTACAAACAATGGAGGTATATGATGATGATGATGATAATAATGAGGAGGAGTTATACATAACACTTGGTATAAGTTTCAGCATCTTGGAACTACTAGCTCAAACCTCTGTGCCATTTGTGTCCATTTTTCTCCGAAAAATTGGCTAGGGAATAAATGTTTGCCATGCTATAAGGACTGGTAGTACCAAACAAAATATCAAAACAATCTTCCAGTGCTCCAAAATGCAACAATACTGGCAACCAGGAGTATTTCACTTTACAGTCACATTTGATGAATAATTGAATACCATTGGCTTCCTAGAGAGTGTTAAGATATTTTAAGTCTGTATAAAAGTACTTCATGGAACTGGTTCAAGTAATCTGAGAAAGAGGTTGAATCTGCTGAACCCTACCTGGAATTTTCACTCCAGCACAACGTGCCTGATGGAGTAACCAGAATTAAGAGGGCCCTTCCTCGTAAATAACCTGTGCATTCAAAGCCAGCAAATTATGAAATTTCGTTCCAGCTCCCATTGCAGGAAATATAAATCTGCTGAGCTGTAGGTAACAAATTCAAACTTTCCTGCTCTAATTTTTCACTTTGCCTGTTCATTGCATATGCCCAGATATCCCTATGAATTGATAGCGCATTCCAAATTGTTAGTAGATGGTGATGTGACATCTCACACAATTCTGTATTCTTTCTGTTAATCTATGCTGTTTTGCTCATTCTCTCCAGCTGTACACATTTACGGTGAATATCTGCTCTTTACGATTTAGAGAGTTCTCTGCAGATTCGGTTTTTCATCTGAAGTTAGTTTAGTAGGTTTTGCTAAGAGGCAAAAGCACGAGATCTGTGGCAGTGAGGAACCAACTCAACTGTGCAGCATGTGAAGATGTATGCTTCACAGCTAGTTTTGGCGCATCCTGGGTAAATCAGCAAAATAGACTCATCCTTCCATGTTTGTTTGAGTATGTCCGCTCATTCAAAAATACACACTGTTAGGTTTTCCACCTCAGAGCATCAATGCTCACCGCTATATATAGTGTATGCATATTTTAGCCTACTCCATTGTCTTCCACATTGTGGCATGTATAGAGTTATTAGTCTGGCCCAAGGAGTTGCTACCAGAGAGAAATCTTCCTGCCTTCATCAGAAAAGCCTATAGACAGAACCTTAACGAACAAAGTAAAATGTGAATAAGCCATTGGAAATTGCCATGTTTTGGTTACTCCTAGCTAATCTGTTATTTTCAAATGTTTGCCTCATGCTAATAAAGGTGCAAGATGCAAGGTAAGCGTTTGGCAAATTTAAAGAAGTGCCCAGGAGATGCAATGAGGATAGAGCCAAATGTGAGATCCCAAAAGCAGAACCTCACATTCACAAAAGCAAAGAGAACAGATGATGGACGGAATGCTGAACAATGCAAACATTCACCCCCAGTCACAGATCTGGGTTTAATCCATTGTTTTTTAACTCACCTTGCCACCCCAGTTTGTATCCAGCAATATGCAAATCAGCCTTGACCCTGCTCCTCATGGGAACAGTTCAGCCTGAACTCCCAAGCTAGGCCCGCCCTGGATCAGAAGGAAGCATCCTGGGACCGGTTTCGGGGTATCACCCCTCATCAGCCAGGCTAGCTTTAATCAAGTTTCACAGAGAGCACAGGACACACGTCTGGGCATACCCTTTCCACTTAGGGCAACAAAAGCAAAGAGAACAGAACCTCACATTCACTACTGCCTTTAACTGCATGACTGTTGATGGGCTACTGCCCACCAGTAAAAAATAATGTAGCAGCAGCATCCACTAAATTAGTAAGGGCATAACTACTGAATTACTAAAATAGATTATCTCTTATGACTCAAGTGAATGCCTACTGCTACAGATTTAGGTCTCTTTTGAGCTGAAATTTATCTGTTGTAGGAGTTTCATTGGGTAAAAATACATTTTGATTTAGCCTAATGTTGGTCACCAGGGTCGAACTGAGTAAGAATATAGGCTTGTGGAACAAAATAAAAGTTGCTCCTTTTGTAAATTGCGTACTAAAAGTAGTGGCCCACATTTGTAAATCAATTCAACTCTGAACTTTAAAAGGCATTCTTTCTAGATGCCCTGTGAGAAATTGGAGACTACACGCATTTTTGCTTGCTAAAGGCAATGTTTGTAATAATATCAAGAAAACGAAGCCATTAAAGTCACTATGTTCCTTTCTATCAAATAGGCAAAACATTAAAATATCCCTGCTCTTCTTCCCATACTATGCTATTGCTAACTGTATGCTGTCTTTGATGAGGTAATATCTAGGCCCTGGTGAAATTTCCATTAGACCAGCATAATCTTCCATAATTTTGTGTTATGCTTGTTACATGAAATTCCCAAAATTACGCTATTATGGGTTGTCGCCTAATTATTGGCCATTTGTGGCAAAAATTTATTGAACGACCAGAACGTGAACAGCTGTGTTTTGGACGATTCTGTTTTTGCAGTTTGTTTTAGCATGAAATTCATCCTTGTATCCAAAATGGATGTGAGGATGCATTTTTTGCTAAAATATAGTGACAAATGCTGATTTTTAATTTTGCTTAATTTTCCCAAAATTTCACTTAATGAAACAAATGCAAATTGCACGAACATCACACACCCCTATGGATATCACCCACACCACACCCTATTGCCTTAATCTTGTCCCCTACCTTTCATCTCTCCTAGCCCCATTTTCCCACCTCAGTTGTCCACCTCCACACTTTGAGGCAACTGTGCCATCTTATTGGGATTCTAACATGATTGCAGTGCTTGGAATAGGTTCATTTAGATGTTTTATGATTATATTGGAAGCTTTGCATCAAAAGGTGCAAGATGCACTCGGGTCAACTTTGCAGTACATGCCACTTGGCCAGCAGATATAGCTGGGAAGATACCTCAGTGGTCAATGTTCCTATTGTGTTTAGCTGATGGCAATTGCTGTTCAAAACAAAGTTTATTTGGGCTAAATAGTCCTTAAACATTTAAAATCTCCATAAAAACAACACCTAAAATCACATTTCATAATACAATTTTTCATAACATTCACATATTTAAAATTCATTGATCCGTCCAACATTCCGTATAACGTACTCTATATCATCTGAACAAGAAGTTCGGTTCTATTCACATTTAAGAGTTTCTTTTACTTTACGAATGAACTTCTCCATAGCGCAAGCTGTGTCTAAATTACTCATTTCAGTTAGAAGATCTACTGCTTGTACCCTGTTTTTAATACCATGCTTTTTAAAAATTGGGCATAAATTCTCTATCCGTATATCCAAAACCTTCTGACAATCCAATGAAATATCTAGAGTATCACACGTTGTACCCAAGGTACAGACACATTTCCCCTTGCTATCAATCATTGCGCTTTTTACCCTATTGTTGGCATAGCAAGGGTTAACACCAATTCTTAACCTTAGTAATTCTCTTCTTAACTGATGACAGGGTAGTCTTTCCATATAAGGGAAATGACGTTCATTTTGCCACGAGTTAATCATAAAGTGTACAGATTTTTTCCCCAAGAGATAGTCTTGGTCCTGGGCTCGAGAGATTTCACTGCCACTGAGGGCCCTGAGTTCCCTCTTACCCACCTCAATTTGGAGAGTCAGGGGGCACAGCTTGATCCTCATAATTCTACAAGCTTTAGTAATAGTTTCTCTTATCCCTTTTGCCGATGTTAGCTCACTCTTCAATATCTCGTTTCTACACCACTGAGAGATTTTATGATCTTCTTCCCCGCCCTGGTGCTGCCAGAATCCTAATAGCACCATGCATGCCATTATACCCCATGATGTCAATCCTGTTTCTAATCTCACTGCCTGGACCATTGCGGACTTGGGCAATGATAGTAAATTTTTCAGACATTTTCCCTCTTCGACATCCCATCCGTTTTTACCACTCAGATATAACACTTCGGCTCCGTATAGGAATTGTGGGGGTACCATGGCTGAATAAGCTTTTAAAACCGGTCTGTCTCACTTTTCACCGTAAACTCCATTACATTTTTTTAGCCCACTAACCGAAGCTGATGCCCTCAGTTTTAATGCCTCTAGATGGGTGTGCCAGTTCAGATTTTTCTCAAACCACATCTCAAGGTACCTATATTCATCTACCTTTTCCAACTTCGTGGAGCCCAGAAACCTGTTGAACCTTAATTTTCTTCTTCCAAAGCTTAATACCTTTGTCTTATCCATATTTACTGCAAGGTTTTTAAGTCTGCAGTATTCGTTAAACATATTCATCTTTCTTTGCAGACCGATCTCTGTTTGATCCATTATTACTAGGTCGTCTGCATATAGTAGACATGAAATATATTTTCCATTTATCTTTGGGCTGGCCCCCCTTGCAGTGCCTAAGACTGAAGGTAAGTCTGCTATGAATAAGGAGAAGAGTAGGGGGGCCAGTACGCACCCCTGCCTTAACCCATTTCCAATTGGGGTTTTCTGCGATAGGCTTCCCTCTATGTCCAAAATTATCTATCTGCGCCCAATTATAGGTGTGTAGTGCTTGAATTAACCTTAGCAAATCCCTTGGGATGTTATATCCAATCAACGTCTCCCACAGCGTCTCATGGTCCACTAAATCAAATGCTGCGCGGAAGTCCACGAAGCAGCAGAACAAACTTCCCCTTTGCTCGATAGACTTCTGCGTAATGGATCAGAGCGCAATGCAGTGGTCGACTGTGGAGTGCCCCTCTTTAAATCCCCCCTGTTTCGGGGGCACAACCTGATTTGTTTCTGCCCAGTCCTTAAGTCTTTCCAAGATTATTTTGGCAAATACTTTTTCTCCTATGTCCAGTAGGTTAATTAATCTATAATTCTTCGGGGCTTTTGTATCTCCTCGTTTGTGGATGGGTCTTATGATTGCTCCTCTCCAATTTTCTGGTATATGACCTGTATTAAGTATCCCCAGGAACATTTTTGAAAAGAATTCTGCCCACCACTCTGGCCAGGTTTTTATGATCACTGCCGGGAGATTCTCTGGGCCAGCGGCTCCAGTCAGGGTTAGGTTAGAAATAATTTTTTCAATATTACTAGAAGTGAAGTGTTCCTTAGTGTCCTCCCTCACACCTGGCCATAGTGTGGATCTCAATCTCTCTTTTACAGGCCAATTTCCATATATTCCCCCCAAAAACCTTACCCAATCATCTTCTGGTACAACGCAATTCAAGAACCCTAGTATTTTGCCTGAACTTTCTTGGACCACCTTCCAAAAGCCTTTCAAATCTTTAGATTCTATTACAGATAATAAATTCGCCCAGCAACTCTCTTTGTATGTTCTTTTTTTATTTCTAATAATCATTTTATATTTTATCCTCAATATCTGAAGGTTGCGGAAAGATTCTACCTTATAATTTCCCCTAAGTCTTCTTTCCCTTTGTCTTATGCTTGCTTTTACTTTACGACATTCTTCATCGAACCAGGTCTTCTCTTTACTCTGGGTTCTGTTATTCCTACCATCGCCTGATGTACTAGGTTTTATTTTAACCCTTAGGCATTCCACCAGTTGGGTGATTATATTTTCATACCATCCATCATCCTTCATATTCGGGATATTTTCTAATGTTTGGGTCTGCTGTACAGGGGCTAGTTTTTCGATGTGCTCCCCGAAATACGTGTTGTGAGACGCCTTAGGTAATCGATATGGACATGGAGCACTGTATGTCTTTGGTTTTTCCTTACACCATATAATTCTATCTTCAGGGGGTAATGGTCACTTCCCTCCACTCTTACCATCTCAAAGTTGTTAATTAATTCGAAGTTCCATGCATGTAGAAACACATAGTCGATCGGACAGGGTTGCTGGCCTGTCTTAAAAGTAAGCTTTGCAGGTCGATCTGACGCCATTCTACCATTCATGCAATTGGCAGTGGACCGGTTTGAAATCTGCTGCTGCCAACTCTGCCTTTCAATCTTCCAAGATGAATAAAATAAGCACCATTAAATCTCTTGCTCCACTATTAGAACTGCTAGACAGTGTTTTAAAGTGTTAAGTAGAAAGACAAGTAAAGATAGTGGTGCACCTATGTGTCTATCTGTGCAGCTACCTTTATAATAAAAATGGTGCTCCAAAGGGGTGTGTCACTTTCAGATGGGCAAAGGTTAAAATCCAGATTTCAATTTTAGCAAAAGTGGCACAACTCTACCTACAGGAACCCTGGCAACACCCTGCAAATATTTCTAAGGTTGAGACATCTGCCATGTAGCCCTGCATTCAATGTATGTGCTCAGTTCCTGTCTTCTATAATGAAGCCTGCAGTCACAACTGCTATTTTAGAACATATATAGCAGCAAAAGAGCACATGGGTGGATGACTCAGGCTACACCATATAACATTTCTCCTAGAAACAGGTCAGAAATTCTTAATGATGTAAGTTGAGGAAAACTACATCTCAGTGAATGGAGGTGGAAAATTAAGATCAGTATTTTTACCTGAAGTAAATGTATGAAATATTTGTTTACACTATCTCTTTGCACATGGGATATTTGTCAGTGGCTTGAAAGAGCATGGAAAACCACAGCTGTCTGAAAGAGATAGCCCTTGAAATATTGCAAGCTGATGATGCAGTCTGGATTGGAGAGGACAAAAGTATAGCTTGGCCCATAGACTGCATGGCTTAACCTGGGATGATTTGATACTTCAGTTTAGGAGTGGGTGACATGTTCCCTATTTTAGGGGTGGGTGGTATATTCTCTAGTCACTGGCCCCAGAAAATTATAAGTAGAAACAGTGAGCTTGACCTACGGTTATCTGATTCTGGGCAGCAGCATTGCATGTATAGCACTATAGGAGGTCATATGATTGTGGTTGACTACTGTGGACATTTAGGAGAGCCTTCCATGTTTTCTCCAGTCTGGCCCTAGTTTGTGTGGGATTGCCACATCACAGATATGAACACTGCACTCAGAAATATGGAGCAGATGATGAAGCATTTTAACTGATCTCCCAATCATTTTCCTTCATTAGTCCCCAATAGGGAATGGGACAAGCTTCCTAGCGCCCTCAAAGGAGTTCTGTGGCAATCTCATAGCCTTCTTCGTCAACAAAATAAATTGCTGTTCTAAGAAAGGGCATCTTTATTACTGTACTTTACCCTGATGACCCTCAACCAGTAGTATCTGCCATCTATTTGAGGTTTCAACACTCACCAACGATGATATTAGAAAAATATTGATATTCTTGAAACAGTTCCCTGTTACATCTCCTCATCTGAATAATCAGTTCTGCTTAATCGTAAAGAGACTGTTGGCTTAAGAAGACAATGTTTAAAAACTACAGACCTAGCATAGTCTTATAATTTCTTGTAAAGGCACTTGAAAAAGTAGTTATCTGTTAACTTTCCTTACATACGGAATCAAATGGCCATCTTCATGACTTTCAAACTGTTTTCAGACCCCGCAGGTACACAGAGTCAACAGTGTTAAATATCAGGGAAGAATTATCCAAAAGGCAGTACCAAGGCATGCTCTGAACCTTCATGTAATTAGACAACTCAGTAGCATCTGACACAATCGGCCACAAGGTGGTCCTCGACAACCTGTCTCATTTGGCTGACATCAGTTATAATGCTATTTTGGTTTACCTCCTTTTTATTTTGGTTTCTTATGAAGTATTGCAAACTAGCTTGCAGTGCCATTATGTGATTTGGATGAAATACATCGTAGATGGAAAATGGACTAAGTTCTGGCTAATAACAGGAGATCTGTTGGATTGGTATTAACAATAATATTAATACATCAGCCAGACATGCTGAAAGAAAGATGGTAAAAACCTGATAAAGTGTCTGCGGGAAGAAGGAGTGGAAATTGGTTCCAGGTATCTAACCAGCAGACAGAGGGAAAAGAATGAGAATAAATGCAAGACTGTCATAAAACTACTTTTAGAGCTGGGATTTTAGCAGTCACCTGAATTTGGAAAGGCTGATTCCATTTGTAAAGACAGAGGAGTGAGCTTTGCACATGAGAGAACCTTCTTCCGAATTTCTTCAAAAATATTGGTGGGTAGACAGTAAGTATATATCGGTAGACCTTAGGAATCTGGAAGGATGAAAAGGGAAGATTAGGGATGAACAATGTCAACAGGGTTTTAAGGCACTTAACTATCTAAGGCGTTAACAAGGAGGCAACTGGATTTGAAATTTGCTCTTTCCTTCACAGAGAGACAGTGGAGGGCCTTCCAGGCAGACGTGATGTGGTCAAGTCAAGTAAATTCAGGCTGACCAGGAGACACGAAGGATGTGTTTAGACTCTTTAGTGTTTGGATATTAATTTGTTAGCAAGTCCAGTGAGGAGTCTATTGCAATAGTCGATGAGGGAAATCGCTTAACAGCTGGGGAATATTTCTCTTCCACTAACTCCTAGAGCAGGCATCTCCAACAGGTCAACCATGAGCTACCAGTAGCTTGCAGCCGGTATTTGAGTAGCTCGTGGACTGCCACTTCATTTCAGGAAATACAGCAGCGAGGCCAGGAAAGGTGACTCTGCAAAACCAATATGCATCCTTCTCTTTTCTTAAATAGAAACAATGAGGCTGATAAGAAGCCTTACATAAACAATTAATGCATGCCCCCATAAGAGAACAATGTTTAAAAATCATCACTGAAAAATGATGGTATCTATGATGACAAGTCACAATGACATTTTTTCCCCTTAAAGTCACTGGCAGTAAAATGTGTTGGAAAAAGTATTGTGCTGTATTTAACTTTCTTTTTCGTTCTTTCTCTTTCATTCTTTTGCTTTCTCCTTTTCTATTTCTTTTTCCTTCTGTTTCTTTCATTCTTTTCCTTTTCATTCAATGTTATTTTTTCTTTCATTCTTTTTCTCTTTTTTCTTTTTGTTTATCTTTCATTTTCCTTTTTTCTTTCATTCTCTTTTTCTTTCTTCATCTTTCATTCTTCTTTCTGTCTGTTTCCTTACATTCTTTTCCCTCTATTTTTTTCTTTCTCTTTCTTTCTTTCTTCCCCTCTCTGACACTTTCTCGCTTTTGCATGCACTCACACTGGCTTTCTTTCTTTATTTTGTCTTCATTTCCTTCTATTCTCTCCTTTGTTCTATCTCACCTTTGATCACTTTTATCTCTTCTACTCCATGTCCATTTGTACTTTCCCTTCTCCACTTTTTTTTTTTTTTTTTTCCAAATTCAAATTTGCTTTATTCGATTTTCATTTTAGGATAAGAAGAATCATAAAAGCACAATACACGAATACAAATTTATACATTTATACATTTTAAACATTCAATTTAAAATCATTGTTAAAGGGGTACAAACCACCACATAATAATAGTACTTCTTTGTTCAATTTTTCAAATAAAAAGCGACTGTCCATATCAGGCTAGGTTCATTAAAACAATTTATACAGATAAGACCAATGCATTAAAATTTTACGATTGTTTCCTACACTTGATTACCGCTTTTAAAAATATTGCAATATTTCTAGTATAACATTCACTATCCAATAGTTGCAATGCAAAATAGGCGGGCGACATTGCCTCAAACCCCAAGTTTTTAAAATAGGGAGAATCCACCTTTTTCTGTATTCCCTATAATATTTACAAAATAAAACAATATGAATTGTCGTTTGGGACGCATCACCATCACAGGGGCAAGCTTCTAAATTTTTTGACCAATCATTTATTGTAGGGAACGATACTAAACGATGAAAGGAATCTAATCTAAAACGTGCAAGCACGAATCTGTCGTACCCAGTTCCATAGTAGGTCAAGTAAGGTTGCATTTCAGTGGAAACGAGAATCATCTGGTTTTGGAGAACTGTCGGTTTGTAGGCTTCGCTTTCATATCTAAGATCTTCCAAGTGTGACATACATTGTTTTTTAAAATCTTTCCTAGAGATATTAGTCATCTTTAATGGATCTTCAAAAATTCTAACTGACCTAAGTCCCCCATAAAATCTTTAATGTACTTCAACCATCTAATAGTTAAGGCTTGGTCCAATTTAAGAGAATCTTTTATGACCCTTTGATTAAATGTTGTTTTTGTTGAGGTCCAGATTCGGTGCCATAATAAAACTGGCTGGACCCTTATTTTATCCGTAATGTATTCTAGCCCCAGCTCCTTGTGGCATACAAAGGTTGAAGTCGAACGAGGGACAGCCAATATATAGCGAATAAAAGCATTTTCCACTTTCTGTATGTCTACTACGTTACAATATCCCCAGATCCCCGCCCCGTACAGTACTGCACTGACGCACTTGGCTTGATAGATTTCAACCAGTTCCGAAGGTGGCCGTTTGCCTAATTTCTGAGCAAAATTTACAAGGGCTGTTGTTGTTTTCATAAATGTCAATTTTTTTGCCCTTGTGGCCTGCAGCCATGTGCCCTTATTATCCACAAGAATACCTAAATATGGATATGTTTTTGTGGTTTCTAGCTTATTGTTTCCAATAAAAATGGGTCTTTCTTTCTTGCTAGTTTTCCCACAGCTCATTATAAAGGTTTTAGTAGCATTAATCTTTAGGTCAAGGCTTTCCATGTAGACATTATATTTAATTAGAGCCCGCTGTAGCTCAAGTGGTGTTTGGGCCATTATCACCGCGTCATCGGCATAGAGTAAGATGGGAATGGGTCGACCTTTCACCTGTGGTAGATCCTGGCACCCCTCAAGCATCACCTGCTCAAGGCCGTTGGTATACATTGTAAACAAGAAGGGTGCCAGGACACAACCCTGTCTTACCCCCCTCTCTACTGCAAATGTAGCTATGTATTCCCCATTTGGTCCATACCGTACTCTAGCGCTGGCATCAGAATATAATTCTCTCACAACTTGAATTAAGGCTGGTTCAACTCCCATCGCTTCGAGAATCTTCCACAATTTATTATGGCATACAGAATCGAACGCAGTGGAAAGATCTACGAAGGCTAAGTACAATTTTCCTTCTTTTGCTGTAACATATTTTTCGGTCAGGATTGTTAAATTAAGGCGCTGTTCTAATGTTCCTAATCCTTCCCTGAATCCGAATTGTAGGTCCGTTAATACGTTATTTTCTTCAGCCCATTCTTGGAGACGGTTTAAAATAATACGGCCTAGGACCTTTCCCACCGAATCTAATAAGGAAATTGGGCGATAACATGTGGGGTTTTGTCTGTCACCTTTCTTAAAAATTGGGACCATTAATGACTCAGACCAAGTTCCTATGAGTCCTACCTTGCATGCTGCTGCAAGGACTTGTTTTATTAAGGGGCCCCATAGCTCCATGTTTTGTTTGAATATGTCTACGGGTACCCCATCTGGTCCCGGTGCCTTTCCGCCCTTACTAGCTTTCACAGCAAGTTCAACTTCTTCTAAGGTGAAGTCTATATTAATTGGGAATGGCTCGTTTGTACGGCTAGGGACATAGGGACAAACAGTTTGGATGCTAAACTCCTGTTTCTTGGCATACATTTTAGTAAAATGATCTACCCATTGCCCTTCATCAATTGCGATTTCTATTCTTGGCATTGTCTTGAATCTCAGGAAGGGAGAGTTGACTAAACGCCAAAATGCAATAGTATCGCCCTCTGTGGTTGCCTTGTGCAAGTCAGCCCAAGCATTCGTTTTTATTTCCCTCTTTCTAGTTTTTAACCCCTTGGGTGCGCGTGACGAGCTCAGCTCGTCATGCTGCGCGGTAGCGCTGTGCGCATGACGAGCTGAGCTCGTCACGACCGCACCCGCGATCGGAATGTCCAGCACACGAGCGGAATTCCGATCGCGGTCAAGGGGTTAAAGCTAGGTTATATGCACGCCTGGATTGGGCTATTTCTTCTCTATCCCGTTTCTTTTTATGTAGGGCGTTCTTCAAGGTGGTATATGCTCTCGTGCAATTATTATCAAACCATCCAACCTTCTTCTCCTTCCTATTTCTCATTTCCCTTTTCAACGTGGTCCTAATAATATCTGTTATACAAATATAAGATCCCAATATATCTTCATGTGACGAAGTCTCATCGAGACATTTCATAATATTTTCCCTACTGTTATCCACCACTTCTTTCATGACTACAGATGGTTCTACCTGGGCCCACTTTAAGGAATATCCATTTATTTTATTTATTGCTAAACCCTGTAATTGTTGGATCCTTTCGGAATGTACTATCCGTGTTTTTGATGCCACTGATAAACTCATGCTTTGGGGGAAATGGTCACTTAAGACATTTTTATGGGTTTTAAAACTTAGAACCCTGGAGGCAGATCTATTTGTTGTTATTATAAAGTCTATAATTGTATTCGCCCCCCTTCCATGGAAAGTCTGTGTAAACTGGATAGGAGGCGAGTTCAACATATTTACAAAGCTCATATCTAAAAAGAATAAGATCTCGTTTAAGGCATCACCCTGTAAGTTGTGGGAAAAGTGAGGGAGGTTACATTCTCTTTCATCTACTATGCCACATAGTGCATCATCATTGTGCGGACACAAAGCAGTATTAAAATCACCTCCCCAAACTAATAATCCATTTTCCCTATCATCATTCAGAGTATTCTGCATTGCATTTCTGAGCTGTTTTAACATTTGAGTTACATATTCCCTTTGTACATTATTATAAAAGTTTACCAGAATAACTGTGTCTCGCTTATCTATTTTCATGACCAATACTTGATAATTTGGTTCTGAGAGAGTCAACCATACTTTAGTTATCTTTAATAAATTTGACACATACGTACACAGACCACCCTTTGGCCTCCCACTTGCCGATGGTCGAGCAATAGTGTTAAAAGTCTTGTAGCCTTTAATATGATTTTCTTCCAAAGACCATGTTTCCTGCAGGCAAAGTATGTCGAATTTACTCACAAAATTTAGCCATAGCTGATTATGTAGTTTAGACCGAAGTCCTGCAACATTCCAAAAAAGTACCGTAATACTGTTCGGGTTAGCTGCTTCCTGTGTTTGATTATCAATGTATGTAAAACTATGTAAATTGGACGGTAGCCTCCGACTATGCGCTACGTCTTGTGGAATGACTGGCTCACCTAATATATCAGTATTTTTTACTCTCTGTATATCTGTTTGGTGCTGGAAGCTTGTTCCTACAGGTGAGTGGAGATTATGGATGTTCTCGGAGGTCATGTCTTTTACTAGAATGGTCTTAGGACAGAGACTGATTATAATAGCTCCCTCTACTGAATAGGTTACATTAATGTTATTATTAGTTGGGGGTATCTGGCCCTCTAAGCAACTTTCAGCGTATATTGGGTTGACTTGGCGTCAATCACACTCCTCTAAATCAGATAGGGGTGCAAAGCGGTTCTGGTGGTTCATATCTGATATGCCCCCGGTACTATGAACCCGCTGCATATTCAAGCCCCTATCATCAGTGTGCAGGATCTGTGGCTGGAATCTCTGTGGTCTAGGCGGCCTATAAAAATAACCCAGAGGTAAAGGTTTAATATTAGAGCTACTTGGGAGCATCTGGCCTAAATGTGTTAAAATAAATCCTACAACATGCCTACTATTAAAGGTCACAACCACACAATCCCCCTCCCAATGCTTCCTTGTGGGCCCCACCCATGGAACCCTTCTTGCCATCAGTATTTGGTTCGCTACCAACCCTCCCGACACTCCTATTTTGTTTAGATTTTGATTTAGCCAATAAAAGGCTTTCAATATCAACTGTGGGGTAGACTCAGCTTGATCCCTCCTTAACTGAGGAACATTTCCCAGTACTAAGACCAAGGGTGCTGCCGCTGGTGGGAGATATAAAGTTTGGTCCATCTTCCCCGCCCGCCCCTTAGTCAAACCTGTTTCCCTCCATAAGGCATCCTCGCGTAGGCCCACTGTCGTCGGCGCCTCATCCATTCCAGGTACACTGGTAGCCCTGTTATTGTTGCCTAGGTGCCTATCCTGATGGCCCCCTGTCAATCCAGTACTAATACTTTCAGTACCCCTTTGAGCCCTGTCCACGGCTGACAGCCCAGTGTTGGAAGCAATATGCATCTTTGCGTTCAGGACTTCAGAGGTGTTTGAGTCTAGATTAGGCCCTCTTAAACTACTCAAACTAGGATCAATTGGGCTCACTTCCGGGGCCGGGGTGAGGAAATCCTGCCTCTGTATATTTTTTCTTCGTGCCTCCATTGTATTGTGGAGTTCCAATACATACACCCCAAGATCAGTAATTTTTTGATCCATCCGGGTCAACCTTTCTGTAATAGGATTTAATAGTGAAGAAACCAATGTTTCAAATCTAAGCCATGATGCTTCATCAGTTTCACGAATTGCAACTGAATTTACACTGTTTAAAATAGTTGTCTCACCATGGCTACTCCCACCTCCAGCATCTCCCTCCTCCTCACACGTACTTTTACTCTTATTTAATTTTGAAACCTTTGCTGTATTAGCCCTTTGCGGTCCCCCACCCCGCTTTCTTTTTGTCCCCGTATCCAGTTTGCTGTCCTGGGATTTTTTCCTGGTTTGAGTCCTTGTGGAAGTCCTTTGTATGTTCTCACTGGGTGCTGTTAATTCCGGGATTTGCGATGTCACACCCTCCGGGGCGCTACTAATACTTCCTCCGAGCCCACTTCAGTAATCTCGTGGGCCCCTAAACCAGTGTTATTCGCAAACGCTCCTAACGATGATCTTTTCTGGGGTAGAAATTTCGTCGAGAGACGGCGCTCAGTCAGCGCTATCTCATTCTTCAAGATATTTGTTGCTCTCGTCAAAAAAGAGTCCAAGGTATTCACTATCTTCCCCGTCATCTGTGGGTTCGTAGAGTTTACTGCACCTCTAATACTCATCGTGGCTTTTCAGGATCACTTAACTAAAAGCCCCTCTCTCAAGTTTTATTTAATACCTGGGGCTCACCCTTTGAAGATGTTGTTCAGATCGGCCAAATCGGTAAAATAATTATGGGTTATTCCTACTGTCACACCCAGATGAACCAATTATTAATTGTCCCACACTGGCCTGAAACCAAGCCTATTACCTTACCTAGGTGCAGGAGTTAGAGAGTGGGCCCAGCCCAGCCTCATCCGGGCTCCGACGGGCGTGGACGGGCCCGCCCTTGGCCCGGGCTTCGCCCGGCGCACACCCGCGCGCGTCCCGCGAAGCGGGTGCCGCGAGTCGTTAAATAGGCCCCCCTGGGCGCACAGCGATGATGTCGGCGCCTCCAGGCGCGTGCAGCAGGTCTCTCTGGGACTTGGAGTCCCCCACAAGTGCAATTGGCGGTGAAGCGGCTCCCACGAAGCGGGTGCCGCGAGTCGTTAAATAGGCCCCCCTGGGCGCACAGCGATGATGTCGGCGCCTCCAGGCGCGTGCAGCAGGTCTCTCTGGGACTTGGAGTCCCCCACAAGTGCAATTGGCGGCGAAGCGGCTCCCCTTTATTTATTTCCTTTTGTTTTCCATTTCACTACTTTTTTTTAGCAATCCTTCTATCTAGTATTTCTGCTATCATTTTCTTCTCTCCTTTGTTCCTTCTTTGTTTCCTTCATTAATTTTTGTATTCCTGTATTGCTTTATTTCTGTCCTTCCTTCTTCACTGGCTTTCTCCTTCCTTCATTTCTTTCCTTTCTTCCTCTGCGTTCTTAGTTCTTTCTTCCCATTCCATCTTTTCTTCCTCCTCCTCCCTTCTTTCATCATTTTTCTCACCCTCTATTTTTCTTCCCTCCCTTCATTCCTTCCTTTCCTTTTTTATCTTCTTTTTGCATAATTTTTTCTTTCTTTCTTTATCTCCTTTTTCTCTCCTTTCTTTCACTTCCTTTTCTCTTTTTTTCCTTCCTCTTCTTTAGAGGTACTTAACTTCCTAAAGCAATCCCCTCATTTATTAATTTGTGTTTCAACTTTGCCTCAGGTATATTTATAAGAATGGGAATGGCTGCAGTAGTATGTTTACTTGTAGAGCACTGTGAAGAATGCATATACCTATTCTTAATCTTAAATCATTAAGGCAGTACCAGTTTCTGGACATCAACAAATGGATTTTAGGTATGCTTGGGCGGAGCTCGCGGAGTAATTCTATGCAGAGTTCCGAGGAGCGAGTGAAAAACTCCTCTCGAGTGGGCAGAGCTGCTCAGCGCACCCGTTTGCATTATGTTTTTGACGTTTGGCAATGCGTAATGCGTTCTCGCGCACAAAATCGCACGCAAACTGCACCACACGATCCGGTTCACATGGGCACCCCCCATTTTGTTTTCTGTTTTCTGTGCATGGTGCTGGGGCCTGTTTGTAATCCACCCTTAATCTTTTCAATCCTCCCCCTAGCTGACTATTCCACCTCTCATTTTCCTTTATTGTATCAGTGTGTGTTTTTGTGTTTTATGTTTTTGTCATTTTGCTTATGTTTTTCGTGACTTTTTCTTCTTTTTTTGGTTTTCCCTTTACGGCTTTCTTTTTCCTGTCTTCTTTCTCCAAAGTTCTTCTTTTTGTTTTTTTTTGGACCCCCCCCCCTTTGCCATAGCAGAGCAGGGTGAGGGAGGTAGTGGAGGTGCCCGGGCGGCTGTTAGCCACACACCTTGCGTTCGTCGGCGCCGCCTAGGGGTGCAGCCCTGCACCATTTTCTCAGAGGTGGCTGCACTAGTTTTTTATGTGTGGCGCCACCTCCCATCTGTGTTGGCAGCAGACGCAGGCCTGGCAGTGGATACGGCCTCCGGGAGTGTCGGCTGCTGCTGTGGGGGAGGGTGCGCCGGTGTGTGCGGCAAAGCTCTAGGGTCCAGCGCACCCATCAGCAGTTAACACATCTGTGGGCCAACATCCTGGACAGGGAACAGGACCTGCTGGGTGTGGAGGTTGCGGGGCTCGGTGAGAAAATATTTATTTGTTGTGTTCTTTTTATGCGAATTTTTGTTTTCCGAATAGCCTGCTACTCACACTCAGAGGTAAGTCAAGTTACAAATATGTGATCTAGACAGGTGCTTGGCGCTATCTAATCATACTCATTGGCGATCGCTTGGGCTGATTATTTAAGAATTCATGCAGACTCCTCTGTACTGGCACTAAGTTAGTGGTAGTAGTAGTAATATCTGTGCCTTTCTTTATGTAGTTTATACAGTCCCAAGCAATCTCCCAGTGATGTGTAGCAGTCATCTGTGCATTGGAAAAAAGGCCCAGTCAAAGGGGTTTGAAATTGAGAAAGAGGCAAAGATCAATTGTTGCAATGCATTAGTAGTTCCAAAATCTAGTTTAGGGAATTTGGAATAGGGCTTCGGTTTAAGAAATTAGGAATAGGTCAACTCAAAACGAGTTGTGGCACAGGTGATCTGATATATAAAAGTACAATGTTACTGTGTTTTAATTTGCCTGTTAAAATATTTTTGGGGATATTATTAACTGTACCACTAATCTTTCTTATTTTATCTCCTTTATTTCTTACATCAGCATCCAGGGGTAAGAAGAGGGCTGGCAGCACGGAGGCAGGTCAGGAAGACGGGGGTGCCTCCACCAGTGCCGCGCAGGTGGAAGTTCCACCTCCACCACTACCACCAGTGCCACGGCTGATGCCAAAGAATCTGCTGGCCCCAGTAACTCCACCTATTAATATTATATTATTTCCCTAACTTTTAATGCTCCACATTTCGAATAATTTTTCCTTTTTATTTTTTTTCCCTGTGTCTGTCTCCTAATTCTTTTTATTCCAACTCTTCTTAGATCTACTTCTATCCATGTTTGTTAAATTCTTTTTATCCTTCGCATTATCCTAGTTATTTTCTATATTTCAAGTTTCTGTAGTTGACTTACTCCTGTCTGTAGTCTGTTTGTAGCAACCTTTCTTCTGCTTTGTCAGTAAACTTTCCTTCTCCCCTTATGTATCTTGTGGACTGGTGTTGTAAGACTAAAATAAGCGATTTTAGGACAGGTACTCCACTGTGAAGATTGCAATTGCATGCCCCAAGTAAGCTGTTCTTATTCTATGCATGTTCATTGAGAAGGCTTTCTTTCCCTTGCTCATGCTCAATCAGTAAAACTCAAGAGTGGCCATGGTCATCATGGGTGGACCCCCGCCCCCAATGTTGTGTATGTATTCATTTATACAGTAGTAGTATGCCAGCAGCTTCAAAGACAGTGCAGCATGGCTGGAAACTAGTATGAGGATGGTCCCATTGCATTTGCCAACCAAGACCATATGTCCTTCATTGACCAATTATTCCTCCCCTTAGTTGTGTGCCAATGACTTATGAGTCATCATAGCTCCGCCCCTACATTCTAAAAGGTTTTGGTTGGCTTGACTACCTGGCTTTTCAAACATTCCCAACAAATAAAATGCCAAACAAGATATTTTTCTAGAAGAAGATACTGCAACCAAACTGTAGTGATATATTGTGGTTGAATTTTGTCCAAATAAATAATAAGGGGAGGCGTATCTGGCATCTGAAATGTGTAATGTTTTTTTCTAGCCACACACACCACCAGTGCCGGGGCCAGTGCCAGCAGAGCAGATGCAGTTGGGTCAAAGGGGGAGTCCCAGCGGCGAGAGGGATGGGCGGTGGTAAGTCACATTGCTTGCTTATTGACTGTTACTAGTATACTGACACTCACTGCAATGGCATTGTGAACCCCCCCTTTAGCAGCTACAGCGGGGTTGAGCAACTCAGCAGACAAAAGCTCATAATGAACGCTAAAAACGATGGGCTCATGGAGAAAAAAGGATGGAAGGAGAAACAATGGGTCAAATGTTATATGAGTGAAAAGATGCATGTGTGAGTGGAGGTGAGTGAGTGAAGATTGGGTGAAAGGTTAAATGGGTGAACGGATGCCTTCCTGGGTAGGTGAAAGGAATCCTTCTCAGGTGGGTGACAGGGTGAATGGGTGAAAGTATGCGTGGGTGGGTAAATGGATGTTGGTGAAAGGGTGGTTGAGAGCCATGGATAGGTGAATGAATGGATGGATGGATGGATAGATGGTTTTCAATGGTGAAAGACTGGATGAGAGAATGTAAAACTTAAATGGTGGGAATTAAAGGGTGAAGAATACTAGAACAACGAAATGATGAATGGAAAATTGCTTGGATGAAGAAACAAGGGAGTTCTTCTGGAGAGGGGCATGCACCCCTACTTTACTTGTTTGGAATGGTTTTATCAAGTTTTGGTTCAAAGTGGAGGGTATTTCTGTCCACTCTCTTGACTCACTGTATTTGTTAAGCAAGGCAGATATGTATACCACCCATCATATCCTTTCACATGGCATTTCATCAGTGCCACCCGTGACCTAGTAGCTGCCTGGTTCAATTCGGCACTGCAGTGTTGGCTGTACAATGTGCTTCTGCTTCAGTTAATGTGGTATTTACAAAGTTTTCAATGCATGGCAAAGCTAAAACAAAGTGTGTTTCCCTTCCCTCCCAGTGCCCACTCAGTCACTTTCTAGTACTTCACTCCTTTATTCTTTCCTAAGTTCTGTCCCAGCCTCCCAAAAAAATCGAAAAATCCATTCTTGGGCTGTGCCACATTTTTCTGGCCAAGTGATTTATAGTATATTTCATGGCTTGCATAACAGATTTACACCTGTTCAACATTTGTCAACTACAGTGAGTGATTAAGCCAAAGCTTAGGCACATGATGATGATCAGTGACACCCAAGTATTCTGTAGTAAAACGTCTACTTACCTACCCAGCCTAATCCCTCTAACTTACCCTGCAAATTGAGTAAGCTAAGTTTCCTTTATATACTGCCAAGCAAATGTATATGTTGGAAACAAATTATTATAAATTGTGGTGGAGGGCGAGGCCAGGGAGTAAAGTGGGACTAAGTGCCTTGAGTTTTTGCGGATAGGATAGTCTGACGAACATGCCAAATACAATCTATATATCCTGTTCCTTAATCCTTTCCTTGAACTGCAGTGCATCGTTTTTTTCCCTGTCTCCTTACGGCACAGGATATTTGAATGTTATACCTGACGTGTGTGATGTTGTTTCATTAATACTCATCTACCTTGGAGTCACAATAAAATTGAAAGGCATTTTGGAGAAGAGCAGTGCCATTGGGATAAGATGATTGTCCATTACAGCTGTCCCAGCTCCAGAGTGCAGAGTAGCAAATTAGTGACTAATGACACACTATATGGTAAGCCTCCATTAATTTAGCACAACAGGAATACTTGTACTCATAGTGCAAAATGTCTTACTCATTAATGAGAGGTAATTTATTTTTATTTTTCCATACAAAGTGTCTGTTTATTTGTTTACTAGGAAATCTTTTAAAAGAAAAAAAAACAGTTTGTTAAATCCGGTGTGCTGTTATTCTGCCTTAATTCCTTTCAGCCAGTTTCAGTCTTATGTGAGGCATGTGTGGGTAAAAAATGGCTGTAACTCTAATCACATCAAATTTGCATGGCCCTAGGGGACCAACATACCACTGCTACTGTGCTGCTATATACTTTTAAAGAAGTGCTTTGCACAGAGCATTGTTCACAATTTGTCCGTTTTCTTTCTTGATATAGCTACTCCTGCTGGTCAACAACCTACTAGGCAGTAGATAATAGCCCGGCTGGGGCAGCAGAGGCTGGAGGCCATACTGGCCAAAGTTCAGCACCTGGTGGTCCTGGAAGAGGAGGAGGCAGCTGCTGCTGCTGTTCAGGGCCCCAGCCAGCGGCCAGCGCCTTCAGCCTCCCAGCAACAACAATGCCACTGCCACCGATAGCTGGCAGCCGCCCGTCACTCCACCACTGCTGCCCCTCCTTGCACTCAGACCGCACTTTCCAGCACAGCTTCATGCTGAGGCTGGCATGCATTGAAAGTAGACAGGCATGCATGGAGGCCACATGGAGGGGTACTCCAAACAGCTTCTGGCCCATGTGTAGTACCCTCTTCTTTAGCCCCTTTTTAATATTTGTTTTGGTGGGAGGGACTTGTTATGGGTGGAGAGGGTGGGAATAATGAGAGTTGGGACCGGGACTGTTTATTGGACTTTTTTGTTGGACATTTTGGACATTGGTTGGGGACAGGGAGATTTGTTTGGGGAGAAGGGTGTGCCAGTCGTGGGTGGAAGAGGTGGGTTTTATTGTGAAAAGGGAAATAAATATTTATTTTACTTTATTTTTGCCTCAAATATTTTTTGGGGTGTTTTACTTTGCCCTGCTGCCTTTTAGCGCAGCCCATTTTTTAAACCTGTTTAAGAAAGTGTATACCATACGGTACCCTAGTCCTACTACCCTCTGTATATATATTCACCACTAGGGGGGATTGCCATTGTCTATAGTACAACAACGCTCCATAGTTCTCTTACCTCAATAGATGAAGTGAGGGCTGCTACCTCTCGTAGTGTGCTTACTGTGGGGTTTCCTAAGGTGCCATCTTATGGTGGTGGTAGTAGTAGCAGGCTATGAAGCTAATGGATGGAATCACAAGCGAGGTCCCACTCCCATCTTGTGAACTCCAACTGTAGGATTCATCAAAGTATTATCCATCACAGTCAACTAGATTCAAAGAAGGAACAGAGTTAGTGGGTTTTTATATTACTATATCATCATCATTTACTTTAGAAAGACTGAGACCAGACTACCACCATGACACAACAAAGAAGACCTGATATAAAAAAACTAGCAATAGTAACTTCTTCTAAGCAATGCGGAGCTATTTTTTAAAACTAAAGTACTAAACTTACAAAATCTTCGAGTCAGGAGGAGTTGAGTCAGAGTCAGGAGTGGACAAGGTTAAGCATTTACACAACTCAAGGCCTGAATGATGATGTTGATGAATGATGGTCTTCTATATCTAAAATATGGATCACTTTTATATGTGGGAGGGTAAAATAAAATGGGGCCACATGGGCTATTGCTCAGTTAATAGAAGATCCCCTAGTGAGTTGATTTCGCTTTCACCACATCCGGCCCCACCAATTGTGTGGTCTATTTATGGTGTAAATTAAGTCATGCCTCAATAAATCACACAGCCCAGGGGAAGAGAGTTAGGGGTTTGATTAATGGATGGGAAAGAGGATCTGGGGAAAGGTGTGACAAAGACAAACACTACAGAAAGGCACTATATTCATTGGGGCGATGAGCAGCACATCATCAATCTGTTGTGGGAAGAAATGAAGGAATGACTATGACAAAATTCAGTTAAATGCATTGCAATCAGAAACAGTTCTTCAGCCCCAGAGACACAAATTATTCATATATCTTAATATTCTGCCATCTAGGGTTGAAAAATAGTATACAAACTATGGAGGAGTGAGGTAAACTGTCACAGTTCTAAAAAATGATTCTTAAAAGAAAAATAATACTGTATTGCCAAATTGGGTGGTGCATTTGCATTCTTCTCGGATTGTCTGTCAATCTTGGGTGCCTGGTTGAAGCGGTCCTGTAAGGTAAATGTTACGGAGCTTTCGCCTTTTTTTGCAGGCGAATAGAAGGCCTGCAGATTGTAAAACAGAAAGGATATTGTAGAGTCAAGGAGAAGGACAGAACAGAAGCTAAGTGTACCAAGAAGACTCAGAGAGGCAGAGCAAGAGCATACTCTGCTGCAATAAATTATTTTATGAATCATGTGCGATTGATTAACTGAGAAGTGAGAGCAAATTACAACCAATCACAGACAAGTGGCTGCATGTACCAGGCTGATCAATCTCACAACTGTCATCATAACGTTTAGCCAAGTGCATGCATAATGTGATGACATCACATGTCTGTCTCCAGTTACTTACAACAACAAGCACCTCACCTAATAGAGGAGTTTCAAATTTGAGCCAGAACACACACTCAGCAGCATTGCATTTCCCAAATTAGCGCATCTCTCATCAGTCCACAGAGCTGAATAAGCCTCTTAGAGTCATCATCATGGTGCTTTCCCTGAAGTTGATAACTTCCTTCTTCTGGCTGTTGTTGAGGTAGTCCCGCCCCGAGTCCTTCCATTATCCTCCTGACTCCAAGTAACAACAAATCTGTCCAACTCCGTTCCGACTCCTGAGACTCGACCCAAATGAAAGAGATCGACCTGTAGTGCACTGCTGTTGTTGAACAAGAAGTGAAACACTAGGTAATTTTTTTGTGTAGATTTGTGTTTGTTATTAAATGGTCTATAAAGGTCTTTGAAGATGAATTTGTGAACCAGTTACCAGAACAACAAAAAAACAGAGTGGACCCGGCAAGTAAATCTCGCTAAGTGTGAAATGGGAAGGGCCAATCACCTTCAGGAAAAATGTTCTCACCCATCATGCCACAAACATTTACAAATCATCACAATCAAACTTACATAATATAGTTGGACACCCTCCCTCACTGTCTGCCACCATATCAATAATTCATCACTCACAATCACTCACTGGTGTAATATATACCTGTTCCAATCCAAGCATGGTGGTACACAATTTTCGACCCTCTTTGATGCATGCTACACACATTGGGGCAGTCTTTCTGAATCAAATGTTCTGGGGCAATCCTGCCAGGGGATGAAAAAAGGATAGGCATGGGATGGAGACAGGCATTGTTTCTTTAAAATCCTTCTAGGAAATGGGGGGGGCTTCTTCACTGGACCAACTCCAATCCAGCTATACATGTGCCTAAAACGGTGTGGCTGCATAAGTCAGTCACACACAAACAAAAGAAATAATATAATGTTCCACTTACTATATAATTTTCTTTTGCAAAGCAATTCTGCAAAAATGTCTATGGTGGCCTATTAAGTCAGAGAAGTAGAGTTCACCCTCAAACTCTGGTGGTTCACCCAGAAGTTGGTAAGCTAGCACACTCTGATCTGAGTCTGACCAACCACCCTCATCCTCCTTCTGTGGTGTTTCACGAACGGTGTAATTTGGTGGTATAAAATGTTGGTTCATTTAAATCATGGTCAATCTCTCTGTTTTGAAATGAGAGACTGGTCCTTCTCACTGTGACTACTGTGCCAGCTGCACAGAACATACGCTCAGCACATACAATGGCAACTGGACAGGCCAGATACTTTATTGCCAGTCTGCTGAGCTGTGCCCATTGGATCATCTTGACATACCAATACACCAAGGGGTTTTGATCCACATAGACCTCTCTCGGGTCATCCAGATACTCATTGAACATCCTCTCAATGGTCATTGGTGCTGCCACTTGCTCAACCTGTTTTGCCTTCACCTCTGCACTGTACTTAAGCCCTGCAATTTAAAACCAAGCCAATGCAGAGGTTGTGGATGATTCTTGTGTTTCTGTTGGGTTTGTTGCTGTCTGTGTTCTTGTTGCTGGTGTTGGCTGCAGTGAGACAACTGGACTGGAAGTTGAAGGCAGCACCCCAGAACTTTTTCCGTGAGTGGGACTCTATGTTCCAGCCGTTCTTCTTCCAGGACTCTGGCTAAATCAACAATCCACTCCTTGTGTTCTGAAACATACCCTTCTGAAAAAGAATTGAAAGTGGCCAGTATTTGTAACATGGGGCCAGTATTGTGGCACAGATGTACTCTTTGTATGACACAATGTCTCTTTGAGGCCTTGTATTTTCAGTCAAGCAAAGTATTAAGCTCGGAATCAAGGTATACGCATCTTCCTATTCATTGCTCACAGCTGTGAAACTGTCGGACACATTTTTTAACTGCTCCTTTAGCAGATACAATAACGGGATTGCTTGGCCCGTCGTACTGTCCTCCTTGCTGACTTCCCGTGTGAACATCTCAAGAGGACATAGCATCGCTGTCAGGCATTTGACTAGTTTCCATTTGTCCATCCCAATGGTCATGCTTTTAGCTAATAGTTACATCCCCTCCTCTTTGCATGACATACTCATTGATCTGTTTGTACTGCTCAAACAGACATAGTAACATGTAATATATTGAGTTCCAACGTGTTGGCACCTCTTGTATAAGACAAGAAGTATCCCGGAGTCATGGAGGGGATCCCCTCTTGTCCCACTACACAAAAAAGGCTCAAGATCTATCCCAGAAAACTATCGAATGATTGCGCTCCTAAATGTGGATGGGAAGTGCTATGCTAGTATACTACTGCAAGAGCTGACGGCTTGGGCCGAAACACGCAAATTGATCCCTTATATGCAAACAGGGTTCCAAAAGGGTTCACACATTGAAGACAACCTGATCTGCATTTCCAACCTGATCGAAACAATATTGGCAAAAAAAAGGCAGGGCCCTGTATCTTGCATAAATTGATTTCCAAACTGCCTTCGACAGTGTTTCCCGCCAGCGACTATGGATGAAATTAAAAAATTGGGGCATTGATAACACGCTCTTAACAGCACTGATTGCTTTATACTCGGACACCTGGGTCAAGATTAGAGTCACAACAGCCTGTTCCACCACTAAAAAAATACAAACTAATAAAGGCTTAAAGCAAGGATGCCTATTGGCCCCATTGCTTTTTAATCTATACTTGGCTGATTTACCGGAATGGTTGGCTGAAACACAAGCGTTTCCTCCCAAATTAGCTGAAACCAAAATTCAATCGCTCCAATATGCGGACGACATGATATTGCTCGACCAAACTCAGATTGGTCTACAGTGGCTGCTAACGCCATTGTCTCTATACTGCAGAGAGAACAATTTAAAAATAAGCACGGCAAAAACAAAGGCAATGATAATCTTGCGACAAATAAAAAGGAAGGGGGCATGGAACATCGAAGGTAAACACATCGAGATAGTGACTACCTATAAGTACTTAGGAGTGTGGATCGACCATAAAGGACGGCCCTCCGTCACATCACTGCAATGCAAGGAACAGCTCAATCTTTGAAAGGCATTTTTTGTAGAGCAAGGAAAGCCATAAGTTCACCTGATCTCACTCCCTTAATCCGATTAATGGGGGTAAAATGTTTACCATCTGTAGCCCATGGTGCAATAGCCTTCAAAGACAAGATGACAACATGGCTGGACAGAGCACAGTCGGCCTGTTTTCGTAAAGTCTTCTTCCTACCGACCGCTACCGCTCATGCGCAAATCCGTAGAGAATCTAACCTTTCATCCCAAAAGTGGATCCTGAAAGCTAGATTTATAGCGTATTGTCTAAAAGCTAAACAAGCCCGGGAAAATACACTAAAGAAACACATCCGGACAATGATAAACACCCGAGGGTCCACATGGTGCATATATCTAGCCCACTGTGTCGAGGTATTGGAAGCAAAGGAAATATGGTCAGCCCCCCTACCCATACCAGCGGCCGCAAGACTTTTAACGAAACAGGCGACGTTACTGTCTGCCGACAGCAATATGCAAACATTAAAAAACCTAAGTCACGGAAGCTGGGCTTTAAACCTCTATACTAGTGGGACCTTGCCATATTATCTGTCCTCCCCATTAAAACCAATAATGAAGCGACAACTAATGAAATTGCGGTTCGGACTGATCCCACTGCTGGCATACAAATATGGGCGAGGTTACAAAGAGTCTGTAGCTACTAAGTGTCGAGCATGCGGAGCAGTGGAGGAATCACTAACCCACATATTGTGCATCTGTGAGACACTGCTCCTGCTGGGAATATATTGGCTCCGCCCAATCTTGCGTATTTTAAATATACGGACATGTCAAGCTGCCCTAGTCGAGTGCATGAAAGGCGAATCATCACAGCTGGCGGCACGCTTCTTGAAATACTTGATGGCAGCAAAGGCATTTTTTGACTCCGACCATCACACAGAACTATAATTCATAAAGCTGGGTCAAGTTTTTTCTCTTTTTAAGGCATCATGTTTATAGTGGCTTAAGCGGTGTTTTTAATTTTTTTAATTTTTGCACAACCAACTGAAACAATTAGTTTTTTAGGGGCATATTAACAAGGCGGTGATAAACAATTATCGCCGCTTTTGCGGCCGTTTTCGGCCGAAAAGCGGCGATAATTATATCGCCTTATCAGCAAAGACACGCTATTGCGTGTTTTGCTGATTTTGCTCCCGTTTCCAGCACGCCTGACTTCGCATCGATAATGAGATGCAAAGTAGGCGTGTCTGTGGAAACAACATGGGTAAATATCGCGAAGGCAGCTTCGCGATATTTACAATGCGAGGAAGCGATTATTTTAATCGCGTTAAGTATGCTTTAACGCAGGAATTTAACGTCTGTTAAATTCCTGACTAAGGCATACTTAACATGGGGGTGGATTCTGTGGCTAAGACCACAGGCCCTATCATCTAGGATATCGCCGTTTTCCACCATGGAAAACGGCGATATCCACGCTATCTCTGAAATTTTTATCGCCTCGGCGATGCGCGTTGTTAATAACGCGCTAACCGGGCGATAAATTACAGAGATAGCCGGCGATAAATATGCAAGCGCTAAGCGCGCTTTGCGATATTTATCGCCGCCCCTTGATAATATGCCCCTTACTTTTTATAATATTGGAATATATGCACTTTATATTGTACATTTTTATGTGGCCTCATTGCGATGATTTTAATTAATTGTGCAATAAAATTATCTATCTATCTATCTTGTTTAAGACCTTTAACTTGTACTCTATTAGCACGCTGAATGATCCTCAACTGCTTCCGGGCCTTAAAAGAATGGCTGAAATGAAGGCAGATTTTTCTGCAGATGGTCAGTAAGTTGCTGACTAGGACTTATTTTTTGAGAAAGTCATGCACAATGATGTTGATGCAATGCACCAATAACAGGACCTGGAAATAGAGACCATCTGCCAAGGCATTAAGTATATTATTGCCATTATCAGTGGCAACAAATCCAATTCTGAGATCTCTGGGTCACAGCCATTCAAACACCTTGCTGTTAAAGTCTTCCAAGATGTTTGCAGATGTGTGGGAGTTCTCCAGGGCGAACATGGCTACTGCTGCATGCCGCTGAATACTCTTAAAAATTTCTTCAGCACTGAGACCTGTAGATAGGTGTTGCCTAATCCCACAAAAGAGATCAAATGTGCAGTGATACACACGTAATCAGTGGCTTGACAACTGGTCCATGTGTCTGTCGGCAGGTGAATAGTATGAACAGCACTCTGCTGAAAAGATTTTGCAACCAATTCCAGCACATCGTGATGAAGCGCTTGATCAGCCAATCTGGCAAAGTAGGTCCTGCCGGGAACTTTCCATTTCGCCCAGATGGCTGCCACAAACTCAACAAAACCCACTGCTTCCGCAAAAGAAAAAAGGAGGCCCAGTACTAACATTTTAACCAGCTTGCCATGCAGTACTAGCAGCCGGCAAGTCTCGAGAGCGCAGTCGGCCAGCAAATTTCGTTGGCGCTCACGGGCAGCCGACAAATCTCACTGGTGCTTGTGGGCAGCCGACAGATTTTTCCAGCACTCGCAATTGCTTTCAAAAACACAGCTCGAGCGATCCAACTGAAAATAAATTCCCCTATGAGGCGGAATGCAGAATTTATTGGGAACTCCACGTTCTCTGCGGATTAGAATTTTACACCCAGGCCTAATTTTAGGGCAATTTCAGGTTCTAGCCCCCATAATGAGGATAGTGTCTACCCATGTATTACATGAATAAGAGACCAAAACATTACTGAGACACCTCTCACAAAGAAGGGTAAAGAGACAACACTAGTTCTTGCAGACCACACACCTCAATAATCTTTCCCAGATGGATCTTCTGCCATTAATGGAGTGTACTTACTGCATCAGGACTGGGCACTCTAGGGGCAGTGTTTAAGTGGCTTGGTCTTCTTTAGTATGGTTAACTAATCCATAAATTAGGCAGTAGCTCGGGCATTTTTCACACATCAGAAGTAGCTCTCCTTATTGAAAAGATTGGAGACCCCTGTCCTATAGCGTTGTCTTCTCAAAACAAATTCATTAAAAATAGATAATGTTCCAGTTAAAAGACCCCTGATTTTACTAAAGTGTAAAGTGATCGACAGAAAATAAAGTGATTCTTGAAAGTGCAACACTAAAACAATAAACAGACAACTGTGGTTTTCACTGGGTGTTCAGAAAAACATGGCAACCAAGCATTTGCAGAAACTCGTCCATATACAAATACAAAACTTATGTTACCTCTCGCCTGTAAGTAAAACATCACCTCGTGTGTTTCGACTTTGCATTTTGTTACTTTTAGTTTGGAATCGTTAATAAGAAAAACAAAACAAACATTAGAATTCAAGGAAATAACAGCAATGAGTGAGCTAAGCACACTTAATATGTAGAAAGTTAAGACCTCTGTATTATATATATATCGGAATCTGCTTTTGCTTGAAACGTCGTTTTTCACTGCTCCAAAGAAATAGTTTTGAAGGCCACAAAGAAGAATGTAGACCGCGACCTGACAGGAAACAACTTCAGAGATCTCACTTGGCTTGTCTTGTTGTCCCATTTCTGGTGAGTGCAGTTGGTCTAATCTTTTTAGTCATTTTGTTTTCCATTCAATTCTGGTGCTTGAAGTGTTTCATTGCAAACTCAAAGTACATATCCCTGAATTTAAGAAAAATATAGAACTGGCAATCTTAGCATTGCATGAAATTTCTGCTTGAGATACCATGTAACATTAGGCATGCAAATATTGTATATAAGCACTCCACAAACAGAATAATGTCACATATGGGCATACAAAAATGACTCCTATTTGAATATGAAATTAATTTTTCCATCACCCTCACTCAGTGCAGTCTGAATGAAAAAGAGGAGCTCTCCACCAAAAAAACTCATCAGGATTAATCATTGGAATTCACCACCAGAGATTACCGCAATCCAGGACTCAACACCAGAACTGACCATTAGGTCTCACCAAAAGAATTTACCTAATCAGTTAATTACTGGAGATTACCACCAGACTCCTCAATCCATGGTGAAGATCTCTGTATGGTAAAGTATATGGAAAAGTTCTCTGCACTTTACAATAGAGAGATCCCCGCAGTCGGGGGTACAGATCTCAACATGTTAAGTATAAGCAACGCTCATTATATTTTACTATAGGGAGCTCTCCGCCCTATTGTTGGAGACATTTGCATGGTAAAGTAGAGGAAAAAGTAAAAAAGTTTATTAAAGTTGGACAAAGTTTGTAAAAATATATTAATGTTAAATATTAATTTCAATTAATTTGTATATGTATTTTAAATGTAGATCTAAAAAACAATGCAACAGCACTAATATTTTAAAAACATCTTAAATTAATGTAAATATATTAAAATACATTAAAATTATTTTTATCAAGTTTAAGTTAAAAAATAAATTCCCAACTTAATTAAAAAATATGTGTTTTTATTATGTATTAATAAATATTTAAAGTGATGTATAGAGTTAAGCTAAAGTAATTTATTTTAATAACATTTATTGTTACAATAATTGTAAAATGCCAGAGTTATTAATATATTTTATAATTAAATACAAAATATTTACTTTTTATATATTTTTGACTTTACATTATAGTCATTTAAACTTTTAAATATTTGAGTCCCTGTCTCAATTATTTTCTTGGAAACGTATTGCAGTGCTAGTGGTTCGCCATGTGTGGTGCTAGACTTACTGCTTTTGTTTTTTTAGTAGTAACTTACACTCATAAGTAACCCCCTCCCCTTTTCATGGAGCAGAAACATGTAAGTCTACACTTTTGAACAGATTTTACACTCAGATTTTGTGAATAGTCAAAAGAGTTACACATGCAAATTACTCATAAGTGTAACTTACCTTTCCGAATAGCTGTCAATGCATTTATGGTCTATTTATCTTCTTATGTAAAGCCTGCCAAGAAGCTGGAACATATTTTGCAAGCCTCAAAATTTGCTTATCAGTCATGTGACAAGCGCAATTTACTACACTTTTCTGGGGGTTGATGTTGAGAGCTGAGAATTATATTTGGATGAGTATTACCATAGTGGAACATATGAAAACTTAAGATTCTAGCAATACTACAACAGTCAAATGTCAATGCTTATTTGTTGGGCCAAAAGGGCCTCACTCAAAGACCGCCTAGACAACAACGCACACAACAGCAAAGAGCTCTTCAACATCGTGAAGGAACTCTCCAACCCCAGCTCCAACACCAACGACATCCAGCCGTCGCGAGACCTGTGCGACTCACTGGCCACCTTCTTCCACCGCAAAATCGCCGACATCCACGACAGCTTCAACACCACGACCGCCCCGGCAACCACCGAGACCACTGCCCCCACAACCACCAACCGCCTGCTCTCCTGGACCAACATCAACGACGAGGACACCAGCGAGATCATGAACACCATCCACTCCGGTTCACCGCTAGACCCGTGCCCTCACCACATCTTCAACAAAGCCAGTACAGCCATCGCGCCCCATCTCCGGAAAATAATCAACATCTCCTTCGAGACAGCAACCTTCCCGGAAAGCTGGAAGCACACCGAGATCACCGCCTTACTCAAGAAACCCAAGGCAGACCCCAAGGACCTCAAGAACTTCCGACCCATTTCTCTGCTCCCGTTCCCCGCGAAGGTCACCGAGAAAATCGTCAACAAACAACTGACCCGCTACCTCGAGGAGAACAACATCCTGGACCCTTCCCAGTCCGGCTTCCGCAGCAACCACAGCACCGAAACCGCCCTCATCGCCGCCACCGATGACATCAGGACCCTGCTAGACAACGGAGAAACAGCAGCCCTCATCCTCCTGGACCTATCAGCCGCCTTCGACACGGTCTGCCACCACACACTACGAACACGCCTTCACGACGCCGGGATCCAAGAGAAGGCCCTGGACTGGACCACATCCTTCCTTTCCGGCAGAACACAAAGCGTCCGCCTCGCCCCTTCCGATCCAAGGCCACCAAGATCATCTGCGGCGTACCCCAAGGCTCCTCCCTCAGCCCAACGCTGTTCAACATCTACATGGCACCCCTCGCCCACGTCGCCCGACAGCACTAACCTCAACATCATCTCCTACGCCGACGACACCCAGCTGATCCTCTCCCTCACCAAAGACCCTCACACCGCCAAAGCCCACCTCCACGAAGGAATGAAGGCCGTCGCCGAATGGATGAGGACCAGCCGCCTGAAGCTGAACTCGGACAAGACGGAGGTCCTCATCCTTGGTTCCAACCTTTCAGCCTGGGACGACTCCTGGTGGCCAACATCACTGGGAACAGCCCCGCCACCCACCGACCACGTACGCAACCTAGGGGTCATCCTCGACCCCACCCTCTCCATGACTAAGCAGGTCAACGCCGTTTCCTCATCCTGCTTCAACATCCTCCGAATGCTCCGCAGGATCTTCAAGTGGATCCCCACCGAAACAAGAAAAACAGTCACCCAGGCCCTCGTCACCAGCAGGCTGGACTACGGAAACGCCCTCTACGCAGGAACGACGGCTAAGCTCCTGAGACGGCTGCAACGCATCCAGAACGCCTCTGCACGTCTTATCCTCGACATCCCCCGACGCAGCCACATCACACCCCACCTGAGAGACCTGCACTGGCTCCCTGTCAACAAGAGGATAACCTTCAAGCTCCTCACCCACGCACACAAAGCACTCCACAACTCCGGACCAGCCTACCTCAACAGACGACTCAGCTTCTACACCCCCACCCGCCAGCTCCGCTCGACCAGCCTCGCCCTCGCCACAGTCCCCCACATCCGGAAAACGACCGCCGGCGGCAGATCCTTCTCCCACCTCGCCGCCAAGACCTGGAACACCCTCCCCACCAACCTCGGACAGACCCAAGACCTACTGGCCTTCAGAAGACTCCTCAAGACCTGGCTCTTCGATCAGTAGCAGCACCACCCCCCCTCTTCCCCCAGCGCCTTGAGACCCTCGCGGGTATGTAGTGCGCTTTATAAGTGACATGATTGATTGATTGATTGATTGATTGGGCTACAATTCAGACCTATTGATTTTTCTAAACTTTTTTAGTCAAGAACGTCCTACACTGTAATTAATATCTTTTCTCATCATGCAACATCTCTAAGTTCTTATGTTTATTTATCATTTGGGCTTGTAGATCATTACTGATAGAAATGTATTGTTCAGTGGCAGAGGACTGAGAGATGCCTACTCCAGAATTGTAAGAAACGATCATTGAATTGAAATGAAGGCAACATCATCCAATGGAGAGTAGAACAATTTCTGCTGGTCAAGAGCTTTTAAATATTACTTGGTTCTGCAGCTAAAAGAGCAGATATAAAGCACACACCAAGATCAGAGAAACAGATGGAGAACCAATAGTGGACATCAATTAGAGTTAACCAGGGACAGAATGTGGTGCACCTGCCTGGTCTTTGATACCCATTCCACTGTCCAAACTAGGTTTGGATCCAGTGATCTAGAAGGCAACAGCTGGATACTTTCTAGAGTTTACATTTGTTGCCTGTACTCTAGTTATAAAGAAACAACCCTGAGATGTCAGTGTTGTCAAAAGGTGTTAGGCACCACTTTTCTCTGTCACTCCATAGCTGCATTGGTGCAACTGTGCAGGAGCAATGTGTACAGACAGTTGACTTGCCAAACGGGCTAAGGCCTGTTAAGCAGGAGTTAAAACACCAGGGGCCTCATTTAGAGTTGGGATAATCCTTCAATTACTGTAGGAAACTTTAAATAGGGAGAAGAGTGCACCTTCTGAATTTCATCCACAATACCATCTCCATTGTTGTGGAACTTCTGCAAGAGGAAACTACTCTATATCTGGAGTTTTCTTCAGAAAATGAAGGACTTTCAGTCTCCTTCTAGCTCCAAGCCCCAGAGCAAAAAAAGATGAATGGAACATAGAAAAAAGACGAATTTTCGTAAAGCCATGCAACAACACAGGTGTTATGTACAAAAATATCTTCTCCACTTTATTATATGCTACTCATTTGTAATGTGATAAGGGAGAAGGTAATTTTTTGGGTGATTGAAAAGGTAGGCTTAAAATCTGCCATGGAGATGCTGTTCTATTTACTCACTGACATTTGCCCCAAAATATCCAGAGTTACGGGAAGAAAGTTGAGCTCAAGGAGATGAAATTGGTGTTCAGGCCAAAGCAGTTGCACTGACAAGCCTAGAAGAAGAGCAGGTGGAAAGTGGGAGTGGTAGTTGAAATTGGAATGCACATAGCCAAGAATAGAGTAAATGAGTTGTTAAAAAACTATTTTGCAATTTCATAAATTCATCTCCTCCGAATTCTGATATTTCAATTAAACATATATTTACTGTTTGTCTATTTATACAAGTGTGTAACACACAACGTTTATGTCCTTCACAATATCATTACAGCAAACAATGTTATAATTCAAAGCAAAACATACGGTAACACAGCATTACAAGCTAAGTTCTACTCACGTTGGCCTATCTAAAAGTACACTTGATTGACTGGGAATTGTTTTGCGGCTGTTATCCCGGAGTATTGTATTGTAGGATACAAAACTAAACTATGTGTTGAAGGTTGGAAAACATTTATTTGTTGAGTGCAAAACTCTAGTATTCAGATATTTGAGCTGTCGATGAACTGCACATCAAATGTTGATTAATTGTGACAGCAGCTGAAATCTCAGTATGAAAATATAAGAGAAAATGAGGAACCACAAGGGAAATAAGACTCGGAATTAACATTTCCTCTAGAATCCTTTATTTCATAAGAGACTCTCAGGGTCTAACAAATAATTGTGTGGATATTCACCATTACAGAGGTACCAAACACCTTAGTGTTTGTAACTTAAGGGGTGGGGAGAATCCAGGCCAGTTACCAGGCCACTCATAGTCAAGGCCTCCGTCCTTAAAAAATTTCAGAATGTACAGAATTCATCAATTTGTCATTTGAAAAAGCATGCACCATATACTTGACATATAGAGAGATCTTCAGTGGCTGGGGGTGAGGCAGAAAATGACATTTGCATTTATTTTGTTTAATGCATGGAACCTTTTTCACTTTGCCTCAGACATCTTTTTTGGTATAGTAGTTTAGGACACCCTCCTCATTCTTAGTCTCACTTGCTCCTTCTAGTCCTGACAGTTGAGCACACTCAGAATGGTGCAGATCCCTATGGATTCAGGGACCTAAGCTATGGATCAATCTGATGCTACAGTTAAGATCAATTGCTTCTGACACTGCTTTTGGGAAAGCCTTGACATTATTGCTATTCCATTAGTATTGTGTTTCTGATGGACTTAAAGTTTATTTTTTTGTTTTAAGCTATGGTTCCAGCACTAAGAATCCTAATTACATGAACACTGCAGTTTGCAAATAAAATAAGCCAAAAATGAAACAAAGAAGTCAAATTGCCTTTTACTTCATACTATGGTATTTTGATATATAGATGTACAATGTTGAATTCATGTACAGCGGCAGCAATCCAAATATAATATCCAGATATCTTAATAAATGGTCATTCACTACTTAGAGAGGAGATCAGTGCTTAGTTTGCAATAGAATGAGTGCCCCTGCCCAAAGCTCTGATCAACAGTGGTGGTTGGTAATTTTGACAGGAAGAGGGGCAGGCGGGCGGGCCACACGCACACATTAACACTCACTCACACCCATGCATTCACACACATGCGCACATGCGCCAATTCACAACACTCACAACAAATTCATACATTTATATATGCATAGACACAACAAACATCCAAACATTTGAAAATAAATAACTTACCTGCCTTGCAGTTGCCGAGAGGATAGCCTCGGAGGTCCAAGGAGGGTTGGGACTGCTGCCTTCTCTCATTTGCTGACCTTAGATCAATCAACGAGAGATGGCAGCAGTCCCTCACTCGTCATTGAGACTGCTGAACCCACCCCACTCTGTGACGAGGTGTCACTGATTGACACTTGGCCTTAGGGACTTCAGGGCTTAAAACTGAAGCACCCAGGTCCGAGGTAATCAGTGACACTCCCCCTCATCATGAGGGAGAGGGCCTCGAGGCACTTTTGCCAGGCTGAGGAGGTCATGTCCACAGGGCTGTGAAATCCTCAGCCTGGCAAAAGTTCAGCACAGGCTGGCAGGAGCCTGTACATTTAACATATATCTAACTAATGGCTGCCTGACCTGAAAAAGAAGAGTGTCTGTCAGGCTGACCTTTGCTCAGCCTGACTGACACTCTTTTTCTCTGAAAAAGGCGAGGGGGCGTGGCCCCTTCACACATATCGATGGGCCGCTGCTGCTGATCAATAACAATTGGCAGTGCTGTTAAATATCAGCGCACCAAATACCAAGGTTGCATAGCCTAGAATTGAACTCATGTCTCTTCTACCCACTACCAAGCATACCCTGCCTCTTAAACTCACTCATGCAGGTTCCTGCTTTTTCCCTTTCCAACGATTTTTCAATACATACTTCTTTCTTCTTTGTGTGTTTTTCTCTCTCTTGCTCGTGGTCAATGTCTAATGGTGAAAAAAAAATAAGTACCGCCCCTGAAAAACGAGTGCCGGCGGGCCCCACCAATAACTACCGGCTCAGATTAAGCACTGGGGGAAATGCATCCAAACGTTCAAAAGTAGAGAGGAGATATTCACTAAAACAGGAAAGCCTTTCTTGTTATAAAACAGCAATGCCAGTGCAGATCTGGAAAACAGTGTGGCAGATTTCAACTGTTGTGGCTTCACCATTGCAACACTGACCTTATCTTACACTGAAAAGTACTTTAGATGTTTGTCTAACATGGAAAATCACTTTCACTTCTTTGAGATGAAACTGATGATAATGACTTCAGCCTCCACTTCCTCTCTGAACAAATAAGCAGACCATTACTGTAGGCTCTGACGGTAGCATTTGATCTTCACAATGGAAAGCTTTCCAGGAAGATATTTAGCATAACAGCAGGAGCTAAATAGTGCTAGCACATCGCACTTCCGCCGCCTGAATGCCATCTATCTGCTGACGTCGTACATAGACTGTGGAATAGTGTAATGTTTAGGATTTTTTTTTATTAACTTTTTTTACAGATGCTTGGCACTGTCTGACATGTATTTTAAGATTAATTTCTAATGCTTGATACAGGATACATTTGTAGAATATGTCTGAACATTTCTAGTGGGTGACCAGAGGCTAAAGTCCCCTCTATACATCCATGTGCCGCTCTATGTGAATCACACTTTACGTTTTGTAGGAAACGTGTGTCCATCGGAGGAATGATTCTGTAGATGCAGAACTAAACATTTTTAAGTCATAACTCCGGCGTGATTTGTCACTTTAACAGAGGCATCTGCTAAACGGCTGCAAAAATGTATTTCTTTTCCTTGTATAAACTAGCGATTAGAGCCACGTAGTTTGTAAACGCACTCACTTCTTACCCCCAAAAACCCCCCGAAAGAAAATATTAACTTATTGGATGTCCCTGGATCAGAGGTATAGAACCCGAAAGGACCCAAAGAGGACTTGCGATGTGCCTGTACATTTTCGTTATTTACATGTTTATATTTCCGATTTATGAACATCTGCAAAGACTGAGGAGTTTCAAAGGTGTAGTTAGGGGAAGGCATTGCACATCATATTGCACATCCAGAAATTATCTTATATTCCAGGAAGAGAACTGTTTCATATCAAATGATCCACGCTCCTTTCCAAATGCCAGCAATCGCAAACACTTATCCAGCCCTCGTCTAAGCCCTAGGCCCAAAAGGTGAAAAGGGTAAATAAGACACACAGACATGTATAGACGCAATAAAGACTGTCTGCAAAGGTGGCCATTGTGCACAGTGATGGTGTCAATACACATTGCAAGACATTTTTCAATCAGAAAAAAATACACCTATCAATGAAAACATGAATTTATTCAGTCATTTAATGTAAAATGGAAAAATCGGTGCGCCTGCAGGTCAGTTGAGCCATCATTTGACCTCAGCTGATATCCATTGTACCGCACACAGTCCAGGACTGAAAAATATTATGAAAGCTGTATAAATTGTGTGAATTTTGTCAAAATGTTAATGCAATGTGTTCTGTGAAAGTGTTTGTGCTCGCTCCCAAAAACATGGTAAAATTAGCCCACTTCTATTTGGCACATTTAATTTACGTATAAGTCCCTAATATATGGTACAACATGTACCCAGGGTGTGTAAATTAAATGCTACTAGTGGGTCTGCAGCACTCATTATGCCACCCACTAAAGTAGTACTTTAAAATATGTCTCTGGTCTGCCATTGCAGCCAGTAGTGCAGATTTAAACAGCCAATTTGACCTGCCAAAATAATTATTTTGCCAGAGATAAACCTTCCTTTTAAGTACATATAATTCATCCCTACATTAGGCCCTGAACAACCCATAGGGCAGTATGCACTGTATTTATAAAGTAGGACATGTGGGTTTAAGTTTTACATGTCCTGGTGTTGTAATTTGGCAGCACTTAAGTTAAGCATTGGCTGAAGACAGCCTGTATTCAGAGGCTAAATTGTCCGCTTTGTGGAATCCATTTTGTATTTCTGGCAGCCATTTTGGCTGCCATGTGCTACCATGTGCTCGCCATGTGCTCTGTCCTACCTTCCTGTTAACTGCTCTTGAAATCTGCCTAGAGACAAGTTATATTTAGTTCTTTTTGCTTTGCACATGCTCAGTTGATCTTGCAGCTGTTCCGAGTTTATAAATGTCAGGATGTGTCTACTAGAAGTAGAAACTGTTAGCTCCACCCACTTGTCGACTGTGCATTTTCTGTATGACCTTATATGTACCTAAAACCAGCATTTGTGTTTGTACCGCCTCCATTTGAGCCCCTGTGTGGGTATAAAAGGACCATGGTCCTTCCATTCAGTGTGCTACTTCATGCATTACTGAAGGGTGATGTGTGAATGTAACTCCACCTCATGAGGTTTAATAAACTCTGTCTTTTCTATTTTCAGTTTCTGTGCCAACTTCTTCCTAAGTGTCTGAGGACTCTGTGCAGAGAAGGGTGAACCCCTAAGCACTGGTAGGCCTTGCTGAGGCTCACTACTACAAATTGGCGCTTCCAACGCGGGGCTCATCGGCGACTCGGATGCCTGAAGGACTGGTCGAGACGAAGGATTGGAATCTCGCTCTTGGACGCGATCGCTGCCTGAGGAGACCAGAGTCTTGGCACCCACGGCGTTTTTCCTTTCTTTCTGATCTGACCATCCCGGCGGCGCCGGTCCTCGACTGAGATCTCTTCTGTTGATTCGCCGTGCAGTGACCATTTGGTCGATTTGAGAACTTGGCAGTTGGAACCTGGACACCATTTGATTGGTAAGAGCCGTTTTGCGGCACTTGCTGTTGGTTTGATGCCTTTGATTGGTAAGGTAGTTTTAGTAACACTTACTGTGGCTTTGTTTGTATGATTGGCCAATTTTGGAATCTGTTTTGTAATTATATATGTATTGCAATACATATAGGCAGGTAATGAGGAGAATATTCTCTATTTAAAATTGTTTGAACAGCGCAACGTACGAAGAGTACCTTAAGCGCTACTTTGATTATAATATTGCATATTTTGCACTATTTTTTGGCATGCCTGTTTTCAGCAAACTTCGTAGGATGTGTTGCTTTTGTAGTGGTACCAATTTGAGACTTGACGAAGCTACAACCAGCCCCCGGAGGGGACGCCTAATAGGGATATGTATATTAAGTATGGTATTTCTTCTATAATGTACTGCACGTTATGGAACAAATATACTAGTAAAGATCCTGAGTTGCGTTGGCCTATGTATGGGTCATTTGATTTGCGAAAAATTCAGTATGTGGAACAATGTATGTTTAAACGAAAGACTAGGCAAGATATGTTTGATTGTGTGCGAATGTGGGAGAAAGAAGTGCGTGAGCGAATGAAGCGTGAGCAAGCCTTGATTGACAAAGAACAGCGAAAGACCATTTATGCGAAAGCATTAGAGTTAAAAAACAAGGAGATGAAAGAAATTAAAGAGAGGGAAGATAGGGAACGCCATTTACAGGTAACTGGCCAATACGCTGTTAGGCAGCCCCTTTATCCTATCTTTAATAAACCGCAAGATGATTTCTTGTTATTAGATCGTTCTCCACCTCCGTATATTTTTTCTTCCGCTCCTCATGAGTCAGATGAGGACTCTTTTTCAGACCAGGACAAAGCTCGAGAAACTCGCTCCATGCTATCTGCTGAGCGTGCATCTGACATCAGATCTACTGCGCGTAAAGCCGTTCGTAGTACTACCACTGCTTCTGAACTTTTAGATAGTATAAAAGGATGGCAGGAAAGGGAGCAAATATATTTTACCGATACATTTGCTGCAGAGGTTATTGAACAATTTAGGAAGTATTCGGTAGAAGTGGAGCCCGATGATGTAGCAGCTGATTGTAAACAATTACGTGACGGTCTTTTTGTCTTCTCCCAGGTGGCTGACACGATCAGACGCTTGGTTAAACTGCGTGTTGAAGCAGCCAGTTTGCGAGAGGAGAAAAAGGCAGCAGAAACAGCTGCACTAGCATCTCAGATCAGCATGGCACGAACTTCTACTCCTGAAACAGATAAGAATGTTGTAATTCATGTGAAACCCATGCGGGAAGCCGCGCCTTTATATGTTCCTCCTAAAGGAACGGGTACAGAGGATGATAAGACTTCTCTTAATGCGAAAGGGTACTTTATTTATAATTGGGTTTACACTCCTTGGAATAGAGCAGATGTTATGGCCCTTAAAAATGCATTGCCTGACCCGCGAAAGAATCCAGCAGCCTTTTATGAGGAAGTTGAGGGTGCAATCAGCTCTTGTACTATGACTTTGTCGGATATTGATTTGTTTTTTGGATTAATATTACCACCTGATATGTGGAGAACTGTGCGCAAAATAGATGATAATGCGACATTTGGAGCATTGTGGTAAAATTTAGAGCGGTTAGATGAAGATAGAGAACCTGCACAGAAACCGTGTCAGTTAATTTTAAATCTTCCGGCAGCTATATTAGTTAAGTTAAAGATGATCATTCCCCTAAAAAGATAGATTGGACAGTGCTAGCGTCTTGCAAGCAAAAGGTAGATGAATCAGTTTCTGACTTCTTCACACGCTTTGAAGAAGCATTTCACGATTTTAGTGGCCAGTCATTGACAGATGACACGGGTAGGCATCTGTTTGTCGATAAATATGTCGCAAACCTTTTGCCAGGAATAGCTAGTCGCTTAAAGGCCAGTGAGAGTTCATGGACTACATCTTCTCCGGTTTCTCTTTTAACTATGGCCCAGTATTATGAGCGGCAAGAATTAGAAACCAAAGGTAATGAGGACAAAAGTCTAAGGAGTTGAAAACAAAGGTTATGTTGGCTCAAGCTTATGGTCCGCCTTCTAGAGGTAATGATAGAGGTGGACGTGGATCTTATGGTTCGTCCTTTCCTTCCTCTGCCCGTTCGAATTTGTCTGTTGATCAGTGTGCGTACTGCAAAAAATTTGGACATTGGCTTTCTGATTGTCCAGTGCTGCGTGCTCAGCAGAATCTACGTGGTCGGGGACAAATGAGAAATCGTTCAGGATATCAAGGGCCTAGAGGAAGCGCGAATGATCGTGCTCGGTTTGATGCTAATATACGTGGGCAGGATGGGTTTAACACTTTTGATAGAAGGAACCAATATCAAATGTCTGACTATGTGCCCTCTGATTTTCAAGACTCTGCTTATGCATAGGATTGCCTAGGATGGGGTAAGGAATCAGTTGAAGTTCCAGTAGATCAGAGGGGTCCCTATGTTACAGCACATGTTTTGGGTTCTACTGATCAGTTTCTGGTTGATACAGGAGCTACTCGTAGCGCCTTGTCTAAACAATTGGTTCCAAGGGCTCCCCTGTCTGGCTTAACCATTACATCGATAGGTTTCGATGGAACACCTCCCCTAGCCCATTGTCACAACCACTTGCATTTGATGTTGATAAGTTTACTGCTCCATGTCCGTTTTTGCTTTCTCCAAACACACCAGACAATATTGTGGGTCTTGATATGCTTAAATATTTTAGGGCTACGATACGGTGTTCTCCGGAAGGAGTACGGGTTATTTTGAATGACAACTACCCTGTGATTGAGAGATCTTGTATTATTAAAGAGGACATTGCACTAGCCTCACTCCCTAGTACTTTGTGGGCTACTTCGGACACTGATGTAGGACAAATGGTTATTCCACCAGTACATATTAGTGTTAAGGAGGGCGCTTTATTGCCAAGACTGCCTCAGTATAAAATTTCTCGAGAAGGAGAAGAAGCACTCACACGTATTGTACATGATTTAATTAAGGTGGGGGTTGTGGAAGAAGTTCCTTACAATGTCTGCAATAGTCCGATTCTTCCCATTTTGAAAAAAGATACCGACACTAGGATCTATAGATTTATCATCGATTTGAGAGAAGTTAACAAGATTGTAGTACCACAGTACCCTGTAGTATCTGACATAACGACATTGCTTACCTTGGTCCCTCCAACAGCAACTACATTTTCTGTAATTGATCTGAAGAATGCTTTCTTCTCGATTCCTATTCATCCTGATAGCCGATATTTGTTCGGTTTCACTTTGAATAATAGATCATACGGATTTTGTAGAGTTCCTCAAGGCTATACTGAGAGTCCTAGTATTTACAGTCAAGCATTAAAAAGACAGCTTGATTCCTTTACCTTGTCTAAAGGAGTGGCTCTCATACAATATGTCGATGACATCTTGTTGGCAGCTGATACACCTGAGCAGTGTGAGAAATGCACTTTGTCTTTGCTTTCTTTTCTTGCTACACACCACCATAAAGTATCACGGAAGAAATTGCAATATTGTAGACCGAAGGTGACCTATTTAGGACACCTTCTGTCTAAGGCGGGCCGTGCACTGACACCAGATCGCATTCAAGCAATTTTAGACACCCCAGTACCTTCCACGCAGAAAGATGTCCGTGCATTCATTGGTCTGACTTCGTTTTGCAGGCAATGGATATTGGGTTTTTCACACATTGTTAAACCCTTGCTAGCACTTTTGACTAAAAACACTCCGATCCCCCTTCCATGGACAGATGAATGGCAAAATGCTTTTTGTCAGTTGAGACAAGCTCTTTGCTCTGCACCAGTGTTAGGCACACCAGATTACACGAAGGCTTTTACACTCTATGTACATGAGAAAGAAGGATGTGCATTGTCAGTTTTAGTACAGACACACGGGGACAAACAGCGTCCTTGCGCATACCTTTCTGCAGTTCTTGACCCTGTTGCTCGTGCATTACCTGGGTGCTTCCGTTCAGTTGCAGCGACGGCTGTGTCCATACGTCAGAGTGAAGGGATAGTTTTGTCACACAAACTGTTGGTGCTAGTACCCCATGCAGTAGATGCCCTTTTGAATCAGACTAAGACTCAGCACTTAACTAGTGCTCGTTTGACAGGATACGAATTGACACTGCTAGCACCTCATATTACCTTGAAGAGATGTGCGACACTGAACCCCGCCACTTTGTTGCCATATCCTGCGACTCAGTCTCAGTCAAAGGAGCCTCACGATTGTATATTCGTTACTGAGGAACAGACAAAGGGTCGCATCGATTTGCAAGATACGCCCCTTCCAGATGTAGATGGGGAACTGTGGGTTGATGGGTCCTGTCTGAAGTTACCAGATGGCATGACTTCAGCTGCTTATGCAATTACCACGCTTGAGACAATAGTGGAAACAGCTCGCATACCTCAGAAGTCGGCTCAAGCTGCTGAACTAATAGCTTTGACACGAGCATGTGAGCTTAGCACTGACTTGTGGGTGAACATTTACACGGATAGCCGCTATGCTTTTGGAGTGGTTCATGATTTTGGCCTACTCTGGAAGGAAAGAGGCTTTCTTACATCCCATGGGATGCAGATAATGCACGGAGAGTTAGTGCATAATCTCTTGACTGCACTTACATACCCAAAGAGAGTTGCTATTATGAAGTGTAGCGCATACAAGAAAGTGACTGACAAAATAGGACAAGGCAATGCCTTTGCAGACCGCGTAGCCCGTGAGACTGCGATGCAGCGAAGCACTACACCCATGTACGTAGTGAAATCACAAGCTGAGCGTTGGCATGATGCTAGAGAGGAAGTATTGGATATACAGAGATCTGCTTCTGTGGAAGAGCTTGAGCAATGGTCTAAAGAAGGAATATTAGATGATGAGGGTTGTTGGCGTAACAAAGAAATGAATAAGTGGAAATTGCCTGCGGCCTATTTACAACCTATGGTTCAAATGGCACATGGGCTGGCACATGTTGGAGCTCTAGCAATAACTAAATTGCTTACACAAGTTTGGGAGCATCCTGAAATTGCTAGCACAGCCAAAAGGGTAGTACAGTCCTGTTTGATCTGTTGGCAGTATAATCCTGGAAAAGGGACACGAACTCCTACAGGAGGGTTTGCTACACCAACCGCACCTTTTGAAGTTTTGCAGATGGATTACATCCAACTCGAACGCTGCAATAATCTGAAATATGTCCTAGTGGTGGTATGTGCCTTTAGCAAATGGATAGAGGCATACCCTACGAAAGATAATACTGCTCTCACCACAGCAAAGGTGCTTCTAAAGGAGTTTTTCCCTAGATACGGTGTTTGCAAACTTTTGTGGAGTGACAATGGACCTCATTTTATTGGGCAAGTTGTTGAGCATGTCCTGAAAGGATTAGGGATCAAACAGAAATTCCATACAGTTTTCCACCCGCAATCAGCAGGATTGGTGGAAAGGTATAACGCTACTTTAAAATCAAAGTTGGCGAAAATACTGGCTTCCACGTCCCTAAAGTGGCCAGATGCACTACCTTTGGCATTACTATCCATAAGATCGGTGCCACATTCACGATCAGGTCTTACCCCCTATGAGGTGGTGTTTGGGAGACCGATGAACATTTGGGGAATTCCTAAGCCACGCCCCATACATGATGTTCCTTGTGTTCTGATGAATGATTATTTGGCACAGTTAACTGACAGTTTGATTTCTATTCATCAACAGGTTCGAGAAGCTCTTCCTGACAGATCTACAGGTGAGGCCCACGAACTCCGTCCTGGTGACCATGTAATGATCAAGGTCTTCGACAGATCAAACAGCTTGGAGCCAAGGTGGCGAGGACCAGAGCAGGTGCTCCTTGCGACAAGGACAGCAGTTCGAGTGACAAACAGAAAGAATTGGATCCACAGCACACACTGCAAACGCGTGTCGCCTGCCTTGGTGGAACCTGCTGTGTTGACCGACCATCGAGAGATTCTGGAGACGGAGAAAGGCCAAGCTATCTCACCTGACGAATCTGCGGAAGTCTTCCCGGACCACACGATCACTGGAGTATCCAGATATCAATTGAGACCGAGGAAAGGATCTGCAGTTTTGAAAAAGACTGGTTGAGCTACCGCCCTGGGTTAGTGAAACGGAGAGCCAATGTGGCAAGGGGAGGGGATCAGCCCTGTATTAGTGTAGTGACACCCGCTTTGGCCCATGGTGAAGAAATCAGCGGCTGCCCAGGGAGAAGAGCTCCAACGATTGTTTTCAACAAGTTTTCAGAAAGATCAATCATTACTGCTGCTAAAATGACCAACAAAAGAATCATTTGTGCTGTAGGGTTTGTTGTTGCTATGGTGGCTATGGCAGCAATTACATGGTACATCGAGAAGGTGGCTCCTGTTCGACAGCTTTTTGTTGCCACTACGCCAGTACCCGTGGAACACCACTACTTTACTCTTCCTTACCATGAGCAAAAGCATCGACAATCTTATCTAAACAATACTTTTATCCAGATGTTGCACCATACTCACAATGCTACAAATACTACCAACTGTTGGGTGTGTGGGATGATACCTGCACATCAAAAGAAAGGAGGAACACCTTTTATTCCTCTTCCATTTTCTCACAATGGTTCTTGTCAAGCTTGGTATGCGCTCTTGTTTGCATATGGAAAGCCTTCAGTAGGTGGGATTATTTTTCAACTTAATAAAGTATGTTATCAAAATAAAGAAGGTTATCCACAAGCCAAAGGGACTAAATGGGAATGGGAAGAGTATCAACCGGACAATATTTCAACACCATATGTTTTCACAAATGTGAGAATAATAAAGAACATTGGACCTTTTGTGATTTCTGTGACAAAAGCTAAAGCAGATTTGTGTATTTGTAGTGTTGGAAGAATTCCAGTGGGGAGGAGCGAGTGTACTGTAATCCTGACCATTGAAGGTGCCAATAAGAGCACTTTCACAGCCTCGCATAACACGTATTTTGTGTGTGGAAATAACGGATATTATCAATTACCTGTTGGGTGGTCAGGAATCTGTTATGTATCTTTTCTGTTGCCCCCTGTGTTTCTGGCACCTGCATTGTATCACCGTGATTTTAAACTGTACAATGATATTTCCAAAAACAGAAATAAGAGGACAATAAGTATGGATGAAGTTGACCAAACCGACACTACCCTACAACAATATGTTGATTTCAACTTGGGCTTATTTTTCTTTGTGGGTGCTGCATTAAATAGCAGGAAGATCAGGCGACTAACTTGTGTTGTGGAAGCTGTTACCAATCAGACAGCTATGGCACTTGGGAACATTACAGAGGAACTACAGATTGCAAGGATTGTAGCACTCCAGAATAGGATGGTGCTAGACGTAATTTTGGCTGATCGAGGTGGTGCATGTCGCATCATCGGTAGCAGCTGTTGTGTATTCATACCGGATCACTCACCTTCAGTATATGACGCAATATCAAAACTGCATAAGATTGCTGCAGAAATTCATCCAGAGACTGGTACTTGGACTTTTGCTGGATAGTTTTGGACTCTTGTTTCTGCTTGGGGCTGGAAGCTACTGACTATCCTGTGTGTAATAATCACAATACTTTTTACATGCTGTGTATGTATCCAATGTGGTCCAATGCTTTGCTCCATTTGCATCTCTGCTTGTATACCTACCAAAGGGAACGTTGCTGAAACAAAGGCCCAACAAATGTTGAATAAAGAGGTGGCCGAAATAATGTTAATAGATGTACGGGATGAATATCTAGATTACCCCAGATAAACGAATGTCTTCAGCCAATGCTGAAAGGGTCGTCTGTTGTAATTTGGCAGCACTTAAGTTAAGCATTGGCTGAAGACAGCCTGTATTCAGAGGCTAAATTGTCCGCTTTGTGGAATCCATTTTGTATTTCTGGCAGCCATTTTGGCTGCCATGTGCTGCCATGTGCTCGCCATGTGCTCTGTCCTACCTTCCTGTTAACTGCTCTTGAAATCTGCCTAGAGACAAGTTATATTTAGTTCTTTTTGCTTTGCACATGCTCAGTTGATCTTGCAGCTGTCCGGAGTTTATAAATGTCAGGATGTGTCTACTAGAAGTAGAAACTGTTAGCTCCACCCACTTGTCGACTGTGCATTTTCTGTATGACCTTATATGTACCTAAAACCAGCATTTGTGTTTGTACCGCCTCCATTTGAGCCCCTGTGTGGGTATAAAAGGACCATGGTCCTTCCATTCAGTGTGCTACTTCATGCATTACTGAAGGGTGATGTGTGAATGTAACTCCACCTCATGAGGTTTAATAAACTCTGTCTTTTCTATTTTCAGTTTCTGTGCCAACTTCTTCCTAAGTGTCTGAGGACTCTGTGCAGAGAAGGGTGAACCCCTAAGCACTGGTAGGCCTTGCTGAGGCTCACTACTACACTGGTAGTGAAAAGCTCCCCAAAAATGTTTTCACTACTGTACGGCCTATCTCTCCCTTTGGACAACATTGGGATATCACATTTAATTACATTACATTTAATACGTGCTAACTTTTGATTGAGAACAAATAGGGATGTCAAGTTTGGACACAAATTCATTGTAATTTGAAATCCTCTATAAGGGTAAAGTTGGCTTTTAAGTCACAATTCTAAAAAACTGCTTTTAGAAAGTTGGCATTTTTTTTGTCCTAACCATTTGGTGCCTGCTGTCAGTGTCATGGGTCACTTGACTGTAAATGGCTCTGCTGTTGGGCTCTGTGTATTCCTTCCTGACAGTGAGATTGTGTTTGCTATATTTGCCCTAAGTGGCCTAGGGTAAGCCCAGACGTGGGTCTCTTGCTTGCCATGCCACAGGATTCAAGCTAGCCTGGCTGATGAGGGGTGAAACCCCGAAACCGGCCCTAGGATGCTTGTTCCCGGTCCAGGGAGGACCAGGCCTGGCAGTTCGGGCTGGACTGTTCCTATGAGGAGCAGGGTTAAGACTGATTTGCATACGGCTGGGTCCAAACTGGGGTGGCATAGTGAGCAAAACAACGATGGATTAAACCTAGATCTCTTGACTGGGGGTGAGTGGTTGAAAAGTTTCAGCACTTCATCCATCATCTTGTTGTGTTTGCTATGTTTGCCCTAAGTGGCCATGGGCATGCCCAGATTTGGGTCCCTTGCTCACTGTGCCTCTGGATTCAAGCTAGCCTGGCTGATGAGGGTTGATACCTTGAAACCGGTCCCAGGATGCTTGTTTCAGGTCCAGGGAGGACCTGGCATTGTATTTCGGGCTGGACTGTTCCCATGAGGAGCAGGGTCAAGACTGATTTGCATACGGCTGGGTCCAAACTGGGGTAGCATAGTGAGCAAAAGAATGATGGATTAAACCTAAATCTCTTGACTGGGGGTGAGTGGTTGAAAAGTTTCAGCACTCTGTCCATCATCTTGTCGTGTTTGCTATCTCAAATACACTGCCACACAATGAAGTCCAGCAATGTCTGCTGTGTTGTTTGCAGGTTTTGCACACAGTGCAGGCGTGTACACAAGCACTTGTTACACATGAAACTGCTTTAAGTGCTTCAAATCTTCACACCTCAACTGATATCTTTATTTGATAACTATTTCAATTATGGTCAGTTCTTTTATGAATCTTTGGTAGCTTTGAACCTAAATATATGAATGATTTGGAGTGTGGAGAGGGTTTCTTCTATACATCCAACCTACAATGAAGACATGAGTGACAGCCAATCATTTGGGCCTTTTTTGCCCCGCCATTAAAGGGTTTCAAAAATTGATGGGAACCAGTCAATATCCTGGATCTGCCCTAGGTTTGCCAGTCATGGAACAATTACATCTCTTACTAGATGACCATACCAAGCTGGATCTGTATCATGCATGCCACCCTGCGTGTTGTGATAAGCAGTCACTGCTACTGACAGGTTGGTTTTTGACAATGTGCTGCTCTGAAGTGATCAATCTCAGTCAGTTAATTAACTTGAAGGAGTGGTGACACATCAAGAGGGAGTACACGCCGGCCTCTCTTCTGGAAAGGAGAGAAAGGTGGCACTATCAGGTGAGTCTTCTTTTGTGTGGATATGGATGAGATGTGTGGATCCAAAAACATGATATGGCAGCTGGAGAAGCCCTACCCGGAAAGAGAAAAGTCCAGAGTTTGTGTGTGGTGCAAGCCCTGGACGTGGGATCATGTCAGCCAAATGTTTTTACCATAATCCTGGGCCTTTGCATCTGGCAGCAGATCCTTCTCATGCTACAGCTGATGGATTCTCTGCTGGGGTCGCCATGTCACACGACTGGTGCTTGTAATGTGGTGGGCAGGGTATTGCTTCACATGTTCTGCAAAAGAAGAACATTGACACCATTAACTACTAACAAAGGAGGTTTTTACTTGTTATTTGACAAATACTTGAATGGCATAATTACAAAGAACACATGGTGCCATGGTAGTCTGGGAGACGTGAGGCAATGGTGGGAAGCTGACAAGGGTATACGGTGAGAGAGAGGAAATGGTTCCGTCCAAAATTACATTGCCCTGGACATCTGCGGAGCGTCCGTAACAGGTACCATTCAAGTGTGAATCCCCAAATTGTGGATAGGACATGCGAGCTTCGATGGAACGAGATCCCAGAGCTAATTAAATATGAACAGTAAGATTTTTTTATTTTACTCATGATGGGGAACAAGGAGGACAGGGGAAATGGAGGCACAGGGGAGACTGAGGAGACTAGGTGACATGGGCACGGACCACAAGGGAGATACAGGGGTTAGGAAGAGAGTGGCATTTAAGAAGACTACGGCGATAGGAGGACAACGGCATATAGTTAAAACAGGTGAGACCAAAGAGCCATGTGATACAATGGGGTGATGGGGTCAGGGTATTCATTTCTGAAGCATTTACCTGGTCATACCACAGAGCTCTTCGGAATATAACATCCACAGGACGAGTGGTTAAGATAATATCATGCCATGGCAAGCTAGGAATCAAGATTTCGTCAAATACCAAGAAATAATAAGACATTATTAAAAAGTAAGGTTTACAAAAAAACTGTAACCTTTCAAGTGGTTCCTTTCCTCTGCCGTACTGGAACAGAATGTGTGATGACCTGAAGGGCCTGAATTTAACACGGAAAGTAATGGAAAATCTTCCGAGTTCAGGAGTAAATATTAAATCCAGAGGAATTTCCTCCACCACAAGAGTAGCACTGCGAAGGAAATTCCACTGGTAGATGCTTCTCAGCACTTAACAGTTTCTCCACAAACTGGACTATTTCCATTATTACGAGCTGACTCTTAAGCAGGCCTTTTGTGAACAAAGGAAAGGTTATCCTGCAGCTTCCACGACATTGCCATGCTGTGCGCGGAAGGTTATCGATCTAGGAAGTAACAGGGCCTTTGAATTTTCCGATCTGCTGCGCCAGACTGGCGGCCGCTGCTCACAGCTTTCATTAATGATGCAATTAAAACAAAAAGTTAGCGCCAAGTTCGCGTGTCACTTATGTGAGTGCTGGGACGTGGTGAACCTGGTGATACATACAGATAGATGACTTTACTGCCGGAACAAGCAGAAGGGCATTTCGAGCTGGGGGACTCGGAGAGCCTTCTCCAAACATAATATGTGCAATCATTAGCTATAATAGCAAAGGGAATACAGACACTTACAGGCAAATGAAATAGCTTTTTGTTTAAATACTCTCCTTTTCCAAGTGTTTCCCTTGCGAGAAATGTCCTCTTTAGTATGATGAGCACACAGTGCAGAATTACGGCTATTATGCATGGAGCAGCCAAGCCACATTCAGATGGGGCATTCAGCCTGGCTCCCTGAATAAAGTTATGTGGCCCATGTCTGCATTTCTCTGTATAAACATGGCAGGATACTGCACAACAGTTGTTGCAAAGCAAACAAGCAGTTTCCATTATTTGTGCAAATGATATGATTAGAGAATACTGGCTGCACATCGACAGATGAACATAAAAAACTAAAATTATGCAGTTTACGAGCAACTATCTGAAAACAAGCAGTTGGCTCTAAATATGTTTCTAAAATGTGAGATTTTGGATCATTTTTTAGGTCTGGCCTAGAGACAAGGGCTTATGTGTTTTTCAACTAGCTTCATGTAATCATAAAAAACTGTTATGAGTAAAAATACGTACATACCTACATACATAGTTGGGCTTGGTTCAGCCCTCTCCATACATTGTTCCACCCAACTGTCATTCACATTTTGCTTCCACCCACCACAGCATACAGCATAGGTGAAAGGGCCAGTCCACTTCAGCCATTGGTTCTCTTGCATTGTGAGTGACGGTGGTGTGTCTGATTACATGTGCACATCTGCCTTCATTGAAGTGTACTACAGTGTCCTGGCTTTTGTGTCAATACTTTACTGTGCCATTTTTTAAATCAATTTTTTTTATTGCAGGCAGAGAGCCACCATACTTAGACAGCAGCCTGTTTTCTTTTTCCCTTCTTTTTATTTTTGTCGAATATGCTTGCAATAAAATAAAAAAAATAGCCATCACAAGAGCTCCTCGAGGTCAGACCAATTGGCCTTGCCAATGTTTGTTTGGTCTCTTGTTACTTTCTTTTTATATGAGTAAGTTTACAAATATATATGTCCACAAATTCTCTGTGTTGACTTACTCACAAGTTTATAAGTAGACATTTTTGCATTCTGAAATTGCAGAGCTTATCTTTTTTGTGCATTGAAATTTATGTGCACAGATGTAAGCATGTCTTAATCTTAGAAATTCACAGCATACAGAACCACACCTAAATGTTCAAGTGTAATTCACAATTAAGACAGAAGTTGCAACTGAAAAATCTTTGTGAACTAAGCTCTCACAGCCCAATTCTCTCACTTTCTGAGTGGGTAGATTTGGCGTTGTAGCGCGCAATGTAATTCGTTTTATTTATTTATTTATGTACTTAACTCCGTCCGGCCGTATGCCGGAGTTTACTACCCCCCACCATGCCGCTCCCCCGCCCCGCCCCAACGCCCCGCAGCACTCCCTCGAGGAGCCACCACTGCCTACTGGTGGAATAAGGCCGTTTGAAATGGACTCAAAGTTAGGATATTTACAGACACATACAATGTATGTATGTATTTATTTATTTATTTTGAGTACTGGTAAAGCACGATTACTAAAAAGATGTCCTGCAATCAGTAACCAACACTATCTGAGCCTACCATGCAGTTAGTCATAGCTTAAACATCCATGATTTCACTTGTTTTCTGAAGTGAAAGGCAGGGAATTCTATGCCTCCACCACCTGAAAAACAAAAGATCTGCCACTTGATAAGCTGATGAGGAACATAAAGTGCATATGGGCGGATATCAGAGCAGCAGTTGGCAGATGAACTTGAGTCCATTGCTATAAATTCGCTTTAAAACACATGCAAAGAGATTTAAAAATGCATGTTTGCATAGGAAGCCAATTAAGGGACTGTAAATGTCCAGAAATAGGAGCACCACACAGAAATTGAAACAGGAGGCAGGACACTGACTTTTGTGCCAGCTGAATTTGACGAATGGCGCATGAAAGTAAACCCACACAGGCCACTGCAGCCCTGGTGGAGCACAGCGTGGGAGGGGGGCAGCCCTTCATGAGTCCCTCAACCATTCAAACGGCCCCCATTCAGCCCAAGACCAATGAATATCTGGGAAATGTTGGAGACTAATTGGCCCCTCTTTACGCGGGGGAGAGGGGATTTTATTTTGTGTTACACCACTCCACTAGTGTGGCATGACACACAATATTAAAGACTGCAGAGACGTCTAATAGGATAAGAGCCGTGACCCGGCTCTGGTTTATTATCATTTTGAGTTCATGCTAAACAGCCACAAGAACTGCTTCCATTCTGGAATAAGGAGGGAAGCCAGTTTGTGAAGAGTTAAGCAGAGAGTCATAATCTCATAATAAATTCCTAATGCTGATAGTTGACTACTCTTTTTTACAAGTTGGTACAAAAAGGCAGCTACAAGATTGGATGATAATTACCTAGCATCAAGGGGTGCAAGAATGGCTACTTGAAGAGTGGGATATTAGAAGCCCTTTTCCATTTCCAAATGAAGAGAAAGGCTGCTTGGCTCAAATGAACAAATCACCAGCCTACGAACTGCTGGAACAATGGTCATTAAAATCAGATGAAAATGTGTGCAGGACTTGGCTCATCTGGTGAGCCAGATGTGATAGCAGTCATAATCTTGATGGATTGATCTCGCGTGATAAGACTGAATGTGGATAAGATTCGACTGGAATCGTTGGGCTTAGTACCAGGTAGCAGAGAAAAGGAGAGTGAAAAGGATTTATAAATGGTCTGGATTTTCTCTCTAAAGAAGGATGTCAGAGATTTATACAAGAAAAGCAATGGAGGGATTAGAGAATCTTCTGACTATATTGAACATTTAATGAGACATATTGATGCTAGAAAGGATATGCGAGCCTGTGCAGGTAAGAGCGGTTGGGCAGTGGGGCGGTGGGGCGGGGTTTGGGGGGGGATTTGACAGACGACCACAAGGGGAAATTAAATAAATAATTAATTTGCCCTCCTCGTTGTCTGTCAAAATCCCCCCCAAGCCGGCCCCACCACCCCACAGCTCTTACCTGCATGGGCCGCTGCTGTATGCGAAGCATAGAACTGAGATCTAGCCTTCCTAGTCTGGGTTTTATTGTGCTTGAGTGTGGCCATATACCTCATTTTGCTTTGACGTGAGAGTCTTGATGCATATGTTTTCCAAGAAGCAATGGAATATCGGGGTACCAAATGTCTTGTGGTGGGAAACAATGGCCTGCCCTGGGGCAATCTCTGTCCATCTTTTAACCAAGAATTCAGAATGTCATCATTAGCCTGGACATCATCTGACACATCAAATGGGGAAGCATCCAAGAAAGCCCTTAAATTGTTGCCATTCATGCTCGAAAAACTGCACTTAGCTAGTTGTATACTAGAAAATGGTTGAGGCTGGTAGTGTGTATCTGAGTACCTAAGGTGGAAAAAAAACGCTGAATGATCTGACCATGTGACATGAGACAGATGGGGTAAGATACAAATCAATCAATATCAGTATAAGCTTTATTCAGTTTTAGGAATAAAACCCATAAAAGCAGTACAGCTATAACATGACACATCCAATAAAATCCATCCTAAAAACATACCAAATATAAAAAAATCCTTGTTTAGCCAGAATCTTAAAAAGTAATACCATACACAAATTTAATCACAGCTTTTCCTCAACCTTACAGCAACTTTTTAAAAACTGAGAACATTAAGAATGATATCTCCTAAAAGCATCTGCAAATAAATAAGGGCATGGTGGACCTGAGAAAAATTTGCCCTTTTCAATACGGGGAGAAGATATAATTTCTTGGGAACTGTATAAAAGGTACAAAACATGGCAAATGTAAAGTTCCCACAGCAAGGGTAGGCTAACAAAAAAGGCAATAGATCCAGCCAAACCCTCATTAATAAAAAACGACCATACCGACTTTTAACACACAAGAGGTAGGGCTCATTGGAGGGTACAGTTTTCAGCAAGATATATCGACGAACACTGGATTTTGATAAAGCGCCCTCTTCCCTAGCCGATAATCTCCATTTAATAAAATGGTTTTTCACCAGATTATAGTCCTTTTTATTAATCTCGTCTGGATTATAAATAATTCCATCATTCTTAGACTCAAGAGGGAGTCTTGAATATATTTAAACCAGGGGATATGAAGAAAGTAATCAAGAGACAGGCAGTCTTTTATAATATCCTTACTCAGTTGTATTTCGGATCAGGACCAAATACTCACCCAGAGAGAAAGAGGGCGAAAGGATAAAATATCAAATAGATAGGCCACTCCCATTTCTTCCTGCACTGCGAATGTGGGGGCACTTTGTGTAACACACAGAAAGCGTCTCAACCATTTGCAGCTCATCCAGGTTAATGTATCCCCAGATCTCGCTCCCATATGCTACTTTAGAGATACACTTAGCCCTGTAAATCTGTAAAATCGCCCCAGTGGGTCTGCTGCCCAACCGTGGTGCAAAGTTAAAAACAGCAGCATTTGCTCTAACAACATCCTCCCTCTTCCTGTTAACTAAAGGGCACCAACTTAAGGCGGAATCGAACAACAAGCCCAGATAAGAAAACACACTATTCTTTGGCACAGGTGAAGGTCTGACTTTGAATGTGGATGATTTAGTAGAGGGCAGGCCAACAACCATCATGTACGATTTTTTTGTCATCCACAGAGAGATCTTGCTCCTCCATGAAGTAGACAAAGGAGTTCAACAGGGACTGTAGACCCCTAGTAGTGGTTTTGAAGAAACATAACCAGGTGATTACCTTTCTGTAATCTATAATCTCTCCTAAAGAGTTCGATTGGCTCACAATTGACAGAACAACACAAGAACTTAAACAGTCATTACATGCTTACTATGAAAGATTGTTGCAGGCTTTTAAAGAGTACAGTGGAATGGAGAACGTTACTGAGAAGGAAATGGGACATTTTGTGTATAGATTTGTGTTTGGTTTAGACCTGATAATTCTGCAATGATTCAGCAGCACTTAATTAGTTTGTAGAGTAAGTCTGAGTCCTCAGCAGGGAGGATACGAACAGGTTCCAATAATGCAAGGTGTTAATGGAATTCAGCAGCTTAGTTATCGGTCACAAGGTAGAGGTTGTGTTGTGCCATTTGATTCGAGAACAGGTGTTGGTGTGTCGACTTTGAAGAAAATAAATACTTGTCACATCTGTTGCAAGTTAGGTCATTGGAAGCACAAATGTAGGTTCAATGCAAATAATGCTGGAGGTCAGGATCAGAATGGAGGGTATGCACAGTCCCAAGGAAAGAATGTGGTTCAAACTCAAAAGACTCAAGAGACTCAAAAGACAAAGAATACAAAATACAAAGGTGCCTCAAGTTCAAACAGTGCAAACACCACAATCCCCGATGCCACAACAAAAAACATATGTCCGGAGATACATACAAATCAGACCCGAAATGTAAATACCAATTCCTTTGTGAATCAGGGTATAACTAAGTAGTACTCCATGGTTCAGACAGATGACTCCAGTTCAGACCTGTCACAATGACGGGGCCTGAGAGGGGAGGAAGAATTCATGCTTGGGGCAGCCTTAGCGGTAGACCAGAGTGGTCCCTATGTGAATGGTGAGGTAAATGGGAACCCTGTCTCATTCCTCGTTGACACTGGTTCTACCTGCTCTACTGTGAGAACAGCAGAGATTTCTAACCTACCCCTTTCGGCAGAAAAAATTCAAAGGGTTGGAGTTACCAACAAGCAATTTACCAGCCCAGTTTCAAAAGCCTTACCTGTCAAAATAGGGTCCTTTGAGGATCGACATTGCTTTGTGGTGTGTGATTGGAGTCCTGTTAATTTTCTTGGATGAGACCTTTTATGCAAACTAAATTGTTTCATATATTGTACCCCAAATGGAATTGAGTTTCACACAAATGATGAAGACATTGTTTTTAAATTTGCCAGTCAAAGATCAAATGTGGGACTGTATCCCTTGTTAACAAAAGATGATTTGCCCACAGAGCTAAGAGGTACAATGTCATCTGTAGTTTGGAATTTTACAGGAAAATATATTGGACTTATTAAAGGTGTAAAACCAGTCTGTATCACTGTGAAGCTAAATGCTGAAATTCCAAGAACCCCACAGGGCAGTTGGACTACTGATACCATTGCTGGAATTACTCCTGTAATTGACTCAATGATCGAGCAAGGAATCCTAAGACAAGTAATGGGTAGTTCATGTAATTCACCCATTGTGGGTTGGCAGGAACCCAATGGGAAGGACAGGATTGTCCAAGAATCGAGGAAGGTGGACTCCATTGTGGTCCCTTATTGTTCTGTGGTACCGAATCAAGCTATGATACTGTTTCAAATTCCATGTGAGGCCAAGTGGTTCTCTGTCATTGATTTATTCAAGTCTTCTTTTCTATTCCCTTGCATGAGGATAGCCAGTATCTCTTCACTTTCTGTTTTGGCAGTCGTTTCTTGGCATCACAAAAGGTTAAACGGAGAGCCCCTCGATCTTTAATCAGATACTTAAAAAGAATGTAGAGTCTATAAAATTGTCCCACCACTCAGTTCTAGTTCACTATATCGATGACTTAGTTGCGTTGAATACTCAGGAGGCTTGCAAACATGTCACTATTGCTTTACTGAACCACTTAGCTGAGAATGGACATAAAGTGCCCTAAAAAAAATTGCAGTTTTATATGAAAGAAGTCCTGTATTTAGAACATCATATTGAGAAAGAAGTGAGGAAAGTGTCACCAGAATGAATCTCAATGATTCTAAACATGAGTCCGCCAACTACACAGAAAGAAGTTTGTATGTTTTTGGGAATGGTTGTCTATTGCTGACAATGTATTCCAAACTTTTCTTTGACAGCAAAGCCTCTTCAGAGGTTGGCACACAAAGACTTGTCTGATCCTGTACTCTGGTATGACAACTCCATGTGTCCTTTCACAGAGCTGTGAGAAAGTCTCTGTCGTGCCCCGGCTCTGGGAATGCCTGATTATAACAAATGTTTCTGTGCTCTTTCAGTGTTAACTCAAATACATGGAAGCGCATGGAAGCTTATGCCCTGTTTTTTGGTTACACTTGATCCTGTTGCCACCGCATTGCCCGGATATTTGAAAGTAAATGCATCTACATGTGTTAGTTTGGAGCAGTGTGAAAGCATAGTCATGGGTCACCTTTTGACAGTGTTTGTACCCCATTCAGTTGAAGTGCAGCTAACTCTTACTTGGACAGAGCACTTGACAAATAGCTGACTTACTAAATACGAACAGATTTTGTTGGGTGCAGAAAACATAACCATTAAGAGGTGCACTTTAAATCCCGCTAATCTGATACCTCTTCCTGGAAACGAGGCAGTGAATGAGGAAATTGAACATGACTGTCTGGATGTGACTGACTTATGTACAAAACCAAGACCTGACATACAAGATGTTCCACTACCTGAATCTGATCATGTGCTGTTTGTTGATGGTTTGTGCTTGAGAGATCATGAAGGAAATCTTACAGCCGCCAATACTGTTTGTATGTTTGCAGTAGTGGTTGATGCTTCATGGCTGCAATGAGTGTATTTGGCACAAGTGGCAGAGTTGGTTGCTTTGACAAGAGCATGCTGTGTCTCAGACCAGCTAAGAGTGACAACTTTCACTGATAGTCAGTACAGATTCATACATGACTTCGGGCAATTGTGGTCACAGCTAAGGTTCATGACTACCTCTGGTTCGCCAATAGGTAATGGAGAAAGTGTGAGGAACCTTCTGCAGTCACTACAATTGCCTAGATAAATTGCAGTGGTCAACTGTGTTGCCCACAGGCAAGGCACCAACTACGTTAGAGTTGGCAATTGTTATACTGATGAGATTGCGAGGTATTGCACCATAAATCGCAGTACCTTTAATGGAGATCAAATAAATGAAACATCAGATGTCACTAAGTGCAATCTGTTATTAACTGCTGTTGATACTTGGGAGGAAGTTAAAAGATTACAGGAAGAAGTACCTGAAGCTGAGCAGCAAGGATGGATAGGAACTGGATGTTTGAAAAGAGAGAAAGATGATGTTTGGGTTTCAACTGATGGTAGACCAGTGTTATCTGATAGCCTGTTGCCACCAATAGCTAGACAATATCATGGTCCATGGTAGGGAGGGATGCCATGATTTGTTTCTTTAAACAAACATAGCTTAATTCAAGATTCAGACTGATTGCAGGAACTTTATGTCAAAGATGTGTAGTGTTTCAACAACAAAATGTGGGAATAATAATGAAAATAATAATAACACATGTTGTAATGAGTCACATAGGGAAATCAGGCGGTCCCTTCAACAGGATGAAGCTAGAATTCTAGAGATGCCATTTAAAATGGTCTGAGAAACATTTTAGTAATTGGTTGGATTTTCTTAAGATGGGTAGAAGCCAACCCAACCAGAAGGAATGACAGTCTAACTGTAGCAAAATTGTTGTTAAGAGAGTTGATTCCAAGGTTTGGCTTCCTGACTTCTCTTGAGTCAGACCAAGAAACTCATTTTAACAATGAGGTCCTGAAGATGTTGTGTACAAAATTGCAATTTGAGCAAAACCTACATTGCAGTTACCGTCCGGAGGCTTCTTGACCCATAGAACAGATATGGCACCTTCAAATCCAGATTGGCGAAAGTGTGTACATCTACATCTTTGAAGTGGCCGGATGCATTGCCTCTTGTGGTGATGAGTTTGTGAAGCACTCCAGACAGGAGAACAGGATTGTCTCCCCATGAAATCCTTATGGGAAGGGCTACGAGACATCCAACTGTGCCTGCAAACGCTCTCATAAATATCACAGATGGCATCATACTTGATTATTGCGGAGGATTGGCTGGCGTGATACGCTCTGTGTCTCATCAGGTTGGAGAGGCTGTAGCTGCATCACAACAGGAGCAGTGCCATGGCCTCAGTCCCGGCGACTGGGTGATAGTGAAGAAGCACATATGAAAGTCGTGTTTGGAACCTCGTGGCGAGGGCCCCACTAGGTGATCTTGCTATCCACTACTGCGGTGAAGTGTGGAGGTCTCCCGAACTGGGTGCATGCCGCCAATACTCGCAGAGTCCCATGTCCCCTTGATGATATAACAGCACCGGTTCCTGATGAGCTGGTAGTTACAGTGAGACAGAGGGAACAGTTTAGTCAAGCTGTTGGGGATCAGCAATCAGTTGGGACAGCATTCGTTTGGTCTGAGGGGGGTCCAAGAGAGTCAACTATTGTGGGTACAGAAGATTCACAACAAGTAGAGCTGACTACCCATGACGCAGATCCTAGCGAACGGCCTAGTGCAAGCTTAAAGCGAGTAGTACCCCGAAACCATTGGCCCAGAACACCAGAAAGACCTAGGAAAATATTCACAATTCCTGAAGAGTCTGGCTTATCTCAACAGAGCGACAGTGATGAGGAAGGCCCCTCAGTAAGAACATCAAAAAGGGCAAAAGTACCAAGCCAAAAATACTCTTCTCCGGAATGGACATACTTGGCAGCAAATGATTGGGAGAGAGCATTTTATAGCTTTTGCTAGAACAATTTGAGTCCACTTGAACCTTCTTGAACTGAACTTTGTGGCTGAACTGAAATTCGAAATTGCTTTGCCACTGGATCGACTGACTTAATTGGTTCTGGGAGTGATCATCAGTGAATTCGAACTGCGCATTTATTAAGTTGCACTTTGAACTTTGAATGAGGTGTTTGAACTGTGCTTTGCTGTGTGTGCTAAAATTACATAACTGCTCAAAATAATTCTCACTGCAAATCTTCGAAAGCTAAATAGTTTTCTCCTGAGAACTCATGGAGCCTGCCACTGCAACCTCTTCTAAATGCAAATGTATAAATGCAGGAGTTTTAGTTTTTGTTATATTGATATTAAATAGTTTACTTATTTTCCAGAATTTGCCCCCCTATTTACCAGCTCAAGATTAAAAATATATACAGAATTCCAAAGCTTCTACATCCAATAGTACATTTTCAACTGCTCTAGGTGACGAAACACTACACTTAGATATCGATAAAGGTGATTATTCATTGAATGTATATGCGAAACGTTTGTTTGAATATGTTGACACTATGGATGCAAGAGACTGTTATGCGTGCATAAAGTTGCCTACTTCGGTTGCCGAAGGCTTACCCTATCACCACATTCCATTGACATATGGAGTTTCTTGTAGCTTATTAACCAGTTTGTTTTATGGGACAGACCATTTCCAGTATTATTACTCAAACTATAATTTAGTTTTCTCAGCAGTGCCTGTGTCTAAACGTTTAAATCCTCATCCTGAAGCTAAGCAAGCTGAAACAATTGGATATTTCTTTAGACCAACTTTTCCTTTAGATGTGACTTATGCTAATCAAAGTAACTTAACCTGTGCCTTGACAGAAGTAGCAAAGAAATTCATAGACTCAGTGGAAAATAGACGCAAAGAAAATATTAACAAAGATGCAATTCATTTGAAAGTGCCATCATCAGCATTACATGAAGTAGAGCATAGAATAGCATGAAACATGGCTGCTTTATCATTAGACTTGCAACACAAAGGGACATTTTGTATATTCATGAGAATAACTGGTACTAATGTGAATTTTGTAGGTACTAGCGAATGTGAACACACATATGAAATCCATAGAAATTGGGGATGCTATTTAAGTGGAGTAGATCCTGTGTTTCCTGGAATGTACTACATCTGCGGCAGAAAAGCCTTTTATAAATTACCTGGGGGATGGTATAGAATATGCTACATCGGGATAGATTTACAAAAAATGTGTCATGTGGGACAGATTGGCGGGAGCTGCATGAGAGAGTGAAGAGAGATGTTAGTGCAGGTGAGATTGTAGGAGATATTTTTGTGTGTTAATCTCCTCTGAAGGAGTAATACTAAGGGGCTCATTATGGTGGCGGTCTCACCACCAACCATGAAGCAGTCCAACTGCCAGATTATGATCCAGCGGTCGGAGCGCATTGGTGTAGGGAGAGACCACTGCTTTTCCTCTTGAGCCAATCAGTGGCAGTGGTTGGACCGTAATCCCTGCAATCGGGGCGGTGCCTGCTCAGGCACCTCTGTAGGAATTACGATGTCCGTTTCCCTCGACCTGTACATGGCGGTCCAACCACCATGTACAGGCAGACGGAAAGGGACTTTGGGGGCCCTTAGCAGGGCCCCTGTCCCCCGTTGACCTCCACTATGGGCCCCCCAAACATCCATGGACCCTGTGCCAGGCTCCTTATGGTGCCTGGCACATGGTGCATGGATGTTTGAAACATGCCTATTTCTATTGTGGCTTGCGCTGCGGCCCTTTTCTTGGATGCTGCACAAGCCGCAATAAAATAGGTATGTTTCCGACTGCCTGCATGTCGGTTGGATCGTAATTAGGCGGGTGGAATCGCTGACTACATGTTGGCTGGTATACATCCCACAATGATGGCTGTCGGATGTTAGTCCAACCATCATCATAATAAAGCCCTAAATTCTCATAAAATTAGAAAACTTTCTACTGTAGTAGATAAATGAACTTTTAGTACAGCTGGAGGATTTTCAGTTATAGAAACAGAAATGGTAGCGGTAAGATCTATGATGACCCAAAATCGCCTTGCTTTAGACGTTCTGCTCGCTAAAGAGGGCATAGTCTGCCGGATGTTAAAAAATCATGAATGTTGTACGTATATACCTGATAGGAAAAAAGACCTAAAGGGTTACATCAATAACATTACCGATTTAGACAAAGAACTGAAAGAATTGAAAGCTGATGGTGCCTGGGAAATAGTAAGGAAAGGATTTTCTGCTGCTAGCAAATGGTTGGAAAACATGGGAAATGGATTAGTGGGTAAAATCTTGAGACCCTTGGTGATCATTGTGTTTTGTGAGTTGTTGGTGATTGGAACAATGTAAGTACAAAAACATGTGGAAGAAAGAAGGGGTTTGATGAGAAAGCGAGCAGATGTAGAATTAGAATACAAACAGAGTCAGTACTATGACGAATTGAAAGCGCTGCAGGATTGCAGGCACAAAAGGATAAAGATAACTGTAATGTGATCTGTGACACGTGATGTGAGACTTTTCTGATGGCTTGATTCACAATCAAAGGGAGGGTTGATGCAGTGTGAATACGGTTCATCCTTTAGTTGATATGGTTAAAAAACATTCATAGTTAATAAATAATTAATAAGAAACATGAACATGAAAGTCATAATTAAAATTTGTATTAAATAACCTTAGATGAAAATTAATATGTGAAAATATATTTGCAAAACTGTAACCGTAAGTGCAAGGAAGTTAAAGCTTTTAGGATTATGCTATAGATATAGTGTCTTGAATTTCTTAAAATTATATTGCTTTATTAAATTATAGATCTGGTTCTCACGTACAGATATTCTCAAAAGTAATAATGATTCATGCCTTTCATTGACCATTGACATGATATAATTCTTGATATTAACTGCTCTTAGTAATGCACTTCAATGTTATGCTTGCTCATTTAACTGTATATTCATTCTTTACTCGTACCATAATGCTTTAAATGCTTTTTATTTGACATAAGGGCCTGTTCTTCCTCATGACATCTATAAAACGGAATTTCTTTGCAGGTTTGTTCATGTAACTTTCTTGTACTTTCTCTCAGAAAACCAGTAGAAACTGATACAACTTGTATCTGACTTGTTGCTACCTACTTAAGGACTAACTTGTTGCTACTGCAGGTGTAGAAAGTTTTGAAAGTCAATGATTCTTAGTAAGCTAACCTGTGAAACTGGGATTAACACTCGATTCCCATGATCTATATGGGAGAATCTTGAAATGTTTCTTGTCAAAGACTTTGTCAGCAGAAATGTATATCATGTGACATCCTAGGATGATGGCACGACAATGTTGTGACACAGGGGGTGTTACATCTGAACTGTTGATCTATATTACTGAACTGCACCGAGAAGTTTAGAAGTTTCTTGCGCGTGACATTCTTGAGGGGATCTCCCTGCCTTGCCCCTTATGCCATTGCCTCTTTCCTGAGCGATTGACTGGCTCTCTGGCTTCCTGATCCTGCTTTGCCCTTTGCTGATTTGAGCTGGTTGGCTTGCTGGCTGACTTGCTCAAGACTGCTGAGAAATGATGGACTCTTTCTGCCCCTGAGAGGCAGGAATCCCATGTCTTGTAGACTTCCTTCTAACTCTTGGCTGAACCATAACCTAAATGCCCTTTTGACCCAGATATCGCTCTCTGAATTTGCTGATATAGAGACTCTTGCTTGATCAATTATGACTAGGGAATTTGAGAACTTTTCCTTAAATTGCTGTATTAATGTGTAATATTACACCACACCTGTAATTGATTCATTTGAATTCATTAACTAATTTCTAAATGACTACTTGATGCATTGATTACAATTTACTAAAGTTATAAAAATTCATTGAAAAATCTGAATATCTGAGTCTCTTGAGTTTCTTAACTAGTCTTTTCACAGAAATTGTTACAACATAGGTTCCTAATGTATAGCAGACACAATCATAAATTGTTTACGGAACATCAAGTTCTAGTGCTATTATTTTGTATTGCTGCAGCTGAACTGGTCTGTGTCATTCTGACTCATTTAAATTTCTTTAGGAGACAGGGACTGCCTGTTGCCATTTTGTATATTTACAGTATGGTCTTGAGAGTAATCTGTTTGAACCTGATTACCAATTTATAGGTTGGTACAAATTCCTGGTCCTCATTAGGTAACCAACTTTGATACCTTAAGATCCTTCATCCCTCAATGCGATGAGCAAGATTAAACAAAGGACCGAGTGATGTGAATAAGTTAAGTATATAAAGAAAGCTATTATTGGGCCCTGAGTAAGTTAGAGTTAAAACACTGGATCACATCTCTCCTCCTCTCTCATCCCTACATTGGCCACTGTTTGAGGCCAGATGCTGTTTAAAAACTGTCTACTTTGTCTATAAACCTCTTTACCACAGCAATCCCAAATACCTTACACAAAAACTGAAACTGTGGGGGGAGCCAGGATGCTTAGATGCTGAAACAGAGACATACTTTTCACCCTACTATTTAAACAAACACATTATCCAGATCATGCTTCCTACATCTGGAATGGCCTCCCAGTACACACCCAAATGTTTAAACTCAGAATAAATTCCATGCTTTTTTTACACCTCCAATGATTCCTGGCAATAGTATCAATATTACATAAGTACAAGTGCTTAGAAGTGCTTATTATATAAGCACATAAGTCTCTGCCTGATCATTATAAGTTCTTATTATATAGCACAAAAGTCTATCCCTGATAATTTCTAACCGTGTATGTTCCTTTGCACTCCCCCTTTCCTATGCTTTGGGATGCTACAACACAGTTAACGGTAACCCCAAAACTCTGTAACTATATAGTGTTATCACTTTCTGTTTATATGTGCTTTTTTCTGTAACCCAAAGCTTCACAACTATATAGTTTCATAAATTTGTGCTATATATGCTTTAATCCATTCCTAAATCCTAAATTAGCTGCAACCCGAAACAACTCATGCGTACTGTGCCTATATGTTATACCCTAAATGAAACTAATATTATTGAATCCCCAAACCTTTATTCGTTATTCATGCTATACAAAATTGTTATTGAATATCCACACTCTTATTCTGTGTTTTCCTTTAGTCTAAGAGAAAATATTGTTATTGACCTGTCAAAACCCTGCACCCAATCTATATGCAAATAGTATCTTGCATTGATGTTGAAAACTAAAAACATGTATACTACGTTAATGATAGACTGTAAAAGGTAATCCCAAACTATCACATTCTATGTGTCAAAAAGTTAATGCCAATTTTATTTTTTCTGTATTTTGTGTCACAAAATTAAACAAGTGTGTGGTGGACAAACATCTGCTTTACAAAACAACCGTAAAGAAAAAGCCAAAGGAAAAAAATCTGTTTATATGTGCTTTTTTCTGTAACCCAAAGCTTCACAATCATATAGTTTCATAAATTTGTGTTATATTTGCACTGATGCTTTAATTCATTCCTAAATCCTAATTTTGCTGCAACCCGAAACAACTCATGTGTACTGTGCCTATATGTTATACCCTAAATGAAACTATTAGTATTGAATCTCCAAGCCTTTATTCGTTATTTATGCTATGCAAAATTGTTATTGAATATCCATACTCTTATTCTGTGTTTTCCTTTAGTCTAAGAGAAACTATTGTTATTGACCTGTCAAAACCCTGCACCCATACTATATGTAAATAATATGTTCCATTGATATTGAAAACAAAAACATGTATACTATGTTAATGATGGACTGTAAACGGTAACCCCAAACTATCACATTATATTTGTAAAAAGTTTCTGCCAATTTAATTTTTCTGTATTTTGTGTCTCAAAATTAAACAAGTGTGCGATGTACAAACATCTGCTTTACAAAACAACCGTGAAGAAAAAGCCAAAGGAAAAAAATCCTACAAACTATCTGTTAAAGCTTATGGAGTGGAATTTTGACACCAGAATAGCGATGATTGGCTAATTCATGCTAATTTCCTGGTAGTGTTATAGTTTTCAATAGTTTCCTAAATCTATTCACAAAGCTCAGAATACAGTGGACCCAATTCACAGAGCTATTTCTATGAGTGGTGGGCTGGATCACAAAACATTTTTGACTGGTTCTTTTACATGTCCTTGATGGTAAGTAACGTATTGCTTGGTGGAAACACCTCCTTCATGGAAGCAGATTTCAGGAGGCTGTAGTGGGTGACAAGAATGTTTTGCATATTTATTGTGTTGCATTTTGTTATGGTGTTTTGTATGCTGATGTGTTTTTGTCTTACTTAATTGCATTGTGTTTAACTGTGGTGCATTCTTTGTTGACGGTTTTGTTGTGTTGTGCTCTATGTTTTACCTCTGTTGTTGTGCTGATTTGTGTTACATTAATAGGTTTTGTTCTGTTTTTTTACTTCAGGATGTCAACAAATGTTGCTACAGTTACAGCGAAGAGCAGCCCATTCATTTAAAGTTCCAGTGAAAAACAACCATTTACCACTGTCCAAGGTAGTGTAGTGTAGCTCCTATTTCCCTAATAGGCTCTGCGCATTGGAATAATATATCCTATAGGTTTGACATAGGACTAAGGTCAGTATGTCCCTATCGAGTATATTAAACTTAATTACTTGTGCCAGCTAGCTCAGAGGCCACTAGAAACTCCTTGACAACAAGAAGGGAGTAGTTTCTGGCAGCCGCAAAACATGACCACTGTGTTTCCCTTTAGAATCAGAACGTGTCCCAGAGTTGTGGAAACAATAGATAACTATTTCACTCAGCTCAGTCGTGCATGCTTAGTTTTCTCCAAGTTACACAGAAAGAAATAGACGGGCGTTTCAATAAAGGATTTATTGAACAGTCTTGTTTCTGGTGTAAGTAAAATGTACTGTTACAATCACAAGACAGTATGCGAGATAAATAATGTACAGGGTGAGCAGTAGAAATAAATAATACTGCGATAGCATTATCTTTTAGTACATATGCATTTACATAAATAACACAGACTAAAAATGCGAGTACTCATACGATGCGTTGCTAAGCTAATTCTACCCCAATGTACCTAACCTGACCTAGGTGTAGGAAGAGGGAAGAAGTAGGTGAAGTATTCCTTACTATGGTATACTAAGAGTATGTTAAGTCTAGTACGCCTAGTATGCCAAGAGTCCCTCTAGGTTCTAGTCAGCTCCATACCTGAAGAATGAGAGAGGTAGGAATCTCTTTGCCAGACTCGAACTCCAACACCCCGCAAGGGAAGTCAGATCACTGGAAGCTGGGCTCTCTGCGTGCAGGGAAGGCAGCGTCCTCTCAGTGCGTCAGGCCGGGAAACGACTCCTCTGAAGTCGAGGTCTCCTCTGGTTTACAGGGGCTAGGGAAGGTATATTTATACCTGAGAGCACCTAAGAATGTTAGTATTGACGTGAGTTGGACAGCGAAAGACGTCATGAATGAACCCCCTAAGGAATAATGGTTCATGCATAATATATGAGTCCTTGAAGAAATCAATAGTCCTGGACTAGGGAAACTCCCGCAGCCTAAGGGTCTGTTCTTCATGAACTCGTTGTGACGTTAGGGTGGACGGATGTCAGAGACCATGCCTGTATTTGGAGTGCATGGTTTAATGCCTAAATAAGGGCTGGGATTTTATGCCTATATAAGGGCAGGGCGAATTGTGCCTATATAAGGACATGATACTGGAAAGCCCATTTATGGATACCCTAAGAGGAATACAACACCCACTCCTCTTTCGTGTGTACGATAATACTAAAATGCTAAACATTTAAAATGCTAAACATTAAAATGGAGTGCCGCATATTTCTAAAATTTTTCATAAAACCATTTAAAAAAGGCATTTAAAAAACCTATTAGAATGCAAAAGGTACTGTACATTTGAAGCATTGCTTTTCATTACAGGCATAAAGTTCGAAAATAAATGCAATTGGAATGAAATAAGCAGTAATATTTACATGTGACAAAAAATGATCGATACGTTTCTCAAAAATCAAAGTCATTTCATGTCATGAAAATTAATGAACTGTTTTAGACACACAAGATGACTAAGTGTCCGTGGAAGTACCTTGAAGTCTGTATTATAAGGCTAGTTCTACTTTAAGCAGATCGATGTGCCATTTTCGTTCCAAAAAAATGGGAAAAAGTTCAATTTTGGTAGAGTTCCAAGTTGTTTAAAAATGAAGGCCAAATTGTCACTGCATCTCTGGAACACTGTATGCCGAATCAGAGTTAGTTCACGGGTCTGGTGTAAACATGAGATCATCTATTTCAATAGACAAAACATCATCCACTGTTGTTGGTGTCAGTTGGAACACCTTGTGTAGTAGATTAATTGCACAGAGATGGGAAGCATTGCTTCCAGCATAGGTTGACGCAGCAAAGTTCGCGTCCGTTGTTACCTGTGTGCCTGTAGATCTTTCTCGTACCTCAGCAGCAGCCGGAAGCGTCTGTGAGATCTCAATGAATGCTGACATCAGGATAGGAAGCCTCTGGGGACAACACAGAGCATGGGCCGTTATCGGGTCCAGCAGAGTATCGACATCCGTTGGCGTTGCTGATGGAAATGTTAGACAGGTGTCCAACACGCATTCTTCACCGCATAGCAGGCATCGTAGAACAGGTAAGATGCAATCTTGCCAGATTGGTCTGAATGACAGGAACCAAGTTGTATTAAGGTCCCGTAGACGAGTCATGCCCAAAAGCTTTACTATTTGCTCACGGCACTTTCGTTCAAGGAGAGCTTTCTCCATTTCGCTCGGAGTGATGTCTGCGAATAGGCTGGCCATAGCGCAATAGCAGGAAGAGAACTAGAATCCCGGCAACAAGTGCTAGAATTAATGGTATGCCACCAAACACCGAATGTGCAAAGTTCGGGATGATTCCGAGTATTGCCTGGAAAGGTGCTAACAGACCTGAGCAGATGCTCTTAAATACATGTACAATTCCGGTTGTATCAGACATGTTAAAGATACGTGATATCATTTCCACGAAATGTATAGGGCAGTTTGTACGTATTAAAGTCTGTATCTAAGCCGAAGTCCTTGCTACTTGTAGATCATAGGTTTCTTTGGCCGAGGTCAAAGGCACTGTTTGCTGTAAAAGCATGGCTTTCATTCTGCTTAAAGTATCAAATCTTATAAAAGAGACGTTCAGCGAAGGCCATAGAGGCGACTCCCTGACTGTGTCTATTGGGGCAAACAATACTTGCATACAGCAAGTGACCCTGGAGTTGACCGTTACTAGATATGGGATGCCTGGCAGCATCCCGCAGCAGCTCTGATCATTCAACATGAGGTAACTCCCATTAGAAAGTTGTCCAAACGTTGGATTAATCACAGCAGCTGGAGTACCCTGCTGATGGCAAGACAAATTTTCCACTGAACCATTACAAGCCCCGTGCAAGGAAATGTCTTGACATATAAGTGAACCACTCAGTGCAAGTTTACAGTTTGAACCGCTCAAAAACACTTCACGATCCCCACTCCAACATCTATATGTATACGGTAAATCCCAAGATGTCTTAATGTATTCCTTACCCAACCTTTCATATTTGCCTGCTTGCATTTGTCTGAGGCAATACTGAAACTGAAAAGTACTCACAGGTAATGTTATTTTGCCATGAATAAGCCATTCTGTAGCTGGTTTTTCTGCCACAGTGAATGGTAATTTTTCCAGTTTTTCAATGCTCAGCACTGTATACTTTGCTCCTCTTTGTGCCAGTTCGATCTGTTTATCAGTGAGATTGTATTCTGCAAACAGAGCCGTTGTGTTGATGAAACGCCAAGGCACATAGCCCGCTCGCAAAGATTGCAGCGTCCAGCTTAATAACATAATAGAACATAATTGAGATTGGCCTTGTTGTAACATCGCCAAATCTTGTTCTAGATTGTCGATAGCAGAGGATACAATGCCATCCAATGAATATATTCTGGAGGACAAAGTTGTTAACCCATTGTCGACCACAGAGAGTGTTTTCTCTAAATTAATACGATCAAGTTCATGTATTCGTTCTGCAGCCTCCATCTGTGATACTTTCCATGCTTCATTATAGGCAGCATAAATGCCGGCATATATGAAACGTTTTTGACGCGGTTTTCTTGGTCCAAGCAAGAATTCCCTAAGGTCTGCGTCCTTTTTAAGTAAGGTTAAGTGTTGTTTCACATCCTGTAGTGTAGACTTATGCAGCCAATCGAAGCATAATTTACCTACACTGTATGTTGTTACTACCCCCGGATGTTGTCTTTGGACGTATCTTGGGTCTGGCCTATGAATAGTAAAGCCCTGAGTTTTATTCAGGAATCTTTCCTGACAGTTATTCGTGTCTGTGGGCCAGATCAACCATTTTTTCCAAGTAGGATTAGATCTGTTGAGTTGTAGTATATTGTCAACTGTCACCACTGCCTTTGTATTATTTTCACTGGCAGGTGTTGGTACAGAAGGTGTGTTCATCTCTTTTATCTTGGCTAATCCAAGACAAGATGTTTGTTGGATATTTTCATTCAAAAACATTATTTGTTCTGGGATGATGCAGGCTCTAAATAAAGCTTCTATCCCCTGCACTTGCCAATCTTTAGTACCCCACACAGTTTTTGTGTCAATTGTGTCTTTCCAAAAGTCGAAACCCTGTCTAGACAGTTGGGCATTAAAAAACGCAGAATAAATCTGTTTTGTATTTGTTAACATAATTTTCAGCCCTGTCTTGTTTACATTTTTATAGTAAAACATTTCTGGTTCAGATGTATTGTATCCTGAAAAATATGGAAACTTATTAGCAAATGTTTTTGAACTACCTTTAGGTGGTGTAGGACAATGTTCCCATTGGTTAAACATAAACACATTTCTTGGATATGCAGATTTATGCAAATAATGATGACCATAGTGATTAAAACAATACATTTGTTCATAGTCTGATGAACCCTCTAAATATTCATGTTTAGAAAATGCAGCAGATTTTTCTAGGTCAAACATTATGTCGTTTACAGTCTCAAAGTCCCAATCATCTGAATAGGTACTGGACGTAATTAGATCACTTAGTGAAATTTTAAACAAATGTGGAATGTTCAATTGTTAATTCGGGCCGAAGATATCATAATCTGTTTTGTCCCACACTATACCATCCTGTATAGGAACAGCTGTGATGTTCACTGATGATAAGTCTCTTGCTTCACGATGGGAAGATTTATGAGGTTTCAAAAGTACGTTTACGTCTTTTCCTTCAGTGTTCACATGGATGTATCTGCCACTTATAAGCACGCTTACAGTTGTAACCAAAGCTAGCCAGAGCAGGAAAACAAAAAGTCCAGATGTAATCCAGAGTTCAATCCATGGAGAAACCAAATAAGTCTTTTTCATAAATTGAAGAAGTCTTGTACTTGCTGCTTGAATTTCAATGACACTGGCGTCGTTTCAGGTTCACTTGGATCTTCTGAGAACGTATCAAAGTTAATGAAATAGTTAGAAGCAGTTCTGTCAATTGTTGGAATTGCATCAGGATTTGTTGAAATCACTGGAACCAGTTCATCACTTGTTACGTTGGTGTAGACAGGTGTATTTGGACGAACTGTTACTTGGTGTTCAAGAGGGATGAGTTCCATAGCGTTGTTGCATAGTCCTCCGTCTGTTACAGCTGAATTCTCGATCGTTATCAGTCTTTCAGTCTGAACCTCTTGGATAGTAGCGAGAGGAGTGTGTCTGCTACTAGGTCGGAGTCCACGAGGCCTACTATTTAGTATTGGCCACATACTGTGGTTTGATGAGGTCGATGGACACAAATCTTTTCTCCTTTCTTCCAGCAAGGGGCGGCAGAAGTACTGTTCTTGTTCCTTGAACTGCTAGGACAGGTACTGGTTGTCTGTAAGAAGGTCCAAATTCCTTCTTGACCGCAATTTTTCTCTGACTAGATCCCCAACTTTTGGAATCCAGACAGGCCTTGCTGGGACAGCCGGTTGATCCCCAGTGGTGGTTGACTGTAGGAATACGTTGCTTTGTTTCGTTCTTAATTTGTTTAAGCCCTGTAAAACAGCCAAACGATCTTTGATATCAAATGGTTTATTTTCCACCACTGTGCTTACGTGTTCAAGGTCTGGTACCCACATTCTTGTCCCAAATAGGATCTCATATGGAGCGACCCCCCCTAGAGAACTTCTTGGAAGATTGTTCATTGAGCGTTGTACCCCACTAAGGTGTTTGACCCACCCATCACCCGAACCTAATACCCTAGCTGTTATAGACTGCTTTATGTCCCGTTTTTTCCTTTCCACAACCGAATTTCCCTCAGGATGGAATGGAGAGGAGTACCGCAATGCAACGCCCAGACTGGCCATGGCTTCTTTGTAAGCCCTAGAGCTAAACGCAGGACCCTGGTCAGAATGTAGCGTGCCTATTGCGTATGTGCCGATAAAGACTCTCAAATCTTTTATAACAGTTCGAGCGTCAGCCGAGCGCTGAGGCCATAACCATAGGAACCTAGAGCATGAATCCACTGCAACCAAGATGTATTTATAGTTACCGTCCCTTTGCAGGGGACCGCAGTGGTCAAGGTAAACACAAGCTAATGGTTTATCTGAAATTAACAGGGGTGTCTGCGCAGGACGTTTCACTGTGGAGACTTTCATCTGTTGGCATATATCACATTCTAAAACATAGTTCTTTGTTTGTTTTCTAATGCCAGGCCACCAATATCTTTGCTTGAGTAAAAATACTGTTGCAGAAACACCTGTATGGGCAGAAGCTATCCCTTCGTGTGCTGCTAGGATTAGTCCTAATCTGCGTTCCTTGTTTGGAATTACCCTATCCCCCACTCCAGGGATTCGAGCAAAAGGAACGTTGTTCGCATCAATTACATAAGAGTACTTGAGTGGAAACTTTTTTGGTAACGCTGCACTGCTGCCTTTGCTTGATGCATTGACAGCCAACATTATCTCACCGTCTATTTTTGTTTTTGAACGAGTGATCGCAGCTACGGAAGCCGTTTGCACAGCCCCCTTTGCGGCTTCGTCAGCCAATGAATTCCCTGCAATGTGAACGCCATCACGTTGATGACTCAGTGTGTGGATCACGTGAGCCTTTGGTAGTTAGTTTTTCAACTGAACTACTTGTTCCCAAAGTATTTTATGCTTTATTGTGCCACCTTTCGCATCTTTAAAAACCATTTTCAAGCCAGTTTTGTATATAGTCATTATACGACTGAACACAGTAAAAGGAATCGCACACTATTAGTGTGGGGAATTCTCGATCTGTACTTTCAAGTGCCAGTTTGAATGCTTGTAGTTCAGCTTGCTGAGCTGTACAATCCCCTAGAGATTGAGTTTTTGTGACCATAGGTCTGAAGATGCCATCTCGCATGCGACCTTTAACGATTGCGCACGCTGCACTGTAAGCTTGCTTACTCCCTATTGCGGGTTGTACGGATCCGTCAGTGTAAATTATAAATTCGTACTGATCAAGAGGCAGAATTTCAGTAGGCAGAGGACTTTCTTGTTCATATTGAAGGAATGCTTGTGTTTTTAAATCTGGATCAAAAACATATTCAACATCTGTTGCAGCAAGAGAATTTACCCATTGTATCCATCTTGGATGTAATGCTTTAGCATTTGGAATGCTTGCTTTTGTGACCGCTTCTAAAGCCGGTACTGGGGTTACGACAATAATGCGTTTCCCTTGTGCTAAGGCTCTTTCTTTTGCTACAGCGGTTTGAACTGCTGTTAGAATTTTTTCAGTTGAACTGAAGCGCATTTCCACTTGTGTGTACAAATGAGATTTGTATGCAATTGGTATTTTCTCACCCTCATTGAAGGTTAAGTAGGCGAATCCACATTGACCCGAAATTATTCGGATCACCAAATTACGTTGTAAGTGATTTGTTGCTAACATGTTAGCCTGGAGTGAACGCAAAATTTCTGTGTGTTCCTGTGTCCAGTTTTTGATTGAAAAATCAGGTTTGATTAATGCGTAGAGAGGTTTAACCCTTTCTGCGTAATTTAGTATGTAAGTTCTTCCAAAATTTAGGAAACCCAGGATGGATTGTAAGTTTTTTAGCGTTTTTGGAGGTTGGAGCAGCGCACACTTTTCTAAAAAGTTAGCTGCCAAGCTCTTGCCTTCGCTTGAAAGCTCATATTATAGAAATAGGACATTGAGATGGGCAATTCTGGACTTTTTAAAGTTGAACTTGTAGCCCTCAGAGGCGAAACCCAGTATAATGGTGCTCACCCTGTTCAAGTGTTTTTCCAGGTCGTCGTCTGTCAGATAAATGTCATCGACATAGGACAATGCCTCATTGTCATAAATTTGTAGTAACTACGTTAACCTCGCTGAGAATAAACCTGGGCTGTTCTTGAACCCTTGTGGGAGTCAACAAAAGTGACGCTGGGTCCCCATTATGGAGAATGCTGTTAAGTACCTGCTTGCAGGTGCTATGTTTTGACAAAAGAAACCATTTGAGATATCTAATGTTGTTTTATATTTTTTACGCACAATGTTATTCATTAATGCTGTGCTATGTTCATTTTGCACTGCAAAAGTTTTAGAACAAGTGTTTAAATGTCTGTAATCCAAAACTAGACGATATGTATTGTCTGGTTTGGAGACAGGAAACAAAGGATTGTTCATTGAGGAGGTGCATGTTTCAATCACCCCTTGGTATTCAAGTTGATCTAAGATCTCCCTGACCTGTTTTTTAGCTTCTTGCTTTATTGGGTACTGCCGTTGTGCAGTTGGTTCATGTTTCAGATGTATTTTATGGTGAGGTGAGTCCTCATCCCATCCTACATGATTTTTATATAATGCTGGGGCCTGGGCCACTGCCCATTTCCTGGCATATGTATATTTTAGATGTATAGGAATATGGTTGGAGAAGGCAGGCATAATAATGTCCTCGCCGTGTGGGCACTCCCTGACAAATTGTGGTGGCCAGTCTTTTTTGGGAAAGACTATCAAGAGGCTATGACATACTTCTAGCAGAAAAAGTGCTTTCACCTGTCTAGGTTTGTCTCCCTCCATCCGGAGTGTTATTTCATATAACTTTTGTGGAGTACTAACCCTGGTGTCTACAGTCTCTACTGTGATGTACTCATTCAAGTCCACTATCTCCAGAAGTTCCTTCAGGTTCTGGCGAACTATTGTGACTTCTGCTGCACTGTCCAGCATGGTCTGAGCTCATTCTCCGTTCTTGAGTTGTGTTCTCAGTATTCTCGGCATGTCTGATCTTCAGACCTGCTACCTTCTTTTTGGAGAATTGAGGTTTTACTTTGGTTTTTGAAGCGTGTTTGTCGTCTTTCGATTTCACGCGTTCTTCTTTATGTTCTGATCGTCCTCTTCTTTCCGAAGTCTGTGATGAGATCTGAAAGGGACGAGAGGAACGTGTATCTTGATACCTATCAGGTTTTCTCAAATTATCCCTATTCCTGAGGTTATACCTCCTTTCAGAGGGCTCCTTTTGAGGAGACCTACCTCGGGATTGAGAACGTTTCTCGTTTGATTTTTGTTTAGTAGACTCCCACTTCTTTTTAGAAGATGTAGGAGTTTGTTTTATTGAGTCCTTCTCAGGACTTTCAGATAGTTTCGGCTTCACTGGTCTTCCACCCAAACTATCTCTGCCTAATTCTGCATAAGATTGTTCTATTATTCTGGGTAGCTCAGTTTGATGTTCTGTAACATCGAATTCCCTCAATTTTTGGCGGATCGCCACTGCTGCTGCCTCCCCTTTAATATTAGATAATATTATTGTTGAGACCTGGTCGAAATTTTTCAGTAATTTCATACCTAAATTTAGAGCAGGCTCTGCCCAATATTCATTTTGAATTTGTTTTAGGACATCAGGTATTACCGCAATTGACGGAATGCCATGTGTTTTAGTGTAGATGGCAGCAAAGACTGAGCCCCAAGTGGTGCAGTCTTCCAGTTGTGGTGTGATCCCCATCGGTAAACTGATTGTTAGGATTCTGTGTTTCTCATGCGGGCTAGTATTTGGAAATACTGCTTCGATTTGAGTAATTTTTTGAGCTATCCAAAATGGAATTTGCTCACGTTTTGTGGGCATTTTACCCATGACTGCGTATAGAGTCTGTGGTGTAATTTTTAGTGTATTCCCCTGTTGGGGAGTTGGATTTGGATATGTCAATGGTGGTCGGACTGTAAAAGTCCGCATGACATATTGGACCAATTGTCTGTAAATTTTTATTAACTCTGTGAGTTGAGTAAGTAACTCCTCATCTGACATCTCTTCAATGTCTGGATGAGGTGTGTAGCCGGCTAAAATCGGCCATGTTGCTCCTGGTCTACCTAGTGGACCGAGCCTAGTAATGTTTTTGTGATGTTTTAGGGCGCCTTTAAACCAGAGCTGATGCTCTTGGTATGTTAATGGAATTTCTATATCCTCGAAAGGAATGTATTCCTCTGGTGGTTCATCTTCTTTGTAGAAGTGAAACATGTGTGTTACTGAATTTGATTCAGGAAATATTACCCATGAATAGAATACCTCTGTCTGAAAGGATTCATGTGCCTCTATCACGAAAACTGCTCTACCGCCTCTTGGTGGTAGGCCATGTTTTATAAGTTTTAGAGTGATGGCTCTTCTTAAGTTTTGAGGGATGTCTATGACACCCTCCTCGGTTTCATTTAAACCTGTAATGTTAAAAACTGCTGGTAGGGCTGGATCAGCCACAGTTACACCTTCTCCGGCGTCTTCAGTCATTTTGGTTTTTTTTGCACAATGAAAAACAAGTTTCAAGGAAACAAAGATAAGGTGCACAATATTGTGGAACACTGTATCCTTCAACTTTGAGCAAACCAAACAGCTAATATATAGGGTACTGCCCTATGTAGCCGTGGTGGATACTTAACCCTGCCCACTCCAGACGTCTTTTGGAGTATATGGGTAGGGGTCTCTTGAGAGAAAAAGCACGGCTGAGTTACTCAGTATCTAACGTTGAATTACCGCCTTACCAAACCGTTGGGCGCCATGTAGTGTACCTCCTATTTCCCTAATAGGCTCTGCGCATTGGAATAATATATCCTATAGGTTTGACATAGGACTAAGGTCAGTATGTCCCTATCGAGTATATTAAACTTAATTACTTGTGCCAGCTAGCTCAGAGGCCACTAGAAACTCCTTGACAACAAGAAGGGAGTAGTTTCTGGCAGCCGCAAAACATGACCACTGTGTTTCCCTTTAGAATCAGAACGTGTCCCAGAGTCGTGGAAACAATAGATAACTATTTCACTCAGCTCAGTCGTGCATGCTTAGTTTTCTCCAAGTTACACAGAAAGAAATAGACGGGCGTTTCAATAAAGGATTTATTGAACAGTCTTGTTTCTGGTGTAAGTAAAATGTACTGTTACGATCACAAGACAGTATGCGAGATAAATAATGTACAGGGTGAGCAGTAGAAATAAATAATACTGCGATAGCATTATCTTTTAGTACATATGCATTTACATAAATAACACAGACTAAAAATGCGAGTACTCATGCGATGCGTTGCTAAGCTAATTCTACCCCAATGTACCTAACCTGACCTAGGTGTAGGAAGAGGGAAGAAGTAGGTGAAGTATTCCTTACTATGGTATACTAAGAGTATGTTAAGTCTAGTATGCCTAGTATGCCAGAGTCCCTCTAGGTTCTAGTCAGCTCCATACCTGAAGAATGAGAGAGGTAGGAATCTCTTTGCCAGACTCGAACTCCAACACCCCGCAAGGGAAGTCAGATCACTGGAAGCTGGAAGCTGGGCTCTCTGCGTGCAGGGAAGGCAGCGTCCTCTCAGTGCGTCAGGCCGGGAAACGGGCTCCTCTGAAGTCGAGGTCTCCTCTGGTTTACAGGGGCTAGGGAAGGTATATTTATACCTGAGAGCACCTAAGAATGTTAGTATTGACGTGAGTTGGACAGCGAAAGACGTCATGAATGAACCCCCTAAGGAATAATGGTTCATGCATAATATATGAGTCCTTGAAGAAATTAATAGTCCTGGACTAGGGAAACTCCCGCAGCCTAAGGGTCTGTTCTTCATGAACTCGTTGTGACGTTAGGGTGGACGGATGTCAGAGACCATGCCTGTATTTGGAGTGCATGGTTTAATGCCTAAATAAGGGCTGGGATTTTATGCCTATTTAAGGGCAGGGCGAATTGTGCCTATATAAGGACATGATACTGGAAAGCCCGTTTATGGATACCCTAAGAGGAATACAACAGTAGTAAAATACTGCTATCCCAACTCTTTCAGTGTTTAGGAATTTAAGTCACCAATCAGCCCAAAACCTGAAGCGGGGCATTTGTTGAGCTAGCATTTCCAAGTGCTCACTTTAAGTGATACAGACAGGTGTGCTTTGTTCTAAACTTACTTACTCACAGTTTCTGTAAGTTTGTCTTACTTCTGAAAACGGCTCACTGAAAATGCTTTATGAATTTGACCTGGACATTGCAGAGTAAAATCACTTCTGAGACACAACTTTTCATAGAAATTGCTTTGTGAATCAGACGCTGTTTGTCATGACATTCATACTTAAACAGTCCTTATACATCCCATTCCATAGAGGTTCCAAGCTAACCAAAAAATCTTCCTTAGTTCATCTCTCTCAGGGACCAATTTATTTGCACTCTAGGATGAACATGAGCCAGGACCAACGGCGGGGGTGGACTGCTGCTGACTCTCCAGTCTCCGGGACGGCCGACCTGCCGGTGCGGGGAATGTTGAGTCTAGGCCGGCCATATGGGAGGTGAGCAAACTGTCACTGCGAGCCTCTGTGGTTCAGCCTCCCCCAGCCTGTGGCGCTCAATCAACCCTCAGTGAAGAGGTCGGACTGCTGTGCCTCCCTGATGCCTGATGCAGTGCTGGGGACTACCGGAATGTTGTCCCGCCTGGGGCACGCTGACTACAGCCTGGCTTGCTCCCCTCTATGTAGCGTGACCGTGGGAACAGGGCTAGTGGCTGGAGCCCTTGGATGCTGTTTGGATGTATTTTCAAACTAACCAACCAGTCGAGATCATAATACTATGCTATATAATATCTCTATGTTACGTCTAGATTCTTTGCACTCACTTCCCGCTAATACTCTTTGTGCTCACTGCCCGCCAACACTGGTAGATTATATCTACACTTTTAGTTTAAATTGCACATCTTTCGTGCACACCATTGTAACGTTTTCTTTTTGTGTTTAGATTCATGTATCTGTTTCGTATTTTATATGTAATCCATGTACTCTGAAGTCTTATGTAATGTAACTGGTTCTATTGTAAAGTGCTCTGACACCTTTGGGTACAGTACGTGCTATATAAAAATGCATAAATAAATACATTTAAGCAAAATGTTACATGTTTTAAGGGTGTGCTCTTGTGCTCTGCTTGTTTTTGCAGCAGCCAGTGCAAAGAAAACACAAACATTTCTTTTTGCCATCGTAATGCAGCACTGATCACTTAAAATAGAAATGGAAAAGGTAGCTCACAATTAAAATATGTAATAGGGTGCTAAGTAGCCCCTTGGTGCAAATTAGCACCCCAATCTCTTCTTCCAGGTTATACTGGTCCTTCCAATATAAGACTCCAACCCCAAAAGTAGCATAGGATGTGAGATATGTGGAAAGAAGTGCTATGGAGACGGATATGCCAGTGCTGTATACTGCACATGTGCAGATGAAGGGGTTGTAAGGGCAGTAAAAATACAGGAGAAAAGGTGCAGCATAATATTTACAAAATAAGCCTTCACAGCTAAAGATAAGAATTGGTTGACATCCCTTACAGGATTCACAACAACAGTGAAAGGATATTAGATTCCGTCCCTTTACAAAACAGTATAAAATTATAAATACTGAGGTTGAAATATACCAGCTTTATGATGTGGCACAGTAGTGGGCCGGATATTAAAAGTCTGTCTCACATAGTCCTTGGGTAAAAGGTACCTCCAGTAGTGCCACAAGAGAGTAAGGTGTCCCGTGCTCATCTCTTTTGGGCATCTTTAGACCTTTGCCGCCATACCCCCTTTTTAAAACGGGCACCCCTCTCTGGACAGATGCAAGGTCACTCGTATCTATTAGGGTGGACATTGCTTCCCTTGCTATTGCCACTGTCTGTTTGCTAAAAAACAAAGGGGGTCTTCACTAATCCAGGCCCTTCTGCATCTGCAACAAAGGAGACAGAACAGAAGGAAATGGACTATTGTTTTCATAGCTTCTCCCATACAAACACACACATGTTCTTCCACGGGTCTCCAGGACTATGACCCCACCACTGCTAACTCAGTGAGCTAGCTCAATCTGAGTTTTGTTACCCATCTAACCATTGGAGTAGGCTCACATTTTTTTAAATTATTATTATTTAATTGACCTGTACTGCTCTGGTCGTGTCGGCAAATAGGGCTCTTCACAGCGCCTAGAAAGGCTTTTATTATGAATCTCTCGCAGCATTAGCTTTGTCTCTTTTGAATATAGTGGTGTTTGCTTTCAAATCAGGTCTAACAGTGCTACTTAAAAAAAGACGTTTTTTGTGCATTTAATGCTCTCATTTCTAGGCTAATAGACCCTTATCATGCCAAACATAAAGCAGATATTTTAGTCTTTTTTGACAAAAGACGAAAGTTTTATGCACATGCATTTTTTCCTTGCACCTCGGTGTGAACTAAAAGATTAGAATGTTTTTAAAATTCCGAAACATGTTGTTATAGAAGCAAGGCCTGTCAAAATGTGCTTTGTTTTCTTTCACTGAGTATTTTTTCAGGTTGTAATGGTGTTTTTCTCAGTAGACAATTGCAGCAGCGTGTTTGTTTGTGGTGTGTCTTGAGATTTGCAAGCCACACCGTGCACTTATTGAACGCAGCATTTTCAAAAAGTTGGGTTATAAAGGACACAATAAAAAGCGTATATCCCCAAAATACAGGCTGATGTATTAATGCTATAAATATGCCCTGTAAGTCTGTTCAAAGCACCACACCTTATAGGAACGCGAAACATTGCTGTTGCAAAATGCACAGGGTGCCTGCTTTTACTGACAATCGGGATGTTTCAAGAAAGGTTTTTTTAATATATTCATAGGGGCAATTTTTTAAAAAAAGTCTCAAGACAATTTTATCCATTTAAGCGCATGTTCTGCTGGTTATTCTCAACCCAACTGCACATTACATATCAGCAAAGTGCAATGAGATGTTTTTATGTTAGGACCTGGTATTTTGCATAATCCCTAGAAAAGGATTTCCAGGGATTTGTTGACTCCCAACTCGGCGCTCTCACCACAACACTGCACAAAGCTATGAAAGGCCAACACTATGTAAACAACGATTGCTCTCTTTCTATTTTACTAACCTTGCTCTAATCTGAACTTTAAAAATGCGTTTCTAATGCTCTTTTTAGTACTGAAGTAATTGTGTGCAGAGAATACATAGTGTTTGTGTATATGATTACGTTTCAAACAGAAATGAACAGAAAACATCAATCGTATGGAATCACTGCGAAAGGAGGACATTGCTGTGTCCACTATAAACCCGTCCACCCACAGAATTTTGTTTTAGATTTGATAAGTAAATGTGACATATTAGTTGTAATCTCCAGGGACGAAAGTGGTAGAGTGATCAAAAACCCTTTCCTGTTCCATAACATTGGTAGCAACATCACATATGGAGTTCCCCACGATTTATTCCATACCTTCTCCCCGTTGAACACTGTGAAAGAGATAAGCCACACCCAGTTAAGCTAAATCAGTGGGCTGAATGCTGCCTGCAGATTTAACAGTTTAAACCCTTCTAAGATCAGCAGAGCCAACTCAGCCATTCATCCTTTTAAGGGTCATGGCATGGATACCATCGTGTTTATCTATTTGTTGCAAAATGCTCCAAAAATGTCACTTTTCTGCCACTTCAAAGCACTTTATTACAAAAATCAAACATTGAATGTGCGTTTCTCTCTATGGTTTCCCAACCTTTCCACCTACCAGGATGTTACTCTTGGAAAAAAAATTAAAAATATGATGGGTTGTGTAGGAAATCCACCTTTTCATTGTAGTCACCAATGGTTTTTCAGCTTTTTCTGGATCTTATGGGCCTAATTTACAACAAAATGATGCAGCGCTGTGCTGCAAGCCATTTTGCTGCGCCGAGCTGGGTCGTTTTAAAAGCACAGGGATGCGTCATATTTATAACAATACGATGCATCCCTGTGCTTTACCCTGTGCTGGTGCACAATTGGCTGCCATGCGCCAAGGTGGGCATCCTTGCACCTTGCTTTAAGAATGCCTGCATTGTGGGGATGACACCTTCCTGCACAACAACAATAATTGATGGAGTTTTCCTCTTTCTATGTTTGCTGCAGAATGCATAGAAAGAGGAAAAAGCAAGGAGAAATTAACCCCTTCGGTGCGCGGCCGATTTTCGCCCTGTGCGGGGCGTTTCATTGAGTGGGCGGGTTCATGACGAGCTCAGCTCGTCATGCGCACACGAGCACTGCGCAGCATGACGAGCTGAGCTCGTCATGAGCATAGAAGGGGTTAAAGTATTTCTCCTTGTTGCGCCTAGGATTCTGATGCATTCCCAGGAGTACGAAACATTGTAAATCTGCAGAATCCATGGGTGTTGCCTGGGAACACCCACAGCAACACCCATGGCACACCCCTTTCAAGCAAAGTGATGCATAAAATGGGGCCGTATTTACATGGCCATGAAAAAGCCACATAGGGTGGCTGTGCGTGGCCTTGTAAATATGGACCAGCACACTGCGCCTCCGGTGCATCAAAAAAAGTGACACACCGGCAGCTCAATGGGCTTGTAATAAGCCGCTTCATTTGTACTGGATTTAAGAACTCTGTGCACTTTACTAACCAGAAGTAGAGTGCCAGTGCCTCTCCTTTAGAAATGCTTAGATTGGCATATTTAACTTCCCAGTAAGTCCCCAGCATATGGTGTAGAAAGTGCACCCAGGGCCTGGAAGTTCGATGCCAATTGTGGCTTGCAGCACCTATTATATCATTCACTGTAGTGGCTGTACAAACATGGCTTCTGGCCTACAGTGTCTTGCTGACTGCTGCAGTGTAAAAACAGCAGTGTGAACTGTTAAAATAACTCTTTTTGACAGGTAAAAATGTCCCTTTTAAATATTAGTAAGTCACCCCTATGAAAGCTTTGTAGGGTGCATGGTATCTAAAAGTTGGAGATGCAGAAAATTATGTTACCATGTCCCAACAGTGACAAGGCCCTAAAAGATATTTTCACTGCGGCACACCTAGCTGTCCAATGTAGAGAACCTGTACATATCAAAATACTAATACTATCTCGGGAATGGGACCAGCTAGAAAAATAATTAAACCACTAGTCTTTAATAGTATTTAGAATCCAATTCAATGGGGAAGTCATATTTTTAATAAATTTTAAGGAAACATAACTTTTAGAAATTCACACTTTACCTTCCTGGACGGTTCGAAGGCTAATTAGCTTAAGCCTCTGCTATCTCTTAGTCTGTGCTAAGCCTTGAATTAGTGTGAACAAGGTGTAAAATGCTTTATAGGAGCAAACAATGGGCTGACCTGAATGGGCAGAGATTACTTCTCTGAACTCTACAGAATATACAGAGTAGAGGCTGTGGGCATCCTATGACACCACACTGTCAACTCCTGCTTGACAGGTCTGTTGAGCCACATTGAAAGGGAGACTTGAAAGAGAGAGAGCAGGATTCCAAGACAACTTTTGAGATCCCCTGTCTGCTTGCTGAAGGCTCTGAGGGCAAGGTATATGTGTGTGTTGGAGTGTCATAGGGAAATCACCACCGTCCTCACAGATCTAACACTAAAATTCAGTTTGAAACAGGCACTATATCCACAACACTGAATCGCTAAGTGGATGTTTGCTCTGTGCCATAGCTACCAGGGGTTGAGTTCAGGTTTTGGTTTTGCTATGTTCGCCCTAAGTTGGCAGGGTATGCCCAGACGTGGGTCCCTTGCTCACTTTGCCACTGGATTCAAGATAGCCTGGCTGATGACGGCTGTAAGCCAGAAACCGGTCCCAGGATGCTTGTTTCCGGTCCAGGGAAGACATGGCTTGGCAGTTCGGGCTGGACTGTTCCCATGAGGCACAGGGTCAGACTGATTTGCATATGGCCATGTCTGAACTGGGGTGGCGGAGTGAGCTAAAGAATGATGATGGATTAAACCCAGATCAGTTGACTGGGGGTGAGTGCTTGCAGTGTTCAACACTCCGTCCATCATCCCCTTTGGTTTTGCCAAACATGGCTTCTGGCCTACAGTGTCTTGCTGACTGCTGCAGTGTAAAAACAGCAGTGTGAACTGTTAAAATAACTCTTTTTGACAGGTAAAAATGTCCCTTTTAAATATTAGTAAGTCACCCCTATGAAAGCTTTGTAGGGTGCATGGTATCTAAAAGTTGGAGATGCAGAAAATTATGTTACCATGTCCCAACAGTGACAAGGCCCTAAAAGATATTTTCACTGCGGCACACCTAGCTGTCCAATGTAGAGAACCTGTACATATCAAAATACTAATACTATCTCAGGAATGGGACCAGCTAGAAAAATAATTAAACCACTAGTCTTTAATAGTTATTTAGAATCCAATTCAATGGGGAAGTCATATTTTTAATAAATTTTAAGGAAACATAACTTTTAGAAATTCACACTTTACCTTCCTGGACGGTTCGAAGGCTAATTAGCTTAAGCCTCTGCTATCTCTTAGTCTGTGCTAAGCCTTGAATTAGTGTGAACAAGGTGTAAAATGCTTTATAGGAGCAAACAATGGGCTGACCTGAATGGGCAGAGATTACTTCTCTGAACTCTACAGAATATACAGAGTAGAGGCTGTGGGCATCCTATGACACCACACTGTCAACTCCTGCTTGACAGGTCTGTTGAGCCACATTGAAAGGGAGACTTGAAAGAGAGAGAGCAGGATTCCAAGACAACTTTTGAGATCCCCTGTCTGCTTGCTGAAGGCTCTGAGGGCAAGGTATATGTGTGTGTTGGAGTGTCATAGGGAAATCACCACCGTCCTCACAGATCTAACACAAAAATTCAGTTTGAAACAGGCACTATATCCACAACACTGAATCGCTAAGTGGATGTTTGCTCTGTGCCATAGCTACCAGGGGTTGAGTTCAGGTTAATTTAGTGACTTGAGTTCACCCTTACAAGAGTTGTACTCCTTGAGGTGGGCAGTCACCCTCTCCGAATAATAATCCAATTTCTTACAGGTTGAATACTAGAATTAGTCTCAGCCACTGGTAATTACTCTAGACGACATTTTAGACTCACATTATTTTGCTAAAAGTGCCACTACAAACAATGCGCTTTGATTTTGGATACAAAGCAGCCTTGGCCCTGCTCCAATGGATAGGGTGTTACTCTACTATTCCATCATCTGGGTCCATTTACTGGCAGAAGACATGCTCAGCTTCGTCCACAAGACCTTTCCATATAATAGTAATTTTGACTTCCCTACAGGAAGCTCCTAGAGCATTCCAGAATACCAGACATCTTATTCAAAGGGATCTGTGCTTGCCCTTTGCTGCTTGAAATTCAGTTGTCAGGACAGCAGTGTATTGTCCAATTTTCAGCATCCATTTTGATGGATCATAGAAGGAGAATTTCAATATGGTGCAAAGGACTCTTTAATTTTATCCTCAACTCCACAGGAAGCCTGTAGATCCCTTGGTGGGTTGCATGTGTTTATGTATTTTTATTTTATGGACAGTCTCTTTTGATACTTTAACCTTGTGAATGATCATACATGTCATTAGAATGACTCTGATAACAATACTTTCTTTGACTCCCTTGTGAGCTGGAGGGCCCTTCGGAGAATTTATTACCATGAAATAGTGTGCTTATGTGAGTGAATTGTTACACTGACATCGAAGCCCATGCCCAGGTGCTTTTCTTTTGGCACTGGGCCTGTCACCAGGAATAATCGCTAAGTGGCTAGCACCAGATCATCATTTGTACCTGCTAAGCCAGTGATGGTCTTCTTGCATTCAGTTAAGGGTATGATGCAGCAAATGAGTGATGCTGAGCTTGCTCCCAACTCCGCCGTCTAGGCATAAGCAGTTATCAGTTTTGCCTGTATAGATCTGGAATTACAAACTAATTATTTGCACTGAGGGGCACATGTGGAATAGAAACCACAAATGTGAAAAGGAAAATACATGATATGTGTCACACAGTACATATTTCGTAGATAATTTGGATAAGCTGATTGTGAGTTGTTAGCTGTGACCTTGGTGGAAATATTGGATCCACTGTAGGGGTAAGTGGCTGATATTTCCATACATTCATTTAGCTACATTAATCTACCATGATGTACACTGCAGAGAGGTCGAGGTGTATCAGTGCTGCATAGTTGTCTTCATCTAGAGAGATGAGGGAATCCTCAGAATTCCCCTAGTGTGATCTCTGTTCTTCAAGGAGGTCTGAAAACAGTTTTTCTGTTGCAATTTTGTGTTTTTTTTCTCTTGATAGGATTTTTTATTGACTTCATTAATTGCCAATAAATTGGATAGCAGAAAGATAAAGAACAAAGATGAAGTGGTCCATAGAAGCAGTGAGAATGTCACGGGGCATGGTTTTACTACTATACAATTTGGCTTTTAATGGGTTTGGGTATTAAATACTAATGCTGGTTGAGTAGCAAGAGCTGATTCACCATACATAAATGGCAAACATTATTACACTATAAAATGCACTAGTGATCTTACACAAATGGCAAACTTTATTACACTATTAAAGGCAATAGTTGTCTTTAGCACCCAAGTGTCCCTTTGCCTTAGATAATTGAACAAATCCAGCTTATTTTCTAAGTTCAGATAGTTCTCCAAATGTTCACCATTTAAATACGAGATTCACATGAGCAAAGCTAGAGCATGCTTTTAGTTTTAAGCTTGCCATATTCCTTGACAGCACAGAATCTCACAAATTAATTAAAGCAAAAATAAAATAGTTTCCGCTCAGCTAATTTTGACTGGGCTATTAAAACGGCTATGAGTTTGGATATCTGTAAAAATAATAAAATACAGCATACACACAATGCTTCAAAAAGAAATGTCCAATTATACTCTTTAGCAAGCTTTTAATGTGCCACCATTACAGCATTTAGGGCCTGATTTACATTTTGGCAGAACTGGTTCCGCCGTAGCTTTTTCAGCAGTCTTCCCGCCCACCAACTTGACGGTCCAACTGCTTTATTTAGATGTTGGCAGGTCACTGGCGGGAAGACCGACGCGGTCCCACTGACTCCACCAGGAATTCTCACCTGCATCGACAGCAGTAGAGGCAGAATCCAAAGTCGGCTGGACTCCAGACCAGATTCCCACCATCCAGAATATGATGTGCCTTTCCGTCCTGGAAACTGTGGCAGGAAACCCTCCTACTTCGAGTTGGCGGAATCAGTGGCAATGAGGTAAAAACGTACCTTTTTTCCTGCTTCCCGCTTCCGTTTCCATCTTGTACCCCATTGTCCAGGTCCCTCTTTTGTTGCACTGACTCCCCCACGACACCAAAGGACTCAGTTGTCGCCGAGATATACGGTTAGCTACTTTGGCAATTGTCCTATGCATCGTGTGCTGGCAATTGCTGCAGCCTAGTGTATGTCTGCATTGCTCTTACATACAATATTTTCCTTAAGGGTAATGCAGGTGTGTTCAGTTTCCTACCAATCATGGCAAATTGAACACACCTGTAGTGACACTTTAAAAAAAATATTTGTTGTTGTGGTGCTTGGGGGTGTTGTGCTAGTGGTGCCTCTGGGTGTGCATTCAATAGTGTGTGAATGTTGTGTGAGTGGCATGCAAAAAGTAACACAAAGGGGCATATCACATTGCCTACATTTGGTTTACATGCAAACATGACAGTTGTGTATTGACGTATAAATAAGTTGTACTTACCAGTCTTCACACCCCGATGAACTTCAGTCCATCAGGACTCAGCCGCCAGGATACCACCAGCACAACAGGAACATCTAAATCGGCTTGGCGGAATCCCACCAGCCTGACGGCGATGAAGTACTGTTAGTCAGCACAGAAGGCTGCTGTCACCGCGGTCTTCTCTCTAAAGCTGCAACATCTAAATACGGCAGGCGGATCGCCATCAGCTTGATGGAGTACTTGGGACCGCCAACATGTCGGGACATCGGTAGTCCCGCCAAGATCTAAATTAGACCCCAAGTAGTTCTGGGTCTTTTTTAATCAATCTTTTGTTATTCCATCATATAACTAAATAATACTGTTGCATTTCTCAATTGTTGTTTTTTTCAGACACCATTGTTGATATAGTCCTGAATATTTTTTACTAGGTCCTCTTATGTTTAATGGTGTGCGGATGGCAATAAAAAATATTGATGTGTCCTCGGATCACTCTGAGAATGAACCCCTTTTGTTGTTCTTTAAGTGTGCAATGTGGCCGTACTACTGTAAGGAATTATTTGATTAAGCCATCTGTCCCAGGGATTTGTTATGAGTCGGATCCTTGTTTGTCTCTAGACTTTAACCAGAGAAGATTTATCTTCTACGTTATTTGCATCTATGGAAGAAAAATTGTGATATTGATTTTTGAAAAAAAAATGGTTGCATCATGAGGAGACCACCATTTGAGTCTTCTGTGTAAAATGTAACAACCTTTAAAGATTTCATTACATTTTCAGTTTGTTTTTATTTTTTGGGCCAGGTGGCTGAATAGACGTAATGCAATAATGACTCAGTTGGGTGTAGGGGGTAATCAGGCGCTCAAATAGTATTCACAGCAACCTATATTGAAATAGCAATCACATATATCCTGCGGTGCATCCAAAAGGGGACAATCCACCCTAATTCCCTAAGATTCAATCGAAGATTGAGCAAACAGTTAACAATTTCTGAAGCAAACGCATCTTCTAATGAAAGTCATCGTAATTGTGTACATGAATATGAAAAACAGTAGTATGGGCTTTGTTTCTTCTTTATTGTATCAGGGTCTACCACTCCCTTAAGCCAACGCGTTTCGTCGTTGCTGGGTATAACCCTACGACTTCCTCAGGGCTTGTAAGCTATTCCAGAACTGTATCTCTAAACAAAAACCGTTAAGTATTCTCCAAGTATTCTACTCCAATTCCAATACGTACCAAAATTATTTACGTTTGTTGTTGATATAAACAACCGACCCACAGCAATAATGCAGTGAAGGTGTATTAGTAGTAAATAATCCTAGTTTCCAGTTCCCAGCTCCCGATATCCACACCTCCTTGGTTGGATAAAACCTTTTTGAGAATATCATAATTCTTGGTCGTGGCCTCGGGCAGATTCAAAGCTGCAATCTCACCCTCTAACTGTGCAATTTCAGTTTGCAATTTCGTCACTTTTCTCTCAGCGTTTTCAATCAAGATCTCCATTAATTTCATTGAACTGGATGTTAGTTCCTTTTCCCATACACTAAGTAGGTCTTCGTCCAGATCATCATATGTCGGTATGATCTGGGAAGGAAGACCTCTTGGGATCCTGTTTAGTTTCACATATTGCTTCAGGGTGGTCCCATCCCACCACTTTGACATTTCTGAACGTTTCAATCTTTCTAATCTGATAAATTTATCACGTAATCCTTCATTCACTGGTTGATTACCACTTCTAACCGCCTCAGTAACAGTGCTCCCTTTGCACAGGTTGTCAAAAAGTTCAGCCGCTAACCTATCCCGGTCCAAATTGTCACTCATTATGAATATTTTAATAATAATGTGCCTATAGTTCTGCCTGCCCTTATTCAGGAATGACTCAGTTGGGTGTAGAGGGTAATCAGGCGCTCAAATAGTATTCACAACAACCTATATTGAAATAGCAATCACATATATCCTGCCGTGCATCCAAAAGGGGACAATCCACCTTAATTCCCCAAGATTCAATCGAAGATTGAGCAAACAGTTCGCAATTTCTGAAGCACACGCATCTTCTAATGAAAGTCATCGCAATTGTGTACAAGAATATGAAAAACAGTAGTATGGGCTTCGCTTCTTCTTTATTGTATCAGGGTATTCCACTCCCTTAAGCCAACGCGTTTCGTCATTGCTGGGTATAACCCTACGACTTCCTCAGGGTTTGTAAGCTATTCCAGAACTGTATCTCTAAACAAAAACCATTAAGTATTCTCCAAGTATTCTACTCCAATTCCAATGCGTACCAAAATTATTTACGTTTGTTGTTGATATAAACAACCGACCCGCAGCAATAATGCAGTGAAGGTGTATTAGTAGTAAATAATCCTAGTTTCCAGTTCCCAGTTCCCGATATCCACACCTCCTTGGTTGGATAAAACCTTTTTGAGAATATCATAATTCTTTCTCGTGGCCTCTGGAAGATTCAAAGCTGCAATCTCACCCTCTAACTGTGCAATTTGAGTTTGCAATTTCGTCACTTTTCTCTCAGTGTTTTCAATCAAGATCTCCATTAATTTCATTGAACTGGATGTTAGTTCCTTTTCCCATACACTAAGTAGGTCTTCGTCCAGATCATCATATGTCGGGATGATCTGGAAACGAAGACCTCTTGGGATCCTGTTTAGTTTCACATATTGCTTCAGGGTGGTCCCATCCCACCACTTTGACATTTCTGAACGTTTCAATCTTTCTAATCTGATAAATTTATCACGTAATCCTTCATTCACTGGTTGATTACCACTTCTAACCGCCTCAGTAACAGTGCTCCCTTTGCACAGGTTGTCAAAAAGTTCCGCCGCTAACCTATCCCGGTCCAAATTGTCACTCATTATGAATATTTTAATAATAATGTGCTTATAGTGCTGCCTGCCCTTATTCAGGAATGACTCAGTTGGGTGTAGAGGGTAATCAGGCGCTCAAATAGTATTCACAACAACCTATATTGAAATAGCAATCACATATATCCTGCGGTGCATCCAAAAGGGAACAATCCACCCTGATTCCCCAAGATTCAATCGAAGATTGAGCAAACAGTTAACAATTTCTAAAGCACACACATCTTCTAATCTTGTTAATTGTTTGCTCAATCTTCGATTGAATCTACACCCAACTGAGTCATTCCTGAGTCATTCCTGAATAAGGGCAGGCAGCACTATAGGCACATTATTATTAAAATATTCATAATGAGTGACAATTTGGACCGGGATAGGTTAGCGGCGGAACTTTTTGACAACCTGTGCAAAGGGAGCACTGTTACTGAGGCGGTTAGAAGTGGTAATCAACCAGTGAATGAAGGATTACGTGATAAATTTATCAGATTAGAAAGATTGAAACGTTCAGAAATGTCAAAGTGGTGCGATGGGACCACCCTGAAGCAATATGTGAAACTAAACAGGATCCCAAGAGGTCTTCGTTCCCAGATCATCCAGACATATGATGATCTGGACGAAGACCTACTTAGTGTATGGGAAAAGGAACTAACATCCAGTTCAATGAAATTAATGGAGATTTTGATTGAAAACGCTGAGAGAAAAGTGACGAAATTGCAAACTCAAATTGCACAGTTAGAGGGTGAGATTGCAGCTTTGAATCTGCCAGAGGCCACGACCAAGAATTATGATATTCTCAAAAAGGTTTTATCCAACCAAGGAGGTGTGGATATCGGGAACTGGGAACTGGAAACTAGGATTATTTACTACTAATACACCTTCACTGCATTATTGCTGCGGGTCGGTTGTTTATATCAACAAAAAACGTAAATAATTTTGGTACGCATTGGAATTGGAGTAGAATACTTGAAGAATACTTAACGGTTTTTGTTTAGAGATACAGTTCCAGAATAGTTTACAAGCCCTGAGGAAGTCGTAGGGTTATACCCAGCAACGACGAAACGCGTTGGCTTAAGGGAGTGGAAGACCCTGATACAATAAAGAAGAAACAAAGCCCATACTACTGTTTTTCATATTCTTGTACACAATTGCGATGACTTTCATTAGAAGATGCGTGTGCTTCAGAAATTGTTAACTGTTTGCTCAATCTTCGATTGAATCTTGGGGAATTAGGTGGATTGTCCCCTTTGGATGCAGCGCAGGATATATGTGATTGCTATTTCAATATAGGTTGTTGTGAATACTATTTGAGCACCTGATTACCCTCTACACCCAACTGAGTTATTCCTGAATAAGGGCAGGCAGCATTATAGGCACATTATTATTAAAATATTCATAAAGAGTGACAATTTGGACCAGGATAGGTCAGCGGCGGAACTTTTTGACAACCTGTGCAAAGGGAGCACTGTTCCTGAGGCGGTTAGAAGTGGTAATCAACCAGTGAATGAAGGATTACGTGATAAATTTATCGGATTAGAAAGATTGAAATGTTCAGAAATGTCAAAGTGGTGGGATGGGACCACCCTGAAGCAATATGTGAAACTAAACAGGATCCCAAAAGGTCTTCGTTCCCAGATCATCCCGACATATGATGATCTGGACAAAGACCTACTTAGTGTATGGGAAAAGGAACTAACATCCAGGTCAATGAAATTAATGGAGATCTTGATTGAAAACGCTGAGAGAAAAGTGACGAAATTGCAAACTGAAATTGCACAGTTAGAGGGTGAGATTGCAGCTCTGAATCTGCCAGAGGCCACGACCAAGAATTATGATATTCTCAAAAAGGTTTTATCCAACCAAGGAGGTGTGGCTATCGGGAACTGGGAACTGGAAACTAGGATTATTTACTACTAATACACCTTCACTGCATTATTGCTGCGGGTCGGTTGTTTATATGAACAACAAACGTAAATAATTTTGGTACGCATTGGAATTGGAGTAGAATACTTGGAGAATACTTAACGGTTTTTGTTTAGAGATACAGTTCTGGAATAACTTACAAGCCCTGAGGAATTCGTAGGGTTATACCCAGCAACGACGAAACGCGTTGGCTTAAGGGAGTGGAAGACCCTGATACAATAAAGAAGAAACAAAGCCCATACTACTGTTTTTCATATTCTTGTACACAATTGCGATGACTTTCAAAGGAAGATGCGTGTGCTTCAGAAATTCTTAACTGTTTGCTCAATCTTCGATTGAATCTTGGGGAATTAGGGTGGATTGGCCCCTTTTGGATGCACCGCAGGATATATGTGATTGCTATTTCAATATAGGTTGTTGTGAATACTATTTGAGCGCCTGATTACCCTCTACACCCAACTGAGTCGTTCCTGAATAAGGGCAGGCAGCACTATAGGCACATTATTATTAAAATATTCATAATGAGTGACAATTTGGACCGGGATAGGTTAGCGGCGGAACTTTTTGACAACCTGTGCAAAGGGAGCACTGTTACTGAGGCGGTTAGAAGTGGTAATCAACCAGTGAATGAAGGATTACGTGATAAATTTATCAGATTAGAAAGATTGAAACGTTCAGCAATGTCAAAGTGGTGGGATGGGACCACCCTGAAGCAATATGTGAAACTAAACAGGATCCCAAGAGGTCTTCGTTCCCAGATCATCCCGACGTATGATGATCTGGACGAAGACCTACTTAGTGTATGGGAAAAGGAACTAACATCCAGTTCAATGAAATTAATGGAGATCTTGATTGAAAACGCTGAGAGAAAAGTGACGAAATTGCAAACTGAAATTGCACAGTTAGAGAGTGAGATTGCAGCTTTGAATCTGCCAGAGGCCACGACCAAGAATTATGATATTCTCAAAAGGTTTTATCCAACCAAGGAGGTGTGGATATCAGGAACTGGGAACTGGAAACTAGGATTATTTACTACTAATACACCTTCGCTGCATTATTGCTGCGGTTCGGTTGTTTATATCAACAACAAACGTAAATAATTTTGGTACGCATTGGAATTGGAGTAGAATACTTGGAGAATACTTAACGGTTTTTGTTTAGAGATACATTTCTGGAATAGCTTACAAGCCCTGAGGAAGTCGTAGGGTTATACCCAGCAACGACGAAACGTGTTGGCTTAAGGGAGTGGAAGACCCTGATACAATAAAGAAGAAACAAAGCCCATACTACTGTTTTTCATATTCTTGTACAAAATTGCGATGACTTTCATTAGAAGATGCCTGTGCTTCAGAAATTGTTAACTATAGACATAATGCACTTCTACACCGCAGTTTTTTTTCCATTTGGCAGCAAGAACCCTATTGTCTTTCATATTCGCGTGCTTAAAATTAATTATTAGACTTAGCCTAGGAATGCCTTCTTAGTAACTTATTTTTAGTGCACATTTGGATGGTTTTCTGCCTATGGTTTTAGATCTTCTCAAATTGAGATGTAATGCCTCTAGGTCCATGATCTATTTTCAATATGTTGTAAATATTGTCAATGACAGTTGTTTGTCCTATTGCATAGTAGGCAGTTATGCCCCATATATATGGGATAAAGAATCCCCCAATTTATATTTGTAGGATAATGCAGGTCAAATAGGTATTCCATAATACATGGCCTTAACTGCTCACATGTTTATGGAACGCAAAGTGATTTGCAATATCTTTGTATATACAATTGGGATTATTGTGCTCATTTTATGTGCCACCCCTCCATGTTGATCTTTTTGTGTCTTCTTCATCTTCTTGTTCTTCAAAGTGTTGGTCTATGCTCTCTGTTGAACCCTCCTCCCCCATGTTTTGCTCCCGGGAAGTCTGGATTTTTTTTAGAGCAGTTCGCTCAAAATTTAATCTCTAACCTTCAGCATTCAGTATTCCGGTCTGTTGCAGTACAGCATCTTAGGTACCCTGGTGATCTTGGATCACTTTAGTATTACATTTTACTTTCCCATGTTATGTTATAGCTTTTGTTAAAATTTTTTGTTCGTTTTTAAGCCTTTTAATTACTTCTATCTAATTCTTTGCAGTTTTTTCTTTATTTTTCATTCAACAATGTTGTATGCTAAAGAAAGATAGTGGGGTTTTGAGAGTACATGGACCATTTCTATTTATCCTTGCTAAAGCTTAAACTTGTGTTTTTTGTTTTTGTTATTGTATATCACCACAGTGCAGTACTTCTAGCTGCTTATTGTTCTAGGATGAACCTTACAGTACCACTTTCTCCAAATAAGAAACCCAGCAGGAATAATTTATAATATGGCCTTGAACTAGTCTTTTGAGAATACATCTACAGTCTTGTTAGGGAAATGACCCAACACCTCTGAAGCCCCTTTGGCAATCACTCCCTAGAGGTTTATGTCCCTCCTTCAATTATTTAGCTACGAAAATAAATGTTTCGAGGTACATGACCGAGCCTATGCACATACAAACAGCCTGTCCAAGCATCTATCAAAATTGAAATGGCAGACTTGCTATCTAAAAATCTATTACAGATACCTCGAAATCTAGAGAAAATACTAATTATAATAGCCCCAAAATCTTTTTATTTTTACGGAGAGATTATCCATTAACTAAGTTCCAAATGGTGGGGCTCAAACAATAATATAATACCTTAACAGGAAGATGATGCCATGTGGACTAACACTCTTATAACTGCCCCGAGCGTGAAACATGTCTGAGGAAATGAGTGAGAAGTGGCACAATAAACTACAGGACGTATCATTTGAACTAATAAGTATTATCTCTAGTCAAGGAGAAACTATAATCAAGAAGTTAAAGATTGAGATTACTCAAATTAAAAAAGAGAGGGTTTGCACATACAAATTATGAGATCCTTGATGCAATACTTGACAGATTGCAAGGCAAAATAAAAGAAAAACAAAATCCAAGCTGGGAAGAGATTCAAGAGAGAATAGATCAGACAGAATCTGCTTTTAAGACTAAAAATATGACCAAGCTCTTAAAAATCGTCAGTGGAAGCTAAATCAATCGAAAATATAACTGACATCGACACATTGCCATTCAGCTTAGCCAGTGGCAGTGAAATCAGAGAGAGGAAGAACAGATGGAGAGAGAATGAAAACCAGATCACAAAAAAAGTCTGGATCTAAAAAAGATATACTGAAAAAGATTTGAATATAGTTTATAATTTATCATTTAACTCTATAACTAAATTTGAAACTCCTTTGCTAAGTGAGAGCTTCAACAATATTGTGAGAATACTGTGAGAATTAGTACAATATAAAAACACTGTTTAGAGAGCATTCTGTGTGATCCACTCTAATGATAGAAAATAAAGATTAGCGGGTCACTCAATGAATGTCACAAATCGTAATTGATTGTTCAATTGTCAAATATCTCCTCTTAAATATATAATCATTGTAGCAGTATAGCCCTGAGGGAATGAATACCCTAACAGATAAGTGTTGTGAAACACTTGTTGGCTCCAAAGTAGATTGATTTGTGAATAATTTGGAAGAGAAACGCATTTAGGCTTCAAAGTAAATTGATTTGTGAATAAGTTGGAAGAGAAATTAGGGGCGTGTATGGCCCAATATAAATGATTTATGTGCTTAGACGAAAATTACTGATAATATAACAAGAATAAACATTTATTTCCAATAAATAAGGAATAATTGGCTATTTGGCCCTGAGCCCTGTCTGTTAAAACTACATCAGAAAGGCCCAAAAAATAAATTAAAGTTTTGAAATGTTTTTTAAAATTCAAAAATATTTAAATTAATTAAGCCGGTAACTTTCAAGCACATTTACTAAAATGTTAATACAAAATAAAAATGTTAGTGATGGCAGGCAATTTTCAATTTGTTTTTAAATAAATATTTATACATTTGAATTCATATTTTTAAATTATTGTATTATTTAATACACATTTAATTTTAGGAATTTTAATGTGTTGTAACATTTTATTTTAGTAGTTTCAGGTTAAATATTTTACAGTATTTTGATTTATATTATGCATTAAAACACATTTTGTGTAAATAATAAACTTTAATAAATATCCCAATACTTTACCATAGTGAGATTTCTACCATGGTGGTAGAGATCTCCACCAAGACATAAAAAAATTCTAGTAGTAACTTTGCACTCATTACTTCTGTTGTAAGAGGCTACAGCTCCCTCAATTGAGGGGGTGGACACATGTAAGTCTACACTAGGTGTCATTCTCTACTCAGAAATGGTGAATAGTGAGAAAGTGGACTGTTACACATAGGTGTAGGAGTATATCTACACATGAGCACATGTACACATGTAAATTTCTCATTGTGAATCCGCCTTTATGTCTTGAAATATGGTCCTATAATAAACAAGCCAATAATGTATTATTTCATTTAAGTTTATTCAGTGCAAGCTGTGGAAAACACCATGACTTGTGTTCAGTCTCATATATAAAACATCTACCTGCAATAGCCAGCTATAAGGGAAATATATCCGACTCACATGTGCTGTTCCAATATAATATTAGTTATGACACAACATGAATTTACGTTCCTTTACAAGATAAGCACTATTCGATTTTTCAATGTCTGAATGCAATATATATGTGTTTGCATGTAAGAGTATTTGTTTTGCGCAAACATAACTATTAAACAGTATAGCACTGAACAATGGCTGGACCTAGGGTTACAAACCAAGGGCATTTCAGAGAGGTTGGTTGCCTGTGTGCTCCTCTTGTGTGTGGGGGTAGATGAGTCTTCATATTCTGCCTGACTTGCAGAAGCGTTGGATCAGTTCTGGTGTTGGTGGAATGCAGTCCGTTTTTCTAACACCAATGCATAAGGGAAGGAAAACTCATATTTGTGGAATCTGCTTCCAGCTCTTTCAGTCTGAGTTGGAAGCCATTGATTACTTCAGCCATTCACTGAAATGTCTTCTTATTATTAATAATGTTGTAGGCGTATCTCATCGCTCAATATCACTGAATGGAATTTGCGCTCTGCAGTGTTTCATGCTTACTTTCATGTGGTAGTTGACTCTCTGGATGGTTAAGTCAAATATCCCCAGTGCCGAAAACATTTCCACTATGACTCTGGTCCTGCGTGTGGGATAACTTCTTCTGTGGACTAGGGCATCATAGTCCGGGTTCTCTTATGAGATTCTCTGAGACTGCTTCTATGTCCCCAGGGCAGCGTCTTTTCCAGTACAATTATGACGTCAATTTCATCATTCAGAAATATAAATGCACAACACAGGCCTGCTCAGACCGTTCTATTTTTAAACTACTACTAGTGCCATAGCACTGCAATGCAACTTCATGGAGCTAGCAGAGCTGGATGTAAATTACATATTTGTGATACAAATAGCTCACGGTAGACTGTACTGTGGTACAAAATACACATACCCCTTTGTTCGGCAAAGTAAGCTGACTGTAAGATATATATTACAACATTCCTTATATATAACATGATATGTCATTTCAAAACACAGAAACTGTATTATCAGACTTTGAACGTCGTTACTTTTATTTTTTCTAAATGTGTAAATAAATACACAAGTTACATATTGTATGATGTCATTGATTTATGAGTGCTATAACGTATGACGTGCTATAATATCACTCATCTCTAGAGCATATTGCGATCAAATGGTTTCCGCATGGAAGCATGATAAAAAGGACTTCCTTCCTAGAGAAGGTGGGCCGCAGAGTTTGGCCATTATGAATTCAAGGAAGCCCAGCTATAGCCCAGACTGACTGAATTGCCATAAGCCTAGTATTTATTTTTCATGATATTGATGGCTGAAACCTGGCCATCTGTAAGTAGAGGCAAACTCCTATGAAGAACTCTGACATCATAAAAGGCTGAATACACTGACTGAGCCATCAAAGATAATTATTTGTCGTGCTGACAGAGGGCAAGTACACATCTTAATCAGTCAGAAGGCAGGGTCTACACTGCTGCCAAGAGTCAAGACCTCATTACTATCCATGTTCATCTTGAGCCAGAGCCTCCTCATACAATGAGTGGTCACACAAGAAGAACTTGTAATTGTACCCCTTGGTCTCCAAATCCCCATGCAGGGTGATGAAGATCTGGGTTTTAGGGGTACTTGCAGAACTGGAGGCTGTGGAACTGGAGGTGAGGAAATGGCTTAATATATTCAAGCACAAGTATGATGTCATAAAGAAGAGGAAAGAAGCAAGTGACTGGACAGATGAGAAAAAATAGAACCAGTTTAGGGCTGTCACAGAGATCCTGACCTCCCTCAGGTAGTCCAGAAAATGTGTATAGTTAACACCCCTATGACATTTTGTAATAAGGTGATGGAGCAGACTCAGGAAGCTAGCACCTTTACAGTCAAAAATGCAAAAATAATACAAGAAAGCTTACATGGAGGTGGCCTCTAGCACATCATCAGCTAGTGTCTGCTTTTGCCCAGCACTTACTGTGCCAGCTGTTGTAGAGTGAGGATGGTGTGTGGCATGCTTATGGGGGGGAGAGAGAATCTGTAGTGGATGGACACGGCTGCAAATGTGGTGTCCCAATGATGCCAATGGGCCGCCATTGTTGCAGCTAGGTTGCAGTTTGAGGGACTAGTTGGTATCTGTGTGGACAACAGAGAATTGCAGGAATTGCAACTCATTTGTTCTAGATGATTTGTGGACATTTTCACTGTGTGACAACATTGATGCACTTTAGACATGGGTGTTTCCCCAGTGGTGATTTTGCTTTCCCCTTCCCACTTTTCCCTGCACTTTATTTCTTTACGGGGGTGCCCCCTCAGCATCCCCACTTTTGTTTCTATTCAGAAGGTGCCCCCTGTGCCATGCTTCCCCTTATCCCCTACTGTGGCATTTTTACCACCTGCAGTTACTGCCTTGTTTATTTAGTCATTGCAGAAGTCAAAACATTCATCAGCACCAATGGCATGGCACAAAGGCCTCATACCCTTCAAGCCTGCCCTGGATGTCACTGAAAATCATCAATACCCAAAGCCTGGTCCATGATATGCCCTCACCTTCACTCCAGTGAATCCTGGTAGGTGTGCTGCACCACTCCCCTCTTTGTACCCTTGGGATTGAGGGTCTGGTGTGGGTAGAGGGCTCTCCTTGGTAGACTGACTGAGACTATGGTCTTGTACCATTTGGAAGTCCTCGGGAGGCTTTTTCCTCTTGCACTCTCATTTGGTAATGTGACTTCATTAATTGCTGCCTGAGATGGATTGTATTATCTTGCTTCTTCCTGGACGTTTTGATTTGCCATGACCTTTTTCAATGTTACTAGGATTTTGTAGCTTCCCTTTACATTTGGAACATGGTTGTATAACTTTGACTTTGGACTCGTTTCATTTTTGACATTCATTAATACAAATGTGGCATTTTTCTCTTAAACATAATGATTTTCTACCTTTTTGCACTCCTTTCTTCTGGATTTATCTTTCGTTGTCTTTTGTTTTGCCATGAAATGTATTATAGCATTTAATTAATTGTCTTGAAGATATTTGGTTGAAAGCGTTATAGAAATTCCAAATAAGTAAATAAATACACAAAATCCCTCAAGCTCCCTTACCCCCATCAGCTCTGGCACAAATAGTTATTCCTTTTTTTTATTTTGCAAGACAGTAAAGAAGACACTGTTACCCATTCTGCAGAGCGTCGGTGGGGAGACACTAAAGTGCTGCTTTCATCACCATTAAAATACACCAGCAAGGTACATGGCTGCCTCTGCACACTAAGATGTATGCTTATTATTTTTTTTACTCTACCTGTGTTGACACTCCATCTCAATTAACATTAAGGTGAGCCAATTTGCAGGAAAGGGAGAATCCAGTGCTCAAATAATCCGTCAAGACCATTATGGAAAAATGTGCACAGCTACGCTTCTTCCAGTTCTCAGTTTCTAGATGTATTCAGTTGTCATATTAATCATTACAGAAAATATAAACGTTAGTTAGAATCAGGAGACAATTCATTAGTAAGTGCAAAAATACAATGTGCTTTGAAGAAATTAAGTAGCCACAGCAAATTTGGCAATAGTCAAATTAACAATAACAAGTCTTAATACAAAAGGACCACATCTGTGTGCACAAGAGACATAAAGCAAAATGTCTATTGTCAAAGTGGTTGATTGTTTTATTGGGATGAAATATATTGTCTAAGTGCTTTTATGATACCTAGATAATAGTATTGTATATGTTTTTGTAGGTAACAAGCCTTTGGCTGAATCGTATATCTCTTAATGTTTCTATGCACCTGCATTTTTATATATTTAATGAATTTGATGACTGCTATATTGGAATGGAATGATGTGTCTAAATGTGATTGTGCCACCTAGCTGTTTGCACTGAACACAAAAGAAATTAGTTTTGTATTTGCAGTGTTTTTAAATTGCCGTTTTAATTATTGTAAGGCTGACAGCTGAAACAATAAATACATAAACTCTTGTCAAAGAGAATCAAAATGAGCTATGCCTCTCTAAAACTACACTAAGTATAAAAAGGTGATGGATGCAATGCTTGAATTAATCATAGCCCCTGGTAATTACTTGGGGCCGCATCCCAGTTATTTTGCACACCATGCCACCTCAGTATGCACCCAACCATATGCAAATCAGTCTTGACCCTGTTTGTCATGGGAACAGTCCAGCCCGAACTGCCAGTCCAAGTACTCCCTGAATAAGAACACAAGCAATTCAAGACTTGTTTTGCCCTGGTTGGGGCTTGTCAGTCGAGCGCAGCTTGGGTCCTGGTGAACAGGAAGCACGAACCCACATCTGGACATTCCGGTTGCACTTAGGGCATCACACTGAAGTATACAAAAACGTGATGGATGGAGTGCTTGAATTAATCTCAGCCACTGGTAATTACTTTGGGATGCACCCCAGTCCAGTGTTATTTTGCACACCATGCCACCTCAGGTTGGACTGAGTCATGTGCAAATCAGTCTTGACCATGCTCCAATAGCAACAGTCCAGCCCGAACTGCCAGGCCAGGTCCTCACTAAACCAGAACATAAGCAACCCAAAACCATGTATGTCCCATTGGGGCTTGTCAGTCGGGTGCAGCTTAGTTCCAATGTCACAGTGAGAATGGGTCTACATCTGGGCCTACCAGCTGCACTTAGGGCATCGCTCTGATCTATACAAAAAGCGATGGATGGAATGCTTGAATTTATCTCAGCCACTGTTAATTACTCTGAGACACATCCTAGTCCATCATTAATTTGCACACCATGCTATCCCAGTTTAGACCCAGCCAAATACAAATCAGTCTTGACACTACTCCAATAGGAACAGTCCAGCTCGAAATTCCAGGCCAGATCCTCCTTGAGCAGAACACTAGCCATCCTAGACCGTTTTTGGCTTGACTAGGGCTTGTCAGTCAGGTTCAAGCTCTCATCTGTCTGCCTAACCCTCTCTATCCCCTTGAGGTACATTCCTGTGCATTAGGCCGCTCTCTGCAGCCATTAAGCACCATAGTACATCTCTCTCCCTTCCCTCTATATCAGATCTTGCCAAGAAAAAGCATTTAGCTTCAGTTATACATGAGTTACCTATTCAAAATTAATTGTTCAAATTATTGTCCATTGACTGAATTTATAACATGTGTCACATTTCCTGGGCTTAAGCTGTACCTAATTGTCAGCACTGAGAAGGGGCTTCCTTTGCTGTATGTCTGAATGCATCATCATGTGGGCAGCTAAGAATCTAAAAGCTCTTCAGCTTTGATTTCAGAAGTCAAAAAAATGTCTACCTCTCTTTACTTACTTTCAATTTTGAGTGCTTGGACAAAATATAGAGTTTTCAATATGGTGATGCCAGAATATTGTTGCAAGAATATCATGATGCAGGAAGTATTTTTAACAGGAATATCGCAGGTAAGAATATTGTTTTTAGATATGTTTTTAATATCACTGTTAATATATCACTGTAAAAAATATCTCTGTCAGTAATATTGCTTTTATCTATATTTTTGTTCTTTGTTTTTATGTTTATGCTAAAACAAATTAGGAAACAAAAATTGAAGGCAATATCATTTTTTTAGTAGTGGGATGTTGGGATTATAGGGGAAAAAGCTGAACAGATTTTTAAAAATATATCTATTTTTTTATTTAATGTGTTTTTATATTTAAAGTTACATTTTAAATATTTATTTTTACATTTTATAGTTGTCAATACGTTTTTTTAATGTTATATTTCATAGAATTCAAAAGGTTTCAATAGATAGATGTATTGTTTTTTGCATATTTTTATGGTTCAAACCTCTTTATTAAAGTTTTGTTTAACACATACGCTCACCTACAACCATCGGCCAGTGAGGTGAATAATAGGGTGGGGGAGATAGAAATGGGGAATGGGAGGAGGGAAAAGGAGGAGGAGCAGAGGGATCAGGTGCCAGCATATGGGTGTGAGGGAGTGGACTTGACTGACCAAGAGAAACTTATAAGCTTGTGAAAGTTTTGGAGATAATCTGCACAACCGTTTGGGCCTGTACAGTTAGTTTCAGTTCAATGAGTTCCCTGGTCTTCGTTCCCAGTTAGTCTAAGCACCCGCAGGTATATAGGACATGTAAGTTCTTGGAAATCTCGGGCTAGGAATCGAATGCAAGACCCCACATCTTTTCAAAGCATGGCAATGCACCTTCCAGTGAGGCCGTGATCTTCTCCATGGCAATAGTGTCCCATCATTTGTACAGCTAGTTTGACTGAACTAGCATTGTATCCTTGCCCCTGTTAGATATGAGGACTTGTAAAGCCGCAAAGAGAGTGAGTGTTATCACTTTTCCCCTGTCGGAGTACAGTGAATAGGTCAGTTAGTTTGAAAGTCCCAATAAGGTATAGCTAGGGAAGCAGGGAATTTTGGTCGCAAAAATTCCGTCAATGTCATTGACTACTTCCTCCCAGTGCAGATGAAGCTTGGGGGAGTGCCAGAGCAGGTGGGTGAGTGTGCCTGTTTGGCCACAGTTGCCCCAGTAAACGCCGGTGCTATTGGGTTTACATTGTGCCAACCCAGCTGGAGAGTAGTACCACTAATGGGTAATTTTCAACATTGATTCTCTCCTGGCGGTGCTGACAGAGGAGGTGCAGGATCTGTGGAGGATGTCAGACCAATCCTTGGAAGTGAAAGTGTATTCCAATTTGATCTCCCACCATCTGTCAGGTGGGGATTTGCGGTTGTCTGTGGTTGTAATCAGGAAAATATATATATTGGAGAGTAGGTGCTTGTCGTCTGATCTGGTAAACACCAATTTCTAAAATGTTGTAAGCGGTTAGATGCATGTGGAACATTTGTTGGGTAGGAGACCCAGTGTTTATTGCTGCATATTGCCAGTACTCATTGTTAGGGAGGCCATAGTTGCGCTGGGGTTGTCAGAAGCCAAGTGCTCCTGTGTGGACAAAGAGGTCACCAGTTTGTTTGCAGTTGGCAATCTGCCACACATGGAAGTATGTGCCAATGTAAGGCGGACACCGCCATTGTTGCTCAGGTGATAGGTGAGATCTATCTTCCTGCCGGGCAGTGCTTTTTGGGCAGCCAATGGTTTTTCCAGATGTGTATCCCTGCTATGTATTGGTCAATGAAACACCAATGTTTTTCTGTAAGTCTCCTGTTCCATTCAACCATGTTTATAATTGGAGCCACCAGGTAGTAGTAAGTGAGGTGAGGGATAACTAGGCTTCCATTGGCGACAGACAGGTACGCTCACTTCCTGGCTATACATGGTCTCCTACCATTCCAAATGTAGCACTCTATCATGTGCTGGAATTTGTTTCACAGATTTGGGTGTGAACTTAAGGGAAGAGTCTGCATAACATCTTTCATTCTAGGTAGCAGCGTCATTTTTCCCTGCTGCAATCTTCCTTACCATGAAAGGGCATCCGCCCTCCAGCTTTGCAGGTCCTTCTTTGCGTGCAGTGGCAAGGAGGGATATGTAATTGCATTCTGCTGTTTCCCTAAGGCAGAAACATAATGTAAGCCCCAGGTATGACACCACTTAATTTACCCAAGGAAATGTGGATTGCCATTCTAGGTGGGCCTTATCAATCTGTGGTATGGTTATATTAAGGGCTTGAGTTTTTTTAATTTTCACTTTTAATCCAGTGACCCTTCCGAATGCTTTGAGCTCATCGATGAGGCTTGGGTTGGGTCAGAGAGATCATTTTGTCATTGTCATAGAGAGCTATTTTATGTTCCTGTTTACCAAAGGTAATGCCTTTCATCAGTGAGTTCATCCTTTTCCGCTCTGAGAACGACTACATATACAGTGCACATAGGATAGGGGATAGGAGGCAGCCCTGTCAGGTGCCCCTAGCTATTGCGAAGGACTGGGAGGAGATTTAATTGACTCTCGCCTGGGCATTCGGGTTAGCATAGCTGCTCAAGACCCATGCCAAAAACCGCTGTCTGAGTCTCGCACTCTCCATTACCAGTCGAAGGAATGTCCAGTGCACCCAATAGAATGCCTTTTTGATGTCAATTGACATGAACAACATGGGGTGCATGATGGGGGCCACCTTATCCATGAGATGGAGAAGCCGTTTTGTGTTATCACTGCAGCTTCATTCCAGGATGAAGCCGGCCTGATCAGGGTTGACTAACTCTTGCATGTAGGGATTCAGGCGGGCCGCTAGGAATCCCATGAAAAGCTTTGCATTGACATTCAAGAAAGATATTGGGATGTAAGATGAGCAGTGCACAACGACCTTCGCTGGTTTGGGTATGACAGTAATCACTGCTTCCCTCATGGAGGGGGCAGTGTGCTGGTGTGTCCAAATGAGTTTTATAGACGGGCATGGATAGGAGCTACTTGTGGCCTAAATTATTTGTAGAAACGCAGGGAGAGGTCGTCAATTCCTGGATCACTATAGGGTTGCAGCCTGGATATTGTGGCTAGAATCTTATCTGTGCACATATCTGCCTCAAGGGAGAGCGTGTCTCTCTCAGGCAGTTGAGTGTCAGGCGTTGTGGATAAAAACCTTTGGGACTTCCCTGGGCTCGTCTCCTCCATCTTATATAGAGTGGTGTAAAATTGCTCTAAGGCTTGGGCAATTTCTGCAACCTGGCAGGCTCTGCTGCCATCTGCTAGTGGGATTTAAAAAATCTGAACCCTTTGGATTTGGGCTCTCAATTTGTGAGCAAGTAGCAGCCCGGCCTAATTCCCCAGCATATTATTTTTGTTTAGTTCGAAGTAAGGCGTACTCTGCTCCATCCCAATCCAGTGCTTTAAGCTGTTTCCTAGCTAATATCAGCTGTCTGTAAACCCTGTGGGCTCTGGTATGTTTATAGGCTTCTTCTAAGGCCATCATACGAGCCTCTAGGTCTGTCCATCTATCCCATCTCTTCTGACTAAGTTTCACCCAGATAGCCAGAAAGGTTCCCCTTATTACGGCTTTCAGTCTTTCCCAGGCGAGGGGAATGGGGGTGTTTGGCGTGTCATTGTTTTGAAGAAAGTGTTGGATGGGTGTGGTATCTTGACTTGTTGCCATGCATCCTCTCCTTGGTAACCAGTTCCCTGCTGCTCAGAATGTGAGAATGATGTCATAGAATGTTTATGTATACTTTGAGAGATGAGTTGGAGAGAGTGGGCTGAGCAGCTGAAGGCTGCTCCTGGTGAGGCTATGCAATTACAATCCTATCTACCTGTAACCTAGACTTATCCATTACAATAAATCTTCCTCATATTTCCAAATTACAGCTACATGACTACTTGTTTACAAGTGCCTATCTTCCATTACTACACTGGCGACAAGGATGCCATGCATCCTCTCCTTGGTAACTAGCCTCCTGCTATCAGCCCACTCTCTCCAACTGATATCAGGAAGCATACATCACATTCTATGATATCACACTCCCACTCTGAGCAGCAGGTAACTGGTTACCAAGGAGAGGATGCATGGCAACAAGTCAAGAAACCACAATGGCCTCCTGTACCTCTTTTTTAGTGGAGTCGTAGGTGAGCACTTTTTCATCAAGTCGCCATGGGTGGCGTGGGCCAACGTAACCAGGTATGTGGAAGACTAGCGTAATAGGGGAGTGGTCGGACAGCACTGCCACTGCTATATCTACCTGTCCTATGGAGGCAAGAATGCTTGGAGAAACCAGAATGTAATCGATTCAGGTGTAAGTCTGGTGTGAGGATGAGAAGAAAGCATATCCCATAGAAGAGGGGTACTTAAATCTAGAGGCATTTTTCAGGCCTATTTCTGTCGTTGTAGCCCATTGCCCATGAAAGCACCGGATTGGTCCATTTTCTGGGCCGACCTGTCTTGTGAGTTGTCACGGACGATATTGAAGTCACCCCCCACCACTATGTCTGGGTCTGGAGTAGTGACGACAAGACCTAAGGCATCAAGTACAAATTGTTCTTGGTGGGTGTTGGGGGCGTACACGGCATCAAGGGTGAAGGTGTAGGTGTTCACCAATATACGTAGGGAGAGGAGACTCCCCAGTATTTCTGCTTGTGTGTGAATAATTTGCTAGCAGTATCGCCACTCCCGCTTTCTTCCTGGGTCCTGAGGAGAAGCACAGTCTACCAAATCAGTGGGAGCGGAGCCTTTCCCAGTCTTTTTTAAGGAGGTGTGTCTCCTGAAGGAGCGGGATATCACATTTGGAGTCCCTTAACTGGGTTAGGAGGACCAGTCGCTTGGGAGAGTTAAGGGCCCTGACATTGAGGCTTAGTATCCTAACCATCTAAGGGAGGTGGGAGGATCCGAGTCATGGTAACCCCAGGGGTGGGCCATGTATACGGTTTCTTAGAGGGAGCGTGTCTACCCAAGTCATTTGGAGTATCAGCAAGAGAGTTCTCAAGATCATGGGGAATAACAAACTGGGGAGAAACAATGAGAGAAACAACCACTGCCTCCATGGGAGCTCCGTAGAACTCAAGAGTGGGATGTAGAGGCAAGCTGGGTGTGTTTGTGGCTCCTCAACCCTGGTCTATAGCAGGTATAGATATGGCTGTAGCACTGCTCCCCCAGCTGGACCGGCGACCCTACCATAGTGCTCAGGCCGTCTGTCCCCGGGGCAGTCCAGGCTGTTCGTATCTTTAGACCAGTGGGTGGGAGCTATTCTGAGCTCTGGGCATCTTTCATCTAGCGGTGGTTTGAGGGTGCCCCTTCATGTGTGGCGACGCCCTCTGTTCCTGGGTACTTTATATTTCGAGGGGGCTCGTTGCTGTACTTCGTGGTCAGAGCCTCCCTGCAGTGCATGCAGCCCAAGGATAGAGTTAGCCTCATCTACCATGCGGACAGTTTGCGTTTCTTTGTTCCACGTGAAGATCAAGAAGAAAGGGATCCCCATTTGTATTTAATTGAATGTTCCCAAATGAAGGTGGTGACCGTCTTGAAGAGGCAGCATCATTGTAATGTTATTGGGGACAGGTATTGGTAGAGCCAGAGTTTGGAGCCTTCAAACATTATGGGCCCTTGGCCTCTTGTCGCTGACATTATGGCTTCCTTTAGGTGGTAGTTGTGGATGCAGGTTAGGATATCTTGTGATTGATCAGGCATAGTAGAGTACTGAAACACTCCATGGGTGCGGTCGAGAATTATCTCTTTCTCGGCCAGTTCTGGAAGCACCTGGTGGAATAGGTGGCTGACATAGCTTTCCAGGTCTCCTGAATCTGCTTGGAGAGGGGCCACTTTAATTCTAATGTTGGATTTGCAAGATCTGTACTTTAGATCTTCACTGTGAAGTTGCAGGTCCATGTTTTGTTTAACCATGCCCATCAGTTCCTGTCTATGGGGCTCCACATCTTCCTCCCTTGCTTCCCCACTGCTTTCCAGGGTCCCCATCTGTTGGCCTAGTTCTGCCACCTACTTTTTGATGTCTTTGATATCCATGGCGACGTTGTCTCGAAGTGTGGCTTTGTCCTCTCAAAGATTGTCAAAATGGGATTCCATAAATGGTCAGGTGACAGGGGCCAGGGAGTCTCCCGGGTCGGGAGCAGCCTCCTGCATGGATGTGGCCAGGAGTTTCGAGATGGTTGTGTCCTTGGGGGAGTCAAGCTTTATGGAGGTGGCTTTTATGAGCAGGTCCTTCAGTGTGGAGTTATTCTTGGTTCTGTGTTCTGCCATATTGTTACGTTAGCATGTGCCCTGTCCTTGAGATGCCTGGGCCAGAAAGCTAGCCCCACTAGGATCGCTCATGCGCTGGTTACTGCTAGCTAGGGTTCGTTAAGGATATGTGCCGCCTCATCGCCTCTAGGTGTGGTGTGTCCTTCTGGTGTTGAGTGGCTCCTGGTCCACTGCAGTGGAAGCCGCCACTCACCATCAGAGACAGCAAGGCCTGTTGCAGCCAGCAGCGGAGCAAGTTAACAGGCTCAGGCAGCAGTTCAAGTGTCATCAACCTGCTTGTGGTGGCCCCAGGGATCCCCCGGGCCCTTTTGTCTCCCTGTTGTGAAGCTCCCAGCATGCAATGGGCTCATGCTGTCACTAGAGATGGAGCGCTCGCTGCAAGGACCCCCATGGTCAGTGAACGGGGTCAGGTGGTCATCAGAGGCATTGTCTGGCAGGTTCCCTGTGTATCTTGGGGGCCCTCAGGGCGCTAGTAGGGCAGTGGTCCAGTCGGAGCTACTGGCCTTCATTGCCCAAGTGCATGAAGCCACCCGGCATAGGCAGGGGAAGTGGGGGGAGATCGTCCTAGGCCCGGCATTGTTCAAGCGGGTAGGGCCCTCTCTCAACCTACCACTACCGCGCCGTAGGGGTGTGCTGTCTCGAGTCGGTGGCAGCAATCCTGCCTCAGCGGATGTTCACCTTGTTGGGTTTCTTGTCCCACTCCTCCGGGATCCCCGCCGGTACAACGGCTGCAACAGGTGCAGGCAAATGGTCAGGGCTGGCTGGTTCTGTTGTCCAAACCCCACGCGGAGCCTGGGTGCTGCGAGTAACGGGTTTGAGCTCAAGTGACAGCGGTGCTGCAACTCCCCTCTGGTTGGCCACGCCCCTACGGGCCGTTGTCAATGCACCAATGGTCCAACGGTAGGACCAGACACCGAAATTCTAGACTCGTCTCCTCCCAGCCCACAAAGCAGGCCTTGCAGCGTGGGGCTGTAGGTCGTTGGCGGAGAATTCTACCTTGCCTCCACACAGATCCCCAAGGGTTCCAGACCATACTTATGGGTCTTGGAGTGTCTCCACTCCTACCGAGGGCCACCTCAAGAGATGAATTCATGTGGGGCACAACTTTGCCAGCCGCTGGCATGTCCTTGTGGGGAAGCTTCACAAAGGTGCTCCTGGGAGACTCCCATCTTGACCATGCCCCTTTTGCATATTTTGTAACGTAGATTTTAAAATACAAAAGTTATGTTTTATCAGTTATTTATAGATTAAAATATTTATTTATTTATATTTTGTATACAAGATGTTCACTGCTTTTATTATACATTTTTTATTTTTTCACATTAATAAATATTTTTTATTTCTTAATTTATCAATTTAATTTAAAAATAATTGTAATAGTTACATTTTGTTACAGTTCTTAAAATTAATAAAAATATAGTAAATGCTGCTTTTCAAAAAATGCAATCAATATTTTTATAAACATGTGTTGTTTTTTTAAATGTAAATTTACTTTTTGATTTAGTGTTTAAATTTTTTTCTTCAAATTTCTACGTTTTTATTGTATTTATAAAGACATTTGGGATTGTGTTAGAGTGTTTTGAATGTATTTTATATGTATTAAGTTGTACCTTTATTTTACTATGAGTTGATTACAGTGTTTACCTTGTTTGTTTGAAGGAGTGGTCCTTCATTGATTTCCTATCTATATCGTTTACACTCTGAACCTACCTGCCTAGTGTGTTCCTCTGGTGCTTCCTCTCTCAATATTCCTCTGGCTTCATTGCTGTGGCACATCGACTCAATCCACTTACCAGTCCTCAGGCTCTCTTGGCTGCCGAAGGTTTACCAGTACTCTTTACTGAGACCATGGCAGTACTGGGAGGAAATGTGCAAATAGATGTCTGTCTAAAAATTCACCAATGCATGTGAAGCTGGTATGGGCCTACCGAAGATGCCTCTGGTGTTTCTCTAACCCTTACTCCCATTTTCTGCCAATTGAGAGCATGTGCTCTGAGCTCCTGTCACTCAGAACCATGCAACTCTCTAAGGGGGAGTTTGGGGTATTAGCACTGAAATCCACCAAACGTGTTGTTTTAAGCCTAGAACCTCACAACCTGGTGGTGAGTGGTGGACTAGCATTGGAGCCTGTTGCCTTCCCAAGAATATTCCTGAGTCATGAAAAATATGTGTGCTTGACAGAGGAGGAATAAGTAAATATTTCCACAGTTCAACCTTCCCTTTTTTGTAGTTCTTCCTCTTGCCTTACTGCAAACTTGTCCCAGAAACCCCTATTCTGTGTCCATCAAAAACTGTATAATCTATGTGCCACTCTACAGGTCTCTGAATTCTGATCCAGTGGTTTTCCTAGGTAAATGAGGTAGCACCCCCTAAAACAATTTCTGGCAGGTTTTGTAGGGAAGGCTAAACCTGCTGGTAATAGAGAAACATATTTTTCAGAGAGCAACAGCTTCAAGGACTCTATTGCACTATAAGAATGTTTAGCATGAAATACAGAGCAAGTACCTTGCCGGGGCAATCTGCTGTTCCTGTTTACTATTCTCTCCCACATTCCATGCTCAGTTATCAGTGATTACTGCTCACACCCTTCCTGCCAGATACTTAGGCCAATTGTGCTCTCCCTGGAAGAGTTCCCCACCCAATCCCCCCCCACCCCCCATCAATATGCTTTTTTCTACCACTGGACAGAAGAGAGAGACCAGCAGAAATTAATGAATTAAAGATCAGACTTCTCAAGCAGAGATAGACAAGTTATTAAAAAATCATATCTGCAATATATTTAAGAACAATCTACTGAATTGCATTTTGGATAAATATTATAATGGTGCATGCATGATCTCTGTAGCATTTTCTTAGCCTGACCTACAGAAGAAGTTAGTTTTTTTCATAACAGATTTTTGTTGTAATAACAGCTACTTTAGCCTATGCAGTGGAATGCACTTTGGTGTCCCGACACTACAGGAACAATACCAAACTAAATATTAAGCATATCCCACTTATGCACATCAGGCACCCAAGCCATGTGATCTCCATGGCATTCATTGTGGGTGACTTTGGTGATGTCAAAAATAGGCTTTTGCACAAAGCAAAGCTGATTCTGTCTGCTGTGACATTAGCTCACAGTATTCCAGAGCTGCATTGGCATATCTGAAAGGTATAATTTTTCGGTCATATACAGGTGGTTAAAATTTGTGCACGATAGCCCCTATGTGACATTAAATCTTTATGTTATTGTTGCATTTCTTGTGTCAATTGACTGTGAATTTAGTTACATGTTAAACAAACCATTTGATATTAACCAATTTTATGCCATGTGTTGAGTCTATTTTTGTTTGATGTTTTAAGACAAAGCACCTACGCAGGATCATGGACGCCATTGAACCTCAAGACTAGATGAGGCAATGTGTCTCTACCAACACCCCGACACAAACGATTCAAATAACATTTAATAAATAAGCTGTCTGAGTCAGGAATAAATGTAAATCATGAAGATTTATTAAGAACAATTCAAAGATAGTAGTCAATCAGAATACATAGGGAATTAGCATAAGGCTCGATCAAATGCATCAAGAGCATGACATGAAGTCAAGATTCAGAGCAGAAATATTGTGAGTCCAATGTGTGAGACAGTCCAACAAGGGTTCAGTCTCTAGAGAGAGGGGATCAAAAGACCCACTCACCTCCAAAATGTACTATTTTTATTGCTTAATTTGCAAAGGAAGTCAATGGAAATCGCACAGTCAGCATACAGTGAGCAAATGCAGCAATGAGTTGACAAATCACAATACAGAATTATACAAGGTCATATAATGCCACAATTCTAACTCTAACCTCTAACTAAATATTAATAAGGCCTATTCTAACCTAATGTCATCGGAGGAGCAGTACAATTCTAGTTCCAAAACAATGGTAATTTCATAAATTATTATACTTTATGTATCATAAGCAGGAAGAGCCTTGAATGTGGTGAAAGGTGACCTCTATGGTTCTTCGAGAACAACATGTCAATACAGACTATGGGGTTACACTTTCTATGCACATGAGAAATGGAAACAAGGCTGCATTCAGTAGCAAAGATGGAGTCAGAGCCTGTTTTGGGGTTAGTTTACAAAGCATAGGTAAACACAATTTTATAAAGAGAAACATTCTCGATTTTGTGCAGAAGTGCTCATGAGGTTACATATTGTTAGGCATACATTTTATTAAATCAAGATCATCTTCTACACATGCTTAGGGGACAGAGCACATGCAGGGGAAGGCTGGCTAGCAGTCTTCAAGTATGCAGAGTATAAATGTCAACAGATCCAGTCAGATAAAGATATGGGGGCAACGCAAGCATATTCACTTTCCAACATGTGTATATTAAAATATGGCTTTACCAGCCCTCGCCGAGCCCACGTGTCAAATGTTGGAATAATCTCTTTACCCCAGGTTTCTCCAATGAGTAGCTCGTGAGCTACTGTTAGCTTTCCAGCTACCTGTGAGTAGCTCTCCTGTGTTCAGCTCAGCCTACTAAACTAGAAGCTTTTTATTGGTTGAATTAATTTATGTACACCAAAACTGAAAAGTGAGTATTCAAGATCAAAATATGTGTGTTTTCAAAACACATACTTCCCTTACTATATTTAAAACTGATATTCAAATGATAAATCTTGCAGCATTGGGAGATTTATTCCTCATAATATTACCTTGGTGCCAGGGTCATTGCAGCTGTGGCCTTTATGTATTACCCTTGTAGAGGTATTCAAAACTTTAAAAGCCTTTTAAATTACTGCTGGTAATCCTGCACTGAAGTGATTATGGCTGGTAATCTTGCATAGGGTGGCCATCAGCCGCAGTCCATGCAAGTAACAGCGGTGGGGCCGTGTGTGGGGGGGGGGGGGATTTCGAGGGACGATGCAGAGGGAAAATTAAATAAATAATTAATTTTCCCTCGCATCGTCCCTCGAAATCCCCCCATGCGGCCACACCGCTGTTACCTGCACGGACCGCGGTTGGTGGCCACTAACATAACCTTTTCTTATGTGTATGGCACTAATATTATTAGTAGCTCAGGATGATTTTCCTTCAACTTAAGTAACTCTTATTACTGAAAACGTTCTAGACCCCTGCTTTACCCCAACTGCATATGGCAACACGGTAAGAAGAAACAAGTGTTTGGATGTTCTGTGACATCACAGCACCCATAATATCTCAAAGCAGTTGTGGTTTAATGTCAAAATGTGTTGTTAGTGCAGTTGTGATGTGTCAATGTGAACTACCCAATCAGACTTTCCGAAATGCCACCCACTCTGATGCTGTGTGAATGCCACATATGGTACAGCTGATGCTGCTGTATCGTATATGATCCATGTCTCGCGCTCAGCTTCAGTTTCTCGTGCTTGTATCCTGAATGTTTGGAAGGAATGCAGGCTCGTCCACTGGGACAGAACGGATTTGTGGAAGAGTTGAGGGTTGCTCTTCAATAATAGCTTTACTTAGGCTCACAATCACAGAGAGCATTTCTTGATTTCAAGAGAGCTTTCACACAAGATAGATTTTTTTGCAAGCGCTCTCTTTTCCTCTGCACTAGCGATAATAATCCAATTTATATACCAATGGGATACCAAGCTGGCGGGCGGCATTGCGTAAATTTTCCACTTGACTTTTCATTATCTACCTGCACAGAATCAATCTGTATGTATGGCACCAGACACCCTCCTGGAGATAAAATACGAAATGAATGTGTTTTGCATAACGCAGAGATAAAAGTTGCAGTGTTTCATTCTCTCCCTGTGTTTTCAGCCAGAAGTGTCTGTGAAAGAAATCATTTTATAAGGGGAAAAGAGGCAGGCATCTTTGTGTCTTAAGTGTTTACTTCCTTGCGGGAAATATTGACCCTGCCAGATGAAAAGTGGTTAATAAGTAACTGTTAGACAGATACCAGTTTTGTTTCCTGGTTTTATCCACCTAGCACGAGCCAGTGTTTTTCCTGTTCGTGAGACGTCTGGCATACACATTTAGCGTTGAAATCGAAGCTCGGCAACACATCCTGGTACTGTTACCAACGCCATACCAAGCCGCAGGCAACCCTTCCACAACTTTAGAGGAAGTGCTGGGCAGAATATGTAAAGGTTTTTAAATGTGTGCTGCTGTCTACATTTTGTACGTGTGTATGTATGTATCTATCTGGTGTATTTAAAGAGCGAACCTAGCCAAAAGGCAGTGGAGTGATTTACAGTCTTAAAGACAAGCCTAAAGTCAATGAGTGATAGCTGAGGGAGCTGGGTTATTGATGGTTAATGCATTTTGATGTATCATTCTTTAAACAGATGAGCCTTCAACTCTTCCCTATATTCCAGCGGTGTTGGCGTGGTCCTGATGGATTCGGGGATGGTGTTCCAGATCCTGGGTGCATAGATGAAAAAGCCCTACTGCCTTGTTTATTCTTTCCTACACTTCTTAGTTTCTAGCCTGATGGAGTCCTGGCTTTGGGTGTGCTGAGAACAGCCAGAGATGGGGAACTTGTCTGCAAGATAAGGAGGGGTGCTGGTGGTACTGTTTTGTAAATGATGCAACTGGTGCTGGACATAGTGCTGGCTGGCAAGGGGAGACAATGGAGTTACATCAGGATGGGGCCGATGTAGTCATGTTTCTTCAGGCCCTGGATGAGATGTGCTCCTGCATTTGGGATGCCCATAAGGGGTATTTCACATATGATTTGCCTGATATTTTGGGAAATATAGGCCAGTAAAGAGCCTTCTATCTGAGAAATGCACAGACACCTTGCTAATGGTTAGGACTAAATATAATAAACAATTTGTATTACTATAATAAATCTTGAACCTGGAGAAGGATTAGTCTGTCGGATCCATCTACATGGTTAGATGCCAGTTCACAAAACCCTTTAAGTGAGTGCACATATGATTGATCACTTTGTATCATAAAACCCCAAATCCTAATTCGAAAAGTTACGGTTTGCAGATTTTCCTGACCATGAGGGTGCTGAATTATTTTGAGTCATGGGTTTAGAAGTTCATCCAGGGAAAAGGGGAGGCTAGGGCATATCAAGAGTTTCTAGAAGTTTCTAAAAGAGTGAGCACAGAAAAGATCAAGAAATGCTTTGCTAACCCATAGCGACATCTGTTGGGTCTAGTGATGTGTTCTGTGAGGTAATAAAGGGGATAGAACATTACTGTAGGGAGACTTTCGAAATGTAACGGTAGTTGCTATTGTGTCTGTGCTCTTCTGGTTGCACCCTGCAATTTGGGAATAAAGATTACCTAAATTAATGCTCCCTGAGTCAGCATCTGTTTTCCGGAGAGGATCCTTGCAGTGGCAATGAGTGGGTTATGAGTTCCATGATCCGGCACAGTGAGTTGCTGCTTTGACCAGTTGGGGATTGTGCAAGCTCTCTGTGTCCGCTACTGATTCCAGTCCTTAATCCTGTGGTGTGGCGGAGGTTCGGAGAGGACTTCAAGTGGTCTGCTGGCTTCCGACAGGGAAGCGGTATGTGTGCTGTTTTCAGTGAAACGTACTTCATTCTGGCATTTAGGCCCCTGAAGCATGGGCATGAGCATGTGTTGTGACATCACAAAAATGTGTGCCACCTTAGTTTGGGCCTTCACATCTGTTGGGCCTGTGCAGTGACATCACAGACTCCATTTTAATTTAGGGAAAATTCGGTCAATGATACAGTGATTCACACACCAGCAACTGTTAAATAAATGTGCTGATTATTCAGTCAAGCACTGTGGTGATTCGCAAACCATTAACTGTTGAACAAACATGCTTGTCAAGTGGGCAAGCCCTGCAGTGATTCTCACACCAGAGATTCAGAAACAAAAGTACTGATCATGGAATCAAGGTTCACGGTGATTCACACACCAGTCAACCAGGTACTTATATTTGCATTGTTAACGAAGCTTAACTGCATTCCAACTTTTGTTACCCATCGCCAACCTTTGTATTAGATTTTCAACTGGGCTGGTTGGTAAATTTTGTCACCAGAATGCAGCAAAGTGTTATACCTCCTTCTGCCTTTTTGTCATCACCTACGAACCCGCCTGTTGAATGGGAACAATGAAAAGAGGGTTTTGAGACCTATTTGGAGGCCATAGAGGGGGAGGTATTTACACAGAAGAAAAAGTTTGATTTGTTGTGTCATTTCTTAGGCGCAGAGGGTGTAGCGTCCTCCCCAGCCTCGGTACCTGCAAAGGACTACACCACTCTTGGAGCTTAATAATACACATCTTTATTCCTCTGCGTGTAACCGCGAACACCCCATTCTAAACCAGCCTTCAGTGCATTCCGCTCTAACACTTATGTCACAGTTCTACCGAGTGCATCTGAAGCCAAAAGTGTTTCATCATTTCTAATTCACAAGACTCTACATCTCCCCCTCTGCTAAATAAAAAATTACAATTTTTTACAAAATATTTCTATACATAGGCATATACATTCAAATCTCTTCAATCTATCTTTCTTGGCACTTTAATTGTTTGACCTGATCTTGTTTTGGGAAACCGGGAGGTGTCGTCACATATGTCCAGGATCTGTGTCAACAGTGTAGAAGCAACAGCAGTGACTGATGTTTCAGACCCAGTCTCTCTTTCAACTATTAGATCTGATGTATGATTGGTCAAGTGCCTCAAATGAAGCCTCTCGAGTAATAGACTTCCCAGGGTGGTGGGCAGTCACCATGTGTCCCTTACTAGACACCACTTGGAAAGGTTCTGCATCAAAAGGAGTACCAGATTTTCTTTTCTGCATTTGTCGTACGAGCACTGGATCTCCTCTCTTGATGATGATGATCATTGTATGTCGTCTTTTGTCAGCATACACTTTCATATTTTGTTTGTTAACCAAGTCCTTCTCAGAAGTTGTCTTCTCATCTTTCTTTCTCTGATTGATCCCTTGAGGTAACTTGGTATTCATTGCTCTCCCAAACATCAAAATTGCAGGACTTTCACCTGTGGTCGACTGGGGTGTTAAACGATAAGCTCTCAAGGTAGAATTTAAAACAGTTTTCAAACTGAGCTTTTCAAGAGTGGCACGCTGCACTGCTTTCTTCTGCATACTCATAAAACGCTCAACAAGTCAGTTGGCTTGTGACCATAGAAGTGTACTGTAAAGTTCAGGTCTTCCTCAATCCAACTGCCCCACAGTTAAATCAATACATTCTAGGCAGGAGATTAGAGAGCACAGAGTTCTACAACATGGATGACATAAGCTGAAGATTCTCAAGAAGGCTGGAGGTTCTTACAATGGCTAAGAAAGAAATACAACGGCTAAGGAAGACATGCTAGCAACATTTTAGTACAGAATACCACACATCTCCCTCCCAATAACAACACTAAGAGGGCTAAGAAATATGTGACAAAAATATATGCAGAAAAACAAAAATATACATGTAAAGCTGTGATACATAAATAACATCCTAAATATACATGTAAGGCTGTGATACATAAATAACATCCTAAAGCAGAACATAATCAATAAAATACTTTGGTTTACTGCGTAATCTCGTACTTCTAGCTTTACATTCATCATTTGTCGCTAGACTCTTTTTTGAAGACTCTGCAAGCAATTGCTTACTATCATTAAAATAAAGTTGGGCAACCCTGTTAAGATTCCACACTCTGTGATCTTCTGTCTTGATGGCATTTCTAAACACTTTGATGACTTTCATAGATGGTAAAAACCTAGAACCTTGGGAAGTGAAACCTTTGCGTGGACTGCGAATCTTGACCATATCCCCCACTCTCACCACTGTTTCTTTCACACCTTTTCTCCTATCAAACCATTTTTTGTTCATGCACATTTTCTTTACTTCTTTCTCAATTCTTTCTTTGTCCCCCTCTACATGTTCCAAACTTAGGGACTTTTTATATGTCCAGGAGGGACACAACATGGTACAAGCCCTCCTTTTACGAAATAATTCAAATGGAGTCCTCCTGGTCATGGAATGGGGAGAAAACCTATAACTCATCACTTTGTTTTGAATTTCAGTATACCAACACTTTAGATTGGATAAAGCCCTTTGAATAGTTTCTTTAAGTAAACGCTATAGGACAGTGGTATTATTCTTTAGGAAAAGGGCACCTCTCAGGAGAATAGCACTAATATTGGTATTGAAATGTCTATCTTGAACTTGGTGCTGTAAGGTGAGGAGAACAACTGATCTCCCCAAAACCAATGGTCTAAACCACTTAAACATGAAAAGGAAAATCCTCAGCACACGAAAGTAATGTCACAATAATTATCACAAGTGCGAGGTGTGAGCACAAATTCAACACAGGAAAGTAAATTCTTGTTCTTTTCTTTTATTCCTTGGATCTTCAAACAGCCCAAACAGCCGACACGTGTTTCATCGCTTACAAGGGAAATCGTCCCGCGACTTTATCAAGGCTGTACAGAAACAAATGGGATAAGCGATGTATCACCTGATACTCTAGTAGGTGTACACAATGTTTCTACAATCTCACCCAGTGCTAGGTGAAAAGGAAATCTCAGTAGATCTGTTCAAACATGCACAGGGTGTGTGAAACAAGATGTTTTCATGAAATGTCCCGTTTGAAGCAAAGGATACAAATTTATATCCCCAAAAAAAAAAAAAAAAAAGCAAGGATGGAGTGAGAAACGTATGAGGCAAACGTGATAATATACGAACCTATGTGGAAGCTAATCCGAAAGACAGTGAGAAAACCCACAAGCAAGTCTGGGAAACGTGAATACCGGTCTTAAGGTGCGGAAGTGAGTGGTAACTGAAGGGTAGTGAAGGATTCAAACCAATATAGCCCTAATAGTGGTAATGAGTGAGCTCGATAAATACCTATGTTCTCTGTATGGTTCTCCCTGTCAAAAAACACAAAACGCCCATAAGTGAGTACAAACTGCTCGTCAGTCACAAGGTGACTAATGTCAGAAAATGTGAATAATTCTAATCACCTACTTTTATTGTGGTGATAATTCCAACCCACAGTGGGGTTCTGTTTCTTGCGACGTCCACTTATAGCACGGGTACTCATAGTACGGCCCGCGGGCCGCCAGCGGCCCGGCAAGCCTTCCTTGGTGGCCCGCGGACCTTGCAGATACCTACCTGTGTTTTTTCTTCTTTTTTTTTTTTAAGTGCCAGCAAACATTGCCGGTTGCAGCAGCGCTCTATGGGGGCCGGGCGATTCTTTAAAAAACCATTCACTTGTTAATGAGGCTTTGTTGTATTTCACCTCTTTTTAGCGCCCCTGCATCTCCATGCAGGGGCGCTAAGAAGAGGTGAAATACAACAAAGCCTCATTAACAAGTGAATGGTCTTTTAAAGACCTGAGGCTGTGAAGTACTCGGGTGCGGCTGTGTGCGCACCAGGGAAGCTGTCTCAGCCCGGGCTGACACACACGCGGGGTGACGTGACAGAGCGAGGGAGACAGACAGAGGAAGGGAGACAGAGGAAGGGAGACAGAGAGAGGGAGACAGACAGAGAGAGGGAGACAGACAGAGGGAGGGAGACAGACAGAGGGAGGGAGACAGACAGAGGGAGGGAGACAGAGGGAGGGAGACAGACAGAGGGAGGGAGGGAGACAGACAGAGGGAGGGAGAGAGAGGGAGGCAGAGGGAGACAGAGGGAGACAGAGAGGGAGACAGAGGGAGACAGAGAGGGAGACAGACAGAGGGAGGGAGGGAGACAGAGGGAGGGAGACAGACAGAGGGAGGGAGACAGACAGAGGGAGGGAGACAGAGAGAGAGGGGGAGACAGAGGGAGGCAGAGGGAGACAGCAAGAGAGGGAGACAGACAGAGGGAGACAGAGGGAGACAGAGGGAGACAGAGAGGGAGACAGAGGGAGACAGAGGGAGACAGAGGGAGAGAGAGGGAGACAGAGAGGGAGACAGACAGAGGGAGGGATACAGAGGGAGGGAGACAGACAGAGGGAGGGAGACAGACAGAGAGAGAGGGAGGCAGAGGGAGAGAGGGAGAGAGGGAGACAGAGGGAGGCAGAGGGAGACAGAGAGAGAGGGAGACAGAGAGAGAGGGAGACAGAGAGAGGGGGAGACAGAGAGAGAGGGAGACAGAGAGAGGCAGAGGGAGGCAGAGGGAGGCAGAGGGAGACAGACAGAGGAAGGGAGACAGAGAGGGAGGGAGACAGAGAGGGAGGGAGACAGAGAGGGAGGGAGACAGACAGAGGGAGGGAGACAGAGAGGGAGGGAGACAGACAGAGGGAGGGAGACAGACAGAGGGAGGGAGACAGACAGAGGGAGGGAGACAGACAGAGGGAGAGGGAGACAGAGACAGAGGGAGAGGGAGACAGAGACAGAGACAGGGAGAGGGAGACAGAGAGATGGAGGGAGAGGGAGACAGACAGACGAGGGAGAGGGAGACGGAGAGAGGGAGGGAGAGGGAGACAGACAGACGGAGGGAGAGGGAGACAGACAGAGGGAGGGAGAGGGAGACAGACAGAGGGAGGGAGAGGGAGACAGACAGAGGGAGGGAGAGGGAGACAGACAGAGGGAGGGAGAGGGAGACAGAGAGGGGGAGACAGAGGGGGACAGAGGGGGGGAGACAGAGGGGGGGAGACAGAGGGGGGGAGGGAGGGAGACAGAGGGAGGGAGACAGAGGGAGGGAGACAGAGGGAGGGAGACAGAGAGGGAGGGAGGGAGACAGAGAGGGAGGGGGAGACAGAGAGGGGGAGACAGAGAGGGGTAGACAGAGAGGGGGACAGAGAGAGGGAGACAGAGAGAGGGAGACAGAGGGAGGGAGACAGAGGGAGGGAGACAGAGCAGAGGGAGGGAGAGAGAGGGAGGGAGAGAGAGGGAGGCAGAGGGAGACAGAGGGAGAGGGAGACAGAGGGAGACAGAGAGGGAGACAGAGAGACAGACAGACAGAGGGAGACAGACAGAGGGAGGGAGGGAGACAGACAGAGGGAGGGAGACAGACAGAGGGAGGGAGGGAGACAGACAGAGGGAGGGAGACAGACAGAGGGAGGGAGACAGAGAGAGAGGGAGACAGACAGAGGGAGGGAGAGGGAGACAGACAGAGGGAGGGAGACAGAGAGAGGGAGGGAGACAGAGAGAGAGAGAGGGAGACAGACAGAGAGAGGGAGGGAGACAGAGAGAGGGAGGGAGACAGAGAGAGAGAGGGAGACAGAGAGAGGGAGGGAGAGGGAGACAGAGAGGGGGAGACAGAGGGGGACAGAGGGGGGAGACAGAGGGGGAGACAGAGGGGGAGGCAGAGGGGAGGGAGACAGAGGGGGAGGGAGACAGAGGGAGGGAGACAGAGGGAGGGAGACAGAGAGGGAGGGAGACAGAGAGGGAGAGGGGGAGACAGAGAGGGAGGGGGGAGACAGAGAGGGGGAGACAGAGAGGGGGAGACAGAGAGAGGGAGACAGAGAGAGGGAGACAGAGAGAGAGAGAGGGAGACAGAGAGAGGGAGACAGAGGGAGGGAGACAGAGGGAGGGAGACAGAGGGAGGGAGACAGAGGGAGGGAGACAGAGAGAGGGAGGGAGACAGAGAGGGAGGGAGACAGAGAGGGAGGGAGACAGAGAGAGGGAGGGAGACAGAGAGGGAGGGAGACAGAGAGAGGGAGGGAGACAGAGAGAGGGAGGGAGACAGAAAGAGAGAGAGGGAGACAAACAGAGTGAGTGAGACAGAGAGAGGGAGGGAGAGAGAGAGAGGGAGGGAGAGAGGGAGAGAGAGAGGGAGGCGGAGAGAGAGGGAGTGAGGCGGAGAGAGAGAGAGGGAGGCGGAGAGATAGAGAGGGAGGAAGAGATAGAGAGAGGGAAGGAGACAGAGCGAGAGAGAGATAGATAGATAGAGAGAGAGGTGTGTATGCCGGGTCTGGTGGCTCAGTGGACGAAGGCGTCCGCTGCAGGGGCCTGTGTTCAACCTCATGGTCAGTTATTTTTTTTTGCTCTAGCCCCGCCCCCTCCCCCACTGACCCCGCCCCCACCGGTGCGGCCCTCGGCCACAAACCACACTGTAAATTTGGCCCCCAAGAGAAAGTTTGTGAGTACCCATGACTTATAGTAATGTATATATCCAAAATGGTCCAAGTGTGTCAGATAGTCTCTGATTCTAAAGCAAAATAATGGCAGAAATGTCTCAAAGCATGTACTAGAAAGGTGAGTAATATTCACAGCACAAACGTTAGCTTATCACACTAACCCGTTTGTTACAACTCGCCAAAACTGGCCAACTGTTATATTGCTCAACATTCATCTTGAAGCTGCAGTAACAAGCTAAAAAATGAGCACAACGAATGCTGAAACCACCTAAGTCAAAGCGTGCAGTTTATAATTAATTGCGCGAATCCATAGGGCGTGTCTCTAATGTCCTAGACACGAATTAGTCTATGTCTGCTCAGAGGCTCAAAACGCATGCCACCCGTCTTAAATCAAAGTATCCAACTTCAAAATGAGCGCACATAATCCAGAAAATCCCCAAGTCTAAATGTGCAATTATCCTTGCTTGCGCGATTCTATTTGCGTATTGAAATATCTTAAACACGAATACGTGTATACATATTAGGAAGTTCCAGCGCTATACTAGTATCGTACTCCCCAGACTACACCCATTGTCACGAAGTATTAGTCAAAATAGATCTCAAAACAGGTGGTCAGGGAAAATTATGTAATAGTCCAGATTCAGCCCGCAAGCGGTCCGATAAGCATCCTGACAGTTCCGAGCGCCATTACCAAGTGAAAATCCCTAGTGCCATCCCTCCTTACCGTGATGCCTGGTGATCGTTCCGAGGACGTCGCTCCTCGTGTCTTTCCGAGTACGGAACACGAGCGAGACCTTGTTGTGACAACTTAAATAAGCCAGCTTCTACTTCCGGGCCGGCAACATAAAGAAAGGACAGAGCCTGCTATCACTCCACAGTAGAAAAACAGACCAAAACAGAAGAGAGACTCTCGAGTTCCAACCCTCCTCAAAGGCAGCCATCTTAAAGTGTTACTGGAAAGGTCGGTATGGATCACTACCCACAGCAAATAAATATTTAGTATTCTGCGTGGCGTGATTGTAACTCATGGGCTATAGAATAAGAAATGAACCCTTAATCCACTGTAATGTACATATTAATTAGCCGGACCCTAAGTCAAACTTGTGGTGTGGTATAAGACCAATTTTTGAGCTCTAAATATTAATAAGTGAGCAGTGCGCTCGTGTTGTAGATATTGTGGTGAGATAGGGGTATATCCAAGCACTATTATCAAACAAATATACATGCGGGACTGCGCTTGAATATAATTAGACTGTCCGGTTTTAGGTTTAAACCTATAATAACTGATAAAACCCCACCAGAAGGGAAATAGCTCTCACCAGTGTAAACATAAAAACACTGAAAAAAAACCTGCACAACCACAAACTAAATGCCATTTAAAGAAAGGAAAAGGAGAGTGAAAGAGTAATTTTTATTTCTTCCTGAAGGGGCCAATACAATGCAACTTTGTTATACAAGGTAGCAGTAAGAAAGACTGAGCTAACATTATTCTGCTTGAGTTTTTTTGTTTAGGGATGTCACTAAAATATTGTTTCTTCCTCTTTTCAGTTTTGTGGTCTTTGGTCTAAAGATACAGGGGTTAGAAGCATGTTTTAGGTGTTGTTTATTTAATTTATAAACTTTAGAGAATCAGGAAATATCAAAATCACATTTGATTTTTTGGCTACGTTTGAGTCTTTCACTGATAGGAAAAACGTAGGTTTCATAAGAATCTTTCCCAATATGTACCATCACATTTACCCACAGAGAATGGGTAAAAACCCTTGATACATCAGCCCCCCTTTCTAGTGAGTCAGTATTGATAGTAGGTGAATTGCCAAACACCCCAGGTTTTAAACATTCAATGCAAGGTATAGTGACAGGTATATATGAAAAGAGTGCAGTCACAAAGCATCTGGGATACTGGTGAAAACATGACACCAGACTTTTGGAAAACATGGAACGCAGTGTCACTTGGAACGCTGCTGCAAAAGGTCCTTACCAAATTCAACAAAGATTGGAGTGATTTTGTTTGTATTTGCAGTGATTCAGCTACGTATATGAAAAAGTTGTGTGATGACCTATCAAAATTGATACCTGAGCTGAAGTGCTTCCCTGTAAGAGATCCTTGCCACTTGTTATATGGTATGCTGAAAGCATCTTTACAATCTTCAGAGTTCATGAAGAATGCTATTGACTTTTTAGTCCATTCTGGTGCACTATTTTGTTATGCACGGAAACTAAAACGCAAATATTTTTCATTTTGTGCTTTGTGTGGCATCAAAGAAAGGGTCATCCCAACTGTGTCACTTAGCTGGTGGTTCTCAGTCCTAGAGGCCATGAATGCTTTATTATCCATGTAGCAACCGTTTACAGAACTTTTGCTGAGTGATGATGCCAAAGGCAAGAAATGTGAGGATCTTTGGTCACATATTGATAGTGATTTGAAAAAAGTACACTCTACTGCATTCTTAGATTTTTACAGGAAAGCATGACTGCTGTAGTGGACATAATAAAAAACTAGAGTCTGAAAACACCTTTGTCTACCAAGTGTTCATCATAATTGGTGTTGATGTGAAACATCTCCTTGAGAGTAGGCTGGGCGACACTTTCAGTGACTTTGGCGCTGCAACATATTCCATGTAAGAATGCTTGCCACTTGGTAAACAAAGAAATGTTGAGGAGCAATTCTGGAACTTTAATTTTACAATGTATGAGAAATAGTCCTTTACCAACCATGGCATTTGAAGTCAGTGAAGCCTCACTGTGGTACTCTGCACAAGTTATAGATCCCTTCCGTAAAGGGAAATTTTCTCTGGAGTTTCAAAAGTGCTGCCTCATTTTTGACTGCTTCAATAACTCTGAGGGCATATGCGCCCAGTTCAACGCATATGTTGCAGAACCTGTTGCAGAGAATCACAATCTTCAGGTGCACCAGTATTGGCATGGAAAGCTATGTCAGTGGCCAGAGTTAGCAAATTGTATACTGGCTATTTTGGCATTGCCTGTCTCAAGTGCCAATGTTGAGAGAGCCTTTTCATAGATAAAAGTTTACATGGGAAGGAAAGAGCGGCGTGCATGACCAAAGACTCACTGAAGAAGTATTGTATGGTGTACTATGATAACTTTGATTTGTAAAAAGTATTTGGACCTCATTTACACTGTACGTACACTGTCTATATACCATGCACTATCAGTGCAGAAAGCAAGCAATAATAAAAGCAAAAAGTTCCATAAACACCGGAAAAAACACTGTTTCTGTTGTTTTTATTGGTGCGAAAATGTGTAACCACTGATAACCACTGTTTTTTTAAGGTATTGAAATCACTTGAAAACACTGAAAAAACCCCACCAGAATTTAGCAAAAATAGAAACTGAAAACAGGAAAGCCTAAATATAATCATTTCTCATCCATCGCTTCAGGGTAAGGTGATTTATGTACCGTAATTAAGCCTGGGCAAAGCACTACGCTACGCTCGCGTAGTTTGCGAAGTTTGCGCTACTTCGCACTACGCGAATTGCACGTAGCACAGTGCAAACACGCGTAGCGTAGCGTAGTGCAGCGGTCATTTTTTGCTTGCTCGCGGCCCTCAACGTCAAGTTGGCGACTGCGAGCAAGCAAAATGACATCCCGGCGAGACTTTTTCCTCGTTCGCGATCAGCAACATCAAGTTGCCGATCGCGAGCGTGGAAAATAAACCTCCCGGCGAGATTCTCAACGCGGGGAGGTCAGGTTTCTCATTGCGAGTGGTTGCGCATGCTCGCGACCGCTCGCGATGAGAAACTACCAGTTTGCGTTGAGAAAGCTGCCGCTCGGTAAAAATCTACTCGAGTGGCAGTAAAGACAGCTCGCACTGTGCAAGATGCTGTTTTCAATGATTGCACAGTGCGGACAAGCATCCGGCACTGTGCAATCAGTGCGAACAGCATTTTGCACAGTGCACTACGCAGTTCGCGTAGCTACGCGTAGCTCGCGTAGTGCGAGGTGCACTTCATGTAGCTTCGCGTAGCGCTACTTCGCGAACTACGCCCAGGGTTAACCGTAATGTGGAACATACATGGAGAATGAAACATGTGCTGAAAAATTACAAATAGCAAAAAAAGGAAAAAGCAGCATCAAACACGTTTCTTAACATATACAGTAAACATGAGGGAGGTCTTTCTCTATTGTGTATTATTCACACCAAAATTATGCATGGGAAGCACACATGAAGCACAGAGTGTGGCCGCCCTACGCATTCATCTTCCCAGAAAATAATGAAGTTTCGAATCTACATTTAGCCCTATCTCAGTGCTGCGCAACCTGAGAATCCAAAGTGCCTCGTGCCTTCGTAGGGCTAATTCTCTGTTCCCACCCCTGGAATGTCTCTGGATGTGTTCAATTCCAAAAAATTCAAATTGTTTGTGCGATGTCTGTGCATGGCAATGTGACATATGTGCAGCTATGGGATACCTAACATCCCCTTGCTTTACTGCTCTTATATGTTCACCCATTCTCTCACGTAACGTCCTAATCGTACTGCCGACATATCTGTTTTTACATCTGCACTCAATGATGTAAACCATGAACTTTGTCATGCAGTTAATGTTGGAACGTATATTGTAGGCCTTGTCGCCCAGACCCTTAAAATCTGTCTTCTTGTTGCTTGCCCATTTACAGGCGCTGCAATGTCCACATCCATAAAAACCCTTCGATCGTTCTGTCAACCAGGTTTCTTTTGTCTCAGTCCTAGGGTAACTCGGGCTCAGTAAAGACGTAACTGCAGTCTCGAACCCGAATTTGAAGAATGCAAAAAAGGAGTGCTAGCCCGCTTCCAGAGTAGGGGTTATGACAGGACGACACTAATGAAAGCAGAACTAAGGATACGGAGGATAAAAAGAGAGGATACACTTAGAGAACGCACTGAACCGACACGGAAGGTAGACAAAGTACGTATGGTAACTGGGTATAATAACTGGTCAGGTGTCTTGATGCGCAGTCTCAATAGGCATTGGCACCTGCTTAAGGCTGACAAATCACTTAGGGACCACATTACTGACAGACCCAATATCACGTACAGACATGGGGTTTCCCTCAGGAATTTACTGAGCCCGAGTTACCCTAGGACTGAGACAAAAGAAACCTGGTTGACAGAACGATCGAAGGGTTTTTATGGATGTGGGCATTGCAGCGCCTGTAAATGGGCAAGCAACAAAAAGACAGATTTTAAGGGTCCGGGCGACAAGGCCTACAATATAGGATCCAACATTAACTGCATGACAAAGTTCGTAGTTTACATCATTGAGTGCAGATGTAAAAAAAGATATGTCGGCAGTACGATTAGGACGTTACGTGAAAGAATGGGTGAACATATAAGAGCAGTAAAGCAAGGGGATGTTAGGTATCCCATAGCTGCACATATGTCACATTGCCATGCACAGACATCGCACAAACAATTTGAATTTTTGGGAATTGAACACATCCAGAGACATCCCAGGGGTGGGAACAGAGAATTAGCCCTAAGAAGGCGCGAGGCACTTTGGATTCTCAGGTTGCGCAGCACTGAGATAGGGCTAAATGTAGATTCGGAACTTCATTATTTCCTGGGAAGATGAATGCGTAGGGCGGCCACACTCTGTGCTTCATGTGTGCTTCCCATGCATCATTTTGGTGTGAATAATACACAATAGAGAAAGACCTCCCTCATGTTTAGTGTATATGTTAAGAAACGTGTTTGATGCTGCTTTTTCCTTTTTCTGCTATTTGTAATTTTTCAGCACATGTTTCATTCTCCATGTATGTTCCACATTACGATACATAAATCACCTTACCCTGAAGCGATGGATGAGAAATGATTATATTCAAGCGCAGTCCCGCAGGTATATTTGTTTGATAATAGTGCTTGGATATACCCCTATCGCACCACAATATCTACAACACGAGCGCACTGCTCACTTATTAATATTTAGAGCTCAAAAATTGGTCTTATACCACACCACAAGTTTGACTTAGGGTCCGGCTAATTAATATGTACATTACACTGGATTAAGGATTCATTTCTTAATCTATAGCCCATGAGTTACAATCACGCCACGCAGAATACTAAATATTTATTTGCTGTGGGTAGTGATCCATACCGACCTTTCCAGTAACACTTTAAGATGGCCGCCTTTGAGGAGGGTTGGAACTCGAGAGTCTCTCTTCTGTTTTGGTCTGTTTTTCTACTGTGGAGTGATAGCAGGCTCTGTCCTTTCTTTATGTTGCCGGCCCGGAAGTAGAAGCTGGCTTATTTAAGTTGTCACAACAAGGTCTCGCTCGTGTTCCGTACTCGGAAAGACACGAGGAGCGACGTCCTCGGAACGATCACCAGACATCACGGTAAGGAGGGATGGCACTAGGGATTTTTACTTGGTAATGGCGCTCGGGACTGTCGGGATGCTTATCGGACCGCTTGCGGGCTTAGTGAATGTTGCAATTTTGTGTGTGGTATGTGAATCTGGACTATTACATAATTTTCCCTGACCACCTGTTTTGAGATCTATTTTGACTAATACTTCGTGACAATGGGTGTAGTCTGGGGAGTACGATACTAATATAGCGCTGGAACTTCCTAATATGTATACACGTATTCGTGTTTAAGATATTTCAATACGCAAATAGAATCGCGCAAGCAAGGATAATTGCACATTTAGACTTGGGGATTTTCTGGATTATGTGCGCTCATTTTGAAGTTGGATACTTTGATTTAAGATGGGTGGCATGCGTTTTGAGCCTCTGAGCAGACATAGACTAATTCGTGTCTAGGACATTAGACACACGCCCTATGGATTCGCGCAATTAATTATAAACTGCACGCTTTGACTTAGGTGGTTTCAGCATTCGTTGTGCTAATTTTTTAGCTTGTTACTGCAGCTTCAAGATGAATGTTGAGCAATATAACAGTTGGCCAGTTTTGGCGAGTTGTAACAAACGGGGTAGTGTGATAAGCTAACGTTTGTGCTGTGAATATTACTCACCTTTCTAGTACATGCTTTGAGACATTTCTGGCATTATTTTGCTTTAGAATCAGAGACTATCTGACACACTTGGACCATTTTGGATATATACATTACTATAAGTGGATGTCGCAAGAAACAGAACCCCACTGTGGGTTGGAATTATCACCACAATAAAAGTAGGTGATTAGAATTATTCACATTTTCTGACATTAGTCACCTTGTGACTGACGAGCAGTTTGTACTCACTTATGGGCGTTTTGTGTTTTTTGACAGGGAGAAACATACAGAGAACATAGGTATTTATCGAGCTCACTCCTTACCACTTTTAGGGCTATATTGGTTTGAATCCTTCACTACCCTTCAGTTACCACTCACTTCCGTACCTTAAGACCGGTATTCACGTTTCCCAGACTTGCTTGTTGGTTTTCTCACTGACTTTCGGATTAGCTTCCACATAGATTCGTATATTATCACGTTTGCCTCATACGTTTCTCACTCCATCCTTGCTTTTGGTTTGTTTTTTTTTGGATATAAATTTGTATCCTTTGCTTCAAACGGGACATTTCATGAAAACATCTTGTTTCACACACCTTGTGCATGTTTGAACAGATCTTCTGAGATTTCCTTTTCAGCTACCACTGGGTGAGATTGTAGAAACATTGTGTACACCTAATAGAGTATCAGGTGATACATCGCTTATCCCGTTTGTTTCTGTACAGCCTTGATAAAGTCGCGGGACGATTTCCCTTGTAAGCGACGAAACACGTGTCGGCTGTTTGGGCTGTTTGAAGATCCAAGGAATAAAAGAAAAGAACAAGAATGTACTTTCCTGTGTTGAATTTGTGCTCACACCTCGCACTTGTGATAATTATTGTGACATTACTTTCGTGTGCTGAAGGATTTTCCTTTTCATGTTTAAGTGGTTTAGACCATTGGTTTTGGGGAGATCAGTGGTTCTCCTCACCTTACAGCACCGAGTTCAAGATAGACATTTCAATACCAATATTAGTGCTATTCTCCTGAGAGGCGCCCTTTTCCTAAAGAATAATACCACTGTCCTATAGCGTTTGTTCAGTCACGTTAGGAGGCAGCCCAGGAGGCACAATGACAACCTTTACGAATGAAAGGATGAAGAGGGATAGAGAGGCGGAGGACCTCTTCAATAATGTATTAGGAAACAATACTTTGGGTTCTGTAGCGCAAGGTGGACAACCCTCCAGACAGGAGGGCCTAAGAGAGAAGTTTATCAAGCTTGAAAGATTACGAAAAAGTGAAATGTCCAAATGGTGGGACGCCGCCACTCTTAAACAGTATATTAGAGTTAAACAAATTCCCAGGGGACTCAGGTCGCAAATAATACCCACATATGACGACCTTGTGGCGGACTTACTTGTGGCCTGGGAAAGGGAACTTACTGACAATTCCAATAGGCTTATGGGGATTCTCATTGAGAATTGTGAGAGGAAAGTCTCACAACTACAAAATGATATAGATCAACTAGAACTGGAGATCAAGCAACTGACTCTACCTGAGGCAACAGAAAAGAATTATGTTATTCTTAATGACATCTTACAACATCATCTTTCAGACATCAAACAACGTAAAACTAGGAAGCTTAAGAGGGACTAACGTGACTATTCGAGTGTCAGAATTCTCACGTTCGCAAAGAAATACGATCAACTAGTTCCCAAAGATAGCAAGACAGGCACAAATGGGGGTAAATCGATGAGTTCTAGCTCAACATCCCTAGATACAGCACAGACTAGTGGCAGTGAGTCTGACAGGGGCGACAGTACCAGCAGTGTTCCAAATAGTGACAGCCGTTTTTTAACGGAGGTACAAAGGATAAAAAAAGGAAACACGGAGAACAGACGCCCGCACCAATAGCAAAACAAGGAGGGGCAAGAGAGGAGGCGCAGGGAGAGGAACGTCCAGGGGTGAGAACCAGATCCTGGAACCAGAGGAAATAAGCAATGTCAGTGTTGTCAACCTTAGCAATAAATGTCTTTCTGATGATGCTTTGTCTGTACTTACAAAAGGTATGAGTTTCTGTCCGAAGAGTATTGGTGATATTTGTGATGTAAAGCTAGATTTGTATAAATTCATCAGAAGAATGAAAATCAAGAAACATTTTGAAATGATCAATGATGGCAATAATAATTTGCAACCAATTCACGGGGTTTTTGCTTCAAGTGTACACACGATTCAAGAGGTACTAGACGCAAGACTACTTCTATCGATAACAGATTGTGAGGATGAAGTAATTACCTCTGAAATGATTATGCGTGATCTTAACATAGATAGTGATGTCAGCATTACCAGTAATTTAAAAGAAAAATCTAAATGGACGCCAACTCTATTCACGGGCAACAACATAGACATTTTCCACAAATTAGTGATCTCTAATCTTGACAGACAGATGGACAAAAAAACACAACTTAGCACTAAGGGGGACAATTTGACACATTAAGAACGTGAGGCCCTCAGACATTTGATGTGCGATAAGGACATCACCATTAAGGAAGCTGACAAAGGGGGGAACATTGTTGTTATGCGCAGTTCTGACTACGACAAAGACATTCAGACACAACTTGACGACCAGCAATGTTATGAGCTTCTCCCTAACAATCCAATTTGGACCTTGACTGATCATCTTAACAGACATTTAAAACAGTGGCATGGACAGGGGCTACTGGATGACGATGAGATGACATATATGAGAGTAGACAGACCAAGATACCCCTGTATCTATACCCTTCCAAAGATACACAAAGATCTTCCTTTTCCGCCTGGAAGACTCATAATCTCAGGTAACGATGGGCCGACAGAAAGAATTTCTGAATACGTTGATACTTTTTTGAAACCGATGGTCAAGAACTTGCCGTCGTATATCCGCGACACTAAACATGTCCTGGGCATTATGGCTGACCTTAATTGGGATGACAATATGACTTTGGTCACCCTTGACGTGACTGCCCTATATACCAGCATTAGGAGAGACATTGGCCTGGGTGCCATTAGAAAAATACTAAATACCAGGTCAGCCAGCGCATGGAACCACACTGAGATGCTGATAGAAATGATTGAGTTGATTTTGGACAACAATGTGTTTCTTTTTAAAGATAAATGGTACAGACAGAAACAAGGGGTAGCCATGGGCTCCAGATTTTTTCCCTCGTACGCGAATCTGTTTATGGGCTGGTTCGAGGAGATGAAGATCTGGGGCCCTATGGGATCACGATGGAATGATTCCATACTATATTGGGGCAGATACATTGACAACTGTTTGATGATCTGGACAGGCTCATCTAACAAGTTGACTGAGTTTTTCAATTATCTGAATAGCAATGAATACAACATCAGGTTCACTTTCCAGCATAGCACAAACAGAATTTCCTTTCTGGATGTTGAGCTATACATTAGAGACAACAAGATTCATAGCAGACTTTTTCGTAAAAAAACAGCTTGTAACGCATTACTTCATGCGTCAAGTGCCCACCCCACACACCAGATCAAGTCGATTCCATATGGCGAACTTGTCAGGGTGAGACTTAACTGCAGTTTCGAACCCGAATTTGAAGAATGCAAAAAAGGAGTGCTAGCCCGCTTCCAGAGTAGGGGCTATGACAGGACGACACTAATGAAAGCAGAACAAAGGATACGGAGGATAAAAAGAGAGGATACACTTAGAGAACGCACTGAACCGACACGGAAGGTAGACAAAGTACGTATGGTAACTGGGTATAATAACTGGCCGGTTGTCTTGATGCGCAGTATCAATATGCATTGGCACCTGCTTAAGGCTGACAAATCACTTAGGGACCACATTACTGACAGACCCAATATCACGTACAGACGTGCGGTTTCCCTCAGGAATTTACTGAGCCCGAGTTACCCTAGGACTGAGACAAAAGAAACCTGGTTGACAGAACGATCGAAGGGTTTTTATGGATGTGGGCATTGCAGCGCCTGTAAATGGGCAAGCAACAAGAAGACAGATTTTAAGGGTCCGGGCGACAAGGCCTACAATATAGGATCCAACATTAACTGCATGACAAAGTTCGTAATTTACATCATTAAGTGCAGATGTAAAAAAAAGATATGTCGGCAGTACGATTAGGACGTTACGTGAGAGAATGGGTGAACATGTTTATCCACTGGACTTTCTTATGTGAACTTTCCCTCGTCAGTTGAGACCTAGCTATTTGACTGATGCCCGATGGAGCTACCTTGTTTAGCTAAAGGGGAGACGGGCTGTGGATTCCCTCCTCGGGCGTCACCTACCCAGTCGGTCTTTGGGCAGACTTCCCTTCGTCTCTCCTGCCGTCTTTTTCCTCATCCTCCCCCTTCACACTTCCCCCTTCTCCCCCTCCTCCATTCTTCTCTCACCTTCCTTTCCTCTTTCAATGTGTTGCTTATTTTTGAAGTAATGTGTAATTATTATCATTTTCTGTAACATTGTGTAACCGAATGTAAAGCGCTCTGATACCTACGGGTCCAGCCAGCGCTATACAAAACTCATTAAATAAATAAATAAATAAACATATAAGAGCAGTAAAGCAAGGGGATGTTAGGTATCCCATAGCTGCACATATGTCACATTGCCATGCACAGACATCGCACAAGCAATTTTAATTTTTTGGAATTGAACACACCCAGAGACATCCCAGGGGTGGGAACAGAGAATTAGCCCTTCGAAAGGCGCGAGGCACTTTGGATTCTCAGGTTGCGCAGCACTGAGATAGGGCTAAATGTAGATTCGGAACTTCATTATTTTCTGGGAAGATGAATGCGTAGGGCGGCCACACTCTGTGCTTCATGTGTGCTTCCCATGCATAATTTTGGTGTGAATAATACACAATAGAGAAATACCTCCCTCATGTTTACTGTATATGTTAAGAAACGTGTTTGATGCTGCTTTTTCCTTTTTCTGCTATTTGTAATTTTTCAGCACATGTTTCATTCTCCATGTATGTTCCACATTACGGTACATAAATCACCTTACCCTGAAGCGATGGATGAGAAATGATTATATTCAAGCGCAGTCCCGCATGTATATTTGTTTGATAATAGTGCTTGGATATACCCCTATCTCACCACAATATCTACAACACGAGCGCACTGCTCACTTATTAATATTTAGAGCTCAAAAATTGGTCTTATACCACAACACAAGTTTGACTTAGGGTCCGGCTAATTAATATGTACATTACACTGGATTGAGGGTTCATTTCTTAATCTATAGCCCATGAGTTACAATCACGCCACGTAGAATACTAAATATATTATTTGCTGTGGGTAGTGATCCATACCGACCTTTCCAGTAACACTTTAAGATGGCCGCCTTTGAGGAGGGTTGGAACTCGAGAGTCTCTCTTCTGTTTTGGTCTGTTTTTCTACTGTGGAGTGATAGCAGGCTCTGTCCTTTCTTTATGTTGCCGGCCCGGAAGTAGAAGCCGGCTTATTTAAGTTGTCACAACAAGGTCTCGCTCGTGTTGCGTACTCGGAAAGACACGAGGAGCGACGTCCTCGGAACGATCACCAGGCATCATGGTAAGGAGGGATGGCACTAGGGATTTTCACTTCGTAATGGCGCTCGGGACTGTCGGGATGCTTATCGGACCGCTTGCTGGCTTAGTGAATGTTGCAATTTTGTGTGTGGTATGTGAATCTGGACTATTACATAATTTTCCCTGACCACCTGTTTTGAGATCTATTTTGACTAATACTTCGTGACAATGGGTGTAGTCTGGGAAGTACGATACTAGTATAGCGCTGGAACTTCCTAATATGTATTCACGTATTCGTGTTTAAGATATTTCAATACGCAAATAGAATCGCACAAGCAAGGATAATTGCACATTTAGACTTGGGAATTTTCTGGATTATGTGCTCTCATTTTGAAGTTGGATACTTTGATTTAAGATGGGTGGCACGCGTTTTGAGCCTCTGAGCAGACATAAACTAATTTGTGTCTAGGACATTAGACACACGCCCTATGGATTCGCGCAATTAATTATAAACTGCACGCTTTGACTTAGGTGGTTTCAGCATTCGTTGTGCTCATTTTTTAGCTTGTTACTGCAGCTTCAAGATGAATGTTGAGCAATATAACAGTTGGCCAGTTTTGGCGAGTTGTAACAAACGGGGTAGTGTGATAAGCTAACATTTGTGCTGTGAATAATACTCACCTTTCTAGTACATGCTTTGAGACATTTCTGCCATTATTTTGCTTTAGAATCAGAGACTATCTGACACACTTGGACCATTTTGGATATATACATTACTATAAGTGGACGTCGCAAGAAACAGAACCCCACTGTGGGTTGGAATTATCACCACAATCAAAGTAGGTGATTAGAATTATTCACATTTTCTGACATTAGTCACCTTGTGACTGACGAGCAGTTTGTACTCACTTATGGGCGTTTTGTGTTTTTTGACAGGGAGAAACATACAGAGAACATAGGTATTTATCGAGCTCACTAATTACCACTTTTAGGGCTATATTGGTTTGAATCCTTCACTACCCTTCAGTTACCACTCACTTCCGCACCTTAAGACCGGTATTCACGTTTCCCAGACTTGCTTGTTGGTTTTCTCACTGACTTTCGGATTAGCTTCCACATAGATTCGTATATTATCACGTTTGCCTCATACGTTTCTCACTCCATCCTTGCTTTTGGTTTGTTTTTTTTTGGATATAAATTTGTATCCTTTGCTTCAAACGGGACATTTCATGAAAACATGTTGTTTCACACACCTTGTGCATGTTTGAACAGATCTACTGAGATTTCCTTTTCACCTAGCACTGGGTGAGATTGTAGAAACATTGTGTACACCTAATAGAGTATCAGGTGATACATCGCTTATCCCATTTGTTTCTGTACAGCCTTGATAAAGTCGCGGGACGATTTCCCTTGTAAGCGATGAAACACGTGTCGGCTGTTTGGGCTGTTTGAAGATCCAAGGAATAAAAGAAAAGAACAAGACTTTACTTTCCTGTGTTGAATTTGTGCTCACACCTCACACTTGTGATAATTATTGTGACATTACTTTCGTGTGCTGAGGATTTTCAGTTTCTTTAAGTACTCGATTAAACCTTTCAACAATTCCATTTGTTTCCGGGTGGTAAAGAGAAGATTTCTTGTGAGTAATCCCTCTGTCACCCAAAAACTTTTCCATTTCCTTAGATGTAAATTGGACTCCATTATCAGACAACAAGGTTGAGGGAAAACCTTCTTTTCCAAAAACGTCATTGAGAAAAGCAATGACATCCTTAGTTTCTATGGAGTTTGTGATTTTTACTTCAGGCCACCTAGAGTATACATCCAGGAGCACAATAACATACTTGTCCACACTGCTATATCTAATGGGACCTAAAATGTCAATGACAACCTCATCCCAAGCCTCTTTGGGAAGTTGCCTCAAAGTCATGGGTTGAACTCGGGGTTGTAATACTTTGTAGCTTTTTCCACACTCCATACATTCTCACACACATCTTTCCACACTTAAATCCATACCTGGCCACCAGTATCTTTGTCTGAGTATTTCTTTTGTCTTGCAGATTCCCGGATGACCTTCATGGGCAAAGTCAATAAGTTGCATCCTTAGACTTGTTGGAGGGATTAATCTGGTACCTCTCACTAAGAGACCACTCTGTATAGCTAGTTCGTCCTTCACCCGAAAAAACCCACTGAGTGTTTCATCGACATTGGAATGTTTGCTCCAACCCCCTCCAATACCACACAACACTGCTTGTAAAGTAGCATCTTTCCCAAGCTCATCTACCCATACGTCTTCTTTGATTATACTTTCATTGACAAGACAAAGAGCAAAATCATCCAAATCATCTGAGTCTTCTATTTCTTGCTCTTCATCTTTGGAATATTTTTTATCAACCAAGCGTGAGCAGCAATCAGCTAAGTTATTCTTCACACCTGGAACATATACGACACAAAATTCAAATTCTTGGAGAGACACAACTAGGGGTGGGCGGAATTTGCGGAGTTGCGTTCCGCAAAATTCCGCAAAACGGCAAGAAATCTCCGTGAGCACGCGGAATTTCGCGTGCTCGCGGAGATTTTGCTGCGCCCGTTTATATCTGTAAGTGCTTCCTGTTGAGGTTTAATTTTTGTGACAGGAGCATCGTAGCATCGTGCCAGAATGAATCCTGCCCTGCATATTTATCCACGAAGATGCCACCGTTTTGTGCACTACCTCTACTCAACTGGAGTACTTTCTACTGGCTAATCAGGAAGTGCTACCTCGTTGGGTAAATGTATAGTGCCTTTCCTACACTACAGCTGCATAAAGGACCAGAAGAATTGTCTCCAGTGACCTTGTGTGTCTGTAACTTTGCCACCACGCCGGAAAGGCGCCGGGGTCCTTTGAGTAAGCTGCCATTATAGTGGGGAAAGGGCGGGAAGACGTTGCATACCGCTAGTTTATGTGGGGTGGGGCAAAACAGGCGGGGCATCCATGCGAGTTCACATGCATCTTGTTTATAAAGGGTCAGAGCACGATCTGAGCAGCAGATGAGAAAGAACCTCCTGGCCACTGGACCTACACGGGGATTGCGCTCGAGAAAATCAAGGATGCAAAGACCTCCATCAGGGATAACAGCTAATGTTTGGCGGTAGATCTGGGCAGAAAGCACTCCTGCTTAGCCTCGACCTTGCTCACGAATGTTTTGTGCTGATTAATGCGTTACAGAATTTGAGCTTCAACTCGGGCACCTGCTTTATTTATATCTGTAAGTGCTTCCTGTTGAGGTTTAATTTTTGTGACAGGAGCATCGTAGCATCGTGCCAGAATGAATCCTGCCCTGCATATTTATCCACGAAGATGCCACCGTTTGGTGCACTACCTCTACTCAACTGGAGTACTTTCTACTGGCTAATCAGTAAGTGCTACCTCGTTGGGTAAATGTATAGTGCCTTTCCTACACTGCAGCTGCGTAAAGGACCAGAAGAATTGTCTCCAGTGACCTCGTGTGTCTGTAACTTTGCCACCGCGCCGGAAAGGCGCCGGGGTCCTTTGAGTAAGCTGTCCATCATAGTGATGAAAGGGCGGCAAGACGTTGCATACCGCTAGTGTATGTGGGGCGGGGCAAAACGGGCGGGGCATCCATGCGAGTTCACATGCATCTTGTTTATAAAGGGTCAGAGAACGATCTGAGCAGCAGATGTGGAGAAAGAACCTCCTGGCCACTGGACCTACACGGGGATTGCGCTCGAGAAAATCAAGGATGCAAAGACCTCCATCAGTGTTTACAGCTAATGTTTGGTGGTAGATCTGGGCAGAAAGCACTCCTGCTTAGCCTCGACCTTGCTCACGAATTTTTTGTGCTGATTAATGCGTTACAGAATTTGAGCTTCAACTCGGGCACCTGCTTTATTTATATCTGAAGGTGCTTCATGCACCCGAATTCCGTTCCGCCGCGGATTGCGGAAGTTTCGACATTTCCGCGTTCCACGCGGAAATGCCGAAATTTTGCAAGTTCCGCGAGCGGAACGGAATTTGCCGCCCACCCCTAGACACAACCCATTTCCTTATTCTAGAAGATACATTGTCTAGACCTTTCTTTTCAAAAATCTCCCTTAATGGCTTGTGATCCATTTTTATTGTAAACTTGCAACCCTGCAAAAATGTGTGAAGTTTTCTTATCTCCCAAAATATTCCTAATGCTTCTTTTTCTATTACGGAATAATTAAATTCCGCACCTCTCAAACTTCTGGATAAAAATAAAATAGTTCTTTCCACACCTCCATCTTCTTGCATCATGACAGCTCCCAAACCTGCAGAACTTGCATCAGTCATGACCACTATTTCCTGACTGGGATCAAAACTGCTGAGACACGTGGCTTTGGACAATAACTGTTTGACTAAGACAAACTCACGCTCACATTCTGAATTCCAAGTGAAACACGCACCTTTTTTTAAAAGTAGCCTCATATTATGTGTTTTGTCTGCAAAATTGGGTATGAATTTTGTATAATATTCAGACATCCCTAAAAATTTGACTACTTCCTCCTTATTACTGGGACTGGCCATACTATTAATAGTGTCAACCAACTCTTTCTTAGGTTATATGCCAGAGCCAGAGATTTTGTGACCTAAGTAATCAATTTCAGTAAGGTTGAACTTGCACTTTTTAGCCTTAAGGGTAAGACCATTTTCCTTTAATTTGCTCAAAACTTCTCTTACTCTTTTATCATGTTCTTCTACTGTTGTGTAGTTCCTATAGTACCCATGCAGGACCTGCGCGTTTGGATAACATAAACCGTGGGCTTGGTGTTAGACTGACTCTGTGCACCCCCACCGCATATGTTAGCCTGATTTGCATTAGCTAGCTCACAGTGCCACTAGAATCTCCTCTTATCGGGGAAAGATTAGTTTCTGGCAACCTTAGACCATGACAACCCTGATCCCTCAGAATTGTGGAAACAATATACTACTTTTCGCTCAGTCACTCGTGCTTACTTATTCGGTTTGTCTCAGAGAGTTACACAGAATAAACAGTCTGGGCGTTTCAATAAGTATTTATTGAACAGTTGTTATTCTAGTGTAAAATATATGTGCTGCAGAAACCAGCAGACAATAGCAGAGATATATTATCAGCAGTACGATAAAAGCGAAGGGATAGAACAGTTCTACCATATTGCAATAATCATGAATACATACATGAATATAAAAAGCATTATGAAAAGTGCGCGTACTCCTACGATGCCTAACTAGATGTACCTGAATGTACCTAGCATATGTGTAGGTCTAAAAACCTAAGAGCCAAGAATCCTTCTAGGATTTAGTCGAACCCCCATACCTGAATAGAGAGAGTGTGGGACCCCGTCCTGGTCTCGAGTTGGACACCCCGCAAGGGCTGGGTTAGACCGCTGTCAGCTGGAGCGACTGCATGCAGGAGCCTCAGCGTCTCTGGTCAGTGTGTCAGCATGGAAGTCTCGGTTCCCTCTGTCTTACCGGGGTAAGATGTGGTGTATTTATACCCTGAAGACTCTAGTTGCTTCGTATGGTTTGTATTGGCCCTTGTTAGACTTGAGGAAGACGTCAGGGGTGAAATTTGTACATACATATTATGCAGGTGGTGTATTCCTAGAGAGCCATGCATAATTGATGAGTACAGTGTGGGCCTGTGTTTGGGAAAAACCCTGCTGTATTCAAAACCACAGGATAGATAACGTTCAGCCCTCAGAGCTCGTTGTGTACTAGCGAGGACCAATGTAGGTGAAAGATCATGCCTATATAAGGAATCAAGACTATAATAGGACATGTACAGTTATGACCGTAATAGGGCATATGCGGCATTGACCGTAATAGGGCAAGTACGAATATGACCGTATTAGGGCAAATACGAATACGTCCATTTTAGAGCATGTATGAACGGGTCTACATTAGGGCCTCTATACGGGACATAACACCCACTCCTCTTCCGAACAGGATGATAATGACCATACTTAAAATCTGGACAATTTAAAAACATTTTAAAAGCAAATAAAAACATGGTTTTAAAATTGTTAAAAAAAATTCAAAAATTTTATAATTCAGCTATTTCCAATTGCCACTAACAAAAGAAATGTCTATTTTGTTTCTCTATATAAGTTGCTTCACTCAAAGCGGAAGAAGGCCATGCTTTTCTCAAGCGAAAGTGTCAATTTAGGAAGTGTTCCAAATTTGCTCGCTTATTATGAAAACGAGTGGAGAAGCCGAATTCTTTCCCAGGACGCGATGAGCCAATTCAAGATTAATTGTCCTGGCTGGGAAGCACAACATTATCTGTGTGAGCTACTGCAGACGACAAATCCAACGCCTCACAGAGAACGTCAATCGCACATAGATGGAATGTAGCACTGCCAACAGTCGATGCTGCAGCAGCTTGTGCGGCAGTTGTTACATGGGTGCCTATGGAGGAGTCACCTAACCCAGCAGGAGCAAACGGCACCTGTGGATTCTCCAGGAATGCATTCATCAGAATTGGAAGCCGCTGGGGACAACGCAGAGCATGGGCCTTTATGGGGTCCAGCATTGCATCCGTGTCTGGAGGCGCATCTGATGGAAATGTTAGACAAAGATCCAACGTGCATTCTTCTCCGCAAAACAGGCATCGAAGAACAGGTAAGATGCAGTCTACCTAGACTGGTCGAAAGGATAGAAACCAGGAGGCATTGAGTTCTCGCAGGCAAGAAATGCCCAGAAGTTGTACCATGCGTTCACAGTATTTCCGCTCCAGGAGTATGTTCGCCATTCCCTCGGGAATTGGGCCGTCCATTGCGTAGCAGTAGTATTATGAATAGGACCCCTGCAATCAGCAACAGGATAAGCGGGAGTCCTCCAAATACGCTTCCCAATACGGAGTATATAAAATTTGGGATTACTCCGAGGACTGTCTGAAAGGTGCTTAACAGTCCTGACCCTATGGTCTTAAATAGGTGTATAATACCGCTCGTATCAGACATATTGAAGATACGTCCACCATTTCTACGAAATGAAAGGGGCAGTTTGTACGTATAAGCGCCTGTATCTCAGTCGAGGTCCTTGCAACTTGAAGTTCAAAGGTTTCTCGAGCGGAGGTTAAGGGCACGGGTTGCTGTAAAAGCATGGCTTGCAGTCTGCTCAGAGTATCAAATTGTATGAAAGAAACGTTCAGTGAAGGCCATAGCGGCACCTCCCTGACTGTGTTCAGTGGTGGAAACAATACTTGCATACAGCAAGTAACCCTGGAGTTAACAGTGACCAGATAGGCGACGCCCGGAAGCATCCCACAGCAACCTTGATCGTTTAGCATCAAGTAACTCCCATTCGAGAGCAGCTGGAAAACCGGTGTGATCATGGCCGCTGGGGTCCCTGTCATGTGACGCGATAGGTTTGCTACTGAACCGCTACAGGGTCCGTGTAGTGAAATATCCTGACACATGAGAGAACCGCTTAAAGCGTTCTTGCAGTTTGTACCACTCAGATACACTTCTCGATCCCCATTCCGGCATCGGTATCTATATGGTAACTCCCAAGTTTCCTTAATGTAACCCTTACCCATCTTTTCATATTTGCCTGCCTTTGCTCAAGGCAAAATTGAAACTGAAACCTAGTGACCGGCAGAGTGATTGGGTCATGAATTAGCCATTCAGTTGATGGTGATTCGGCTACAGTGAATGGTAACCTTTCCAGTTTCTCAATACGCAGCATTGTATATTTGGCTCCCCTTTGTGCCATTTCTGTCTGTTTATCAGTCAGATTGTATTCTGAAAACAGAGACGTGGTGTTTATGAAACGCCAGGGCACATAGCCTGCACACAAAGATTGTAGCGTCCAGCTTAGCATCATAATAGAACGTAGCTGAGATTGCCCGTGTTGTAACAAGGCCAGATCTTGTTCTAATATGTCGATTGCCGAAGACACAATGTTGCCTAAGGAGTAAATCCTGGAGGTCAAAGTTGTTAACCCATTATCCACTACAGCTAATGCCTTTTCTAAGTTAATACGGTCTATTTCCCGTATTCTTTCTGCGGCCTCTTGTTGGGATATTTTCCAGTTTTCATTATAATAGGCATAAATGCCGGCATATATGAAACGTTTCTGACGTGTTTTCCTTGGGCCTAGCAAGAAATCCCTAAGGTCCGCATCAGGTGTGAGTAAGGTTAAGTGATGTTTTACTTCTGTGAGTGTTGAGGTTTCCAGCCAATCAAGGCACAACTTCCCAACACTATACGATGTCACTACCCCTGGGTGTTGTCTTTGTACATAGCGTGTATCTGGCCTATGGATACTAAACCCTTCGGTTGTATTCATAAATCTCTGTTGACAGGTGTTTGTGTCAATGGTCCAAATCAGCCATTTCGTCCAATCAGGATCTGATCTGTTGTACTGGAGAATGTCATCTAATCCTACCCCTTGTGTAGTTGAATTCTGCCCCCACCCATCTGTGATGGTGTAGGAAACCCGGGTGAGTTCAGTTCCTTGTTCTTGGCTAGTCCAAGACAGGATGTCTGTTGCACAGTGTCATTTAGAAATATCAGCTGCTGTGGAATGAGGCATGCTCTAAAAGTGCTTCTGTTCCCTGGACTTGCCAGTCCCTAGAACCCCAGATTGATTTTAAATCTATAGTGTCCTTCCATAGGTCGAAACCCTGTGTAGACAACTGGGCCATAAAGGAAGCAGAGTAAATCTGTTTGGTGTTAGTTAACATAATTTTCTGTGCTGATGTTTTTGCCACTTTGTAATAAAATGACGTTGGGTCAGATGTATTAAACCCTGAAAAGTATGTGAATTTCTGTGCAAAGGTTTGCGAACTACCTTTTGAAGGTGTTGGGCAGTGTTCCCACTGGTGGTTTTCAAATACATTTCTAAGTGTTATAGATTTGTGTAAGAAATGATGACCATAATGTTGGTAACAGTACAATGTATCATAGTCTGAAGCACCTTCTAACATTTCATTGTTCGGAAATGCTGCCGTTTTTTCTAAATCAGACATCATATTGTTTACAGTTTCAGTGTCCCAATCATCAGAAAATGTACTGGTGGTTATGATATCACTTAAAGAAATTTTAAATACATGTTTAAGCTTTAAAAGTTCAGTCGGACCAAATATATCATAATCAATCTTGTCCCATACTATACCGTCCGGTATAGGAACTGCTGTAATGTTCACTGAAGACAAGTCTCTTGGTTCATGATGTGAAGACTGGTGTGGTTTTAAAATCAAATTGACTCTTTGGGCTGTAGCGCTCTGCTGGATATATCGTCCATTAATAAGCATACTAAAAGTTATAATTAAACCTAGCCAGAAAATAAAAAATAAAATCCCAGTGATATACCATAGTTCTATCCAAGGTGACACCAGGTAAGTCTTTTTAAAAAAGTTCAAAAAGTCAATGAGTTTCTGCTTGTGTGATTTTTTGGCTGGCCTCGTTTCCGGCTAGCTTGGATCCAGTGAAAACGTATCAAAGTTCATGAAATAGCCAGAAGCAGTTCGATGAATAGTTGGAATTGCATCGGGATTTGTTGAAATCGGATTTTGCTCTTGACGAGGCATGTTGACGTAGACGTCTGTAGTCGGTCTTATTGCAACTTGGTTGTTAAGTAGAGTTTCTTCTTGTTGAAGTGGAACAAGTTCCATAGCATTGTTGCTTAGTCCTTCATTCCGTACAGGTGGCTCTTCAAACGTGATGAGTCTTTCTGTTTGAACTTCTTGGATTGTAGCGAGAGGAGGGCGTCTGCTACTGTGGAGTCCACGTGGCCTACTGTTTAGTATCGGCCACATAGTGTGGTTTGATTAAGTCGATTGAGACAAATCTTTTCTCCTTTTTTCCGGCAAGAGGCGGCAGAAGTACAGTTCTTGTGCCTTGGATTGCTAAGACCGGTACAGGCTTTCTGTAGGATGGCCCAAATTCTTTCTTGTCTGCAATCTTTTCTCTGACCAGATCTCCGATTTTTGGGATTCAGACAGGTCTTGCCGTTACTGCCTTGACTTCCTCAGTGGCGGTCTGTTTCTGGAGCACGTTACTTTGTTGTGTTCTGGATTTATTTAGATCCTGTAAAACAGCCAAACGATCATGGATATCAAATGGTTTTTCATCCGCCACTGTGCCTTCACAATCAAGAACAGGTACCCACATTCTTGTCCCAAATAGGACCTCGTAAGGAGTGACACCCCCTAGAGAGCTTCTTGGCTGATTTTTTATTGCTCGTGTACCCCATAAAGGTGATCGACCCATCTACCGTCCTTGCCTAATACCCTAGCTGTTAAAGATTGCTTTAAGTCCCGGTTTTTCCTCTCCACAACGGAATTTCCCTGAGGATGATACGGAGAGGAGTACCGCAATGCTAAGCCCATTCCTTCCATGGCCTCTTTGTAAGCCCGAGAGCTAAACGCCGGGCCACGGTCAGAATGTAACGTGCCAACTGCGTATGTGCCGATAAAGACTCGCAAATCTCTTATAACAGTTTGAGCGTCAGCTGAGCGCTGAGGCCAAACCCATAGGAATCTAGAGCAGGAATCCACTGCAACCATGATATATTTCTTGGCCCCATCAGATTGTAGGGTTCCGCAGTGGTCCAAATATACACATGCGAGAGGTTTGTCTGATTTCAGCAATGGTGTCTGCGCTGGGCGTGCTACGTGGAGCCTTTCATCTGCTGGCAGATGTCGCACTTTAAGACATAGTCTTTGGTCTGCTTTGTTAACCCTGGCCACCAGTAGCACTGTTTCAGTAAAGAAATAGTCGCTGTAACGCCTGTATGTGCAGAACCCAAACCCTTGTGTGCTGCTAAAATTAAGCCTTGCCTACGATCCATATTTGGTATTACTCTATCCCCCACTCCAGGAATCTGAGCATATGGAATGTTTTGTGCATCTAACTTGTAGGAGTACTTGAGTGGAAATTTTTTAGGTTCTGCTGTGCTGCCTTTGCATGAAGCATTGACAGCTACCATAATCTCGCCATCTATTCTCGTTTTTGAACGAGTGATTGCAGCTACGGATGCCGTGCGAACAGCCCCCTTTGTGGCTTCATCAGCCAATGAATTCCCTTCAACATGAACGCCATCACGCTGATGACTCAGTGTATGTATCACGTGAGCCCTTGGTAGTTCGTTTCTCAACTCCACTACCTGTTCCCATAGCATTTTATGCTTAATTGTGCCACCTTTTGCGTCTTTGAACCCGTTTTGTTCCCAATGATGTAAGTATTCATTGTACGACTGTACACAGTAAAAGGAATCACACACAATCAGTGTGGGGAATTTGTGTTCCGTATTCACCAGTGCCAGTATAAGTGCTTTTAACTCTGCCAACTGAGCCGTGCAGTCTCCTAGAGATTGCGTTTTAGTGCAACTCGGATGGAACTTTCCATCGTGCATGCGAACTTTAACAATTGCACACGCCGCACTGTAAGCTTGCTTACTTCCTATGGCCGGTTGAGCAGATCCGTCAGTGTAAATAATATATTCATACTGATCTAGAGGCAAAATTTCATTTGGTAGAGGATATTCTTGTTCGTACTGCAGAAATGCTTGTGTTTTTAAACTTGGATCAAATCTGTATTCAACATCTGTTGCAGTAAGAGAATTAGCCCATTGTATCCATCTCGGATGTAAGGCTTTCGCATTTGGAATGCTAGCTTTTGTAACAGCTTCTAAGGCTGGTACTGGGGTCACGACAATTATGCGTCTACCCTGAGCCAGAGCTCTTTCTCTTGCTAGAGCGGTCTGCACTGCTGTCAGGATTTTTTCTGTTGAAGTGAAACGCATCTCTGCGTTTGTGTACAGGTGTGATTTGTATGCGATTGGTACCGTTTCGCCTTCATTGAAAGTTAAATAAGTGTACCCGCATTGACCCGCTATTACTCGGATCACTAAGTTGCGTACGTTTACGCTTGTCTGTAAATGTTTAGAAGCTATCATGTCTTCCTGTAGGGAACGCAGGATATTTGTATATTCCTGTGTCCATTGTCTGACTGAAAAATCAGGTTTTATTAAGTCGTAGAAAGGTTTTACTCTTTCTGCGTAATCCAAAATGTATGTTCGACCAAAATTTAGGAATCCCAGAATTGATTGTAAATTCTTTAATGATTTTGGAGGTTGAAGCAGCGCACATTTTTCTAAAAAGTTTGCTGCTAGGCTTTTTCCCTTCACTTGACAGCTCATATCCTAAAAATAGAACACTGAGGTGGGCAATTTTTGATTTTTGAAATTAAATTTATAGCCCTCAGAGGCTAATCCGATAATAATGGTGCTCACCCTGGTCAAGTGCCTCGGTAAGTCATCGTCCGTCAGATAAATATTGTCCACATAGGACAATGCTTCTTCATCCAAATTTTGGAGTAACTCCGTTACCCTTGCTGAAAATACCCCGGGGCTATTTTTATACCCTTGGGCTAGTCGACAAAATTGTCGCTGGGACCTTAACGCACTGAATGCGGTCAGATACCTGCTTTCAGGTGCTATATTTTGGCAGAAAAATCCATTTGAGATATCTAGTGTTGTTTTGTATTTTTTGCGCACAATGTTATTCATTAATGCGGCACTATGTGCATTTTGAACTGCAAATGTCTTTGTGCAAGTGTTTAAATGTCTGTAATCCAAAACTAAATGATATGTGTTGTCAGGTTTCATTACGGGAAACAAAGGATTGTTCATAGGTGAAGTGCAATTTTCTATCACCCCCTGGTATTCTAGTTGATCTAGGATCTCCCTGACTTGTTTTTTAGCTTCCTGCTTTATAGGGTATTGCCTTTGAGCATTTGGGGAAACTTTTAACAGGATCACGTGGTGGGTTGACTCCTCATCCCAACCAACATGATTTTTATCCAATGCTGGAGCTAGGGCAACCGCCCACTCCTGCGCATATGCATGTTTTAGGTGAATGGGAACGAGGTCGGAAAATGCTGGAAAAATGACAGTTTCTCCCCTAGGGCACTCCATGACGAATGCTGGCGGCCAGTCTTGTTCTGCTAATAGAATGCCATAACCAGATGACAGATTTTTCCAAAAGAGACCTTTAACTTTTCTGGGCTTGTCCCCCTCCATCCGGAGTGTTATCTCATGTAACTTATGTGGGACACTTACCCGAGTATCAGGTGTTTCCACCGTGATATACTCACTCAACTCCGCTGTCACCAGAAAATCCTTCAGGTTCTGGCGAGCTATCGTTACTTCTGCCACGCTGTCTAGCATCGTCAGAGCCCATTCCCTGTTCAGAAGCTGTGTCCTCAGAATTCTGGGCATGTCTGATCTTGAGACCTGCTACCTTCTTCTTTTTGAACTGAGGTTTTGATTTTTGTTTATCTTCTTTTTTAGGTGCGTAGTCCCCAGCGCGTTGCGTGTCTCTGGACTTTGTACGCTCCTCTGACCGTCCTTCCCTCTCGGAGTTTTTGATGAACTTTGAAAGGAACGAGAGGAACCAGTATCAGTATCCTGATTCCTGTCAGGTTTTTTAATATTATCCCTATTCCTGAGGTTATACCTCCTTTCAGAGGGCTCCTGTTGAGGAGACCTACCTCTGGATTGAGATCTGTTGTCTGTAGACTTTTGTTGTTTTTTATTTTCCCACTTCTTTTTAGAAGAAGTAGGTGTCTGCTTTGTAGTGTCCTTTTCAGGACTGCCCACCAGTTGTGGTTTTAATGCTTTCCCACCTAGACTGTCTCTGCCTAATTCTGCATATGCAGTTTCAATTATTTTTGGTAGTTCGTGTTGATGATCCTCTGGGCTGAACTTTCTTAGGCGTTGGCGGATCGCCACTGAAGAAGCCTCCTCTTTAATATTAGCTAGTATTATGGCTGATACCTGGTCAAAGTTATTTAGTAACTTCATCCCTAAGTTAAGGGCAGGCTCTGCTCCGTACTCATTTTGTATCTGTCTCAATACGTCAGGTACTACTGCTAATGACGGGATACCATGTGTTCTGGTATATATGGCAGCGAAGACTGAACCCCAAGAGGTGCAGTCCTCTACTTGTGGTGTGATCCCCATGGGCAAGCAGATTGTTAGTATTCTGTGTTTTTCATAGGTGGTAGTATTCGGGAATACCGCCTCAAGCTGAGTTATTTTCTGAGCTATCCAGAATGGTATTTGTTCGCGTTTTGCAGGCATTTTGCCCATTACCGCGTGTAATGTTTGAGGAGTAATTTTATTTCCTGTACCCTGAGCTGGAGTACTATTTGCTGCACCTGGTGCAGGTTGGATTGTTAAAGTCCTCATGACGAATTGTGTCAGGTTTCTGTAGATTTTAATTAAATCTTTGTGTTGTACTAGTAAGTCTGGCTGTGGCATTGTGTTAATGCTAGGATGCGGTGTGTAAGCCGCTAGTATTGGCCATGTGGCCCCGTCTCCTCCGAGCGGGCCTAATCTTACTCTTTCTGGTACGTGGGGTAGGGCGCCATTAAACCAGTAATGATGTTCCTGGTAAGTGAGTGGAATCTCTATGTCCTCAAACGGACAATATTCCAGTGGTGCATCTCCTTCTATATAGTAGTGAAATGTATTTGTTGTTGCATTTGCTGCTGGGAGTGTAACCCATGAATAGAATGCCTCTGTTTTATTTGATTCGTGTGCCTCAATCACGAAAACAACAAGGCCACCCTTGGCTTGTACACCATTTTCTAATAGTCTTAGGGTGACTGTCCTTCTGAATTTTGGTGCAATCTGTATTGCATCCTCAGGATCTTCTCCTCCCAGGTCAACTCTCTCATCCCCTGAACCAGGCATGTTTAGAGGAAGAAGTGTTCAAAGGGAACTAAGGTGAGGTGTTATGCACAATTTAGGAACTAAATGTCCTTCAAGCTTGATTAACCAACAGCCAATAAATAGTATTCTCGTACTACTCAGCTGCGGCGGATTTTGTGCCCACCCACTCCAGACGTCTCTGGGGTTTTGTGAGTAGGTTCTCTGAGAGTAGCACGACTGAACTACTCAGATTCTACTGTTAAATAAGTACCAAACCAACGTTGGGCGCCATGTCGTGTAGTTCCTATAGTACCCATGCAGGACCTGCGCGTTTGGATAACATAAACCGTGGGCTTGGTGTTAGACTGACTCTGTGCACCCCCACCGCATATGTTAGCCTGATTTGCATTAGCTAGCTCACAGTGCCACTAGAATCTCCTCTTATCGGGGAAAGATTAGTTTCTGGCAACCTTAGACCATGACAACCCTGATCCCTCAGAATCGTGGAAACAATATACTACTTTTCGCTCAGTCACTCGTGCTTACTTATTCGGTTTGTCTCAGAGAGTTACACAGAATAAACAGTCTGGGCGTTTTAATAAGCATTTATTGAACAATTGTTATTCTAGTGTTAAATATATGTGCTGCAGAAACCAGCAGACAATAGCAGAGATATATTATCAGCAGTACGATAAAAGCGAAGGGATAGAACAGTTCTACCATATTGCAATAATCATGAATACATACATGAATATAAAAAGCATTATGAAAAGTGCGCGTAGTCCTACGATGCCTAACTAGATGTACCTGAATGTACCTAGCATATGTGTAGGTCTAAAAACCTAAGAGCCAAGAATCCTTCTAGGATTTAGTCAAACCCCCATACCTGAATAGAGAGAGTGTGGGACCCCGTCCTGGTCTCGAGTTGGATACCCCACAAGGGCTGTGTTAGACCGCTGTCAGCTGGAGCGACTGCATGCAGGAGCCTCAGCGTCTCTGGTCAGTGTGTCAGCATGGAAGTCTCGGTTCCCTCTGTCTTACCGGGGTAAGATGTGGTGTATTTATACCCTGAAGACTCTAGTTGCTTCGTATGGTTTGTATTGGCCCTTGTTAGACTTGAGGAAGACGTCAGGGGTGAACTTTGTACATACATATTATGCAGGTGGTGTATTCCTAGAGAGCCATCCATAATTGATGAGTACAGTGTGGGCCTGTGTTTGTGAAAAACCCTGCTGTATTCAAAACAACAGGATAGATAACGTTCTGCCCTCAGAGCTCGTTGTGTACTAGCGAGGACCAATGTAGGTGAAAGATCATGCCTATATAAGGAATCATGACTATAATAGGACATGTACAGTTATGACCTTAATAGGGCATATGCCGCATTGACCATCATAGGGCAAGTACGAATATGACCGTATTAGGGCAAATACGAATACGTCCATTTTAGGGCATGTATGAACGGGTCTACATTAGGGCCTCTATACGGGACATAACACTACAGTGCGCCCAAAGACTAATATGTCACCTTGGTAGATCTTAATACCTTCAACCTCCTTAAAAATATGTTCCATCATCCTTTGAAAAACTGCTGCTGCAGATATGAGTCCAAACGGCATCCTGAGAAATTTGTATGTCCCAAAAGGAGTGATAAATGCTGTCAGATCTTGACAGTCAGGATGTAATTTTATCTGGTGATAAGCTGATGCTAGATCGATGAAGGAGAAGAATTTGGCACCTTCTAATAAAGACAACATCTCGGAAATGTTAGGCAATGGATAATGATCCACAACCACGCACTTGTTGAGCTCTCTTAGGTCTATACAAAGTCTAGTCTCACCATTAGCTTTAAGAGCCATAACTACCGGGGCTAACCATTCTGTGGCTTCAACTTCAGTGATGATGCCACCATCCAATAACTTATCTAATTCTATTTTCATCTTATCTTTAACCTTGATGGGAACCCCTCTTACTTTACTGACAACTGGTATTGCATTGTCTTTTAGGTTTATCTTATGGGAATAACCTTTTAAACAACCCAAACGTTCATCAAAAACTTCAGGGAACTCCTCTTCAAATGTAGAACCATTTACTTGCATCTGACTAAATGGCTCACATGTAGAGATCCAATAGGGTTCATTTAGATCGTCGCCATTGTAAAGTTCAGTCCAATGCCAGGTAATGGTAAATAAAGTTGTTTATTTCAAGTTGGTCTCAACACCTCAGCCTCCTAGACTTGATTCAGGTCTGGCTTAATCCAACTGCCCCACAGTTAAATCAATACATTCTAGGCAGGAGTTTAGAGAGCACAGAGTTCTACAACATGGATGACATAAGCTGAAGATTCTCAAGAAGGCTGGAGGTTCTTACAATGGCTAAGAAAGAAATACAACGGCTAAGGAAGAAATGCTAGCAACAGTTTAGTACAGAATACCACGAAAGGCGCAGAGTCAGGGAGTCAGATGCGTTTCCGATGAAAACCACATGCGCAGAATCAGACAGTCTTAAATATACGATATACGATACCAATGAGGTGGCAGACTTTGTAGGTTGTAGATTTTGCTAGAGTTGAGGTGTGTAGAGATCCAATAGGGTTCATTTAGATCATCGCCATTGTAAAGTTCAGTCCAATGCCAGGTAATGGTAAATAAAGTTGTTTATTTCAAGTTGGTCTCAACACCTCAGCCTCCTAGACTTGCTTCAGGTCTGGCTCAATCCAACTGCCCCACAGTTAAATCAATACATTCTAGGCAGGAGTTTAGAGAGCACAGAGTTCTACAACATGGATGACATAAGCTGAAGATTCTCAAGAAGGCTGGAGGTTCTTACAATGGCTAAGAAAGAAATACAACGGCTAAGGAAGAAATGCTAGCAACAGTTTAGTACAGAATACCACATGTACTCTTTTAATGCTTTATTTTCAAATGCTCCAAGAAATCTCTGAACTCTCGACTACTGAAAGGCGGGCCATTGTCAGATGTCACTATAGCTGGAACACCCCATGTCGCAAAGATGCCATGGATGAAAGATCTTTAATTAGTGGAATTCGTGAGTGTAGTGTCTTGTATATAAAGAAACGTTGGAACTCTTTCAGTTCTTTCAGTTCCCACTGTACACCATAGGCCTGTGACATAAACGTTGGAGGGATGAGTTGAACACAGGCTTAGAATCAGTTCTGATTTACACGCAGAAAAATAAAGACGTGTACTACTACTCTCCATGTGTGGCTTGGCTACTGGCAAGTACCTGGGACTGGTAGGATGCTCCAGCTGGCAACGAGATAGGGGATACAAAGCCTGTACACTAAAAAGTGCTCTTTCAGAGAGTTTGCCATGGTCCAGCAAACTGCTTATGCATGCTACATGTGCTGCAGTCGAAGTGCAGAATCAACGCTAGCACTGGTAGGGTCTCAACACAACGCCAGCATGTGTAAACACTTAAAGATAAAGAAAGCAACATTGAAAGTCTACGTCAGTGGCCAGGAATAGAAAGAAACGGCTGCAAATAAAAGGTACTGCACAATTCCGCAAATTAATGCAATACGCTAAACGAAGTTAGAATGCTGAAGGAGGATGCAACCAGGTTACAAAAGCAGCACACAACAATAGTTCAGTACGGATTAAACTGAAATGCATGTGCTACAAAGCCTAGATTAACCATGTGTTTGTGAAGAAACATTCAAGCACAAAGCCGACCAAATATCATAACGTTATCTACTTTCATGGACTAGCAGTATACAAGATTTATCTTCTTACTGAAACCATTAACGAATCACCGTTCCACAACGTGCTGTGGAGCAACCCTAGAGCAAGGGCAATGGGTTGTACTTGTGGAACTGTTACTCGGAAGAAGCGGTCCAACCCCAACACTACCACATAAGGGCGCAGAACAACTTCACAGGCCGTCATTAAGAGCCAGGGTGAGATCAAAGCTCCAAAAGTAATTAAACATGACCCCAAAGCTAGCACGTCACAAGGCGCCAGAGAAGCTCTGCCTGGTTGAGTTCCACAAGAAGCACATGAGAGACCACTACTGTCCACCAACATATATACTGCTGCTGCATTCCTAAAACCGCCATTTCATTTGATACTGCCAAGAAATACAATATTGTCAATAGATAGACAGCATGGATAGAAACGTTTGAAGATTTCATAGATGCAATAGAAGAAAAAGATGATAAAAAGATCTTAAAGTATCTTAAGAACAAGGCTGGTGAAGGAGTGAAAGAAGAGATGAAAAAGATACCACAAGAAGGTGAAGTGACGTATGATCAAATTAAAACTGCCTTGAATGTCAACTTGAATCCAGTGCCAAATGTGGATTATGAAAGATACATATTCAGTCAAAAACGCCAGAGACCAGGTGAAACCATCGATGAGTTTGTTGGGAGACTGGATGTTCTGGAGAAGCACTGTAGATTCAATGAGTTTAATAATGAGGAAACTACCCGCCTCAGAGTAATTAGTGGATGTCGACAGATTCCTTTCGACGACGAATAATAAAGGATTCTCTGAGCTTAGATCAAGTCCTCAAGGCTGATCGCGCTGAAGAGCGTGCTAATCGTCAAGTGACTGACATGGAGGCCAGAGGCACCCAAAGTGTGTCAATCATGAGCATGAAGAGTACGAAAAAGCATAAGACTGAGGAACACAAGGTGATGTCTCCACAGAAGAAGAAAGGGTGTTACAGATGTGGACTGTCATTTCCACTCGAAGGCAAATTTCCTGCAATCAGACAAATATGCATGAACTGTGGTAAAGCAAACTATTTTGTGTCGAGTTGCAAGGCAAAGAGAAAAGTACGTGTGTTAAGGCGTGAAGACAAAATGGCTGACGAACGATACCTCAGCGACAATCGACATGCTCCCACAAGGTCAAGTGGTCACACCAACTTAGGCAAATCGACACCAAACAAAGTTGATCGTTGTCTAAATCATCAACAAAGAGTTCCTCGTGATCCATTTCTAGTGAAAGTGACAATGACAATTGTGCAATGTCGATGTTTACTTCAGAAAGGCATGCACATGTGGGACTAGTTGGATGTGAGGAAAAATACAAAGTGAAGAAAAATCAACACGAAAAGGCACCACATCTAAAGATAAATGGGTGTTCAATACTATTCATAATTGACAGTGGTATGTCGATAAATATCATGCCTAAGAAGTATCAAGAGTTATCACCGTTACCTCAACTTGCGAAGCCAAAGACTAAAGTATATACATGGCCTGCCTCAATGCCCTTAAAAAGTCAAGGTTCGTTTGCCGCTACGAGGAAACATAAGAAAACTGTGGTACAAGCATCTATTCATGTACTTTAAGAAACAGCCTCAAGTGGCTGTTTGCTGAGTTTTAAAACTGCTGCTGATATGGGACTGATATCATTGAACTACAATATGAAAGCCCATCGTGAAATTGTATGTCAATTACCTTCATTATTTCACGGGTTAGGAAAACTCAAAACAGTGAACGTAAAATTGCATATAAATGAAGATGTTTGTCCTGTTGCACAAAGACACAGACGAATTGCGTTCCACCTGCAGGAGGCTGTTGAAAAGGAACTTAATTAATTGCTTAAACATGACATCATTGAATTCCCCACTGGTCCAACCCCATAGATTTCTCCCATTGTAGGAGCGCCTAAAAGAGACAGTGAAGGAGCTGTTCGCATATGCATTGGCATGCTTCAGGCATGCTTCAGGCCAGCAAGGCGATTGAGTGAGAGAGACATCCAGGTCTGCACATTGCTGATATGATAACTCATCTGAATGGTGTGAAGTTCCTCTCTCAACTTAACTTAAATTAAGGATATCACCAATTGGAGCTTGAAGAAAAATCCAGGTACATTGCAACGTTTTCTACGCATATTGGTCTTTTTTGCTACAAGCAATTGAGTTTTGGTGTATCCTCCGCTCAGAACTTTTCCAAGACATCATTCGACATATCATACAGCCTGTAGTAAATGCATTGAACTATAGCAATGGCAAGCTCCTCACTGTAAGAGAAGAGGATGCTGACAATTACAAAGTCTTGAAGAGTGCTCTGATAGATGGGTTTGGCCTAACCACTGAACAGTATAGGTTGAAGTTCAGAGACACCCAAAAAGCTCAGCCTCAAGACTGGGTTGATTTTGTAGATTGTGCTACTAAGGCTCTGGAAGGTTGGATACATGGCAACAAAGTGCATGACTTTTTAGGATTGTACAATTTGATTATGAGGGAGCAGATCCTTAATAATTGTCAAAACCAGCTTTGCACCAGTATCTGGTGGACTCTGATCTGACCTCTCCCCAAGAATTGGGAAAGAAGGCAGACAAATGGGTCAGAACCAGAGTAAAAACTAAAAATCAGGGTGGTGACCAGAAGAAAGATTCTACTAAGTCCCAAGAGAAAGGTGGGGATAAATCTAAGGATAAGTCCCCTACAGGGCCCCAAAATTCCTCTTCTGGGGGTGGGTCCCAAACTCCTTCTTCTCCTGAAAAGAAACCATATTGCCATGTCTGTAAAAAGCCTGGGCACTGGAAATCTGATCCCAGTTGCCCCAGGATTGGCAATAAAGAAAATGTTCCTCCAACAACTACTACCACACCTCCTGGTACTACCAGTAGTAATCCTCCAGTTGGGAGTATTGCACCCAAAAAGTTAGGTGCTTTTGCAAGAGGAACAGAGGTGGGCCCTAGTTTAGACAGGACCCCCTCAACAGACTCCTCTGACTCTGATGGTGGTATAGGGTTCGCCACCTTTACCATGGGTCCCACAGCATTGGGCAGGTACAGACTGGAGCCAATAATTAATGGTCAGAAAGCTGTGGCATTTAGGGACACAGGGGCTAGTGTCACCATGGTGGCAGGGAAACTAGTCCCCCTCACCAGCTTTTACCTGAGTTTAAATACCAGGTGACCAACATTGATGGTGTCAGAACAGATCACCCCATGGCCATAGTCAATCTCAGCTGGGAGGGGGTCACAGGGCCAAAAGAGTGGCTGTGTCCCCAACCTTACCTGTGGATTGCCTGATGGGCAATGATCTGGAAATTTCAGCCTGGGCTGAAGTTGAACACCAAACCCATCTAAGGATGCTGGGCGGCCCTGTAAAGGTTAGTGGGGCTGTGATGGCCACAGCCCCAGCCCAAGAAAAATTTGGAGAGGTGGAGCCTGAAAGAATGGCCCACTCTCCCCAAAAGAGAGCACAAGGGTTGAAGAAAAGTCTTCTTCCCTCCAGACAGTAGGTAAGGGTCAGCCTCCTCAGGGAACTGACCCTACCCCTAGTGAAGGAACTGCCCCAGAGGTAGTCAGGCCTGGCCTGGCCACACCCCTGATGGCAGAGGACCCTTCCAAGGTGGTACCCAGTCTGGAGCAGGTAACCTGCCCCTCTCTACCCTGCCTCAGTCAGCCCAGGGCTGCAGAGGTCAGGGAGGTCAGTGGACCCCCAGGGCCCCCTGTCCAGAGGAACCCCCATCAGCAGATTAGGGGCACCCAGTCTAGTAGCCCTAGCCAGGTGAAAATTCCTCTACACACTGAGGGATCCCCCATACCTTTATGTAGGGACCTCCCCCAGAAGGACTCTGGTAGGCAAGGGCAAACCTGGGACCAGAAGGTTCCAAACCTGCCATGTCCCTCCAGTAGTCCATCCAAAGGGACCCAACCCCCAGCTGTAGGCAGCCAAAGGTTGACCCTTAGAGCAAAGTGCAACTCAGTCATGGAAAGACAGGCATACATGGTGACCAGTGATCTGAGGAAGCTGAGGCCAACATTCCTAGGGCCTCACTTCCCTACTCAGACACCTCACCAGCCTTGTACTTTACCTAAGCACACCACAGGTAGTGATTCCCCATGGTGGAGACCCTCTCATACCCTTAGGGTGAGGGACTGCTTAGTGGACCATAAGACAGGGGACAACCATGCTAGTGCAGGTGCTTCCTTATATGGCCACTTAGTCCATAAAGGCTCAACTGGCCAAGGTTAGCCTTATCTCCTTTCGTTTGGGGGGTTATGTAGGAAGGTGGAATCTGACTATATGGTTGCCCCCACTTTTTCCTGGTGTTTTGCTGGTTTATGACTTAGTTGGACTGGGATCCTGCTATTCAGGGCCCTAGTCTATCTGCTTTCTCTGTAAAATGGTTTCCATGTGCCTTAGGCACATCTCTGATTGGAATCTGGAGTGCCCTTATAAGTCCCTAGTATATGGTATACTATGTACCCAGGGCATAGGTACCTCAGAGGCCTACCAGGGGCTGCAGCATGTATTGTGCCACCCCTGGAAGGCCATCCAAAATGACACCACAGGTCTGCTACTGCAGCCTGGGTAAGGTGGTGCATGCACCCCTTACTGTGATATAGGTTACCTATATCACTACATACCTACACACATATAAACCTATAAGTCACTCCTATGGCAGGCCTTGTCAATCCTGAAGGCAGAGTGCATGGTTCCTATGTGAGAGGGTGCCCCTGCATGAGCAGGGCCCCTCTGCAGCGGTCGGAGACCCTTCTCTGATGCTGTTTGTAGTGCAGCCTGACCATATACTCTTAAGCGCATTATAACCTCGCGTTAAATGCTAACTTTGGGATGGCTGCACGGAAACATGTCGTGTTTGGTGTCAAACATCTTGGAATACTACCCCCGCCAATTCTGGTGGCGGGGGTAGCATTCCACCCTTCTAGAGGGAGAGACATGTACACACTGGCTTGCCCGGTAACTTCTTTCCAAAGCCCTGGCATCACAAAATGGATGCTGCTGCCACAGACACAAGTCTGGCCCCCTGCTGCTGACCGAAACTCCGGCAGGGGAGGCCTGGACAATAGGTTTCCTGTCGCAGGGAGGTGTAACCACCTCCCCAGACAGGATAGTGTGTATTGGGGCTGGGCGGGAGCACTCTCGGGTGCTTTGAAGTCCTGCACTGGGGGCACATTTGGTGTCCCTGTGCATACCCCAGTTCAAACCGGATCAGGGGCTTCCAGCCCCTGCTTTGGCGCGAACTGGACAAAGGGAAAGGGGTGTAGCCACCCCTCTGCCCTGACCCACCCATAGGTGGGACCACAGAGTAAGTCCAACCCCTAAACTTAGTATAAGTATGGGACCCCAGTCCTTAGGACTGTAGATTATCCCTGGACGAAACTCTGATACAGAATCCTGGACCTTCGACGCTCTACTTAAAGATTAGAGGACAGAAGAATCTCCCTTGGGGTCAAGGAGTGACTCCCCTGCTTGGCAGGCACCAAAGAAGCAATTGTCCGGTCTGCATCGCTGAAGCTCCCGTCGGACGCCAAAGTCTTTGCATCACCAGAGGTGGATTTCCAGACTTCCCAGAGGCTGCCCTGAGTCCCCAGCAAAGCTGAGGCCCGTAGCTGTTGTGGGTAATGTGGAACCGTGACCCCTGGACACCGCACGCATTTGCAAGTGCATCCTCTTCTGGGTCTCCCACGAAGTCGTGCTTTGGGCTTCGAGTAGCCCCAGCCTCCAGCACCAACTGCACCGAAGATCACTGGCCTCCACTCCACGAGTGTCCTGTGAGCCAGCTCCACGTGCACCGTCTCGAGGCTCCTTCGCGGTCGCTAGCCCGTTGGCTAGTAGCCCTTCACGAAGGCCAATCTTTTTCTACTTGAGCTCCCTGGTTGCTCCAGGCTTGCCCTCACTTACCTTTGCTGGGTGAGTTCCTCAGGCCTTGCTGGTCTGCACCATTGTCAATCTTCATCTTCATCAAGACTTGCCGTTGCCAAGGCCTGTTGGGTCCAATCCGGTCGCCGACACCTCAGCACTCGACAGACATTGTGTACCAGCCCGAATCCTGCTCCTGGTCGCCGACAACGCCTCCTGGACCTCGTGGCTGAAGAGTCAAGACGACCGTCAACCTACCTGAAGCACTCGACATCGGTGGGCATCTGCTCATCGCCTTCCTGGTCACTGGCTAGTGACCCAGACTCTGTCCCCTCTGCTTTCAGGTTCTTCAGATCTCCGATCCACCCTTGGATCCACCCGGACACTTTTCACTTGGTCGCCAGCAGCACTTTGCAGCAGATCGCCATTCAAATCGACGACGAAACCCGACCCCGAAAGGCACCTATGCACCCGGCTTCCCTGGGTGAGGTAACAAGAGTACTCCGGTGCTCCCGTGGGTAGAGACTCTAGAACGACCTAGTTCTCAAAGGGTTTGCTCCAAGTCCTTCTTTAAGTGTCCCTTTTCTTTAAATTCCAAACCGCGACTTTCTCCATAGAAGTTAACGGCGATTCGCGGCTGTGTTACTACACTGCACGCGTCCCCGTGGGTCCCCTGTGTCACTACCTTGGGTGGTTCCTTGTGGTCCAAGCACTTCTACAGGCTCTAGGCCTAGTGTCTAGCTCAGTCGTGGTTCTTATACCACTTTATTGGTATATGGTTTGAGTACGCCCCTAGGGCCCAAACGTGTATTTGTGCTAGTACTGTGTTTAAATAACTTATAACTTATGTACTTCGAACTCTAGCCTCATAAAGAGACTAGAGGGGTGTGTTTAGTAATAAATACATATATTTTGAATATATACCTGGTGTGGTGCTCTTTCATTTGGTCACTCAAGAGATTATAGACTGGTAAAACAAGCTGCTTTACATTCCTTCAAGACTTAGCCTGAAGGCTGCTCTCCATAGCTACCACTAGGATAGCTTTCAATAAAGGTTGTCTTTAACCTATCTCCAATAAGGGGTTGTTTGGACTGGTGCAAGGTGCCCACTATAATTAGTGGACAGCATATGCCAGGCCAACTTCTCACAATTATTGTTCATGATAATGCGGAAGGAGTCCAATTATACTCTCCAGTACCAGTTCAACCTTTTTACTTACAAAAATGGACTCCAACTCCACGCAATATATTTTCTTCTTCTTTGAGGTCAAAGATCTTTGCCACCATGCATGAATGGATACCCAGCTCAAATCAGATCAATCATTGACATCAATTACATTTATGTTCAGTCAATGATGAGCGTTTTAGGAAAGTTTCAAAGCTTTAGTTCTCATTAAGAGATTAGTAAATTATTTTTATTTGTCTCTTTATTCAATTACTAAATCAAATATTCTAGTTACAGAAATCATTATGAAATATGGTTAAAGTCATCAATATAGCAAAATACCAGCGTGTTCCATAAAGGAATCAGTCCCTATTCTATGTAAAAGGAACCTAACCTATGAGAACCCATACAGAGTTCTTAGAAAAGAGAAAGATCAAAGGAGCATCAAAAACCAAAGTCTAAAGCAAGTTGATCTCCCCGTCAAGAGCAGTTCTTTAAATTCAGCCAAGTCTCATCTCTCAAAAAACATTAGAATACAGTTGCAGTAGCAATTGCACAAAGTGAGTCTCAATCAAAAAAACAGGAAAACCGATTCAGCAGTAGCTGCAACCCGTCAAGGTAGGAGAGGGTAAAGGAATAGCCAACTACAAGGTGTCAGGCAACAGCAATCTCTGTCAGTAAAAGCACAAGCACAAATGGGTAGAGGGGTAGAGGGGTAAATGGCTAAAGGCTTCTGTCTAACTAAAATCAAGCACTGTTATAAAAGACATAAAAACACATTACTACAGGAACAATGAACTACACTAAAGTCAGAAACATTGCCTTGCAGATCTTCTGTTAGGTAATGGAAGTACACTGCTTATAAGCGTACGTTTATTGTTAAAACACACTGTCAATTCAATATTATGTGAACATATGATAATGAAGGAAGTTCAGTTCTAGTTTATAGAGAATATGTAGCTGAAGAAATAATAAATTTTATAAGCTTGGCAGATTCTACAGTTATTATTAGTCAAATAAAAGTTTTCCCTTTGGGTTCGCGTGTACACGCGAGGAGCAACGGACCGAGAGTGGAGGAAATACAATCAGCACCATTTGGGCCCTGCAAAGATTTTATGAATGTGAATTCAATTGGACTAATCACACAAGTGGAGACTGTTCAGCTCCCACCAAGTATTGTGTGAGGAATCGCCCAGCAACAACAGTACACTACAAGGATCCACATGTTTATGGGATCACTGGGGAACTATAAAAATGAGGAAGACTCGGGGTCCCAGCTCCAAGGAGTAGTGAATGTGGGACACCACCCTTGTTTGATTGAATTATTTAAGTGGGAGACATCTAATACTTTCCTGAAGAAGGTGGTCATTAACAATAAGAACCCACTGAAACGCGTCGATGCAGCAATGTTTTGACACTAAATCGACTAAACATTGATTGAAAATGTAAAAATCTTCTACGTATGCTGTATTTTAATCAATGATTTTTTTACGATAAGTGTATTTTAAATGACAAATGTGATTGTCTAATGCATTCTCCCTTTTTAGAAAATTCTGGTTTTTAATAGGTTCATTGATTAGTGCATGAAGTGTTTAGGTGTTTTGTTAATAGAGAACAAAGACCCATTTGGTTAATTGTAAAAAGAAATTGAATCTCCTTCTTATCTCGTGTTAGATGAATGTTGGTCCTTTTTGAAGTAGTGTATATTATTGGGATCACAAGATTTTAATTATTGCATGCTTTGCACATATTTATTGCCACAATGAATGTTTTTAAGAAAACTCTTTTATAGATCAAAGTGTTTATTTTATACATTATACATATGGTATCAGACTGTTACCTTGGTGATATTGGCTTTTAAATACAGATGAGGATAGTGTGGCCTTGAGGGGTTCTGTGAACTAACGCGTGTATCCCGACCTCGTAATTGCTGAATTTGCACATATTTATAGTTGCTTGATTTTTAAGCTTGTTCTTACTTATTTTTCTGTTGCCGTTTTTTAGAAACCTTTTTAAAAAACTGTGTGCTCTGATATTCTGGGGAAGTTGAATTTGATGTTTTGGTAAGGGGGGCTTCCTCACTTCCTGCTCTCCCGGTTTGCCATTGAGAGACGCCATTTTTTAGGCAGTGCGCTCTCTAGTTGTTCTCTGGCTGCCGGCCTATAAATATGCACGCTGCGCGGACGCAGGTGCCTTGAGGGGTTCTGTGAACTAACGCGTGTATCTCGACCTCGTAATTGCTGAATTTGCACATATTTATAGTTGCTTGATTTTTAAGCTTGTTCTTACTTATTTTTCTGTTGCCGTTTTTTAGAAACCTTTTTAAAAAACTGTGTGCTCTGATATTCTGGGGAAGTTGAATTTGATGTTTTGCTAAGGGGGGCTTCCTCACTTCCTGCTCTCCCGGTTTGCCATTGAGAGACGCCTTTTTTTAGGCAGTGCGCTCTCTAGTTGTTCTCTGGCTGCCGGCCTATAAATATGCACGCTGCGCGGACGCAGTTGCCTTCAGGGGTTCTGTGAACTAACGCGTGTATCCCGACCTCGTAATTGCTGAATTTGCACATATTTATAGTTGCTTGATTTTTAAGCTTGTTCTTACTTATTTTTCTGTAGCCGTTTTTTAGAAACCTTTTTAAAAAACTGTGTGCTCTGATATTCTGGGGAAGTTGAATTTGGTGTTTTGCTAAGGGGGGCTTCCTCATTTCCTGCTCTCCCGGTTTGCCATTGAGAGACGCCATTTTTTAGGCAGTGCGCTCTCTAGTTGTTCTCTGGCTGCCGGCCTATAAATATGCACGCTGCGCGTACGCGCCGCGCCGAAGGCGCGCCTAAGGCAAGCACGTCTGCGCCCGTCAGCGTCCTGGAAGCGGCCAGGGCCGGTTATTCTGCCCGTTGGGCTACCGGGACCTTGGAGAGGGTGTGCTACTCCAGGGAGGCAATATGGGCTCTCTGCTCGCCAGCTTGTCACTCCCATTCCCAGTTTGACTTGCGGCTGAGCCAGGTCAATATCTGTGATGTGTGCGGCTTTAGGTTACGTTCTGGCTCAATTTCACCCTCACAATCCGTTGGCTCTCTGTCTAGTTCCTCTAAACCGCGGCCTATCCTAGCGGCTCTAATTAATGTGCGCTCCCTAAAAAAACATCATGCTGATGTGTTTGAACTCCTCTCTGACAGACCTGTTGGCTTATTGTTCATCACAGAAACGTGGTTGGACAATACATCTGACCCGTTTGTCGCCCTGGCCACCCCTAAGGGCTTTAAAATCGCCAGGGCGGATCGCCTTGCGGGGAGGGGGGGTGGAGTGGCGATCATGTACAGGGACATATGGGACCTTGTTCGGGGCGACATTCATGCATGGGGTGACTGTGAGGCCCTGGACTTCAGTATTAGGTTTTCCCCCCATTTTTCGATGGGTGGCTCTCTGATCTATCGTCCCCCGGGCCCGGCGAGGTCCTTTCTGCAATCATGGGGTGATGCAGTGACCTCCAGGGCTCTTCGATTTCCACAATACCTGGTACTGGGAGATTTGAATATTCACCTTGATCTGGCTGATTCGAAAGACTCGCTTGCCTTTGGTGACACCCTCCAGCTCGCCCAATTGTCTCAATGGGTCACCCGCCCTACTCATCAAGGCGGTCACATTCTTGATCCTATTTGCTCCAATTTCAATATTGCGGCTGTTGATCCTTTGCCAGTCGCTTGGTCAGACCACTTTCTTACCTACTTTTCCTGGGAGTTAACCTCGGCCGGCCCTGTGGGCCATAGCTACCGGAAACCAGCCTTTAAAAAAATTGATCCTTCTAAATTTGCCATGGCTCTGGAGGATTCTAGACCCGCTCCCACTCCAGATCTTGATGGGAGTCTTGCAGGCTTTACCAACTGGCTATCTAATTCTCTGTCCATGCTGGCAATACCTACTTCCTCTAGGTTCTCCAGGGAATCCCCCTCCAAACCCTGGTTCACTCCGGGCCTAAGCGTGCTTAAACAGGAATGTAAAAAACTTGAACGGGCCTGGCGTCTTAGGGAGTACTGTCCCCAGGCTAAGGCCACTCTCAGGGGCAGGCAAAAATTCTACTATGCGGCTATAACACTGGCTAAAAAGCAGTATTTTACAACCCGCATAGAGCAGGCTCATAACAACTCCAAGGAGATCTTCTCTATAGTTCAGAGTTTTACGTCCCCTGCAGTACAAGCATGCTCTCTTCCAGCCTCTGAGGGCTGGTGCAACACTCTCTCCTATTTTTTCATGGACAAAATACGCACGATTCAGGCGACTTTCACTGCCTGCCCTGGTCCTTCTTCTGCTCTTGCTGTACCGCCTGTTGTTCCCAGGCACGCTCTACGAGCCTTTTCCCCTGTGGATCTGTCTAGTTCCCTTAAATTCCTGAAGGCTCTGAAATCGGGGTCACCTGTGGATCCCTGTGCAGCGAGACTGGTTGCTGCAGTCGCGGAGACTATTAACCCTGAAGTTAATTCAATCATAAATGCCTCCCTTTATGAGGCTCGGGTACCGAAGGTTTGGAAACAGGCAAAAATCCTTCCCCTTTTAAAGAAGCCCACTCTTGACCCCCTGATTCCGGGGAACTATCGCCCTATTTCCCTTCTTCCCGGTTTAGCCAAAGTCTGCGAGAAGGTGGTGACCAGGCAACTGACGGAGTTTGTGGAAGAGTTCGATATTTTGCATCCTGCGAAATCGGGGTTTCGCTCTTCCTATAGTACTGAGACTGCGTTGGTGGAGGTCTCTGAAGCCATCCGTGACTGTTTAGATGCTGGTGGGCGAGCAGCATTGGTCATGCTCGACCTGTCAGCAGCTTTTGATACGGTCCCGCACTCCCTGCTGCTCACCCGTCTTAATGAGATTGGTGTCTCTGGCACGGCCTGGGATTGGTTAAGGTCCTTCCTTGATGGGCGGACTCAACAGGTCTGGTTGCCACCGGCCGCCTCTTCCCCGCTGCCGGTCTCTACTGGCGTTCCACAAGGGTCTTCCCTTAGCCCCCTTCTTTTTAACATCTATGTTACTCCTCTGGTCTACTTAGCCGAGGATCTGGGGGCTAAGGTGATAGCCTATGCTGACGATACTCAGCTTCTCTTCACGTGGGGAAAGGATGAGGACTCCATATCTTTTGTACAGCACTGCTTGTCTTCGGTTTTTGAGTGGCTTGCGGCGGCCCAACTCAAATGCAACAAAGACAAGTCAGAGATTCTTCTGTATGGGAATTTCCCCCCTGGCTTTTGAGACTCGATCTGGCCTCCTGGGTTTCCGCTACCAACCTCCAATGGGCAATCCGCTAAAAACCTTGGAGTATGGTTTGAGGGTAACCTCTCCTTTTCTGCTCAGGTGAAAAAGCTCTCAGGTAGCTGTTTTGGCCTTCTCAAAACACTCAGGAGCTTTTTGCCACTCCTCCCCAGGTCTGCCAAAGAGACGGTTATCCGTGCCTTGATCCTCTCTCGATTGGACTACGCTAATGCGCTGTACTTCGGCATCCCCGGCTACTCTCTGAATAGACTCCAGGTTATTCAAAATGCAGCCGCTAGGCTGCTCCTGGGAATTGCGAAGAGGAGCAGTGTGCGTGAACATCTTCGCGCTCTCCATTAGCTACCCGTGGCGGACCGAGTCAAATTTAAATCCCTGGTCATTGCCCACCGTGCCCTATACGGTCTTGGACCCGTCTATTTACAGAAGCGGTTTACCTTTTATGTCCCATCAAGACAACTGCGTTCCTCTGCCCTTCTTCTTGCTAGGGTCCCCCGCTTCTCCCGCCATAGGCTGGGTGGCTGCTCTTTGGCTGTTAAGGCTGCCCAGGCGTGGAATGCCCTTCCGTTTCTACTACGTAATACTCAGGACCCGCTGGCTTTCAAGAAACTCTTGAAAACTCATTTATTTCCATAGTTATCAGTGTGTTGTTTAGGGACTCCTCTTGGACCCGCGCCGGGACACTCTTCGGAGTAGCTGTTGCGCGTTATAAGAGTACTTAACATAACATAACATAACATGATGATTGAAGGAGTGGGATGGTTGGTATATTTGTTTTTGTATTAAAGATTCTACAGTTATGACAACATCTAATCAAGTCACATTAAGTCCAATTCATGTACCTTGCAGAATTTGTGCAAAGTTCAGCATTTTCCTAAAGCATCTATTTTGTAAAAAGGAAAGGCCTAGGCTAAAGCTCTAGCAATAGGAATGTCAACTTACTGCATTCTGCACTATTTTCTACGTGTTATTTTTAAATGTTATTTTATTGCATCTCAAGACAACTGACATCAGTATTGATTAATTTTCATAGGCACTTTTCTGCATTATCACTCCAATCCTGGGACCAGCACTCTAGACCTCTCACTAATGACAGTGAGTACTTGAAGTTCAAAAATGTAAAAGATGAACTTTCAGTGACTCAAAATGGCCTCATTCTGAAAGGTACACGAATTGCAGCTCCTGAAAGTCCACAACAGCAAGTGATCGACGTCGCCCATGAGGGACATGGAGGAATAGTTGCCACCAAGAGAGCTCTCCGTGACCGAGTTTGGTTTTCATATCTCAATTTAAGGGTCGAAAAAGAACTAAAGGCCTATCATATATGCAATTATCTTTTATCTCAGGTCTTTCAGCACCCTTTAATTATGTCAGAATTGCCATATCATGCATGGGATAGAATTGCTAATGATTTCTTTGGTCCTCTTGAGAATGGACATCATCGTCTAGCCATTGTTGATGAATCCTCCATTTTCTATTGTTAGAAGACCTTTCATCCACTACACAAGAAAAGGTTATTCAAAAGTTAGATGACATCTTTGCAACATGGGGTGTACCTGCTATTGTGATGTCTGACAACAGCCCACCTTTTAATAGTCCAGAATTCAAAGACTTTCCTAATACAACTCAATATAAAGCATCAAAAAAGGCACGCCTCTTTGGCCCTAGGCCAATGGTCTGGTAGAATGGTTCATTAGTACTCTAAAGAAAGCTGTTCAGCATGTTGCATTGGCTTACCATTTGACCACTCACTCATGTTTGGAAGCCATGACGACCACGCTGCCCTAATGCTGACAGACAATGTCAAGAAAGAGACAGTCGGGGGGCGTGGCTTGGCGCCCGAGGAACATGGCGGCGGCTCGGTGAAGCTCTCCGGCGCGACTCGGTGGACCTGCGCTTTTAAGCTGCCCCGAGTGAAGAAATGAAGCGCTGAAGATGTGCGAGGGTTTCCGGAACGCCCTGCAACCATGGCCCTTTCTGAATGCAGCCTAGAATCATCGCTATTTTCGGTATGTGGGCTCACCCCTGTGGGAATGCGGTATCGCGGTAGCGGCCGCCATTTTGTGTTTGGCTCGACCAGCGGCGCTCTCTGTGTTTGAGGAGATTCAGACGGACTACTTGCTTGAGCGCTCTCTTCTCTTTCAGGATTGCACTAGACTTTGGATATTGCTCTGTTCTTGGTTGCCTGAGCGACGCAATACGCATGAAAATTACCTACTCTTGATTTGTTGTGGAGAGGGAGGTTTTCTTTTCCAGCGGCCATTTTGTCATTTGTCATTTTTAAGTCATCCTCAGGGTGTGAGCTCCACCTTATCACGATGGGCATATTCAACGCATTACAATCTTTATATACTGGTTTAGTGGATTCCTTGGCGATATGATCTATCCTTATCACTTTGTGAGGTCATGTACTGTTATATAGAGGAATTGGATCATCATACATAATCTGGTCTGTCGCTTCGCATTATTTACCGGATTCTTCAATAGCGTTTTTTTTTTAGCTCTATATTTTTTATTTATTTTTTCTCTTTTTGCCTGAAATTTGAGGCTGCTCTTGCTCTATGGGTAGGCTGAAAGGCAGCTTTTCCAAACAACCGCATTCAAGATTGGTCTTGGTCAAGAACTCAAAGATTTTCACTACGTTTTCCAGGGTGGAGGATTCTCTGCTATCTTCAACTCAAACTACTGTGTCAGTTATGGATCCTTCCGTGGCGCCCACTGGCAAGTCTGTCACCAAGCGCTTAAAACAAAATCCTCCCTCTCCGCCTAAATCGACTTCTCCCGTATCTATGGAGTTACTGTTGGAGGAAATCAGGGCCCTTCGACCCTTTATGGAGGAAACTAATACAAAGTTACAAACTCTCACTGACAACTGGACCCAACTTGATACAAGAGTCACTGCAGTTGAACAGAGTGTTTCTTCCTTCAGAGATACAAGTGCGAATGTCTCTCAGCTCCAATCTCAAGTCTCCGGACTCCAAAGACAGATCGAAGACCTCGAAAACCGCAATAGGAGGAATAATCTGCGTATTTATGGTTTGGCGGAGGGAATTGAGGGATCAGATCCTCTCACCTTCTTTAAATCTTTCCTCCCCAAAGTACTACATTTGGCAGACGGCACTGTACTCAACATTCAAAGAGCTCATAGGCTGGGCAGATTGTCTCCAAGTTCCTCATCCCCACAACGGCCTAGAGGTGTCATCCTATACTTTTTGGAGTACACGGATTTGTTAAAGGTCTTGTCAGCGGTTAGATCTTCTCAACGAATCACCTGGTCTGGCTCAACCTTATTTTTCGCACAAGATTACGCCAAGGCTACGGCTAATAGGCGCAAGGCGTTTCTCAATCTAAGACCAGATTTAAGGTCAATGGGCGCTCGATATGGACTTTTCCATCCCTGCCTCTTCAAAGTCACCTTCAACAACAGAACGACAACATATGAAGATCCTGTGCGGCTACAAAGCTTCATAAACTCTTGTAGACCAAATGCTATGGAACTGGCAGGTTCTTCCTCTTCGAACACTTGATTTTCTTCATTTATTATAGCTGCAAAATGTTTTGACCTTTGGTTCGTTTACCCTTTCATACGAGAGGTGTCTTTACTAGTTTTGGATGAACGCAACGTTTTAAGTATCATCCAATACATGTTTGATTGTTTGCAAATCTTCTATGTTTTCTTGTTCATCGTGCGTTCCTTAAATGCTTTATTATTTGTTGTTCTTCGTCTTCACAGATCTATTACCTTCATGGCGTGGTCTCCCCCTGGTCCCCCGTTGGCTGAACCTGGATGCCCCGTTTGTTCCATGTGGTTCCACCTCCCCCCTCGTGTTGTTTTCCTGACTCTTTTTCTTGTAGGTATGTTACTTCCCTACATTCTCTCTTTGTTCACATCTCTTCCTCTTTTTTTCCATTCAAATATTTCTCTTATTTTTTTCTTGGGTGTTGTCAAATCTCTTCTTCCCTGTTTCTCTCGTCACTTCATTCTTCACATCTCTGTGCTCAGTCATCATTTATTTACTTGTTGCTTTACTGTATTCGAATTTCATTCTTGGCTTTGGCTATACGCTTTCTGCATCTTTCTTTACTCGATTTTCGATCTACCTTTTTACTTCTTCTTGGATTTTTTATTTACTTTACATGGTTGTTACAATGAATCGGTCTTTTGTTTTATTTTTTTAGATCATTCTGTTTTCAATAACGCATGTCATTAAAACTATTTACATGGAACGTTAGGGGGTTAAATTCTCCCATCAAAAGGCAGAGAGTCCTGACCCACTTAGCCAGGTTAGATGCTGACATTGTATTCTTGCAGGAGACACATCTCTCGGAAGTTGAATCATTAAAATTAAAAAAGGGTTGGGTAGGTGAAGTTTACTATTCCCCAGGTGACGGCAAACGCAATGGAGTAATGATACTTTGCCGTAAATCTCTTCCGTTCTTATTTGTATCCCAAGAATCGGATGATGAGGGTAGATGGTTGAATGTTAAATTGTCATTAAGAGGAGCTCCAGTCTCTCTTCTAAATGTTTACGCTCCTACTTGCGGTGAACCTTCTTTTTGGCCTACCCTGACCAAGCAAATCACTCATTGTATGGAAGATAATTTCATCTTAGCCGGTGATTGCAATCAGATTTTTGATCCATTTATTGACAGGAACTCCAGAGTTTCCTTTGTTCCTAATAAACCCCACAAGTCTTTTGTTCATGCTATCACCCAACATAAACTCCTTGATGCTTGGCGTCTTTGCAATCCGACTTCCAGAGAGTACACTTTTTATTCACCCTCACACCATACTCAATCAAGAATCGATTATATATTTGTCTCACACAACATTTCGCAAACTCTTACACACGCAGAGATCGGCCCCATCTTATTATCAGATCACGCCCCTGTCTCAATTGGTCTGGATATTCTACCTAAGGTAACTGGTCCTAGAAGATGGCGCTTCAACAATGCTCTTCTCCTGGATCCGAAATTCACTGGTTCCTTTACTACTTTTTTTGATGAGTTTTTTAAAATTAATCAGACCCAATCCATGCCACTCTCAGTTATATGGGATGCATTTAAAGCCTCTGCGAGGGATTTTATAATCAGCTTTGTTGCTAAGAAACGAAAATCTGCCCATAAATTCACTAAGAATCTTCTTCAGGACATTAAAAGACTGGAGCACTCCTATTACACTTCACACTCGAAACAGTGTCTGACAGCCCTTATTAATGCCAAAATGCAGTTCAATGAAAAATCAACGGAGGATGCTTCATTGTACTTGTTAAAATCTAGCGCAAAATTTTATGGAGGTAAAAATAAAGCAGGGAAGATATTGGCCAATTATTTAAAAATTAGACACAATAAATTAAACATTGAATCTATCTATGATGAACAATTAGAGTTAAAATTCAAGGATGCTGACATTTTGAATGAATTCTCCCTTTTTACAAGTCATTATACGACTCTGAAATACATCCCACTGACCTGTCCTTGTCGCATTTTTTCTCTAATATCCAAAAACCTCAACATACCCTCCCGGACTTATCCTCTTTGGAGTTAGATCTAACGCAGCAGGAACTTTTAACAGCCCTTCAAGTCCTCAAAAAAGACAAGGCACCAGGACCAGATGGTTTCACCGTTGAGTTTTATCTTCATTTCTCTAAACTTGTAATGCCCAAATTATACGCCCTAATAAATTCCTTTAGTACATTGGGTGGCTCATCAGGTTCTTTTTCAGAGGCGCATATCTGCCTTATTCCCAAAGAGGGTAAAGATTCCAAATATTGTAAAAATTACAGGCCTATATCCTTGGTCAATATTGACTATAAAAAATTTTCCAAAGCTTTAGCTATAAGATTAGACTCCTACCTACCAAATCTGCTAGGAAAAGAACAATCCGGATTTGTCAAGGGCCGATTTATAACTGATAATACACGACTCCTTTTTAACGTTTTATCTAGATCTTCCCACTTAAAACAACCACTTGCGGCGATTGCACTAGATGCCGAAAAGGCGTTCGACAGAGTCGAGTGGACCTATTTGTTTTACTCCCTCAAGTGGTTTGGTTTTGGCCCTAAATTTATATCCTTAATTTCTCTTCTTTACTCTAACCCCCGGGCGGCAGTCTGTGCCAATGGTTTGATCTCTCCATTTTTCGATCTGGGAAGGGGAGTGCGTCAAGGTTGCCCTCTTTCACCCTTCCTTTTCAATTTGGCTTTAGAACCGTTTCTTTCTAAATTGCGCCAGAATCCCAATATACATGGTTTTCAGACAACAAATTCCCATATAAAAATTGCGGCCTATGCAGATGATATTCTGCTTTTTATGTCAACACCAAATGAATCAATCTCTGCCTTTTTAGCAGAAGTAAGAGCATACTCAAATATCTCTGGTTACAAATTGAATAATGATAAGTGTGAGATTTTACCTTTAACTAAGTATACTTTCAAATCAGATTTTAGTGCGTCCAACTTCACATGGAAACCTGACCACATTAGATATCTAGGATTACATATAACTCCTTCAATTTCAGATACAGTAACATTATGTATGAACAAGTGTACTCAAAAGATTTTAGATTTATCAACAAAATGGCACCCTCTCTATCTATCTTGGTGGGGCCGCCTGGATACTATAAAAATGATGTTATCACCCATAATTCTATACACCATCTCTAATATCCCAGTCGCTATTCCTGCTAAATTTTTTAAGAAAATTAACTCCATCCTTTCTTCCTTCCTATGGAACAAAAAGAAGTCCAGAATGTCTCTTTTTAAATTAACCCGTCCTAAAACAGAAGGGGAGTTAATTTCCCCGACTTTCAGACATATCAGAAAGCATTCCTCCTACGTCAGGCCTCTCTTTGGCTCCTTGACTCCACAACAGACTGTCCTTTATGGATTACAATCGAACGTCTGTTTTTATCCCCTTTTTCTTTTCATGAATACTTATCCTTCTCACGCAAACCGCAGGCCTTATCTACTCCCATAATCAAATTGACTTCGAAACTCCTGGAATCGGTGTCCCCACCTATTCATAGTACTATGGATTCCTTCCTCAACTCAACAATTTGGCACAACAAGACTCTACTTATCCGTAATAAACCATTCTATTGGAGGACTTGGCGACAAAAAGGATTGATATGGATCCATCAGCTATTTTCGCAATCGAATTTTTTGTCTTTCGCTTCACTAAGCCAATTGTTTAATCTGCCTGTCTCATTTATCCATAAATACAACATACTTAAAGAAGCCGTTATGGATACATATAATCATTTGCCTGCTATACCTGATGTTCCCATCACACCGAACCCCTCCCCACAACTTCACACTTTGTTAAAATCTACACCCAAAGCTTCCACAATATACGGTTACTTACAAGGCAAAGGCTCTGTTAGGCAGAAATCCAAAATAGAAGAAACATGGGAAAGAGATTTTCTGTCATCTTGGCCAGTGTCCTTATGGAATAACATATGGATCAAGATTCGTAAATCATCCAGAGCTGCTAACATAACACAAACGCTGTTTTTTGTATACAATAGGCTTTTATTAACACCGAATGTTTTAAGTAAAAGGTTTGCGACTGTTCCCGATGTTTGCTGGACATGTTCTTCCCCAAATGCTGACTTATTTCATATGATTTTCTCTTGTCCAATTGTTCATAATTTTTGGAAACAGGTGTGGTACCAAATTAACCTGATCTTTGGAACTAAGTTCTCCTTTTCCTTTGCTAATGTTTTTTAGGTAGTCTCTCATCCTGTTGGGAAAGTGTTACGCTTAATGTTAAAATTATTGATTTGTTATTAGCGGTGGCATTTCAACAGATTACTGCAAATTGGAAAGATTTCACAAAAATTTCCTACAAGGTGTGGTGGTACGCTGTTTGCCATAATCACAGGTTGGATACTGCCTTTGTGTATCCTATACATATGGCAACGAGACGTTTAGATCTATGGTCGCCCGTCACTATGCACCTTAACATAAGTGCCAGACGATGTTCTCAGCTACGGCCACTTCAACAAGAAGTTCAAAAACCCCCTTGAACCCCCTAAGGTGTTCCTAGAATGTTTGATATTCCAATGTTCTTCATGATCTATTTCTGTTGTCTGATTCTTTTTATTCTTACTCATTAGTCCGATTCATATAAGTTTACTGTAGCAGATTTTTAATGTAATGACATGAGCTTAATATTGTGGACTATGTATTGACAACCCTATTTCGATTAATAAAAAAAATTCTGAACTTAAAAAAGAAAGAGACAGTCGAGCATGCAGGTGTCCACTGTGCTGTGCAAGGATAGTGCCTGACCCGAATGGGCTAGTGTCAACAACGACCTCTGTATGAAGCTTTGGGTTGAAATATGCCATTTCAGTAGCATTCTCAAGGGCTTGTTTAACTTTTTTGAAACTTTTCTCACATTCATGTGACTAATGAAATGAAACATTCTTTCTCATCAATTTTCTTAACTGAGCACTTATAGTGGCAAAGTCTAGTATGTATCTGAAACAGTAACTGGCCACGTCAAGAAATTAACATATCATGGAAACATCTTGCTGGCGATCGGCATTTGAAAGCACTTGTACTTTAGCAGGATCTGGTGTTATACCCCCATCAGAAAAGATATGGCCAAAGAATTTTAGCTCTGTGTTATGGAACTGTCACTTGTCTGCATTTAAAGTCAAACCTGCTTTGGCAAGTAAAGTACATAATTGTGTAAGAGCTTTATCATGTTCGTTTTGTGTAGCTCTGAAAACTAACATGTCATCACTGTAATTGAACACATTCATGACAGGCTGTTTTATACGTCGAATGATGTCTTGAAACAGTTCTGCAGTGGATGACACACCAAAACTTAGACTTACGTTTTCCAAACCATGAAATAATGAAGAAACTGACTTACTATTTTGTAGTGAGTATTCATGTTGTAATTCATAGAAATCAGTCCCATATTAGCAGCTTTGCTGAAACTGAATAGACAGGCACTGGACGCTGTGTCTTGAAGCACATGGATAAGTGCTTGTACCTTTGTTTTCTTGTGTTTCATTGTCGCTACAAATGAACCTTGACTTTTTAAGGGTGTTGATGCAGCCCATGGATACATTTTGGTTTTCGATGGCGTAAGTTGTGGTAATGGAGGTAATTGATTGTATTTCTCCTCAGACATAATGTTTATCGATGCACCACTGTTGATAGTGAAAGGTATCCAACAGCCACTTACTTTCAGTGTAATTTTAGGACAATGTTTGAATGGCTTAGGTGCTTTGGCATGTCGATGTTTCTTTGACTGTCATTTGTCTTCACAAGTGGCCAGTCAAACATGCACATGTTTTACTGATATAAACATTGACATGACACAATCATTTCTTTCACTCTCACTTGACATTAATACAGAGGAACTGTTTGACCATGATTTAGATGACGATCAACATCATTCAGTGTTGATTTATCTTAACTGATGTCACCGCTTGGACTTGAGGGTGCACGGCAACGCACTTGCATTTCTCTTGGCTTTGCAAACTGTCACAAAATGGTTCTTCTTCCCACAGCCTTTACAAATCTGACAGAGAGTGAGACATTTACCTTCGTGTGGAATCGAAAATCCATATCTAAAACACAACTTCTTTTTACGGGTAGTCCTCACCTTGTGCCTTTTAATCTTTGGCTTCATTTTACTTTCCACACTCATGACTGATTTACTCTGGGCACCACCGGCCTCCATGTTAGCAGCTTGTCTATCGACAAACTTTCTGGGGAAGCACTGTCGATCTTTGGGTTACTTATCTCACCTTTGTCACCAGTTGTAGCATTCCCTCCCCAGCTTGGGTACTCGCAAAGGACTACACTACACACAAGCTTAGTAATGCACATCTTTATTTTTCTGCATGTAACTGAGAACTCCACATTCTAAACCAGCTTGCAGCGCATTCCGCTCTAACACTTATTTCACAGTTCTAAGGAGTCCATCTGGAGCCAAAAGGGTTCCATCATGTCTAATTTGCAAGACACTACAGAGGGTAGGAACGTGTTGAAACATTTGGCAGCTTCTGCTGTGTTGGGGAAGGGGAATACAGTTGATGAATATGCTTCTGCCATAAAGATGTTGGATGTTCGTTTCATGAAATGTTCTAATGAGAGGTATAAGTTCTACATGAGTCATCAATTACCTGGTGAATCCTTGGAAAGTTTTGTCAGTGACGTAAGAATTTTAGCAGCATCATGTAACTATAGAACATTTGAATATGAAATGATAAGAGATCAGTTTGTTGAGAAATCCAATCATAAAAAAAGCCCAAGAGAAGTTATTAACAACTGAACCCCTGACATTGGAGAAGGTCATTGAAATTGCTAGTGGAGTTGAGTCCGCTGTGTCATATATGGAACAAATGGCCATAAGTACCTAATTACATACCCTTAAGGCTGAAGATATGACTAAGAGAAAGTGGAAAAATCGGTGATGTGAAACAAAAGCATTTGGAGTGCTACAGGTGAAGTAGTAGGAATCATTTAGGCAGTTCATCTAGTTGCCCTGTGGTAGACAAGTTATGTTCAACATGTAAGAAAAAGGGGTATTTTGCAAAAGTGTGTAAATCTAAGGTTTCTAATCCCAAAAGCCTGCCCAAGACTGTTCTCATGGTTGAAGGCAACTCGAATGTTGTAGAACGGTCAGATCCAGATGAGGATAGTGTGGTCATGATGATTGAAGGAGTGGGTGTTATGGATGTACATGAGCGAAAGTAGGTTATGGGTGAGGTGTTACAAATGGGAGTGTATCCTAATAAAAGACCATATTGTTAAATTGAGGTTGCTGCTGTTGCTAATCCCATGATGGATGATTCTGGTTCTTTCTTTACTCTCATTGAACCAAAGGAAATGAAGACATTTCATGGTACCACTCTAAAAGAGTGACACAGCAGACCTGTTGCCTATGAGGGCAAGCCTATTGAAGTCTTGGGGGAATTTGAAACCATCCTAAGCTTTAAAGGTAATTGGGCCATAGGGGCAATTTATGGGGCCAAGGATCGGTCATGTCTGTTGGGAAAGTTGGAGCAGAAGAACTTAGGGATAGTTTTAGAACCAAATAGTCTTGAACAAATAATGTTGAAAAAGGAATGCATGACAGTGTGGCAAGTTGATTAAGATGCTTGGGAAGTTGCATTTCCAGAAGTTTTCAGTGGAAAGCTCCGCAAGACCAGGGTTTCTCTCATCAGATTGTGTTCAAGGCAGATGCTTGTCCTGTCCACAAAGCACAACAGGTACATATTTCTATGAGGAAGGAGCTAAAGTCAAAGTTTGAAACTTTGTGTCAACAGGTTATTATAGAGCCCATTGCGTAGCATATACTGTTAGCTATAAGACCCAGGTAGCCTTTCCCAGTCCGCTTGAAGCTGTAGCTGTACTAGATAACTCTTGGTTGAAACTGGGTATGGATGTAATTGGTACTATGTATGTTCTTGAAGAGTGTTGAAGGCATGGGATAGTGCTGGTGTATTATGTTACTCGATGGCCGGAAATAGAGTTTGTGGAGTCTGCCAGTACAGGTAAAATCTTTGATTTTTTACAATCTCTATTCTTAAGGGAGGGTGCTCCAGGTGAACTGGTTATAAACAAAAGGGTGCAGTTTACCTCCAAGGAATTTGAGAAGTTTTTGGCCCATTGTGGTATTAAGCATGTGACTACATCCTTGTATCACCCTAGGAGCAATGATCTAGTGGAAAATTGCAATAGGGTCACCAAGGATAATGTACAGTCATGTATGGTGAACAGCTTGGGGCACTTCGGACAACTCCCAATGCAATCATTGAGCTTTCTCCTTTTTTGCTGTTAAAAGGTCAAACATCAGCCACTAAGTTGGTTTGTTCTCAGATGTCTTATTTATCTGTGTGGGACCAGTAATGTTATTGAGTGACAGGAAAATGTGAGAGTGTTCTGAGGGAGTATACAAGTGTTGCAATGGTAAAGGGAGACTTCAGGTTTTGTTCAAAGAGAGGGATTGGGTCAGGATCAAATTAGCTGGCATAAAATCAGAGCGTCATTCAAATTTTCTGATTTTAAGAGAGTCAAAGATCAAGTTGGCATGCTTGAGGATGGTAAATGGTGGAACAAGGAAAAAGTATCAAAGCAGAGGTGGGACATTGATACCAGAGGCAATTATTCGTTCCGGAAGACCCTGTTGATCTCACATGACTCTATGAGTTTGAGAACTTCAATGGAGAGAAACCACTAGTCAGACTTAGTGAATATGTTTAACTTGTGAGTGTAAATGTAGCTCTAGTGCGAATGATTTTCGGGTTCTGGACATTTTTACTGTTTCCTCAATCACAGTGAAGACTTGTGTTGGGTTCCATGAAGAGGAGACTATCAGAGTAACCATTTTGATGTGATAAATTAACATATGTATTTCGGATTTTTGTTTTCCAGATCGTTTTGTGATGGGTAAGATGTGTTGGTTCTAGTGATATGTTGTATGAGGTAATAAAGTGGATATGACATTACTGTTGGGAGATGTTTGAAATGTAACAGCAGTTGCAGTTGTGTCTGTGCCCTGCTGGTTGTACCCTGCAACTTGGAAATAAAGTTTACCTTAATTAATACTATTGGACTTGACATCGGTTTTCTGGAGATGATACTTGCAACATTCTAACTGATGGATAGAAATCTTGCAAAACTTTATTAAATAATTCAAAACGCAGAGAAAACTTTGAAGGTCTCAAACATAAATGTTTTTCAAATACTTAAAGTATTTAAACCATGAACGAGCATGGTGTTTTTTGAGGAAATGTCAAAAAAGAAGAATGAACTGGCATCAAAGTTGTGAATATTTTCTTTAGGACAGCTCAGTGAAACAGTTTGATATTGGGCATGGCTAAGCCTCCACAAACAGCAAAGCCTGCCAAAATCAAATTTATCTATGGATATTGTGCTTAAAGGCGGGATCCAAAGTTCCAAAATCCAAGATAACTGTAATCATTCCATTAATACATGGTTTTATCAACTGTACTGAAAGGGATTTTTCAGCTGAAATGAAGTAAGTAAGCCCATCAATTTCTCTCTAAACCTAAATCCAACCACTCCTTTGACAAACAATTCTGCTCAAATATTTCAGCTGTTCTGTATGAGAATAGCTATATAGCAATGCTAGGCTTTGTAAGAAGGCCAATAGAATGGACCAAACGTATTTGCTTGCTCAGACTTCATCATGATTTCACAAACCGTAAGTAGTTTTGTTTAACTATGGCTCAGTTTTAGTACTGGCTTTCTGCTATACATGAGAAACCTGCAGAAATGGAGAATCCATATTTTGATACCGATTAGCTGTCTATGATCATATTTCTCCATATTCATTCCGTGACCTACTTAATTGTACTGTTGCTCATCCTCAGATCAAAGTGTGTAAATGTTGTATGTAACATTTCAATGTCCCTGAGGGAAGACTCTGCACAGCTTTGTATTTAGAAGATGATGATTTTCAAAACATATTTTAATGTTGTATACAAGACAAGCCTGGAAAGACTTTGCCCCTTAGTTTCTCTTTTGCCTTCAATACATCCCCACTGAGTATGACCCATTGACCTTGCAATATCATTCACTCAAGCCAAGTTTAGAAGTGTTTAATTTCATACTGGACATGAATATTAATTGGTGCCTTAGTTCTACTTTGGATACCACTAACCAGTTATACAAGTCTCCTATGTGCAACATGCAGAAAGTGATGAGTGGCCATGACTAAACCTTCTATTCCCCACCTCATAATCAATACTTAAGGGTTTATTATTTCTTGGCCTCTGTGAATCTGCTCTTTTGATCTTTAACTAAAATCTTTCTAACTGCAGTCTGAGATCGTTCACTCATAGTGCTAACTTTGATTGCAGAAGATGTGTCATATCTGCCTTCTAAGTAGACATTTCAGAGCTCTCTGCTGTTTAAATCAGATTTCAGAACTTTTTTGTAAAAAGAAATCTCAAAGTTTTTCTCATATAATAATGTTTTTGCTAAACTTATAATGGTCTGAGAAACGGCTGTTAATCAGGACCAGCACAGTAGCTTTTGCTACTGGTTCAATGGAATGGAAAGGCAGCTTCAGATGATTCAAAAAGGGTATCCTAACCAGAAGAAAAATATTTTCCAAATTGTTGCAATCTGCCCTAAACATATAACCAATCAACTTTTATCTTTTTGGTATCAAACCTGTCAGTTTAGGGAGACGTTTTATCTAATATTATCAGAGATAAAAATTCCTAAGAATGTGTTCACACACTGGTAAAGCAGAATGAGTTTGTTAAATCTTATTATATGGATAGTCTATCTATTTTCCTGAAATGTTATTTGACAAATGGTTTATATTCTACTAATAATCAGAAGATCAAGCTTGACAAGTGCATACTACTGAAATCCCTGCATACTCATGCAGAGAAGCTGGTCTTTCATGTTAAACTTCTGAAGTATATGAGAGAAGCATGACAGTTATCAGCATTTTAGCCTACAGGAAAGCCCCCAGTCTTGAAGAGCTTCCAGAACAGCCCTACAGATGTCTGTAGAGGATTTTGGCCCCATGATATTCAAAATAAACTATATCTGATTGCAGCACTCCTCCTCCCTGGTTAACCATATTGCCTAATAGAAATAATAAGCCCCCAAAGCTACACTTGTCTTACCACCCAATATACCTTCTAAAACTCTTAATAAGTGCAGGTGCAAAGATGTATGCATGGCTACTGGTGAGCCGACAATATACCTTCTAATTCTCTCTTCAAATACAGATGCAAAGATTTATGCATGGCTACTGGTGACCTGACTAAACAGAATCATGTTCTTCCTGGGTTGGCATCATACAGTAGAACCCGAGCACTACTGTATTACAAAAGGGGCCATAGATGCTTGCATGGCCCCTTTTATAATTCGGATTGAACCAGTGCTAATTGTGCACTGGCACGATTCCAAAGGAGGCTTGCCCGCATTTCAGTTGGGGAGTGGTCTCATGCAAATGACGGAATACTTTGCCTTTGCCATATCATAGGCTGAATTCCTGCTAATCACTCTTGGCCACCAAAGCAGATTTGATCCGGCCCTTTTGAAATGTAAAGACTTTACAATTAAACTACTAGAATTAGCACTACATCTCACTCAGACTCCCTACCATCTAGAAGGCTCCATCAATGACGCAACATCTAATATTAATAACTGTATGCCATAGACACTGCAGACCTTAAACGCACTCAGTAATAGGTCCTTGGCTGAGTTGAGCTTCCGCGATATTCTTAACACTGTCATCATGTTGTGGGAAGCATGCAGGTATCTAGCAACCCACTCAACCGGCTCCGTTTTGTTTCCGTAGCGAACCAACATCATCACGTCGTGAAAAGGAAAGGGCTTTGGCTGGGTTGGTCTTCCGCAAGATTCTTCATGACAATTGCACTGAAGCTCATCGTGGCAGTTCTCCTCGTGTCGGATGCAACGCATCCTCAAGTCTGCAAGTGGTGACTGTTTTTATAAGTGGAGTGTCTTACTCATTTTGTTTATTCTCTACAACAACACTGTAGTGATTAGAGGCTCTTATAAGGTTGCTCTAGTGTCAGAGGTACAAGAAAAAAATGTGTGTTCTCTAATGTGTTCATTGTAACTGGGTTTTTTCAACAGGTACCAACATCTAGTGTGCAAAGTTTTATTTCTGTCTCTCTACATTTATGAATTGCATTTTTATTCTTCTATTCTCATTTCTCATTAAGATGCAACATGTGCAACCTCCTCCTCCTTTTTTACAGGTTCCAGGTGATCCACCTGTTAGGTGGAAAGTGTGGTATAGAGCTTTTGTTAAATATTTAGGTGCTCTGGGGGGGACAAGGTTCAGTGCCGAACGTAAAAGATTTATTTTAGAGCACAATTTAGGCTTTCAGGGTCAGGCTGTTCTCGAGCATTTGCCTCCTCTTGATCTGGTCGAAGGTGAGGATGAAATGAATGAATTCGATCAAGCAATAAAAATGTTGGAGAAATAGTTCAATGTTGAAGGCAGTTTGGTGGTAGCGAGGCATACGTTTTTTACAAGAGATCAAGACACAGATGAGAGTATTGTGTCGTATGTTGCAGCATTGCATATTTTAGCCTCTGAGTGTGAATTTGAACATTTTACTTCCCAATTAATTAGGGATCAGATTGTTGTTCACTGTAGAGACAAAAATGTTCTAGAAAAACTCTTGACTCTCAAAAACCCGTCCTTGCAAGAAACTATCACCATTGTAAAAAGTATTGAACTATCTCAAAAAGCTTCAAGGGAGCTTCAGCCTGAGAAAATTGTGGTTGCCATGGTGAATGAGCGCAAAGACCAAGGTGCCAAACGACAAGTGGAAAAAGACAGGCCGTCTGTTGAACCCAAGGGGGCCAATCACCCTGTCAGATATGAAAATAAATTTTCTTCAAATAGGAATGTGTGTCCTAAGTGCGGGTTTCCTTCCCATTTTCCGAATTCTCGAATCTGTCCGGCAAAGAATGCTTCTTTTTTTTTTTTCTTTTTTTTTTGTCCTCATTTATGCGATTTTTATGGTTATGTTGGACAAGGTCCCTTGTCTTGATTCCGATTGGTATGGCTGGAGACCGCCCTTTATTAACGTGCCGAGGATTGGGTCTTATCCTAGAACCTTTAGATTCGTTAAAGTCAGTCACAGAAACCCCATGCCGACCATTTGAATCTGAAAGATCGCATTATATGTAATCATTGGACATTCCTCCCTAACCTACCTCTTGTTTTTATCTCATAGATCCCAAAACCTTGTTTTGTTACTGTTCCCTCTTTGTTTATCCAATAGCCTGACTTTCCTTACTGAGCCAATCCACTCTATTGCCCTGGGAGAGGTGGTAAGGATCCAATTCACGCATATCTCCCGCCTAGCTAATATTATTAGAGTAAACAATAGACACTTTTGACTTTTACTTAGTACAGTAGTAGAAAGATTACTATCGAAAACACCGAATATAACAGTTAGTGGGCTTACCTCGATATTAGTTTGTAGGACTTTATCAATGGCCTTACCCACTTCTTCCCAAAAAATTCCCAGGTGTGGACACTGGTGGAACATGTGGATATCATTCGCCTTGGGATCCCTGCATTTTGGACATTTTCTTACCACCTGGTTGTTCAGTTTGGAGAGTCTCTCCGGTGTCCAGTATGACCTATGTAAAGTGAAGAGATGATTTCTCCTAAGTGGTGCAGAAACTATAGTTTGCCATAAAAGAGTGCAGGATACTTGCCAAAGATGTTGCAAGTCTTGAGTAGGGAAGGTCTTTCTCCATACTTCATCCGGGACTGTGAATTCATCGTCAGGGGTTTGTATCAAGTGCCAATACCATTTCGATATTTCTTTTTTCCGTACGTCGCTTAAAAGTTCGTTCTCCAGATTCGCTGTGATTTTTAAGCTTTTTTCCTGATTTTTCAACCAATTCTGTAGCTGATAGTACTTACACCTGGAGATCTTGCCCTGTGTTACTTCCAATAATGAGTCCCAACTTATTAATGATCCAGAGTCAATTAATTGTCCCCATCTTGTTATTCCTGCTTCCCTAATTGGGGTTGCTAATGTATCTTTTAGGCACTCTGGGGTTCCTGGAGACCTCCAAATGGGTGCTAACTGGCTGTAGTACGGAATCTTCCAAATTCTTCTAATATCGTACCATAACTTATATGCAGTGTTAAGTACCTTTAGTTTGATCTTTTTAAAGTATTTGGGATGTCCAAACTTGTATAAACAATGATCTTCCTCTGTTACGGCTTTCCAGTAAGAAGAATAATCTGCATGAGGTCTGAGAAGATTTCTTATATGTTTAAAATGAAAGGCTCTATAATAAGAAAGCAGGTCAGGGCTAGCAATGCCCCCTCGATATTTCCTCTGAGACAGTTTTCTCCATAATATCCTCACTCCCTTTGAGGCCCAAATAAAACTATTAATTTCACTCTGTATCTTTTTTAGCCAAGGGATCTTGAATTCTAACGGTATAGCGTTAAATAAGAAGGTAAACTTTGGCAAAATAGACATTTTAATTACATTTGAACGCCCCAAAAAGGACAGGATAGACAACTCCATGATTTTAATAATTTCCTCATTTCCTTAATCTTTGAGTTTAGGTTAGCCTGAGCAACTTCCTCAATGTTTTTCGTAACCTCTATTCCCAGATACTTGATGCTATTTTTTGATTCAACTAACGGTGTTACTACGTTCCAGTGCATTATTTCCGTTTTCTGAATATTTACTTGGTAGCCCGAGACTTCACCAAAGTCAGCTAGCAGCTTCGTGATAAAGGGGAGAGCTTTATTAAGATCGCTCGTATAGACCATTAAATCATCGGCATACAATGCCACTTTGTTTACCCAGCCGTTGAATTGGAATGGGATAATTTCCTCGGCTCTCCTTATCATATTGGCCAGCGGTTCTATATACAAATTAAAAAGATGAGGAGACAAGGGACACCCCTGTCTCGTCCCCCTTCCAATCTGAATTCGTTTAGATAAGCTACCATTTATAAGTACTTTTGCAACTGGCACAGTATATATATTTCTTATTACTCTTAAAAAATTTGTTCCTAAACCAAAGTATTTTATAGCTTCATGCTAGTATATCCAATTTACACGATCAAATGCTTTAGCAGCATCAAAGGTTAAAACTGCTAATGGTAACTTTGCTTCTGTGGCTTTATCAACGGACCGGATTAGTTGATGAGTAAGATCATGTAGTTGTCTCCCTCTTATAAACCCTTTTTGATCAGTATGTATGAGTTTACCGGTGATATTCCCTATCCGTACAGCTAGTATTTGGGTAAAAATTTTGTAATCACAATTTAAAAGTGAAATGGGTCTGTAAGACTCACATCTGAGGGGATCTTTTCCTGATTTTAAAATTAAGCTGATGGTGGCATCATTCCACGATTTAGGGAGCTCAAGACCTTTCAAGTAAATGTTATTAAAGAGGTCCGTCAATCTTGGGATTAGTATTTCCCTTAAGGCTACATATAATTCCACTGGGATAGCGTCTGGGCCTGCGACTTTCCCTTTTTAGATTTTTTAGAACCTCTAAAACTTCTTTGCAGGTAATTTCCGCATTTAACACTTCACTAAGCCCTTCTCCCAGAATTGGTAACTTTGATTCCCTCAGGTATAAATCTACCACATTGACTGAGGGGGTCTGATCCTCCTTATACAATGTTTGAAAAAAATCTTCGAATGCCTCTTCTATTTCTGTCCTGCTCTCTACCTTTGCATCTACCAAGTCGCTATGTATTGCATTTATTCTATTCCTGCTGTTGTCAATTTTAGTTTTCCATGCTAAAAGTTTCCCGCTATTCTCTCCGTATTCATAATTTGACAATCGACTAGCCTCCCATCTTCTCATTATCCTACCTTCCAAATAACTAGACCACTCAATTTTCTTTTTAAGAATTTCCTCTTTTACTTTTTCTTGTTCTGTTACAGAGGTTGCTGCTTCATAATTCCTATGTTGGTCTAGAATATCTGATTCTAATTGAATTATAATATGTCTAGTTTCCTTATTTCTTTCTGCAGCTAGTCCAATCAGAGCTCTTCTAACTACGGCTTTGTATGCGTCCCACACTCCTTGCAATGAAACTTCACCGTTAGCGTTAATTTGAAAGTATTCCTCTGTTATAAGTTTTAACTTCTCTATAATTTGCTCATGTAATAAGAGTGTGCGGTCTAAGGTCCACCTAACCTCACCCTGTGTATAGCTTTGGTTGAATTCGATTTGGACTAGGGAGTGATCGGATAGATGGGCTGGTACATGATTTACTTTGATAACATGTTTGCTTAATGATATATCTATCAAGAAATAGTCAATTCTTGATGAGTGCCCATACTTGTGGTTTATATATGTAAATCTGTTATTTTGATCCCCTTTCCTCTTCCATATATCTACTAGTCCCAAGTCTTCTTTAAACCTATTAATCCATTCCCTCATTTTCGGGAGATTCAAGGCTCTCCCTGGCGGGTGTCTGTCTTTTCTTGGGTCTAATAACAGATTAAAATCTCCCCCTATAATTATTGGGACCGATATATTAATTAGCTGAGCATACAGGGATTGTAGGGGGGCTGGGTCATCCGTATTTGGGCCGTAGTATCCAACTACAAAAAATAATTTGCCATCTATGTTGATTTTAGCTGCCGCCCATCTGCCATTTGAATCAGCAAACTCTTCTACAATGTTTATCTTTGAGGATTTTTTAATAATTATTGCGACACCTTTAACACAGCAGGACTGATTAGTACAGATTAATTTTTCCACCCATTTTTCGTGTTTCATAATTTCAAGCCACTCCGATTTTAACAGGTGAGTTTCCTGAAAAATTATACGGTCACATTTATAAAGCTTCAGGTATTCAAAGATTTTTTGTCGCCTTCTCCTCACCCTCAGGCCATTTACGTTCCATGTTATAATTTTAATTTTACCCTCTAATGCTACCATCTATATTTTCTGCTCACTTCCTTTCTCGCTCTCTCCCTAGGCTCTGATTGTGTTAGATAAAAGGTTCCGCTTTCAGGACCTTGTCTTCCCTGTCTCTTGCAGATCAGACATTTTTTTTTTGTTTTTTCCCTAATGCTCCCCACCCGATAAACCAAAAACTTGTGCTCACAAATATAAAATAACCTAAACTAACCCCCGTCATCCACCCCTGGAGAACCCTCCTTCTGTCTTTGGGCAAATATTATAGCCCTATTTGAGTTCCGTCTTCATGAGGTCATCCGTTTAACATAGCTGGCCCTTATTTTTTTACTTTAATTTGCTCAAGGGGTACTTCTTTTTTTTTGTTTAAAAAGTTTACTGGGGAGAACATGGCGGCCGGCTAAGTAGCTCGGTCGGGAGCTCCGTCAGAATGAGGTGTGCAACGCGGGAGTAATCGCCCTGAAGACTCGAAAAGCGGCAACTCGGTAATGCGAGAATGCGGGACTATACATCAGCAGCAAAGTTAAAATAAAGTTAAAATTCTTACCCAGACTTAGCTGGAAAGAAAAGAGGAGGCTCGGCGTGAGGGAAGGCTCCAACGCTCCAACGCTCTGTCGCTGAGGGAAACGGCTTCCGCACTGTGTTAGATTCAGAGCTGGAGGCGGGGCCCGGTGCGATATGCGGCGAGAAGCCGCCAAGCAGTTCACGGAGGGAGAGTGACAGGAGCAGGAACAGGAGGAGTGGAGGTGTGTGGACGGCGGCTGTGCTCAGCTTGCTAGCAGGCCGTAAAGTCTTGATTAGGACGGATTTTAGAGGGCCACCCAACAGCTGCTCCCTTCTCAACGTGGGGACTGATCTCAAAGAAGACTGTTTAAAGGGCTGTTTAAACTGCAAGGAGGGGTGCAAACGGAGGAAAAGCTGCAGGTACAGTGTGTGTGCTTGCATGAATCTGACTATAAGACCGGGAGGGGTAACCTCAGAGAACTTGATAATTAATTCTTCTCAGGAGAACCCCCCCCTGGACAACACAATATCACAATCCCAAGGCCAAGCTCAAGCGCAAATTTCTGCGTCAGAGGCGTCAGAGGCTGAATTGAAAGAAGAAGAGGGTTTAGAAGACCCCACAGATATAAGAGAGGCTATAAAAGTGGATACAAAAAATCGCACTCAAAAAATAAGCTATCCCTTACGCAACAGAAGATTAGCCGCTGCGCCCCCTGAAAGTTTAGGTCATACTGTACTTAAAGGGGAACTGGAAAACTCCCCAGAAATTAATAAAATAAAACTCACTTACAGAAAACAAAAAGCTCACAAAACAAAGAGAGGGGCCCTAGCGGTGGTATCTACCAGAGCTATTAAGGCGGCCAAAAGTGAATATTCTAGGAAGGGAGCTAATCCAAATATAACGCCATCCCTCCGTACCTTCTTTAAAGTGCAAGAAAAACCGGTGAAGGAGGGGACCCCTTTAAACGAAGGGAATTCAATCGCTGCCATCTATAAGATGCAAGAAACAACATCTCCTTCAAAAACTGGAATAGCGGAGTCCCCAAACCGCTTTCAAATATTGATGACAAAGGGGGCGGAAGATGACTGTTTGGTAGATGTAGGTGATGGCCCGCAGTCAGATAAAAATTCAATACACGACATGGCTTTAAATTATCAAGACGAAGATTCGGAATCGCTCTCACAGGGGGAGATAGGCAGACTGACAGCTTCCTTGCTGTTGAAAGAAATGAAACTGGGCTTTGCTAAGTCGGAAAGAAACCAAGAAAAAATACAAGCGTCTTGTGAAGTGTTGGAGTCCAAGGTTAATGCTCTGTTTGATAGGGTTTCCGATATGGAGACAGTTGTGGACAGAACAAGGGAAGAAGTAAAAATATGCCAGGCTGATATCAGCAAACTTAGAACCAGTGAGAAAGAACTGAAGGACAAGGTTGAAATCTTAGAGAATAACTCTCGAAGGAACAATTTACGAATTTTAAATATCCCGGAGGGTTCAGAGGGACAGAATATTAAAAGTTTTTTGGTATCCCTGTTGAAGGATTGTTTTCCGGAACTAGAGACGAAAGCACTGGATGAAGATATCCAAAGAGCGCACAGAGATCCTTTTAGACGAAGTGCACAAAGGAAAAATCCTCGGAAAATACTTGTAAATTTCAGAACCTATTCCCTCAAAGAAAACATACTTACTATGGCATTGAAAGCAGGTACCATCAATACGAAGGATTACAATTTCAAAATTCGATCCGATATATCGAAAACCACATTAGATCGACAATGGGCACTTGGGTCCTATATGCAAGAACTAAGAGCGGCAGGTGCTACAGTTCAGATGAAATTCCCAGCATTACTGAGAATTATGTGGGATAACAAAACTTACAATATTAAAGAACCAAAAGAAGTAAAGAATGCTTCTTGCAGGAAGTGCGGTAAGCAAGGGCACTTTGCTAAAATATGTGGCTCCCGAGGGAATGTTAATGTTGTTTATTCTGAGGAGGATAAGAGTGACTCAGTGAATGAAGTTGTGAGTTCTTTGACTGATGTCATTGTGGTAGTCAAAGACGATTCGGAAGATTGTGTTGCCCCGTGGTAGATGTCATTGTGGATGGTCAGTGAGTTCAGCTTTTGGTGGATTCTGGAGCACGCATGACGATGGTCACTGATGAATTGTTTGAGCGTAAATGGCCTAACAAGCTGCTTCAACCACCAGACAGGAGTCCTGTTTCCTATGAAGGCAGGAAAATCGAATTGAGTGGGTTTTTTGAGACTACTCTTACATTTGAGAATAGATCCATTCAGGGTAAGGTCTATGTCACGAGAAAAGGTCTCAATATTTTGGGATGGTACCACCAGGGTCTGTTTGGGATGACTCTTAGGCCGGGAACGTCTGTACAAGTGTCAGTGGTGGGTGATCCTGTCCAAGGTGAAGGTTTTTCATCTTAGTTCCACAAGTTTGAAAGTGTATTTGCAGATAATTTGGGATGCATTAAAGGTTTCAAACACCTCATTAAAGTAAAGGATCTTGCAGTGCCTGTCAAGCACAAGCTTAGGAATGTGTCGTTTAGTGTCAGGGAGGATTTGTCTGCAGAGTTGAAAAGGATGTGTGAATCTGGGGTCATTGAACCCATTGAGTCTTCTCTTTGGTTGTCTCCATTGGTAGTTGCATGCAAGAAGGATAGAAAACTGAGAGTATGTGATGACTTACGCAGTCTGAATAAAGAGATTTGGGTTGACTCACATCCTCTCCCCCGGATTGATGACATTCTATCTAAGTTCTCTGGTGCAAAGTTTTTTTCTAAAATTGACCTTGCATCGACCTACCATCAGGTGGAGTTGGATCCTTCAGGCAAACATCTTACTGCGTTTGTTTCTCCTGTGGGCACTTTCCAGTTTAAAGGGATGCCTTTCTGCTTAGCTTCAGCAGCCTCGGTCTTTCAACGTGTAATGGAGAAGGTTTTGGAAGGTGTGAGAGACACAGTCGTTTTTCAAGATGACATACTGGTTGCTGGCAACTGTAGAGAGACGCATGACAGAAATCTTTGTGAAGTGTTGGGTAGGTTACAAGGATAAGGGATTGTGGCGAACAAACTCAAGTGTGTGTTCGGAGTTGAGTCAATTGAATACTTGGGGCATCGCATTTCCGGTGCAGGTATTGAACCAAGAGATGGTCTCATTGAAGCCATTGTGAATGCTCCATGTCCCATCAACAAGGAACAAGTTTCTTCGTTTTTGGGAGTGTGTGAGTTTTACTCTAAATTCATTTCCAATTTTGCAGCAAAAACCGTGCATCTGAGAGGATTGCTGAAGAGGAAGGTCACATTTGTGTGGGATCAATTGTGCCAGGATGAGTTCTTGTGCATAAAACAGGAACTTGGGTCTTGTGGCATCCTTACCCCTTTTGATCCTCAGGTGCAGTGTGTGGTGTCTGTGGATGCTAGTTTAGATGGGTTAGGTGGTATGATCACCCAGTTCAAGAAAGGAAAGGAGCATACTGTTGGCTTTGCCTCTCGTGCCTTACATGAGTGCGAAAAAAACTATTCTGTCATCGAGAGGGAGTTGTTGGCATGCTGCTGGGCTGTGGAGAGGTTTAAGTGTTTTGTGTGGGGTCAGACTTTTAAATTACTTACTGATCACAAACCTCTTATTCCCATTCTTAATGGGAATATTGTCAAGGATCACACTAGAATTGCGAGACTAAGTTCTAAACTACTTCAGTACAATTTTGAGGTGGCGTATATATCGGGTGGAAAGAACACGAGGGCAGATTATCTTTCTAGATCACCTTTGCCATTGGATGAACGTGACCTTTCTGTTCAGGATGCGTACAAAGAATGCCTGATTGCTGTGGTGGATGCTTGTTCTGTTGGTTGTTTTACAGAACAAGAATGGTTTAGTGCAGTGGAGGCTGATGATGTGCTTAGGAAGGTGAAAAGTCACATTGTTTCAGGTTGGCCTAAAGAAAAAAACCTGGATGGTGACTTGCAACCTTTCTTTAAGGTTGCGGATGAGCTTACCTTCTGTGACGGGATCCACTCCTTTTGAGCTGCTTCGTGGGAGGATTGCTGCTTTCCATATGTGTCCTGCTTGGATGAAGAGTTGGGGTTTACGTGCTAAGAGTGACATCCCCATTTCTGGTGTCGATGCATGTAGTGATTCGCCTGTCTCTGGTCTGGATGAGTTTGCTTCAGGTGTCAAAGTGGGTGATTGGGTTAGAATTAAGTCACCCCACAATGTGGCAACGGGTCTGTCCAAATTTGGTCCTCCTGTCAGAGTGGATGCCACCTCTCGCTCTGCTGTTCGGGTCAATGGGAGGAGTTGGTGGAATCTTTCCAGGATCTACAAGGTTCCCAGAACAGTTGTGTTGCAGTTGGGTCTTCGGTCTGGAAATTCTGGGCAAGTTCCTCTGCAATCGCCTGGGAACAGTTCCCAGGTGTCTCAGAGAAGCAGGTCTCCATCGTCTTTTCAGCCTCGCAATGTGGCTCTTGAGTACATTTCTCCTCGCAGGAGTGGCAGGAGAATTTTTGTGCCCAAACGTTTAGACCTTTGATCATTCTGCTTTGTATTGGTTATTACTCTGCAATGTTTAACATTTGGTGCTGTGTGCTTGTTTTTTTGTTTCTCGATGTTTACCTCTTTCCTTTGTTCCATATTTTTGTTTTTTTTTCTCTTTACAATGTTTCGTGATATTTTTCAAATTTAATACTCTTTTTTATTTAGTGGAGAGAAAGGAGATGTTGTAATAGTCGCTCTAGTCTCTCCTTAGCTTTGGTTATATGTCTCTATGATGTCACTGCCATGGTGATGGAATGTGTATGTTTGAATACCAGGGGGCAGTTGTTGTGTTGCCCTCGAAGCTGTGGAGATGAACAGACATTAAACCTAGTGTTCCTACACTTACCTGATTCAGTGTGATCACTACAGTTACCTTTTTGAATCAGGCTCTTCAAGTGTAAGTTTACTACAAAAGTATGTTACATGTATCCACCCTTTGCACAAAGCAATTGGCTTGATTGTACATGGGTGGGTGACATCCCTTCCTAAACCCCTCCCTGACCCTCCAAATGCCCCTCTTACTCCTCCCGAATGCCTTCCGCTTTTGTAGTATGTCTGCCAATGTTACGCCCCACTCCCCCCATTCCTTACTACATTTATTACTAAAATGTAAACTTATGTGTGTGGAGACTCTGCAGTCAGAGCTGAGCACACTAAACATATCAGTATGGGTAATGCGGATTCGTAAACTAAGCATATATTCTGTAGCATTATAAAAAGTACTACAAAGTGCATTTTGAGAATCAGACCCTATGAGTTCCTACTCGACTATTTTCTTCATATTATGGGTTTAAAATCTTTTATTTCTGTCGATTAAACTCTTATATTTCCTTTATAGAACATGTAATTAATTTTAAATGCACAGAAATGCTTGCATCCCATGCACCTGCTCTCTAAGATTGTTTATATCTAGAATATATCATTTAAAGGTGATAATCGAGCTGATGCATTTATATCCATAATTGCTTGTCCTCTTGCTAAGCTAGAGTTATCATAGCTGTCTGCAAGCTTTATCATTATTTTAAATACTTGAAATAAATTGATAAAACAAAGATAGGATTTCTTCAACAAATTTCTTGATTAGATCCTATAGAAATCCAGGTATCAGACAACAGGTTAAAGAGGAGCTTCACCAGCTTGCAGCATCCACTTTGAGTGTGAAAATGAGCAGAGTGGCCTTCAGGAGTTCTCCAGAGCTGCACCAAGGTGATAGGAAATAGGTAGTTTGCTATTTCAGAACAACACTACAGCTCTTGCTGTTTAAAAGCAAGTATGATGTGTGCATCATCTCTGAAACTCAGAAGTAGGCTTATTATTTACTGATTCAGCTAAAGCTAGCATAGCACCTAGAAGTAGCAGCATGAGGGAGTTAGAACTGAAGATTTCAATAAACATGTTAAAACTCTTCCTGTTATTTTCATTATCCATAACATACTTTGCTGCCTTACTGTTTATATTCTGTGTGGTTACCATTCACATTTTCTGCACTAGGTTAGGATTTTAAAATAAACATTTTAAAATATTTATCCTGGTTTTTTAATGCTGTTTTGAGTATGTTACTCATTTGCAAAAGGCGATTGAGAGTTCTGTGATTGTCCTTGGTTTTATTTTATGGGGTTGATGGTTACCGGTAAACATTTCCTGCTCAACTTTGCTCAGTGGGTTTTGCAAGGCTTACAGTCCAACTAGATTTTTTATTCGAGTTGGCATATTGACCAAGTCCTTGGTGCCAAGGGGGTGAGAAAGCCAAACCCTGCGACTCTAAGGGGAATACCCCCAGAGAATCCACAATTTTTTATTTTGATTCTTGTACAAGCAGTGCTGAGGTTACATTAGGAAAACTGCAGTGTGGGTATGGCAGTCATATGAGAGGACATGCCTGCTCTTCACTCTGTGCCTGACACCAATTTCCCCAAGAAATGTCCCTCCATACAGTTGCAACAGGTCCAGAATCAGTGCTACATTGTGAATAACTGAGGGCAGGCTGTGGTGTGGCGAACCTGAGCTGGAAGTGTAGAGAGCCTGGATGGCTTATGGAAAAGATGCTGACTATATAGTGCAACAGAAGATGCGCATGAGGGAGCTTTGCCATGCTGGTTTGCACTGTGCTCAGTCTTCTGCATATTTGCGCTGCCTGTTGTGAGAATGAAGCACACTGGTGAAAAGGAGGTATTAACCAGCTCCAGACCCATCACACAGGAAACCAAAGTGGAACGCACTTGTATAGCAAAGAGACAGACCTCAGGATTCTGCTCCAAGCAGCCTAGGAAGTCCCTGATACCTTTCCTGACAGCTAAAGACAGAAGAACTGTTGCAGTTTTGAGTAGAGCACAGAAGAACCCTTGGACCAGTACTTCAAAGAATCTAGTCCACCTAAGCAGTGGGTGGAATGTGATGGCCAAGTGCCACAGCCCAGCACTCAGCATCTTAGTATAATAGTGCACACAGGCTCTAATGAGAGGCCCATTTGAGATCTGGAATACATGGCCTGATTATGTAAGATCGTATGCAGCAGCATTTTGGGAGAAAACTCAGCTGTAATTTTCATTGAATCCTCCCCATACCACCAGGGTATGCAAGTGAGATTTCGGGACGGAATTACTTCCTCAGAGGAGACCGTTAGGTTTCTGGGTGATAGCTGTCTTGTACATGGCTGTAGGAACCTCTGAAAACCCTAAACACATGCCAAGTAATGACCAATGTGGGGGAATGCCTCTCAAATAAAGCATGCAGAAAGAACTGGTGCCTTATCTATCAACCAACAAAAAGATAAATGTGCTGGAAGTGAAGTGGTTCCAAAATAATAAATACACAGCATGCTCCTGCACTGTTCCACCATGTCTTTCACTAAAGCAGAGCTACTGGATAGTTTCCAAATGTTTAACATGATCTGTGTGAAGCGCTCAAATGGGGAATCACTAAAAGCCTACAAGAAATTTTCTCCACTCTCAGCTCTACAATTGGAGACTTACAGTAAGTAGGGTGTCCAATCTGTGGGGACCAGAGTGCTAGATGCTGGGAGTAGAGTGGACTTTATGGAAGCATTGAAGTTAAACGCTGAGTATAGTTGCAGGACACTGAACAAAGCTTAGAGCTGGGCCTCCAGAAAGCAGAAGGGCTGGATAATCTGAGATGCCTGGTGGAAGGAGCGGAATGTTTTTGTATTTAAAGTGGATGTATTCTCTTTGTTGCCAGGACAGAGCATTAGAGAAGGTCAACTGGATACAGTACATCGAATTAGGCCGAGTAGATCTCAACACACCTTAAGAATGCACAATAGTTTAGCTAAGTTCCTCAAACACTCCAAGAAAGAAAAAGTGCTGAAACTGGCATGGAAAACCAAAAAGGTGTCCTTCCAGAACTTCCTTGTGCCATATTTTAGGACATTTAATGAGCTACTCTTTTGTTTTGTTTTTTTGTCCTCATTCGCCATTACCCATGGTAAACAGACCGTCTGTACATACCCCTTCTCGATGACCTAGGATGACATAGGCTCTTTCAGCGGATTCTCTCGGTACCATCAGCCCGTAGGGGTATGTTTCCAGACCGGAAAGTCACTTCCCCTCAATATAGGGAGGATAAGTATCACTCCAAATTGATCTAAGAAGACCATGTGGACTCTCTCGATACCCCATGACCCATGGGGAGACTCAACTCGGTCCAAGGAGTGTCTAGTTGGCATAATCCTTGGACCCGTAAAAAAAAACATTCACCTCCACTGCAGCAGCAAGTCCCAGTATGCGATCTTTTTCCTGCTACAAACTCTGGCCAAATCCATCTTAGATATTTCATATAGAGAAGTCAGCCAATCCGAGTGTTTGGGAGGGGCAGGGTCTACCCATTGTTTACAGATTTGTCTTCTTGCCAGTAAGATTGAGTAAAATAAAAGAGATCTAGCTGGTCCAAGTATCTGGTTGTTTAGACCAAAAATTATTAACTTTAAGTCCATTTGAATTGGTACTCCCAGGATACTCTCCATTGTTCTCCGTATATCTTCCCAGAATGAACCGATGAAGGGACAGTCTCTGAACATGTGTAAGTCCGAGGCTTCTACCAACCCACATTTTTTACAGTTGATTTGAGAACTTTTAAAAATTCTTGATAGCCTGAGGGGGGATAGGTATGCTCGATGAGCCGTAAATAAGTGGTTCCTCCTCAACCATGCTGGTTTAACTGTACTAAAAAGAATTTTAAAAGACTCCTGCCATAGGTGATCGCACTGTTCGTTAGGCAGCTGTTCGCTCCCAAGCTCATCAGCCAGCTTGAATTCCCCGTCCACCTCCTCTTCTATAGCTCAATACCAGTATGAAACCTCCTTCTTTCCTACTGGCCTTTCCACTAGCTGCTGCTCTAGACTGTTTCCCTCACCGATAGTTATTTTATTTCTAAACTGGGACTGTGCCCAACTCTGTAACTGTATATATTTAAATCTTGAAAGGCCACTACCCACTCTCTTCTTTAGATCTTCCCATGAGATAAATGTTTCATTGCTGACTAGATCTCCCCATACTTTTAGTCCAGCATCTCTAAGTGGGATTGCCAGCCTGTCCCAAAGGCATTCCGGCGAGCCCGGGGAGTCCCAGAGTGGTGCCTCAGAAGGTGGTGAGATCGGGGGAGAACATGGCGTCTGCTGGTTGAGCAGCCACGCGTGTCCGTATCTCCTTCTCCCACCGTGCTATAGTAGCCCGTTGTTACCTGGCATTTGAGGCGCTGTCTTTGCTGGATCTTTCCCGCTTTTCCCTTCCGAGGCCGGCGGAGTGGTTCTCGACTTCGGGAACGCATAGACGCATAGAGCAGGGAGCAGATGACCCGGGAGCTGTTTGGCGCTCCCCGCCCACCCAGCTTCCCGCGCTGGTGCACGGCCGCCCTGGAGTTGAGGCGCGGCCGCAGAGCGGCGGCCCTCGGCCTCCTCCGGGTCAGCAGCGCCAGTATCGGACGCTTCTTTGGTGCTGCGGGTGCCGTGCGAGCCGACAGAACGGGGTGCGCTGGGGAAGTATCTACGAATTTGCTGGCTCCAGTTTCCCACATTGTTTTTTTGGATCAAAAAAGACTGGATTCGTCTTTGGGCGGTGAGCAGACCTTTTCCCACATTGTGGAGCCCTCGATTCTACCTGTAAAGGATAACGTGCAAGGTGAACAGGTCCTCCTACACATTCAAGACGGTGTAGGGGGTAAGTCAAGGTCCCCAGAAAAACGAGGTAACCCTGCTGACAAGCCAAAAGTAAAAAAAGGTAGGAAAGCTGGAAAGAGCGTGACTGGAAATAAAAAAGGGAAAACTAAGGAAAAGGGGGAAGTGAGGTGGGAGCCCCTAAATCAGTTAGAAGAAGAGCAAGTTTTGGGAGCCACAACCGTAATAAGCAGTCCTGGTATCCCTAAGAATTCTAGTCTGCCCAGCGATAATTCTGCCTTTCAAAATTACCAGGTTAAAGGCAGGAGAATAAAAGGGGGAAAAAATAAGATTACATCCAATAAAGTGAAGGTTACCCCCTCACTAAGGTCTTTCTTCAGGGTTCAACCAGAGGTTTTACTTATTACGAAGCAGGGGGCAGAGTATAAAAACAACGACGTCACTGGTCTATCTGAGTATTTGGGCTCTATGGACATACCGCAGGTTAGGATGCAGTCCATAGGAGCATCAGCGGTGGAGACTGGGTCACTTACTGACCCAATTGAACCGGGGTCCGAAACAGGTCTCGCAGGGCAAACAGAAGTAGGTCCTCAGAGTACTCCCATTACTGCCACTGACACGGACACGGACACTGCCACTGCCACTGCCATTGCCACAGTTGCTAGCCATAGTGTGAATGGGGGTGGGTCAGGATTAGGCTTTCAAGAGCAGTTTGGACCCCCCTCATTCTCAATGGAAGCTCTATTTACGTCACTAAAAGAAGATATTAAGCAAGGCTTTGCTGTGTCAGCCGCTAACCAAGGGGAGATTAGGAACTCGTGTGAGATTCTAGAAAGGAAAGTAGATCTCCTAAATGCTAGAACTGAATCCCTTGAGCATTCCGTAGACGAGCTAAAGGCCAACTTAGGGATGGCAGAGGCTAAAATATATGACCTACAAAAAGGAGAGGCTGTGTTGCGAGAAAGAATGGAAACGCTGGAAAATAATTCCCACAGAAACAATCTCCGCATTCTGAACATCCCAGAGGGGAAAGAGGGGTCAAACTTAAGAAATTTCATTGTAAATTTGTTTAAAGAAGTTCTGCCACTCGACGACCCTGTTGAGTTCTTGACAAAGGACATACAAAGAATTCATAGGGACCCCTTCCGCCTAAATCCAAATAGGACTAAGCCAAGGAAGATTCTTATCAATTTCCTTACCTACGCCGTGAAAGACAAAATCTTGAATTTGGCATTAAAGACGAAAACATTAAGAAGTAAGGATTTTTCCTTTGAAGTTCGCTCGGATTTATCGAGAGATACATTAGAAAGGCAGTGGGAGCTCGGGAGAAGGATGGACAATTTTAAGAAGATCGGAGCCACGGTGCAACTTAAATTTCCAGCCTTCTTAAAGGTCATGCACAATAAAAAAATGCACAACATCAGGTCCGTTCAGGAGGCAGATGAATTGTTGGGTATCATTAGTAAAGGGCCCCCTTAAAGCAATCAAACAACTAAGGTATTTTCGCATCTGAAGTAAATAGCTTAAGATTTGTCACAATAAAGGGAAGGAGAGAAAAAAAAAAGGAAAGAGAATAAAATGAAAAATGGAGTGAAGAGGGGGAAGAGAAGAAGGAAAAAAAAGAAAAGAAAAAGGAAAGGTACAAAAAAAAGGAAAAAAGGGAAAAAGGGAAGGTACAGAGGGGGAAAAAAAAGGGGAAAAAAAAAAATATATATATATATATATATATATGTTTTTGATATATGATGCACGATATAATTCCTTTCGGTCTTCTTTTTCTGGTGGGTAACACATAGGTGTGATTAAGGTAGAGGAGGAGGAGATCACGGACACCACACCTGGACAACAACTAGTCCAGTTAAATGGGGGAAGGGTTCTCCAAGGGTGGGGGAGGGAGGGGGGTAGGGGAGCACAGGGGAATAAAAAATAAAAATACCTCATTCGCCTTCATTTTTTTAGGTTGTTTAGATCTGATAGTTTTAGCTAGGCCGGGACTGACCGGAGGGCTAAAATTTGGACGTTATTGCTGTTTTGTATTAGGGAGGGCATGGAGGGCGGAGTCTCCAATTAAATGAATACTTTCCAGATATTGTCCTGGAACGTGAATGGCCTGCGGGGGGGTTACGTAGAGGAAAAATCCTACAATATTTAAGAGATTCCCCAGCGCAGGTCTTGGTTATTCAGGAGACTCATCTTCTTGAGGCAGAAACGAAAGGAATATTAAGATCACAGAAATGGGTTGATTCTTTCGTATGTACTGACCAGACGGCAAATATTAGAGGGGTATGGATTCTCTTTAAAAAACTAGCTAAAGCACAGATTTTACAATATAAGGGTGACCCAGGGGGGAGGTGGCTGATTTTGAAGGTCACTTTAAGAGGTTTTCTCTTCACACTAGTTGGCTATTATGGCCCGAATCAAGACGACCCTTCTAATCTCCAAACTATTTTTTCGCACCTATTGGATTTCCCAGAGCCAGTGATATGGGCAGGAGACTTTAATATCTTTCTTGATCCCAAGTTAGATAAATCTCCTAATAGTAGAGCAATTGCCCCTTCGAGATCTAGGGCATCCCTCTTGGCAATAATGTCCCAATTGGGTCTCAGTGATATTTGGAGAGAAAGGTCAGGGCAACAGATGGGGGTATCTTATAGAAATTTCAAGTATAAACATAAGTCACGAATTGACTATATTCTGCTCAGTCATATTCTTAGAGACAGAGTTAAGGACATAAAATACCTGCCATCACATATGTCGGACCATTCTAGTATTCTATTGACTCTTCAATGCCTACAGATACAACAGGCTAGAACATGGTCTTTTGACCGTACTTTGTTACTCGAAGAGGACAAGACAAGTTTTCTCTCCAGGGAAACAAATCAATTCTTAGAGACCAATTTGTATGGGATAGTATGGGACCACTATAGTATGGGATACTCTCAAAGCTTTCTTGAGGGGTATAATAACCAATAGGTCGAGCTATAGATGTAAGAAATACAGAGAAGAGATCATAGTTTTGGAGGAAGAAATGAGGAAAGTGGAGGTAAGATTAAACACCCAAGAGGGAATTGGTCAGAAGGAAGATCTGGAGAAAAGTAGGAATTTAAAGGAGCAAATGGAGAGTGTTCTTCAGGGGCGACTTATTCGCAGATGGGAGGCTAGCAAGATGGCCCACTTTGAGTATGGGGAAGGAGCTGGAAAATTATTAGCTTGGAAAATCAAAGCAGATCAGCTCCGGAACCACATAAAGGAGATCTCTGTGGGTAATGGGGTACCCTCCACTTCTTCAGACAAAGGTATTGGAGAGGCCTTCCTGGAATATTTTCAGGAGACATATAAAGAGACCTCTACAGAGGACAAACTCAAGGCAAGATTATGGTTGGAGAATATCACTTTAACACCAATTAGTTCCGACCAACAATTAGATCTGGGACAGCCCATCACGCAGGAGGAAGTGAGGAAGGCATTGGCAAGTGGAAAAAGAGGTAAAGCGGCTGGTCCGGATGGACTCCCAATTGAACTATATAGATCACTTGGGGAGAGCATAATTCCAACAATAACCCATCTTTTTAATAAAATCTTTACGGACGGAGTCAGCCCACCGGTAACATGGAATGATGCTACAGTAGTCCTCATTTTGAAGCCGGGCAAAGATCCCTCTAGGTTTGGGTCTTACCGGCCCATATCGCTATTAAATGCCGATTACAAAATCTTCACTACCATCTTGGCAACTAGATTGGGGGAGGTGGCTAAAGATATTCTCCACCCCGACCAAAAAGGGTTCGTGAAAGGGAGACAATTGGCAGATCTCACTCACGACTTGGTCGGTGCAATAGATATTGCCTCTACTCATTCACTCCCCCTTGCAGCCTTAACCCTGGATGCCACCAAGGCTTTCGACAGAGTAAATTGGATTTACCTGTCGGAAGTCATGGAGAAATTTAATTTAGGTGCCAAGTTTTGCCGAGCCATACAGCTGCTATACCAATCTCCATCGGCCAGGCTTTTGGTTAATGGTAGCCTTACAAAGTCATTTGATATAACCAGAGGAACTCGACAGGGTTGCCCCCTCTCCCCCCTGTTGTTTGATATGTATATTGAACCGTTTGCACAGAGGCTTAGAGATAACCCTGATATTGAGGCTTTTAGACACGGGGATTGGGAGAGAAGGGTAGCTCTGTATGCGGATGATATTTTGATACTGTCAGCAGACCTAGACAAAACTCTTCCGGTAGTAATTAAACTGGCGGAGGAGTTCGGTCAGGTCTCCGGTTACGAGGTAAACGCTGGTAAGACAGAAGTTATGACCTGGAATATCCTGTATACTGTATATCAGACAAACCGAAGTATGCGTTACCTCGGGGTTAGAATTACCCAAGATATAGACAAACTGGCAGATACCAACTTAGCGCGAGTCTTCCGCGACTATCATAAACAAATGAAGTCATGGGTCCACCTCCCCTTATCCATTCCGGGGAGGGTAAATCTCGTTAAAATGTCTATATTACCTAAGGCTACTTTCCTCTTTAATACAATTCCTCTCCATTTTGACAAACGCACTATAGAAAAATTCCAACGAGAAATAAACTCTTTTATCTGGGCATATAGATCTACCAGAATAGCATGGAAGAAACTAAGGCGTAGGAGAGAGAAAGGAGGGCTGGCGTTACCTGATCTACAATACTATGCTTGGGCATTCCAACTTACACATTCTCGGATGCTATTAAAAATGCTGAGTGGTACAGGGAGAGGAGGTATGCTTCTGGCTATGTTGAAAGGGGCGGGGTTACCAGAAGAAGGGTTTATGTTTAAATTTGGTGACCAGAATTTTTTTTTAAAAATCAAACTTAAGGTCCTTCAGGGTTTTGCCAGAATATGGGCAAGGCTAAGAAATTTGGCAGGACTCAGCTATTTCTCCAAATTAATGAGCTACTCTTCAGAGATGCTCGGTCTTCAAATCTATCACTACATAACTAAGGGCTAAAAAGTTTGCTATAGATGGGCTTACACGTTCAGAACAGTCTTTGAATATGGGAATCCTATATCAGAAAAGGATGACAAGTTTCTGATTTTAGGATGTGTTCGTTCTCTGGTGGGATGATTTGAGCCTGATGTAGGGTATGGCAGCTTTGCCTCTGTCCGTCAGGATGGAGGATGACATTACTTCCACCACCCTGATGGACAGATGACTAATAAATTTAGAGATGAGTGCAAGCCCAGCGGTGATCTCTGTACCTTCAGAGGAACTGCCATTCCATCGGCTCCCCTGAAGGCACCAAACGTTTTGTGGTGGGAGAGATTTTATTTTATTAAATGTTTTGCATGCACAATTTAATCTGTAACATGCAAAAGAATTTACTGTGTGACACTCACGTTAAAGTGAACCATATCTAATGTAGGCCTCAATTTAAAATGCTGATGCATAGTTGCCATATTTCTTTACTGGAGTTAAGCTGCCAGCCAATGTTAATTGCTGTATCTATTGCTTGAGTTTACATGATTGGTTCCCTTCATAGGAACTGTGTGTATTTGCAACAATTGTAGAATGACGATGATTTAAACTAATGCAAGTTAGAGCTAAGAGATGCCTTTCCTGCTCTTTTTAGAGATGATGCCTCTTTCTTTTGCCCAAAGGAGTTAAGACTATTGGCAATTACCTCCCCTATTTGCTAGACAAATCTTTATTTGATTCATTTGGTTCTGCCTTTAGAGACTTTCTATACTGACATATTCTGCCTGACTTCTCCCCATGTTTCCCAACTTTCCTCAGCTTAGCTGAGGAGGGCTCTTGTCCCTTCATGAGATACTTAGCCTGCTTTGATTTATATTTGAGACAACTTTATAACAGTTTGTTTTTGTATTTATGATTTTGAGTGGATTGTGAATTATATTAACTAATGCATTCTTGTATTGACTACTGATTTACAACTAATTTGATGATTTGAATATGTAACTTTGCTAACCCTTCAAAAAACCTTCATGGTTTACAAATCTAAACTCTCTGTCATTTTTGTGGGGCCAAATATGCTTTACGATATTAAAATGTAATGATTGCTGTGTTGTCCATGGTCGGCACTAAAGGTCTTTCCACTTGAGGGCAGCTTGCACTTGAGTTTGCACCAGAGATTTGAACAGTGCAAAGGGCTGCATCAGTTGACAGCCACCTTTAGCTTTGGCAGCTGTCCACCAAACATTTCTCTTGAAAAACAAATAACTAATGACCTTCACTCCCAGGTAGTATTTCTTCCCTGAGTGTGGAGAGAGTCATTTGTTTTTTTGTTTGTTAGTGTCAGGTTTTCCCTGGTGGAGATGGACACAAAAGGACATCAAACTGTCCTCCATAAATAGTTTTGACAGTGTGATGCCCTTATTCCAAAAGCCAACTATAAGGCCATTGGAGTAAACTTTCCCTTGATGGAGCCATTGGCATACATGCCAATTGACCTGATTCAGGTGGGAGATTCCTGTTTTTTTAATTCACCTGAATTTGCCTCTCCTTCAATAGAAGTCAATGGGAGAAATTCATTCTCCTGCTTAATTTTTTTAAATCTCCCTCTCGCCTCTTCTAAAATGTTGGCATGTATACAATGCAGCCACAACTGATGGGAAGCTAATGGTCTGCCCAACTTACAGTTGGGTGGGCAGACCTAGAGTTTGGTGAACAGGGTAGTCTGACATGTCTATGATGGAGTACCCTGACTGCCAAACTCTGTATCATGCCTTTAGTGACCATAGCCACAATATACTCTCTGAATACAGCTCAAGATGCCTTTTACAAGGTTTCCTATCAACATTTGATCGATTTATGATGTATGATGTTATAATAATAGGGAACTTCAGTTTAGTGTGGGATAGTCAGCAAGGTAGGTCTAGGTACCTTTTCAAAAAAATGTAGGGGCCTTGAGACCCTCACGGGTGAGTAGTGCGCTTAAAACCCCCTGATTGATTGATTGATTAACATGAAATGGGCTTGAGAGATATGTCGCAAGAGCTTTGTGTTAATAGGTACTATAGTTATCTCTCTCATGTCTACCAATCCCAATCTTCCATTGGTTCCATGTTGGATACCAGTGCTCTGGCGCCCTGGTTGATGCTACTGAGACTGGTTCAATATCCATTTTTGACCATTCTCCAACTTTGATAGATTTAAATATGGGAATGAGGGGTCCCAGATGCCTGTTGTGGAAGCTGCACCTGGTTATGTTAAGACTCTGGGCCATATTATCAAGAACGGCGTTAACATTATCGCCGCTTTAGCGGCAGGAAACTGCTGCTAAAGCGGCGATAAGAGGCTTGATAATATGCCCTATAGAAGCCCAGGTTCTGGTGTGAAGGACATCAAACCTGGGCTTCTATTGGAATTCTATAGGGCATATTATCAAGCCCCTTATCGCCGCTTTAGCGGCAGTTTCCTGCTGCTAAAGCGGCGATAATGTTATCGCCGTTCTTGATAATATGGCCCTCTGTCTTCATAGAGGCGATTGGGAAATAAATTGATGAGTATTTCTCTCTGAATGAGGGCATGGAGATCTCACCAAGGAGAGGTTGGGACTCCTTCCAGGGTGTTAAGAGGGAGAAGTATATAACTCTTATAGCCCCCACTTCCAGGACTGAGAATGCAGGATAACTCTGAAGTTGGAAACAGCGTTGAAAAGATTAGAAACCAGAGTGACAGCATCACAGGCGCTTCCATGCAAATGGATAAGAGGGCTGGACTAGCATTCCTCCACCTCAGGTGTTATTCTTACACAGCAAATCAGCTTTCAGGGCAAGAGGAAGAAGGTCTACAGAGGGGATATTGGAGCATCCCTGGGGCAATTCTACAGACTGAGAATGGCAAACTGGAAGAATTCAGGTGTTACTATGCCTCCTTATAGAAAGAAGGAGACCACTCAACCTCCTGTTAAAGACGATACATCACAGGGGCACACACCCAAAATCCCAATGCAGCAGAGGGAGGGGTTAGATAGCCTTATTATGGAGAAAGATGTGCAGAAGCTATCGGGCCCTTAAAAAATAATCAAGCCTCAGATAAAGATTGGTTACCGGGTAAATTCTATAAGGTTTATGTATCTCGGGTAACACCCGAATTAACTACTCTTTTCAACAACTTCACTAAGACTGGCACACTAACAACCCTGAGTGAAATAACATTTTCAGTCATTTACTAGCCAGGCATGACCTAAGATTTTGTTCCTCCTACAGACATCTTAATATGGATGCCAAGCTGTTCATCAAAATCTTGGCATCTAGAATTGAAGCGATTCTGTCTTATTTTGATCCACGCATATCAATATGGTTTCCTTATGAACAGAATTTGCCATGATAAGATCGAGCAAGCAGTATGCATATAGTTGAAAAGATACCTAAGAAACAATCCCCTGCTTCACTTTTGCCATTGGAAATGGATGAGGTCTTCAGACAAGTTGACTGGACCTTCTTGTCCTCAGCATTGACACAAAACAGAGTTCAGCTCCCAATATATAGCCATGGTGATGGAGTACTACAGCCTTCCTACTACAAAATTGCATTGAATGGTCACTTATTGCAAACATTCTGACTCCAAAGGGGCACACGGATGTCCACTATCACCACTGTTGTTTGCTCTTAGTATAAAACCATTTGCCTGTAACATCTGTGATTCACCGACATTCGGGGTATTCATTTTAGATTGTTAGAATGCAAGATAGCCTTGTATGCAGAGGGTGTCCACCTGGCTTTAAGTGAACATGCTTCCTCTTTTCCACAAGTTATTATATATTTCATGACAGTGAGACAGATGCAGGACACAAAACTTAGCATGGCAAGTCAGTGGTCCTCAATCTGTCATTCACTCCTGAAGTAGTGTAGCCTCTCTAAGATAGATATTCCTTTAAGTGGGCAAAAACGTACATTAACGATCTGGGAATTCAGATTATGGCATTTGTGGCTGACATGTACAAAGGCAACCTCTCACGCCTGTTGAAATAACTTTAAAAAAGTATGTTTAGGTGTGTTGGGCCTGGCCCTTTCTGTAGGGTCACCCCCAAACTTTTTGCCTTCTTCCTACTCCTTTTAGCTGAATTCGTTTTTGTTGGCCTTAGAACTCTGAGCACTTTACCACGGCTAACCAAGGCTAAGTGCATGTGCTTGCTCCTCAAAACAGGGTAACATTGGCTTATACCCAATTGGCATATTTCATTTACTTATAAGTCCCTAGTAAAGTGGTACTATATGTATTCAGGGCCTGTACATTGAATGCTACTCGTGGGCCCGCAGCACTGATTGTGCCACCAACTTAAGCAGCCCTTTAAACATGTCTCAGGCCTGCCATTGCAGAGCCTGTGTGTGCAGTGTGAACTGCCTTTTCGACTAGGCAAAATAAACCTTTTGCCAGGCCTAAACCTTCCTTTTTAATGCGAATAAGTCATCCGTAGGGTAAGCCCTGGACAGCCCAGAGGGCAGGGTGCAATGTATTTAAAAAGGGGGACATGTCCTTTTAACTTTTACATGTCCTGGTAGTGAAAAGCTCTTAAATTCATTTTTCACTACTGCAACGCCTATCTCTCCGATAGGATTACATTGGAGTGGCATTTTACATTTTATAAGTGTAATTTCCAAATGGGAAGAAATGATCAGTTTAAGTTTGGTGTCTCTGGAATCACAATTTAAAATCCTAACTAATGGTGGAGTCAGATTTAAAATTGCCACTCTGAAAATGCCACTTTTAGAAATTTGCCATTTTCTTGCTTAGCCATTTGGTGCCTGCAGCCTCTCTTTTCACATGACTGGGTGTAGTTGGCAGTGCAGCTTTGTGTATTCCTCCTAGACAGCCACACAAAATGGGAGCTTAAGTGTGAGTGGGTGGGCCATCACTGGCAGGATGGGAGGAGGGGTTCTCTTGAACCCAGAGTGACTCCAAGGTCTAGTTGACTGGCCGCCTAATCTGAAGCCTCAGGAACATAGCAGGCTTCCAACAATCTTGCACCTGCACCTGGACTCTGCCATCTGTGAGCCTGCCCTGCCAAGTGGTGCCACCCCAGTCCTGGACCAGGAGAACCAACGCATCTTCTCTTCTAAGCAACGCATTCCCGAGCTGAACTGATGCATCACCTCTGCTGAGCGGCGCATCCCGAGCAGAACCAACTCATCGCCGCTGCTGCATGGATTGGACCCGTTGCAAAGATGCGCCTCACTTCCGCAGTCCTTGGCACATGGCAGCCTTGACGATGATGCCAGACTTTGCATCCCAGCCTTGTGGCTCCTCAGAATCGATGCATCACCCCGACTGCTCGCCTCATTTACAATGCTGGACTTAGCATCGCAAGCCCATCGACGGGATCCTTTTTGACGATGCAACAGGACCTTGCACCGCTGCGTCGCTGCATCTCAGAACCGACGCATCGCTTCAACTGTGTGAGGCATCTTCTATGCTGATCCATGCAACACTCTCCAACCCAGAATTTGAGGTACTTTATTCAGCAGGCCTAACTGCGGCCCTGTAGCCGGCCCACACTCCATCATGGTCAGCCTGAGCTTGTGACTTTGTCTGGGCCAGCACGACCTGAAATCCACAGTTGGTGCTTTGTGTTTTTTGGCACTATTTTCACCATAAACCTTTCAAATTGATTATCTCCGGGTCTATCAATTGGAGTTTTGTCATTTTGGTCTTGTTTTAATTATTAAACATTGCTTTATTTTTCTAAATCTGTTGTGAAATCCATTTATGGTGTGTTTTCACTGTTTCACTGTTTGAAGTGTTGCGCAAATTCTTTACACATTGCCTCTGAGTTAAGCCTGATTGCTCTATGCCACGCTACCAAGGGGGTGAGCATTGTTATTTTGGGGTCTGTTTGTGCCTTACCCTGACAAGGATTGTGGTTGTTACTCGGCGAGGGCTTACACCTCAGTCAAACAGTAACCCAATTTCTTACAGGTGGTTTGTAAGAAATCAGGACCTGTTTGCAATTTCCCCTCACTTTGTGCCCCATTTGAGTCCCATGGACGCTGGTTTTCTGACTCTGAGAGTGCCCTGGGCTCTGCTGGGCAGCCTGGGCTCTGCTGGGCAGGCCCAGGGCCAGTGCTGTTTTGAAAACATCCACTGTTATGTTGAAACACACCCATGCATTAAGGTACACTGTGTATTAGGGTACACTTACCACTGACATGACCTGCCCTATAAGTCCATAGTAGATAATAGGGCGGGGGTTTAAAACTACCTATAAGTCCCTAGTATATTATAGGGCATGGTAGTTTAGAGGCCAGCAGCCCTTTCTGCACTTCCATGTGTGCACTGCTGAGCGCCTGTGGTCATTTTAAAAGCAGCCCTGTGTTGCAGCAATGCTTTTAAATTTAAATTTACTGCAAACTCGACTTTGGTGGTATAGGCACTTAAAAAGTGATAATCTACAACATTTCGGCATATTCAGAGCCCCAAGGTATCTCCTAGGTGTCCCTGTGGTGGGGGATAATGTAATTATAAGGAGTGCCCTTATAAAAGATGTTTTATAGTCCGGGGGATAGAGAAATTGCACATTTCACTTGCCCCATAATAGTAAAGTGCCTCCCAAACTAGAAACTTGGCACCCACATTATATCATCCAGACTGTGGACTGAGTGGCCTCCCTTGGGTTAGTGGATATTTGGAGAGACCGTCAAACTGAAGACAAGGCCTATACATTTAGATCCACCACTCATGACTCTTTTTCACATGTTGATCATTATTTCCTTCCTATCATGGAGGCTCAAAATGTGGTGATGGTCGCAGTCCTACCCAGGGAGATTTCTGATCATTCACCGACCTTGCTCACTTTTTTATAGCCACAGTGAGAGACCGTAGGGTAGGTGGCTCTTAAATGCGTGGTAATTGGTGATGGTGACTTCGCCACTGCCTTGAGAGAGGATGCAAGAGAAATTTTGAGTTGAACACGACCTTGGTTCAGTCCCTGGCTACCCATTGAGGTGGGGGGCATTTGGGCCTGTGATTAGGGGCAGGGCCATAAGATATGATATGTCAATTATAGGAGGCGTAATAAAGAGGCCAAGGTGAAAGAGTTGGAATCTGAATTATTCAGCTAGAGCATCGGATACATGACTTAGGGGCCATGTATTTATAAGACAAGGTGAACTAGAAGCACACAGAATGTCATGATCTTGCGCTAGACACAGCCAAGAGACTTTGGATGGCCTCCCAGGAGTGCTTATATGAAGCCGGCAACAAGAAATTGAAATTGTTATACTGGCTGGTTACGACAAATCGTGCCTCCATGATTTCCACTGCTATACAGGATCCATGAGGGGACCAGGTAACGGTGGCACGAGATATCGCAGACACCTTTGCAACATATTATATAAATTTATACAAACACAATTCCCTGTCTCCAACATAGAGCACATACACTCAATATTTAGCCATAGAGTGCCTGCAACCTGGTGAGAACAACCAAAAAGGAGATGAAATCAGGACAGCCATTGGGGACATCCACTCATGAAAGGCATCTTGCCCTAATGGCTTTCTGGTGGTTATTTAAGATACTTGCTTCAACTGTGGCCCCTCACTGCTAGCTCTTTACTGTGAGACGGTAGAAAAAGGACATCTGCCACACACCTTTGGCAAAGCCACAATAATTGTAATTCATAAACTTCGGCGGCCAACAGGCTTGTGTGGATCATATTGGCTCATATCCCTACTTAATAATGAGACTAAAATATTGATGAAAGTGTTGGGAAATAGACTTCTCCCCCATATTCAAACATGTGAACTTAAACACCAAATGGCTTAATGCTGAGCCGCAGCACTAGACACTGTATTTGTTGTCTCCAGATTGTGTTAGATAATTCCCGGCCCTTAGGGGGAGCCCCCTGGCTTTACTTTTACTCGACTTTGAGAAATATTTAAATTTGATTATCTGGGACTTTCTCATACAAGTGCTACACCGATTGAACTTCGGGCATAAATGTTTTCATGGGTCAAGGTCCTATTGTCTTCACTGTGGGTGCGAGTGAAGGCCAATGGGGTGCTTTCCCATCCCTTTTCCATCCAGCGGGGGACTTGGTAGGGTTACCACCCCCTCCCCACTGCTCTTCACTTTAGTAATCAGACCCCAAGCAGAGTGGGTACAAAGGGATGACTTGAAAAGCGTCTTCTGATAGAGTGGTAGGATGGAGGACCATATTGCACTACATGCTGAGGGTGTCCTGCTCTTATTGCAATACAAGACCCCCTCCAAACCAGAGATAGACTTATACAAATTGTGGATATCTTTGCTTCGGTGTCTGACCTGAAGATCAACTGGGTCAAATCTGTTTTGGTACCACTTAGAGGGAATATGGGGAGGGTAGGGAAGAATATCCGAGCTGACTGTACCATCAGACTCCTTTAAATACTATGGAATCCACATACCCAAACAATCATGTGACAGTTGGATATGTAGAATGACCGCTTTTTTGGAAAGGGCAAACCAGGATGTTAGGCGATGGAGGCCACTCCCTCTATCCATTCTAGATAGCCCTATTTAAAAATAATGGTAATGTCCCAAACGCTGTACATCGTACGAAACTTCGCAATGGAGGGCCCAAATGATGCGTTTCTTAAAATTATAACCTCACACAGGTCTTTCATTTGGTGAGGGAAACACCCAAGGGTTTCACTAGGGAATTGTACCTTGGACACATATGATGGAGGCTTAGGAACAAAGGATATTCAATATGATTGCTGGACCACTCATTTGACAGTCGTTAACGGCTAGTTGTTCAGTGACAATGGTGATCCAACATATAGACTTTCTATACAGATCTAAGAGCCCTCCCTCCCTGCTGGAGGCCACATAGGTGACACCAGGAGTCTGGCAGTAGGTGCTAAAACCTATTGGGTGGTTCTGAAAACCCACACAAGTAACACCATTATGGGAGGGCAACTGGCTGGATAGTCCCCAAATGTCATATAATTTATAGTTTATAGACATTTCCCAATTGGGATATGTCAGGATCAGAAGGCACATCAAGTCATACAAAGAACTCAGTAATGACTTTGACCTACACAAGGTAAAGATTTTCCAGTTTCTGCAATTTAGGAGCCACTAGAGGCTAAGCTCATTTTAGAATCTATGGGGGGGTGGATATCACAATTATATCACCCAATAGTGATGAACACATCTGACCCACACACAGAGGTGGCAGGTAGACCTCGGTACTGGGTACTAGGATGATGACGAATAGAGTGAGGCTGGGATGGCCCTAAGAGCCTCGGGAATTTCGGTTCGCCTTTGCCTCATTCAATTGAAATATCTCCATGGACCTTACTACGCTCCCAAGAAACTCGTAGGGCAGACCCCACATGCCCCCGTTGTTCAGTTGGGGTTGGCTCCTTCTTCCATGGAATTTGGACACGTCCAGTAATCCAGAGATATTGGTCCAAGATAGCAACAGCGTTAGCTACATCACTTGGCAAACCAATCAGACTCACCTTTAAGATGACACTTCTTGGCCACCTTGAAGAGGAGGGTGCAGGACACACTACTCGTCTGTTGGTGGGAACCAAGAGAGCTATAACTCATAGATTGGGCTCTGAATCAGAACCGACCCAGAGAGAGTGGGTCCTAGGTAGTGTATAAGGCAAGTGGCTGCCTTGGCAACGAGGACAAAATATGGAGTCCGTGGACTGAAATACTTTAACTCAATTGTGAGGTGAAGTTGTTATTATTGGGGCCAATTATTGCCCAAACTATGTACATGTGGATTGGCCATGAGGAGCGAGTTTCCCATATGTGTGATATTCCTGCGGCTATGATTTTCTATTCCCCTTCGCTTTGTGGCACTGGTGGTATCCCCTTTACCTATACAAGCAATAAAGTTTGGTTTGAAAATAGAAATTATTTTTCCTAGTGATGTGTCTTTTCTCACCCTCGTTGAAAATGTCTTCTCATATAATTCAGGAAGTGTGTTCATTGTTACGTGTTTGCACCATGCCAACAAGAAGGGCTTTCACCAATGCTTGTCGCTATCTGCCATCAGTCGGGACGGCATGCGATGGTACAGCAAGCACTGGTCAAATAAAGCTGAAATGGAAACATCTGAAACCTGTGTTGTTGGTCACTTATTGGTTTTCCACTGTAACGAGAAACTTTTTCCAAATGATGTCAGGTGGAGAAGATAGGTAGTAAAACAACCATATCAATAACTTGCTTCCGAGGAAGACCGAAACTAATTAAAATCTCAAACATAGAAGTGTTTTTTTCTGCAGCATTATATTTTCCTCTGAGCAGGGCAAACAGTGATAACAGTCAGGAGGCATGAACAACTGCTGCTGGATGATTGTTTGCCACTTTGAATTACAGAAGAAAGTGCATCACCGAAAAAACACTTCAAGAGATGTCATTGATAAGGAAAACGTTTTCTTTTTTACGTATTAGGTTGTCTAATGTTATCTGTCAATTACATTTTGTTTTGGTGCAGCCTTCCAGGAATATTGACAGAAAAATGTAATTGTATAAAAGGGTAGAGGTGGCAAACTATGAATAAATAAATATTTATGTATCTATTTACTTATCAGTTTCAAATAGCACCCATGCACTGTGAAGTATGTGGGTGCTTTACATTATAACAACAGGCATTTGTTGTACTGTGGAAAGCCAATAACTCAATAACGGATCAATAGAGCTAGAATGAGCCAAGCGCCTGCTGGTCATGTTCTATCGACCACGAGTCCAAGGTCTGAGATTCTGGGTGTGTGACTTGCGTTTTCATTCAGGTCCCATCCACCTGATTCTGTGGCCTTGAGAGAGCCGTATTCCTAGCAAGTACTATTGTGAGGTTGTGAGGTGACTGATGGCTGCAGCCCAGACTCAGAAATCTCTTGTCACAGCTCAGTAGCAAGCAGACACCAATTACGAGAAGAACAGGATGGGATGGACAGAGAGGAAGAGGAGTCACTTTGTGCAGAGAGAGTTCCAGACTTAGGTGTACCTACGACTTGGACCATCAAGTGCTTATTCCGTCATGGGGGTGGGGGGTGGGGGAGGGGAGTAATTATCATTCTTCTGTGTGCAGTGGCGTAACACAGGCCCCCGCAGCCCCGCGGTGGGGGGCAAGCTGCATGGGGCCCCCTCCACACACAGTACTCTGGCCTGACAGCTCCGGATTAAATACGGAGCGGGGGCCCCTCCATGTACCTTGCAGGGGGGCCCCCTCAAGTTTCGTTACGCCACTGTTTGTGTGGCCGAGGTCCAAAGCCACCACACTGGCGGAAGAGGGGCCATTTTATGTAGAAATCCCGACCACTACTTCCTGGCTATCTGCTTGTGTGAGGCCTGGCAGTCAACAATCGTTGATCAAGTTCACTGGACTGTTCCTCCGACTTTTTTCTTCTTGTTAACAGATTCTTAATAGCAAAAGAAGTGGCCATACAGGTTCTCCTGATGGTGACATGAAAAGCCTTGCAAAGAAACCTCTGGTTTCCAACTGAGCTCTCAATGATTATATAAAGCAATCACAACTGTATTGACTTCCATATTGTATTGACTTCCATATTGTAGAAACCTCTTGTCTTCAAATGCAATAATGATGTTGAGGGCAACCCTTTAAAATTAATGTGATCAATAAGGGAATATGATATGACAGAGAATAATCCAACAAGTCAGTTCTACGGATTCTGAAGGCATTCCCTGTGACAAATGCAAAAAGAACAATTGATGGACAGAATGCAGAACAATGTCATACATTCACCCCAGTACAGAGATCTGGGCCTAAATTCATCGTTTTTTTGCTCACCATGCCATTCCAGTTTGGACCCAGCCATATGCAAATCAGTCTTGACCCTGTGCCCAATGGGAACAGTTCAGCCCGAACTGCCATGCCAGGTCCTCCCTGGACTGGAAACAAGCATCCTAGGACCAGTTTCGGGGTTTCACCCCTCATCAGCCAGGATAGCTTGACTCCAGTGGCATGGAGAGCACGGGAACCTACTCTGGGCATACCTGTCCCACTCGGGGTGACAAATGCATAAAGAACAATTGATGGACAGAATGCAGAACAATCATCCATTCACCCCAGTACAGAGGTCTGGGCCTAAATCCATCGTTTTTTTGCTCACCATGCCAATCCAGTTTGAACCCAGCCATATGCAAATCAGTCTTGACCCTGTGCCCAATGGGAACAGTCCAGCCCGAACTGCCAGGCCAGGTCCTCTCTGGACTGAAAACAAGCATCCTAGGACCAGTTTCGGGGTTTCACCCCTCATCAGCCAGGATAACTTGACTTCAGTGGCATGGAGAGCACGAGACCCATGTCTGGGCATACCCGTCCCACTCAGGGTGACAAATGCAAAAAGAACAATTGATGGACAGAATGCAGAACAATATCATACATTCACCCCAGTACAGAGATCTGGGCCTAAATCCATCGTTTTTTTGCTCACCATGCCATTCCAGTTTAAACCCAGCGATATGCAAATCAGTCTTGACCCTGTGCCCAATGGGAACAGTCCAGCCCGAATTGCCAGGCCAGGTCCTCCCTGGACTGGAAACAAGCATCCTAGGACCAGTTTCGGGGTTTCACCCCTCATCAGCCAGGATAGCTTGACTCCAGTGGAATGGAGAGCACAGGACCCACGACTGGGCATACCCATCCCACTCGGGGTGACAAATGCAAAAAGAACAATTGATGAACAGAATGCAGAACAATGTCATACATTCACCCCAGTACAGAGATCTGGGTCTAAATCCATCATTTTTTTGCTCACCATGCCATTCCAGTTTGACGTGGGTCCCGTGCTCACTACACCACTGGATTCAAGCTAGCCTGGCTGATGAAGGGTGATGCCCTGAAACCGGTCCCAGGATGCTTGTTTCCGGTCCAGGGAGGACCTGGCTTGCCAGTTCGGGTTGGACTGTTCCCATAAGCAGCAGGGTCAAGACTGATTTGCATATGGCTGGGTCCAAACTGGGGTGGTGTGGTGAGCAAAAGAATGATGGATTAAACCCAGATCCTTGTGACTGGGGGTGGATGTTTGCATTGTCCAGCATTCCGTCCATCAATTCTTTCTTTTGCATATGTCGCCCTAAGTGTTCAGCAAACAAGGCTCCTGTAGGTTAATTTCCTGCAATGGTGAAAAGCTCACAAGGCAGAAGAGTGGCCCTAATGAATAAAGGCATTGCATGAATATGGGCTCACTGTGGATCAGTGCAGACCCAGGAATCAAAGTCATGGCTTTTGTAATAAACCTGGGATAAAAAATTAGGTTATGAATGTAGGAGAGGATGATTACTATCAACATAATCTAGCTAGGCCAAACACAGTTTGTGCCCAGTATCTATGGAACAAGCAAACAAGTAAACACCAGAGAAGTGTGTGTTAAGATCAAGCACTGTCTTAAAGCCAAAAAAACCTACATTAGAAATAAAGTGAAATATTTAACAAGCAACAAGACACCAAATCATGAAAACCGGATAAGGAGAACCAGGGATATGAATTTTTAAAGGCAAAAAGTGCTTAGAAAATGTAAAGCGCCATTGACCTCGACTTAGGTACAATTTAAGGCTGACCATGATGGAGTGAAAGTAAAATACACCAAGTGGGTCGTTGTGGTCAAAGTTTTAATCTTTGGAGTTAGTCTCTGAAATGGTAGTCAAAATTCTTCAGCAGGGTAAGATTCCATTTTGAGGCTGGCAAAGGTCCCTCAGAGTCAGATATGTCATCGCAAAGCTCACACTGAATCCATTGGTCGTTGCACCAAAAGGTCTGATCAGGACAAAGCTGGATTCGTAGGCACCACGGTTGGGTCATCACCGGGATGGATTTGTTGCCTTATCTTAGCACAAGGTTTGACCTTTTGACTTGATCTGTTTTTTGGTTTCCTATATTCTCCAAAGGAGCAAGGCTGTGGCTGAAAGCTGTAGTTGAGCAATGGGCTTTAGTGTAGAGAGCTTTGTTGCCCAGCCCTTCATTTGTAACAGACATCTGGCTCCACAGAAGATAAAGGAAGAATTGATGGAGAGGAGAAATCTAGGAACGAGTTGCATAATCAAAAAGCAGGCATCATCTTAGAAATGTATGTCATTCTGAGAATCTTAGTGGCCAAAGTATGCCTCACACTATTCACTCAACTTAATAACTATGGAGGCTAAAGTAATAACAAAACTCCATGGTCACAGGGTCTTAGCAAATAGGCCTCTCTAATACTTTATTGTCAAGTAGGATTCATTACTGGTACTTCACCCCAGTGGAGAACAGGATGCATATTAGCACTGCTACATCAACAATATCATGAGTTGCACTCCTGTGGTGGAAACATTTGAAATAGGAAGGCCTTCAGAACGAATCTCAATCACATGAATTTACAGGTGAATAGTATTCGTTTGACTTGAATGTTTTAGGATTTCAAGTCATTGTTTAGGTTGAACAGTATGACATTTCTTTACACTTTCCCAAGCTCTGATTCATTCACCTGTGCACCAGTGAGAGGTACTGAGACCTGAGAGGATTGTGGTTGCTTTTTCAGCAAGCCCTGATGAAATTTGTTTTTATCTCTACTGGTGAAGGATAATATCCAGAAACATGTGTCTAGAGATTTACAGCACTAACTTGCACCAACTTTGGTGAAACACTACAGCTAATATTCAAGCAAGCTTTTACTGTGAACTGCTTTTACCATAATGCTAAGGGGCGAACTGTGCTGGGAGGTGAGGCAGTGTGCTCCCACCCCCCTTCGGATTCATTCATGTTTGAAAGTATCCACACTACAGAACTCTCCGAGGAAAACAGGCATTTTAAAAAGTTTACAGTTTGCAAGCCTGTCAATAACATACACATAGCAAAATGAAATATTTTCTTCTATTCCAATACAGAAGTGGCAAATATATACAAGTTATATACTACCCTCTGCTATGTAGTCATTATAGGTTGTAGTGTTTCTACTATATCTATTGTTCTAATTAAGCTATACTTGGAGCCTGATTGACAAACCTCATTTTGTAGTATGTAAAGTATCACTGCAGTAGTACTACTCACAAAGCAGTTCACAAACTTATTGGACGGAGATCTATGCTTCTAATTCTTCAGTCTGTACTGTGCAGAGATCGCAGCCACAGTGGTTGAATACAACGTATACTTAAGTATTAGTTTGAGTATTTAACATGGAATCAGCCAAGGGGAGTGGTGGGAAAATGAGGAATCATTTCTCAAAAATTAGTGGGTGTTAGAAATTGGGTTTCTGGTTGGCAGAGGTATGTACCCTGTCCAAGCAGGAACCACAATCCTAGTCAGGGCAAGTCACAACACACCCTAAATTATCCTGTGCTCACCCTCTGGTAGCTTGGCACAAAGCAGTCAGGCTTAACTTAAGAAGCAATGTGTACAGTATTTGTGCAACACTTCAAACAGTAACACAGTGAAAACACCACAAAAAGACTACACACCAGGCTAGAAAAATAAAGAATAATTTTATAAATGAATAAAACACAACCAAAACGACAAAAATCCAACAAGTAGTAGTCAAGATATGAATTTTTAAGGAATAAATGTAAAATAGCGCTTAGAAGCAATAAGCGATTAAATGGGTAATCTGGTTGCGCTGGACCGGGGCAAAGTCAAAAGTTTAGGCTGACCACATTGGAGCTGCTTTTCAAATACATTGCACCCTGCCCTGTGGGTCCTACAGAGCCTACCTTAGGGTGACTTATAAGTATAAAAAACAGAAGGTTTCGGCCTGGCAAGAAGTTTACATTGTCAGGTCGAAGTAGCAGTGTAAAACTGCACATACAGGCTCTGCAATGGTAGGCCTGAACCACGGTTCGAGAGATACTTAAGTGGGTGGCACAATAAGTGCTGCATGCCTACTAGTAGCATTTAATTTATAGGCCCTGGGCACATGTAGTGCACTTTACTAGGGTCATAAATTAAATATGCCAATTGGAGTTAAGCCAATATTACCATGTTTAGGGGGGAGAGCACAAGCACTTTAGCACTGCTTAGCAGTGGTAAAGTGCACAGAGTCAAAAAGCCAGCAAAATGAGGACAGGAAAATAGAGGAAGGCAGGCAAACGTTGGGGGCAGACCACCCTAAGGCTGTCAGGTCTAACATGTGTCCCCCCCAGGTGAAAGTGGGGAGAGCTACCCAACCCCTTGGGAGTTCTCTTCACTGAGGCAGAAGAATCTGGAGAGACCATCAGCATTGGTGTGGCCTGTCCCGAGGTGATGCTCCACCATAAAGTTCATGCCCTGTAGGGAGATGGACCACTTCAACTGTTTGGGATTTTCATCGCTCATCTGCATGAGCCATTTGAGGGGCCTGAGGTCTGTCTGAACCAGGAAGTGAGACCCAAATAGGTAGGGTCTCAACTTCTTCAGTGCCCAGACCACAGCAAAAGTTCTCTTTCAATGGCACTCTACCTCTGTTCCCATGGAATTAATGAAGGCTACCGGTTGGTCTAGGCCCTCCTCATTCTGTGGAGCTAACACTGCCCCTATGAAGTGACTCTATGAAGTGACTGTTTGCACTATTAATTCCTCAGAGAAGTCAGGGGCCCTGAGTTCAGGTGTTTTGCACATGGCTTCCGTGAGAGAGTCAAAGGCTTTCTGACAAGCCTCTGTCCAGATCATCAATCTGGGCTGCTTCTTAGAAGTCAGCTTGGTTAAGGGGGCAGCAATGGGACCATTGCTCTTAACAAATCTTCTGTAATAGCCAGTGAGGCCTAGAAAGACTCTGACTTCTGTTTAAGTTTTATGTGGTTGCCAGGCATTGATGATTTCAAACTTGTCCTGGAGGCGGCTGCACTTTGCCTCCACCTACCAGGTGTCCTAACTACACTACAGAACAATGCCCAATCTGGCACTTACTGGCCTTGATGGTCAGGCCTGCCTGTTGCAGGGCCTGAAGCACCTTGTGGAGCTGATAACGGTGTTCCTCCCAGCTGGGCCTGTAGACAGCAATGCCGTCTAAGTAGGCGGCACAGAAAGCCTCATTACCAGCCAGTACCCTGTTAACCAACTGTTGGAATGTAGCAGGGGCATTTTTCAATCCAAAGGGCATCACCCGTAATTGGTAATGACCCAACGGGGTTGAAAATGCTGACCTCTCTTTGGCCCCCTCAATCAGAGTGATCTGTCAGTACCCTGTTGTGAAATCAAAGGTACTGAGGAATTTGGCAGCAACCAGCCTATCAGAGACCTCATCAGCTTTGAGGATGTGGTGTATTAGTCCTGGTGATGGAGTTGAGTCCTTGGTAGTCCACGCAGAACCAGAGTTCTGGTGTGGCGCCCGGTGGGGCAGCCTTTGGTACCAACACCACGGGCTAGACCAGGAACTATTAGAGGGCTCAATCACCCCTAAGGCTAACATCTTGGAGACTTCCTCCTTGATGCTGGCTCTCATCCTGTCGGACAACCTGTAAATTGTGTTCTTTACAGGGGGACTGTCTCCCATGTCAACATCATGGATGCACACATGTGTGAGTCCAGGGGTGAGTGAGAACAGGGAGGCAAACTGTCCCAGCAACTGGTAACAGCCACATTGCTGTTCTGGGGTCAGTGTGGTAGAGAGGATGACACCCTCCACTGACCTATCTTGGTCCTGTGTAGAGAGGAGGTCAGGGAGTGGTACACTCTCCTCTTTCACTCCCTCATCTGTCACAAGGAGCATGCTCACTTCGGACCTCTTAAAGTGAGGCTTGAGTCGGTTTACCTGGAGCACCCTTAGGACATTCCTAAGGGTCTGTAGGTCCACCAGGTAGGTGGCCTCACCCTTCTGCACCTTGCCTTTCACTCCTTGATCTCGTATGGATCAGTCCAGTGGTCGCGGAGAGCCCTTGGCTCTACTGGTTCCATGACCCATACTTTCAGGCCAGGCTGAAACTCCATCAGTGTGGTCTTCTGATCGTACCATAGTTTCATGACTTCTTGACTGGCCTCCATATTACTTTTTGCCTTTTTCCAGAAGCGATGCATTTGGTTGCGGAGGGCCAGCATGTAACTGACCATATCCAAAGGGAGGTGTTCTGGGAGCTTACTCCGACCCCTCCCTGAGAAGGCTCAGAAGTCCCAGAGCAGGATGTCCATAGAGGAGTTTGAAGGGGTTTAACTCTACTCCATTCTGTGGCACCTCCCTGTTGGCGAAGAGAAGGCATGGCAAGAGGATGTCCCACTCCTCATGGGCTCAGGCAGGCCCAAAATCATTCCCTTCAAAGTCTTGCTGAATCTCTCCATAAGACCATTGGTTTGGGGAGATAGAGATAGGGTGTGATGAACTTGTAAGTTACACCAGACTCATCCCACATGGACTTCATGTATGCGGATATGAAGTTAGTGCCTCTGTCAGACACTACCTCCTTGGGGAACCTAACATGGGTAAAGATCCCCATCAGAGCTCTAGCCACCATAGGTGCAGTTACTGTCCTCAGAGAGATGGCCCTTGGGTAGCGGGTGGCATGGTCCACCAAGACCAGGACAAACCTGTTGCCTAGGGCTGTCTAGGATCCAAGGGTCCAATGATGTTGATTCCCACCGTTTCAAAGGTGCCAACGACTGGTAATGGGATCAGGGGAGCCTTGTGCTTTTTCCCTGATTCCCCAATGGCCCGGCAGGTGGAACAGGACCTGCAGAATGCATCTGAAGCTGTCGTCATTCAGCACCAATATCAGGGGGAGACAAGTCTGGTGAAGGTTTTTTCTTGCCCCAAATGTCCTGCCAGGGGTATAAAGTTAGCTGAACCCAGTAGGAAGATCTGGTAACACTGGGGGACCACCAGCAACAGGCTGTCCCAGGAACCTTAGGCTCGCTATAAAGGAGATTGTTCTCCCAGTAGATAAGGTGATCCCCAGAGGCTTCGCCTGCTGCATGGGCTGAGGCCTGGGAACTCAAGTCCTCACAAGTGGGAAACTCTTTCTGCTCTTGGCAGAATTCCTACCTGGTGGCCCACCCTCAACCTGCCAGCTCGCAAGCTCAGGTAGGTCATCTAGGGGGGGGGCAATATCTTCATCGGTTGGCTCAGGGGCCTTCTCCTCAAGGACACCGCCAACCTCCACTGCAGGAACTTCAGGGAGCAGTTTCCTGCACCCTTTGCCCCTCTCCTTGACAGCTGTCTGGGCCATTGTTCTAGGCTCCAGACATCCTGGACTCCCTTTCCAGGCAGCCAAGGCTTGTGTGCTCATACAGACCCACTCAGGCAATCCCATCATCTCCAAGTGAGACCAGAGCTCTACCTCCCTCTAGGTAGTGTGCTCCAGGTTGTTGCCTAGCAAACAATCAACAGACACAGCAGGGCTCACAGAAACTTTCAGAGAACCTGAGACCCCCCCTGCCACTCAAAAGGAAGCAGAGCCATCAGTAGATGGCTATCGCGATTGCCAGCGACTACGACTTGGTGGAATGTGTTCAATAGGACCTGCTCTGCAGACACTAGCTGACACTTGATAGTTGTCATGCTAGCTCCTGTATCTCGCAGAGCCTCCACCCATTTCCCATCAATGGTGATCCACTGCCTATAGTTTGAAGTATTTGAAGGCATGTGGGCTTTTTGCACCATTTCTGTACCCCCTAGGGAAACTAGGGTCACCTGTCTGTTTCCCAAAACTAACTGGGACTACCTCCTCCCCGAGCGCTGCACATGCCAACCCTGGTGTCTGCCCACCGGAGGGGGGCTGTGCCCTCTTGGGAGATTTGAAGTCGCCCTTGTTGTGCCCATATCTGTAGCACTCTGTACATTGGGGTACAAACCTCCCTGTCTTATGATCAAAGAACCCTTTCTTCTTAGGACCAGACTGGGACTGGTTACCACTACTCCCTTGGGAATTATTTTGGGGGCCTTTTGAGAATTCGTTGTTTTTAAGTTTTTTTCCCCCTCTTTCTTCTGTTGGGAACCCTGACCACCTTTGTGGGTGTCCCCTTCAGATACCTTTTTGGACACTCTGGTGTCCCAGAGGCCCAGAGGTCCGGCTCCTCATCAAACTTCCTGGAGTCAGTCAGCTTACTGTCAACTGGGTGCTGGCGCAACTCAGGAAAACAGCACTGAGCATGTGCTCGCTCATGACCAAATGGTACAACCCATTAAAATGACTAACCTTGCTACCCCTCACCCAGCCACCCAGTGCCTTATTGAAGTAATCAACATAATCTACCCAGGAATTTTTTGGGAGCTTCTGGCTGTCCCTGAAACTTTGGCGATACTTTTCGGGAGTCAGGCCAAATTTGGGAATCAAAATGGCCATCATAGGGGTATACTTTGTTTGGTCCCCAACCTCTGATGTCAGAAGTGTGTCCCTCCCAAGTGTTGGCATGTGTTTCCACAGACCACACCCCAGTGCTCCTCATGAACCCTGTGAACCTCCATGTCAACCTCATAAGCAGAAAACCACTTATCAATGTCATCTCCCACCACATAACTGGGTGCCAAATCCTTGGGTATACGAACCCTCTTTTCTCCATCAGGTACTGCATGTATGCTGCCACCATTACTGTTGGACTCCACCTGTCTGGCTTGGATATCCAGCTCTTTTAAGCTCCTTTCATGAGCTAACAACAACCTTTTCTCCTCCAAGGCCCTTTTCAGCCTTCTTTTCCTCCCAGGCCCTCTCAGCCTGTTAGGCCTCTCTTTCAGCATTTTTCTCTTCAGTCTCCATTTTCTAATTTGGTCATCTGTAGCTTGAATTCTCTCTAATCCCTCCTTTCCATCAGCTCCTCTGGAGATAGGCCACAGGAAGAGACACTGCTTCCTGCTCTCACAGAGAGCTCACATTCAGGGGTGTCCCTTTCAATTGTTGCAGGTGATTCCTTAGAAGAGCCATTCTCATGGCCCCCAATTCCATCACTCTCCTTGGAGCAGGCTTCTGCCCAGGCCCTCAGCACCTTTCGAAAATCCACCTTCTTGGTGGTACCCTTGGCAGGAACTCCCATCTCTTTACAAATGCCCTTAAGCTGGGCCACTGTGTATGTTTTTAAGTTGGCCAGCTCAAATTCTATGGCTCCAGTTGTGGAACCCGTAGGCAGAGACATGATGTAGAGGAAAAACGAACAATTGCAAAACAAAGACAAATTGGAAAAATCCTAAATGGAATTGGATGTGAATGGGTAGTTTACACCTAGCTACTCTACGGCACTGCACAAACACAAGTCCTATCCTCACCGCTGATCACCGATGTTAAAAATTGGGTTCCTGGTTGCCACATTTATGCACCCTGCCAATCAGGAACCACCATTCTCGTCAGGGTAAGCCACAACACAACCTAAATTATTCTGTGCTCACCCTCTGGTAGCTTGGCACAGAGCAGTCAGGCTTAACTTAAGTGGCAATGTGTAAAACAGTAACACAGTGAAAACATCACAAAAAGACTTCACACTAGTTTAGAAATATAAAGAATAATTTTATAAATAAAACACAACCAAAACAACAAAAATCCAACAAGTAGTAGTTAAGATATGAATTTCTAAAGAATAAATGTAACGAGCGCTTAGAAGCAATAAGCCTTTAAATAGGTTATCTGGTCGTGCTGGACTGGGACAAAGTCAAAAGTTCAGGCTGACTGCGTTGGAGCACAGGCAGCATACAAGGACCCACTTGGACTTGCTGAACCAAAGTACCTTTATCCAGTATGCTTCGTCATCGCTGAAGATGCAAGGTGCATCTGAAGCGATGCGTTGGTGTCCAGCCAGGCAGTGGATGAGATGCGTCGATTTTGTCCATGCAACTGTGGCAATGTGTTGTTTCGGAGTGTGATGAGTTGATTCTGAAGGCCATGCACTGGTTCAGAAGGTTATGCACCGGGTCCGCTCCACGCAATGACCAGGATGTGTTCTGGTTCCGACTCACGCAAACGCGAAGATGCGCCGTTCTGATGAGGATGCATGGGTTCTGGTTGAAGCAGCACTTTATACCCACTTCCAAGGGCCCAGGACTGGGTTGGCACCCCTTGACAGGGCAAAATTCCAGCAAGCAAAGTCTAGATGCTGTAGCAGGAGGAGTTGATGACTTTCATGTCCCTGAGACTTAGAACAGAAGGCAAGCCAGTAAGCCCTTGGAGTCACTCTGAGTTCAAGTGATGCCGGTCCAGTCCTTCTCACCCAGGCAGAAGAACAGCTGGAAGCAAGGCAGCTCAGCAAGGCAAGAATCCAGCAAAGCAGCAGTCCAGCAGAGTGGCAGCCCTTTCAACAGCACAGCAGTACTTCTTCCCGACAGAGTCTTCACAGGTTCAGAAGTGTACTGAAGTCATGGTGTCAGAGGTCCAGTACGTATACCCAGTTGTGCCTTTGAAGTGGAGGAGACTTCAAAGAAAGCCTTGAAGTGCACAGAGGTGCCCCCTTCCTGCCCTGGCTCCAGACTCATTACAGACTCCAGACTACAGACTCCGTACAGACTCCAGACTACTGCTAGCCCTTTGTGTGTGGACAGGACACAGCCTATTCAGGTGTAAGTGTGAGGCTGTGTCCAGCTCCTCCCTCCCATAACACAATAACCACACCTCCGTGGTCATAAAACCCAACATGGAACGACAGAGAAATCTCTGCCACATAGACTCAAAGCAAAGACAACACACTTCCAATCACACACCTACATGTTGTAGAATCCTATTCATGTGGCTAAGCACTTCAGCACCCCACATTGGGGTACTAAGATCTATACAAATGCTATGATACAATACACAATCTCTCAATGATTTTGTTTCTTTCAGTGGTTTTGCATCCTTAGATTGCATGCTGTCTCACAACGCTTCCCCCAACTATGTTCCTAATACCCTACATGAAAATTGCCCTTGACCTAAGACTATCAAATGTTTCCCTTTCCTTTCTTTCTGTCGAAAGACCATCTCCTTAACCTCAATCCTCTGCATTCCTCCTCTCTGTGAGTGTAGTCTACTTTAATTCACTGTATAGCTGCAAATTGCCCACACCTCATTTCATAGATCACAACTTCTTCTCCATATACCTGCAACCTGACACACCTAATCTCCTCTACCATTTATATTCATCCCATCAACCAATATGCATGAACTCATATACCCCCACTAAAGATCATGTCTAACTCCTAATAATTTAGTCTATCTCAAAAAACTGGAGTAAATGCATGGAATGGTTTCCTTGAGTGCACAAAAACTAATCCCAATAACCAACAATAACCAATTACAACTAGATTAACCACTAACTTTAGGGTCTGTGTGAGTGTGCTACTCTTCGCAATGTGCTTCAATGCCTTGTGAGGCAGTGGTAAGTGCTACATAAATGTAATTACAATATAGTACAGTACATTTAGGCAGATTGGTAGGAAAGCACTGCAAATACACAAAGGAAAATAGCAAATCTGTACCCAAAGTGTTACACTTTCACAGTGGTACAGATTTATGACTTTAGGGAATTCACAAAGGTTTTTAAATCTGTGTCTGTGAGCCTTCAACAGTTGTGGGTTTCAATGCATACCAGTGCAAAGCTACTGTGAAATCTTATTTGTGAGTTTATGAATGCATGCCCACGTGCACAATTATACATTTATATATTATATAACGGGGCAATGGCACTATTTCTTAACCATTACATTGGTGCAATATCACTATTTTTTTCTCAATGGGATAAATATTTTCCCTTGGAGAAAGTCCTTCCGGAACACCCCTATCAATTTTAGGTATTGTCTCTTCCCCTTCCCACCCTCAAAAGGAATTTAATCCTGACCTCGAAAAAGGTTAAGCTCCAAACAATTCCAGGGTAGAAATGGGTAGGAGAAATGATTGTGAATACCCTCAAACCTTTGAGAATGTGGGTGCTCCTAATCATTACGTGACATTCCCACCTGGATTGCCCATTCTCCACCATAGGAGTAGGATTTACTATTGTGCATCTTGAAGCAACATTGCACATGAGTAAATCGATCTAGGACTGCAAGATTACCTTTTGTGAATACCTTACAATGGTGAATTGAGTGATTTGCTCATGTTTATCTAACATTTTAGCAGATTCTTGCAATTTATTCTAGATCTGCAGCTTTGGCAAGCAACTGCATCACATCCACTGGGCCAATTGCATCTTCAATTCATTGTTGTCTTGTTTTCATTTGAGATTCTGATTATATTCCTTCAACTGTACTTAGCACACCCAGCCCACCAACTTCATATAAATAAGTTTGCTGATATTATTTTCAGTTCAGTAGCGTCATCCCATGGCTTCATACCACTGCTATACATCAAATCCAGTATTAGTTGAAAATCACAAATGTGCCCTTTTACAGTGGTTGGGTGGTGAGCTAGAAAAATCCCATGGTGGCTTAATAGGTCCATAAGAAGTGTAGCAAATGGGTTCCACACATTTAGTGCATCAGGATTTTTTGCTTTCGACGACCTGATTTTTGGACTTTTACTGCGAGTGAGTCTCACCACATGAGTCTCACTCAAATTAAATTCACTGTAATTGGACTGAGCATATTACCTGCCAGTTTATGCCATTCAACATATGGCCACTGCTGCACAGTTAAGGTAAGAGTCTCTGGGCTGGTTACCCATGAACCCATGTACTGCAAGTGTGAGACTATATGTTGCACAGTCCAGAATCTGCACACAGGTAGCCTGTCACAAAAGGGAATCCGCAAGGAATGCTGCTGACCTGGCTTTATAATATGAGTGGGCATTCATAGTGTAGCTCTGTAGTGCTTAGTGAAAAATCTGTGGTGTTTTCACTGTGCACACATAACAGGCAAACCTCTACAATTCCAGCAAGGTACGAAGCAGGGCTAAAACATGCACACCAAGTTTGAATTTGCAGTTATCAATAACGGCCATCCGCATCTTATGGGACGTCAGGATTTGTCATATTTCTCTGGCTCAGGTCATAATCAGATTCCAGGCTTTTGTTTCCCCTACTGGGCCAAAATAATTACTCTGCTTCATGACAGAGGGATTAAAGGCCTCCTCACTCAAAAAGGCAATCAACAGTGATTGATCTAGTGTGTGGGAAACAAAGAAGTGGGGAAGAAATCTGCGTCTGATAATTATCTTGTCGCACTGCACAGCCCAGGACCACTGGAGCAAAAGAGGAAGCCCAGACCTCTGGAGCCAACACAGTAGGATCCCGCCTTTGAAGTTTTGGTGGGAAGGGTTCAGGCAGCTGTGTCATCTAGAGGCAAAGCAGAGGCGTTCAGAGGAGCTCTTACCAGAGAAAATTTGAAGTTACCATCTTGGATTGTCCCACAATGCTCTACAAGAGGGTTGGGATGGTTGGAGGAATGATGTGGCATCCTAGGATTGACTTTTTTCCAAACAAGGGAATGAGAAGATAAACAGGGTCACCTCAGCTTTCCAAATGTACGCAATAAACTAAACAGGGAGGACCCCTTAGTTACATCTATATGATCTCTCTCAACCACCTATCTCTTCAGGGGATTCCTGAGTGGTTTAATTAGAACTCTCACTCCCTGGGAATCCCAGTGGCATGCTTCATCATTGAGTTCTCATGCAGGGACCTATTATCTCTGCACGGGCCCTACCTTGCCAAGCAAGGGAACTCCTTGATATCCTTTGTGTGGGATCCTAAAATTGTTTAAAATTGGCAAAGGTGTCGCTGTCATTTATTTGGCAAAGTTGAAAATAAAGTGGGGACGCTTAGTGAGAGGAATTACAAACTCAAGCATCCTGTGGTCTACAGTTTGTAATTTCTGTCAGTAAGCATCTCCATTTCTGCAAAGGTGCCCTTGAATACATAAGTGATAGGGACATCTTTAAAAAAAAAATGGATCCTGCAAAGAGCTACATAGTTTCCTAGAATCAAATTTAGGAAAACAGTATGATCCACTCAATAGCCTGAGACTTTATTTCCTTTCCAGATATCTTTAAGCAATTCTAAGAAATTAGAACAACAGACTCCATCAGGAGATATTTGTTACTATTGCCTTGGCACATCAAAAATTGAATTTTAAACTTCCTCTTGCAATATGTGTCTGTGTAACCACACTTGAGCTATCTGATTTAATATGAGCAGATCTATTTTCTGCAGGCAGGTATTTATTAATACATTGTCTGATTTCAGATCTTAGCTCTAAAGAGACAGATTAAATAACAAAATGTTTCTCTTAATTTGTTTACAGCACAATATTTCAAATCAGTACATAGATTCAAAGCAGTGTTAAAATAATTACAACTCTTGAATGTTGAATAATATAATTGTGTACGTAGATGTAGAATTAAGAATCCGAAATCTATATTTTATCTATACTCTACATACCTACGTGACTCACACTCACTTCGGTATTGATGATGCACAAAGATCAACATGCATTAAGCAGCAGTGCTTCTCTCATGCATTTAGATCTCTCTGCCACCTTTGATACAGTAGCCCATCCTGTTCTTCAGAATAATTTCTTTGAGGTCAGGATGATATACCTTGCTGTATAGTAGCTAGCATCCTTTGTTGTGGACAGCGTTCAGGGTGCTTGCTATGCTATGCAATGCTATGGTATTTGTAGAGCGCTCTATTACCCATGAGGGTATCATGGCACTGAGAAAGTGTGATGCTGGAGTCCGTGAATCTAGTCAAAGAGCCAGGCCTTCAGCTTTTTGTGAAAATCCAAAAGGGAGGAAGAGTTCCTTAGCTCCTTATGTGGAGAGGGAGGTTTGTCCATCTTTTGGGTGCAATTGGGAAGAATGCCCAGCCTCTGCTCCAGGTCTTGTGTATTTGTCGGTCCTGTGCGAGGGGTCATCCTGCTGCCCTGAGAAGTCTTTTAGGGTGGTGGAAGTGGATTCTACTGTTGAGATATCCAGATTCAGTCTTGTGGAGTGCCTTGAATGTGAGCAGCTTGAATGTGATTCTCTTTTGGAACGGTAGCCAGTGCAGGGTCTTGAGGTGAAGCATGTTATGTTCTCAATGAGGGACATTTAGTATGTGGGGTGCTGTGTTCTGGATGTGGTTTGAAGTCTGCTAGTTAAGTTTTTCTGGATTCCAGTATAGAGGTTGTTGATGTAGTAGAGTCTGCTGCTGATTAGGGCTTGATTGATCATCTGCTTGGTGTCAGGTGGGAGCCACCTAAAAATCCTTTTCAGTATTTTCAGCAGATGGAAGCACAATAAGGTCACTGTGTTGATCTGAGCCAACATGTCCAGTTTGCTATCAGTGATGATCCATAGGTTTCTTGCTTTTCTGATGGGTGTGGATGTATCCCCGAGGTATGGCGCCACCCAGGTGAAGTCCCAGATTGTTGTCTCTTTTCCAAAATTATCACTTTTGTTTTGTCTGAGTTGAGTTTCAGGCAGTTGTCTTTTATCCATCTGGCGATCCAAGTCATGCAAGCTCTGAATCTGTCCCTTGTGCTCGTTGTTTTGTCTGATAGGGATATGATGAGTTGAGTATCCTCTGCGTAGTACATGACTTTTATGTTGTGGGCTCTGATGATGCTTGCTAGAGAGGTCATATAAATGTTTACGGGTGTGGGGCTGAGAGAGGATCCTTGGGAAACCCCACAGATGAGTTCCAGAGTCTCCGATGTGTAGGGTGGCATGTTGACTGACTGGGTCCTTTAAGTGCAGTCCCAGATTGAATTAATTTCCTTTCCAGATATCCTTTATATCCTTTACAGGGCCACTTAAGAGCATGTCCTTGATACCTGGCTCAGGCAGACATTGGATGAGGACGGGATGCGAGACGGTGTTAAAAACGGCCAAGAGATTCAGGAGAATGAGAGCTGCCATCCCTCCCCTGCCAGGATCAGCCTGATGTTGACGGTAGGGCAGTTTTGGTGCTCTGATTGAGCCAGAATCCTGATTTCGAGATGTTGTGCATTTGTTGATCAGTGATGTAAGCTGAGAGGCATCTGTTGATGGCCTTCTCCATGACTTTGGTAGGGTACAGCAGGAATGATTTGGGATGGTAGTTTGTGAGCTTGGTGGGGTCCATGGTAGGTTTCTTCAGCAGCGTGTTGATAGCTGCATGTTTCCATGTTGTTAGAAAGGTAGCAGTGCTAATGGAGGTATTGAGTATTTAAGAGAGTGTTCTGCTGATGAGGGTGAGTCCTTTGTTGCAGATGTGGTGGGAGCTGGCATCAGACAGGGCCACTGAGTGGGTGGTCATCATGAGTTCTGCTGTTTGTGTGATGGTGATGAAGTTCCAGGTGGTCAAGGTATGCTCACTTTCTGTTGCTGGTTTAGGATTGTCATTTAAGCTCCTGTAAATGTCCTTGCTTTTGCTGTCAAAGTATCTGGAGAACTGATTACATAGCTTGTGGTGTTGCAGGGATTCTGCTCAGGAGCAGAACTATGCTTGGGACCATAGAATATAAGTATCTAGGGGACTGAGTCACCATACCACATCAGTATCTATGAGCCCGAGTCAGACTAGCTATAGTGCCTCACTTGACTTCCTAACCTTTCCAGAGAGACAAGTGATTTGAGACCCCAGAACACAACACTCTCGACCCTTTCTGGGATCGCGGTATCAGGACACACCTTTTTGCTCTCTCACTTGTACTTGTCCACAATAAGATAAGAAAGAGACGTGAAGGAAGTTTACAATGTTTATTTAAACAATTGTGCTTTAAGATACAGTAATTGTGCCCCAATTAGAAAACAAATACATATCTATAATATCATCAGCATGGTTAATAAACCACATACCATGAAAAGCCCTGTCATGCTATCTGACAGATCTACCTAGCCCCTCCCGTACTTCTGATGCAAGTTGGTTATATAGTATGGATCTCTGGGTTTAGTGGCGGACCCCGTAAGTTAGCATGCATAGGAAGATGTTCTACATCCCAGCTGACTCTGCACTCTTGTCTCAGGACCTTTGATCTGGTGTGTTTTTTCAGAACCTCTGTCCTCAGTTATATGACAAGATATGTGTATTCAAAAACAGCAGCAACATTCCTTTATTATGTCTAGGTGCTAGTGTCCGATCAGAGAGAATAACAAGGGGCAATGTTGGTTGACCTTGTCTAGGCTGTTCAGAATAAATCCCGGGAAAAGAATAAAATACAAAAACATGTATTGGTTCAGTGTAAAAATATAATGTGGCACAAAGGCAAGTGTGATATTTAGTAACAAATGCAAAACCAAAGCAGCCTATAACATGCATGATTAGGCTAACATAGGGAAAACGACAATGGGCCATTTGAGAAACATAAGACACCCTTCCTTTGGTCAGGATAATAGCATGAAAAAACACTAAAAATATAAATGTGATTGAAAGATAAACAAACTCAAAGCTTGATCCAAAAAACTGTACTTAAAAGACTTGAGAAATAAATTGTTAAATTAGAAAAAAATTAGTCAAATTATTCTGCATCGGATGAATCCATTGTGTCACTCACAAATTCAAAGGCCAGGGGCTCCGTAAAGGAGTCCGACTCTGCAAACGATGATTGGTTAACAGCCCAAGTCACGAGTTCCAGAGAACAGACATGATCCTCTGTCTTAGCCAGTGCTGAGATAGTTACCAGGCAACCTTCATCCGTGTTAGTAGTGTATTCCGTGATCCATGTGTCGCTACACATATTTCCTCGAAGGTGAGTGGCTCAAGCCTCGCATTGTGGGGAAGCAGCAAACCAAGGGGACATTCCTTAAAATGGGTCGCTAAGGTACTCATTAGCAGTACAATGTCTATGGTAGCAGATGTCTATGAAGCCAGGAAGCTATCCAGTGCCCATTCAAAGGGGCATTAGAGGCAGTGGAACACAGGTTGTACACAGGTAAATCAAGCAGGCTGTAATGTTAAGGACCAATCGTGATCCAGCTCTTGTAGTAAAACTTTCCCAAAATCTGAAGCATGCACTCACAATAGTGTTGGAGAGGTTGTAGTTCCAGAGGGCTTGCAAAAGGAACATCCATTGCGGAGAAACAGAAATAGGATGAGAATGCCGCAAATGAGGAATAACAGCAGCGGTAAATTTTCAGAATACACTGGAAAAAATGGAATGAATAAGAGCTGGTATTAGTCCAAAGATAGTCTGGAAGGAACTGACGAGGCCAGAGCCGACAACTTTAAAAATGTGTACAAGACCAGCCGTGTTAGAAACATTAAAGATTTGACGCACTAATTCCCTGAAATACAGGAGAAGATTGGTGTTTAACAATGACTGTATTTCACTAGAAGTTCTAGCCACCTGCATTTCGAAGCTTTTGCGAGCAGATGTGAGAGCTACCTATTTTTGAAACAGTAGTGCTTTGAGTCTGTTTAGCTTGTTGGAATGTGCCTTCAGAGTTGGAATGGAAGACCACAACGAGCTATCTACAATCCCATGAGTAGGGGGGCAATAAGACGTTGTTGCAACAAGTGACGAGCTGGGAAACTGACAAAATATGTACGGATTTCTCATTTGCATACCACAACAATGTTGATCACTAAGCATTAAATAACTTCCATTTGAAAGGACCGTAATAAGTGGAAGAATTGCGGGAACTGGTATTCCTTTTAAATAACAGACAAATTCAGCGCTGAAGCATTGCATGCGCTGCGGAGCTTTACATGTTTACAAATGAGTGAATTTTTTGAAAGAAGAGTCACATTCCTCTCCAGTAAGGAAAACTTCCTTATTGGCACGTTCACAATGATAGAGGAAGGGAGGTGACCATAACTCATGAATAAAGCTGTCTCCAAGGAGTTCAAATCTACCAACAGGAAAATGTTTCATGCAAGCTGTGAAGTGAAATGTTGAAATAGGTCAATGTAATTACCACACAGCTGAAGGTGTTTCAGCTAAAGTGAATGGAAGTTGTTCTAACTTCTCTACGTGCAGCATTGTGTAGGTTGCATCTTTCATTGCCATCAGTTGTTGTTTGCATGTTGAATTAAAAGGCAAAAATAAACTACTGGAATTCAGATAGCGCCATGGTACTCGACCATTCTTAGGTTTTTGAAGTGTCCCCACTAAACTACATGATAGATCTAAGCTGACTTTACCCATGATTTATGTTGACAGATCACTTTTCATAATATCAAAAACAGACAGCACAATGTTATTTAAATTGTAAATACGAGAAGACTACGTATTAATACTAATATCAACAACAGTAGGTACTTTATCCAAATTATCTTGGTCAATTTGTCTTAAATGTGTGGCAGCTTCTATTTGGGACAATTTCTGAATTTCATTATAGGTAGCATAAATAAATCTTTTAACACATGGAGATTTAGGACACAAAAGAAAATCGAACAAATCCATGTCTTCGGACACGAGAGAAAGATGTTGTTTCACTGCAGATAGTGTGCAATGTTCTAACCATTGTTGACACAATTTCCCACCAAATATCTGGTAACAATACCAGAATGTTGTGAGTGAGAGTATCGGGGATCGAGTCAGCTTGATTTGAACCCAGGTGTGGAATTGAGAATACGACCATGACAACCATTAGTGTCTACTGGCCACAATAACCACCCGTTAGGACCTGAAAGTGTGGAATTAAATGTACCATTCTGAACCATTATGTTGAGTTGTTCTTCGGTGTAGTTTGTCAAACTTTGCTAGTTATCAAAGTGGGCAATGGAGGGAATTGTAGGAGCATTCATTCATTTCATTTTTGCCAAACCCAGACATGTAGTCTGCTGGACTGTGTCATTCAAAAAGATCATTTATGTGGGAATTGAGCAGGCTCGAAATAAGGTTTCAGTTCCCTGGACCTGCCACGATTTCGTTCCCCAAATTGATTTTACATCAATTGTATTTTTCCAGTAATCATCACCTTTAAGAGCTAACTGGTTAACACACAATGCTGTATATATGAGCTTGGTCTGTGAAAGCATATACATTTTTTGTAGGGTCGGGACCAATTTGAAATAATATGACATGGGGTCTGAAGTGTTATATCCTGTGAAATATGTGAATTTGTCTTTAGGGAGTCGGACAATGTTCCCATTGTGTATAATTAAAATGTGGACAATGACTACTGTCTCTGTGTAGGAAGTGATGTCCATAATGGTGATAACAGAACACATCATCATAGTTAGCAGAATCGTTGTGAGCGCTGCATCGCCAAATGCGATGCAGTGCGCGCAACGAAATTCGTTTTATTTATTTAAATGTTTACTTACCTGTATTCAGCCGTAATCCGTGGTTTACTACCCCCCACCCTGCCCCTCCCCCGCCCCACATCACCGCCCGGCCGGCACTCCTACCTCGGACCGCTACTGTGTGTGCATTTTGCAGTGTATGGCTATTTAAATGCCTATAGTCCAAAACAATGCGATAGGAACAATCAGGTTTTAAAACAGGAAAAAGAGGATTATTCATCTGAGAGACACAGGGTTCAATTTCTACATGGCATTCCATTCGGAGAGAATTTTCTTAACGGGTGCCTTAGAATCCTGTTAAATAGGATATTGGGTCTGCACCTGTGGGTCGGACCGTATAGGTATAATATGATAAGGGGAATCCTTATCCCAGCCTACATGATTGCTGTAAAGTACAGGGGCCAGTGCAAAGGCCCATCCGGTTACATAAGCTTGTTTGCCTTCATCAGGGACAAGGGCAGAAAAGGAAGGAAGAATCACATCCTCTCCTTGGAGGGAGGCTAGTACAAATGGTGGGGGCCAATTGACCTCCGCCAAGAGGATGTCATAGGACAAAGTTAAATATTCCCAGAAGATTGCTTTAATGGTGTGTTTAACGTCACCTTCAGTTTGAATATCTAAGTGATAAAATCTATCCAGAGGGGCCACGTGTGTATCAGCAGTTTAAACTGTAACAAAGGTACCAGTTGCTTTCACTACCAGAAACCCCTGGAGATTCCGGCCTACTATGGTGACTTCTGCCGCGCTGTCAAGAAGAGTTACTGCCCAACTTCTGTTCAGGAGGAGGGTTCTCACAGTCTGTGGCATATTGAGCAATCAAAGCCGCTACTTTCTTTTTCTGAAATGGGGCTTTATATTGAGGAGTCTTGTCCTCCTTCTTTATCTTCACGTCAGACGAGCATTGTGTCTCCCTTTTCAGTTTCACGTACTCTTCCTGTCTGCGTTTAGAACGCGCTCCTCTCTCGTACTGCTGGTCAGACAATTCCTGAAAGGAACGAGGAGAACGTGTATCAAGAACCTGATACCTGTCTGGAGTCTTGATTTTAGTGCAATCACGAAAATCGCACCACCTCTCAGAGGACTCCGGGGGTGGAGAACCTCCGCAAGGTTTACCTTTCTGATGTTGTTTAGATTTATCCCAAGGATTTTTAGCAGACTCATAGGCTGGTCCTTGTCAGTATTATGCTTCCCAAGTGGTGGTGCTGAAGGTCTAGTCCCCAAATGATTGCGTCCTAAAGAGGTATAAACATTAGCAATAATTAAAGGTAACTTGCGTTTGCGGTCGGCTACCGCCACCGTCGTAAGTCACTGGCATATAGCCAGAGATGCTGCTTCACCTTTAACATTACAAAGAATAATAATTTAAGGATGATAAAATTAGTAATTACCCATTAGTTACATCCCCAAATCTAGGGTAGGACCTGCCCCATGTTCATTCTGTGTCTGCTTGAGAACGTTTGGTAAAACGGCCTTCGAGCGAGTGCCATGACAGATAGTATAGACTGTTCCCCAGGTGCTACAGTCTCCAAGAGTGGGAACCATCCCAGTGGGTATGCATATAGTTTAAATTCTGTGCTTGTCTTGTGGCCCCATAAGGGGAAACACAGCATTGAGTTGATTGATTTTTTGGGCAATCCAAAATGGAATTTCCACACGATTAGTGGGTCTTTTGTCGATAATTGAATGAACAATTACAGGACCAATAACAGGCACTGTAGGTAACTCGGCTTGCGCTTGCAGGCCAAGTCTCGCTGGACCAGCTAACAATGTACACAATATAAACTGAATTAGGAGCCTGTATAAGACGCAAAGAACATTGTACAAACCACAGGTATGCATTAGATTAGATTGCCTAAATCAGGGTATGGTGTATATCCAGCTAATACCGGCCAAGTAGCCCTCTCATTTCTGAGAAGGCCCATTTGAACTGGTCAAGGCACATGGGGAAGGGGGCCATTAAACCAAGTCTGGTGTTCCCAGACTGTAAGAGGCATTTCAACAAGTGCATAACGTCTATATGCAGCAGGTGCCTGTGGGGTAGCGTATTCGTGACAAGTGTTCATGTTAGCATTCGCAGCTGGAAATGTGACCCAAGAATAAAAGACTTCAAAGCAGTATGCAGAATCCACTTCTACTACAAAGATAACAGCAGCACCCCCATTAGGGACTCCATGTTGTGTTAAACATGCATATACTGCCGGTCGACAGTTGGCTGTAATAGCTATAGGTTGCGCCGTTGGGAAATTAAAATGGATTCAAAGTATAACATAAACTGGACTTAAACCTTTTAATATACAAGCTTAAAAAACCAACAGAATTGGGTTATCCAAAAATACTGTGAAGGATTACTCCCCAACACCACGGACGTCTCCGGTAAAAAGGTGCGAGGGTATTGTGGACAAGCACTACTCAGGGTTCTTACAAATAAGTACCTGACCAAACATTGGTGGCGCCATATTGCAGGGATTCTGCTCAGGAACAGAACTATGCTTGGGACCATATAACATCAGTATGTAGGGGACTGAGTCACCATACCACATCAGTATCTATGAGCCAGAGTCCGACTAGCTATAGTGCCTCACTTGCGATCTTAACCTTTCCAAGGAGACAAGTAATTTGGCACCCCAGAGCACAACACTCTCAAACCTCTCAGGTATCGCAGTAACAGGACACACCCTTTCACTCTCTCACTCGTACTTGTGGACAATAAGATAAGAAAGAGACACGAAGGAAGTTTGCAATGTTTATTTAAATAATAATGCTCTAAGATGCAGTAATTGCACCACAATTGGAAAACAAATACATATCCATAATATCATCAGCATGGTTAATAAACCGTATACCATGAAAAGCCCTGTCATGTTATCTGACCGATCTGCCTAACCCCTCCCCTACTACTGAAGCAAATTGGGTATTTAGTCTCTGGGTTTTGTGGCAGAGCCCATACCTTAGCATGCATAGGTGGATGTTCTACATCCCAGCTGACGCAGCACTCTCGTCTCAGGACCTTCGATCTGTGTATGTTTTTTCAGAACCCCTGTCCTCAGTTATATGACAAGATATGTGTATTCAAAAACATGGGGAGAGGATGTGGTCTCACGGCTAGACTGCCGGCTTTGGAGCTGGGAAACCAAGATTCGAGCCTCGGGGTCGACTCCACATCCTGTGATTCTGGGCAAATCACTTAATCTCCCCGTGCCTACCAAAAAAAAAAAGAAAAAAGAATGTGTCCTTGTGTAACGTGACTGGTGCTCATGTTAAGCGCTCCAATTCCTTTGGGTCGAGTTCGCGCTATATGAATCTGCACAAAAAAAATAAAAACAGCAGCTGCATTCCTTTATGATGTCTAGGTGGCAGTGTCTGACCAGTGAGAATAACAAGGGGCAATATTGTTTGACCTTGCCTAGGCTGTTCAGAATAATTCCCCGGAAAAGAATAAAATACAAAAATATGTACTGGTGGCGTGTGAAAATATAATTCTGCACAAAGGCAAGCGTGACATTCAGTAACGTGTGCAAAACCAAAGCAGCCTACAATGTGCGTGATTAGGCTAACATAGGGAAAACGACAATGGGCCATATTTATTTATTTATTTATTTATTCTGCATTTATAGAGCGCCTGGTTACACCACTGGTGTGTCCCCGTGCTATTCGCTCTGGCTAACAATTCCGGAAATCAGCATATGAGAAGCACATGACAGTGAGAGAGAGTGATGTTGTTGGTGATGGCTGTGGGCGCTGTAAGTTCTTTTACCAGAGTGAAGATTTCCTTGCATTTGTTGGTGCTACAGTGTATATGATCTGCCAGGTACTTTTTTTTCTTCTTCTTGATTTGCTTGTGGTATTTTCGTTATGCAGCTTTGTACGTGTCTCTGTTCATAGTGTTTCAGTTGAGCTTCCATTTTCTTTCAAGCTGCTTGCAGAGAACCTTTAGACATCCTAAGTTCTTCTGTGTACCAGCAAGCCTGGGTTTGTGAACTTATTGATTGCTTTTGTTTGAAGGATGCCAGTGTGTCTGCACAGGTGGTGATCCAGTTGTTAAAATTTGTGATGTCTGTCAGTCGCAAGCCTATCTGAGCTGGTGTGTTTTCTGAATGGACAGTCTTCCAGGTTTCCTCTCTGACATTCCTCCATTGACGCCTGAATGTGCATGTTGTGTCATTTTTCTTGGGACGCGGTACTCTGATCTTGAAGTTCACAAAGGCGTGGTCCAGCCAGGTGTGTTCATGGTGGATGTGTCAACTGTGTAGTTGGCGTTGTTTGTGAAAATGCGGTCCAGGGTGTGACTGGTGGTGTCCGTTGGTCTTTTAACACGCTGTTTGAGGTTGTCCAGGTGGTTGTTTAGATCCCCTAGGAGGATAAAGTTGTTTGATTTGACAAGGAGAGATGCAATGAAGTCCAGGAGGTTGTTGGAAAAGCTGGCCTCAGGTCGTGGTGACCGAGAAATCAGGGTGCCATGGATTGTGAAGTTAGCCGTGATCTGTAGCTAGAAGGTCAGATGTTCCATGTAGCTCACATCGGTCTCAGAGGAGGTTGTGCAGGTAAAGGAGTCTTTATAAATGAAGGCAATCTCTCCTCCAAATTTGTGTTGACAATCCTGTAGTCATCAGGGATGGCTGCAGCGATGTCCGGGGCTGATGTTTCAGTTATACATGTTTCCTTCAGAAATAGTAGGCCAGGTGAGGTGGTCTCAAGCAGGTCCCAGATGGCCATAGCATGTCTAGCATGAGTGGGCAAGTGCTGTGTAGATAGCATGAGATAGATGTGTCCGGTGGGTGTGAGAGTTTGTTAGACTTAAGAAGGTTGGGTGGTGTGTTGCGTGTAGTGTGTGTATGTGTGTTTGGTGCAGTAGTGCAAGTGTGGTGGCATGCGGAGCAGGTGAATGCTCCTTCAGTGTAGTTTTCTGCAGTATGATGAGCGGCAGTGAGGGTTGAGTTCATAAGGAGTGTGGCAGTGTAGCTGCCTGACGGGGAGGACCAGTGTTCTTGGTGCTGGGCGCAAATCGGGCGCTGACGTGCTTGCCTTTGCGGCAAGCATTAAATAGGTCCTGGGAGGTGGGTGGAGGAGGGAGAGGAGCACAGGGGTGGGAATCAGGAAATGCGGGAGGAAAAAAGCAGGAAGCAGCAAGCTGGAGTAGGTGGCAAGTAGGTAAGTGGGTGACAAAAGCTGTAGCAAGGGGTGAAAGGGGAGATTTCAGAGAAGGAGGAAAGTGAAAGGGTGAGAGAGCCCTGGTGAGAGTAGACGGGTTGAGAGAGTACCCAGAGAAAAAAAGAGAGCATGGGAGAGTGAGAGTGGAAGGCATAGTGTGAGAGAGTGAGAGTAGAAAAAATAGAGCACAAGAACAGAAGAGCAGAAGGCACAAAAATAGAAAAGCAGAAAAACACAAAAACAGAAGAGCAGAAAAGCTAAATGCATAAGCACAAAACAGAAAAGTGCAGGCACAGGCAAAAATAAAAATGTGCGACAGCAGAAGTCACCAGAGTGGAGCAAGCTGGTACTGTTTGGAGGCAAGAACTTTGTCAGAATCAGGCGGATCTGGTGCAAAAGGGCCCCTGCACTGGTCAGAGAACCAGTGCAGGTAAGTGCAGGAGGGAGGTCCAGTTCCAGCACCTGCTTCCATCTCTCATTTCTTTTCCTCAACCCTGGAACACTTATAACTAGATTGCCACCTGTTCGCTTTGTATGTTCGTATGTTCTTCTTCTGTGAATTTCCAGGCAGTAACGATATCCAGTAATTGCACCTTTTCCTATGTTGCTTCTGAACTGTAGAACCATCTTCTCTAAAATTTTAATAGTCCACAAACATTATTTTCCTCTTTAAAAAATCTCTAGAATTGGTTCTTGTCTCAATGCCGAAATCAGGTAATCCAAATCCATATTCAGTGGGGGGGCTATGTGAGCTTGCAAACGTTTCCAAGTCCACAGCTAATCTTATGCTAACAGCTTGCAGATTAGCAGTAGATCTGGGGAAAGGGGATTGGGACAAGAGAGAGAAACAGTGACACTGGATAAAGTCACACTGCCTGGTTGCACAGGCTTGATTTGTACTGCAGGAGTCTTAATATCTAAAGACAAGGAAGACTTTTAGTGTGACTGTTGTATTAACATTGACAACTACCTTCTGATAATATATCTGATATACATTCTGACACTATTTCCTACTCTATGTTCTGAAGTGAAACTTAATACTTCTCCTGACCTATAATATATTTGAAGTGGATATGCTAAGTGAGAACAATCCTATTATGTTATTATATATTATTTGCTCAAAGAGCTAACTTCGATAGTATGCAATAGCCTCCTGTAGTTCCTGATGTTATCCAATGTAATGGTTGAGGACTATAATAAACAAACCATTTGTTAGTATCATATGGCTCACCTATACAAACTCTACAATATTATGCTTATTGAAATCAAAACCATAACCTTATACTTGTTTTAAGAACAATAAATAGTTTATGTCAGATGGGATCTCACTGGCTTCTCTTGTAAAAGCAATGCAAATTAATACTGAATTTTCAACTCTGATGGATGTCTCCTTGTGGAATAAACAAGTGTGAAATAGAGTTTGTAATCCTGATGAATGACATTTTATGAAAACTAGTAACATTCAAATATGACTTTATATACTCCTTGTGAAGACTAGCAGAGTTCAAAGTACAAGTTAGTAATTCTGATGAAAGAATAATTGTAAAAACTAGCAAAGTGCAAAATATGAGCTTAAAATCCTGATGGGAGACGCTTTGTGAGAATATAATAAGTGCCAATACGAGTTCATAATCGTAATGGACGGCTCTTAGAAATATAACAAGTGCAAGTCTATATCCTTGTATGAGTGTGATGCAAGACTACGTTACTGATTGCAATGTGTATCTCAAAATAATTGGTTACAAGGATTCCTAATTCTAAACAACAATTCCTGGCTAAAGCAATTACGTATCATGATTGCCTAGCAAGGGCACTATGGTCCATGAGGAATTTAAAATCTACGTGTATAAAATGCCTTCCACCATCTGCAAGTCTTCTGAGACTCATGTAACTCCATAGGACATGTAGTCCTTCTCAGCTTTATTCAGGTGTTTAGCATAGCACCTCCCAGTGAGATGTGAGGCTTCTGTCCAGGTGCAGCCCACACTGTGGTCAACTCACCATCCTCTTCTTGTTCCGAAAACACATATGTTCAGGAGATTTAGAGCAGCACATTCTGCAGCACCAGTTTACAGAGGAAAGTGTGTCCCGCTCCGCATACTGGCTGCTCTTTACTTCAGCCCTGGGGTTTTCATTTTTGCTTTACAAATGTTCATCACCATCATCATAATGTTTATTGTTTTGATTGAAAGTTTCTCTAACTGAGCCAGGGGTACATTTTAAATGCTCTGGCCACTGACAGTTTTGTGTGCAATATCTTATTAAGATTTGATTGACCATTATTCGTAGCAATGGACAATGGTGTGCATTTCACATCACATAACATTCAGAGATTTTTGTGGGAGAGTGGAACTGTTCACAAATGAATACCTCTTTATTGCCCTCAAATAAATGATCCCAATGGGATGGTGAATAATGTTATATATGAAAGTGTACATACAGTTTCAGCTTGTGGCATGAAATCTCAGAGACATGTAAGGAAAAGCGCTTCTGCATATCATCACACACAACAGTATATTCGTCATTTGAGATGTTGAGAAGCTGGATTCCAGTTTCAGGCTTTTCCACGATGGAAGAATGGATTCAAAGGTATGGTCATTAATTACAATATATATCTGTCAAATGAGTCTAAATTTTTGAAACAACAAAATTGCAAGAAAGCATCTTTGCAAATATTCCCATATTTGACCAATCTGCTGCTTTAAAAATATCTTCCAACCATCCACCAAACAAACAGACTTTACTAGCGATAGCTCCCCTTATCAAGTGATCTTTGAACTCTATTCATACGACAACATCAACAAAGACAGAAAATTAATTCATTGAAATCAGATTTAAAATATAAGGCATTTTTGCCTTATCACGAAGTGAAATCAATCTAGGAAAAATAAAGATTCCACTGCCATATCTATAAAACTAATATATACATTAATGCAAATGATGAATTTAGATATCCATTAACATGATAAATGTAATACTCTACTGCTAATTTATGAATGTGATAAAGGTGCCCAGTGCTCAAGTGAGCTCAAAGTTACGTAAAGTGCATTAAAGGTGTGTGTATATACAAAGAGGTTGATGGACTGATGGAAGCTACTGGCAAGTAGAGAAAGTATTGCAATCCAGAAGCATAACTTGTTTGTCAAGGTTTTCAGTCCTTATTAACCCAAAGTACTGATGGTGATTCAACCCCACTTTAATTTTCCAGGGTCATCATGAGGGAGAAAGTTAAAGCCGAGTGGAGTCCACTGAACTTGCATTCATGTATGAGATCAGCAGAATTCCATAAAAGATCCATACAAAATTATGGATCATGCAACATTAACGTCCGCTCACCAACCAGTAAAGTTTGTTTATTTTCTTTCCTTTTACCAAACAGAAGACTTCTAAAATATTTAATCTAAACCTTTTTAGCAGCCATCATATAAACTCTGTCCAACTCATTCAATAGATTCCCTTCCATATCAACAGGTAGACCAATCCCATAAGAGATAGTGACACAAACTACTTCTCAAACTACTCTTCACTCTGTCAAGTCATCGAACAGCAGCAAGGTACTTAGCTGTTGAGGAGCAGCAATGAAAAGCGGAAGATAATGGAAGGGGAAGAGTATTTACGGATGGAGTGCAAAGTTCTGATTTTACATGTCTTAGGAGTTCTCTTTATTGTATTTTGAAAGGTTGCTGATAGAGAAAAGTGGCGCTTCTGCGCATATTTTTGTTTTAGGTCCTTCATAGACCACAACTTTACCTGAAATATTCCATCTTTAAGAATTGACATTACAGTAGTAATGTCAAACGAAAGCTTTGCAAGGAATGTTGCTACCCACAAGGAAGTTTCTCTTGTTAATCCGACACCAGAATGCCCTTACGAAATGTATGCCACACTTTCATTTAATTGGCTTGGGTGGAGGCATATGTACAGGTATTTGCTTCTATACAAAAGGTGAACTGGAAACAGCGCTCCCAAAATCCTCAAATTCTGCTTTATAGGTCTAGTCTGAACTAGAGCCATACATGCATTCATTAGTCTCAAAAAACTGCGAGGCCTAAGAATATATTGACATAGTCATCATCCCCAGTCCTCATCAAATACTGATTTCCACCATTTGGCCAGGAACGTCATATGGCCTTCTTTCTCCTATATTGATGAATTCGTTTTTGTTGGCTTTACGATCCTGTGCACTTTAACAGTGCTAACCAGTGTGTAAGTACTTGTGCCCCCTCTTTAAAACATGGTACAACTGGCCTACACCTAATTGGCACACTTAATTTACTTGAAAGTCTGTGGTAAATGGTACTATATGTACCCAGGTCCTGTAAATTAAATGATGCTAGTGGGCCTGCAGGACTCATTGTGCCACCCACTAAAGTAGAAATTTAAAACATGTCTCAGGCCTGCCACTGAAGCCTGTAGTGTCGTTTTAAACTGCCATTTCAACGTGGCAAAAAAACTTTAATTTAATAAGCCTTTTGCCAGGCCTAAACCTTCCTTTTTAAAATGTATAAGTACCTCTAAGGTGGGCCCTAACAGATATTAGGTCAGGGTGCATGGTATTTAAAAAGAAGGACATGTGTACTTAGGGTTAACTGGCAGTGACAAACTCCTACCATTGCTTTTCACACTGGTAAGCCTTATCTTTCTCATTGACTAACACTGAGTCACCTAATTACATTTAATAAGTGCTAACTTTGGGTTGGGAGCAGATAGAGAAATACTATTTTGGCTGAAATGAATTGTAATTTAAAATCCTTTTTACAGGTAAAGTCAGATTTTAAGTCACAATTCTGAAGATACCACTTTTAGAAAGTTGGCATTTTCTTGTCCCAACAATGTGTGCCTTCTGTCAGTATCCTGGGTCACATGACTGTGAGTGGCTCTGCTGTTGAGGTTTGCGTATTCCTCCCAGACAGGGACATAAAAGGTACTAGATGTAGGCAGGATGGGCCATTCTGTCAGGATGGCTGGGGACAGAGCTGTAGCCTGCCCCACTAGCACGTCAAAGGGCTTTGCCTCTAGCACACACACAGGAACCTGACACCAGATTTTTGTCGTTCCCAGCCTTGACAGGGGCCGGGAACTCCAAACCAGAGGTGAGCAGGGAGTCCCCCCCACACACAAAGGCTGGCACCAGGTATAAATATTGGACCTTTAGACCCACTCTTCGGATCATTTCTGGACCTGCAGAAAACTCAGAAGAAGGACTGCTCTGCTCTGCTCCACTTCTGCTGGAAGGACTGCCCTGCTACCTGAGGAAGGAAGAATGGACCTGCTTCTTGAACCCATGACCACCAGAATGACTCCAATGGCTATCTGGCTGGCCTCCTATGTGAACTACAGGAACACGACAAGCTCCAGAGACCCTGCAACCTACATGCCTGCTGCTGCTGGTCCCTGCTGGAGTGAGACCTAGCTCCCAAGTTGTGCCCCAAGGTCCTGGAACCTTGGTGTGGTGTATTGTGAACTCCTCCTACCAAAATCCAAAACCTGGGGCTTTAAAACCTTTTTCAGCAAAAACTGCTCTGCGACCCCACAGTAGACCGCAACCTACCTGCAAGCCAATCAGACAAAGGTGCATCGCCCTTGGGATTGACTTCACCACAGCTCCAACTATATTCTTCTCCACAGGAGCAAATCCTCTTCAGTGGGACATCCAGGAAATGGTATCCGTCCTCGTGGAGCCTCATCCCGCTGGGTGAATCCAAGCTCCAGAAAAACCTCCAAGTCTGAAAATAGAAATCCTTACCGGGCTTGATGACGACCAACACCTCGTTGATGAAGTCAATCTCCTTGACCTGAGAATTCAGCTTCTCCCGCTCAGAGCTTTTCCCACCCTCACTGATGACTTTACTGAGACCTTGTCCAGTGGCTCCTCATCGTTGGCGCCTAATTTTTGGATACAGCCTGGTGCCTTGCCCCTATGATACTATACATTCTCCAGAAATGTTTCTGAAATTCTTCAGAGTCTGAAGGTAAGCCGAGACCGGGCCCAATCCACCCCTTGTATCCAACCCACACTCCACTGAGATCAGTCTTAACTTTGACCCATAACAGATACCCGCCGTTGGCGCTTAGATCTTTGAGGTGCTATTTTTCACTAAAAGCTTTAAAAGTTCATAACTTCGGTTCTACTTATTGGATTTAATTTGTTTTGGTGTCATTTTATTTAATACATCTACTCTATTTTTCTAAATTGGTGTGGTATTTTTTGTGTTGTGTTTTTACTTAATTACTGTTTGGGTGCTGCATAAATACTTTGCACATTGTCTCCAAGTTTTTTTTAACATATTTTTATTGACATTCTCTCAAGGCATCAATACAAATGGAGAAAGATATAGAGCGACACATTTAGTATATATTAATTCAACAATACTAAATGTAGGAAAGCTACAGAAAGGTTCTTCCAACCCATCTCAGAGCTTGGTGTGCTGAGTTCGTGTTTTGAGATGTTCTCCGAGATCGTCTTTTCTTTGGTTGAGCCAAAAAAGAGAAACTGCTTGTTGCAAAGTCATCCTGTGCCCTGGGCACCCCCAACTTTTTGCTGACTGGTACTGGTGGTAACTGACTCTGACTGACCCTGGGCTCTGCCTAACCAGGCCCAGGGCCAGTGCCAAGCTGAAAGGAACACATTAGAATACAGTTAAAACACCTAACATACACTAGGGTACACTATGGTATGGTGGGGTACCCCTGTAATTGGCATGACCTACCCCATAAACCCCTAGTATATAATTGGGCAGGGGATTGAAACTGCCTAGAAGTCCCCAGTACCCTGGGGCATGGCAGTTTAGAGGCCAGCAGCTCTTTTTGCACTTGCATGTGTGCACTGCTGAAGCCTGAGGTCAGTTTAAAAGCAGCCCTGGGTGCCAGGACTGCTTTTAAAAGTAAATTGTGCCCAAACTCGACTTTGGTGTTTGGAGCACTTAAAAATGGATAACCTACAATGTTTTGGCATATTAGGTACCCCCAGGGTCTCCCCTAGGTATCCCAGGGGTGGGGGTCAGATATTTATAAGGTACACCCTTATAAAATGAGTTTTTATATGCCTGGGTAAAGTGAAATTTCACATTTCACTCCCACGTTGTGGAAAAGTGCTGCCCAAATTCGACTTTGATGCCAGGAGCAGTGTGAAGTGAGGATCTGCAATATTTTTGCAGATTCAGAACCCCTAAAGTCTCCCCTAGTTGCACATGGGGTGGGGTTCCTGTAGATATAAGGCAAGTACTTATAAAATGTGTTTTTGTAAGTCCTGGTGCTGGAAAAATGGCCCAAGTCATTTTTCCCATTGCAAATCCCCAGTTACATAGGTTAACATTGCAGGAAGTTATTAAATAATAACTCCTGATAGGAAGGAGATAGAGCTACCGTTCAAAGACTTCTCAGAATAGTAATGCTAAATCCAACAATATCATATTGTTGAATTTCTCCTAAAGTGTACATACAAGAAGTTATAAGACTTTCTTGTTTGTAAGTCCAAAACCAGCCTTCCAGTGGTCTGCCCTGATTGGTCAGAGTTAAGTGGATTAGCCACCCTGCCTGGAGAGGTGATAAAGAGCCCCTGGGGTTATGCAGCTGGGCTGGGAGGGCAGTGTGCTGGTCCACAGGAATGCCAGACCAGGGGGAGGGGTCGTAAACCATGGGCTTCAAAGGGAAAAGCAGAACCCAGTGTCAGTTTACAACTCTGAACTTTATCCCTCAGGCAGATGGGGGGATTAAGGAAGGTATGAGCAGATGCAGGGGCGAGAGTCTAAGTAAATTAGCCATCCTAGGGGTGTGTTTAGCCAGCTCTTGCCTCCTTGCTGGAAATTCTGCCATTATGGATTTGGAAGATTTGATGCACTCTGGGACAAAATAATGCCACACTCTACAGGAAGTGGTCATATGTTTGAGGAGTTACCCTGCTCCCATTGGTCAGCAGTGACCTCCTGTCTGACCCAGAGAACATGGAATAAGTATCTGAGAGGAGAAGAGCCCTCCAGATCTGCTGCTTGAAACTTACTGAAGCAAGACATTGCCAAGCTGAGAAGATTTTGCTGTGCAAAGATTTCTAAGGCCTGACCTCTGAAAACTGCACCATCTGACACTACAGCCCTGTGGATTATTTTGCTGAAAAAGAACTAAAGAGTGGACTCCCTGAAAGCTACAGGTTAAAAGAGCTCATCTGGAACATCACCAACTAAATCTGCACCTTGGGGAACTACCAGTGGATTTGTAAGGGTGACGTCCCAGTTGATTGTGGGAACTGAAGACCTCAACTTTCAAGGACCATCTTGGAGCTTCCAGACCCTTGGAGTGAGTTTGAGACACTTTGGGACCCTTGAGGAACTTCAGGAAGAAGTTCAAGAAGTTTGGAGAACTTTGGAGGAACTTTGGAAAAAAGCTCCATAGAGGGACCGACTCAACCTGGTCAGCCAAGCCGCCTGCCTTCAACCGCGAGTCGGCCAAGCCATCCAGGTTCGTCCCGCTATAAGCTCCGTCGGTCCGACTTCCAGAGTTTGACCGGGAGTAGAAGAAATCTGAAGCCGGCGAACCCTCACCGGATCCGGCTACATGAGGAGCATCGAGAGACCCCGCGAGAAAAAGCTCCAGAAAAGTTTCTAAGTCCGCTCATAGAAAAGTCGACCGGGAGCAACCGCGAGAGCCAAGCCGCCTGTCTTCCATCGCGTGTCGGCCAGGGCTCCTGGGTTGCCCCGCTGAAGCGCTAACAAAAAGGTTTCTAAGTCCGCTCCAGAGAAGTTGACCGGGAGTTCGTCGAAAGATAAGCTGGCGAACCCTCACCGGATCCGGACTGGCTGGGAGCTTCGAGGGGCCTCGTGAGAAAAAGCTCCAGAAAAGTTTCTAAGTGTGATGGTAGAAACTGAGACCGGGACCTACCGCAAGCTGTAGCCGCCCAGTGCTCCATCGCGGTCGGCCTGAAACTTTGACTTTGCCCCGGTCTATCGCGAGCAGGTATCCCAATTTGGTGCTATAAACTTCTAAGTGCTATATTTTATTAAATCTTTGAAAATTCATATCTCCGTTTCCCTACATTGGATTTTTGTCGTTTTGGTGTCATTTTAAAGATAAAAATATTTCCTATTTTTATAAATTGGTGTTGGATTTTTTATTATGTGTTGTGTCTTAATTATTTACTGAATTGGTGTTTTTAAATGCTTTACATACCTGTCTTTAAAGTTAAGCCTGTCTGCTCTCAGCCACGTTACCAAGGGTTGAGCATAGGAATAATTTTCTAAGACCTATGCTGAGTCCTATCATGTGTTAGTGGCCTTATTGTCAGTGGCAGACCTACATTTGCCCCTACCAATAATCCACTTTCCAACATTTGGTGCTCAGCGGTGTGGATGAGGACTTGTGTTTAGAAAGTACACCTTTCAGTGAATGATTTAAAATTATAAAAATCCTCTAAATTGCCTTAGAACAAAACTTTTGAGTTTGATTTTTGGAATTTGGACTAAACTGTTTTTAATCCATTGTTTTGATTTTTCCAAATTGTTCTAAGTCTGTTGTGCCTAGTTTTTTGTGACCCAAAACTAGGGAACCATGGAGCTGGACCTGGCTAAAGTGTCCCAGTTTAAGATGGGTGATCTTAGGGAACAGTGTAGGCTTAGGGGGCTGCCTGCTTGCAGGAAGCTAAGGAAGGTAGGGTTGCTTGAGTCCCTAAAAGCCTGGGCTAGGGCAGCTGAGGAGAGTCAAGGGGGGATAGAGGGTGTCCCCCCCAACCTCCTCCAAGAGGGGGAAGAGGTTGAGGATAATGCCTCTTCCATTTTAACTAGTGTTAGCCAAGTGAATCAAGGTGGTGGTGGGAGTGGGGAAGGGTCCCTTACTCAGGAACCACTACTGTCCCTTACAGAGAGACAGCTTCAGGCTCAATTAGAGTTGATTGCCTTGGAGAAGGAGAAATTCGAATTGGCTAAGAGAAGATGGGAGAGGGAGGAGAAGAGAAATGGTGGCAGCGAAAGTGAAGAAGATGTTGAGATGTCCAGGGGTGGTAGATTTGAACCTAAACTTCCCAAGGGCATAGTGCCCAAGTACACGGAGGGGGATGACATTGACAAGTGGCTAGCAGCTTTTGAGAGGGCCCTTAGAATGAGTAGGTTCCACTCTAGGTATTGGGGTGCACTCCTGTGGGAGTTGATTCCAGTAGCTGGGAGGGATAGGCTCCTGACCCTGAAGGGAGAGGATGCAGAATCATACCAGCAGATGAAGGCATGCTTAGTCAAGAGGTTTGGTCTGACTCCAGAGCAGTACAGGGTGAAGTTGAGAGGCACCCAGAAATTGAGTTCAAAGTCTTGGGTAGACTTTGTGGGCGTTTCAGTGAAGGCACTGGAAGGCTGGATTGTTGGTAACAAAGTTGACACATATGAGGGATTGTATAATTTGTTTTTGAAAGAACATATTTTGACTCATTGTGCAGAAGAGAAGTTACGCCAGTATATAGTGGACTCTAAGCTGACAGACCCCAGAGAGCTGGGTGAAGCAGCTGATGAGTGGGTGAGAACCCGGGTTTCCATACAGCACCAGGGGGGGACCAGAAGAAAGGAGGACAGGTCCCTCCCCAGGGGAAAGCCTAAGGGAAAGAAGGTCAAAACCAGAAGGAGTCCTCCAAAGACCCACAAAAACCTGCACAAGGAGGGGGCCCCGAGCCAACCCAAATCCAAAGGGAGGTGGAATCAGGGAAAGAATGGTAGGTTCTTTGATCCCTCAAAAGTGGGTAAGTGCTTTGACTGTAACCAGCCAGGGCACAAGCAGGGAGATGCTGTCTGCACCAAGAAGATCCCCCCTAAGGGGCCATCCACAGGGATTGCCAGTGTCAGTGTAGGGGTGGAGAGTGGTGCCCCAGTGAGGAGTAGTCAGGTGGTGGAAGCAACCTTAGTGTCCCTGGGTGGGGTGAATATTGCAACCCTTGCTGCCTTACCTCCAAACATGGACAAGTACAGGCAGAGGCCTAAAGTGAATGGGACTGAGGTTGAGGCTATCAGAGACACTGGGGCTAGTGTAACTATGGTCCTGGATGAGCTGGTGCCTCCAGAGAGGTTGTTACCTGGTGAGTTTCTCCAGGTGACTTATGCAGACAGCACTACCAAACTCCATCCTATGGCTGTGGTGGATTTGGAATGGGGAGGTGTGACAGGCCCTATGAAGATAGCTGTGTCAAAGGTGCTCCCAGTCCAGTGTTTACTGGGCAATGATCTTGAAGCCTCTGTGTGGTCAGAGGTGGAGAGAGGACTCCATATGAAAATATTGGAGCTCCCTGAGTGGGTATGTGCTGTGACTAGGTCACCGACTAGCCAGCAAGGAGGGGCTGGACACTTGGACCCTGGAACAAAGTGCCAAGCATCCAAGGACAAGGGTACTGGGCCTGGTGAGCCAGCCCAGGGAACTCCAGAGGTGCAGGCAGAATCTAACCCTGATGGGGAGGATCTGGCCTCTGAGGGAGGGACTCCATCCCTGCCAGAGCTGTCAGAATTGGCAGAACTGACAGGAGCAGGTGGACCCTCCAGAGAGGAGTTCAGTAAGGGGCAGCGTGACTGTCCCACCCTTGAGAGCTTGAGGCGGATTGCTTCTAAGCAAGAGGAAGGGGATGACAGTGGGTTTCACAGACTCTACTGGGAAGATGGACTGCTTTATACTGAGGCCAGAAATCTCAAGGAGGGGGCCACCAGGAGGTTGGTGGTGCCCCAGAAGTACAGAGAGTTCATCCTGACTTTGGGTCATGATATCCCCTTGGCAGGACATTTGGGACAGACAAAGACATGGAACCGGTTGGTGAACCATTTCTACTGGCCCCATATGTCTGAAAAGGTAAAGGAGTTTTGCAGCTCCTGTGTCACCTGTCAGGCCAGTGGCAAGGCAGGGGGCAAGTCAAAGGCCCCCCTAATACCCCTGCCAGTGGTGGGGGTTCCTTTTGAAAGGGTGGCGATGGACATTGTTGGTCCCATGGACCCACCCACTACATCAGGGAATAGGTATATCTTAGTGGTAGTTGACCATGCCACTAGATACCCTGAAGCCATACCTCGGAGAACCATTGATGCTCCTGCGGTGGCTAGAGCACTGCTTGGTGTGTTCACCAGAGTGGGGTTTTCAAAAGAGGTGGTGTCAGATAGGGGCATGAACTTCCTGTCCAGCTATCTGACTGCTATGTGGGATGAGTGTGGTGTCAACTACAAGTTCACCACCCCCTATCACCCACAAGCAAATGGTCTTGTTGAGAGATTCAACAAAACCCTGAAGGGCATGATAAATGGGTTGTCAGAGAAACTCAGGAGGAGATGGGATGTTCTCCTCCCATGCTTACTGTTTGCCTACAGGGAGGTGCCACAGAAAGGGGTTGGTTTCACTCCCTTTGAGTTGTTGTTTGGACACCCTGTGAGGGGGGCATTGAGCCTGCTGAGAGAGTCTTTAGAGAAGCCTCTTAAAGAAGCAAAGGACAATGTGCTTGACTATGTGCTAGGCCTGAGATCTAGAATGGCAGAGTACATGTACAAGGCAAACAGGAAACTGGAGGCCAGCCAGGAGCTCATGAAGCACTGGTATGATCAAAGGCTACTATGCCTGAGTATACTCCAGGACAATTGGTGTGGGTGTTGGAGCCTGTGGCTCCCAGGGCCCTCCATGACAAGTGGAGTGGGCCCTATCCAATCTTAGAAAAGAAGGGTGAGGTTACCTATTTGGTTGACCTTGGCACCCCCAGGAACACTCATAGGGTCCTGCATGTGAATAGATTGAAACCCCACCAAGACAGGGCAGACATGACCATGTTACTGGTCACTGATGAGGGTGTGGAGGAGGAAACTGAGCCTGTGCCCAACCTCCTCTCTACTAATGTGCAAGATGGGTCAGTGGAGGGGGTGATACTCTCTCCCAAGTTGACAGACCAGCAGCACAGAGACTGTAAGCAAGTGCTGGAGCAGTTTGGTGGCCTGTTCTCTTTGACCCCAGGCATCACTGAGTGGTGTGTGCACCACATTGACACTTGTGACAGCCTACCTGTCAAAAATAAACTGTACAGGTTGTCTGACCATGTCAGAGCCAGCATTAAAGCTGAGGTTGCTAAGATGCTAGAATTGGGGGTAATTGAACCGTCTGAGAGTCCTTGGGCCAGTCCAGTGGTGCTGGTGCCTAAACCTAATCCTCAGGGGGGACCCAAGGAGTTAAGGTTCTGTGTGGACTACAGAGGATTGAATGCAGTCACAAAGACTGACGCTCACCCTATACCTAGAGCTGATGAGCTCATTGACATGTTAGGGGCTGCTAAGTACCTGAGTACTTTTGATTTGACTTCAGGAAACTGGCAGATTGTTCTCACTGATGGAGCAAAGGAGAGGTCAGCATTCTCCACACCAGAGGGACATTATCAGTTCAAGGTAATGCCCTTTGGATTAAAGAAAGCACCTGCCACCTTCCAAAGGTTGGTGAACAGGGTCTTGTCTGGGTTGGCAGAACCACAAGAACTCCACGTGTGTGGAGAAGGGAACAAGAGGCACAGGGTTTTAGGAGCTAGCAGCCTCCAACAATAAATGTTTAACCACAAAAAGCTGCTCCTAACTGAATGGCCACTATAAGGTTTGGGAAATACTTGTGAGTGAAGACATCTCACAAAATGTAACGGACTGGTCTCACACACCACCTGGTGTCATGCTTCATCATTGACCAGTCCTCGCCCTCTAAAACCTTGGTTTGATAGAGGGCGGGCATACACCTGACGACAGGGATGCACTTCTAAACTAAGTGGGGGCCCATAATTAAGTGAGTGTAGTTAAAAATCAGTGACCTCCTGTCTGACCCAGAGAACATGGAATAAGTATCTGAGAGGGGCAGAGCCCTCCAGATCTGCTGCTTGAAACTTACTGAAGCAAGACATTGCCAAGCTGAGAAGATTTTGCTGTGCAAATATTTCTAAGGCCTGACCTCTGAAAACTGCACCATCTGACACTACAGCTCTGTGGATTATTTTGCTGAAAAATAACTAAAGAGTGGACTCCCTGAAAGCTACAGGTTAAAAGAGCTCATCTGGAACATCACCAACTAAATCTGCACCTTGGGGAACTACCAGTGGATTTGTAAGGGTGACGTCCCAGTGGATTGTGGGAACTGAAGTCCTCAACTTTCAAGGACCATCTTGGTGCTTCCAGATCCTTGGAGTGAGTTTGAGACACTTTGGGACCCTTTGAGGAACTTCAGGAAGAAGTTCAAGAAGTTTGGAGAACTTTGGAGGAACTTTGGAAAAAAGCTCCATAGAGGGACCGACTCAACCTGGTCAGCCAAGCCGCCTGCCTTCAACCGCGAGTCGGCCAAGCCATCCAGGTTCGTCCCGCTAAAAGCTCCGTTGGTCCGACTTCCAGAGTTTGACCGGGAGTAGAAGAAATCTGAAGCCGGCGAACCCTCACCGGGTCCGGCTGCATGAGGAGCATCGAGAGACCCCGCGAGAAAAAGCTCCAGAAACGTTTCTAAGTCCGCTCGTAGAAAAGTCGACCGGGAGCAACCACGAGAGCCAAGGCGCCTGTCTTCCATCGCGTGTCGGCCAGGGCTCCTGGGTTGCCCCGCTGAAGCACTAACGAAAAAGTTTCTAACTCCGCTCCAGGGAAGTTGACCGGGAGTTCGTCGAAAGGCAAGCCGGCGAACCCTCACCGGATCCGGACTGGCTGGGAGCTTCGAGGGGCCTCGTGAGAAAAAGCTCCAGGACAGTTTCTAAGTGTGAAGGTAGAAACTGAGACTGGGACCTGCCGCAAGCTGTAGCCGCCCAGGGCTCCATCGCGGTCGGCCTGAAACTTTGACTTTGCCCCGGTCTATCGTGAGCAGGTATCCCAATATGGTGCTATATACTTCTAAGTGCTATATTTTATTAAATCTTTGAAAATTCATATCTCCGGTTCCCTACATTGGATATTTGTCATTTTGGTGTCATTTTAAAGATAAAAATATTTCCTATTTGTATAAATTGGTGTTGGATTTTTTATTATGTGTTGTGTCTTAATTATTTACTGAATTGGTGTTTTTAAATGCTTTACATACCTGACTTTGAAGTTAAGCCTGTCTGCTCGCAGCCACGTTACCAAGTGTTGAGCATAGGAATAATTTTCTAACACCTATGCTGAGTCCTATCATGTGTTAGTGGCCTTATTGCCAGTGGCAGACCTACATTTGCCCCTACCAATAATCCACTTTCCAACACTGCTGCTTAACTGATCTATACCCTTCCCATTCCCCCCCCAAAACTGGCAGCTAAAAAAAGGGGGATGTCCCCCAGAAGGTCATTATGCGGAGAGGGTTGCTTCCTTTAACAAGCATGCATAGGTCTGACGGATGCAGGAACGTCAGGGTTGTGTCAGAAATTTTGATGTAATAAGTCCACCCAGATTAATGTGGGCAGACGTTAGTATTGTCTGAGGGTGTCTAGGGTGGTCTGGTGTCATTGTCAGGGTGAAATCGTGAGGATCACATCCCAGTGTGAGGCAAGGGGGTATTTCCATAGATTAAGCCTCTCCTCTCTACGGAGAGCAGTGCTCTCAGCTTGTACCCATTTACTTACCTCCGCCATCCATAGTGGTATTGATGGAGTTATGGTGACTTTCACCTCATCACCACTGCTCATTTTGCTAGGAATAGGGTGAGGTCCATAAAGCAAGTTGTTGCCTTCTTAGTTGCGGGGCGTGAGAACAAACCGAGGAGGCATTGTAGCACTTTTTCCAGTTGATCCCTTCCTGTTGCCTGGGATATATCTGACAGTACTACGTTCCAATAATTCCCCAGTACTCTACACATCCAAAAAGTGTGCATCGAATCTGCTGGGCTTGATGTACAGCATGACATTCATCTGGGACTAGAGGTTAGATCCGGTGTCAACAGTGGGGGTCAAATAGGCCCTGTGCAGAATACTACTTTTAATTAATGGGGTATTCCAGGGCTTTAAACCATTCTGTATCATGTAATGCTTGTCACAGTTAATCTTCCCAGGCAGTTCGTAAGTTTGTCAATGTCTTCATCAGGACTCTCACAATGGTCTGATAGAGCCATATCGCCAGCTGTCTGCCCTGACCCACTAAGTGCAGAGCGTGTAATAATGGGTCTTGGGTTGGCTCTGGACCCTGGATCCCACAGTATTGTGCAGTGTTGCCTTGAGTGCCCCATAGGTCAGGAAGAAAAAGACACACAATTGATGGACGGAATGCAGAACAAATCAAAACATTCACCCCCAGTCAAGAGATCTGGGTTAAATCCATCATTCTTTTGCTCACCATGCCACCCCAGTTTAGACCTGGCCATATGCAAATCAGTCTTGACCCTGTGCCTCATGGGAACAGTCCAGCCCGAACTGCCATGCCAGGTCCTCCCTGGACCGGAAACAAGCATCCTAGGACCGGTTTCGGGGTTTCACCCCTCTTCAGCCAGGATAGCTTGATTCCAGTGGCACAGTGAGCCCAGGACCCACGCCTGGGCATACCTGGCACACTTAGGGCGAGAAAGCTAAAGACACACAATTGATGGACGGAATGCAGAACAAATCAAAACATTCACCCCCAGTCAAGAGATCTGGGTTAAATCCATCATTCTTTTGCTCACCATGCCACCCCAGTTTAGACCTGGCCATATGCAAATCAGTCTTGACCCTGTGCCTCATGGCAACACTCCAGTCCGAACTGCCAAGCCAGGTCCTCCCTGGACCGGAAACAAGCATCCTAGGACCGGTTTCGGGGTGTCACCCCTTTTCAGCCAGGATAGCTTGATTCCAGCGGCACAGTGAGCATCATTTGTTTGCTGTAACACCATAGGTCAGGAAGGCACCACTGGGGAGGTCAGGGAGATTGTGGAGGGGAAGGGTGGAAGTCTGATTCTTTGGGTTCTGTTATGTGTATTTGTAAAGTGCACTATCACATGCGAGGATATCCTGGTGAGACATTTTGCTATCTCCATTCTTGTGACCTATGGATTGATCATTTCACAGTTCCACTTTAATATACATTTTCCTGACAGTGGATGTGGATCCTCTATTGAGGTTTCAGAACTGATTTGGAGTGATTCTCTTTCAATTATCATTTTATGGGCTTAGCTCAGACACAGCCTATGTGCTAGGTGATGGCTTTCACAGCAGTAACAATAGTGCTGGCTCCAAGCATAAGTATCCAAACCAAGGACACAATTAAACATGATATCGCAGCACCTGGCTGTCATCAGCCTTCCTGAGCAGTCATCAGGCACAGATAAAAGGGCAGCCCTACCTCTAAACTTTAATATACAAAAAGTGATGGATAGAATACTTGAATTATTCTCAGCCACTGGTAATTACTCAGTGCCGCATCCCAGCCCATCAGTATTTTGTAAACCATGCCACTTCAGTTTGGACCCAGCTATAGGCAAATCAGTTTTGACCCTGCACAAATTGGAACAGTACAGCCCAAACTGCCACGCCAGGCTCTCCCTGAACCAGATCCCAAGCAACCCAGGACCAGTTTCGCCCTTGTTATGGGCTCATCAGCTGGATATGGCTAGGTTCCAGTGACACAGTGTGCATAGGACTCATGTCTAGGCATAACCATTCCACTTAGGATGACATACTAAAGTATACAAAAGCGGTGGATGGAATGCTTGAATTAATCTCAGCCTCTGGTAATTACTCAGTGCCGCATCCCAGCCCATCGGTATTTTGAACACCCTGCCACCTCAGTTTGAACTCAGCTATATGAAAATCATTCTTGATCATGCTCAAATGGGAACAGCCCAGCCCAAACTGCCACTCTGGATCCTCCCTGAACCAGATTCAAGCAACCCAGGACCAGTTTCCCCCTTGTTTGGGCTCATCAGCCATAGCTTTGTTCCAGTGACATAGTGTGCACAAGACCCTTGTCTGGGCATACCCGTTCCACTTAGGGCAACATACTGAAGTATTCAAAAAGAGACTTGAATTAATCTCAGCCACTGTTAATTACTCAGGGCCGCATCCAAGTCCATCGTTAGTATGCACATCATGTTATCTCAGTTTGGACCCCTCTATATGCAAATCAATCAATCAATCAAATGCTTTATTTCGATTACTAGAATCATAAAAGCAACAAACAAGAAACAGAAAAAGAATAAAGAAAAAAAAGTAATATATGCAATATGTCACCACACTGTTGATACATGAGTTGGCGGAATTGTCAGGACAAGTAAAAAACACTGATGATGAATTTATGACCTAAAAGTTTCTAAAATTTTTTAAAAGGTTGAAAGTTAAAAACTTCATTCACTTTTTTTCTATTATAAGTCCTTGTGAGATAATGAGTAAGAGAATAAACATTAGGCACAAAACCGAAAATTAAAATACAAGGCATGAAAGATTAAAACAGTTGTGCAAAGATGACTCCGGAAATGTACAAAATCCACCACAAATAGGGAAGTATGACTCAGAGCAAGACATTCCACAGAACACGAGCTTCTCCACAGTACACATGAATAAAAAAAAACTCTAGATGTTGTTACGGTAAAATGATAAAAGATAATAAAAACTAGCTGCCATAAAGGAACTTTTATCGCTCCGCAAACGTATTAAAGTGCTTCAGTGCTTTAATTCTGATAATCCAGGCTCTGCTCAAGAATTTCGCCACCCCACACGAGTAAAGCACACCTGGATCCGTTTTAGAATACGCAAAGCAGTCCTGTAATCGCGTGTACCCATAATTTTACAAATCGGTTTTAGCCAGCTAGACCTAACAGTGGAATAAGCCGGGCAAGCGAACAGAAAGTGGGACATGCTTTCCAGCGGGGCTCTGCAGCAGGGACATGCCTCGCTTTGATATTTATGAGAATGCCATTTTGAGGTGGTTGCATGGATTGGTAGTGTACCCAGCCTGAATTGGATGTATAACTGCCTGTCACGTGGAATCTGGATGATATCCATGTAAGGCTCTAAACCTCTGGACTGTTTATGGCGAAAGAACTCTTCTGTCAAGCTGCCCAATTCTGGGTTAGACAGCGCTTTACTATCAACCCAGTTCCAGTAAATTCTCCTAAGCTCTACCTTACTGGGTAGTGCGTGAGATTCCCATGCTTCCGTGAGGCCCAACTCAGACAGTAACCTTTTAACATTGGCTATCCACTTGATCCTGTGCCCCGTATCAAGGATAGTCACCTCTGTTAGGGCTGCAGCATAATTAGCAAGCTCAGGGCTACGGATCATACGTGCCCAAAAAAGAAGGGGCGCAGTTTAACAATATCCCTCAGTGGCCGTCTGCCCATCTCAAACATCAAGGGAGTTAATGGAGTATTACTAGGAAGCATCACCAAATCCCTCAGGAACTTATTTTCGGACCTGCCAATGTCTTCTGTGTTTTCGAAGCCCCATAACTCTGCCCCGTACAAGGCAGCGGCAACAGCCTTTGCATCATATATTACAAGTGCAGGAGCTACCGGTCTACTGTAAGAGGCCCGGTGCTCTTTACTAAGAGCCCCAACAACACGTTTGTGATTCAGTAGCATCTTGGCTAGGTGCGGCTTCCAATTCATTTTGTCAGAAAGGCGGATGCCCAAATAATCAAACACATTTACCCTCTCTAGTCGGATATTATTTAAAATTAAGTTATTTTTAAATGTCTTGTGGGGATTAAAAGCCATACATTTTGTTTTATCTGTATTGACAAACAAATCCCGGGAATCACAAAATAACTGGTATCGAGTAAGAAGTTTTTGTAACCCTGACGGGGTTTTCGACACCAGAAGGGTGTCGTCAGCAAACAAAAGTGTGGGGACTTTCTCACCCGCCAGGGTAGGCGCGTCTGTCGGGGTTTCTTGCAAGAATTTCACCACCCCGTTAATGTATAGAGAGAACAGGGTGGGTGCCAGAACACACCCCTGGCGGACTCCTCTATTTACTGGGATTTTTTCCGTAACCTCCCCTGGGGGCCCCACCTGACCTGGGCGAAGTTACCTTCGTGTAATCGAATTAAAAAGTCAAGTAGGAGAGGGGAATACCCATGTCCCTCAACAATTGCCATAGTTTTAGCCTAGGGACAAGATCAAAGGCTGTTCTTAAGTCGATGAAGGCCAAATAAAGACTTCCCTTGCCTATGACAACAACCTTCCAATAAATAAGTAGTAGCCTGAAAACTTGGTCAATCGTACCAGTGTTTCTTCTAAACCCAGCCTGGTATTGGGATAAAATGTCCTCCTCTTCAGCCCAAATCTGTATACGTTGGAGCAGGACCCTGCCTACCAACTTTTGCATGGCATCTATTAGGCTTATAGGTCTATAGTTGGATGGATCTTCCCGGTCTCCTTTTTTAAAAATCGGGACCACCAGCGCTCCTTTCCAAGAATCGGGAATTGGGGATCCGTTAGCTATACTATTGGTCAAAAGTTGGATATAACGTGACCAATTCCCCGGATCAGCCAAAAAGAGGTCACCTGGGAGACCGTCTGGTCCAGGAGCTTTACCCGGCACTATCTTTGAGATTGCCATTTTAATTTCAGGCAACGAGAAGGGGTTATTTGTATTCCCACCCGGGGGAATGTCTGTGGAGTCGCTTAACTCCTCCAGACGCTCACCAGCGGGAACGGAATACAATTTCCTAAAATGATCGTACCATTCTCGGCTGGTAATGTGATTAGACAAGGCGGCAGGATCTTGACTAGTGCCCTTGCTAACAAGGGACCAGAACTGGGATTTGTTCTTCTCCAGGCTGGCCTCTTTCAAATTCTTCCAATGAGATTCATCCCACTCAATTTTAGCCTCATGAAGTACTTCCCTATACTCCTTTCTCAGAAGTTGAATCAGATCAGTATCCTTAGACCTGATTGCGGCTGCCAGCGATTGCCTGGTTAGTCTGCATTTTTTAGTGTACCACGAGTACTGTCTTAACCGCGGTAGCTTGGTAATGGCATGATTATGGGTGACTAAAAACAGAGTGCTCAGCTGATCTATAGTACAGGAGTGTGCTAAAGAAGCTTCTACACAAGGATCGGCAGCCAGTAGTGTTGCCTGAAGTGCTTCGATACCTGAAGAAACAACTTCCTTAACACGAGATAATTTTATATCATGTGGACTGATGTTATGCCATTTCAAAAATCTCTTACAATTAGAGGGAACGATGTTTATAGCTAGTGCTGTAGGCCCCCTTATTTGATGCAAAAGAAAAGTGGTCCAGGGCATCGCCAATGTCAAGCAAAGAGGGTTGTGATCGCTATCTGTTGTGGTGCCCACATGCATATCTATCATTTGGGCCCACAATTTTACGTCCACTAAGATATAATCAATGCGTGAAGGGCAGCCTATTCTGTTAAAGGTGTTTGCACCAAGTATATCTGAATGGGATCGGCCATTAGCAGCTCTAAGACCATGTTCGATGGTCAGTGCATTCAGTTGAATTGCAAGTGGTGACCACTTTTAATAGGGGAAATATTAAGAGTAGGGACCGACCATTTAGCGTCACCGTCCTCTAACTCCAGCATATCCTCTGAGCTCAAGGGCTCGAAGGTACAATTAAAGTCTCCTGCTACTATAGTTTTTGCTTCAGGCTTACAACTGGATAGGGAGTGGTCTAAAAGCGTGACAATTGGAGATTGTTGCCCTCCCTTTGTTCCTCTTATATAGACATTAAACAACTCCAATGTACCCCCTCCCCTGGGACCTTTGACAGATAATCTCAAAATGTCAGGGCTTGTAGTCGGATATGTGGTGATAAGACAACCTAAAGAGATGCTCGCCCAAATAATCAACCCTCCTGACGGGCGCCCTCTCCCCTTTGTAATGGCCGGGATGCAGTAACAAGCATAGCCTGATTTGTAGAGTGGGACCAGGCTCCACGTCTCCTGAAATAAGCAAATATGCAAATCAGTCTTGACCCTGCTCCAATGGGAACAGTCCAGCCCAAGATGCCACTCCAAGTCCTTCCAAAACCTGAACACAAGCAGCCCCGAACCGTTTTTGCCCTTGTTATCAGCTCATAGGCCAGGTATAGCTTGGTTCCGGTGACAGAGTGTGCACGGGACCCAAATCTGAGCACACTTGTGCCACTTAGGGAGACATATTAAAGTATACAAAAAGTGATGGATGGAATACTTGAAATAATCTAAGCAACTGGTAATTACTCGGGCCGAATCCCGGCTGCGGGTCAAATTGTACATCATCTTTTCTGTGCCTATGGCCTGCCATACGGAAGAGATTATGTACTATTTTGCTGGCCGCCGTGCAAATAGCAGAGATTATGTGCTATTTGGCGGGTGGCCGGGGTAAATAGACACTTCCTTAACTAATGACAATGCAAACAAGTTTTGGCAAAGCCACTAGCTTAGCCTTTTACTGGCAAGACGTATTGGATTTGCCAATGTGTGTACATTTTTTAGTAATCTTTGTGTGAATTCAACTATGTCTTCAGTGTACAGTAATTCAAAGCCTTTTTTTCATCAATAAAAATGATATTTTCCTCTGTTTAAAACCAAAAAGTATTTCTAGATTTGTTCTAAGTACACCAACCTACTAGGAAGCATTCATACGGTTCCATTAAAATTATATGCAATGGTTTATTTTCATTTTTTTATAGCAAGCATATGGCTGTCACGGCTAGGAAGCAGCTTGTTGTCTTTGCCATTTTATTCTGTGGCACATTTCCAGTAGAATTTTTTTTTTTTTTAAATGCAATTGTTACACTAGCCTGACCACGCAGAACTATTTGCTTCACCAACACTTGCTAATGCTATATTGTAGAACTATTTCTGTCCCTGGGATGAAGTTATTAACGAGTATATAGTTAGTGTTTGATTGTTTAAAAATCATAGTTGAATTAACGAACCTGGCAGTGGTAGCTAACTGGATATCATTCATTCTGAAGGCAAGCACAGGGAACAACGAATGGCAAATAGCAATTGTTGAAATGCCTGTAGACTGTAATTTCCACGCATTGTTGTTTAGTAATGAGTGAGAGAATCTAGGTGATATCTATTTAACTGTTAACTATGATCTAGTGATATCTAGTTAAGTGCACACAAATTACATTAAACTCTCTGACATCAACTGTAGAAAGCATAGAGTTCCTTTTTATCTGTAGAGAAGTGTCCTGGCTGAAATTCTCTTAGGTTGGTGTGTGTTTCTACTGCCCATGTCACACTTTATTTTTTTCTTTCTCTCCACTATCATTTGGCATATTTACCTTTAGCTGTCAACTGTTCTTTGGTCATTTACAACTATATGCGAATGGAAGAGGTGCCCTCGTGGTTCAGACTTTTTTTTATTTATTTTTTTGAGTTTTATGTAGTGCGAACTAGACCCGAAGGTATCAGAGATTACATGAGCACCAGTTGCGTTACAGACGGACAAATTCATTTTTGTTAGGCACGGGGAGATTAAGGGGCAGATGTATCAAGGATTGCATTTGCGATTCCTTAAATGCAATCGCAAAATAGGGAATCGCAAATTTTGCGATTCCTTATTTTGCGAGGCAGTTTTGCCTTACTACATACCACTAAGCAAAATTGCGTTCGCAAACACCGAAATTCTGCGAATTTCGGCGTTTGCGAACGCAATTTTGCTTGATACATCTGCCCCTAAGTGATTTGCACAGAATCACAGGATGTTGAGCGTCCCTGCCGAGACTCGAACAGCTCTGCAGCTTCGAGGTCGACCGCCCTAGCCGTCAGGCCACATCCTCTCCCCGTGAGCTCACAATTAGTGAAGGGTTTATTTAATCATTCTAGCCTGCCTTTTCTGCGACTTTCCCCATTCCGCAGAAATGAATGTATGACATTCCCTTAGTATGCCCCGGTTAAAAATCAGGTGTCTCCGAGCAGCATCTTCCGCCCTGTGAACAGCCAGGCCGGTCTGTGTCCCTACATTATGCATGCCTGTTGATCACAATGCGGTGTCTCTTTCAGGGCCCTTTATGGTGCAAATGGCAAAACAAGAAGATCCAATCGGCGGGAGTAAATCTCGACTTTACAATGTAGCTTTATTCAGTCAGGGAGGGAGAAAATTAAATTAAACTCGGCCCCCCATTCATTGTCGCTGGCTAACTGGCTTGGGAACATTGCGACTCCCAAGGGGAGAGTTAAGAAATTACAGCTCTGTGAACTGTCCCCTATATTTCATTCGGACCACTAATTTAATTTCGTGCTGGCCGGGTGGGGAGAAACAGGAATCTGTATGGCTATTGGAAAATATTATTACACCGAGACACTAGGCGTGCTCCTTTACTACGATTTGTTTTGTACTGTGACATGATGATTACTAACACCAATGTAATATGATGGCATCCCTAAAGCTGGAGTCAGAAATTGATCTTCGAAGGGTTCCACTGGTGCTGTTTTCGTGGGTTCTCGGTTCAGAATACGCTGTGCACTTTCGACTGTAATGTACTTGTGCTTTTCCTCTTTTATTTATCTGCTGACCAGTTGCCACGCATTCTGTGTATGTTTCCTGGTTTGCACGCGAGTCAGCTTATGAGCAGCAGCCCAGGACACTAGTAAAGTGACAAATAAAGAAACTGTGTATCAGTTGCCAAGCCTACTGGTTTCATTCTAGATTTTTAAGCTATATTTTGTCATGTTTATTTTACATATTGAAACAATGTTGGTGATTTCGGAAGTATGAAATAATGATTATGAGAATATAGACATCTCCGATAATAAAAATTATGATTTGATTTATGTTGCCCAAGTAAGCATGCAGAGATGTCCCAGCCACCTCCAGCACCGTCTAAACAGCCTCTCTGTGTAACACAGAATGAGGCAACTGTTAGTCAGTATTCCTGGTACTGGTGGGCAGTAGCGGCTGGCAGGAAACGGGAGTGGAGGGCGGGTGAAGTCACGGGGGGGGGAGGAATTACAAAATAAATAAAAAAACACTTACCTTCTCACCGCGTCGCGAGTCCTAAGCTGTCTCTCCTCCGTTGTCCCTCGTCGTCTGTCTGCCGTAACCGGGAAGCACACGGGCTCCCTCCCCTAAGCCAATCACAACACTGCAATGCAGCATTGAGATTGGTCTGAGCGCAGCAGCTCGGCGCTCAGACGGGGAATGGGAGGCTGGGCATGTTCTCCACAAAGCTGTGTAATGCAGCCTGGTGGGGAACATGCAAAGTGCGCATGACTGCTTGGCCGGCCCGACAGGGCCGGCCAAGCAGTCATGAGCACTTTGTCGTGCAGCAACTACTCTTCCTTCCGGATGTCATGGGAGTCCCAGCGCCACCAAACCTGGCCGTAAAACAAAATGATAATAACAGAAATACCTTCTGTTATTATCATTTCATTTTTTTTACACTGCTCTGCGAGACTAGCGGAGGAGCCGCCACTGCTGGCAGGGACATCCATGACCACCTTCATGACCGTCTATGACCACCTTTGGCATTGCAAAGCTAAGATAATGGCAGAAGTGCCCTTCCGTAAGAAATTGGGTTATTGGTTGAGGGGGTTGGAAACCCTACTAAATCAACAACTGGAATCCTTATCAGAGTGAAACTCAAAAGTCACTAAATAAACCTGTGCTTAACCCTATGATAGCTTGGCACAAAAGCAATCAGGCTTAACTTAGAGGAACTGTGTTATGTATTTATGCATCACTCAAACAGTGATAAAGTGAAAACACAACACAAGAAAAATCCCATACCAATTTAGAAAAATAGAGAACATTGTAATAAATAAAATGACACCAAAATGAATTACATCTAACCAGTACATCTGGCCTTATGAATTTTTAAAGTTTTTAGTGAAAAATAGCATCTAAAAGATCAAGCACTAACCAAGTGTATCTGGTCGTGTGAGACCAGGCAAAGTCAAAAGTTAAGGCCAACTGCAATGGAGTGCAGTTCGGTTACTTTAGGTGGATTAGGCTTGGTCTTGGCTTATCTTCAGATTTAAAAGAAATTCTAAGAAAAATTCCTGGAGAAGGTAGAGTTCAGTGGGGCACGGCAGCAGGCTGTGTCCGAAGAGGTGTCGCATCATCGGGTAGCCCCTGGACAAGGTCTCGTTGAGGTAGTCAGCGATGGAGGGAAAATGCTCTGAACAGGAAAAGCTGGATTTCCAGGCCAAGGAGGTCGCCGTTGTCAATGGGAGCTTGTTGTCGAGCCTGGTGAAGAGATTTACTTTCTGACTTAGACAACTTTTTGGAAGTCGAAAAGCTCTTGTGGGACGAAGCTGCAACCCGTAGCTGAAGAGGGCACCACGAGGCTGGATACTATTGCTCGAAGGCCCTGCTGAACAGGATTTTCTACTGCAGAGAAGAACGTAGTGGGAGCCACCCCAAAGTCAGGCTGACCTGCGATGCACCTTGAGCAGATTGGCTGGCAGCTAGGTCCCGGTATTTTGTTGAGTCTCAGGGCACTTTTTGGTAAAAAATTTACCAATCGGAGATGATCCTCTCTCCTTCAAGCAGCATGGCAGCCCTCAATCAGCAGGGCAGTCCTCTGAAGAACAAGGCAGGCCTCAAGCAGCAGGGCAGACCTCTGGAGTACAAGGCAGTCCTGTTGAAATCTTCCACAGGTCCAGGAATGTACTGAAGAGGTGGTTCAGGAGGTTCAATATTTATACCTTGTGCCAACTTTTGAACTGGGGGTGATATACAATCTACCCCCACATCTGGTTATGGAAATGTCTTCCCTTTCCTTGCCAAGGCTCCAAGTAGGCTGGGTGACAAAAGACTGTTGTCAGGTTCCTTTATGAGTATGCTGGAGGCAGCCCTTTTAATTGTAAGTGGATAGGGAACAGCTCCATCCCCATCCTGCCAGGATGGCCCATTCTACCAGCACCTAGTCCCCCTTTGTCTCAATGTCTGGGAGGAATACACAAAGGCCAATAGCTAAGCTATTTACAGTCATATGACCCAAGGCACAGCCACCAAATGTTTAGAACAAGAAAATGCCAACTTTCTGAAGTGCCATTTTCAGAATTATGACCTAAAATAAAACTTTACCATTAAAGAGGATTTTAAATTGCCATTCATTTGAGTGCAAACTTGATATTCCTATCTGTTCCAGATAAAACGTTGGTACTTAAAAATGTAATAGACTAACCAAATTTTATCCAATTGGAGAGATGGGTCTTGCAGTAGTGAGAAACAAATTTAGATGTTTTTCACTACCAGGGCATGTAAAACTTAAAAATACATGTCCTACTTTTTAAATACAATACACCTTGCCCTATGGGCATTTTAGGGACTACCTTAGGGGTGACTTATATGCATTAAAAAGAAAGCTTCAGGCCTGGCAAAAGGTTTATTTTGCCAGGTCAAATTTGCAGTTTTGAAACTGCACCATAGGCTGCAATGACTGACCCAATGCATGTTTTAAAGGGCTACTTAAGTGGGTGGCACAATGAGTGCTGCTGGCCCACTAGTAGCATGTAATGTACAGCCCCTGGGTACATGTAGTACCATATTCTAGGAACATAAAGTACATTAAATATGCCAATCAGGTGTTAGTCAATTATACCATGTTTTAGGAGAGAGCACGAGCACAAGCACTTAAGCACTGGTAAAGTGTGCAGTCCAAATGCCATCACAAACAAAATTCAGAAAACAGGAGATGTGAAGGAAAAAAGTTTTGGGACAGACCACACCAAGGATGACAGATCTAACAACTACCAAAAACGAACAGGTAACATAACATAGTAATTCATGTCAGTCACTGTAGACAATGGCTCTAGTTCAATGGTTCCTGACTCGAACTGAGGGGAAAAGGATTGCTACTTCACTTGAGAAGGATAGCTCCTGAGCGTGGCATTTCTGTATTGTGAAAATAACTATGACTTGGTGTGCTAAGGATTCAACCATATTGAGAGGGCAGGCTTGAACTTCCCTCTCCAAAGAATTAACAACCAGCAATATAAATTCTACTGTTTTAAACAAATGCTCCAAATATTGAAATACACCTAGACTCACACACTAAATATACCACAAAGACAATACCTCAATGAGTAAATCACAAAAGTCAAACACAGAGCATGCACAAATTCTCATGCATACACCACGCATGCCAAATATAATTCACACATATCACTCTCACATTGAACCCACCACACCCATCACCAACACCACACATTTCAAGCACTACAGCACATTCCAAAAACATCATATACATAAATGCATTTCACACCTACTGTTGGACTTGGCCCTTTCTGCAGGGTCATCCCTGAACTTTTTGCCTTCCTCCTGGTATTTTGTCTGACCTGGTGTTGGTGGTTTTAGGACTCTGGGCACTTTATCACTGCTGTCCAGTGTAAAGTGCATGTGCTCTCTATGGTAAAACATGGTAAGATTTGTCTACACCTGTTTGGCGTATTTAATTTACCTATCAGTCCCTTGTAAAGTGGTATCTCAGATACCCAGGGCCAGTAAATTAAATGCTACTGGTAGGCTTGCAGCGCTGCTTGCGCCACCCACCAAAGTAGCCTTTCAAACCTGTCTCAGGCCTCTGCCATTGCAGGGCCTGCACGCGCAGTTTACTGCTGCTGTGACGTGGCACATAAAGTGGGTGCCATGTCTGTGACTCCCCTTTTACTACATATCAGTCACCCACCCCTAAGGTAGGCCCTAGCTAGCCCTATGGGCAGGGTGCACAGTAGGTAAAAGGTAGGACATGTGCCTTAACTGTGTGGCATGTCCTGGTAGTGACAAACAGCCATTTTGGTTTCTCACTACTGTGAGGCTGCTCTCTCATGGGAATGTATTGGCGATTCCCTGATATGTGTTTCAGTGGTAATTCCTGACAAGAGAGGAGTAGCGTGGTCAAGTTTGGTATGTTTGGAATAGTGGTAATAAATGATGCGTAATGGTGTTCGCAGATTTATTATCACTATTTTAGAAATGCCACTTTTAGAAGTGGGCATTTCTGTCTGCTATGTGTCTTTGTGCCTGCCTGTTGTGTATTGCATGTCTGGCTCTGGAGTGACAGGGGCTGGGGAGGTGAAGTGGCTCCAGAGAGGCTGGGTGAGTCAGCGCTAGGCTGAATAGGCCCATCTGCATTTGGAGTGGTGGGAGGAGTAGCACCTGGGACTGAATGGGACTGTGCCTGCCTTCCACAATGCTGGCTCCACCCCCCTGTGGTTTGTCTGGGGCCAGAGCCTACACTAACAATGAGGGTGTTTGTGCACTGTAAACAAATGTATGGAGGTACCCCCCAGAACTGGTTTGGAGCGGGCACTGACCCCTGTGCCAGGGGAGAACAAAGACTTACACTAGTATAAGAATTGGGGCTGTGACCCCATGAATGTGTGGAACTTTGTGCAGACCAGGACGAAGAGGACTGCTGGGCACCAGGAAGAACCGCCACGAAGGACTTCCCCTCTGCTAGAAGGCCCTGTGAGCTGGCCTACCTGGGCCCAGCTCTGCCCTGTGTGACTTCGGACTGGGAGAGAGGACTGCTCCTGGGATTTAGACCCCTTTGTGCTGGCCTGCCTGTGCCTGGTGGTGGGTAGCCTCAGGAGTCCCCCAGGGCTGAGTGGTTTGACCCGGGGGAGTTCGGAGCAGTGCGGAGAGTGCTTAGAGATTCCTGTGCCCTGTGAGTCCGAGCCCCTCACGAAGGGCTACTGCTGGAGTATTACCGTTACGGAGGCAGAGAGAGCAATTGCGCTTTGGCAAAAGCCCCGGGTCACCTCCCACTGCGGCTGTGAAGGGGAGTGGGCCCCCGCTGCAATGCAGTGCGTGGAGCGCCTCACATTACCTTCTTTTTCCTGTGCCCGAGAGATTTGCGCCGCCGCCGGAAGACAGGCGGCTGTTGCCTGGTTGTGGACGGGGCTAACTAGCGAGTGGGAACCAAGCCTCGCGGCCTCCCGTCAGCTGGGGGCCGCCAAAGGTCCACATAGAAGGAGTGAAGGGCGCGTTGCCTTACTGAGCCCGAGGAGTGGGATCAGTCCCCCCTACAGAGGGTGCGGGGGTTGTTGTGGCCAGAAGTCAGGCGGTGACTCTGCCTGACTGTGGGCGGGGCCCACGGCCATCAGAGAGGAGGAAAGACGCCGCAGAGCCTCAAGTCAGGCGGAAGCCTACCCCATGTTTGTGGGCTAAAAGAAGGAGGGAGAGCCCAGACCAGGAGCGGAGGTGCTCTATGGGCGGCAGGCGAGATTCAGCGAGGAAGGCCGTGCCCCCCTCTTTGTGCCGCAGCACCCGAGTAGCTGCCCCCTGGATAGAGAGACCGGCCCACGAGCACCTGGAGTACAGGGTGAGTCCGGGTTGCGCGGATAGCCCGCTATCTTACTCCTGGTGTGGGTGCCGCCGATACGGGCGGTACGAGTCCCGGTGGCCTACACAGAGGGGCTGAGCCTCGACCAAACCGCAGCTCAATCAAGCAGCTGTGCCATGTGTCCCTAGGCAGCTGCCTTGTGCCTGCGGGGCATTTTTCTTCTGGAAAGTACCATTCCCTAACAGGGGCGCAGGAGTGAGGTGCCCTAACGGCGATGAGGAGGTCGAGACAGTGAATATGCCCTCTAGATGAATCTGGGCTCCCCGCAGTTATGGGCCTGATGTGCTGAGGCTATGTGCACGCTAATAATGCTATAATGTGCACTGCTGCTGATTGTGTTTATGCCATACTGTGCAGGATTATTGACCAGCTGATGTGGTTATACTGTGTGGCATAAGGTGCAGTTATGTTTATACCTAAGAGGGGCATGATGGGTTATGGGGCTGATGCACTTCACTGCTGCTGATTATGTTCTGCATAATATGCTATACTAGGTAATGTTGGGATGCCTAAAGTGTCTATGCTAAGTATACCCTGACCAGTAGTTACTGGTTGTTTTCCCTAATTGTGAGTTCTAATGGTTATGACAGTGGCCCGATTGGCCCTGTAATGTATATAATCCCCTGTAAAGTGATACTAAGTGCCAGGTGGCACAGTGTACATATGTGATTGCGTTCTAATATGTTTTCTGAGTAATACAAAGGCTATTTTTTAAATAACCTTGTGTGGAGTTTCTTTTGTAGTGTGCCTAGTGTGTCGCTGCTGTGTGAGTGTGTTGCGCAAATGCTTTACACATTGCCTCTGGGAGAAGCCTGACTGCTCGTGCCAAGCTACCAAGGGGGTGAGCAGGGGTTATCTTCAGTGTGTAACTCCCTTGCCCTGACTAGAGTGGTGGTTTCTGCCTGGCTTAGGCGCTTGCCCTAGCAAACCAGAAATCCCATTTCTAACACCTACAAAGCCACAGTACAAATAAGTTGTTTCCTCAAAAAGCATATTTCTGACTGTTTTTCTAAAACATATTTTTTCATGCATTATCCAAGATACAAGCAATAGTAAATGATTTGGTGAAAGCAATTGTGCGATTTCACATTATGGATGTCCTCTTTTAGATATCAGAAATTCCACTAGAATTCCAAAATCAACCATAAAATGTCCCACTTGGAAATGTTGTATGAAGACAATCCTCGTGTTTTCTTTTTATCGTAAGAAGGTCTTGGTACTGATGGCGTAAGAACTTCGTAGAAGGTAATCCTGAATGTGATGGTGTCTCCCCCTCTAAAGCTTATTGTATAGAAAGCTGTTTGATGCTGATGGGAGTTTCAATCTCATCTCAAATGTCACAGCATGTTCAACAGCCCAACAAAGAGGCATTGCTTGAATTTTGCAAAGTAGGTGTTCATTTGAACTTCTACGAAAGTGAATTGAAGTGACATTTCTTGTACCTCCATGTAAAATGGCATTTGTTATACTCCCATTTACCAGATGTAGCATTGTACTTCTCTCGCTGTGTCCCTTGAGAACTGTCACTGGCATGAACATTTCTTTTCAAATGCAAAATTGCGCAGCACAAGTTCTGCGCTAACAGTGTTCCTCGGATTTAGCATATAGAACCATGCTAATGGCAGAATATGTGCTAAATAAATGGTAATATAATAAGATAAGATAAGCTAAGATAACATAATGCAAAGAATAGAAGTTTCACACAATGTAGCAGGCTTGGAACAGGAAAGTTTATTTCTGAAGAGACAACCTCGGTTAGAGTGGCAGGAAAACAACCACTCTCGCTCCAGCTCAGCGTCCATCCTCCAGCTCATTGCTCCACCGTTCTAACGGCCAAGAATACCAGCAGACGGCACAAGCTAGGGGCAGCGCGCAATCCACCAGCACAATCGCGTGAGCAGCTCAATGGAAGCAACACCTGCCAAGTTGCCACACGTCATGACACATCTTCCTTTTTTTTAACTAGAGAACCAAATGCATAACAAACCTTGTAACACATTTTAAAATGCAATATGGAATGAAATTATACCTTGCCACCAAAAAATGTAAATTGCAAACATCAAATAACAGCATATGACAAAAGAAAGTAGACAAACTAACCCAGCAGAGACCACAAGATTAATGAAAGAAACAATCAGAGAAAAAATGTTTAAGTAATAATGTTATTACCAAAACCCTTCAGATTTTTTCTTATTGATGACTCTTTTCTTTCCACAATCACCAACATCATTCCTGTTAACTAGAACAACTGAAGATTGTTCCACTATTCCACCACCCTTCTGCACAAATTGCAGATTTGGACACAGCAAGGATCCTTTTAGGATTGATGAATTTCACATGACCATTCCTGATTAACCTGGGTATCATAATTCTTACAGTATCAACTCTTTGATAATCAGTAAAATGAACCCTTTTTAAATAGTTGTACCTTGAAAACATTTGCAGTTGTTTCCGCTTTACCAGATCATTAACTTTTGCCTTACAGGATTGACAAATGTAAGAAATATTATTTTTTTTGACCCAATGCAGTTCCACCAAAGTGAAAGGAGTACGTCCTGTTAGTGCTTGAAAAGATGAAATCCCTGTCGTGGAATGCGGTGTTGCATTATAGTAATTTTACATGTCTTGAATATTCACTGTAGGGTGTAGATTGCTGGATAAGGCTTATCTAATGGTGTTACCAAAAAGTCTATTTGCATGCTCCACAAGGCCATTACCTTGAGGATAATAAAGACTACTTTGTCTATGCTCATTGCCTGTTTCTTTAAGAAACTTAACCATGGTGTAAGATGTAAATTGTACTCTATTATCTTTACCTAAAACTTCCAGAATACATTCACGTGAGAAGATCTTTTTGAGAGAACTGATCACAGCGAGTGTGTTAGGTGCTCTTACAAACTCAACTTCAATCCATTTAGACCTATAATCAATGAGAACCAAGGCATATTTATCTCTGCAACATGAAAACGGACCTTGAAAATCCAGTGCCACATTGTCCCAGGCATTCTCAGGCAAATCTACAGCTACCATGGGTGAAGTTCTAATAGATAAATGCTTATCTGCTCTGTAACATGTTTCACAATTCTTTACTTTTTGCTTAATATCAAAATCCATTTTTGGCCACCAGTAAGTTTCATGTAGCCATTTTTTGTTCAAAGGCATTCCTAAATGCCCTAATTGAATTTAATCCAATAACTTGCTTCTTATAGAACAAGGGGGAATCTAATTTTTCTCCTCTGTAAACAATACCATCATTAAGTGAAAGTTCTGGAGAAATTTTAGAAAAATTCTTCAATTCACCTGTAAGATTTCTTTCTTTAGGCCAACTATAAATGATAAATTTGGAAACCTTTCGCAACTTAGAGTCAGATAACAGTGCTGCAATCCAATCAGATTTGGAAATGCATGACTGATATTCAAACTCATTGGAAGCAATTGTACACGCTTCAAAATCATTTCCACCATTCAAATCTTCATCCAAGATGGGAAAACAAGAAAGAAAATCTGCCCTTTTGTTACAGAAACCTGGCATATGAACTACTAAAAAGTTGTATTCTAGCAATTTTGTAGAAAGCCTAGTAAGCATTCTAGTTAATTTTTCAGAATGATGAGCTGGATGTGCAATATGTATACTAAAGGCTTATGCTCAGTTCTCAGTTGGAAATGTATTCCCCATAACAGATTTCTTAATTTTTGTTTAGCCTTAACACAGGGTAGCATTTCTTTTCCGATCACAGAATACAGTTTTTCTGCATTCTTCAAAACTCTAGAAGCAAAACCAACTGCATTATCAATATTACTAGCACATCATCTTAAAAAAATGACTACTCTCTCCATATCACCCAACATTTCATCCATTATCCTTTGAATAAATGACACAGCAGACGCCAAACCAAATGGGATCCTCCTGAACTGGAATACTCCATCTGGTGTGGCAAAAGCTGTGAAATACTTGGAAGACTCAAAAAGAGCAATTCGATGATAAACAGACTTCAAATCTAGTTTGGTGAATTTTTCACACCTTTAAGCTTTTCCATCAATTCTTTAGTCTTAGGTAGGGGGTGAGCATCAACCCAAATGTTTTTCTTTAATGACCTAAGGTCAATACAAATGTGGAATTCCTTGTTTTTCTTCCTAGCTATAACAGTGGGTGAAATCCACAGTGAGCAATCAACTGGTTCAATAATAGCTTGTTTTTGTAACTCTTTTAAAGCTTTGGATCTCTTACACTTAAAGGAACACTTTCCAATTTGTGTTTTACATGTATGGCATCTTCCTTAAGTTTGACATACAATTCAATTTTTTTTAACAAACCTAACTGATTCTCAAACAACATGTTATATTTGTTAGCTAATTGCTAAATCTGTAAAAGAAAATCAACATCATTAGCGATATCATCCATAGGATAAATACAGGTTGTGGATTCGGATATACAACTTATTTTGAGCTGCTGTAAATTTTCACATGGGAGTTCAGAAAAAGACTGAAACTTTCCTTTGAAAGTAACATAGACTTTACCAATGAAACATACATTTTGATAACTAATTGTAAATACGAAATATCCAACTGGATCAATTTTTGACACTTGAAAAGATTATTTACTAATCTCAGGATCTTCAAGCAGTTAAACTTTCCAAAACTGCTCCAACATATCATGGGTGATGATAGTCACCCTGGCTCCTGAATCCATTAACAATTTTGCAAATCTATCCCCTATGACTGTGTCAGCAGTGGGGTTCTCACAAGATTCAAAATCCGTCAAGCTTACATTCAGCACTAAATCTTTCAAACTAGTCTGTAATTTATTCTCCTCTGACGAGTCTTCTACTTAATTCACTTGAAGTTTTTTTTTCCATACACACTTTTGCAAAATAACCAATGGAGCCGCATAGATTACACATCTTCTTAACTGCCGGATGAAAATATGCATGAAATGCGTTGTTGGATGCATAGACATCATTTGAATTTGTCCTGAAAGTCAAAGATTTGACCTCTTGCAGTTTACTTTTAGCAATTAGAACGGATTCATCACTTCTTCCTGTGAAGACTCTATCATAGAAGAAGCCTCAATTGCTTCAGAAATATATAATCTTTTAAAAGACAGGAACTTCTCCTGGAAGGCCTTGTTATGACATCTGACCACCAACTGGTCTCATATGAGCTGTTCAGTAAAGTTTTCAAATTCACAGTTTGCTGCTAAAATTCTTAATGCTGTAACATAAGTTTGCACAGACTCATCCTAGTTGTGTTCTTTTGAAAAGAACTTGAAACCTCTGACAACAATACTCTTCTGTGTATCAAATCTCTTCTCTAATCTTTGGACAGCTTTTTGAAAATCATCATGTTCTTCTCCTGGAGGTTGAGCAAACGCAGCTAAATGTTAAAAAATCTGTGGACTTCCCTCTCTGTGCTCTTCAATTAATTTTTTCCTTTCTGCTGGAAAACGTTGTGCATTAATAGCACCAAGATAGATATTAAACAACTTGTACCAATCTTTCCATTTGATAGCAGGTTCACCTGGCAACAGCACACAGGAGGAAGAGGATGCACTTCTTGCATGATGGTCAATACAAGAAAAGAAAAATAAATAACAATCCAAAGAGAATAGTGATATTACTACTAGGCCCACGGCTCAGGGACAGTCTCAGAAACAACACTGTAAATTAAAGCACAAAGAAAATACCAATGTGCAAATGTTGGAATAGGTGAAAAACAATGAAACATTCGGAAAACGATGAATTAATTAGATGCAGGTGCGCACATCACTGCTTTGCTCCAATCTTTGCAAAATAAAGTGAAATTACAGTACCTTGTACAGTAAAACACAAACATTTGTAGGCTGTACCTGTCCTTTTGTGTTTTGGTGTGACTCACCAGAGCAACGACACAGGAAATGTTCCTTACAGATGAAAAGGCAGAGCCATACAGGAGACAATACAGAGTGGGATCCAGGTCAGAGTTTGACATATTCATAGCCAAATTGCTGAGAATAAAAGGTCCACACAATGCAGCAGGCTTGAAATAGGTACGTTTATTTCTGAAGAGTCAACCTCAGGGAGAACGCCTGAAAAACAACCATTCTCAATGCCGCCCAGCATTAGTCCTCCAGCTCCATGCTCAACCATTGTAATGGCGGAGAACAGCAGCTGACGGCACAAGTTGGAGGCAGTGCGTGAGCACCCCGCAAAATCGCGTGAGCAGCTCGAAGCAAACAATGCCTGACGAGCTGCCACGCTTCATGACACATAACATAACATAACAGGACACTACATGGCACAGCATAACATAACATGATATATTGTGATCCTTTTGAGGTGTGTTCCAAATGTCTGCATATGCGAACTGCTTGATGGCCATTTTGGGGGCAGTGTCATTCTGACTTTACTTAGTTTCAGTATGTTCTCAGAACAATATTTTACTATAATTTTCAGAAGTACATTTAATTAAGGTTTCTATCTACTTTCTGCATGAGAGTTGAGTGTGTGAGTGCTATGATGCAGAGAATGTTCTTGTACCAACCAGAACTGAAGCACTCTGTGACCTCGTCATCAAACATTGGACTGGTACTAACTGGATTTAGGGAGTGTATGGTATCTAGGAGTTAGTATGTGAGGAGTACGCTTTAGATATATGACCAAAACAGTTGAGAGGCCAGGAACTGAGTTTTAAACGCATCCCAAGGATTCCTTCATAAATGAAGCCTCTAGTTTAGATCTAGATTTTAGAGTCTTTCACAGGCTGAATTCTATAGCTTGGGCCCCTCTTAGGATGAGAGTGAATCTCATCCTAAGAGGGGCCCAAGCTATAGAATTCAGGTGAACCACCAGCATATAATTTCATAGCACTGTGAGAAGGATGTTATGCCCTGACACTGATGGCTCTGGTGGCAGACTTTCTTCTTCTCCAGACATGATGGCCTTGTTGAGGAAGTAGTGTTCTTCCTTTTCATTTTGCAGTAACAGTCTAAGTGTGATGAATCAATATCACATTTTCCAAAGAAGTGAGTTCATGTCCACTAGAATACAGGTCAAAGCTCGGTTATAGTAACCATTTGTATGGTTCTGAAACTAGGTGTTTCCCTGCATCACTTAGGCATAGTTCATCCAAGTATCTCGTATGAATTTTACAAAATTCAAAAATCCAAATGACCAGAAAGAATTTTTTTTAAAGTCAGTCGATTAGGCATTTTTATGACAGCAGTATGCCATCTCAAAAGCCTTTAAAGATCGCATATCTTTCTTTTTTGCCAATGAGAACATTTTGCCCGCCCTTCAAGCCGTATGATAGGGATTATTTCTGCAGAACAACACTCTGGTATATGACATTGCTCCTTAAGATAATGATAATGATGCTTTCAACATCATAATCATCGGCCTGCATATCTAGAGCAGCAACATGTGCAGCTTATAAGGCACTGTCCATGTCAATGAATTCTCAGAGTGTTACATAATGTGTGCCACCAAATATGGAAAGAGTGACCTCTACTGTACCTGAACCATCCACATCCTACCCTGGTTGCTTGTGAGCCACCTTGCATCAATGTCCTTTAGAGATCCCTTGGAAGAAGAGCCATCTTCATCCGCAACAGAAAAAAGTCTATCAAACATAATGAGGGAACTTATCATATTTGTAAATAGTATAGATAGGCAGGAAGGAAATATCTCCACAATGTGATTGCCATGCTAAAAAGTGGTCTCTACACCTTTGCATTATTCAGTTCTACCAGAGGCTAAGAGGACCAAAGCTTTTACCAATATTTTGAGATAGTTAAGCTCTGCTTGTGACCTCACCTCTACCTAATGAATGTTCTTTGACTTCTAAATATTTTTCGTGATGCGACTTCATGGGTCATGCTAGCGCTCCCTCAATTGATCAACACTGCACTATTTTTCATCTACATGGTTGAATTTATTAAGTATAATATCCCATGATAAATCTGTCACCTATGACATTTCCATACAATTCGATGCTCCAAAGTAAACAGATTCATGATAAAATACTTCCTCTAGAATTGCCAGCAGTTATTCCTTCAAACACTAAGGGGTCGATTCCGATTCGGGCCGGAAAAAGCACCGACCGACTCAGAGCCGGAAATTATACCGACCGACACGTACCTGTGGCGCCCGACACGCCAAGTACGATGCAAGGCGTACAAAATCCGACCGACACGTACCGAACCCAAGCCGAATGACCGAGCCGCACGGAAAACAGCAATCCGGTCGGAAAAACACGCGAATCCAACCGACCGACACGCACCCGGAACAAATCCGACCGAAACGTACACGCGAACTCCAAACCGCAAAGTACGATGCAAGGCGCGAAACCACGAGCGAGTCGGACGGAGGACAAGCCGTACGACCGACACGCATACAAAACCGAGCCGAAGCAACACAAAACACCGCGACCGACGCATACGCAGCATAGAAAACTGCACAAACACAGCGTGAACGAAACGGAGAACACCGTACGAGACAAATGCAGGGTCTGACTCGGTCACAAGAACGTTTCCAACATGCACAGACAGTACAAAGGAAAAATCACACAAAAAAGGCCAAACAAGCAATTACAAAGCCAATAAATACTGGGGGGTGGGGACAGAGAACAAAGACACACCCACAACTCCACCCATATAAAGGACACAAATCACAACCATGATCCTTTGCAAATGCCATTCCACTGCCAGCACCCAAGAGACAGCAACCACACACCCACAGCTCATCCCTCACACAAGCCACACACCATCAGCACACCAACAAATACCTACCTCACATACACCCAGCAAAACACACACTAACACACCCTCACCTGCACACCAACACACACATCACTCACCATCACCACCCATCACCATGCCCCCCAAGAAGAATCACAAGTTCCTAGATTGTGAATTGGAAGTCATGGTAGACGAGATCCTCAGGGTAGAGCCACAGCTGTTTGGCACACTGGTCCAACAGACCCCCATTTCCCAGAAAACCAAGATGTGGGAGAGGATCATCAACAGGGTGAACGCACAATCACCATGTCTGCGCACAAAGAGCGACATCCAGAACAGGTGGTATGACGTGCGCAGGAGGGTACGGGACCTGCTCAAGAAAGACTACATCATCAGCCAATACACCGGCAGTGGCCCTCCTGCCAAGCCAATATACCTCAGGCCCTGGGAGGAGAAGGTGCGGGCCATCCTTCCGCCAGTGAGCGTATATGGACTAGAGAACATCCCAGAGCCTGGTGAGTACACAACAAATGTACACAATATTCTGCCACAAAACACACACACATCACTGTCAAGGGGAGAGTCAAACCATGCACTCATAGCAATTACACAGCAACCAGAACAGAATCATCCCAAAATGTGTATGTCAGTCAGATAAACACAACACATGCCATCAAAAAAGTTACATCCAACTGTGCCATCACATGTACAAACACAACTACAACTACAGCTAGGCAGTGGCACAAATAGAACTAACAAACACATCCAGACACCACAACAACACCAACACACAGTGAAGACCACTCAAAGGAAGGAATTCTGTGTATGCTGGCCAAGTCAGTGTAGCCAATAGCATCATGGGAGTCGCAGTCACACATATTGCCCCCCACAACTGTCCCATCAACACCACCATGAACCATGCGCACATCACAGGGAGTGGAGAAGGACTCACAAGATGGCTGACACTGGCAACTGCTGTGGGGAGCACAAGGCCCTGCTGGGAACTGTGCACCAACAAACAGCAGGACACCACTGACTGACATCCTGAGAGACAACTTCCACTCCCTGCAATGCAAGCACGTTCCATGGTGGGATATCTGGCTGGCTGGGTGGGAAGTAGGACTTGCAGCACTGACCATAGTCACAAGCACCTCCCCTCACACCCCCCTCAACACAAACTCCACAGAACCCACCTGGTAGAATGCAATGCCTCCCATCCTAACTCAAGATCCCACAAAGAACCACCACCCTGGGTTATGTTGTGTGAAGCACAGGGACACTCTTGGGACTTTTAGCCAAACAACTGCCAGGACAACACTCCCAGCCATCCTGTCAGCACAGCCAGCCCACCCCACAGGGAAGCAGAGTCAAAAGGAAGGAAGCATGGGCATGCTGGGAAGGGGGTGGAGGCAATAGCATGATGGGAGTGGTAGTCACAGACATTGCTCAGCCTCACAACTGGCCCATCAACACCACCCTGAACCATGCTCACATCACAGGGAGTGGATAAGGACACACAAGATGGCTGACACTGGCTACTGCTGTGGGGAGCACAAGGCCCTGCTGGCAACTGTGCACCAACAAACAGCAGGACACCACTGACTGACATCCTGAGAGACAACTTCCACTCCCTGCAATGCAAGCACGTTCCATGGTGGGATATCTGGCTGGCTGGGTGGGAAGGAGGACTTGCAGCACTGACCATAGTCACAAGCACCTCCCCTCACACCCCCTCAACACAAACTCCACAGAACCCACCTGGTAGAATGCAATGCCTCCCATCCTAACTCAAGATCCCACAAAGAACCACCACCCTGGGTTATGTTGTGTGAAGCACAGGGACACTCTTGGGACTTTTAGCCAAACAACTGCCAGGACAACACTCCCAGCCATCCTGTCAGCACAGCCAGCCCACCCCACAGGGAAGCAGAGTCAAAAGGAAGGAAGCATGGGCATGCTGGGAAGGGGGTGGAGGCAATAGCATGATGGGAGTCGTAGTCACAGACATTGCTCAGCCTCACAACTGGCCCATCAACACCACCCTGAACCATGCTCACATCACAGGGAGTGGATAAGGACACACAAGATGGCTGACACTGGCTACTGCTGTGGGGAGCACAAGGCCCTGCTGGCAACTGCACACCAACCAACAGCAGGACACCACTGTCAGCCATCTTGCCATTGCCCTCACACCCACACACACTGAACTCCCCACAAAAGCAAGTAAGTATGGGAATGCTGGCAAGTGGGGTGGAGGCAATAGCATGATGGGAGTGGCAGTCACTGATATTGGTCACCCCCACAACTGTCCCATCAACACCACCCTGAACCATGCTCACATCACAGGGAGTGGAGAAGGACTCACAAGATGGATGACACTGGCTACTGCTGTGGGGAGCACAAGGCCCTGCTGGCAACTGTGCACCAACAAACAGCAGGACACCACTGACTGACATCCTGAGAGACAACTTCCACTCCCTGCAATGCAAGCACAGTCCATGGTGGGATAACTGACTGGCTGGGTGGGTGGGAAGGAGGGCCGGCTGTCAACCAAACACAACCAATGCAGACCATGTTCACACCCCAACAAATACATAGAAATGCCCAAATAATGCAGGACAATGTGCCACACCAATATCAACCCCTGACTGTGACGACTTAGGACAATACAATGTACAGGCCCGCACCCAGAGGCACAGTCACAACTGTCATGTGTGTCAACCATTGATGCCTGCAGAAACATAACATACATTGTGTGTGTCTCCCAAAAACAGGTGATGATGGGGACACAGCAGCAGACGCTGAGGAGTCCCAGTCCCAGGCTCAAGAGGATACGGAGCTCACTGGTGTCGTACAGCCTCTGCCCTCCTCGGACGAAGAAGACCAACCTGGCACATCCGGTGCAAGTCTACATGCAGCACCAGCAGGACCACTAGCTGCAGCACCAGCAGGACCACCAGCTGCACCCCCTGCACCCACCTCTCCAACGACTGTCAACACAAATACCATCCCTGCCGACATGGACAGAACAAGGAGCAACACCAACACAGGGACCCTGGACCAACCTGGGGCCATGGACACCACCACCAACACCAACCTCCAAGGTGGACCAGGGTCATCTGTGCGTGCCACTGCACGCACTGCACATGTCAGCCGGGGTGGTGGGAGGGGTGGGAGACAGAGGTCGCTGCTTGCAGAGGTTGCTGGTGTGCATGATGACCCACAACTGGTACGCATAGCTGATGCGTACCAGTCCAGCACCGGAGACCTCAGCCAGGTAGTGGGGCTCCTCAGAGACATGAAACAGCAGCAGGCTGCCCATCATGCCCTCTTGGACTCTCACATGTCCCACGTGGAGTCACACATGTCCCGCGTGGACTCACACATGTCCCGCGTGGAGTCCAAGTGGGATGCACTGCATGAGATGACGGCGGTGCACAGGGACATTTTACAATGCCTCCGCCAGATGAACAGCAACGAGTCCACACCTCCCTGTGTGCCAACAACATCTGGTGCTGCCCAAACTGCAACTGCCACAGGGAGGGAGGATGACTCTGGCGGAGAGTCCCCTGCACCGCAGCAGCCTGTACTTGAGGGCCCCCCAAGAAGAGGGGTCGTCCGAAGAGGGGCAAGTGAGAGGCCGATGGCCAAGCGCAACTCCCAGGAAGCCTGAACCTGTTCTGGATGTTCACCTTTGTGCACAGACTGTTCACCCTGTTGACGGCAACACTACTCCCACACATTGCATGGGGAGTACAAGTTGGACCAATGTGTCAGACAACTGTGGCCCCGATACTGGGGATTCTGTCTACCAGGACTTTCAATTCACCTAGGAACTTCTGATTGCAAGATTTATGTACAGCACTACCCATCCTATGCACTATTCACACAAATGTATCACAATAAACACACTAATACACCATACTTGCCTCTGTTGTGATTCCAACGTGGGTGCTGTCATGGGGATGATGAACTGCAAGATTACACTGTGTATGCGAACTGCAACAGCAAGTACAACACAGGCATGTGAGTAAAGGCAACGTGACACATATGAGGGAGACACACCACCAGGGCTACACAACACATACACACCTAGGCCATCTGACTCATTGCCTACACTGATGTTGCCAGGGAAGACGGTGCAATGCACAGACACCACACCCATTCCCAGTTGTAGTCAAGTAGCCCACAGGTGCAGTAAGCAAATGGCAGTCAAATGTGTGACCACAGACAACGCACATCACAAAGTGAAGCACAGGTTTATTACACAGTTGCAACATGTCGTAACCACTACAGATGCAAGGTAATCCCACCTGGCAGCGGGCACACAGTCAACAACTGTAGACGGAAGGAAGTCCATGGGTGTGGCGCACATCACCTGTAGGGACACAACAGCTACCAGCCTGGAAGTGCAATCACGTTGTCAGTGGACACAGTTGACCAAACGAATCTGAAAGTACCCTGTGAAGGACAGAAATGACACACAGTCAAAAGCAATGGAGTACAGGACAGAACAGCAAAACTCATGCACAATACATGTTACAAGATACCCACCCAGAACCAAGTTAGCATGTCAACACTGTTGGGGAGTACAGCCCACCTGTAAGCACACATCGCAACACACATCCAGTCAAGTAGCCCATGGACACACTCCAACAGCACCAGAGCACCACCTACACATATCATGCCAACTCACATCATTGACATGACACCTCAGGATACTCACATTCAGCTAAAGAAGTTGGTGATGAGCTGTGTGCGGACATCACCCTCATCATCATCATCATCATCGTCACTGGCATCGTGGTCCAGGCCAGGATCCTCCACAGGTGGCGGATGTTGGTCATTGTCATCCTGGATGAGAGGCAACTCCTTCCGCACTGCCAGGTTGTGGAGCATGCAGCAGACGATGATAATCTTGCACACTTTCGCAGGGGCATATGGGAGGGACCCTCCGGTCTTGTCCAGGCAGCGGAAGCGGCTCTTCAGGAGACCAAATGTCCGCTCAATAACTCTCCTGGTCCGACCATGTGCCTCATTGTAGCGCATCTGGGCTGGTGTCACAGGGTTCCTGAGGGGTGTCAGCAACCACGGCATGTTGGGGTATCCCGAGTCACCTACGGACAGACAAGTGCACATTAGCTGACTTGGAAAAGTGGGCGGAATACTACAGATCAGATCACACACAATGGCACAAAGTCAGTACACACCGACAAGCCAGGCACGCTGGTTCTGCATCTGTGCCATCATCCTGGGGATGCGACTACTCCTCATCACAAAGGCATCGTGTGCTGAACCAGGGAAACGGGCACACACGTGTGTGATGGTCATGTCTGCAAGACACACCACCAGTGCATTGACCGAGTGGTAGTGCTTGCGGTTCCTGTAGGCCTGCTCCTGGGCCTGTGGTGGTACCAAAGCCACATGTGTCCCATCAATGGAGCCAATGACATGCGGCATCCTCCCCAGGGCATAAAAGTCACTCTTCACGTCAGTGAGTCGTCGCAGTCTAGGGAAATAGATGTACCGGTTCAGGAATAGCAACATTGCCGCCAAAACATCGCGGAGCACACGGCTCAACATGGTCTGTGACATCCCACCAGCAGTCGCCACAGTATGTTGGAAGGTACCGGTGGCAAAGAAGTGTAGGGCTGCCATCACCTTCACCTTGGGGGTCAGCGCTGTAGGATACGGCCGGCCAGGCTGCAAATGTGGGGACAACTGCACTGCCAAATCCTCAATCAGCTGCCTGGTGAAGCGGTACCGTCGGATGCTGTCCCGTTCCACCATCGTTGCCAGGTCTGGGAATGGTCGATGGACAGCAGGAGCCCTGCAGTGCAGAGGAGAAGTAAGCAAGATTGTCAGTCACCCCACATATGCGGCATTGAACACACTCAATATCCCAACATACATCATTATGAGGCACAACTACATGAAGTGTGCAGTTCCGTAAGGACATGTATGGTACATACATGGACAACATCTGTCAACACGGTCCAACAAGTGGCATCAATTAGTCCCAGGTTGGCCCATTGGATATCATGAGGCCGTGTCACAGTTCCCATCTCCTGCTGCCGTGTCACAATCACCCCCACAGTGACATGTGAGGACAGATGTGCCCCAGGCACCACAGCTCAACGACAGGTACATTCCCAGGGACCCTGTATTGCCACATGGACACTGGCATTACATGGAGTATCATGTATACACCACAGCAAAACAACCATGACCCCCACAGGTAGTGGTCCCACTTGCCACGGCAGGACAGACATGGACGTCTGTGACACACACACGCACAACATCAAAGTCCATGCACACACAACGTGGATGTGGAGACTGTCTCCCATTGTGCACATGAAATCAGAGACATTGTAAACACTACATGCACACAGACTGTGGAGGACCATCACTATTGTGCCACTGGGACACCCTGGCTCAAACATACCGTCCCACATGGGACTCACGGGGTATGTGACATGACATACACATACACCACCGTGAAATGTGACCATGGCACATGCACAGATATGAACAGTTGCACATCACAGTGGTCATGTACACGTAACACCCAGGATCCTGTCCCCATGAACAAGTGCACAGCCTGGGGTTGCTGCCCACAGGTGACACCCACAGGACAACATGTACACCAACATACACACAATAGGAAATGCAGCCTTACATGCCTTATGATAAAGTTTGGACAGGCTGTCGTGATGTAGGTGTGCCCCTCACTCCCTGGGAGCTATCTGTGGCTGGCATATGTCCATCTGAGACAGGCATGCTGACATATGCCAGTCACATGTACAGTGATGCGTTGAACAGCAATGGACCGATCAGTGCCCCGGCCGGCCCATTGCATTCAATGTGTGCGGGTACGCGTTGTACCCCTGTACGCGTTGTACTGCAATGGACCGATCGGTGCCCCCGGCCGGCCCATTGCATTAAATGTGTGCGGTACGCGTTGTACCTCTGTACGCGTTGATCAGCAATGGACCGATCGGTGCCCCCGGCCGGCCCATTGCATTCAATGTGTGCGGGTACGTGTTGTACCCCTGTACGCGTTGATCAGCAATGGACCGATCGGTGCCCCCGGCCGGCCCATTGCATTCAATGTGTGCGGGTACGCGTTGTACCCCTATGCAGCGTTGTACAGCAATGGACCGATCGGTGCCCCCGGCCGGCCCATTGCATTCAATGTGTGCGGGTACGCGTTGTACCCCTGTACGCGTTGAACAGCAATGGACCGATCGGTGCTCCGGCCGGCCCATTGCATTCAATGTGTGCGGGTACGCGTTGTACCCCTGTACGCGTTGTACTGCAATGGACCGATCGGTGCCCCCGGCCGGCCCATTGCATTCAATGTGTGCGGGTACGCGTTGTACCCCTGTATGCGTTGTACCGCAATGGACCGATCGGTGCGCACCCATTGACAATGGCCTTGCCTGGCAACGGACGCGTTTTCGAATTTCGAACGAGTCGGTTGCTGGAAATTCAGTTGGTCACCCACAACAATGTTGCAAAATCATGTATGTCATGAAGTTGAAGATTTGAAGGATGCTGTGGGCGTGTATTGGTGCTGCTATTCCATGGATTGGCCAGATTCAGAAGATGCAAACGACTTGGACCTATCACTTTGGACACAAGGGACAGTATCTGCCTCTCCAGCACATATATATTGCTGGCTGTTCCCCTGAGAGCTCACTTGCCTGCACTACATGCTCCAGGACGACATCTGCCACTGCACTGCTGCTGTCTCTGCCCCTCTGGACCCTGCAATGGCACGTACTGTGGAGAGAGCCCCAGCCTTCAGCCTTGAGGAGAACCAGGCCCTGCTGGACAGCCTACTTCCACAGTACAGCAAGCTGTATGGGACACCAGGGGAGCAGGTGAGTGTTCTGTGCACTGCCTTTCTGAATGTGCATATTGTCTGACTAGCAAGGCTGAAAGTCTGCACGCCACTGGCTAGCAGGCTCACTGAGTAGTTGTCACCCCCCATAGTGTGTAGTGACATGCACTGGACAGGTATGGTGCAGTGACAGTGCATTTGAACAAGGTTTTACTTCCCATGCAATGATACCATGTAGTGACGTCTGGCAAACTGTCCATGGGCAGCTTTGCACTGCCTGTGTACATCATGTGCCCCTGTGATTGAGACATGTATATACAACTGTGTCATGCACGGATATGTTGCATGTGTAGTAATGGCCTTTTCACTTTGTCATCCTGACAGGTTAATGCCCATCGGAAGCAGGAGATCTGGAAGGACATCGTCCGGGCTGTCCGGTCCGTGGGGGTCTACAAGCGCCGGATCCGCAACTGCCAGAAGAGGTGGCAGGACCTTCGGGGCTGGACCCGGAGGATTGCACGGGTCCAGCTGAAGCTGTCGCCTCCTCGCAGGAGGGGCGGAACACGGACCCTGACCCCCACATGCTCCAGATCCTGGCGGTGGTGTTTCCAGACCTGGATGGGCAGCTGAAGGCCAGACAGCAGCAAGGAGGGGGTGAGTCAAAGACTGCACTGTGAACTCTGTATTTCATGCTTTGTGCCCTCCTCTGGCCTGGTTCAACTGCCACAGTGCAGCAGTCATGTTGTCCAGGAGCCATGTCCCTCTATTGTGCACTGCCCACTGCTCATCTGATACCCAGGTGTGGCCCTTACATTCAGGGAATTGTGTCACTTGGGACTGTGTCCTTGCAGTTTGCTTCACTAAAGGTGGGGGACAGCATCTGTTTCCCTGAACTCTGTTGTGGGCATCATGGGTGGGTCCATTGTTCACACAACGCCTGTGTTCGGACATGTAATCTGCGTGTTGCTTTGATATGCGGTCCACTTGCTGAGCTGAGCCACCACATGTGCCTGGGGTATGTGGCACACGCCCATGCAGCGGGTGGGAACAATGTTTGGGCCCCAGGAGTGTGCAGATTACGTGTGTCACACATACATAGCCAGCTATCCACTGTCCAGGGCTCATCCCTCATTCATGTGGGGCAGGACAGTCATGCCTACTCCAGGCCATGCAATGCACTCTGTACTCCCACTCCCGTGTATCAGCTGACACATTGTGCGCAGTAATTTGACCCCTCAGGTGTCTGCCTCTGTGTCAGTGTGCTGTGGATTAGTTGCCAGGACTGCTGGGGTGTTTCTTGGTAGGGGCTCAGCATGCCCCTGGAGATGTGACCATAGGAGACGATACTTGTGTGTCACATAGGTGTTTGATCAGCTGCCCGTGCAGACTGGGGTATGCAAATGTGAAGTTCAGGCAGCTGTTCCCCATTCACAGCAGATTGTGAGGGGCTCAGGTTCAGAGGGTAGTGTCACAGGTCTCCCATATGTCCAATAGGTATGACCTGGAGAGATGAGGGTTAAGATGATGTGTTGTGGGGGGATGTACATGTGCACTTGTGCAGCTCCAGGACTTGCATTCCCCATGACCTACTATTGTGACACAGTGCAGAGTGTTGTTGTCTGGCTGCCAAGTCATACATCACTGAGACAGTGATGTATGACTTAGCAGTCATGCCTCCGCCATGGCATGTGTCTACTTATTGGTGATCCTGCAGGGGAGTGACATGTGCTACATGCACACCATTGTGGCGATGGCTATCAGGACATGGGTGCATCATGGTGTCTGTCGCTGGTATGCATCACATGCATTTCCTATTTGACTCTGGGCATCCCTTTCATCCGGAAACCTGTACTGACTCAGTGGCAAGAGCTGTGATGTGTGCATGTCCACATGCCACACCGTGTCCTCTGCACTGTCCAACTACTGTGTAGTTGGTGCATGTGTCCACACTGGGGTGTTGCAATCCAACAGACACCAGACAGATGGGTGCAAGGCCATGTGGGATGTGAGTGCCATGGTTGGCATCAGACTGACAATTGGCTGCTCCTGTTCAGTTAGGGCACTTTTAGCAATGTACAACTAATGATGCCAGGGCTTGCTCTGTAATGTGCTGTGCTCACAGTGGTGTGTGCGTTTGGTGCAGGTGACTGATGTCTGTCTGTTTCCCCATTGTTTGCAGATACATCCACGGCCACGGAAGGGGACAGCTCCACGGACCAGGAGGAGCCGGAGAGCCAGACTGGGTCAGCAGCCGAGGAGTGGTCGGAGGGACCCAGTGGCACGGAGGGCGAGGGGAGCCACACCGAGGAGTCCTCAGCACCATCCACCTCAGCTGAGGACCAGAGCAACTCGGAGGATGACTCCCTTATGGAGGCGGGTGTCAGCAGCCACCACACCCCAGCTAGTGTTGCTGTCCCCGCCACCACCAGCACCACCACCGCCCTCCCATCGGCTCCCATTCCCCAGGTCCGTGGAGGCTCCCTTGTTCGGGAGCGTGTCTCCTTTGGCCCAGGCACCGCACCCCTGCCCCTGTGTCCCCTGCTGCCCTGAGTGAGGAGTCTGTGTACCTCCTTCGCCAGCTCCATGTAGGGCAGACAGCCATGCTGAGTGTCCTCCATGCGCACACCGCTCTGTTGACTCAGCTGGTGTCGTTCATGGAGGGCATCTCATCGGGCATGTCTGACCTACAGAGGGGCAATAGGTCCATGGACTCCTCCCTGATGGCAGCAGTGTCCCTCCTCAGACAGTCCCTCACCCCTCCTGCCTCTGCTCCATCCACACTCCCCAGCACCTTACCCGTCCCAAGCACACACACACCGGCACAGGCACACACCAGCACACACACATCCAGCACACAGACACACACACCACAAACAAAACGCACACGCACGCACAGTCAGGGGACTGAAACCAGACTCACAGGGGATGGGGCCCTGGTACACACACACGCATCCACGAGCACTGCGCAGTCCTCAGTTGCCTCTCCCTCCAAAACACCCTCCCTTGCCTCACCTGCAACCCCAAAGACCCAGCGCCTCTTCCTCAGTGACCTCGGCCTCTTCCCCTCCGATCCAGCTGCTCCAGCATCCAGGGGGAAGAGGAAGCCCACCCACACGGAGCAGAGTGCCCCTCGCCCCCGGACACCCTCCCCCAGGCACAGACAGACTGAGGCCCCCACCCGCAAGTCCCCCGGAGTCGTAAGAGCAAGACCCCGCCGCCGCCCTGCAGCTCAGGCACCAGGTCTCCTTCCTCCATCCCTCAGGCCCCCACTCCACAGGTGCCCCCACCACACCCTGCCCCAGGTTCCCCCACCCACAGATATACCATCCCCAAGAGGATCCGGCCTTCTCCCCTGGCACTTGCTCTCCCGGCACCACACCCCCGCTGCGCTTGTCTGTGCCACTGATGTGGTGAGGGTGTCCTCCCCTCTGTCCAGCCCACCTTGCCTGTTCCCCATTCTCCTCCCCTGGTGGTAGGCACTGCAGTGGAGTCCACTACCACCCTGTCTGACTTGGGCACTGCAGTGGCGGACCTGTCCACTCCATCTGCAGGGTCCACTGCAGTCGTGCCGGCACCCACAACATCTGAGTCATGCCCCCAGTTGTGCCGGCACACACCATGTCAGACACCTCCACTGCAGTTGTCAGTGGCTCTCCAGCACCCACCACCCCTTCCCTGCTTCCTCCTGGTGAGCCCTGATCCTGTCCCTGCGGTGCCTGGCCTGCCCCCCGGTTGCCCCTCCTAGTGGATTGTCCCTGGTTTTGTGCAGGCATGCGTAGGGTGACATCTGCCACTGTCACCCTGTTTGGACTTTTACAATGGACTGGCCATTGGCCTTTGTGTTTTTCTGGACTTTGTTTTCATTCCACACATATGCTGAATAAAGCAACTTTCTGTTCTCTAGTGCTTATGCTTCTGATGTACATGTTGTTGATGATGCTAACCATGCCCTTGCTGCAGTGATGGTGATATTTGGTCTCATGATAATGAAGTGTTACTGTGCAGGAACCCATGTGGTCCAGGGGAATGTGTCCTATCCTGTGGTGTATCCATGTCATCCATAGCAGCATCTGAGGGTGTCATGTGTTCAGTATTTGGCAATGGGATTTCCTGCTTAGATTAGCTATTTCACATCTGTGGCTTCCACCCCTGCACATCTGTTGTGCCTGCCATTGTTCAATTCGTCTACTTCCCTGACCATGTGGCCATCTCCACTGGACATGCAGGTTTGGGCATCAATGGGGAAGGACTCATCTGTGTTGTCAGTGCAACATTGCTATACAAGTGTGTTGGATCTGTGCTGATGATTCCGTTGGCACTTCCATGACCAGGCTGATGTGACGGGAGCCCTCATTTGGTGCTAATTGTTGATTGTGTGACCAAGTGCTCAGCTGACATGATGGGGCCCTACTGAGGCAACATATGGCACAGCTTTCCTCACACAGGAGTGGAGTCCCCTCATGGCAGTGTGTACTCCTGTGACATTGCCTGCGCCCAAGGTGTGTGTTGTATGTGCATGTCTGTGTGTTCACTTCCGTTTAGCTGTGCATGCTGTGATCCCTAGTGTTGTACCTGTTTGTGATGCTAGCTGAGTTGACCTATGTTCCCCCAAAGCCTTCTCCCTGGGTTCTCTGTGATGTGGGTGCATGGCACATTACTGGTCATCAGGGTGTCACCCATAGGTGTGTTTGCTGTCAGGGCTGAGTTTGTGTGCAGACGCAGATGGGTCACAGTCAGGTTTCCCCTTGGCACTTGTTGTTTGCCCCTGTCATGTGATTTCCAGTTTGTGTTATCTTTCAGTGATTGTGACACGTTGTGTGTGTGACTGCTGGCACTCCTCAGGGTCCGGGCTGCAATGTTGGTTGTTGTCTATGTGTGTTCTTTGTGGGTGACCTTGGCTTCTTCATTGGTGTGTGACTGTGGCTGGGATCCCATTGGTTGGTGTGGTATTGCCGTCATGTCCATGTACGGCGTAGTGTGCAGTGTGTCAGACATTCAGGAGTCTTGTTGAGTGGCCATGTGTCATGTGTTTCTGCACCTTGGTTCCCACCCACCACCCTGGAATAGTCATGGGTGCATGTGCAATGTCACCAGTGCATGTGTACTTCACTGCTGCACATTGTTGGAGGTCGAGGGTGTGGTGTTGAGTGTGTGCAGATGAGAGTTGTTGCCCGGCTAGGCCCCTGCCTCCATGTTGGCCTTGGATTACTGGCCATGCTGATTGATTTGTGCTTGTGTAGGTGTGATGGTAGTTTGTTGCTCAGGACACATGACTGTGGTTCACAGTGTGAACCACATTTAGCTTTGTCATCACAGTGGGATTGTAATGCAGCCCAGGGTCACCACATTGTGGGGGCCCTGGGGGTGGTGCTGTGGTGTGTCTGTGTCTTGCTGTGTCAGTTGCTGTTCCTACGTGCCTGTGTGACTTGTGTGATTTGTGCTCCCTCTCATCTGACAATGCCTGCTTGCCCACATAGGGGATTTGGATCCATGAGTTACCTTTGTGTGGCACTGTATGCACATCTGTATGATTGGTATTCAGGTCTCCTCATGTGTTGTGTGGTTGCCTGGGGACACTGGCACCCCCTCACCTGTTGTGTATGATGTGCAGTGTGGGTCTGCCTGTTTGTGTTTGTGCATCTGCACCACTGCATTGGCATATCTTGGGTGTGCCATTGGCTGTATGTAGTTTGGTGGGTTTCCCCTGCTGTCCCTGGGACTCCTAGGTCATCGGTCAGCACAATGATCATGGTTTGTGTGTCCCATTGCTGCCATGGTATGGTATCTGTTCACCTCACATCTGCAGTCTCCACAGGGTATCTGCATTTGTGTGCCCATTGGTGCAAATATGTGGGTCTGCATTCTGATGGTCACTTCTGTCATTGTGTCATTGATGAATGTTGACGGTGTCAGCCCCCATGGGTGTTGTTTGTCTGCACATGGCCAAAGGTATGTCTTATTTGCACTGCAGTATTTGGCTCACCCAATTTATGTTGCAATGGGACACATACACTACTTTGCCACTGATGTGTTTTTTGTTCTGTGACCAGGAATCATCCATGCAGTTTGGCAGTTGCACCTCTTTCTTTGTCAACACTTACCTTTTGGTCACTGTGATGATGGGGGTTTAGACCCCATTGCCACAATGTTCAAAATGTGCTTCAGCTATGGACCCCACACTTACATTTTGCTCACTGTGATGATGGGGGTTTAGACCCCATTGCCACAATGTTCAAAATGTGCTTCAGCTATGGACCCCACACTTACATTTTGGTCACTGTGATGATGGGGGTTTAGACCCCATTGCCACAATGTTCAAAATGTGCTTCAGCTATGGACCCCACACTTACATTTTGCTCACTGTGATGATGGGGGGTTCGACCCCATTGCCACAATGTTCAAAATGTGCTTCAGCTATGGACCCCACACTTACATTTTGCTCACTGTGATGATGGGGGTTTAGACCCCATTGCCACAATGTTCAAAATGTGCTTCAGCTATGGACCCCACACTTACATTTTGCTCACTGTGATGATGGGGGTTTAGACCCCATTGCCACAATGTTCAAAATGTGCTTCAGCTATGGACCCCACACTTACATTTTGCTCACTGTGATGATGGGGTTTAGACCCCATTGCCACAATGTTCAAAATGTGCTTCAGCTATGGACCCCACACTTACATTTTGCTCACTGTCATGATGGGGGTTTAGACCCCATTGCCACAATGTTCAAAATGTGCTTCAGCTATGGACCCCACACTTACATTTTGGTCACTGTGATGATGGGGGTTTGGACCCCATTGCCACAATGGTCATGGCCTGCTTGCATTGTGGGTGCCACACACATATATGTGTGGGACATGTGCTAGGGGGTCACATTGTATGTTCAAAGTCATGTTCGGTGTTGTAGGCATTTGACACAGTCTACACACGCTTGTCATGGTGTTGGGGGATGTCTTTTTCTTGCATTCCCTAGGTTGTGGTGTGCTGGTTGTGTCATGCATTGTCCATCCTATGAGTGGGGGTGGTAGTAGTGGTAGGCATCCAGCCCCCCTGGCTAAGGGTGGTGGTAGGCATCCAGCCCCCTGGCTAAGGGTGGTAGTAGTGGTAGGCATCCAGCCCCCTGGCTGAGGGTGGTAGTAGTGGTAGGCATCCAGCCCCCCTGGCTAAGGGTGGTAGTAGTGGTAGGCATCCAGCCCCCCTGGCTAAGGGTGGTAGTAGTGGTAGGCATCCAGCCCCCCTGGCTAAGGGTGGTAGTAGTGGTAGGCATCCAGCCCCCCTGGCTCAGGGTGGTAGTAGTGGTAGGCATCCAGCCCCCCTGGCTAAGGGTGGTGGTAGGCATCCAGCCCCCTGGCTAAGGGTGGTAGTAGTGGTAGGCATCCAGCCCCCCTGGCTAAGGGTGGTAGTAGTGGTAGGCATCCAGCCCCCCTGGCTCAGGGTGGTAGTAGTGGTAGGCATCCAGCCCCCCTGGCTCAGGGTGGTAGTAGTGGTAGGCATCCAGGCCCCCTGGCTAAGGGTGGTGGTGGGCATCCAGCCCCCCTGGCTCAGGGTGGTAGTAGTGGTAGGCATCCAGCACCCCTGGCTAAGGGTGGTAGTAGTGGTAGGCATCCAGCCCCCCTGGCTAAGGGTGGTAGTAGTGGTAGGCATCCAGCCCCCTGGCTAAGGGTGGTAGCAGTGGTAGGCATCCAGCCCCCCTGGCTCAGGGTGGTAGTAGTGGTAGGCATCCAGCCCCCTGGCTCAGGGTGGTAGTAGTGGTAGGCATCCAGCCCCCTGGCTAAGGGTGGTGGTGGGCATCCAGCCCCCTGGCTAAGGGTGGTAGTAGTGGTAGGCATCCAGCCCCCTGGCTAAGGGTGGTAGTAGTGGTAGGCATCCAGCCCCCTGGCTCAGGGTGGTAGTAGTGGTAGGCATCCAGCCCCCTGGCTAAGGGTGGTGGTAGGCATCCAGCCCCCCTGGCTAAGGGTGGTAGTAGTGGTAGGCATCCAGCCCCCTGGGTAAGAGTGGTAGTAGTGGTAGGCATCCCGCCCCCCCTGGCTCAGGGTGGTAGTAGTGGTAGGCATCCAGCCCCCCCTGGCTCAGGGTGGTAGTAGTGGTAGGCATCCAGCCCCCCCTGGCTAAGGGTGGTGGTGGGCATCCAGCCCCCCCTGGCTCAGGGTGGTAGTAGTGGTAGGCATCCAGCACCCCCTGGCTAAGTGTGGTAGTAGTGGTAGGCATCCAGCCCCCCTGGCTAAGGGTGGTAGTAGTGGTAGGCATCCAGCCCCCCTGGCTAAGGGTGGTAGTAGTGATAGGCATCCAGCCCCCTGGCTCAGGGTGGTAGTAGTGGTAGGCATCCAGCCCCCTGGCTCAGGGTGGTAGTAGTGGTAGGCATCCAGCCACCCCTGGCTAAGGGTGGTGGTAGGCATCCAGCCCCCCCTGGGTGAGGGTGGTAGTTGTGGTAGGCATCCAGCCCCCCCTGGCTCAGGGTGGTAGTAGTGGTAGGCATCCAGCACCCCCTGGCTAAGGGTGGTAGTAGTGGTAGGCATCCTGCCCCCCCTGGGTAGGGGTGGTGGTGCGCATTCAGGCCCCTGTGTGCATATGTGGCATTGGTGATGGGCATCCCGCCCCTATGGTGCTGCTGTTGCTGGTGTAAGTATATTCTGCATCCCTCTGTGTGTGTGTGATGTGTCGTGTACGTGTTGTTTGTGTTTTGTGGTTGGTGTCTGACTTACCTTCTGCGCCGTACGCGTCAGTGCCTGTTCCGGTAGTAAATGTAGAATATTGGTATGATCGGGACGAAGGGATTCATGGTTGGTTCGTGTAGTTCGTCCTTCTCGTTGCTTCGCGTCGTCCTCGTCGCTTCGCGTCGTCCTCGTCGCTGGCGTGTTCGTCTCGTAGCCGTGGATCGTGTTGTGGCGCAAATTGGAGCTTATGTGCGCCTCTCCCGGATGCTTTGACGTGCCGTGCGTAGCGACGGGTTCGGCGCGTACGGGAAGCGCATCGTACTTGTTCGGCCGGACGGAGCTGCATTTTCCCTTCCGTGCGACTCGATTCAGCGTTTCCGATTTCGCCTCGGTCGGGGAACAGGACCTGGTTTGGGTGAGTACGGCTCGGCCGGATTCTGTGCTGTTGTGCGCATCGTACTTACTCGTTCGGTGTGCTGTACGGATCGGTCGGGAAACAGGCTTTCGCATGGCTTTTTTCCCGACCGAATGGTATTGGGTGCGCCTCCGACCGAGATCGGAATCGGCCCCTGAATGTTGCTTTTTCTGCAGGTACCCAAAAGAGACAGAGAAATACATTGGAGGAAAATCCAAGTATAATGATTGTAGTAGGTGGAAGTCTAAGACGTGGTAGACAATGCATCACAGGAGCAACAAAAGCTAATGTTGGTGTCAAACAGCTGATCCTACCTGCAAGACAAAGTCTTCTACCATCTTCTCCGTTTGTCTTTGGATTGGGCTTAACCTGAAGAGACCAACTGGAGGAAACTGAAATATTCAGTAGGTGTACGGCCAAGTGGACTTGAGGATAGGCTAAAGACAAGCCCAAACAAGCACTGAAAAAGGCAATAGACGTTTCACATCCACGATGCCCATATAAAAAACCTCACCATTTTATAGGTAAAATTCAGCATAATAAGGTAAAAGAGTGCCACTCTCAATTAAATATCCAACTGAAGTAAATACAAGACAGGTTTAAATGCTTTTTAGGCACAGGGCTTTCTCCTCGCTTGATTATATCAATGCATTTTGTAAGACAGTGGGGTATTGGTTGAGGGGGTGAAAACCCTACTCAAAAAACATATACAAGCCATGTCAGGGTGAACCACAAATGTCACTAAATTAACCTGTGCTTAAACCTCTGGTAGCCTGGCGCAAAGGCAGTCAGGTTAAACTTAGAGGCAATATGTAAAGTATTTTTGCAGCACTCAAACAGTAATGAAGTGGAAACATAACACAAGAACGATCTCAAACCAATTTAGGAAAATGGAGTAAAGTTTAATAAATCAAATGATACAAGAATGACAAAACTCTGAACAGTAGAACCACAGATACGCAATTTTAAAGTTCCAGGTAGTTATAGCGCCTAAAACACAAATCGCCAATCAGTCATCTGATCATGCTAGACCGGGGAAAGTTACAAGTTCAGGCTGACCGCGATGGAGCATGGGCCAGTTATGGAGACCAGGTTAGTCCCGCTGAAAAAGTAACCTTCTCAAAGTCCAGTGGGAAGAGTTCTGTTCCCCGTGGAAGAGTCCATGAGGAGCAGGGAGAGCATTTCAGATGGCCGTCGCTTCAGAGCAAAGAGCAGGCCTGACGTCATAGACATCATCGCTGACAGATCCAGTTGGCCATCGCAGGCATTTGTTGCTGGAGCTTCATGTTGGGGGTCATCACAGCATGTCATTGCTGTAACGTGAAGTGCAGATCTCGTGTTGGCCATCGTCACACGGAGTCAGGTTCACCGGAGTTTTATGCTGGCGTCATCACGGGTGGCAGAGTTTCAGTGCCAACAAGTCTGTTTGGGTTGCAAAGAGCCTTTTGTCCAAAATGGAAGGTTCTAACCAACCAAGAAGTGGGTGAAATGGCTGCTGAAGAACTGAAGAAGTGCATTATACAAACTATCCATCACACAAAAGACACGTGGAGCAATTTATGAACTATAAACTCTATGTGCTTCAGAGAACGTTGGGTCGCATTCAAGGGGAACAATAAAAGCTTTTAATGATTTTCATCTGCAAGCAACTGTTGCTAAGTTCTCAGAGGAGGAAGCATGCACAGATGTCAAGATGCTAAAAGAATTCAATTGTAAGGCATACAAATGACTTGAATTCAGGTGTTTTAGGACTAGATTCACTGCCCCTGACAATAGCAGTAGCATTGTTAAAGCCATTGCGGATTGTGGATACTTCTGAATACTTTATTTATATTACTGCATCAATCTGATTGCGCAGTATTTCCTCAAAAAGGATAACATAAATTATCGCTTGCAGGAGTTGCACATAGTTAGCCATTCTTTAACAGTTTGGAAGAACTAGGCGGTCATTCAGTGAGCAAATAATGTGCCAGTAAAAGCCGTCTTTCAGAAGGCTCTGACCCATTGTAACACTGCCATGCTGCAAATCCTGTGGTCTATAAATAACTATGCAATGCAAATGAGAGAAAAATCAGCTGCTAAAGCTGTGTCATTGGATGCTGACAATTGAGGGCTTGGACCCTTTAATGTTTTGAAGATTCTGCCATGAGCTAAGCATTCACATTGTTGCATTTGCTGTGAACCTACTTGTGTAAGATGAAACAAACACTTAACCCTGATAATGAGGAAGCTGCAAGTAACAGTTTACACTTATTCGTCAGGAGACAAATAACATGCTTATGATCCTTCGAAGAGTACATCGGTACCACTATACTGGAACTGTGGTACAAAAATTGGTTATCTACTTGTATTTCCTATTGAGTGGTTAATGTCTCTATTTTTAAGAACTGAATTATGAAGAAAATATCTTAACATGACATGACTTAGGGCAAAGAAGAACTAAAATACTCTCTTCACCAACGTCTGCAGAGCACTGTGGGGGCTCCAGCATGTTGCAACAGTGCTTACCACTGGTAAGATCCCCTTAAAAATTTCCCACACTCATAAAAAAAAAAAACAGCAATAGGATCAGTAGAAATATCTTCTGTGTTGGGTTGGACTTATAGCAAGCACAAAGATGCATGAAAGTCAAGCAACAATTTTTAGGTATTACAATAAAGAAGATGTCTGAGGAGTAGGTGGATGAATAAAAAAGGATTCTCAGTAGATCCTGAACCATTGATATGTTGCCATGGGACAATAGAACAGTTGTCAGAACTCAACAGACTGACAAAAAAAGATCTATCAACCATTGCGGCCAGTGTATCCACTGAGTGCGTTTAACAGCAGCTGCAGAAAAATTCACTATCTGAATGTCCGATCTGGCTCCTCAAAACGTAGAGAATAACAATGATCTGAAGAGCAAAAAGAATACTTCAACTAAGCAGAACTTATTGTGTTAAAGGATGTGCAAATATGTTAATAGAACTGGACCTGTATGCTCAGTGTTGAAGGCACAGACAGATTATGATCAAGCACTCGTTTTGGCCTGTGATACAAAAAAACAACTAACTCAACCTTCAGGTCAACCACAGAATTTGCTGTGAATAATGGCCACTGCAATCGATGCTGCCATTTTCTGTGAGAACTAGATGTTTCAGGTAGCATCCATTCCTAACCTTGAATTTCCATGCTTGCTGTCATCAATGATTGAGAGTGCTTCACTGTTTAGGTGTGCTGTGATCGTGAAAAAAGAGAGACATACAACTCTGAATGAGAAGCAAGTCATATTTTAAAATTATGAATGCAAAATGGTTCGTATGGCATACGTAAGAAGCTTACTAAAACGTAATTTTAATGTTAGGGTGATCATTTAGGGAACATTCTTCTACTCGTCCAAGAGTGGTACCTGCTTGGCCTTAAGTGAACTATAAGACAGTGAAGGCTCCTTAGTCTTACATTTCTTTGTTTCTTCTCAGACCCGTTTACCAAGACTGTCAAATCTGTATCTTCTTATTCACCAGGTTCAACTCTTTCGAGACTAAAATGGGCAAGTCCAGTCCACAACAATCAGGTGTGGACTAATCTCTTAACTAATCTATTAGCTGTTCTATGCTACATCCAATTCTCCTCAATGTTTCTCTATACCAGCCCAGGTCTACTTTGAACTTGACCACACATGTATTTTCTGAGTTCAAAGCATGCAGGTACAGATACCTACAGGTATTAGCAGAGTCAACTGCTGTGGAACCTCAGGTGAGGAGTAGATGGGGTTTGGAGACAGCAGTGTAAGAAAATGTGGCATCTTGTCTTTGGGTAATTAAGGGTACTTGAGAGGGAATGGGATTGCTACCAGTACACAGATAATGCAGATCATTTCACTTTCGTGCATCACACCCCTGCTGTCACATACTTAGCAGTGAGTAAGATGTTAGGGGGTTAATAGGGGGATGGGAGTTTGGGACAATGGAATACTTGTATTTCCTTCACTGGTTGCAAGTAGGGTGGAGGTAGCTAGGGATGAGAGCTCTTGTAGAGAGCTGAAGATGTTGAAACCTCTTTGGTGAAAGGATTTTGTCCCTGGATGGACTTTTCCTAGTTCTCCCTGGATGCTACTGCGGTTCCATGTTAAAATATAGATTACAAAAATATAGTTGAAAAAAATATAGATGTAAAAATATCGATTACAAAAATATCGAAGTGCTATACTTAAACAGGTAAGTACAATAATATCGACTCAAAAATATAGATGTAAAAAATATAGATGTAAAAAATATCGATTTTAAAAAATAACATAAATTAAACAAAATTAATTAAAAAATATTAAAATTATTAACAAAATAAATTAAATGTAATATATATTTAAACTAATTATAACAAATAAACTTAATTTATTAAATATAAACACAAAAAAATATTTACATATACATATATTTACTTAAATACATTTTATTAACTATTATCTTTATTTAATTTATAAACTTTTTTAATTATATAAAAATAAAATAAACACAAATAATTTAACATAAAATATTCTATATTTAATTAACATATTAAACTATTAAAAAAAATAATACATACATTTAATAACAAAATAAAAACATTAGTAGTTAAAACGTTGGATAGTGAAGGGGTAAAAATTACTATTCCCACTCAAGTGAGTGCAACAGTAGAAAAAGCGCTGGATAGCGTAGGGGTAAAAATTACTATTCCCACTCCAATGAGTGCAACAGTAGGGAAAGCGCTGGATAGCGGAGGGGTAAAATTTACTATTCCCACTCCAGTGAGTGCAACAGTAGGGAAAGCGCAGGATATCGTAGGGGTAAAAATTACTATTTCCACTCCAGTGAGTGCAACAGTAGGGAAAGCGCAGGATAGCGGAGGGGTAAAATTTACTATTCCCACTCCAGTGAGTGCAACAGTAGGGAAAGCGCTGGATAGCGGAGGGGTAAAAATTACTATTCCCACTCCAGTGAGTGCAACAGTAGGGAAAGCGCTGGATAGCGTAGGGGTAAAAATTACTATTCCCACTCCAATGAGTGCAACAGTAGGGAAAGCGCTGGATAGCGGAGGGGTAAAAATTACTATTCCCACTCCAGTGAGTGCAACAGTAGGGAAAGCGCTGGATCCCAAAACAATAAAAAATAAAACCATCAACATTTTTATTAAATTTAATTTCCAATATTAACATAATTAATATATAAATTTAAACATATTATTATTAACAAAGATAATAAATAAAAAAAATTACCCATTATTTAACACTATTAAATCCACAACACACACCTACAATTAATTACACAATTAAATTTAATAATTACTAATCAATTAATGAAAATTAATTTATTATTTATTAATTAATCAATAAAAAATTAATTACTTACCACCTTTCACACCATTTACACATATTAACACCAAAACACACACCTAAAATTAATTACACAATTGCAATTAATAATTACTAATTAATTGATGGTAATTAACTTAAAAGTATTTAATAATTAATCAATAAAAAAATGTAATTACTTACCACCCTTCACACAATTTACACATATAAACACCACAACACACACCTAAAATTAATTAAGCAATTAACCGAATTATTTATTAATTGACTAATTGAAATTAATTAACAACTAATTATTAAACTATTATTAATTAATCAATTAACACATTAATTATTCAATAAATCTTATAAAATTAAATTACTTCCCACCCTAATCCCCTATAAACCCACAACCCGCTACGGAACTAAAAACGCAGAATTAAACTTAAAATAAATTAATAACTAGTAAAACTCTAAAACATATAATAAAATAACAAACAATTCTCATTAAAAACACTAAAATACATAAAATTATTAATAAATCGATATTTTTGTAAACTATATTTCTGTAAACAATATTTATTACAAAGATATTTATGTAATCGATATTACTTACCTGTCAGTCGATATTCTTGTCAACTATATTTTTGTTCTCGATATTTCTTCTCCACGATATTTTTGCGGCGATATTTCTGTCCCGCGATATTTTTGCGGCGATATTTCGACTCTGCACCACTACTGCTTAACAAACAGTATCTTTAAGCAAATAACTAATACAAATATAGAACATTACATACAAAACAATATATTTATTTTAAATAAGTTCCACAAAATATCTCACCCACAGCATACTAACTCCCTCCTAAACCCAACAAAACACACACTAATAACACCCTTGTCCAACACATCCCAGGCACACTATCCACAAGACACCAACCCTCCCACAAACCCTCCCTCAAGAATAAAGTCAAAAAAGTAGTCTGTCATTTCAAACCAAAATAAATCATGTTCAAAAACTGAAAGTCTTTGTTTAATGCTCATCAGGGGAGCAGCTGTGGTCTTCTAGTATTTCTAAAATGTTGTCCAGCAGCACTTCTTGGGCCATCTTTTCAAACCACTACTGTGTGGCTATCTCCAGCTCGGCCTAGCACTGTGCTGTGGATTTATGCTTCTGGCCTTTGGCAGCTGCAGGCTGTTGAGTTCCTAAGGAGAGAACACAAAAGGATTTGATTTGTCTTGCTCTCTGTAGAAAGCAAAGTCACACACATTGTAAATTCAACCCAGGGCCACTGAAATTAAGTGACTTTAGGTGCATCGCGTTTACCGAATAATTATATAATTACCACACTTGACCTAATCCACCACCATTTTAAAAAATCCTTCTAGGTCAAAAGTTACTAAAATAAATCACCACATGTGATGCTGCACAGCAGTAAGCAGTTTGCAAAATGTAAAAGGTTGTCTGAGTTGAAGTATTTGCCTAGACAGCATAAAATTAATACAGTTGGAAAACTATGAAACTGTACTGCCATAGAATGTGCTGCATTATGGTGTGTAATTTGCCTTTCTTGTCATTTAAGTCAACCCTGTCAGAGAATTAGTTTGTCCATTGCTGCAAAATAACAGTAGTCCTGCACATACTCTACCCACTATAAACCAAACCCCTCTAATTTATTTTCTTACCAATAGTAGAAAAATATTGTTGCTGGAAGAAGAATAAGCATTAGAGTTAAATAAGGCTGACTGTAGGGCTCGGATTAGGATTTGTTCACTGTTAGGGATGGTGTAAGGGGAGGCATGAAAAATATTGTAGGGTAGGAGCAAGTGTGGGAGCAAGTGCGTTTTGTCTCTACAACCCACTTTATTTTCACCCCAAATTGAAAAATTTGAGTAAAACATAGCATGCCAAAATCAACTCAGATAAACTTTTTAAAGTTTTGTGCGCATTCGTCCAATGGTGTCAAAGTTATTAGCAGAAGAAGAAATGCCTTTTGTAGGGAAACTCTGATCTACCTCTAACTATACAGAAGTGGCAACTTTGAATATACCATCTTAGCATATGTTTAAAACAAAGAGACTCACTGAAAATATCACAGTTAAAGTGCAGTTATGGTTTCGAATTAAAATAGCCCGAAACCGGTCCTAGGATGCTTGTTTCCAGTCCAGGGAGGACCTGGCCTGGCAGTTCGGGCTGGACTGTTCCCATTGGGCGCAGGGTCAAGACTGATTTGCATATGGCTGGGTCCAAACTGGAATGGCATGGTGAGCAAAAAACGATGGATTTAGGCCCAGATCTCTGTACTGGTGTGAATGTATGACATTGTTCTGCATTCTGTCCATCAATTGTTCTTTTTGCATTCGAATTAGAATAAGCAAAACACAGAAATGTGCAAGTTATTTTTAGTTCCACTAACGATAACTCATACAACAGCCCTACAAACCACAACTCGCACATCAAATGCAATGATCATCACCTCACCTTCAATGTGACAGATGTTATAACAAAAGCTGTAAACAATAATACATGTCAGATTATTTATCACATTAGCAGTAACACTACCAATGGGAGAACAATGGATATGTTTTTTTTTTGAGAATGTGTTGTTATACATTGTTGTTGCACTTTTAAATGTTTATGCGTACCTCTGTAGATACAGTTAGGTCAAAGTTTTCATCTTTGATTTCATATAAATATATATCTATCAGGGGCCAATAAAAGCAGGTAACAAAAGTGCGATTTCCCATTTTAATTCTTTTATTACTTGTGATATTTTGAGTTTCATGCAAACCTATCAAGGGGAGGGGTACATTTAAACTGGTGATCAAAAAGGCAGCTGTTCTAATTTTAATTCTCATAGGAACTTATACTTTCCGCTACAGAAAAAAACTCCAAAAGGAATAATAGCAATCTTGGAATGAAAGTAAAACCTTACACAGGGAAGTGTTTGACTTGGAGTAAATTAATTCAGTAGTTTTCAAGACATGAGCATTACAGTAATGTATCAGTGGGCTTGATGCATTTATTCAGAGAGCGGCTTACGGTGGAGATTCAGTGGTGCTTTGTGCCACTGAACACAGGATTCCAGGCCGTGTCTTCGCGCTGATCACTGCGGCTGCTGAGGGAGACGCTGAATCACCGCTCCGCTGCTTCCTGCTGCTTCGTGGTTCGCGGTCTCGCGGATCTCACTCTTGGCCCCCGCTGGCCCCCCACTGGCCCCCATTGACACCGCAGAGTCCCGTAAGCCCCCACATTACCTCACGGTGGTGTGTGTGCTGCAGGGGGGGTAACGGCGGGCTCTTGCCATGATTGATTGCGTCTCCAGCCCCAGCTCCACTTGGGGAGAGGGAGCGGAGGTGCGGAGGAGGCAGCAGTGGAGATTGGGAGGCCCAGGAAGGTCTAGTTGAAATAAAAAGACAGAAAGACAGAGGAAAAGACAGAGGTCCAGGACCAGCGGCTGGTGAGTGGTGAGAGAAGAGAACTAAACTAAAGCGTTTGGCCCATTTTGCATTTGACACACACAAACCTTACCATATTTCAAATAATTAGTTTTGAACTGATACGGGGAACTTGCAAAAGGAGGAGAAAGTGAAATTGGACAGTGAGACACTGATTTACTCTATAAAGGTTTAAGATATGGCCCCCAGGAAGAACAAAAGCACCCTGGAACAAAAGCAGCTGCTAAGGGATCATTCAGCAGTCCAGAGGGTGTCTGGTGAAAGTATGGAGAGCCCAGGGCCAAAAGTTAGGAAAGTAATAAAGAAAAAAGGAAAAGGAACTAAGGTTGTAACGCCTAATGGAAGAGGGGGCGGGTTAGCCTCAAAATCACTAAAAGATTTCGTGGGGAAACACTTTAAAAAGGTGTTTTCACCTGCGAAGCCACCGGACGGAGAGGATGCAGAGTTTGAACAGCGGAACGAGAACAATTCATTAGATTTGGATGAGCAAACGATAGAGTCCGTAATTGTGGCAGAACATTCTCTTCAGTCTTTGTTATGCCAAAAAGACCTAACATTGTCCCCATGGCTGTCCTCATCCCCGCGGGTGCTGTTCTCACAGGATTCGGAACCAACGACCCAGAACCAACTGGAACCTAATAGTGAGGTTTTAAGGACCGAAGGGGGGGATGAGTTGGGCACAGTAATAAGGTCAAAAGAAACTGTAAGTCAAGACCGGCGTGACATCCAGAGCTCGGAGTTAAAAGAAGATGAGGGGCGAAATTATACCTCGGAGCTGAATTTAGACATTTCTGCTACACCATCTTCCTCAATGTTGGAAATAATGATAATGTTACAAAGAACTCTCCAAGGACTCTTAGAAGTCACGATGGTTAATACTGATATATTAAAAATACAAAAAGGGCATTTATACAGGATTGAGGGGGAGTTGCAAGGAATTAGGGGCCAAATGCCTTCCATGATAAGATCAGTACCAGATCCCCAGCCCCCAATTCCGGTTGAGGTGGAGGTTGAGATTGTAGAACCACCGAAGACAAATCATGAAGTCTATATTTCGAGATGTCCAATGATAGTAAAAAGAAGGGGTGATTATATAAGGTATGGATTATCCAATTATGTGAGTCGAGTGGGAAGGAAGATACACAGAAAGGGGAAAGGTAAGGCAATGAAAAGAAGGAGGTTTGAGGAGGCTAGTGTAGAAGTAGCCGTTCAAGAACAGATGCCAACTAAGCCCCCAAGAGAGATAAGGAGGAGGAAGGGGTTACAAAAAGATTTAGAGAAGAATGCAAATAAGGTACAACAAAATAGAAATTTAACCATACAGCAGAATCGAGTAAGGTATATAGTACCCACAGTGGCCAAAAACTTCAGCAGCATTTTCCACCATGGGGTGTGGCCAGAATCTAGTAACAAACCTATGGCCGTAACAAGAAAAAACAGTTGCCACCCACACACGTTATCTACAATGGCGAGAAAGGAGGAAGTAGGGAATAAGTGGATTTATTTTGAATTGATACAAAAAGGAAAAGGAGGGGAAAAAATGAAGAAGAGTTCACCCTTAAATAGATCACAACTTTTACAATCATTTGCTCAGTGCCCAAGCCTGAAAGGTATTGGAACAAAAGACCTGCGGCAAGTGGGTTTTAAATTAAACCATGTAGGGAAAGAGATTACCAGGGTATTAGTATATTCAGACCTGGTAAAGATTGCGATAGGGAAGGCGGAGAGAGAGGTACTAAAGGAAGGGATACGGATAGTACCCGAAGAAGAAGTAGCAGGATTTGAGCTACAAGGTAAAGACTTTCTAAGATGCCATGCAGGCTTGGGGAAGAGACAGGTGAGGTTAATAGAGAAAGAAGTAGGAGATGGGATGGGAAATCTCAACATTGTAGCAAATAATTATGATGTTGAGAATTCCTGGGGGAACTGGAGTCAAAGAAGTAGCCCAGCAGGTCCCTCCCAGAGGTATAATGAGGAGTTTGGAGAAGAAAGTTACCTAGATGATGTGGAATAGGAAAAGGGGTCGCCGCATAGCATAAAGGTGGTTTCGTGGAATATAAATGGCCTTGGAGATCTAACAAAACAAGAAAATATAAAGGAGTTAGCAAAAAGTAATGAGATCATATGTATACAAGAAACCTGGCTATGCAGCAAGACCCCAATATTTGATGGGTTTCGTCAACTCCAACGCCCGGCAAAGAAAAAAAGGTATGGGCGTCCTGCGGACGGGATCATGACACTTTTATCCACAAGAATTGTGAAGAAGGTGACCCAACTTCCTGTAAAATGTAAATGGTTGCTAGTATGTAGGTTATCCTTACTAGTTGGTGATAAAAAGTTTGACAATCTGATGCTTATAAATGTGTATATGCAATGGGAGAGCATGGAGGAATATGGTGCTGAAATGGGTAATTTTAAAGATGACTTAGAAATTATTTGTGAAAAGTACAGCACGGATATAATCCTGATGATGTGGGATTTTAATCACAAATTAAACCCAACGAAACTAGATCGTTGGTATACAGATATTTTGGAGGCTTATGACATAAAGTTAGCAACTTTTCCAGACTGTGTTTCTACAACTCAAGACATAAATTTGGGAAATTTTCTGGGGTCTAAAAGCCTATTCTGTTTAAATGGAAGGTCAGATTTAGATTGTCCAGCAAAGAAAATGTTTAAAATAGGTTCACAAAATTGCCCAATAGACTATGTTTTTATGCCAGCCTGGAATTTTGCCTTAGTTAAGGGGTTCAGGATTTGTCATAGAGATGGGAGCGATCACAACCCTTTCGAGTTAGAGCTCTCAGATGTTTACCTGAACCCTTGTGAAAAAGTACTCGAACAACAGGTGGATTACCTGAGGCAAGTCACAACAAGGTTAACAGAGGAATATATGGCAAGTCTGGTAATGCTGCAACAGAAGATTGACCTGGGAAGTACAAGAGGGCAGAACCTGGACTGGTATGTGGGAAAAATAGAACAAGTGGTCCACAGCCTTAGGGTTGATTTGAAAAAGGATGGGAAGTTTGTAAAGAGCCGACAGAAAGACCCGGTTAGGCAAGTCAAGTGGTTCTCTACCGATTGTCTAAAAAAGAAGAGGGAGATAAGGAGAGAAGCACGTCGACTTAGAGTTAAATATGAACAGGATAGGGCCGACAAGCTAGATAAGCTGAAGAAGGAATATAAAATGCTAATCTGTAGTGCGAGAAGGAATTATAAAGAAAGTTGCTGGGGAAGATTGCTGGAAACAATAGAAACAAAGAATATACGCCAGTTCTGGAAGCTGATACAATCGGTGGCAGAATCCCCGGTGGGCGCAATGAATTGCGTAGTGGAAGAGGCTTCTTGGGAGGAATATCTGCTGGAACTGTATAGCACAGCTAGGGGGACAGAAGAGGGAGAGCAACAGAACTGGAGTGGAATAGTAGAAGAATTAAAACCAGACTTCTCTGCCTTGAAGGTGAAAAACACGATAAAAAATTTGAAGTTAACTAGAGCAGCTGGACCAGATAATCTCCCAGCTCTGATAATAAAGTCACATTTGAACTGGTGGGCAGAATTCTTTTCACTTATGTTTCTAGTTATCTTGGAAACCGGAACAATTCCCAAAAACTGGAAGGGGGCAGTAATAAGGCCGGTGCATAAGAAAGGTGATATCCACGCCCCTAAGAACTATAGATTAATTAATCTGTTGGATATTGGGGAAAAGATCTTTGCTAAAATAATATTAGGTAGGCTAAAAGATTGGGTGGAGCGGGGTTCAATTGTTCCAGTAGAACAGGGTGGATTTAAGGAAGGTCATTCCACCATTAACCACTGCTTCGCCCTTTGGGCTTTGGCCCGGAAGTCGATAGAGCAAAAGGGAAAGTTGTATGGTTGCTTTGTCGACTTCCGGGCAGCCTTTGACTCAGTGGACCGTAAATGTCTATGGGAATCTTTGATAAAGTACGGTATACCGGAGGGTATACTGGCTATCCTAAAAGAATTACACAGTGGAAATTGGGCGCAGGTTATTAGAGATACAAAAGGGTCCCTGACACAGAAAATAGTCATCGGGAATGGACTTAGACAGGGGTGCGTTCTGGCTCCTCTGCTCTTTGCCATATTCCTAGCTGATCTACCCGCTACTCTAGAAGTGGAAAGAAGTGCAAGCCCCAGAATGAGTGGAAATAAAGTGTCATGCCTCCTGTATGCAGATGATCTAGTGATACTTGATCAAATGGAGATAGGGCTCCAAAGGAAACTAAGGGGCACATTACGATGGCGGGCGGAAGCACCACCGCCGTGCTGGCGGATGCAAAAAGCACCAGTTACCGCCGGCACGCAGCAGTCCACACGCCCGTCCAATTACGATGCGAAAAGTAGGCCAAACACCGCCGGCAAGCCAGCAACACCGTCCGCCATCAAAGTGCGCCCGTACACGTAGCGGCGCAGCCCAACTGACACACACCGTCCGACGAAACACGTCCCGCCCGGCGCATAAATTACGATGCCGCAAACAAACGGCTCCCATGGCCAAGAGATACCGTACGACAAACCGAAGCGGTAACACGGATGCCGAGCACGGACAACGAAGAAGCGGCTCCCCGAGCATGAATCCAGCACTGCAGGCCCTCCCCATGCTTCTGCTGATGCACCACCAAGGACGCAACGTACCGCGGAGACGCAGGTAGGCACACACACAACAAGTGCACGCAAACAGCGCACACAGTGCAAGGGCGGAAAAAGCGGACAACCCCCACCAGCGCGTGTACACTACACATCCACCATTGCATCCACATATGACACACAGGCCAAATCGTAACATCGCGGAACACATGTGTACACACCACCTGGGACTAGGAACCAACCACCCCGTCACGGCCCCAAAGCGCCGATGACGCCGCCACACATGCGCACAACGCAGAGGCCAACCGCAGCGCCATGCATGCGTCGCACACAGACACAGGGACACAACCAAGCAGCACACACATCAGCCCCACCCCGAACGCACATGACACGTGACAGGCCTGCCACAGACATGTCCCCAACGCCCAATTCACGGACAACACCCAACGCCACACAACCGACGCACACATGTCAGTGAAGTCACGCAACAGCAGGACACACCCCAGTGTAACAAACATGGCGTAGCACACAGCGGCGGCAACACCAACTAGGAGAAGCAGGGCCCCTTCGGGAAGAGGAACGCCAGTACCACACTGAAACACCCATACCACCCTGCACATATGAACAAGACATATAAAACGGAACACCAAAGAGCCCGGGGACCGACAACAGGTGGCCCAAGAATAACATTCACACACAAGGCCCAACGCAGAGCGGAAAGGCAGCCTGCCGCCCACACAAGGGAGAGCAGACAGCACTGAATGACCTTCCATTCCAACTCCGAAACCACAGCCCTACGACAGAAGCCGGTGAATACAGCCATTGTCCAAGAATAGACCAACACAGGCATGCCGAGGAGACCGACCACAGGGCAGATAGCGCATATCACAGAAGCACACAACGGACGGGGAAGAAAGAAGAAAACACTCCCCCATGTCGGCCACATGCAAGTTAATTGGAAGGAGTCACACATCACTGACCTTGAACTGTCTGAGAAGCATGTGGGAAGAGGGCCCGTGTCCTCCAAACAAGCCAACAGAACATAAGTCCTGTCTCCCTACGACTACACAGAGCTCACAGCAACCTCGGAGCGTGCACATTGCAGACTGCACACACAGCCGGAGCACGCCACCTCAACGAACCGCTGCGAAATGGCAACCGCAACACACCTACCCAACTACGCCGAACAGCTCAAGCTGTACAAAACCAACCTGTTCCATACATTGGGATGCGATCTCCTGTCCCTGCTGAACGTAAGTTACCGACTGACTTACCGCATCACATTGTTCAGCTGCGTCATGCCCGTCTTCTACTGTCGGAGGTGTCCCTACCAGCATCCCGTCGAGATATGCCTCTCCAACCCGGCATGTCTGAAGGCGGACCTGCTACCACTACTCCTCCCTCTGGACGCACACGACAGGGCCTGCTCTGCCTATGGGGGCATGGCGTATGTGGCCAACATCGCACCCGCACTGAAATGGGACCACTGTGCCTCCACACGACGGATCATCGAGAACAGCTACATCGAATGTCACCCAGCATGCCCCATCATGGTCCTCCAAGGGACAACTTACGAACAACACCTTGACAGCCACCATCCGCTACATTGGCTGGCAAACATGTACACCACACATGACATGGAAGCCCTGCTGGACGGCATCGCATACCTGACAACCTGTAAATTCGTCGGACCACAACGCAGGTTCCCCGAGTGACCTATGATGTCCAACCCCGCACCCATGCTTAGCTTCCGCACGGATCTGGCCAGTCACCACCACAACAGCCATACCAAACGACCGGCAACTGTAACCACACCATCAACGACATCGCCATGACATCGGATATGACCGGGACATGCACACTGTTCCCCATCACATCCAGGAACACCGCATGCATCGTGGGAGGCAGTGGCATGGGCTCTGTGTATCGCACCCACATGGACGGAACTGCACGAACAACCAGGACACGACATGGATCCAGCGCCCATGGACACACACACCGCTCAGTGGACATGAATAGGTCGCCTGGAGTCTGTGGGTGCTGCACCCCTCCCACCCCCGCCCCGGGAATCCCATACCAGGACCTTTGCATGGACGACAAGTGCATACAACAACAACACGACCCCAGTGACTGTGACATGTCCAGTAACCACCACAGTGCAACAACAAGTGGCACGCCGCTGCATGCACGCAAGCACATGCCCTGATGTCATCTCACATGCACGCGTGCATGAGGAACAACCGCAGCAAACCTGTCACATGGAACTGAGATGGACTGTGCCCATGATGCCAAGCGGTCTGGTAGGCTACATGTATACCGTCTGTGTCAAAGTCCGCAGCTCCGCAGCTATACGTAAATGTACATTAGCACAGCCTTGGCCAAGCAGATGTCACTCTGAAGCCCACATCCCACATGCAACAGCCAATCACATGTAACCCCACACCCTATCCCATTTGCAATCATGCTCAGTATATCCTCAACATGTATTCCGCTGCCAGTAGTGTCCACTATACTGCATCACAGAGGACAGAAGACTCAATATAATGTTTGAAACCAAAACTGTCTCCGCTGACTCATTTCACAAGTACGAATGAGAGAGGATGAGAGTATGTGAAGTACACGGCAGTCGTGACATGACCATGTAGTCCACTGGTATTGGATGTCAACGCAAATGAGTAGCACTACTGTGGAAGACACACATGTGTCGTGTGAAGTCGTATGGACGCAGTGCTCAGGTGGGTGGGTGCGACGGGTAGATGCGCACATGCCAAGTTGGAGCACGCCGTGTTGGGAGGGGTCATGAACAGTACACCACCGCTTCCCTGGGCATCGTGAGAGGACACCTGTCGGGGGAGTGAACACGTGTGTGCACAGCAGCCGGGCACACGTACAAAGCGGTACCAGGCGCACCTCAGCCCACCCTCTGTGGACAAGCTGGATCCTGTTGTGCGCCCGCCATGCCCCTTGACAAGGCACACACAGCCCCAGTCGACCAGGTGTAACCCCAACATAGTCAATCCGCACAGGCGATACAGGGCACGGGATGGCAGTGGAGCATGGTATGTGAGAGGTCTCCTCGCGCTCCTCCTGGTCATATCACGCAGGCAATAGAACCTCAACGTCTAGCATGGCACAAGTCAAATGGAAGTGTAGGGGGACGCACCACAGCACGAGCAGCACTGACGTCACGGGAGGTGGCTCGCACCATCCCATCCATTGCCCATCATACCAACCACGCCACATGCCATTGCGACTAAGTGCAAGCGCGTGCGCCACCACCCCCGAGCCCTCCCCAGAGAGGCCAAAGAGTGAATGTGTGGGCCATCAGCCGCAGACGGACGCGGCCTGGCCGCAAGGGCAGCCACAGCCACTGGGTGTCGCAGGTGGCGGATCCGGAAGGCGAAGACTGTGATGCATAGTCCATGCAGGCCGGGTCTCCATTTGGGGCACCACGCAGGTGGACGGCGTCCCGCCACACATCATACCCTGAGACAGCCCACTCGTGCAACTGGACCCACACATACACTCCTTGCCCTCTCTGGTGCGAGCTTGGGGCTGCCTGTGCAGGCGCTAGCCTCGCAGGTGAGCATGCATATTGGGGGAGTGAGGGGAGGACATGAGGGCTGGGGCGAAGATGACTGTATCACTGTCAGTAAGTACAAGGGATGACCCAGATGTGGAAAGGAAGAGACGTGTCCCGTGTGTACTGCAACTAGTCGCCAATCCAACTACCCCCATGTCCGGAATGTAAGCCCGCACCTAGGCCCGCCCATCCGCCACATCGAACATACCACCAGCACGACAACCTTCCCATTCGAAACACTGACTGGGGGTGGCGACCAGTGTACAATCATGTGTAGCCTACCCACACGTACATGTGGGCCCTCCATGATCCATGTCACCTGCGGCAAAGTCATGACATGCGCAATGAGGGAAGTGAGGAGAGCTGTCCGCCCCACGCGCAGAAGGTGCATCAGCTCCACAGACCCAGCAGCGAGTCCAGCAGGGGTCACATGTGCAGGGGCAGCTGTGCCTGGTGTGAAGGCACATGCATATAGACAGCACATCGACCAATGTGTAGTCTGCCCACATCTACAGTCCATCATCATGCGGACATAGGAATTGAACACAGGGCAACACATCTTCAGTTGGTGCACCCACCGTGACCAACAATGCGCAATCATCGACGTACCCGCCCTGTGCATGGCCCCCCACCCAACGGAGGCACATCCAGTGCCACCATCCCACACACACAAGCCTTCCACGGAACATGCTGTGTCCAATGGTCAGTACAGAGTCAGCGCCCATCTGGTGGATCCTGAACAGGAGACACATGCACACACATGCCAGCTCCCACTATGTACGTCTGCCACCTGGCACGTGCAATGTAACCTCTCACCTGTGACGTGTGACTGCAAGCACACAGCCGTCTTGGCATGGGGCTGTCAATGTGGACACCTGTCAATGTTTCGGGAGGTGTGATCCGTACAGTGCTGTACATAGGGTGCAGTGCTGACACCTACTACTGTCTCATATCCCCTCGTGCCACAGGTCCCACTTGTTTTGGCCGCTCAGCCTGTGCCCACATCGTCGTCGTCGTGTGCCATACTCATCCAGCCGCGGAAGCAGTTCCATGCTCAGCAGACATTCATGTTGCCGTGGCGTTGCCGCTTGACGGATATGCAGTCAGTCCCCATCAGCACGCCCCGCAAGTCATTGGGGCCTAGATCCCCATGTGCATGCACATTGCAGTGGTTTGTATCACTAGCCATTGCCATTGTTGGGAGACCTGTGTAAGTGTATTGTGGCCGTGCCGTCCCAGCTTGACAGCTGGGCTGTGGCTCATGTGCTTGCTCAGTCATGTCAGTGATGTGTATGCGAAATTGCTATGTGTCGTGTTGCTTTGACATGTGTCCTCTGCCATTGTCCCTAGGCGGAGACCGAACATTGACCGCCCATACCAATTGCTGGCGGACATGGACGATACAGAGGTTATTAGGAAGTTTCGGCTGGACAGGCCAACCCTGCATCGACTGTGTGCCATGTTAGAACCCCATCTCCGTCCCCGCAGGGTGTATCCGACTGCTGTCACCCCCACGGCTAAGGTGATGGCCGCCATGCATTTCTTCGCCACTGGGTCATTCCAGCACACAGTAGGCATTGGAGGAGGGATGTCCCAGCCCATGTTCAGCAAGGTGCTGAGGGATGTACTGGCAGCCATGATGCTGTACCGAAACAGGTACATCCGCTTCCCCAGGGCTCGTGAATTGGCGGCAGTGAAGGGTGCATTCTATGCCCTTGGCAGAATCCCACACGTCGTTGGAGCCATTGACTGCACACATGTCGGCCTTGTTCCACCACAGGCCACTGAGCACCTGTACCGCAACAGGAAGCACACGCACTCCCTGAATGTGCAAGTGGTGTGCCTTGCGGACATGGTGATCACCCACGTGTGTGCAAAGTTCCCAGGCTCGGCCCATGACGCACACATAATGCGCAACAGCATCTTGCCACGACTGATGTCCAATATGCAACAGGATCGTGCCTGTATTGTCGGTGAGTATGTGGAGTGGTGTAGCGTGCTGGTTGTGCGATGCTGTCCCCTGTCCAGTTGGAATTGCAACGGTTCTCTGTGTCCCTCACACCCAGGTGACTCTGCGTACCCGAATGGGGCATGGCTGCTCAGTCCATTGAGGAATCCTCGCACCCCAGCAGACGATCGCTACAATGAGGCACATGGGAGGACCAGACGTGTGGTCGAGCGTACCTTTGGCCTCCTCAAGTCCAGGTTCAGGTGCCTGGACCGCACCGGGAGTGCGCTGGCGTACTCCCCACAGAAGGTGTGCCAGATAGTGGTGGCGTGCTGCATGCTGCACAATCTGGCCATTCGGAAGCAGATCCCCTCATCGTGGATGACGGAGATCAACCAGGGCCCCAGCCCGCAGACCAGGACAGCTCGAGTGAGGAGGACAGCGGAGAGGAGGAAGCTGGTAATGTGCGGCAGCAGCTCATCGCCCGCTACTTCACTTGACGGTGAGTGTCCATGTACGACGGCTGATGTGGCTGTATCTGTGCAGGTGTGTGTGTGCTGTGTCAGGGTGGCCGTTTGTTCACTGCGTGCTGTGTGTCAACGCTCCATGGCCAGGGTAGTATGCCACTGTTGGTGGCTGTGGCATTGTGCCCTATTGCTCTGTGCGATGTGTGTACATTGCTTGTAGTTGTTGACATGTACTGTGTGATGGGTGTGTGACACACTCATTGAATGTGCTCCTGTTCTGTCTCCCACCCCTAGGTCCCTACAGGCCCTCCGGATTCAATTGCCATGCCACGCATCAGGTGCCTTTCCGCCCAAGGTGGCCGTTGTATTCCGTACAAATAAAACACAGGGCACAAACAGCAGTTAGTGAAAAAGGTGCATTTATTACAAACTGTGACATGTGATTGTGTGTAAGGTGATGACAAAAGTGGTGCGTGCAGTGACAATGAGCTGTCGGTCATGGCTGCGTGATGATCAGGGTGTACCCACTGGTTCTATGTCCATAGTCCAACACACACATGCCATCCAGATGGCTGTGTGGAGTGGGATCGTAGTCCAAGTCAATGCAGTGGCTGGTCAAGGAAGGCTGGCGGAAGGCTGGCTGGCTGCCTCACTTGCGTTTGGAGCGTGCGAAGTCCTCCCGGGAGATCTGTTTCCACTTCGGACGGCCCCTTCCACGTTTGCGAGGGGGTGCCTGCTTGCGACATGCTGGTGGTTGAGGTGTGCTCACTGGCTGTGGACGCAGGGGAACTGGACACTGCTGCTCCACCCTGCGCCCCGGCAGGTGGTGGCGGAGGGGAGCTGCTGTCCCTGGCTGTGACCTCACCGCCACCACCAGCTGTCCCATGAGGTCCACGATTTGGCCCATACGGGCGTCCATGGACCTCAGCACCCCAGCACCTCACGCGTGTCTGAAGCAGACCGGACCCATTGTCCCTGGGCCTCTTCATAGGCCCCAAGGACTCTGGCCATTTGAGGCAGGGCATGGCTCCCAGGGAGGCTGGCGTTTCCCTGACCCTGCTCCTCCCTACCACGTCCCTGCCCACTAGCCACATTGCTCACCACGGTCCTCGCTGTGGCTCCCAGGGTGGATCCAGTCGGCCGGGCCACCACCTGCGCTGGGGCTGGTGCCAGCGAAGACGTGGCGGTGGTGGCGGTGGTGGTCGGTGCGGCGATGGTGGCGGTTGCGGCAGTGGTAGTGGCCACAATGACCGTGGGTGTGGCCGCAACGACAGTGGCAGCAGGGGGCTGGGAATGTTCAGCAGCCCTGGATGATGGGTTGGTGGGTAGGAGGGGTCCTGGGGAGCGGCTGGGCCCTGCCACACCAGATGGGCCTGCTTGGTGGTCCGTGTCCGAAGAGGAGGACAGATCCTCCAGATCCGTGTGTCCTCGTTGGGGGCTTGTAGGCTGGCTGTGCTGGCTGCTGGCTCCATCCCCAGCATCCAGCAGTTCGTCACCTGTGGAGAGAATGAGATTTGTTATTGTGTTGCACCTGGCGAAGTATGTATTTGTCGTCTGACATTAACAGTTCGTGCAATCTCGTACATGGGTTTCCCGGAGGCGTGTGTGTGGCTGTAGCATCTGTAGTTGTGTGTGCTTGGCAATGGGACTGTGTGCTGTGCACATGTGGCATGGGACGGATTGGCCATGCCGATGGGTGTGTTGCTGTGCCCCTACTTATTGTGACTCTGGTGTATGTGGGCTCCTGGCCCATCCTGGGTCTGGTTTGTACTTTGCTTTTGGTGTTCAGATGGGACGCTTAGGAACGCATATGGCAACATGGGGGCCATGCCCCAGATTCGCATTTGGGAGGGAATATGCTTTTGGGGTTCAAATGGAACGCTTAGGAACGCATATGGCAACATGGGGGCCATGCCCCAGATTCGCATTTGGGATGGAATATGCTTTTGGGGTACATGCTGTGAGCCATGGGTGCCGAACGTGACATGTGTTGTGGCAGCATGACAGTGCATGGTTTGAGGTGTGTGCATGCTTGACATGGCCTGCATATTTGCTGTCTGTTGTGATTACTGGACATGGCATTGGACGCATCGTTATGAGTGAGTGATGGTTGTGTGCCAGCCAACGTATTGCAGTTGTCCCATCTCCTTGGTGTGCGTGCTGCCCTGTGCCATGTGCATCACTGCAGTGCTCGGGGGGTGTGGCCCATGTTGTGTGTTGTTGCTCACAGTGTGTCGTGCGCTTAATTGACTTCTGGCACATGGTTGGTCATGGGCATGTATCTTAGCGTGACTGCTGTATGTGTGGCAGCTGTGCGGATGACATGCCTTTCATGAGACTGGGGCTGACGGATGGGATGGATGGTATGTTGTATGTGCATGGTGTGTCTGTGAGTTTGATGGGTTCAGTGGTGTTCGTGTGCATTTATGTTGTTCCGCTCTGTTGCGTCTAGTGTTGTTTGTCTTACATAGGCGTAGTTGTGGGGTGTGTGGTTGACAGGCAGTAGGGGCTACGTGGACAGGACTTCAATGGTGTTTCGGTTGTGTGTGATGAGTTGCACAGTGGCTGCCGTGTGGGACTATATTCAGTGTGGCTTGTGCATGCAGACGTGGCTCCTTGGGTGTTGCTATGTCTGTGATGGGTCATGTGGGGTGTGAGTCTGTTGTTCATGTCCGTGTGCACATTGTTCACTTGTTCGTGGCGGTGGGCGGTGCTGCGTGTTCGTATGCTACGTGACATGTCCCATGTGTTGGTCGTGTTATGGTCCTCATGCCTCCAGTAATCCAGCCCTGTCCAGTTTCCCACCTGCAAGTTGTTCGTGCGTGCACTGTACTGGATGCCACATGGCTCTAAGCGGGGGTGCTCAATGTTGCAGGTCTGTGGGGGTGGGGGGTGTTGTGGGTCGTGGGGGTGGCTGGACACCCACTGACACCGATTGCTGTGGACCGTGATGTCTGCCTTTCGGCTGTCGTTGTGCACTGCGGTGGCTGACACGTGGCTGTGGGGTGTGGGGGATGCTCCTCCTTGCTGTGCTGTGGGACTGGGGCCTGGTGTGTGTTGTACTTGGGCTGTCCACCCTCCCACCCACTGCACTTTGTGTTCCTGCCACTTACCTGTTACTTGTCGGTTAGTGCAGCTGTGGCGGACACATGGGTGTGGTGGGTGCTCGTTGTGGCGCTTCTGGCATATTTGGGGACCTGTTGGTGGTTACGTGGCTGGCTGAGTGTACACATGTCCCCACGCATCTTACAGTTGTTCGGTTTGGGCTGTGTGTGGTGGTGTCTGTTGCATGTGTGTGTGATGTGTTGTGTATTGTGTGCTGGACATGGGGGTGTTTGTCCCTGGGAGCTGTGGCATGGTAGTTGCGCATGTGAGTACATAGCGGTGTGCTGGTATACATTAGTTTGTACTTACCAGCCTCCACTCCCCCTGCTAATCCGGCGAGGATCTCCGGATGTATTACGACTCGCACCTTCTCCTCCCACGCTTTGAAGGTCTTAAAGAGCGCGGGATTCCCTCCGCCAGTGACGGCAGCCAGCTCTCTGTTTTTGCCCTCCTTCTTCTTGACCAGGCTCTTTACGTCATTCCAACGTTTGTTTATTTCACCTCTGTTCCTGGGCAGGGTCCCGACTGCATTGACCTGGTCTACGATCCGGTTCCACATTCTGTTTCTGGTGGCTAGTGGTGTGTGCTGGACCATGTTCCCATAGATTTGTGGGTACACCTTGATGATCTCGTCGACCATGACCGTCAGCTCCATGGGCGTGAACTTGGGCATTCTTTGTGGTGCCATGGTGTTTGTGGTGCTGGTGCGGTGTGTGTTGTGTAATGTGCAGGGGGTTTGTGGTGCCGGTGTTTGGTGGTGGTGGTGGTGGTGGTGGTTGTGATGTGTGCGTTTCTGTGGTGTGCTGCTGTCCTTGCTGTGTCACTGTGTCCTCTCCTCTCCTCTCTGGTTTGCAATGTAGCAAGGGGTTGTGGTCTGTGGGAGTGCTGCTTTTGTACTCACCTATGTGGGTGTGTCCTCATGGTCTGTTGTTTTCAGGTGTGTTGTGTCTGGGGTTCTGGCCTTTGTATTTTTTGTTTGTCCGGGGGGTGTTTTCGGGATGTGTACTGTGCTTGTGTATTTGTGCGTGCCTTGCTGTGTGGACTTGTTGGCCATGTTGTGTGCTATTGGTTTTGTGTGCGGATGGTTTCTGTGCAGGTACGTTGGCGCCATGGCTTCTGCCGTGTCGATTCTCATCGGCGTTGTTTGCGCTGGCGGGCGGTATATTTGTGGTTTTTCCGCGCTCATGTCGGTGCGATCGTAATTTCACGTGCGGTGTGTCGGCCGTGAGGGCGGGCGGTTTTGTGTTGTCGTGCGTGTTTCCGTCCGTGGCGGGCGGTTTGACTCCGACTCGGACGTTGGCGGGCGGTATTTTGTGTGATTTTTCCGCCGATGGCGGTTTTCGGTTTGTGTAATCGTAATGGCGAGGTCGGTGTTCAGGCGGTGTGTGCGGGCGGATTTTTGCCGCTTCCATGCCTGGCGGATTTATTTACGCCGGGTATCGTAATGGGCCCCTAAATGTCTTTAGGGAATACTGTGAGGCCAAGTTTTTAGTTGTAAATATGGGAAAAACAGAGGGGCATATTAGCAAGACTGGCGATAAAATTATCGCCGCTTTAGCGGCAGGAAACTGCCGCTAAAATGGCGATAATGGGCTTGCTAATATGCGTATAGAATCAATAGAAGCCCAGGTTAGATGTGCAGGACATCTAACCTGGGCTTCTATTGGAATTCTATAACGCTTATTAGCAAGCCAATTATCGCCGTTTTAGCTGCAGTTTCCTGCCGCTAAAACGGCTGATAATTTTATCGCCAGTCTTGCTAATATGCCCCAAAGATTTTATGTTTTGGGAAAAGAGATATGAAATTTAATTGGTTTTTAGGACAAAAGAAACTGGAGATCGTAAATGAGTATAGATACCTAGGAGTTTGGTTTGATAGTGCGTTAAAGTGGCATATGTATTTAGATGCACAAAAAGCAAAAGCTTTTATATCAATCTGTGGGCTGAAAAAATTTAACAGAGAATATGGGGATATGTCCCATAGACCTTTGTTAAAAGCATATGAAGCAATGATACCCCCACAAGTTTTTTATGGAGCAGAAGTCCTTTACCTAAGTGGTAAATGCAGGTGGGACCGTGAAGAAGGGAAGATTTTAAAAATGTTACTGTCTTTACCGAGCTCCACAATGATCCAAGCTAGTAGAATGGAGTTAGGAATAATAGCATGGAGTATACAGATTCAAATGTCTCTTAAAAGATTCTGGAAACGTCAGGATCCAGGTGGAGTGCAGAAGGTCTCACAATGGTGCAGAGAGGAGATTCGATTAAGTAACCTAAAATGGGCTAAGGAATCTAGGAAAAAAACTCCTGTCTGTAGGAGAAAGTTTAAATGTGAGACTATCGCAGCATTCACTGGAAGTAGAATTTACAAAAAGTACTCTCAGGCTTCAGGGACAGGAATTGTCAAGGAATCTAGACCTGGAATACCTGAGAATGAAAAAATCTGTACAATGCATAAGGAATTCATGGGTGAATGAAGCCAGGTATCCGTATTTGGATACTTTGCCTAATTACGGGCTTAGATGTGAGATCTTAAGAGTAAGAATTGGTATCAATCCCTGGCTGATGGAGGAAAAGATAAAAGTAGAAATGATACAGCCAGATGGAAATTGTAAATGTGGGTTAGGAACAAAAAATGATATTTTGCACATATTGGTTGATTGTTTTTCACTTTTAGCATTGCGGAAATTGTATTTATGTCCAATGTTTTTAAAATATGAAATAAGGTCACGAGCCCAAGCTCACGGAGATGCCAAATCTTGATATCGCCATTGCTCTGGGGAACTATATGAAAGCGATAAAAAGTTTCGTAAGAGAAAAATGAGGGAGTGTTAGTGATTTTAGTTTGTCTTTTAAAAGTTTTAGGTGCTTTTCCCTTTTATATAAAAGTCCTCTTTTAAATAATTCATAAATTTTATAAGAAGGAATTGATTTGAGATTGCATGATTGTGTCATTAGGAGTATAAGAGTGCTGAATTTTTATTATATGTTTTATTGGTAACATAATTGTTAATGAATTTACACATTAACAATATTTTGTATTTCTATTGTGTTTAAAGACTATGGTCTAAATAAACAGTGTATTTCTCTCTCTCTCAGTGGGCTCGAAATTGTCAAAAACAGAAATAGCTGGACTGTAAGTATATGGACAGTCTTTGAACCCAAGTTAGCAGATTTTCCTCAGGACCACAATTAAAAATAAAAGTCCCAATTGGACAAAGAAGCTTTTAGATTCTATTGTTCATTTTGAGAAGCTGTTAGCAATGTTTGTTTTGCGAACTTGTTAAAACAAAGTTCACAAATAAGACACACAGTAAGGCTACAGGCCAGGCCTTACGACCAACACTATGCAAGTTTGAAGATCGTGAGCATTTCGGGCTGGCAGCTTGCAGCACGTTAGCAAATTATTAGCAAACAGACATCTTTTGCCCAGCCCAGAACTAAGGGTAAGGTAAACATGCTATGGTGCTGCCAAATTTCCTATCAGGCCATAATACAGCACCACAGATATTAGCAAATTAAATAATTTTTGACACTTGCATTAACTTACAACCTTTATCAGACTTGAAACATAGATTCATGCACAAGGCTTAATTTGCTACCAGCCTATCAAATATCATGCAGATTTATTAACCAGCACCAAAATTATTTGTAATTGAACACTTTTTTACCCCCAACACCCTTCCTTGATGGATCTGAATGAAATTCAATATATCAACAGTAAAGTGAGCATGGGAAGGTCCTGCCTAATTTCATCTACAGCTGGGATGAGGCACCAAAATTATACCCAGGTGAAAGATTTTGGAACCTTCTCCATTCAAATGCGCTCCCCTTTGATTGACCGATACAAAAGGGGATGATGGACGGAACGTTTGAGCCAATCAAACACTCACCCCCAGTCAACTGATCTGGGTTTAATCCATCATCATTCTTTAGCTCACTCCACCACCCCAGTTCAGACATGGCCATATGCAAATCAGTCTGACCCTGTGCCTCATGGGAACAGTCCAGCCCGAACTGCCAAGCCATGTCTTCCCTGGACCGGAAACAAGCATCCTAGGACCGGTTTCTGGCATTCCAGCCGTCATCAGCCAGGCTTGCTTGAATCCAGTGGCAAAGTGAGCAAGGGACCCACGTCTGGGCATACCCCGCCAACTTAGGGCGAACAAAGCGATACAAAAGGGGATGATGGACGGAACTTTTGAGCCAATCAAACACTCACCCCCAGTCAACTGATCTGGGTTTAATCCATCATCATTCTTTAGCTCACTCCACCACCCCAGTTCAGACATGGCCATATGCAAATCAGTCTGACCCTGTGCCTCATGGGAACAGTCCAGCCCGAACTGCCAAGCCATGTCTTCCCTGGACCGAAACAAGCATCCTAGGACCGGTTTCTGGCATTCCAGCCGTCATCAGCCAGGCTTGCTTGAATCCAGTGGCAAAGTGAGCAAGGGACCCACGTCTGGGCAAACCCCCGCCAACTTAGGGCGAACAAAGTGATACAAAGGGGATGATGGACGGAACGTTTGAGCCAATCAAACACTCACCCCCAGTCAACTGATCTGGGTTTAATCCATCATCATTCTTTAGCTCACTCCACCACCCCACTTCAGACATGGCCATATGCAAATCAGTCTGACCCTGTGCCTCATGGGAACAGTCCAGCCCGAACTGCCAAGCCATGTCTTCCCTGGACCGGAAATAAGCATCCTAGGACCGGTTTCTGGCATTCCAGCCGTCATCAGCCAGACTTGCTTGAATCCAGTGGCAAAGTGAGCAAGGGACCCACGTCTGGGCATACCCCTGCCAACTTAGGGCGAACAAAGCGATACAAAAGGGGTTGATGGATGGAACGTTTGAGCCAATCAAACACTCACCCCCAGTCAACTGATCTGGGTTTAATCCATCATCATTCTTTAGCTCACTCCACCACCCCAGTTCAGACATGGCCATATGCAAATCAGTCTGACCCTGTGCCTCATGGGAACAGTCCAGCCCGAACTGCCAAGCCATGTCTTCCCTGGACCGGAAACAAGCATCCTAGGACCGGTTTCTGGCATTCCAGCCGTCATCAGCCAGGCTTGCTTGAATCCAGTGGCAAAGTGAGCAAGGGACCCCGTCTGGGCATACCCCGCCAACTTAGGGCGAACAAAGTGATACAAAGGGGATGATGGACGGAACGCTTGAGCCAATCAAACACTCACCCCCAGTCAACTGATCTGGGTTTAATCCATCATCATTCTTTAGCTCACTCCACCACCCCAGTTCAGACATGGCCATATGCAAATCAGTCTGACCCTGTGCCTCATGGGAACAGTCAGCCCGAACTGCCAAGCCATGTCTTCCCTGGACCGGAAACAAGCATCCTAGGACCGGTTTCTGGCATTCCAGCCGTCATCAGCCAGGCTTGCTTGAATCCAGTGGCAAAGTGAGCAAGGGACCCACGTCTGGGCATACCCCCGCCAACTTAGGGCGAACAAGCGATACAAAGGGGATGATGGACGGAACGTTTGAGCGAATCAAACACTCACCCCCAGTCAACTGATCTGGGTTTAATCCATCATCATTCAAACGTTCCGTCCATCATCCCCTTTTGTATCGCTTTGTTCGCCCCAAGTTGGCGGGGGTATGCCCAGACGTGGGTCCCTTGCTCACTTTGCCACTGGATTCAAGCAAGCCTGGCTGATGACGGCTGGAATGCCAGAAACCGGTCCTAGGATGCTTGTTTCCGGTCCAGGGAAGACATGGCTTGGCAGTTCGGGCTGGACTGTTCCCATGAGGCACAGGGTCAGACTGATTTGCATATGGCCATGTCTGAACTGGGGTGGTGGAGTGAGCTAAAGAATGATGATGGATTAAACCCAGATCTGTTGACTGGGGGAGTGTTTGATTGGCTCAAACGTTCCGTCCATCATCCCCTTTGTATCGCATTGTTCGCCCCAAGTTGGCGGGGGTATGCCCAGACGTGGGTCCCTTGCTCACTTTGCCACTGGATTCAAGCAAGCCTGGCTGATGACGGCTGGAATGCCAGAAACCGGTCCTAGGATGCTTGTTTCCGGTCCAGGGAAGACATGGCTTGGCAGTTCGGGCTGGACTGTTCCCATGAGGCACAGGGTCAGACTGATTTGCATATGGCCATGTCTGAACTGGGGTGGTGGAGTGAGCTAAAGAATGATGATGGATTAAACCCAGATCTGTTGACTGGGGGAGTGTTTGATTGGCTCAAACGTTCCGTCCATCATCCCCTTTGTATCGCTTGTTCGCCCTAAGTTGGCGGGGTATGCCCAGACGTGGGTCCCTTGCTCACTTTGCCACTGGATTCAAGCAAGCCTGGCTGATGACGGCTGGAATGCCAGAAACCGGTCCTAGGATGCTTGTTTCCGGTCCAGGGAAGACATGGCTTGGCAGTTCGGGCTGGACTGTTCCCATGAGGCACAGGGTCAGACTGATTTGCATATGGCCATGTCTGAACTGGGTTGGTGGAGTGAGCTAAAGAATGATGATGGATTAAACCCAGATCTGTTGACTGGGGGGGAGTGTTTGATTGGCTCAAACGTTCCGTCCATCATCCCCTTTTGTACCCCTTTGATTGACCTGCATAAAACTTGACACACCAAGAGAATGGAGTCTTGAGGAGAAGAGGACGTGGCATTGCAGCCAGAGATGCCAACTTTGGAACTGGGCAACCACGTTCGAATCTTGGCATTGGCTCACCTTTCTGTGGTTCTGTGCAAATCACTTTTTCCATGCCTAAAAAATGAATACAGCTTTGTGTAATGTAAAACGGGGTCATATTAAGCACTCCAATACCTTTGAGTTGAGTTTGCGCTATATAAAACTGCAAAAATAAATCAATAAATATGCTAAAGCTTTTCCAAATTCTATGCTGATTCATGAAGGCCAAAGGCCATGCGCAGTGGGGACTGGCCAACTACAGAGGATTGGAAAATTGGGCATAGGACCTGCAGCCAACCCCTCCTGGTCAGGTCGAAGGCAGAGCAGAATGGGGGCTCACCACCAGCACACGGTTAGGTGTACAGATCTTTTGAATGTGGTATATTATAAAAAATAAAAAACAATCTCTGAAAAAAACCAAGGTTAAAGTGAAGTTATGGTTGGTTTTGGTATGTTTAAAACACCTCAAAATTCACCGAAAAAACACAGTTAACAGTCTGTTGTGGTTTAAAATTAAAACTGAAAAATCAAAGAAATTCCCAAGTTATGGTTATAACCATAATCTATTACTTGCACAACAGCAATGCAAACCATAACTCATCAAACACAATGCTCACGACCTCACAAATATTATACTAATAATGACGGTACCGAAAAAGAAAAATCAACAACAACACATACTGAAATCCATAAATAATACTACATCTCTTTGTAAGTGATGAGGTTAATGTGATTTACAAATTAAGATGTAAGCTTATTTATAGCATTTGAAGTTTCTACTGTCATTTTTAGGGTGAGGGTATGACCATTGCAGTTGGAATGCGAGTTATGTTGTGCACAGCTATCGAATGTCCCATGGATTGTGGGCTTAACAATAACTTGGGCATATCAGTGTTGTTGTCGGTTTTAATTGTAAACCATAATTCTCGTGAAATAAATATATTTCTATACATATGTGTGTGTGTGAATATATATAGATATATATGTATACATAAACATATATACACTGAAAAATCAAAAGGGGTTAAAGTGACATTATAGTTAGGTCTGGGAATAATATCTTACTTTAAGTTAAAAAAAAACTTAGAAATTCACTGAAAACAAAGGTTAAACTGAGATTATAGATAGGTGAAAATGTCAGTTAAAACTACCATTTTAAACTAAAAAAAAAAACTGAAAATCACCAGTTATAGTTTACTGAGCTAACTATAATTTGCACCCCTACTATGCAGGGCCTATTCACTACCATAATACATCACCCATGCACAGACATCACTCATCACTAATTTCAGTGAATTTCTGTTTTTTTAACACACACACATCCCGAGTTCTTAAAAAGAAATGAAAATATGAAATAAGTGGATAGGTAGGGGTTCCTGCCTAAGCTATTCAAACAACTGTCATTGTAATGCCAAGCATAAGATTATTGACACACGAATATTATTTGTACAATTTGTTGAAAATCAATAAAGAATATATTAGTTTTTAAAGTGGATAGGTAGGGGTACCCTGACCCCATGGGTAATGGGGGGAGGTTTGAGAGACACTCCCCCGGGGTGCAGTTTTAAAAAAAAGTTTATTTTGGGGGTTTCCTGGATCGTTACATCCACTGCGATGCTCAGAGCCATACCGCTGGCCATGCGGGGTGAGGAGTTGGATGCCCAGTTGCAGCACTCAATTGGCACCCCTGATATTCCTTGTAATTTGTTCGATGACAATACCTGAGTTGGTTCCAATCACTGTAGTGTACCTGCTCAAAGTGCCTTGCCAAGGGGTAGTGTCAGTTATAATTATCAATTGCCCTAGTATGCTCCAGAATTCTCTTCTTTACCTGATGCACCAGCTGCCTACGGACTTACTGCATGGGCAAACAAGAATGTACACAAAGTACCTGGAGCTGCATGTCAGAAACTGTGAGATTTCTTTGTATCCCCAGCCATAAGGGGCTAGCTACATCTTAAAACTACTGCTGTTCTTACAAACCTTGTACTTGCCACAGGGATAAAAGTATTGTGTAAGGTGCTTGTGTGAAATGTCACTGCATTTTAACATGTCTCTCAAGGAAAAACGTTTTTAATATGTCAGCCATGGTCTATCGGGGAGTACATGGCCAACTGTCTGATCACATTTCAATATAATACATGGCATTTTCAAAATATTGTAAACCTGTCTAGAGTGTTTGTTGTATGTCGTGATCAATCTGAACTCATTCTCCTCTGGGGATAAATTTAGGGTATTGTAAAATAACAACTCATCTCTACTTTTTATTTTGACTTTCTCCATTGCCTTGTCAAGGACCCATCGTGGATTCTCCCCCTCCTTAACTTTCTCAGTCATAAGCTGTTGCTTCAGCAAAAAAGGTGATGTCAATGTTGCAATTTTGCTTGGCTTTCTGCATCGCCACATAAGGGATACTCCACTTCAGAGTCTCAGGGTGGCAACCGAGAGCATGTAACAGACTGTTGCCAGCTGTCGGTTTTCAGCATAGGCTGGTCACTATCCTGTTATCATCCACTTGAATAGGTACATCCAGAAACACAATCTGCTTTTCACTGCCTTAAAATGTGAAATGCAGATTCAGACTATTGTTGTTCAACTCCTTAACAAACTTTTTTACTATCATTTTAGACCCTTGCCAGATCACAAACAGGTCATCAATAAAGCATAGTCATGGATATTTATCCCTCGCACCACTCCATAAAGAGGTTTGCAAAGTTTGGGGCAAAGTAGGTGCCCATGGCAGTCTCCCGCAGTTTTCTAAAAAATGTCACATTACTATTACCAGGTGCACAACTTATAGTTACTTTAGGGCACGAGTTATGGTTACTTCAGATAACTGTTAGTGGTGAATTTCAGAGGTTTTTTTGAGTTTAAAACTTTACTTTTACAATGCATTTTTCACTATATATATATGTGTGTATATATATATATATATATTATCTACTGGCGGTCGCCAGTAGATAGTTATAGTTAGGACCTATTTTCCATAGGAAATCCGCAACATTCTATTTGAAATAACTTTTGCGCCGGTTGACGAATCTTCGCGAACTTTTCAAAACTCGTGGGGCGCTCCGGTCCGCTCCTATCCTGAAAGTCTCGGGGTGATTTGTCAAGTGGGGGCCGAGAAAAAAGGGGGGTCCCAAAACGTGTTTTCCCCATGCAATTTTCCATAGGAACCTTTCATTGAAGCTACAGCCTGAACTGCTGAACGGAATTACACCAACTTTGGCAAAAAGGTAGCCCTTGGTTCAGAGTTGTGCCTTTTGGTTAAATGGTGTAAATCCGTTCAGTATTTCCTGAGAAAATCAAAAGTAAAATCACATATATATCTATGGCCGCGAAGGGTCCGCGCACCCTGAGCGCACCCTCCCGATCACGAGCTGTATGCTAATTGGCTGTCAACACTCCAAACCAGGAAGTGTTGGCAGCCATCTTGTTCCTCGGTAGAACCGAGGCACAAGAAACAAGTGTGCAAAACGCAAAAAGGGGGCAGGGTAGAAACACCCTGACCCCCTAGGCCTGCTTAGGGGGTCCCACAAGGACCCCCAGGGCCCAAAAAATTTTTTTATTTTTTTTTAAAAATCGGCGGGATGCGCTTAGGTAGCGCGGATCCCGCCGAGAAAAAAAAAAACGAAGCGCGGGCTCCCGTGCATCGTTGTTATTTGGCCCCCGGGTGGGCCAAGTCCTGGGGGCATGCGGGGTTTATAAAAATAATGTGTGGGGGGGCCTCTAAGGCCCCCCCAAGCCCCGGGGACTGCAACCCCTGGGGATTTCAATTTAAAATGGTGCAGGAGGGCACTCGGCCCTCCCGCAGCCCCGGGGACCGCCACCCCCGGGGCTTCTTTTTTTTTTTAATTACCTGTGTGGGGGGCTCGAGCCCCCACACGCCCGGGACCGCCACCTCCCGGGGCACTAAGAATTACACTGTGGGGGTCCGTTTCGGACCCCGAGCCCCGGGACCACCACCTCCCGGGGCTTTGCACATGTTGGGAGCCTGGAGCCCTTGATGGCCCTGGGGACCACCACCCCCAGGGCCGGCTCCTGCAGTGTCCCGGGTGCTCACCCCCGGGACACTGTAGTTTGCTATGGCAGGCGTGGAGCCTCGCGGCTCCCGTCCTGTCATAGCAAACTGCTTTGGTTTTTGGAAGAGTTTCCTGCTCTCTCTTCCAAAAACCAAAGACTATTGCTTTCCACACGGGGAGCTGCATCTTAGCAGCTCCCCATGTGGAAAGCAATGCCGGCTCCCGAGGGACGCGGGAGCCGGTGGGACCATGGGGGATTGGGGGTCCCCAACGGAGAGGGCCAGCCCCGGGGATGGGGTCCCCGGGGCTACAGTGGCCGGGAGGAGGCCCACGCGGCCCCCTCCCCCAAAACTGAAATTTAAAAAACAAAACAAATGCCGGCCCCGGGGATGGGGTCCCCGGGGCCATAAGTGGCCTGAGGAGGGGGCAACGCAGCCCCCTCCAAAAGAATTTAAAAAAAGAAATAAGGCCAAGCCCCGGGGGATGGGGTCCCCGGGGCCGATTAATGCCTTGGGAAGGGGGCCACGCGGCCCCCTTCCAAATATTTTGAATTAAAAAAAAAAAAAATTAGGGGGCAGGCCTTGGGGGATGGGGTCCCCAGGGCAAATAAATTACAAAAATAAGGGGGCCACACAGCCCCCTTCTTAAAAATAAAAAATAAAAAGACCAGCATTGCGCCGGAGGCCACGCCCCCTCCTTGCAGCACTCTGCAAACGCGCCCCCTGGCGCATTTGCAGATGGGGAACGAATTCCCCTTGAATACTGGGGGTCCCTGGGGGCCAACTAGCCCACCGGGAACCTCCAGTATGCGCCAGGGGGCTGCGTTGCAGAGAGGTGTTCTGAGGCCACGCCCCTTTTTACACCTCTCTGCAACGCAGCTCTGTGGCGCTTAATGGAGGTAGCTGTTGGGCTAGTTGCACCCCAGGGACCCTCAGGATTCAAGGGGAGTTAATCCCCTGACTTAAAACGCGCCACGGGGCGCGTTTGCACAGTGGTGAAGGGAGGGGGCGGGGCCTGAGGTGACATGTGTGCAAACATGCCCTGTGGCGTGTTTTAAGTTGGGGATTAAGTCCCCTGGAATCCTGAGGGTCCCTGGGGTCCAACGAGCCCACCAGGTACCTCCAGTAAGCGCCACAGAGCTGCGTTGCAGAGAGGTGTAAAGGGCGTGGCCTCGGACCACCTCTCTGCAACGCAGGGCTGTGGCGCTTACTGGAAGTACCTGGTGGGATAGTTGGGCCCCAGGGACCCTCAGGATTCAAGGTGACCTAATCCCGCAACTTAAAACGCGCCACAGGGCGTGTTTGCACAGTGGTGAAGCGAGGGGGCGGGGCCTAAGGTGACATGTGTGCAAACATGCCCTGTGGCGCGTTTTAAGAGGTAGTTTTAATCCCCCTGCCCTATTATGTACTAGGGACTTACAGAGGAGGTCATGCTAATCACAGGGGTACCCCAACGCATAGTGTTCCCTAGTGTATGTAGGTGTTTTCACTGTATTCTAAGTGTCTTTTAGCATAGCACTGGCTCTGGTTAGTCAGAGTCAGTTACCACCAGTACCCGTCTGAAAAAGTTGTGGGCACAGGATGATTTTGCAACAAGGCCTCTTTCTGCTCCTCTGTTGGTTCTTTCTGCACATCTTTTGCTTCTTCCTGCACTTTTCTTCGTCTTTGTGGACTTCTGTTGCTTCTTTCTGCATTTCTTTTGCTTCTTTCTGTGCGTTTTTTCTTCTTTCTTCACATGTCCTACCTCTGTAGGCATAGTTAGAAACTAGCATTTAAAAAACCTTTGAAATTCACTTAAAAACCATAGGTTTCAGGCACGTTATAGTTAGAAATTAGCATTTAAAAAACCTTTGAAATTCACTGAAAAAACCATAGGTTTCAGACACGTTATAGTTAGAAATTAGCATTTAAAAAACCTTTGAAATTCACTGAAAAAACCATAGGTTTTATGGAAAGTTATAGTTAGTTGGACATTGCACTCGTACAAAACCCGTGAAATTCCCCGTTATAGTTAGTTCAGCTAACTATAACTCGCGCCCCCGCAATGCACTGCTGATGATGTCACATATTACATCACTCATGACATGGTCAGTGACATCACTGATGACATCACTGATGACATCTCAAATTACATCACTGATGACATCATCCATGTGATAATTTCATGCCTCTTCTCACACCCTAATATAACTTTTGATACACCCACTCTAAATTACAGACTGCCATTCTCAAAACCATACACACTCCAGCACCAATAACTACATACCCACTCACTGATTCTTAGGTCTACACACACATCCAGTCACTCACCCGTACAGTCACTCATACTTACGGTCACTCAGTACAGGACTATCATATGCACTCATACTCCTATATAGACACTCAAACACCGCCACTCATCCATAGAGGTACTCACACACCTAGTCAGTCATGCAAATAATTAATCACACTGCCATTTACTCACCTATACAGTTATGTACACACCAGCTCACTTACTCATACAAATACTAGCACATTCTTGCGCTCTTATATAATCACTGATACAAGCACACACTCATCCATACAGCCACTCTCACAATCACTCACTCTCACATATAGTCATTTATATACTCCAACACTCACATATACTACCTTTCACATATGTAGTTACTTACACATATACCACTAAGATATACATTCACTCACTAACACACCCATACACACACTCACCCACCCATACAGTCCATCACAGATGCACTCTTGAAACCATGCACCCAGTGAATCACCCACTCACACATCTATGCACAGAGTCATACACATCCCACCCACAGAAACACTCAGGCACCCATACAGATACTCAGACAACCTATCAATAACTCATATACACACTTATGTAGTTATTCACAAACCCATACAGTCACTTACACACCAACAGACAGACGGATACAGAGATTCACACAGTTTAGTCACTAACCCATGCATTCAGGAAGATACGTTTAATCACTCACTTATAGAGTCAGTCACGCACCTACTAAATCATCCATTCAGACACTTATACACCCACTCATTCTTCAATACGCCTTTCCCTATATATATTTAACATATTTAAACTTTACAGAAACACACAGTCACTGGATGATGTCATCAGTGATGTCATTTCAGATGTCATCAGTGATGTCACTGACCATGTCATGAGTGATGTAATATGTGACGTCATCAGCAGTGCATTGCGGGGCCGCGAGTTATAGTTAGCTGAACTAACTATAACAGGGGAATTTCACGGGTTTTGTACGAGTGCAATGTCCAACTAACTATAACTTTCCCTAAAACCTATGGTTTTTTCAGTGAATATATATATAGGTAGATAGATAGATAGATAGATAGATAGATAGATAGATAGATAGATAGATAGATAGATAGATATAATAAAGTTGTGGTGCAACCATCTTAGGACTCGGAACTCAGTCCTGAGTGCTAGACAAAATATTAAAAATCCGATATAAGGGGCTAGGTAGTTCTACCCTACCCCCCTAGTCCGGGTGGGGGCCCCCATAAGGGGTCAAAACGATTTTTTTTGTAATTTTACAATGAATTTGTGATGGATCCATAAATTCACAGCAAAAAAAAGTTAAAGAAGCATGGGCTCCTGTACTTGAAATAAATGAACACCCTAGGGTGTGCCAGAGCCTGGTGACAGCGCAAATAGTTAATGAGGCTTGGGGAGGGGGGTCACAGTCCCCCTACTCTTTTAAATATTTTTGGCCCCGGGCATGGGGCTTCAGTGGCCTTTGGAGGCTCACGATGGGTGGCTGCTCACCCCCTTCGCCTTTAATTTTATATCAGCCCCGGGGATGGGGCCACGGGGCCTCATAGAGGCCTAGGGAGGTCCAGAAATCTCTATTTAGTTATACTTAATATTTCAAAAATAGCTGAACAAATTTACAACAAAACACATGCTTTCTGGGTACAGATCTAGCTTTCTGCCAAATTTGCTGTAATTCATTTCAAGTATTTTTCCTGTACTAAGGTGTTATGGGAAAAACCCCTTTTTCTCAGCCCATGTTGATGAATCACCCTGAAACTTTCCAGGAAGGACCTAAGGTGTATAAACTTTTCTTTGGAAATTTTTGTGATGTTTCATCAGATGGTGGCAAAGTTATTAGCAAAGCAGAATACCCTCTTCCTCTGGATACTCTGACTTGACTTACGTATAATTGCACAGTGGCTACCGAAACACAATGAAAAAAATAGAAACAAACAAACTTGGTGATAGTCGGGATTCATTCCAAATACAGGCATATGTTTGCCTGCGATTGTAAATAACATTTCAGGCCTCTTATTTCTGAGGACAAAATTATTACTCCAACACTCTCTTTTATTACTCTATGTTTGTGGTTCTTCTCTTTCACTGAGGTCACAGTTTCTCGAGCGACTACTAATTTAACAATGTTTGATGTTTCTTGTATTGAATATTTGTATTCAAGGACAAAAGAACTGTGTGGGTTATCATGTATGCAAGAGCGTTTGTTGCAAGCAGTGATATCATTGGTCATTTTATTACAGTTCACATGAAACCGATTGCAACCACTGTTCTATAATAGAATCAATCCATAATTAATCACAATTCCTTTAGTAATAATCCTTGTATCATCTCATATCTCAACATAGATCCAGGTATCCCAATGGAAAGGTTGTAGAGCTTTGAGAAGGAATAATGAAATCGCCTAACTTTTTATTTATTCTAAAGGATACCTTTATTTATGATGGTCAAGGCTGCTTAGTAGTCAAGGAAGCAAGCATAATGTTTTCTTCCACAACCATTTGTTACTATTTGATCCATAATGTTCAGGTCTGTTAAATTTTCTAAGGTCTCACACTATTTTCTGAATCCAGACCGGTGACAAGGTACAACATTGTCCTCAGCTACTGTTACTCCTAGCTCTTGCAGCAGGATTTTTGCATTAAGCTTTGCCTACTATCTAAAAGTGCAATTGATCAAAACATCTGGGGATTGGTAAGGTGCCCCTATTTTAAGAGTGGGTGTATCACTGAACCTCTCCAAGCATCTGGGATAGCTTTCAGTTCAAGTTTTACTGTGAGAAAAATTACTAGGGTGCATACCCAAAAGTCATAGGGGCATATTCTCAAGAACGTGCGATAATCATCACCAAAATAGGTTAACGCAATTTTTCATATCGCCGTCTATCACGGGAAAATAACTCCTTGTCAACATCATATTCACAACACGGCGGTAACATGCGATAGTTTCCCAATAACGCATCAAATGTCCACGATAAAATTACCTGGACGGTGATAAAAATCCAAACCCGAACGTGAAAAAAGTTGTAATGTGAATGAATGAATGAATGAAATTGTACTTGAATAGCGCATGGCTACCCTGAGGCCTCCCAGCGCTGTTTGATAGAAGAGTAGAGGAAAACAGAAGCCGTGATGTTAAGGGACTGTCTTAAAGAGGTAGGTTTTTAAGAGCTTCCGGAAGGCCAAGAGGTTGTTGTCCTTACGTAAGGTGGGAGGAAGGGTGTTCCAGATCTTTGCAGCATTAAACGAAAAGGAGCGTCCACCCCACCTGGATCTTCGAATTTTCTTGGGGGCGGCCAAGCATAAAGAGCTGGATCGCAGGGTTCTGTGAGGGAGATAGGGAGTGACCAAGGAGTGGATAATAGCCGGACCAGTCTTCCGGATGGCTCTATGAACTAGGCACATAGCTTTAAACTGTATCCTAGCCGGAATAGGGAGCCAGTGAAGACTCCTCAATGCTGGTTTAGCAGATTGCCACCGCGGAATCTGAAGAAGCAGGCGGGCAGCACAGTTCTGAGTTACTTGCAGTTTGTGAATGGTGAATTGAGGAGCACCGAGATATAGGGCGTTCCCATAATCAAGGCGAGAAAGAATAAGGGCCTGTACCATAATTCTTCTCGCCTGGAAGGGGAGAAGGGGAATGATTTTCCGCAACATTCTCATCAGTCCATAACACGTGGCTGAAAGCTTGGTGGCCTGGTGGTTAAAATCAAAAGAGCTGTCCAGCCATATGCCAAGGCTTTTAATTTGTGCCTTAGGAGGTGGAGCAGGACCCAGGCATACCGGCCACGAGATGGAGGACGAAGGGTTGCCCAGGAGCATAATCTCCATTTTGTCCCCGTTGAGCTTGAGGCAGAAGAGTTCCATCCACTCGGCCACCGCCTCTAGGCAAGGACCTAGGGTGCTAGACGACCCCTCAGAGTGATTCAATGCTACCACTAACTGAGTGTCGTCTGCATAGGTGATAATCTTAACACCGAATGGATGGACAATCTCCGCCAGGGGACTCATGTAGATGTTAAAAAGCGTGGGGCTCAGGGCAGAGCCCTGAGGAACCCCACAGCTAAGAGGCAATCGAGAGGACACCACATCTCCTTCAAAGACTTGGAAGAAGCGGTTGCTGAGGAAGGATTGGAACCAAGTCAGTGCCGTGCCTGACACTCCTATGCTTTTAAGTCGATGGGCTAAGATGTTATGGTTAACAGTGTCAAACGCGGCACTGAGATCCAGGAGGATGATTGCTGCTGTTCCTTCTTGGTCCAATAAACTTCTTGCCTCCTCTGTTACTACTACTAAGGCTGTTTCCGTCCCATGCTGAGGACGAAAGCCTGTCTGAGAGTAATGCAACAGCCCGTTGGATTCCAAATAATCAACCAATATGGTGTGGATATGCTTCTCAACCAGCTTACTCAGCCAAGGGAGGAGGGAAATTGGGCGATAGTTGGCCAGATTGGATTGATCCAAATTGGGTTTCTTCAGAAGGGCCCTAACCATCGCGCATTTCCAAACTGTAGGTACCATACCAGAGGTGATGGAGGAATTCAGAGTATCAAGGATGATTGGGCGAATGTGCCCAACCGCGATAAAAAAATCAGCGATAAGCTGCGCCAGGCCTGCAATTCACACACGTCAGGTGGGACAAATCACCATAAAAGCAGAAAAAAAACCACAAACAAAACCAAAACAACTGCGAAGCACAATGAAGGCAGCTGGAGCAAGTACAGACGACAACCAGAACCCCACAACCCCCACGGAGGACCAGCCTGGGACCTCGGGGTCAGGGAAGGGCAAGGAGAAGAAGAAGAGGAAGACGCGGTTCAGTCCGCAGGAAAACAGGATCCTGATAACGGTGGTGGTAGAACACCATCAACAACTGTTCGTCACCTCAACTGTGTCATTGGCAACTAAAAATACAATATGGCAGTCCATCCTGGACAAGGTGAATGCAGTCGGAGTGCTGAGGAGGACAATGGAAGAGCTCAAGAGGCGCTGGAATGATGTGAAGCGCAAAACCAAGCAGAAACTCGGCAACAACCAGAAGGCAGCAATGCAGACTGGAGGTAGGAGTCCAGCGCCACAGGAGGAGCTGGATGAGATGGAGGAAATGGCATCCACAGTCATCAGTGGGGAGACGGTGGCAGGAGTTGGGGGACCGGACACTGCTCAACATGACCTGACACAACAGCAACAGGGTGAGTAACGACCAGGGACTGGGGGACGGGGGAGATGGGCACAATGGCACACGTTCACAATTAAGTATAGCACAGTGCACACCCACAATGACTCTGGATCATGTCCCTGATCCCCTTGGCACACTGCAGCACACCTAGAAACAGCAAGTAGGCCCCCGTCGACTATGTGCCCAGAGGGGGCCCTTCCCACACATCACCAATCTCACAACCAACCCATGCACATGTGCCAAACCCAGCAAAGCGGCGTGTCTGTGAGCCACACTGACAATGCAAGTGACACTGCATGACGAATAGCATGGCTGCAGTCAATATACCATGACATGTTGCACGACACTGAGGTGGCTGAGTGTGGACCACATCCATAAAGGAGCAGGTCATACTCTGACACATCCACGTGCACAAACAACCCCTGACGTCAACAACACATCTGCAGACAAACCATGCCCCAGAGTCCCAACTCCCACCAATAGCCCAATTCACCCAAGTATGCAACATCTCAGCACTGTATAAGCACAGAAGTCAAAGGCACACCGCCTGAAAGGGACAAGGGGCAGCAAAATCAGAGCTGCAGGGTCGACTCTCCCAAAATGCAGCACACACACATAACATTCAGAGCACATCAACATTGACAACAATGTTGTACAAACTGCAACATGTTCACAACAGAACATAGGAACAACTGGTGCCGCTTGTGTGTAGAAACTGGCCAATCACATTTGGCATAGCAGGGAAATGTGAGATGACAATGTACAAGTACAAACACACATCCCTGATGGTGTAGAAATGTCCACTGTCCTGCATCAAATAGGCAGCTCCTCCCAAACAGTCACAATGTACATTGTCATGCAGTCTGTATGTAAACTTGTACAAAGCGTCAACATACATGTGAACACAATGTGCAACTGCATCTCCCCTTCACATTGCAGAGGGAGAATCAACACCTCCTGCAGAGCAGACCCAACAGCTCTTCACTGATGACGAAGAGGACTTCCACACCTTCGACACCGATGCCCTCCAAGAGCTCATGGACAGCATCGGCACCTCACCTCCAGGAGCAGGGCAGCCCAGCTGCATCGAGGAGACCTCACCCCCTGCACAGACCACACAGCAGGAAGCACCCACCACCATGGCTGACTCCCAGGACCCCCACGAACAACACATGGCCTTCCAACGCCGTGTGTTAGGGTGCCAGGAGAAGATGGCTGATCAGGTGCGGGTGGGGTTCGACCTCATGGCAGCCAAACTAGATGCCATACGTGGGTGTCTAAGTCCCATCAGGGACCACTTACAGTCCCTAACGGACACCCACAGTCTGCTCCATGCTCTCCAATGGTCCATGGCTGACATCACTGGAGTCCTGACTCTGAGACAAGAACAACTGTCTAGTCAGAGTTGCTCCAGCGATGTCAGCCGGGAGTTGGAACACATGCGGAGGATCATGGAGAACAGGGAGCGGATGCAGGCGGAAAGAATGGCTGCCACGGCTGCACACCAGCGAGATGTAGCTGGGACCTTTCATGCCCTGCAGACCCTCATCATGGCATTGCTGCCACAAGGCCTGGCGCCGATGAATGCTGCTGCTGCTTCTACATCCACATCTCCACCCCCTGATGTGTCACTGCCACACAGTGCGGCAGACATTCCACCTCCGGCCCCTGATGTGTCAGTGCCACACAGTGCTGCTGACAAAACACCACCACCCACATGTGAGGCACATGAAACATCAGAGGACGAAGATGCGGATGATTCTGCCTTAGTGGTAAGAAGGAAGCGGTAGCATTCATCTCCGCCATATGGCCTGTTTCTGCTTGGTTCTGCCCTCTGCATCATCACCTTCCACTGTCCCCCGATACACTCTGCGACACTCACCTTGGATCTCGACATGGACTGCCATATTCTGTTTGGTTACCAATGACACAGCAATCAGACTGCGGACTGAACTCCTCCTCCTCCGATGAACTTGTCATTCCCAAAGGACTCTGGCTGGCCCTCCACGGGGCAACAATGTAAGGTGGGGTTTGCATGGCCCTGTACTGCTCCAGCTTCAACACTCCACTGAATGTGAATAAAACATTCAGATTCACACAGATGTGTCATGTCTATGATGATTCAAGTATGAAAGTATGGATGAATGTAGGGTCCGTGATTCCCCCTTACGTCCATGTTGCCAATGTTGTGGAACTTGAGTCACAGGGTGCAACATTGCCGATTGCGGTCCGGGTGGCGACGACACTACAACAGATACACACGCATTAGTTACTGCCTTGTCCAGCCCAGAACTGAACCACGCCCAGAGCCCCCGGCTCATTGTTCACACCCCTACGCTGGACTGGCATACGCCAGCCCAGCCCACTCCGCTTACGCTTACAGGGGGGGACGTCAAAGCTACATGTCCTAGGTCTTCCCTGTAGTGATCTGCTGATCACTGGCCTAGTTGTCAGCATGCCACAGCCACTCCCTGAGGGCTGGTGCACACCCACACCACACCCATCCAGCACAGGCATCACAGGACATGTGACCCTGCCAATAAAAGGGGCCTACCACATCACATCACCCACTGCCGGAGGTGACATGATGGCGTCCGCACCACGAGACTCAATCATAAAGAGGCCATGACCTGTGCCGCACTGGGTTAGTGGCACCTGTTGCACTGCAGCCGGCACGGGCCTATCGCCACGGGACGATGACTTGCGGTGCACTGAGTTGGTGGCACCCGTTGCACTGTGGCCGGCACGGGCCTACCGCCACGGGACGATGACTTGCGGTGCATTGAGTTGGTGGCACCTGAGGAGCTGAGCGGGTGTGCAGCCAGGGATGATGCGTAGACCTCGATACGCCGTCCTGCCAATCAGGATTCGATTTGATTTGAGGGCCCTGCTGGACCGCAGTGTACGCCGAAGGCAGCAGTCAGCACACACATGACTCCGCGGTGCGGTGCCGCAGGGTGCACTGGGGGCCTGTGGTGCGGAATCCAGCGATCGGCTGAGGAGGTTGCACCGGCACGTGGTGGGCCCTCTTTGTGACACGCCGGTGGCGGCAGGTGAGCATTGAGGCCTGGGTGCACAGGGGCAGCCAGTCATCGCTGGGCAGCGGCCCGGTCTGGGGACCAGGGCTGGGGTGCAGCAGGCGCACAGGACCGCGCAGGCACCACCGGTCATGGCGAGGGCATAGTGGCTGGGTGGGGGGCACCGCACTGGCAGACATGATCCTGCATCCGATGACGAGATGTGCGCGTGTTGGCTTGGGACGTAGCCACCTCGTCTCCAGCGTGAATCTGGCCATTGAATGTGGTCGGCCACGTGTGTGTAGGCCTGTGGACAGGATATGGTGGACACAGAGACACAGGCAGTAGTTACTTTGGTGGCCATCCCAGAACTGAACCACGCCCAGAGTCCTGGACTATTTATTCACGACATACGCCGGCCAAGGCCACTCCGCTCACGCTTACAGGGAGGGACGACAAAGCTACATGTCCAAGGTCTTCCACGCTGCCTGAGATAACCTGTTTGCATCCACTGTCCACAACACTACAAACACCAGCAGTATATGTCCACATGGACATGTCTGTGCTCTGCATACTGAAGTCTGTCCAGCACATCACCGCCACACTTGGCATTGTGTACATTCTTATTGATGGGTCACTTGCCTCCTTCGCACATACTTGGTTCCCACCTCTCCCCACATTCTGCAATTGTGTGGCAGAGGTGCCATGCCATGGATGGTTTGTCTACATGGCTGGCCAAGGTTACCACAGTTACTTGTGTTGTCGTGTCTGGTAGTTGGGCATGTTGATTGGCATGTTGTATGTGATTTTGTAACGTGTGCATTCCCACAGTTGTCAGTTGTATGATTGTAGAGTTGAGGTGTGTGGTGTGTTCAGTTGGGACTTACAGATGAGCAGTGCATTTCCATAGGTGCCATCCTCAGAGCGCTGGTTGGTGATGGACTTGCGGAAGATGTAGGAATCATGCACACTGCCTGGGAAGTTTGCGACGACATTCGTGAACAGGCCTCGGTGGTCCACTTTTGCCTGCACATTGATGGAATGCGTGTAGTTTCAGTTGCGGTTATTGTGTGCAGTGTCGGAAGGGGGCACAAGTAGTACATGTGTGCAGTCAATTGCCCCAACACATGCGGGAAGCCAGCTATGGCGTAGTTCCCTTGCTTGGTCTCCAGCTGTTCCTGCGCAGTGTGGGAGAAGTGAAGGTGCAGGGGTATCAAGCTGATACAAACCGTGATGCTTACAGGTATGATAAATCCTGCATAATAAGACCGTAACAGAAGTTCTTGTGGTCGTCACCTTCCTTTACTTTCCTATGAAGGTTACGCCCACACGAACTTCTGTTACGGTCTTTTTATGCAGGATTTATCATACCTGTTAGCATTCTGGTTTGTCCAAGTGCAATACACTGTACCAGATTACGTTTGTGACTATACGGACGCTTGACCATTGTCACCATTTATCCAACAGGTTTCTGAATACTGACTTTCGGAATATGGAATTGTATTGGGGAGTTCCCGCAGCATATGCAGTTAATTGAATCCACATGTTGCCCTGATGAAGTTCCCCATTGGGAATGGAATGCGTTGGCTGAGCTTTTCGTATTGTTGATTTATGTATTTGTAATAAAGAACTGTTTTTACACTACTGTTGACTACTAGACTTCATGACCTGGCGCACCCCCATTTCAGTAACTACAATCTTGGATCTGGAGCACAGGGGGCGTCAAGCAATGGCTGGCGTTGCGGTTTGTTGCGCAGGAACACTGCGAATTGGAACTAGCGTGTGGTGCTGATACAGGGGACCGCCGTTGCCTTTGTGGACATGCATCCAGGACATGTGTGAGGAAGTTTGATAGGGCTGGCTGTGAGACTCCTCCGACTCTGGCAGTTGTTGGTTGGAAGGTACCAGTGGCCAACAGGTGCAGCACGGCCAGCAGCTATGTCTGCGGAGGGATGTTGGTTGTCCGCTGTGTTGGTACCGTCAGCCTGTGGGCAATGTGGGTCAGGATGCGGAGGATGGTTGTCCTTTTGAGCCTGTATTGGGCAATGGCATCCTCTGGCGTTGAGTGTCTGAGGCTGGTGCGTTTTAGGAACATCCACTGTCTTCTTCTGCGCTGCCTAGGTGGTAGTCCGGGAGGGGTGGGCCGGGGGAGGTCCTAGGGGTAGTGGCGGTGCGTGTTGTGGCCCTCTTGGGTCTCCAAGCTGCATGTTCATTGGCTCCATGGCATCTGTTGGTCTTCAGATGTGGCTCTGGGCTGGGCTACCTTTCTACTGCAGGTTGTCGTCCTGCTTTACACCAGTAAAAGGCAGGTGTTAAATCCCTGCTGCTAACGCGCCTTATCGCCTGTTTTTGGATCACATCGCAGATCTGGCTGGTCGTTGAGAATATCGCGCAGTGGTTTCGTGTGTTTTTGCACGGGAACGCCTACTCTGCATATCATTAGCGTTAGTTGTCGCTCTCATCCGTGGCAATGTTTTTTGCCAAAGCTATTGCTGGGAAACTGGCGATATCGGCAGTTTGCACCAGCTTGAGAATAGGGCGATAAATCTATTGCCACTTTTGCGTCGCTAAAGTGCCGGTAAATCGGCGATAAGTCCTTGAGAATATGCCCCATAGTCCGCATTTATAGCACTAACTGGAAGCACATTGGGGCCAGAAGTCCCACATGAATGTGCAGTAGACCCTTCTGAGGCAATATCTGCCATAGCACTTTATATGAAAGGAAAATTACCAGTATCAGTTGTCACTCACAGATGTAAAACAAATAGGGACATACTGTGACTAATCCATATTTCTGTCTAGATTTTATTAATTTTATTACTGCTTGGAATGTCCTTGAGTGTCATGATTAAGTCCCAATATTTCTTCGTGTCATGAGTATATGTCCAAGAAAACAATTCTGTCCAACTTTTTGCTTGAAAAAGCCTGTCTTGCTTCCCAAACTTCTTTCATGTACCTTTCTTCATAGCCTTAGTTTCTGATCCCTTTGTGGTTGCAGAATTGGATTTAGCATGGATTTTGACCAGTTTTACTATATTGTACTTTTGCTTTAGCTCACATGTGAGCCTATATTTCCCTCAAAGCACAATCTATTCAATTTAGTCTGGATTTGAACATTATTATATTCTGAGGTTGTAATAAAAGAACCTTCCAAACCTCAGATTTTTTTTCAAAAAATGTGATGTATTAATCTGATTTGTATTATCTCACACATAATTGAGGGTTTCTGCCTTGATCAAAACCTTTGGAGATCATATTTAAGTAGGTCTTGTAGTGGTATTCTACCAATCAGAGAAGATCAGTTTATTTGCCCAGATAAACTCCATTATCATCTTGTCTTTGCAGGTTTTCTGTGTTGTTTCGCCATAACACATCTTCATTCTAGAAGACATGCTTGATCTTGAAATTTACACCACAGACAATATATTTCATTTCCAAATTATTATCAAATCACTGAACTTCTGAGAGTGAGAATGACCTTGAGGATCTAATTTAGACAAAACAGTATTACTGATGAACTAACTCCCTGTTTGAGGTACAGGGATGACTTTAATGGACAGCAGTAAGATTTGCTGTTGTTTTAATTTAGTTTTATGCTCATCTGCCCTTCATGACCTTCATTACAATAGGCAGGGTACCTAGTTTTTCAATGATAGTACCATTCATTTTAGATGCATGGGAAGTGTGCAATTTATTAATGATAGTCTCTACCTTTTATTCTAATTAGTTGCATATGTCCATTAACTGAAACACTACCTTCTGCGACATATCGATCCGAGTGTCCATGCGGTGGAGTGATTATAGAGATTATCGAACTGTTTGCACTCTAGTCCTCATGCCATTCTCCTTCAGTCCTCCTTGCTGTTATTTGTGGGAATAGCTTTTATTATATAGATCAACATAGTGTGCCATTTAGTTTGATGAATGTAGAACCAAAACACCATGATTTAAGATAAATCATCCTTGCATATGTTTATATATCATGGATAGTCTAGTAGGACCTCATATACTCTGAAATGCAGTTATGCAGGGTGTCAAATTAAGAAATAATGATTCCACAATTTTTGGGGTGACTTTGAAAAAAAGTATTAGCAACAGTATTGCACTCAGGGTCATGAATAGATACCCTTTGCTATTTCTTATTCCTATTGTTCAGAGATAGGAACTGTTTCTTTTGTTTTTGATGGCTCCTATCTTGCTAGTTGAGTCCCAACATAATGCTGCTCTATTGCCTCAAGTAGGTTCAAGAGGGGAACAGCGAATCTAGGTGATAAACAATGGCTTGTCATTTTTGCTGGAAGTGAATTCCATAATTTAGCGACTTGAACTGAAAAGGATGTGTTGATTGTTTTCTTTTTGTAAGGTAATGTGACTAGTTGGAAAACTAATCTGGAATGCAGTTTCCTTTTCTTAAAATCTCTCCACAGCTTCATCTGTAGGAGAAGCAATTTCTTTTAGTTCATTGTTTTATGCATGACACAGACTATTTTGAAAGTAGATCTTCTAGAGACTGGAGGCCAATACAGAGCCTTCAATGCAGGAGAGATGTAATTTCATAGTTTGACATATAGGAGGTGTCTTGTCACAGTGTTCAGAGTCATCTTAGGCATCTCATTACTGAAACTGATTGTCAAAGATACAAGACATAGTGAGGTGAGTACATCTCTGGATCTTCTGTGGGAATCCCAGATGTGGCAAAACAATTTGAGGTTCATAGAAAGGACTGAATCTACAAAGATTTCCATAGCTCTTTCTAATATCTGCATGGTAAAAACTCTTAAGGTGGTTTGTTATCATCCACTGGTCAGCAGCTTTGAGGGAATCTGTTAGGTTTGAGACCTTAAGTTAAGGTTATTCATTTTCCAATTTAAGGTTTACATGTGCGAGAAATTGTTTATTCGTTGGGGTGGATTAGTGTCTAGCACAAGCAATAAAGTCACTATCTTGCTAGGTTCAGTCCAAGGGTTCAATAATTTAAACCTGAGCTCATCCCCTGATAGCTTTGGCACAGAGTAGACAAGCCCAACTTAACAAAAATGTGTGAAGCATTTAGAAGTATCAAAACTGTTACAAAGATGAAAACACAAACCAATAAAAAATCCCACTTCAATGTAGAAAAGTTTAGAAAATGCAATAAGCAAACTGCCACCAAAAGAACACAAATCCAATAAAGGGAACTGCAGATAAGAAGTTTTAAAGATTTAAGAGAAAATAGCACCAAAAAGCACAAAACGCCCATGGTAGTCAATGGTCTCATTAGCCTGTGACCTAGGTGCCATTTGAGGCCGACCTCGATGGAATATGGTTGGATACACCAAGTATATTGGCCCCCACTAGGCCTAGTAGTAGGGAAATTTGAAAAGTTTTTAAGTCCCAATCCGTAAAGGGACTTTGTCATTTTTCTGAGGAAAAATGCATCTCTATGCAGGACCAGCCAAAAATTCAGTTCGACACTGTAAGTGTTGGTCTGAAACTTTTCGTGGTCCTCTTGAAGCTCAGCAATAAAAAACTTTGAAAAAGTTGCTAAACTTCTTTTGGTGCCCAAACATCTACAGGAGTACACTTCCAAGGCCCCCAGGACCTCAGGGGGAGCACTTGGAAACTCTCTATTTTTTCATTAGGTAGTATCAGAAAGTCTTACCAAATATATATAAGGACATTTTATAAAAATACTTGTTCAGTTATATAAATCATCATGCACAAGTCTCCTTCACATAATTTGCAAGACAGCACAAGAATTCATTAAACACTGGATACTAACAACATTATATACCATTTATATAATGAATCTGTGGAACTATGTCATTAAAATTGAATAAAGTGACTATGTGCAACTCTAACATAACAAATCAGTATTTTGACATCTTCCCAGATATTTATCTATTTGGTTATTCCATTTCGCATGGACTAATTTTGAAATACCACACCCGGCTCATTTTTGCCTTAGAATGTCCCAAGCATGGAGTGTCCATTGAATTCCTTTGTAATATCAATGAACATGCTATAGATATTGAAATAAAGATGAGAGTGTGCTCTACACCTGAAAAAGTTGTCTTGTTCCTAACGTTTCCGAATAAGATAGTACAAACATCAGGACAGAGAATATTATTCCATCTACCACCCAAAAAAGAGAAAACCCTAAGACATTAACAGGAAGCTATTATGTGCCACCAATTGCCGGCTGCCCGCTGACATCTCAAAGAAATATGGGTAGCAGATGGATAATACTTGTTAATAACTTTAGGGGTGCAATAAAGTAGCTATCTAGAAGAAAAACTCCTCCATTCTCTAATTTGGTGCTGTAAACCGTGTATAACTAAATTGTGAAATGTCTCTCCATTCACTTTGAAGTCAAGCTCAGCCCTCTCTCCTTTTCAACTTTATCTAGATGAGATGAGCACCCTACACCTCTCACTTTGCTTATAAAGCCTTCTGAAAATTACCTCAGGCAGCTCTTCCTTCCTGGCAGAATGGTGGTGGAGTTTATTTTTGATTTTGATGAAGCCGAACCATAACCCCCTACCATCATCATCTTGAGTCACTCCTAACTGATCCTAGGATTTCCAGATCCCTGCAGCCAATCACAATGCTGCAATGCAGCGTTGTGATTGGTCTGAGTGCAGTGACACAGTGCTCAGCCAGGGGCTGGAGGGGTGGGCACATTCTCCACACAGGCTGTAATGCATACTGCATGGAGAACACTGAATGTGTGCATCACTGTTTTGGGCGGCCCAAGAGGGCCGGCCAAGCACTCATTCTCACATAGGGAGGGCAAACCACTCCTCCCCCTGCTCTTAGAGTAGCCCTGCCCCACAAAGACGCCGCAATGGGGAAAACAGAAATGATAATAACCTTGAGTTATTATCATTTTATTTTTCCTTTTTTCACACCTCAAAAATCAGTGGGGCGACGCTCCCCCGCCTTAGTGGAGGAGCCACCACTGTTTAGAAAACAGATGAAAGAGCTGTTCTCCCTTGGAGTATATTATTGGAAAGCTCTACTAATACAATTTCTAGTTCAGGATAAAACATTTTAAACAGCTCTAGAGGTATTCCATTACTGCCAGTAGCTTTTGCGCTGGCTACACTATCTAAAACCACTTTAACATCATCAGGCAGAAGAGGTTTAATAAGTCTCAATTTTTGCTCTGCATTAAGCTTTAGAATCTGCATCCCATCTTAGCAATTAGTAATTAAGTCAGCGTGAATTTAATCAGGATTCTGATAAATTACTTTATAATGCTCTGGAAAAAAAACGCTTTGTTAACCTTTGATCGGATGAAGCTCATTTAGTCTCTGAGTCATTTACTTCTCTAATAAAGTTCGTATACACCTTGGATTTTGCAACCCATGTCAAGAGTTTGCCAACATGTTCATTCTCTTCATAGTATTTTTGCTCAATGTTTTTTGATTTAAAAACTCAGCTGTATTAAAATAATCTCTGAGGGCCTGCTTCACAAAGGTAAACTTACACTTTTGTCTAAGTTTACGTGTGTTTTGAAATTCACAAAGTCTAATTTAATAATAAGTTTATGACTGCAGAGGCTCCTCAGTCAGGTCGGAGAACTCCACGCATAAAAAGAACATATCATATCTTTTTATGTGCAGAGTTCTCCGCCCCGACTGCGGAGCCTCCGCAAATGTAAATTTACGTATTAAATCGGAGTTTGTGAATTCCAAAACAAACGTAAATTTACACAAAAGTGTATGTATATCTTTGTGAATCAGGCCCTTACTTGTTGATTTACCTAAGCCAAGCTTTATAGTTCTACTGGAGAATTAGATATCTGCATGTTAATAGCTATGCTTTCAACAGCCCTTTGAAGAGAGGAACAAATAGCTTTTCTTTCTTTAGATAATTTAGCCGAATGTGCATTACTGTGCCCCCTATAAGCGGCCCTAAATGTATCTCAGACAATAGAAAGGGAAGCAGTTCCTTATTAATTAAAAAAACGTTGTTAAAACACTTAGTAGTAGACACCCATTCTTCCTCCAATAATAATGATGTATTAAAAACCAGCCTAGTCTTCACAGAAGATCAAGGGACAATGTTACGCTGTAAAGGAATTAGTGCATGATCAAAGAAACTATTTACCAGAATTGAAGAGACACTTCTGACTAAATCCTGTGATACTAAATCCTGTAATTCCAAAAGTTTAGTTAAACCTTTTGGAAAAACATGTATAGTTAATAGTTAGAAGCTCTTCCCTCCAAGATTCAAGTAGACCATAATCAGATTTAAGGCTCAAGATTAAGACTGCTGTTCTTGGCTTAGTGTTTTTAGTCCTTCCAGAAGACTCTAACTCAGAAACTTGTATAAAATTAAAATCCCCACATTTAGATGCTCTCAGGGTGTCAGGCAGAGGGCAAAAGCAAAGTCCAAATCAGGTACAGTGGCCATAGGTCAACTGAGATTCTTCGCAGGAATGTCCTCTACAACCTATTTATGATCCTGAAGCCACCCAGGGGATTATACATATGATCATTAAAGGTCTTTTTGCCCTTAGATTTCAAGTGGAAGGGGTCCAACTGCTTCAGGTCATTCTCACTGATTAGAGATGCCAAGTGCAGCAGGTTCAGTCTGCCTGGAGTCCTTTTGCAAATCAAGCAGTATTCGAAGGAAGGCTGAGTGAGGGTCCAGCTTTGTAGGGTTTACCAGCTTGTGGATGGGGAACACCGTAAGACACTCTTAGTACCTCTCTGACCAATGGAGTAAAGGTTCTTAGGCCCTCACATCCCTACTTTTGCAGTAGTTTCTACTTGCTTCACTGTAAACAGGCCCAAAATGCCATATGGCAAGACATTTTCAAGATGGCGAAACACTTCAGTCACACTAAATTTGGGTTCTGAGGACTGAGGATGTGTGTGAGGAGTGTACTATGGTAATCCTAATATCCTCCTACATCTAATGCTAAAATCCAGTTTAAAACAGGCACTGTTCTCACAACAAACACAGAGACAGATGTCTGGTAGGACTAAAGCAGGGTCCTTCAGCAACTATACAGGCGATACACAAGAATTGTCCTAGCATCCTGTTTGCTCCCTATGAATGTCGCAGAACTTTTACATGTGCTTCAGGCAGACTGGTCATACGGAATTTGACATTGGGATGTCAACAGGAATGGCACAGCTCACAGGAGTCATCTATGCTCATTCAAGTCATCCTATTGTGTGCTCCTGGGAGGAATTTCACACCTCATCCAAGGGTGAGCACTTGCTGGGAGTAGCTGGAGAACTAATGCAAATTAGCCTCTTGAAAGCCTAAGGATGGTAAAGGGTAGCTTTCTAAAAGTTACTTTTCTTCAATATTTATTAAAAATCAGACTTCACCATGAATTGGATTTGTAATTACTAAAAATAGTAGTTTAATTATTTTCCTAGCTAGTCATTTTCCTGAATTAGTAGTATTAGTATTTGAATCTGCACATTGATTTTCTACATAGGACAGCTAAGCCTGTCACAGTGAAAATAACTTTTTGGGCCTTGTCACTGTAGCAACATGTGGACATTAATGTTCTACATATCCCACTTTTAAATTCAAAGTATGCAACCTTGTGGGTTATAAGGCCTATGCGGGGTGACTTACTGATATTTAAAGGTAGGTTTTTACCTGTCAAAGATGGTTATTATACCAGGCCACACAGCAGGTTTAAACTGCAGCAGTAAGGCTGCAATTGTAAGCCTGAAGCCATGGTTTCCTTCTCATGCTAGTTGGGTGACATTTACTTTTCCATGCCATGGGCAAAGATTCCACACAATATAATATGGCCGTATAGGAGATTCATGTACACTAATCAGGAATTAGCCAATTTCTACATGTTTTAGGGGTCCCAGCACCTACAATGGGCACTGGACAACGGTGCCCTAGTGTGCAGAGTGTAAAAACAGCAATAAAATTGAGGTGGCCATGCAAAAAGGAGTAGTAATGCTGCTACCCCTTTTTGATCAACCATTGTTTTTAGGTCATCTAAGACCGAGATTGGGGCAGATTCAGAAACTCTCCCTGGATGGAAGCCTGTTGGTTGATTGTATAGTAATTAGTGAGTTTTCCTCCAGGAAGTGCGGTGGCTGTTTTCAGAAGAATGTGCCATTTGAGAGTGGCTTGTCAATGTTAAAGTCAACAGGATCAGGTTATTTTTATTACTGGGTGATCATATATGTCTTGAGTTTTGCTGGAGACGTGCCTGTCATATCAAAGTTGTTGATTACAGTCACAGCTGGGATTGCAGCTGAAGTTGATAGTAACAATATCTTGAAAATTTGTGGATAATCTCATGGTAAGTCATCTGGCCTGCTAGCTTTCTCCAGTTCTTAGAATTCAAAAAGGGTTATTTGCTAAAAAGAAGTTAGAGAATGGGTATTTCTGCTGGAGTTCAGATTTGGAGTTTGTTTTTGTTGTCTGGTAGAAATAATAATAATGTTTTTGCTTGGTAACAAAGTGATCTGCCATTCGATCATATAAATCTTGTGGCTGAGAAGTTATGACAGAGGTGCATTCTGGATTCCAAAATACTGATTTTGTGAAGTTCTTTTGTAGCGATGAGGTACCTAACATTCATGAAGTTTCAGGGTGGAGGATGGTTGAGAAGGATGAACAGGGAGAGGTTAGCAGTAATGAGTGTGCACGAATGGAAAGAGCAAAGAAGCATTGGCGAGGGGTGGCTGATTGCCATAAAGAACATATGTGACTAAAAAAGAAATCTATAATGCAGAAACATGTTGGCTCGTTGAAGGGTGCACCTCTTTCACATCCACACCGAGAGGTTACCAGAGGTTGTGAGGGCTTAGAGAAAGACATTGCGTTTACCAAACAGTTAGGTGATATGTAGCGGGTAATCACAGTGCGTGGTTGGACATTCTCTTGGCCTGGACCGTGCTGGCACTTCCATGGATGCAATCACCAGAAAAGGTTGCTCTGCATCTGACAGGGAGGATCAGACAGAGAGGGCAGCAGATACACACTAATGGATTTCTGCATTTGGCAAACTATGTCCAAGTTCTGCTTCCTTTTCATATACTGAGCCAACGCTTTGAGTTAGTGGAAAGGGTTGTGATCAAGTCGTATAAATTGCCCTATCCACAAGGTGGTCTGATCAGAGGATTGCGTCTGAGGTTCTCAATTCAAGATAAAGTTGAATCTTTTCCTGTAACGTCAGTTTGTATTTGAATAATATATAAAGGAGGCATTAACAAGTGAAGGATACGTCGCAATGCTTTAGTTCTCTTATTTCTCATTGCATTAATCTGCCATTTATTTTGGTCCTAGATTTTGTCTCCTTTGCACCTCGGTTTCCCTTTTGGATTTTCTTTTAGATGTTTTTTTACTCTTTCCTCTTGCTGGCTGTCATGGAGACCCTGGCGCCTAGTTTATCTACTTTTGCATTACCCTCATCTTCAATCAGATTGCCAAGGAGGTGTTTTACCCTAGTGGCGTTTTCCCTCTAACTGGGATCCGTATATGGAGACAACTGACACCTTTCATGTGTAACTCTAAGTACTGGGAGTTGTTGCCCTTTCCTCTGACAATCAAGAAAGAACTTTAACAGACCTCCTCAGCATTCAGTCCCTTACACCCTCCTTTTCTGGTCTGGATTGACAATGCAGTGACCTATTGTAGACAACTCTTTAAATTATACATAGAATTAGCTTTGGATCCACCGAAAGGATTGTTTCTATCTCACCAAGGCTGTTGGCTGTTTGGTATATCATTCTGTCCCCTTATGACATTGTTGCACTGCAATGCATGAGAAAGTGTTTGACATTTCAAAGGTACCCCGAATCATCACACATTAAATTCTTTGTTTCACACATGCATAGAATACAGAAAGCAATCTTTTTTGTTTTGTTTGCATTGTATGCAGAGGAAAGTTCTTTTTGTTTTATTTTTTCACTGCAGAGGACTTTTTTATAACGTTTTAGTCAGGGAATTGTCAGAGTTTTTTTCTTGTGTCTTCGCCATTATTGTTTCCCCTCTGTGTCTTGGCTTTCTATGTATGTTTATTTCCCGTTGTTTTGTCTGTATGAATTTCCTTGTTACTTTGTCGATCTGTCTCTTATATAGGGCCCGATTCCGATTTCGCTCGGAAAGCCCTACGGCCGACTCGGTCCCGTAGAGCTCTCCGAACGACTTGGGCTCCGAGCGACCGAGTATGATGCAACTGTGCACTGATGGACTCAGGTCGCTCGGAGTCCCATTGAAGTCCATGGGAGCCTGTTGTACATCGCGTACATAGGCACCCATAGAGAAAAAAGGTAGGTTGTGGAAAAGTGCGCCACCTGCCGTGAGGACGCCGCAGTACCCCCCGCCCCATACATACATATTAAGGGAGGACCCTTGGGTCCCCCCCAGTGACCGATTCGTATGGCTACGGGTGAAGGGGGGCTCGCTACGGGCCCCAAAGTCCATCTCCGACAACCGCGACGTCTCGTCAGGACCGAGTCTTTCTCGCTGACAGACGCGGTCATCGTACTTGCTCGATCAGAAATCTGCCCCATTGCGTAGCGTGAGTCGGCCATGTTAGGGTCATCTGGATGGCAACGCTGATGGGTACGAGTCTGTCGGAGCGCGATGCTGTCTACGCATCGTGCTTGCTCGCACAGCGGTACGAGTCGTTCAGAAACAGGGGCTACGAACCGGACTCGCTCTTGACAGATGCGGTCTATAGCCCTACCGAGCTAGATCAGAATTGGCCTCCTATTGTTTTTACCCATGTTATTTTCACATAAAAAGGTCTGCCAAAGACAATAGGTCTGGTGTCAATGAGCTCAAATATGTAAATTCAGGCCTGCACAAATTATGCCTTCGGTGTGTTAACACCTGAAAGACGGCCCTGTCTGCTTTGCCAGTGCTTGTTTAATCTACTAGATTGAGCATTTGGAAAATAAAAAGAAATTAGACCCATCCTAACACAATTTTATTGGAGTTATGGTGTTCAATAGGCATACCATATACCAGTGGTTCTTAACCTTTTGACTTCTGTGAAACCCCACTGAATCATTACTGGAAGTCGGGTACCCCAGCCTAAGCAATTTTAATGATGTGAACCACAAAATAATACAGAAAAATACAAAAACACATATTCAACAAACAAATATACAAATGATGAAACATTTTATTTAATTCACAAAGAAATATAAAACAAATCTAAATTGCTATTTTAGTGGGAAGATTTTAAGCATCTCTAAATTCAATTGATTCCACCCATCATCCATATTATATTCTGTTTGATGCACTTGCAATGCTTCCATTCATTAATCTGAAAATACCAACTTAATTTTTTTGCCTCCAATTTCAAATTCTTTCACATTTACAGAACATTTTAAAATAATCAATTTTCCACTTTGCATCTTTATTTATATACACTTTATTAATCTGTTAGTATTATTTAATGTTCTGATCAGTCATGGGCCCCCTAAGTAGGCGTCACAGGACCCCAGAGGTCCCTGGACCACAGGTCAAGAACACTGCTTTATACTCTATATAAAAAGCTGTGTAATCATGATACAGTGTAGGTAGAAAACAACAGGAGAGCGAGGAAAGGGTAAAGGGGTGCATCCTCTTCCCCAATATAACAATAGAAACAACATGGACGTACCCACTGGTGAAACTTACAAGTTTAATGACTCAGTATGATGGAACAGAGTACAAACATCCAATGGATTTGTAAGAAGAACCCTCACCCATCAACCTAGTTGGTGGCATGCTTCATCATTGGGTTCCCAGCTGGGTTGCCGAATGCAACCCAGCTGTGCTTCAACGCCTGAGTTACAACGGAGCGGGTTTTTTTGGTTTGTCAGTGAGATGTGTGCTCAAGGGGTGGTGAGGTTAAAAGTGTCTCTGAGGATAGCCCAAAGGGAAAAACTTTATTTGTAGGGTCCTAGGACACATTTAAAATCAAAAGCGGGGATATAGTGAAGATAAAAATGGGTCTTCAATATCCCCTAAGTGTAGGTCGACATGTTTCAGCCTCTTCGATAATCGTAAGGCTTTCTTCAGGACCAAAACTGATGTGAAAAACAGTGAAGTGGCTACAAAAGTGTAGGTAGCCAAGTGAGTGAAATATCAGCACACACGCTAAGGTGTGCTGTGTATGTAGTGGTATTGCCATACTTACGGACCCACTTACTGGTTGAAAGCTGCAAGATAAAAACATACAACGTAAAGGACAAACACAACATTCAGAAACAACTTTGCATAGATATGCTTCACTGTCCTTTCTTGCATGGTGTGCACTTTGCCGTGATCTGGTGCATCTCAAGAGTTGAAATATTTGTAAAAACAACCCTGTCAATAGGCAAGGCATGCAATCAACATAGATATTCATTGTAACGTCATGCATGGTGAGGAGTGCTTAGCATGCATGTTTAAGGTGAGCGAATACCTTGCGTGGTCACAAGTATGCGCGAACACTTCAGCCAACTATTGATGTCATGCTGGGCTGCAGTAATGTCAGTTAAGACTCATTAAGTCTGGCTGTAAACGCAGGTATAAGTATTATGCGTTTAGCAGAAATGTCGTTTAGTGAGAGAATGTTCCTAATGTCACAGAGAAACATGGGAACAGAGAAGTGCCACCTCAGCTGAGAAAGTGAAGAATGTTGGAGTCTCTTACACCAGCCGAGTAAAAAGGATCAGACGGATCCTGAAAGGGGGAGCCTCCTGTAGTCACACACTATAAAAACAAAATAGGCGTAAGTAGAGATGTTGCATTAAAACTAGGAAAACGAGTTACATCAGAATAGCGCCTTGCTGCACTAATGGGGCATGAGCACTTACTTCATCAAGGATTGTCTCCCTCCATTCTAACCTGTTTGAGTCTTGTCAGGATCCCACCGGTAACTGTGCCGGTGGACACCGCGTTGTTATAGCGGTTCCTGGAAAGGGCGTGGCAGCGTGGTCTGACGCTAGCCATGTGATCGCGGGAGTTGACTAGCGTGATGCTAAAACACTGACCAAGCACGCGTAGTAGATTGTAAGAAGCCCGATGGCCAAGAGAGACGCTACTCGCATGATCGCGGGCATTTGCTTTGAATGAGGTTCAAATGCTAACAGTAGTTAGCATGGTGAGTGTTGTGCATTGTATACAAAAAACAATAAAGTTTTACGTAAAGGAACAAACCACTAATGTATGTATGAGTCAGCCCCACAATTTGGGCAGGAATGGCAATTTTATTAATCCCTTTGAAAAACGCTGGATAATGGTAATGTATCAATACATGGCCAAAAGATTTTTTCTCTGTATTTGCCCTACCATAAACACACTGCAGAGTACCAAGGTTAATATGAATGACAGGATGTTGTCCGACATTTGTTAATACATCGCCTATGGTGTGTAGTAGGCGCATGATAGAACCGGTATGTGTTGGGAAAGCCCATATTAGTGCTCAACTGGTGTTATCCATATAGAATGGTTCCAAGGTTCTATAATAACCTGAGTTGAAGGTGTGTATGTGGGGGAAAAAGTGCCTCTTGCATAGCTAGTTGGAAACTAGGGGCGTGGGGACTCTAGATGTAACTAAGAATATGTGTAGTTACATTGTCTCCAATGATTTTGTATGTAGGAAGTCGATGTGTTTAATGTCGCAAAGGTGTTACGAAGTGGGGTCTAGAGGTGTGGGGATGGCAGTGGTCCCCCCACGGGCTGAGGAGTCTGAAGGTATAGTTAGGAATGTTATGGTATATCACTCATGATCTATTGAGTGAGTTCCATGGAATGTTGACGTTCAGACCGTGTTGATGTGTAGATAGGCGGTAAATCCAGCGTTGCTCCTTTTCTAGGAGACGACTTTGTAGGTTGTTGGTACCCTTGTCCAGTTGTTCGATTACCACCCATCTCATGTCATTTGTAGTATGACCAAGTTCAAGGAAGTGTTCTGTCATCTTCGTGGTGTTACGCTTACAGCGGATATTACTCCTGTGTTCACATATTCAAATTTTTATTTTGCGGTTTGTCATCCCTACATAACGCAGTCCACAGGGACAGGTGATGAGGTAGATGACATTGCATGAGTTGCAATTAGTGTGCTTTCTGATCTGCCATGTACTGCCAGGCTCCAAGTTTAGGGATTTTGTTGGTTTGGTCAGGTGGCACACGCTGCAGTTTCCACATGGAAAATGGCCTGTCACATTGGGGAGTCCCCAGGCATTTAGGACAGTGCTTGGTGTGTTTGTTTGTTGTTGTGGGCGTGTGGACACCAAGCTGTCTCTTAGGCTTTTTTGCTCTTTTGTATGAAAACAGTGGTTTTTTCCAGTTCAATCTACCACGCGTGAGTATTCTCCAATTTTTTGGGATGATTCGTGCTACTTTGTTGGAGATCGAGTTGTAGGTAGTTACGCACGTAAGTGGTATATTGGGAGTTGTCCGCTGGGTTTCTTCCAGTAGGCCCTCGCAATTCTGATTTCGGGCTCGTTTTTGAGCTTTTTTTGTGATTCTGTCAGGGTACCCACGGGATTTGAGTTTGGTAGTCAAAGAAGTAGCCTGTTCTTTATAATCATGGATATTGCTGCAATTTCTGCGCAGTCTAAGGTATTGTCCATATGGTAAATTCTCGCGCAGAGGTCTGGGATGAAAGCTTTCAAAGTATAAGAGAGAGTTTCTCGCAGTGGGTTTGAAATGTGTTTTTGTAGAGAGATATCCTCCTTCTGCTGTGATGTCTAGATCTAGGAAGGTGATGCTGTTATTGCTTATGCAGTGGGTAAACTTGAGGTTAGTATCTCGACCATTAATCCAGGTTAAGAATGACTGTAATACTTCCTCAGTACCTTTCCATATGAGGATGACATAATCGATATATCTCTTGTAGAACTTGATGTTTGTAGAGAATGGCATTTCGGGGTTGAGAAGATGAGTTTGTTCAAAATGCTACACATACAGCCCCACCACACTGGGGGCGAATGTACTGCCCATTGATGTGCCGTATGTCTGTAGAAATATGTCACCTTCAAATTCGAAGTAGTTATCCTTCAGAGCCATTTCTGCGCATTGTAGCACAAAAGATTTGGGAGTGTTGTAATCCCAAGTTACTGAGTCAAGCTATGAACGTAGTACTTGTAGTGTGTCGTCTTGTGGGAGGCTCGTGTATAAGCTCTCTATGTCCAAACTGACCAAGAAGGAGGTGTCTAGGTTGAAGGTCAGAGTCTGTAGGTGTCCCAGCAGGTCTTCTGTATCTTTCAGATAAGTTGGCATAGATTGTACTACAGGTTGTAAGTAGTAGTCACATAAGCATGAAAGTGGTTCCAGTAGCGAACCTATGCCCGAGACTATAGGGCGGCCAGGTGGGGGAGATCTGTTTTTGTGAATTTTGGGGATGGTGTAGAAATATGGGATTTTTTCTCCACTGGAGGTCAGGAATTGAGCCTCATGTTTGCTGACGTCACCTTTGGATTCTGCGTCTTCTACTAAGATTTGTATTCTGACTTTAAGATCTTCACTAGGATCTTGTTCCAACCGTCTGTAGTTTTTTTCGTCCCCAAGGAGTCTCCTGCATTCTGTTCGGTAGTCATCCTTGTCTTGTAGAACTATACCACCGCCCTTATCCGCTGGTTTTATTATGATTTGACCGTTTGATTTCAGGGTACGTATGGGGTCAAATTTAGTGCCACTTGTATTTTTGAATGGAGGTTCTCCTTGGGTATCTTCAATTTCTTTAAAGATGGCCTGTTCAAAAGCTGCTAGCTCCACTGGTGTGGTATGTGGGGGGGAATGAAAGAGGATTTCAGTTTGAGATTAGTGTCTCCTTCTTTATCTCTAGGTTCCTGTGGTGGTTGGTTCTCAAAGAAGGCTTTAAGTTTTAGTTTGCGAAAGAATTCAGCCAACTCGCAGTGTAGTTTGAATTTGTCGAGTTTTGCGGTGGGTTCAAACCCAAGTCCTTTGTTCAAGATTTTCTCCTCAGCCTCGGTCAGGGTGTGTGACGACAGATTGGTGACTAAATTACGTGTGTGCTGGGTCCTGCTTGTTGCTCCTTGGATTTGCTGCGTGTGTGGGCCCCCTGATTCGGGTCAACTTCCCAATGAACTTGATTCTGTCTCCGTCTCCTGCCGCGGCCTCTTCGACCGTTTCCTAAAAAAGGAAACCTGGGATTGGTATTCATTAATTGCATTGGTGGTTGGGCGAATGGAGGGTTCCACCCATATAGCATGTGTGTGTTCATTTGGGGGTATGAATTGGGGTAATGCATAGGGCCCCCTTGGGGTGCTTGGGGCCATGGTTGGTGCCAATTGTTTATTACGGTAACTTACTCCGCTGGAGCCGCTACTTACTGATGAGTCATCATCAGAAGAGCCTGACTGCGCTGTGCGCATTGGTGGTTTATAGTCTGCATCTGCATAAGGGTAGGTTTTGACATAAGAACATTTCTTTAGATCCTTTTGAAATTTGTGAATTTTGGATTGGGTAAGGTTGTCCTTATATTCAGCCATCTCTTTACTGACCTGGTCCAAACTTTTTTTGAATGATGTCAGGGTCGTTTTAAAATGATTTTCTGTAGCTTGAATGTCGATGAGGATCGCGTCAGACAATCTTTTGGCTGTCTGGATGATTAAAATTATCCAGTCTCTGGTGCAGTGCCAGGCTATTTGTGCCCAGTCCTTCCGAAATGCTGTGTCAGCTAGGAAGATGCGTGGGGAAATTGGTGACTATTAATCCCTTAGGGGCAGTGTTGTTGCGTAAATATTCTGTGAGAATTACACCATGAAAGATGGTTCTGACGCGATTTCTCTTCTTTTCGGTGAGATTTTCCCAATCAACACTTTGTGCTATAGTTTGCGCAACATTCCGATCAGCCAGTAGAGGAGGGGCCGAGAGGATGTTGTTAACATCTTCAACCGTAAATGATAGTCCTGGGTTCTCTGCCATGTTTCAGTAACAAGAAGGAACATGCACTAATATGAGAGGAACAAAACAGCTGTGCACTGTCTAATATGTAGAAAACAACAGGAGAGTGAGGAAAGGGTAAAGGGGTGCGTCCTCGTCCCCAATATAACAATAGAAACAATGTGGACGTACCCACTGGTGAAACTTACAAGTTTAATGACTCAGTATGATGCAACAGAGTACAAACATCCAATGGATTTGTAAGAAGAAACCTCACCCACCAACCTAGTTGGTGGCATGCTTCATCATTGGGTTCCCAGCTGGGCTGCCGAATGCAACCCAGCTGTGCTTCGACGCCTGAGTTACAGCGGAGCGGGTTTTTTTGTTTTGTCAGTGAGGTGTGTGCTCAAGGGGTGGTGAGGTTAAAAGTGTCTCTGAGGATAGCCCAACGGGAAAAACTTTATTTGTAGGGTCCTAGGACACATTTAAAATCAAAAGCGGGGATATAGTGAAGATAAAAATGGATCTTCAATATCCCCTAAGTGTAGGTCGACATGTTTCAGCCTCTTCGATAATCGTAAGGCTTTCTTCAGGACCAAAACTGACGTGAAAAACAGTGAAGTGGCTACAAAAGTGTAGGTAGCCACGTAGGTGAAATATCAGCACACACGCTAAGGTGTGCTGTGTATGTAGTGGTATTGCCGTACTTACGGACCCACTTACTGGTTGAAATCTGCAAGATAAAAACATACAACGTAAAGGACAAACACAACATTCAGAAACAACTTTGCATAGATATGCTTCACTGTCCTTTCTTGCATGGTGTGCACTTTGCCGTGTTCTGGTGCATCTCAAGAGTCGAAATATCTGTAAAAACAACCCTGTGAATAGGCAAGGCATGCAATCAACATAGATATTCATTGTAACATCGTGCATGGTGAGGAGTGCTTAGCATGCATGTTTTAGGTGAGCAAATACCTTGCGTGGTCACAAGTATGCGCGAACACTTCAGCCAACTATTGATGTCATGCTGGGCTGCAGTAATGTCAGTTAAGACTCATTAAGTCTGGCTGTAAACGCAGGTATAAGTATTATGCGTTTAGTAGAAATGTCGTTTAGTGAGAGAATGTTCATACTGTCACAGAGAATACATGGGAACAGAGAAGTGCCACCTCAACTGAGAAAGTGAAGAATGTTGGAGTATCTTACACCAGCCGAGTAAAAAGGATCAGACGGATCCTGAAAGGGGGAGCCTCCTGTAGTCACACACTATAAAACCAAAATAGGCGTAAGTAGAGATGTCGCATTAAAACTAGGAAAACGAGTTACATCAGAATAGCGCATTGCTCCACAAATGGGGCATGAGCACTTACTTCATTAAGGATGGTCTCCCTCCATTCTAACCTGTTTGAGTCTTGTAATGATCCCGCCGGTAACTGTGCCGGTGGACACCACGTTGTTATAGCGGTTCCTGGAAAGGGCGTGGCAGCGTGGTCTGACGCTGGCCATGTGATCGCGGGAGTTGACTAGCGTGATGCTAGAATGCTAACCAAGCTCGCGTAGTAGATTGTAAGAAGCACGATGGCCAAGAGAGCCGTTACTCGCATGATCGCAGGCACTTCCTTTGAATGAGGTTCAAACGCTAACAGTAGATAGCATGGTGAGTGTTGTGCATTGTATACAAAAAAACAATAAAGTTTTACGTAAAAGGACGAACCACTAATGTATGTATGAGTCAGCCCCACAATTTGGGCAGGAATGGCAATTTTATTAATCCCTTTGAAAAACGCTGGATAATGGTAATGTATAAATACGTGGCCAAAAACTTTTTTCTCTGTGTTTGCCCAACCATAAACACACTGCAGAGTACCAAGGTTAATATGAATGACAGGATGTTGTCCGTCATTTGTTAATACATCGCCTATGGTGTGTAGTAGGAGCATGATAGAACCGGTATGTTTTGGGAAAGCCCATTTTAGTGCTCAACTGGTGTTATCCATATACAATGGTTCCAAGGTTCTATAATAACCTGAGTTGAAGGTGTGTATGTGGGGAAAAAAAGTGCCTCTTGCATAGCTAGTTAGAAACTAGGGGCGTGGGGACTCTAGATGTAACTAAGAATATTTGTAGTTACATTGTCTCCAATGGTTTTGTATGTAGGAAGGCGATGTGTTTCATGTCGCAAAGGTGTTATGAAGTGAGGTCTAGAGGTGTGGGGCTGGCCGTGGTCCCCCCACGGGCTGAGGAGTCTGAATGTATAGTTAGGAATGTTATGGTACATCACTCATGATCTATTGAGTAAGTTACATGGAATGTTGTCGTTCAGACCGTGTTGATAGGCGGTAAACCCAGCGTTGCTCCTATTCTAGGAGATGACTTTGTAGGTTGTTGGTACCCTTGTCCAGTTGTTCGATTACCACCCATCTCATGTCATTTGTAGTATGACCAAGTTCAAGGAAGTGTTCTGTCATCTTCCTGGTGTTACGCTTACAGCGGATATTACTCCTGTGTTCACATATTCGAATTTTTATTTTGCGGCTTGTCATCCCTACGTAACGCAGTCAGAACCATCTTACATGGTGAAATTCTCACAGAATATTTAAGCAACAACACTGCCCCTAAGGGATTAATAGTCACCAATGCCCCACGCATCTTCCTAGACGACGCAGCGTTTCGGAAGGGCTGGGCACAAATAGCCTGGCACTGCACCAGAGACTGGATAATTTTAATCATCCAGACAGCCAAAAGATTGTTTGACACGATCCTCATCGACATTCGAGCTACAAAAAATCATTTTAAAATGACCCTGACATCATTCAAGAAAGAAATTGAAGATACCCAAGGAGAACCTCCATTCAAAAATACAAGTGGCACTGAATTTGATGTCATACGTACCCTGAAATCAAACGGTCAAATCATAATAAAACCAGCGGATAAAGGCGGTGGTATCGTTCTACAAGACAAGGATGACTACCGAACAGAATGCAGGAGACTCCTTGGGGACGAACAAAACTGCAGACGGTTGGAACAAGATCCTAGTGAAGATCTTAAAGTCAGAATACAAATCTTAGTAGAAGACGCAGAATCCAAAGGTGACATCAGCAAACATGAGGCTCAATTCCTGACCTCCGGTGGAGAAAAGATCCCTTATTTCTACACCATCCCCAAAATTCACAAAAACAGATCTCCCCCACCTGGCCTCCCTATAGTCTCGGGCATAGGTTTTCTACTGGAACCACTTTCACGCTTTTGTGACTACTACTTACAGCCTATAGTACAATCTACACCAACTTATCTCAAAGATACTAAAGATCTGCTGGGACACCTACAGACTCTGATCTTCAACCCAGACACCTCCTTCTTGGTCAGTTTGGACAAAGAGAGCTTATACACTAGCCTCCCACAAGATGACACACTACAAGTACTACATTCATCGCTTTACTCAGTAACTTGGGATTACAATACTCCCAAATATTTTGTGCTACAATGCGCAGAAATGGCTCTGAAGGATAACTACTTCGAATTTGAAGGCAACATATTTCTACAGACATACGGCACATCAATGGGAAGTACATTCGCCCCCAGTGTGGCGGGGCTGTATGTGTACCATTTTGAACAAACTCATCTTCTCAACACCGAAATGGCATTCTCTACAAACATCAAGTTCTACAAGAGATATAGCGATGATGTCATCCTCATATGGGAAGGTACTGAGGATGTATAACAGTCATTCTTAACCTGGATTAATGGTCGAGATACTAAACTCAAGTTTACCCACTGCATAAGCAATAACAGCATCACCTTCCTAGAACTAGACATCACAGCAGAAGGAGGATATCTCTCTACAAAAACACATTTCAAACCCACTGCGAGAAACTCTCTCTTACGCTTTGAAAGCTTTCATCCTAGACCTCTGTGCGAGAATTTACCATACGGACTATTCCTTAGACTGCGCAGAAAGTGCAGCAATATCCATGATTATAAAGAACAGACTACTTCTTTGACTACCAAACTCAAATCCTGTGGGTACCCTGACTGAATCACAAAAAAAGCTCAAAAACGAGCCCGAAATCAGAATCGCGAAGGCTTACTGGAACAAACCCAGGGGACAAGTCCTAATATACCACTTATGAGAGTAACTACCTACAACTCGATCTCCGACAAAGTAGCATGAATCATCCAAAAAAATTGGAGAATACTCACGAGTGGTAGATTGAACTGGGAAAAATCACTGTTTTCATACAAAAGAGCAAAAAGCCTAAGAGACAGCTTGGTGTCCACACACCCACAACAACAAACAAACACACCAAGCACTGTCCTAAATGCCTGGGGACTAACCAATGTGACAGGCCATTTTCCATGTGGAAACTGCAGCGTGTGCCACCTGACCAAACCAACAAAATCCCTAAACTTGGAGCCTGGCAGTACATGGCAGATCAGAAAGCACACTAATTGCAACTCATGCAATGTCATCTACCTCATCACCTGTCCCTGCGGACTGCGTTAGGTAGGGATGACAAGCCGCAAAATAAAAATTCGAATATGTGAACACAGGAGTAAGCGTAACACCACGAAGATGACAGAACACTTCCTTGAACTTGGTCATACTACAAATGACATGAGATGGGTGGTAATCGAACAACTGGACAAGGGTACCAACAACCTACAAAGTCGTCTCCTAGAAAAGGAGCAACGCTGGGTTTACCGCCAATCTACACATCAACATGGTCTGAACGACAACATTCCATGGAACTCACTCAATAGATCATGAGTGATATACCATAACATTCCTAACTATACCTTCAGACTCCACAGCCCGTGGGGGGACCACTGCAATCCCCACACCTCTAGACCCCACTTCGTAACACCTTTGCGACATGAAAAACATCGCCTTCCTACATACAAAACCATTGGAGACAATGTAACATATTCTTAGTTACATCTAGAGTCCCCACGCCCCTAGTTTCCAACTAGCTATGCAAGAGGCACTTTTTTTCCCCACATACACACCTTCAACTCAGGTTATTATAGAACCTTGGAACCATTCTATATGGATAACAACAGTTGAGCACCAATATGGGCTTTCCCAACACATACCGGTTCTATCATGCGCCTACTACACACCATAGGCGATGTATTAACAAATGACGGACAACATCCTGTCATTCATATTAACCTTGGTACTCTGCAGTGTGTTTATGGTAGGGCAAATACAGAGAAAAGATTTTTGGGCCACGTATTTATACATTACCATTATCCAGCGTTTTTCAATGGGATTAATAAAATTGCCATTCCTGCCCAAATTGTGGGGCTGACTCATACATACATTAGTGGTTCGTCCTTTTACTTAAAACTTTATAGTTTTTTGTATACAATGCACAACACTCACCATGCTAACTACTGTTAGCGTTTGAACCTCATTCAAAGGAAGTGCCCGCGATCATGCGAGTAGCGTCTCTCTTGGCCATCGCGCTTCTTACATTCTACTACGCGTGCTTGGTCAGCGTTCTAGCATCACGCTAGTCAACTCCCGCAATCACATGGCCAGCGTCAGACCACGCTGCCACGCCCTTTCCAGGAACCGCTATAACAACGCGGTGTCCACCGGCACAGTTACCGGCGGGATCCTGACAAGACTCAAACAGGTTTGAATGGAGGGAGACCATCCTTGATGAAGTAAGTGCTCATGCCCCATTTGTGACGCTATTCTGATGTAACTCGTTTTCCTAGTTTTAATGCAACATCTCTACTTACACCTATTTTGTTTTTATAATGTGTGACTACAGGAGGGTCCCCCTTTCAGGATCCATCTGATCCTTTTTACTCGGCTGGTGTAAGATACTCCAACATTCTTCACTTTCTCAGCTGAGGTGGCACTTCTCTGTTCCCATGTATTCTCTATGACATTAGGAACATTCTCTCACTAAACGACATTTCTGCTAAATGCATAATACTTATACCTGCGTTTACAGCCAGACTTAATGAGTCTTAACTGACATTACTGCAGCCCAGCATGACATCAATAGTTGGCTGAAGTGTTCGCGCATACTTGTGACCACGCAAGGTATTCACTCACCTAAAACATGCATGCTAAGCACTCCTCACCATGCATGACGTTACAATGAATATCTATGTTGATTGCATGCCTTGCCTATTCACAGGGTTGTTTTTACAGATATTTTGACTCTTGAGGTGCACCAGATCACGGCAAAGTGCACACTATGCAAGAAAGGCCAGTGAAGCATATCTATGCAAAGTTGTTTCTGAATGTTGTGTTTGTCCTTTATGTTGTATGTTTTTATCTTGCAGATTTCAGCCAGTAAGTGGGTCCGTAAGTACGGCAATACCACTACATACACAGCACACCTTAGCGTGTGTACTGATATTTCACTCACGTGGCTACCTACACTTTTGCAGCCACTTCACTGTTTTTCACGTCAGTTTTGGTCCTGAAGAAAGCCTTACGATTATCGAAGAGGCTGAAACATGTCGACCTACACTTAGGGGATATTGAAGATCCATTTTTATCTTCACTATATCCCCGCTTTTGATTTTAAATGTGTCCTAGGACCCTACAAATAAAGTTTATCCTGTTGGGCTATCCTCAGAGACACTTTTAACCTCACCACCCCTTGAGCACACACCTCACTGACAAAACAAAAAAAAACGCTCTGCTGTAACTCAGGCGTCGACGCAGAGCTGGGTTGCATTCGGCAGCCCAGCTGGGAACCCAATGATGAAGCATGCCACCAACCAGGTTGGTGGGTGAGGGTTCTTCTTACAAATCCATTGGATGTTTGTACTCTGTTGCATCATACTGAGTCATTAATCTTGTAAGTTTCACTAGTGGGTACGTCCACGTTGTTTCTAATAGTTCTTTAAATGGGCAGGTACTGTCCAGTACTGAGTACATGTACTTCTCAAGTTTAAAAGGTAGAGTACCTGCACTTGTCTGCTGCAACATATTTAATGGGGTATATGTACACAAGGGAAACCCAAAGATCGTAAGGGACCAAGGGTACTTGAGTAGTTCTAGAGACAACGGCCCCTTAGCAAAAAATAAAATACAGTTGCAATATACTTAATGGCAGTTTGTCGTCACTTCTCACTGGCAAACACGGACTCTTAACAGTGAGTACCTGCACTTTTACATTTCCATTTAAGGCACTGGCTGCAACATTACTGCTTGCGGTAGAACAGATATGGATTGTTAAAAGTTAGATGAACCCAAATAACACCAGTCTACTATCTACCAAGTTTTGTCCCATGGAACTAAACAATTTATAAGAAAGTTTTGGCTAGTTTCCCCTCTTTCTCCTTTACAGAGGTGGCTGGGGGCTTTTCCGAACAGATTATCATTATAAAACTACTAAATGCCGTAGTTTTGTCCCCTGCAAGAATATATCAAGCTAAGGATATTTGCCTGGCCATAGGTGGTCTTGGGCTTCTATCCTGAGGGGAGATGACCTTGTGTTGGATGAAGAGTGGTAACTGTCAAGCTCAAGAAGCCTGAGAAGAGATCTGATGGGGTAGTTAAGGAAGCAGAGGGATTACAGAGAGGTGGGCAAAATTGTGAATATTTATCCATGCATAATATGTATAATTCTCCTGAGAAGTTCAGTTATTACATAAATGTTGCTTGGGCAATCATTTACATAAAAAAATTGTACAAAGGGTCTGATCTTGCATGCAAAAGGCTCTTGAGATGCCAACTGATTGTGTTGTCCATACAGTTTCTAACCATACCAGGTTCCAAACCTAAATAGTGCCAGTGAAGCACTTGTAGGTGCAGCACACGTCCAGTTTCATAATTCCCACACTTGCATTTTCTGCTCTAATCAAGTCTCTCCTGAATGAACATTACACAAAAAGCATACATATAAGACTAAAAGAAATACACAAAGGCCAATAACGGAGGTTTCCTCAATATTACACCTCTGTAATAAAACTTTTTCACAGTTTGGGATGAGGGGGGACTCTGGTTGGAAGTTTATAAGAGGAACCTCAAAGTCGTAGAGAAAATGAGAGAATTAATCAAAGGGATTAGATATTTCGGTGAAATGTGTTCACGTTTGATGGTCATTGTGAAGGGATCCAGAGCTTCCAAGTGTTCATTGACATATTGTGGTGTTGGGAACCTGTTGAAGATGTTACTCCTAACTATTAGAACTTAGCAGAGTATAAGGTTCATCCATTAGGTGAATCCATTGAAGACACAGTTTTTAAAATCTACATAGGATTAACAAAGTCAGTGGGGTTCACCTTGAAGGTTCAATACATGGACTTTATCACCAAATGTTTCCCAGGAGGTGCAACCCATGAAGAATGCAGGTCCCTAAACTTAGAGCCAAGAGGTGAATGGGGTTCATGCTAGAGGTCTAACCCATGGAAGATGCAGCTTTGCAAAAGCCAAAAGAGTTTAAACAGAATATTTGGGATTACACAAGGAGTGAAAGAGGTGCATCTCATGGAATACATATCTTCCTTAAGATGATCATTGGTACTGAGAGTCTTTGGTACACAAAACAGCTGTAACCTGTCAGAGGTGCAGCTTCCTAAAATCCACCACAGCTTGTACATAGTCTATAGCGTCTATTTGCAATTGATGTAGGTACAAACTCTGAAAGACGTTGTTTCCTAAAAACTACCAGAGCCTTAAGAGTGTATTTAGGGTTCATCAGACACAGCTTCCTAAAGATCAACAGAGGTGAACAGAGTTGAAGAGCGCAACCTACGAGGTGCAATCCCTGGAAGATTGGCCCTCTTTTGCCAAGACAGAAGAGGTTGAGTTCCAGTACGGGTAGGTCAGAATGAGAGGAGAAGAAATAGTTGATTATACCAAAGCCATAACAAACGGAAACAGGAAAGTTAACAAAGACAGTCACCCTTAATCGTGATGCATGTGCCCTGTGAGCAGGGTTTGAGTATGGCCTGGAAGCCGGGTCTAGGGAGAAAGCAAGAGAGTAGGTTGAAGGGGGAGCGGGAAAGGCACACACATGACTTCCAGAGAGAGCAGGCCAGGGCCACATGTAGGGATGGAAGGAAGGGCTGCAGCGGATACAGTCAGGAGGGTCTCAGCACAGTTTGATGTCAATGCAAGCACACAGTTGCAAATCATATGGGACCCAGTCCAGGGGTTGTGAGGTGGAGCTAAGAGGTAGGTAAAGGTGCTACAACCACAAGTGCACCTTGCCAAGAGTTTGTTCAGTCATATGGCAGATAGACCAGCAAATTAGACCCCTGAGGTCTACCTTACCTGTTACTAAAATGCTTTACATAAATGTGCTACATTTTTATACTCTTATTCATAAAATATATGTCACTACATTGTAAGGAAATGGGCAAACAGTTTCTTCTTGTTTTTACTACATATTTTTTTTTTGCCAAATGTACTAGCAGGTCACATTTTAAGCAGGTGCTTCTGCTGAAGTTGATTAAAGTTGTTGCTGGTAGACCAGGGCTGACAACTGAATGTGACAGCCTTGACCTAACACTCACTCACACTCTGACTCCCTCTGACAACCTGGGCCTCAAATCCCTTATAGTGCAGGCCTACACTTTCCTCTCACCATAGGCCTGACTCCCTTGACTGGCTGGTCCTATGTCCCTAGCACAGCTAGGAAGTAACCTCTGCTCACGGCCTTGGTGTGACTTCTCTCACAGCCTGCTCTTGATTCCTTATGCAGCTTGCCCTACCTCCTCTGACTAGCTGTGTATGGCCCTCCTTACAATTTGAGCTCACCTTCCTTCACAGACTGACTCTAATTCCCGCTCCCAGCGTGGGTAACACTCGCCTCATGATCCTAGACTGCGCATAACTCGCTCCCACAGTGTATGTGTATCTCGCCATCACAGTCTGAGCCTTTTAATTCCACTCGTAGCCTTGGCCAGACCTTCCGCACAGCTTAGGTCAGTTTGAACATTACCACCACTAACAATGTGGCCTGACTTGACTCCCACCCACTCCTTTCACAGTTTGGGCAAGACTTCCTGACCTCCCTCCCAGCCTGAGTTTCACTTGCATCATTATAAGGGTGTGGAAATTGGTTCAAGTGTGCAAAGCAAAGACTGAGCTCCTATTTTAACTCTGGTGTCCTCGAGTCATTAAATCCAAACTAAGAATGGAGCACATCCATTTAGTCCTCAGTGTAGAGAAACAGAGCAATCCAATGTTCACTCATTGTAGTTATTGGGGTGGTGTGGGCCACAAACTCAGAACTCTTCACAGAGCACAATTTTTGTGCATCTCTGCTCCCTCTCTGTGCACATGTGCACATAGACAAAGAATAAAGTGGGGCTTGTGGTCAGCAGGGGCAGTCATGTACAGGGAGATTCTGTAATGGTCCTATGCTATAGGCAGATAATTCTACGCCGTACCAAAGCTCGGCCACAATCGACAATGCTTTGGTAAAGATGTTTCATTAATTCCTTCGGCCTAAATGTGACCTTTCGCCCAAATAGTCTGAAGAGCCCACCTTGGCACACAACAGGTGATTGTTCAGAGGAGATACAGTGAAACAGTGATGAATGGAAGTCCAGATGGGTGGCTAAAGCTGACTTCCAGTGCCAGTGCACTGGAATGCCCAGAGCTGCACAAAGGAATTCAAAGGTGGGCAGTGCTGTTTAAACCGGATAGCATTTGTTAGGGCAACTGTAAATGCCTACTGCTCTTAAAATGTTGAACTCAGTTAACATTTTCACACACTGGTAACATCCATGGACTCAGAGAACATAGAAAGGACACAAAAAAGCCTCAAATAAATGATGGCTTCAAAAATATCCTACATGAATTTACAGACAGTTTGCGGGGCTGAGTTCAGAAAAGCCTCTCCTACAAACCCCATTGATCACCTTCAAGCATGGAGAAAGGAACATGTAATCGCAAGGTCCTGTTGGTGGCCACTAAGAGTAAAGTTGGGATCAGCAACACAAAGGATCAGCATAGAGATCCTTTCAGAGTTGATCCTCCCCCTGGGTCACTTGTTCCAGTGGAGTGGTTCCACTGAAACCCCCTATCATTCCTGAATCCCTACATGGATATATCAAGGTAAAATCATATCCACATTGGGAATCAGAAGAAATCAGGGAAATGGGTGAGAGAGAAACAGCAAACTGGATTTCGTTCTCTGGATGGATTCATCTGTGGCTCAAGATGGGAACGGTTTGCCTCGTCTACAGGAGGATGAGGGAGTTTGTGGATTGGTTGCCAAACTAGCTATAAGGTAAGTAGGAAAACACAATTGGCCACAAAGTTCTTTCCAGAGTAGGACAGCTTAGGACAGCTTGGTGCAAGCTAGAATTAGGTTCACCGATCTCAAAGTGGATGTTGAGCTCACAGAACACCAGAAACAAAGCTGGGCCCAAACTGAGGTGGCATGGTGTGCAATATAACAATTAATTGGGATACGGCCCCAATAATTACCAGAGGCTGGGATTAATTCAAACATTCCATTGATCACTTTTTTGTATACTTTAGTGTGCCGCCCTTAGTGGGATGGGTATGCCCAGACATGGGTCCATGCACACTGTGTCACTGGAACCAGGCTATACCTGGCTGATGATCCCTAAATAGAGCAAAACCGATTCTGAATTGCTTGTGTTCTGGTTCAGGGAGGACCTTGCTTGGCAGTTTGTGCTGGGTTGTTCCCACTGAAGCAGGGTAAAGAATGATTTGCAAAGAGATAGGCCCAAACTGAGGTAGCACGGTATGCAAAATAATGATGGATTGGAATGCGGCCCAAGTAATTACCAGTGGCTGAGTTTAATTTAAGAATTCCATTCATTGCTTTTTTGTATACTTTAGTGTGTCGCCCTAAGTGGGACGCATGCCCAGACCCGGGTCCTGTGCACACTGTGTCACTGGCACTAAGCTGTACCTGGAAGATGGTCCCTATGTAGGGTGAAACCGGTTCTGTGTTGCTTGTGTTCTGTTCAGGGAGGACCTGGCTTGGCAGTTTGTGCTGGACTGTTTCCCATTAGAGCATGGTCAAGACTGATTTACTTATTGCTGGGTCAAAACTGAGGTGGCATGGTGTGCAAAATAACAGTGGATTGGTAGTCCCTGATTAATTACCAGTGGCTGAGAAAAATTCAAGCATTTCATCTATCACTTTTTGTATACTTAAGAAAACCCCAGGCTGCCACATGAGTAACAGGACGCAATCTGAGTAAGTAAGTGGTAGAGAGGATAGCTGAAGGTATCATGCACAAATACCAATAGCAACATTGGATGGGAAAAAAATTAGAACCTTAACAGCCAGTGGATAGGAAAGGGAGTAAACAACAAATGTGGGGGATGCAAAAACAGATGCAAACTGATCTAAGGAAGAGTGTCACAGCAACTGCTAGCGTTGCCAAGGGCCTGCTCCATCTTGGATTGGCCTACTAACTCTGCCCACTATGTCCTGAAGATGCACCAGCAACCCAGAAATGAGAGGGCAAGTGCCTAGGTCTGTTATGCAGTTTAGTGATCGTGCCTCTTCAATGTTTCCTGATTTTCCACCCTCCTTCAGTCATGTGCTTAATCCATTGCATGTCATGCTAGAATCCTAAAAGCTATAGGAAGCATTGGTGGTAGATAGATCATTGCCCTTCCTGTAAAACTCCATAGTCAACAGATGACTCTTCTGGGCAGCCTCCATCTGCAGCAATACCTGCAAAGCATCTTCCACAACAAAGTGAGGTCCCTTCCTTTCGACAGTTCCAGGCCTCACTTCCAGGAGGATGCAGGACCCAAGTTCAGTTAACGATTTGCCAAAGTGAACTGGCAAAGAAGATACAGCACCAGAGCTCAGTTTTCTAGGGCACTATGGTGTGTAACTCCTGTCTCTGGAACACTCTTCCTTTAAAATGAAAAAATATGTCCTCACATACTCTTTTCAGAAAGATAATAAAGACCAATCAATGTTCTTAACTGATTTCCTTTTTCTTTTTTTTTCAGGTTCAGGTTTCCTTTTTTTTTGTTTTCTAACTGTTCAGTATATAGCGCCAAGCCACAACATGGTGGCTAGAGCAAGCTCTAAATTCCTATCCCCATTAACATGAGAATTCTGTTCACTCCAAGCACAGCATATGCCCAGTATTTATTCTGAGGCTGATCTGTTATTGTTTATGCCATGTTTAAAGTTTGATGGGGAGGGGCTCTTCCTATTACAACTGCAGATGCAGGACGTTTATTTCGAGGCGTCCTCTCTGAGACTGATTTGTGCCATTCTTGTGCTTTGCACACTCCAGTCAGTCTAGTCCAGCCACAGTCTTTATTGCACACATGAATCAGAAATGGGGGTAGAGGTGGGAGTGAGATCAGATGGTGAAAGAGGCTGAGCTTCAAATGGATGGATGTGACATCACTAACCATCAGCTACTGAAGTCTAATGACAGTAGTACTCCTGGGGAGAGGAGCAGGTATGGTCCCATTCCCGTTCTCAGGAAACCTCATCACAGCCCTTCATTTTGAGATGCCTTCCGGGTAAAAGGAATCCCAAGATAGATGCCCAGTCAGTCAAGTGCATACACACACATTCAAATAAACGCTCCACACTTCCCTACCTAACACATTCAACTACAAACACAAGTTCCATGCAGGTCGTACATAGATTGAGAAATAAAAACACCTGATTAAACCTGATTAAAAGTAGCAGAACCATTTAAGAGGAGAGGCGGTGGGCATCTCTCCCTGGAAGCTGACAGGTAAAAAAGTCTATCCCTTCGACTAGGAGTCAATGTTGCCACCACTGCTGCTCTATCTCAGCCAGGTGGGAGAACATTGGTCACTCTTCTTATAAAGGATGCATTTTGGTTGCCCATCCTGCTCTTAAGGTCATGCTCTGGGTCTCAGTACACTTACAGCGGTGGCCATCAGTGAAAACGTGATTGTTGTGTTCCCTGAGGCAAAAATCAAAAAACCTGAGGGTCATCCGGTGACTTGCCAGAGGTTGAACACAATACAGAGCACCTCTCCAGAGCCATGCAAGAGGATATGATCCTTCGGTCTTCGGTTCATATCGGTTTGGCAACTAATTATGCTAAAATACTATTATTAGGCGACCTAAATTATTGGTCTAATGACGTACACGGTGGGCCTCATTCTGCTGAACTGACTGATTTATTAACCAACCTCAATTTTACCCAGCACCTTGTCTCAGCCACACACATCAAAGGACACATACTGGATCAAGCCTGGACCACAAACATTATAGCGTCCGTGCCCATGATCGTACCATGTATATGGTCTGATCATCACCTAATAAAATTTACGGTAATGATTCCCTCGAGTAGTAAGACCCCCAAGGTCGAGGGTGGCATGATCAGGAAATGGAGTGCCCTCAACAAACAGGAATTTCTGGATACATTGGCTAGCTCATCCCCCGCCTTTGACACTGATGTCGATATCTTGGAAGCAAACATTTCAGCCTGGCTATTAGAGGCCAGTGACATGCATGCTCCGCTCAGGAAACTAAAAAGCGCTCGTCGCCTTGACGCACAGAAATGGTTTTCTAAGGTGCTAAGAGATCAAAAATTGGCCCTTCGCCAGAAAGAAAGTGTTGGACTTGGCCCTTTTTGCAGGGTCATCCCTGAACTTTTTGCCTTCCTCCTATATTTTCTCTGACCTGTTTTTGTTGGTTTTATGACTCTGGGCACTTTACCACTGCTGATCAGTGCTAAAGTGCATATGCTCTCCCCATGATAAATTGTGTTATGGATTAGTGACTCCATGATTGGATGATTGGTTTACTTGTCAGTCCCTAGTACAGTGCACTGCGTGTGCCCAGGGCTTGTAAATCCAATGCTGCTGGTGGGCTTGCAGCACTGGTTGTGCCACCCACAGAAGCAGCTTGTAAAATGTGTCTCAGGCCTGCCATTGCAGAGCCTGTGTGCAGTCTGTGACTGCCATGTCGACTTGGCAAGTGCACCCACTTGCCAGTCCCTAAACCTTCCCTTATCTTCATATCAGACACCCCTAAGGTAGGCCCAAGGGCAGGGTGCATTGTAGGTATAAGGTAGGACATGCCCTGGTGTGTGTGGCATGTCCTAATAGTGAATTACAGCCATTTTCGTTTTTCACTATTGCAAGGCTACCTGTTCTCCATAGGCCAGAATGGGCAGTTTTGATTATTACACCTTATAATCCTAACTGGCCCAGAGAACATGGTAGAAAAACGAATTTAGTATGCCTGAACTCAGAATGATAAAATACATCTTTTAGTGAAGTTGGTTTTAACATTCTTTGTTTGAAAATACCACTTTTAGAAAGTAGGTATTTTCTTGCCTAAACCATCCAGCTGCCTCTGCTCAGGTTGTGTATTGTGTGTCTGGATTTGTGAGTGACAGGGGCTGGGGGATTCCAGGAGGCAGGGTGAGTCAGCACAGGGCTGAATAGGAAGGTCTGCATCCAGAGTGGAGGGAGGAGTTGCACCTGGGTCTGAATAGGGCTGTGCCTGCCTTCCACAATGCTGGCTCCACCTCCTGCCGGGCGTCTGATGGCTCTGCCCCTCACTCACAAAGGAAAGAAGGAGTCAGAAAAACAAAGTGCTCCAGGACTGACCAGAACTGGTTTTGGACTAGGCAGAGGCCTCTCTGCCTTCAGAGAACAAAGGGAAAAGGTGTATAAAAGGGGACCCAGACCCCTAGGAAATTAGATCACTTCTGGGAAATCAAGAAACCTGTTGCCAAGGAGAAGAACCGGAGAAGCTGAAGGAGGAGTACTGCCCCTGTGCTGTTTTGCTGATTGGGGTTGGCCTGCAGTGGTTGCTTTCTGCCAAGGACAGGAGAAAAGACTTTGCTGTGCTTTGTCATCTTGAAGAAGGGAATCTCCAAGGGCTTGAACTGAGCTTGCCTCCTGCCTGAAGTCACAGGGACACAAAGACTTCACCCCTTCTGTTTGCCTGCATCTGGAACTGCTGTTTTAGCTGCTAACAGAGGGAAATTGCAACACCGACGCCGGCGAGCGACGCCGTAACCTGCACCGAAGCCGTGGGCACCGCTCGTGAAGAGCACGACGCACCGCCCCGACTTGCACCCGTAGGCCCGACGCCTGCCGACGCCGTGCGACATCGACTCCGAGCCGTCATCGAGGCCGCTGCCTGCACCGGGAGCCGAGGACACCGCTCGTGACGCTCACGACGCACCGTCCCGACTCGCACCGCAGCCCCGACTTCACCGACGCCAGGGCTTCATCATCGCGGAGCCGATCCTCGACGTGGGTGACCCCGAATCCATCGACGCCGCACCATCGTAAGGGAACCGACGCCTCGCCGCCATCCGTGACGTCACCTCCCCGACACAGTAAGGAACCGACGCCTCACCTCCCTGCGCTGCAGTAAGGAACCGAGACATCACCTCCCCTGGGGTCGTAAGGAACCGACGCCGCCGGCGCCAACGAAGCATCACCTCCCCGACGCCGTGCACCGTCTTTGTTTTCATCGAATTCCAGGTACTGTTCTTTGTGGGTCTGCTCGACTCCGGGCCCGACGCCGCGCACCTCGCGGTCGGCGCCGTACTTTGGGATTTCCACCGGTCACGACGTCGTGATAACTCCAAGTGGAGTTATTTGTTGCTACAAGCTTTATTTGATTGACTATCCTATTTTTGAAGATAACGTGAACTGTCTCTATCATTTTAAGTCTATTTTTGAGTACTGTATTGTGGATTTTTGCTATTGGGTCTTGTGATAAGTCTATATAAAGATTACTTATTTTTACATAAACAACCTGTGTGGTGTCCATCTGTAGTGTTTTCACTGTATTACTGTATGTGGTCACAAATGCTTTACACACTGCCTCTGAGATAAGCCTGTCTGCTCGTGCCAAGCTACCAGGGGGTGAGCAGGGGTTATTTTAGGAGTGTTTCCCCCTTATCCTGACTAGAAGCAAGGGTCCCTATTTGGACAAAGGTGCAAACCATTGCCAACTAGAGACCCCCAGTTCTAACATTGGTGGGCAGCGGTGAGGATTTGGACTTGCATTTGTGATTCATATACAGTGATTGGTGTACACTACTAGTGAGTGCAGACCAATACGCGACCACATACCTTTTGATAGGACTTTTTTTCCTTGGAACCTTTATTTTTGTTGAGAACTGCCAATTTTCACCATGAGCAAAAAAGGATCCATTGCACCTGCAGATATTGAATTTGAAGAAGATAGGGTTGATACCTACACTGTGCCAGAACTCAAAGCTGTTTGCAAAAAGTTTAAAATCTCTATGAGAGGCCTCACCAGGAGGGAGGAGTTTCACAAGGCGCTAAGGGCCTGGTTGGAAGCACGGAATGCCAGTGGGCAGTCCGAGGAGCCTGTGGAGGAGGCAGAGAATTTAGATGGGCAGCTTGAGGGGCCATTGGGCTTAACTGGGAGGAGAGCGCCTTCCAGGGAGGGCAGCAGTGTTTCTCAAAAGGGCCTGTCTCCAGAGGAGCTGGAGGACAGGGACAAAAGCAGGATGCATGAAATGGAGATGGCCAAACTGAAACAGGGAAGCCATGATAGCCTTGAGCATAAGAAATTGGAGTTGGAAAGTAAGAGGTTGGCCATGGAAGAAAGGAAGATGCTTTTAGAGCATGAGAGAATGATGAGGGTGTTGGAGTTCAAAGCCAGGGGCTTAGGGATTCCTCCTTCTGGTGGCAGCAAAATTGTATTACCTAGTGCTGAGGGAGTAGTACACACACCCAGAGATGTGGTGCCTGACTTGGAGGGGGTTAACATACACCAGGAGGTTCAAGGACATGAGGTAGCTCCAGTAGTGCGCAGTGTCCCTGAGAGGAATAGGGAAACTGACACAGGGATTCATGGTCCTAGTGGTGGGAGGGACACTCTACTGACTCTAGATGAGAGGGGCAGGGAGAGGGGTTCCCCCATGGTTGAAGTCCTGGTATGTGAGTGTGAAGACCGCCCAGAAGAGTGTGGGTTGAGTGACAGAGACAGTCAGATACTGTCTTGCCAGTCTCAGGAGAGTGGTGTGGGGTACATGTGTGAGGCACTGGATGGTGAGGTGAAGGATAACTTGGTTAACACCTGTGAGGGGTTGTGTGATCCAATTGTGGGAGAGCATACTGTAAGTCCCTGTTTTCCAGAGCTATGCCAACACCTGTTGGAGAGTGAGTTCTCTGACCCCAGGGAGCTCACGAGGAGGAAGACCTTTTGGTGGTTTCCAGAGGGTCTGAAAAGGCATTGGGGAGTGACCCTAAGAGGAGTGGCTCAGGTATCTTCCAGCCCAGAGTGGTGGAAGTGGTTCAGAGTAGCCCAGCTAGGTCCCGGTGTAGTGGGAGGGGTGTAGGGGCTCACGTCCGGTCTCAGTGGAGAAGGAGTGAGTGTGGGGCTGCGTGTCCCAAGGTACCCGAAACCCAGTCTCAGAGCCTGGATGGTTCTTTAAGGGAACACCAGGTAGGGAGCCTAGGCTGTCCTGATGGGCCGCCTGTTGAGGAGGATCTCCTAGTGTCTAGAGAACCTGGAGCGTCTGTAAATGGAGCTCCAGTGTTTCTGGTATCTGGCAGTGCCGCTCCACTTGGGAGGGTGCAGAAGTCCAGAGTGAGGGGTGAGAGGGGGAGAGAGTCCCCAGTGGAAGAACCAGTGGGTCAGGGACCAGCCAGAAGGGCTGAGTCACCAGTGAATGACCATGGTGACACCACTTCTGTCCTGGGGGATCTTCGCGCGCTGTCAGATGGACAGGGGTCGGGAGATCTGCGCCAGGCGGACTGTCACACAACACATGAGAGATGTGTTACCCTCTGGGGGGCATGCGTGCTCCCCAGGAAGTCCTGGTGCGCCAGGCAGATTATTACACAACTCTAGAGGAGTGTGTTTCCCTTGGGGGGGGTTGGTGTACCCTCCCGGAAGTCCTGGGTTGCCAGGCACAGGTCCAGCCTAAGGGTACAGACCCTGGGTTGGAGGACCCGGTTCAGGGTGTCCCCCTGACCTGGAGGAAGGGGCAGCTGCTAACAGTGCCCCTACCAGTTTGTCTTCTGGGGGCACCACTCCAGGTGGGAGGGTGCAGGACCCCAGTAAGGGGGCGGGGAGAGGACAGCCTCACCCCTGGCCTCTACCCAGTCTAAGGGTACAGACCCTATGCTGGGATCCCAGTTGCAGGATAGAACCCCTGAACTGGTGGGCGGATTGTGCAGGACCCCTGCCACAGGTGCCCTGACAATTCTGGAAGGGGGTACAGCTCCAGGTGGGAGGGTGCAGAGCCCCAAGGAGGAGGACCAGGTGTGGGAGAGCCCACCCCAGTCTCCTGTCCAGCCGCCGGTTACAGGCCCGGGGCTGGTGGGTCAGTGTCAGGATGTCATACCTGACCTGACGGTTGGGAGAGTGGACAAAGGGTGCCAGGCACCTGGGGCTACTGCCCCCGCTCTCTGACACCACAGAGGTTGGAGAGCCATGAAAGGCCTGGGGCCTGGCTCTCATCACTGACGGCTGTCAGTGGCCACTGTGGCTTGCTGTCTGTCGGTTGGGACACACCTGTGAGCAAGCTAAGGTTAGGTGCTGCACAGGTGGTGTCCACAGTTGAGGAGAAGGGTTCCCCATGGGTTAGCTGGGTGGGCCCTGAGAGTATGGACAGAGGGATCCAAATAGGTTCAGATTGGCGTAGAACTGGAGTATGCCCCTGCTGTTGTGGGCCAGGGTCCAGGTTCTATCGCCCAAAGCAGAGAAGCCCATCAGGGTAGTGATTGGTCTCCCCTGCGTTTTGGCTGGAAGGGGGTTGTGTTGGACTTGGCCCTTTTTGCAGGGTCATCCCTGAACTTTTTGCCTTCCTCCTATATTTTCTCTGACCTGTTTTTGTTGGTTTTATGACTCTGGGCACTTTACCACTGCTGATCAGTGCTAAAGTGCATATGCTCTCCCATGATAAATTGTGTTATGGATTAGTGACTCCATGATTGGATGATTGGTTTACTTGTCAGTCCCTAGTACAGTGCACTGCGTGTGCCCAGGGCTTGTAAATCCAATGCTGCTGGTGGGCTTGCAGCACTGGTTGTGCCACCCACAGAAGCAGCTTGTAAAATGTGTCTCAGGCCTGCCATTGCAGAGCCTGTGTGCAGTCTGTGACTGCCATGTCGACTTGGCAAGTGCACCCACTTGCCAGTCCCTAAACCTTCCCTTATCTTCATATCAGACACCCTAAGGTAGGCCCAAGGGCAGGGTGCATTGTAAGTATAAGGTAGGACATGCCCTGGTGTGTGTGGCATGTCCTAATAGTGAATTACAGCCATTTTCGTTTTTCACTATTGCAAGGCTACCTGTTCTCCATAGGCCAGAATGGGCAGTTTTGATTATTACACCTTATAATCCTAACTGACCCAGAGAACATGGTAGAAAAACGAATTTAGTATGCCTGAACTCAGAATGATAAAATACATCTTTTAGTGAAGTTGGTTTTAACATTCTTTGTTTGAAAATACCACTTTTAGAAAGTAGGTATTTTCTTGCCTAAACCATCCAGCTGCCTCTGCTCAGGTTGTGTATTGTGTGTCTGGATTTGTGAGTGACAGGGGCTGGGGGATTCCAGGAGGCAGGGTGAGTCAGCACAGGGCTGAATAGGAAGGTCTGCATCCAGAGTGGAGGGAGGAGTTGCACCTGGGTCTGAATAGGGCTGTGCCTGCCTTCCACAATGCTGGCTCCACCTCCTGCCGGGCGTCTGATGGCTCTGCCCCTCACTCACAAAGGAAAGAAGGAGTCAGAAAAACAAAGTGCTCCAGGACTGACCAGAACTGGTTTTGGACTAGGCAGAGGCCTCTCTGCCTTCAGAGAACAAAGGGAAAAGGTGTATAAAAAGGGGACCCAGACCCCTAGGAAATTAGATCACTTCTGGGAAATCAAGAAACCTGTTGCCAAGGAGAAGAACCGGAGAAGCTGAAGGAGGAGTACTGCCCCTGTGCTGTTTTGCTGATTGGGGTTGGCCTGCAGTGGTTGCTTTCTGCCAAGGACAGGAGAAAAGACTTTGCTGTGCTTTGTCATCTTGAAGAAGGGAATCTCCAAGGGCTTGAACTGAGCTTGCCTCCTGCCTGAAGTCACAGGGACACAAAGACTTCACCCCTTCTGTTTGCCTGCATCTGGAACTGCTGTTTTAGCTGCTAACAGAGGGAAATTGCAACACCGACGCCGGCGAGCGACGCCGTAACCTGCACCGAAGCCGTGGGCACCGCTCGTGAAGAGCACGACGCACCGCCCCGACTTGCACCGTAGGCCCGACGCCTGCCGACGCCGTGCGACATCGACTCCGAAGCCGTCATCGAGGCCGCTGCCTGCACCGGAGCCGAGGACACCGCTCGTGACGCTCACGACGCACCGTCCCGACTCGCACCGCAGCCCCGACTTCACCGACGCCAGGGCTTCATCATCGCGGAGCCGATCCTCGACGTGGGTGACCCCGAATCCATCGACGCCGCACCATCGTAAGGAACCGACGCCTCGCCGCCATCCGTGAGCGTCACCTCCCGACACAGTAAGGAACCGACGCCTCACCTCCCTGCGCTGCAGTAAGGAACCGAGACATCACCTCCCCTGGGGTCGTAAGGAACCGACGCCGCCGGCGCCAACGAAGCATCACCTCCCGACGCCGTGCACCGTCTTTGTTTTCATCGAATTCCAGGTACTGTTCTTTGTGGGTCTGCTCGACTCCGGGCCCGACGCCGCGCACCTCGCGGTCGGCGCCGTACTTTGGGATTTCCACCGGTCACGACGTCGTGATAACTCCAAGTGGAGTTATTTGTTGCTACAAGCTTTATTTGATTGACTATCCTATTTTTGAAGATAACGTGAACTGTCTCTATCATTTTAAGTCTATTTTTGAGTACTGTATTGTGGATTTTTGCTATTGGGTCTTGTGATAAGTCTATATAAAGATTACTTATTTTTACATAAACAACCTGTGTGGTGTCCATCTGTAGTGTTTTCACTGTATTACTGTATGTGGTCACAAATGCTTTACACACTGCCTCTGAGATAAGCCTGTCTGCTCGTGCCAAGCTACCAGGGGGTGAGCAGGGGTTATTTTAGGAGTGTTTCCCCCTTATCCTGACTAGAAGCAAGGGTCCCTATTTGGACAAAGGTGCAAACCATTGCCAACTAGAGACCCCCAGTTCTAACAGAAAGGAAATGGAGATTAAGCTACTCTCCTGATGAGAAACATCATTACTTGGAAGCTCGGAATGAATATAAAAAAGCGATTATGGCAGCCAAGGCGGCTCACTTCTCCGCTAGAATTTTAAATTCTGATAATAGATCGAAGGAAATATTTTCCATTGTTAATGAATTATCCAATGCAGCGAGAGTCCTACCTAAACCTACACCTACTCAAGAGCTCTGTGACTCTCTGAATACCTACTTCGTGGAGAAAATTTCTAACATTAAAGCTAGTATCCCTAAATTCAGCCCCACTGAGACTACCCCTGTTACAAAAAAGAATCCACTCATCTTGGATCACTTTTCAGCCATTAACATCCAGTCCTTTTTGGACCTGCTGTCTAGAGTCAAATCTGGCTCACCCAGGGACTGTTGTCCACCTTATATTTTAAAAGACATTCTTCCTGGCCTGTCGTGTACCATCATGACCTTTTTGAACGAGTCTCTCTCGCAGGGCCGTGTTCCTAAAGCATTTAAGGATGCAATTGTAGTTCCCCTTTTGAAGAAACCGGGAGCAGACCCCCAGACGTTATCAAATTATCGTCCCATCTCTCTACTCCCCTACTTGGCCAAAGTCCTGGAAGCCCATGTAGCAAAGTGTTTGTCTAACTTTATGGAACATTCTGAATATCTAGACCCCCATCAAGCGGGATTCCGTCCCGCTCACTCTACAGAGACAGTGATTCTAGCTGTACTGGACGACTTGCGAGATAAAGCGGATAGAGGTACTCCTCAAGCCCTGGTGCTTTTAGATCTTTCGGCCGCATTTGACACGGTCGATCATGAAATTTTGATGGATCGTGTCAGGCTGGCCGGCATTCAGGGCCCAGCCTTCAGCTGGATTAGCTCCTTTTTAGAAGACCGCACTCAATCGGTTCGCTTGGATTCATTTACTGCTCCCAAGCTATCAACTACTTGCGGGGTCCCACAGGGGTCATCATTATCCCCCCACTTGTTTAATCTATACCTCTCACCCCTGATTCAGTCTCTGAAGGCACGGAAGGTAACTACCTTCAATTATGCCGATGATCTACAGTTAACTTTTACAATAGATAACTCCACCAATTCAATCCTGGAATTCCAGGCCACTATGCTCCACATTCGCCATTGGATGGACCAGAATCATTTAAAACTTAATCCAGATAAGACTGAATTAGTTCTGACGGGGAGTAGTAAGATCTTCTGGGGCCCACACTATTGGCCGGCGGAACTTGGATGTCCGCCCGAACCCTCTACCTCCGTCAAGAGTCTAGGCGTTATCATAAACAACGACCTGTCGTTGAGATCCCAAGTTGGTGCTGTGGTCTCAACCTGTTTCTTTCAATTACGTAAAATCAGAAAGATCAGTCGCTTGCTCACTCATGCAGCGTTGATACAGGTTGTAATAGCCATGGTTTTATCACACTTAGACTACGCCAACTCTATCTATCTAGGCATGCCACTTTTTTTAATCAAGCGGCTTCAGATGGTCCAGAACCAAGCAGCGAGACTGATCCATCAGCAACCAAGATGGCAATCAGCCAGACCCCTTTTAAAAAAACTACACTGGCTCCCTATTTCCCAACGTACGGCCTTTAAAACGGGATGTTTAATCTTTAAGTCTCTCCACAGTCGGAGCCCTAAATTTATTAACTGTCTTTTATCAAGGCATACTCCCTCTCGTAACTTGCGCTCAGCCCACCTTCAGCTACTGACCATCCCCGCCTTCAAGTTAAAACGTCAGGGTGGCTGTAGGTTTGCATCCCTGGCCCCAAGACTGTGGAATTCTTTTCCACTGGAGGTTCGGTCATGTACTGATCTTTTGAGATTCAGAAAAATGCTTAAGACATGGCTGTTCGGGCAGGCTTATGAATAACTATCCCCATCGGTCCCGGCATATTCTAGAGTAGCGCCATGAAACCTTTTGGTGTACGTGCGCTGTATAAAATTTTTATAACATAACATAACATAACAGAGAGCACCTCTCCAGAGCCATGCAAGAGGATATGATCCTTCGGTCTTCGGTTCATAGCTGGGACCTGCCCCTCATAATCTGGGCCTGGAGTAACTCCTTGCTAGACTGATGCCAGGGCATGGTTTCCAGGTTGGCTGTTGCCAAGGGTAGCCGTGGACCCAAGGGATGCATTTTTCACTCAAGGAAAGAGAACGGGAGTCTGCGTGCAGTGAAGACAGTAGCTGACAGCGGCGGGTGAAGGCCCGTGGGGTGCATTCCACATGAGAGCAGCCTACTCATATCTCCCCGACAAAGGCGCTTTGAGAAGCCACTGGTGCTGGACACTTACAGGCGCTACACCTCGGGACACTCACCTTGGACTCGGTCCCACTTTGTGTTTTTTTTTTAAATCACGCAGGCTGCACCACCTCCGCCACAGAAACACTGCAACATATGTTACATACACACTTACGTTTCTTTAGTTGTGTTGATGTTATTAATGTAGTTATGTGCTTCAAGAGCACAGGAATATGCAAAACGGATCGAACTATGAAGACAACAAACGCGCAATGGCACCACTTTTTAAAAAAAGAATATATTTTGGTGTTTCCTTTCTTCAACCACACCCTGGCTCAGAAGGCTATCATTAATTTGAATCGTACATGGCTTCGTACATTGTAAGGACGTTTTTGTATCACGCAATACACATTGAAAGTACTTTGAGGGTGCAACTTTTCCTTTTCTCTAGCTCACAGCATCATATTTCATTGGCATCACATGTAAGTATATACATTACGTGGACAGATGTGTCACCAATAAACATTGATAATAAACAAAGGAATATCTGAAATGCATAGGACGTGTCCGGGGGGCACAGAGCCCCATCATTCCAGTGAGGCTGGTAAGGGAGCATGATGATGGGGGGTGGAGGGGGGGGGGCAGGGTTTCAACAGACGTATATTATGGGACCAGCCGAGGACATGAGTTCACGGCGAGTTGTCTACCTCTAATTGTGACTTCAGCTTTTCAAATTCCCCCGTGAGACATCGGCCCCAAAACACGCTGATGAAGAAAGCCTTTAAATTCAGCATCCCTGTGAGTTAATCCTTCGAGCCTGGTGAAATTTGGAACTGGGTGAGGGTGGGGGTACCTGCTGAGCTGTGGTCCAGGACGGATCTGTCCAGTGGGCACTGGGTGTTGATCGGTACTCTGCCCTGCAGAGATTGGGGCAGCAGCCTCCGTTATTTGAAGGCGGGGGTGGAAGGCGAGCACTGATCAGCCATTGGTAACAGCTGGCTCGGGGCACTGATCAGCCATTGGTAACAGTTGTCTCAGGGCAGAGGCATCGCATATTCGGTGTTCAATGCAAATATTCTGGTGTGTGGTATGGAAATGTACAGTGTAGGAAGTAGCAAATGCAGGCGCCGGGCAGCAGCCCCTGCTCGTGTTACCACATTCAAACACGTGTGCAAATCACCAGCGCGCGGACGGCTCGATTCCTCCCACAAACACCGCGTGGCACCGAGCCAGCTGGGGGGAAGGCGCGAGACGGCAGCGGCCCGCAGGGGTGTGACGTCAAGGGCTCACGCGGAGAGCCTGCCGTGGAATGGCTGCCGTCTCCCGCCGGCGGAAACTGTGGCTGTTCTTATTATTGTTATTGGTATCGTTTTTGTTGCTGCTGTTTTGTTGTTGTATGTGCTGTTACTATTAATGTTATCAAAAGTGTTACTGTTATAATTAACACACTCTCAATAGTAGTCGACGTGTTGGTATTAGTGTCGCTACTGGGACCGTTACTGAAAGTGCTCCTTTTGGTATTGTGTTAATATTATTATTATTGTTGTTTTTATTAGCAATAATAATGTTGTTGTTTTTATTAGTAGTAGATATAATAACAGCAAAAGAACAACAATAATAATAATAAAAATAGCAATAGTAGTAATAAATAATAATAATAGCAATCATCATCATAATAATGATTATACAGTTGGTCGTGTTCCAGTGCGTGTTTCCAGTGCTGGCTCTAGGCTGGCAGCGCATAGATATTACAGGGGGGTCCGAGGGCGCCTGGAGGGGTCCTTGACTCTTGATTTTTTGCTGGGGCTGCGGGGGGTGCCACAGAGGGGGCGGAAAGCGACACTCGGCCAAGATCAGGGCGGTACTTTCCCATACTGTAGGTCAAACAGATAGTAAAATAGACACACTGTCCAACAGATGGCAGACATGAACTAAACAGCGAAACATAGATAGATAGAGAGATAGATAGATAGATAGATAGATAGATAGATAGATAGATAGATAGATAGATAGATAGATAGATAGATAGATAGATAGATAGATAGATAGATGTTTCTATTGTTGGAGTAAGAGCCATGTTTATAGACTATAAACATGGCTCTTACTCCAACAATGTTACCCTTTCTGGAAACCAGGGTGCCTTCTCGCTGTCTCTCGCCACTAACGTGAATGAGCCTAGGCTTGGTTTTCAACAACTCAGTGATAGCCGACAGAGTTTGCACCAATCCTTGCACGTGCAATTCAAACGTGATTTCTTGGCGTAGTGCTAAAAAAGCGAATAAATAAAAGTTTGGGATTCCCCCGATATTCGAACCCTACCTTATTTAAGTAGCATTCGTTTTATACATCAAAGTGAGTAAGTGTGGTGTATGTGAGTACAACTATAAAAACAAATATGTGCATTTAAATTGGTATTTTTATTTGAGTTCGCTTAAGTTATTCGTGCATCCATGCATGCCTTTGCACATGTTTTTTAAGAAAAAGTTTGTGTCTATAGTCAACATGTGCAAAAATATTTATGTTGTCGGTTCTGATGGTACTGAATAGGCTGTGACACTTTCTGGGTTCATGTTACGCCAGTTTTCTGACCAGTGTAATCCGGGTGCGTCGAGTGGAACACGTACCTACACAAGAAGCAGAAACACCTCGGAGAAAAAAGATAACCGCTAAAATGTATGCCCAGAAGTTCTTAAATTGTAATTTAGGTCACGTTCAGCACAAACACATGTCAGACGTAGTCCAAAAAGAGCATCCTTAAACTTGCCGCTGACTCCCCAAAGGCCCAAGTCGCAGCGTATATTATTTCATATTTCTACGTGAGGCACCGTTCCATACGACACCTTAAAAAATTCTGTCGTAGGAAAACGCTATATTCTCACTGATTTCGTTACAGAATTTATACAGTTACATTTTGAATCAAACGTGTGCAATTTTTCTCAGCCTGAAAATATAGAGCTTCGTGTTACTGCAAAAACGTGTTTCTGTCACTACAATTATAGGACGGTTCAGAAGGCATTTATGCCAGCACCACAGAATGTGACACAGGTCGGAGGCAAAGACACCCGCGCATGGGCACGTGTGCGTGCTCGTGCGCATTATTTGCGTCATTCTTAATTCGATGAGTATGTTTGAAACTATAACTTAAACCTTTAAAAATATTTTAAAATCTGAACAGCAAAATGGTGTGCTTACCTGCGTTTGTTATGCCGCGCAATTTTTTTAAAAATAATTATTATGTATAATATTATACGGCGCTTCGGCGCTATTTTGTAGATGAACCGAAAGTAGGAAATGTTACCTGCCCCTGGCGATTACTACCTGGGATTGTCCTGTTACACACTACGCGTTGACGTTGCGTGCGCCATCACCACTGTATGACCTGACTAGACTCGACAAACCATCTCTCACCCACGTACCCCTCCCTGAGCAGGGTCAATGGCCCGTTATTTTAAGGCACCCTGCCCCCTCCCTCTCCCCCCACACACACACCTCACCCCCGCCATATGCCTCAAATGTACTATTACCCATAGTTATCAGACTGATTTTAGCTTTGAGTGTAATAAATCAAAAGATGGAAACGATTACCCAAGCCCCACCCCGTCTCTGCCCACCCTAACGACTTCCCGGGCTGTTATTGCTGTGGGCGCCAGAGGAGCCGAGCTCTGGGAAAGCGCGGAGGCCGCCGTGGCACCCACGTGTGAGATGCCAGGAAAGAGGTCAGGCAGCGCTGGGAGGGGTCATAAAAAGAGCAGCCACATCTGCAAACACTGTCTGCTTCATGAGCAGAAAGGCCTACACACGGTACGGAACGTATCACACGCGCCCACGGAGCCCACACAGACCACAAAGGGATTCATATCACCACCGATACACATGCCGATCACACGCAAACACCGTAAACAGATGCATGCATATGTAACAGGGTTTCACTAATTACAGCATACACACATACACATTTTACAAACACATTACACACATCGCACCATTAAACAAACAAGTCACACGCATACGCCAAACAAATACAAAAGGAAGAGGACAACAGAGCATATATACTTAGAACGAGATATCAAATAAAACACATATCACATAGAGACTTCGCGGCACATCACACACAAAAGGAATAATAGATGATAAAGCGATGATGTCACCAAATACACACACATATTACAGGAGGAAAGGATAACCACATACATCATATATAAATAAAACACATTTACTAATCTCATATACATCCATTGCTTATCAAACACGTATGTACGGTTTCCACGCCTACTACACAAACACGCACCACACAAACAAAGAAAGATCATCATATGTCATATGCACTGGTCAGATTTCATGTCACACTGACAAATTTTGCACATATCTTACAGATCACGTTTCAGCAGTCTTTTATAACAACTGTTCCTGTTCTTCTGTGTGGAACTCCCGTATCCCCGTGTAACATGTACACATAAATAACACACATGCACGCAGATCACGGGCACACACATTCACAACGTACCACATAAATATGACCTTATCCGCAGGAACACGCCCACATAAATACGCCACGCACAAAACACAGACGAGCACACACACAACCCCACAGACTCGCGCCCCGGCATTTCTCCTGGAGAGACCGTCTCCGAGGGTGCGGGCCTGCTGAAGGCCAGTGAGTGAGGGTGTTTACAGTGGGGGCGGCCTCCGAGCATCACTTAAACAATCAATGAAGCTCGGGTTACACCGCGCGACTCCCTAAACGCGCCCGATAAGGGCAGGTTAGACACCTGAGATAAGTCCCCGATGCGGCCCCGATAGCCGCCAGCCTGGTCTTATCTGCCGCCGGATTTAATTGCCTGCCGCGGCCATTGTGAGGAAGAAAGGAAATCAGTGGAGAGAGGCCGGCTCAGCCTCGGATCCAGTGGGTGAAAAGTGCGGGAGTAATGAGGGGCAGGCGGGGGAGGGGGTCGAGTCACTGCACACACAATTAAGAATATTTATGGAATCGATGCGTGCATGAGATTTGTTTTTAAGGGGTATACTGCGCACGCCCGGACATGTCTCCCAGAAGGTGTCATTGAAGCCATACTTTTGATTCCACTGTGTCTAATAGATAATATGGTCTAACGAGGTCTATTAGTTCAAATAGGTATTTTTTTTATCAAACCAACACATTCCCTTTGTATGTTTCGCTCTGATATTCGTAGTTCAATGTCCAAACCTTGAATCTACTGGATCTAGTTTTTATTTGATTACTTTTCTTTTTGAATCATGTGTAATTGGCATTTCCTTTGAAATGAAGAGTTTCTAGGCACTCAAGCGAGAGGTTTTTGGTGGACTAAACAGCATCGAAACGTGGAGCTGAAGAACAGCGCACGCAAGAGTTTTTAAGGATTGTCCATTTAGCTCTTAGAACGAGTCTTCTTTCTGCCTCTTTGTCCTTGAGTTTATTATGGCACAGGAACAGTTAATCAGCCGGCAGTTGTTTAGAAACGAGTTCTTCTGTGCCCAACCCACCGTGGAACAATAGGAAAGGGAAGTCACCTATAGTGCTCGCAAGGAAGAGACGGCTGCTGGCCGTAAACCAGGATTTGGCGCTGGTTACCTATTCTTGCTCCCAGGTTTACGAGGTGCACATTGTCCTTCTATGCCCAGGGTCATCCCCCCGCTAGTTGGACGTGCAGGTTTTGGTCAGCAATCGTCTTTTATGACTCCGCAGAGAGCCCGTTCGGGAGTCACTTTTTGCAGGCCCTGGCTCGGTTGGCAGTTAGTGAGTCTACGTTTCTGCAGCTCTTCCGCACAGCCCTCTGAAAATGGCAGTGAGCAGGTGTTTACCGTGTCATCCGTGTCCCTACCGGCTGCCGCCATGTTCTCAGCCAAAGCAAGGCGGGGGCTCTGGATGTACAACCCCAGAGCGCCTGCTCGGGTCAGCTACCACGACTGAACAGTCGCCTCTGTTACCCTGAGTCGTTCGACTGAGGTGAAACCGAGTTAAGCATCACACTTCCCTAGCGCCACTTTCCAAAACAAACTCTGCAGGTTGTTGCCTGGAAAAGCAAGCGGCTACTTTTATTTCCCAAATCTTCCAGCTACGATTTGTAAAGGCAAAAAGCCAACCGGAAGTCAGCGACTTAGGTCCAAATAATCACCTATTTGTTACTGCGCTTGCACTAGACTGAGTGACGGGGTGCTTTTGGTAAGTGCATACCAAAAGGGGCCTGCTGAGGCCTTGAGGCATATATATGCGTTTCACCTTGAAGCTGCGGTGCGAAGTCAGTCACACTGTCATTTTCTGGGTAAAAGCTTCGATTGCCGGGTAGACACAATGCGGGGCCTTTCATAAAACGCATTTATGAGTACGTGAAGTACTACTCCCTTTTAATTTCAAAGAACTGTATTGGTTTTTATGACAAAAGATAAACAGAAAAGGTGCCATGGTAGAATAGCACAAAACACATGTTGAATAGGCAGGTAAAGTGTACTATACACTTGTACAAGTATACATGACATATTTTGTATTGTAAAGAAACACACACAAAAAACACAGGGCAGACAAAATATAATCATGAGGGAAACCAGATCTTGAGTGACAAGCAAAAAGCAACATACAAACTTCAAAATGTAAAAAGCATAACATAAAATAATGAATGATAATGATAGGCATGGCAATTCTGGAGGTGGGATTAGAGCAGCACCCTTCTGAAGTGATAGCAGTCTGGTGACCTAGGAAGGTTTGTAGATCCCTGTAGTCGACAAAAATATGGTGTTTGCCATCAGCAAAAATTTTGAACTTAGCGGGACCAGTGATGGAAAATTGAAGGTTCGCTTTCTTCATTCTAGGTCTGGGCTAAGAAACATTTCCTAGTTTCAACTGTCGACTTGAAGTAGTCTTTATATGGAAATTTTGTGACTGTTCCATAAAATGTGGTTGTTTTTACGTATGTAGCTTAGGCTTAGTTTGGTGTGCTAGTATCTTAGAGGACCTTGCTCGTCTCTAGCTTGTTATCGTTAGATTTAGACATTTTCACCGCCACTCACCATTGATCACTCCAGCAATTGCTTGTTACCATCCACGGTTATTACAGGATGTCAATGCTACTACCATCATCGTTACTTGTAGTATTTTCATCGCCACTCACTCAGCGGCCCGCCCAGGTATCCAGTAACGATATATCCATCACCGCCATTCACTCTGATCAAGTGATATCTCTAGGTTTTTTAACAACCGCCACTCACTCCTTAGAAACGCATGGCTTTCAATCAATGGGTATTCCTATTCTAACTTGACAATTCATCTCTCCCTTCTCTTGCTTCTATTGTTTTCCCATTTTCCAACAAGCAATCACACAGGCAAGTAACTTAATGTCCTGATGATGATCCTCAATTCTATGTATGGATCGAAACGTCGTCGACTCCATGACACCCTAACACAATGATATTTATTATTTTACAATGTGTAATGGTGTCTTCCTTCATTTGTGCTTCTTAAATTGTTGAAACCATTACAAGCACTAAACTTTGCCTGAGCCTTTTTTGTTTTGTTTGGTTCGTGTCTCACTCGAGACAATACTTTGTTCACACTTCATTGTTTGTCTTTACAAATATTTGCTACAATAAAAGATTCCTGTTCGGCTGGACAGCACAATATAGATCTAACTGTATTTCTATATTTATTGCTCCTTTCACATTGTTTTTGTGAGGGACCACTGTGTTCATAGCAAACAGTATCTTAGAGGACGGCAGACGATCTGGCGCGTAATGTTCTTATTGACGGGTTTGAAGGAGGGGGCAGGGTGTTCCCTTTCTAGCTCAGTTTTTTTTAAAGGGTATGCCCTTCATATGCAGGTCCAATTCTCCAGGAAGGTAATGTAAGAGCTCGAAGAATTGTCTGCTCTGTCTGGCACTCCAAAAATATGCAGATTTCCCCTATGGTTCCTATCTTTCAACTCTGTCATGTCCCTTTGTAGGGTTTTGGTTGAGGTGTGTATTTTCTGAACATCTTTCCTCAAAGCCTCTGCTGCGTCCTTCATTGTGCTGATGAGTGATTCTGCCTTGGAAACCTTGGAGTTAATAGTACCGATATCTGTCCTGATCGCAGAGTTATTGCTGCATAATGTCCACATTGGCCTTGGTGGATTTAGCCACATCATTCACCTCAGCAAGTTTCTTAAGGATCATGTCCAACGTATTGGATATATCTGATTTCCTAAAGCAATAACAAAGCACGACAGTGAAACCTCTACCAAGACTTGCACCTATCCTGCTATCCCCAAGGTTTTTATAATGGAGGAAATATCCTAAGTACGCTTATGTGCACACAGTTCAAGCCCCTTCTGTCAAGGTGCGGTCCTAACCGGACTATGCAATTTTAAAACAAGAATATACCGGTGCACCAATTAATGCTTAAATATTAAACAGTAGTAAACAGAGAAATCATGTCGGTTCCTGTAGATAAAATTCAAGTAAAAAAATCAGAGAGATTATAGTCAAAATAGTGTTATTAATATGATGAGATCCATCCATTAAAGACATCTTTAGAGGTAAGTCCCAAATAAGGAGACTAAGGGCAAATCACCCATCAAAACGACACTATAATAAGCGCTGACGTAAAAAAGTTCTTCTCCGGTATCTCCACACAGATCGAATAAGGTCAAAAACCTTATTTTGAATATAATCTCTCCAATTTTTTTACTTGAATTTTATCTACGGGAATCAACATGATTTCTCTCAAGATTGGTGAAGGAAATTTGGGTAGCCGTGTTACCACATGAATGAATACTTCGCACATGCCCTGAAAAAGTCCATTGTACTGGACGAAACGCGTTGGCTGTTCTTCACTACATAACGCATGTCACTTCTGAATTATTTGTGAATAAAAAAGAAGATTTGGAAAACACATCTCTGAAATTGATTTTGATTTCTGTTTACTACTGTTTAATATTCAAGCATTCATTGGTGCACCGGTTGATTCTTGTTTTAAAATATCTGATTTCATTTTGACAGGCGAATCTGGTAGTGGAGGTTCTGCTTGGAACGTTTGTGACTCGGTTTGATTTCTTTTTCAGCCATGTTCTTTCTGTTGTGAAGATGTTTCGCGGAGCAAGCCAGACTGAAGAGAGAAATAGGCTAACAGCACAGACGGGGAGCTTATGTGCCCCTTTACAATGCATCTTTTGTGCGTTTTAATGTTACGTTATGCCAGAGACAGTGGTGTCTGGAGCAGATGAGATGTTGGTAAATATTCAAGGTGACCCCATTAATTCTTACCTTCTGGACCCTTGGGTTGGAGTGTTAGCCAGTTAGACAGCCAGATAGCCAGTCGATTAGAATCAAGTTGCGCTCTATTTGGCAGTGTTGGGTTGTCTGTCTGCAAGTATCGAAGTTGTTGCACTTGTCTAAGGTATAGAGTTAAACACATGCAGTGCAAAGTAAAGGCTCAATGCACGACAGTTGCTGAACGGTGCAATAGAACAGAATATTATTAGAGCCCAAGTGAGACTGGTTATCACTAAAGTGTGCCATAAAAGCAGGTATACTGGTAATTATCAGAAGTCACTGAAATGTTAGTCAATGGTTACCACTGATCATTACTGTTCATATTGATCAAACTGTTCTTACTCAGTTGCTGAGGTACAATACTCCTGGTTCAGTTGAAAAGAGACAATATTTCTGTGCAGTGTGCCCAATAATTGCCCAGAAGGCATGCATATTGTGTTCAGAACTGCTGAACTGCCATAACACCAGGGGTTTCATCAGAAGGGAAGAGCCTCGTGGGGAGGTGCCATTTTAAAGTCAGGCAAAGCGAGAGAGGATCTCCAGGCATAAAAAGATTATTATTGACACCCTGGGTGGGGTGTTATATGTCTGCATATGTGCACTGGAGAGGCATCAACTAAAACAGGAATACTTGATATAGGGGCTCACTTGGGGACCAGCTGTTAATGTTTTCAGGAAGACTTTGCCTGGTTACGTAAAAGCTCAGCGGCCATTTTTGGATCAGCGTTCAGTCGCATTGGAGGCACAGAGCTCTTAGCTGAATTATTTCTGGTAAGCAATATTAAGCTGTAGAAAGCAGCATTCGTGGGTGCTCCTATACTTCCGCAGTCGAAAGCATTGAGGTTTGCGTCGCATAGGGCGCTCTCTAGACTGCAGCGTTCGTGTCTTGTGGACCACAACGCCGGGAGCAGCAAAGTCAATGCACCATTCACTGCGCGGTCCAGGCCACACCCTGTGAAGTAGTACACCTATAGAACTACTTCATGTACTCATTTTTGCCTTTGTGGCCTGGTCCCATAATCTTTAAGATAACCCTAAACTATTATTTTTAGTTTGGTGGTTTCCTTCTTTAGTGGTCACTCTCTTGGCTGCGTGAAAACCATTTTCATGTTCTTCTGTATTCCAAACTATCAGGTCAAACCACAAATACATCTATGAGTAAGTGAAATAGTACTACAGGGAGTGGTACATGCTTGCTCATACACTCCTTTGTGAATTCTCCCACTTAGTTTTGGCAATACTGCTTTTAAACCAGCCTCTCTTGCTACATCTACGGTATATATACCCTGATTTCAAGCTTAGTAAACTAGTCTAAAGTCGTCTGGCAATTGCATAGGTGCCACATAGACACAACCGGGTAATTCAATTTTTACCTTTTTATTCAAGAGTTTTACGTAGCAATACTGCAACTCAGGGATATTAGGGATCTTTCCGAAGAACTAAGTAATCACTCATAGGCTGTGTAACCAGTGACAAACAGGGGAAGTATAGACACATATCAGGGATAGCTTTGTAGGAGTTCATCATTACAAAAAAAACCACATAATTCAGGAAGAGGCAGAAAAGTTAAGTTTTAACTGTTTCCCTATGGCAACTAGAATAGGTTGGACAGGAAGAGGGTGGGCGCACACTGCCTCACATCTCAGCACTCAGTTTGCCCCGATGCATCATAGTAAATGCAGTGCATGATAACACTTCCTTCGATGTCAGGCTTTAGTTTTTCACCCTTGTTGGTGCAGCCAGTGGTGTGTATCTCTAGACACGTGTTTCAGGATAGTTGTCCTTCTTCAGTAGAGAGCAACACATTCTTTTTGGGGGTGCTGAAAATGCTGCGATGTGAGGCAGTGTGCACCTACCCTCCTCCTGTTTGAAAAGGCTCCCTTGAGCTAATGAGCTGACGAGCTCTGGTTGATGCACCTGCACCCAGCAAGTGGTACAGAGAACTGAGAAGACTTTGGGCAGCATTTCCAGCACCCCCAAAAAGAATGTGTTGCTCTCTACTGAAGAAGGACAACTATCCTGAAACACATGTCTAGAGATACACAGTACTGGCAGCACCAACAAGGGTGAAAAACGAAAGCCTGACATCGAAGGAAGTGTTATCATGCACTGCATTTACATTGATGTATCGGGGCAAACTGAGTGCTGAGATGTGAGGCAGTGTGCGCTCACCCTCCTCCTGTTAGAATAGGTTGGGCTCTGAGGTGAGTGGTTCCAATAGGCAGCCACAGGACATGTGAGCATGGGGAGTTTTGAACCTAATTTTTTCCAGATACACAGAATGTTTGCTTCTGAGCCTTCCTGGATCACCCAAGATGGTGATTAAGTCAGTCAACTAGAGTGATTGATTTATTTTGGCAAACTTTGAATTTTATTACAGATTTAATTGGGAGCCAGTGGAGGTTGCTTAGAAATGGCGAGATAAAATGAGTCTGGCCGCAGAGTGCAGGGCACACCTAGAGAAGACTGAGGCTTCTGGGACACCCCTCAAAAGGTCATTGCTGAAGTCAAAAGCAGTGGCGGCTCCTCGAGGGAGTGCTGCGGGGCGGCGGGCGGGGTAAGGGGCAGGGTGGGGAGTAGTAAACTCCGGAATACAACCCAACGGAGTTGAGTAAATAAATAAATAAATAAAACGAATTTCATTGCGCGCGCTGCAACGCCAAATCGGCGATGCAGTGCGCAATGTAATTCGTTTTATTTATTTATTTATTTACTCAACTCAGTTGGGCCGTATTCCAGAGTTTACTAACCCCCATCCTGCCCCACAGCACTCCCTCGAGGAGCCGCCACTGGTCAAAAGGAGAGATAGCCAAAGCCTAGGTTGTAATCTCTTGTGGGCAGGTCAGGCTGATCAATCAATCAATCAATCATGTCACTTATAAAGCGCACTACATACCCGCGAGGGTCTCAAGGCGCTGGGGGAAGAGGGGGGTGGTGCTGCTACTGATCGAAGAGCCAGGTCTTGAGGAGTCTTCTGAAGGCCAGTAGGTCTTGGGTCTGTCGGAGGTTGGTGGGGAGGGTGTTCCAGGTCTTGGCGGCGAGGTGGGAGAAGGATCTGCCGCTGGCGGTCATTTTCCGGATGCGGGGGACTGTGGCGAGGGCGAGGCTGGTCGAGCGGAGCTGGCGGGTGGGGGTGTAGAAGCTGAGTCGTCTGTTGAGGTAGGCTGGTCTGGAGTTGTGGAGTGCTTTGTGTGCGTGGGTGAGGAGCTTGAAGGTTATCCTCTTGTTGACAGGGAGCCAGTGCAGGTCTCTCAGGTGGGGTGTGATGTGGCTGCGTCGGGGGATGTCGAGGATAAGACGTGCAGAGGCGTTCTGGATGCGTTGCAGCCGTCTCAGGAGCTTAGCCGTCGTTCCTGCGTAGAGGGCGTTTCCGTAGTCCAGCCTGCTGGTGACGAGGGCCTGGGTGACTGTTTTTCTTGTTTCGGTGGGGATCCACTTGAAGATCCTGCGGAGCATTCGGAGGATGTTGAAGCAGGATGAGGAAACGGCGTTGACCTGCTTAGTCATGGAGAGGGTGGGGTCGAGGATGACCCCTAGGTTGCGTACGTGGTCGGTGGGTGGCGGGGCTGTTCCCAGTGATGTTGGCCACCAGGAGTCGTCCCAGGCCGAAGGGTTGGAACCAAGGATGAGGACCTCCGTCTTGTCCGAGTTCAGCTTCAGGCGGCTGGTCCTCATCCATTCGGCGACGGCCTTCATTCCTTCATGGAGGTGGGCTTTGGCGGTGTGAGGGTCTTTGGTGAGGGAGAGGATCAGCTGGGTGTCGTCGGCGTAGGAGATGATGTTGAGGTTGTGCTGTTGGGCGACGTGGGCGAGGGGTGCCATGTAGATGTTGAACAGCGTTGGGCTGAGGGAGGAGCCTTGGGGTACGCCGCAGATGATCTTGGTGGCCTTGGATCGGAAGGGGGCGAGGCGGACGCTTTGTGTTCTGCCGGAAAGGAAGGATGTGGTCCAGTCCAGGGCCTTCTCTTGGATCCCGGCGTCGTGAAGGCGTGTTCGTAGTGTGTGGTGGCAGAACGTGTCGAAGGCGGCTGATAGGTCCAGGAGGATGAGGGCTGCTGTTTCTCCGTTGTCTAGCAGGGTCCTGATGTCATCGGTGGCGGCGATGAGGGCGGTTTCGGTGCTGTGGTTGCTGCGGAAGCCGGACTGGGAAGGGTCCAGGATGTTGTTCTCCTCGAGGTAGCGGGTCAGTTGTTTGTTGACGATTTTCTCGGTGACCTTCGCGGGGAACGGGAGCAGAGAGATGGGTCGGAAGTTCTTGAGGTCCTTGGGGTCTGCCTTGGGTTTCTTGAGTAAGGCGGTGATCTCGGCGTGCTTCCAGATTTCCGGGAAGGTTGCTGTCTCGAAGGAGATGTTGATTATTTTCCGGAGATGGGGCGCGATGGCTGTACTGGCTTTGTTGAAGATGTGGTGAGGGCACGGGTCTAGCGGTGAACCGGAGTGGATGGTGTTCATGATCTCGCTGGTGTCCTCGTCGTTGATGTTGGTCCAGGAGAGCAGGCGGTTGGTGGTTGTGGGGGCAGTGGTCTCGGTGGTTGCCGGGGCGGTCGTGGTGTTGAAGCTGTCGTGGATGTCGGCGATTTTGCGGTGGAAGAAGGTGGCCAGTGAGTCGCACAGGTCTCGCGACGGCTGGATGTCGTTGGTGTTGGAGCTGGGGTTGGAGAGTTCCTTCACGATGTTGAAGAGCTCTTTGCTGTTGTGTGCATTGTTGTCTAGGCGGTCTTTGAGTGAGGCCCTTTTGGCGGATCTGATGAGGTGATGGTGACTGCGGGTGGCGCTCTTGTGGGCGGCGTAGCTTTCCGCTGTCCGTTCGTGGAGCCAGATCTTCTCCAGTTTTCGGCATGTTCGTTTGGAGGCCTGGAGGTCTTCGGTGAACCAGGTGGCTTTCTTGCTGGTGTGGCTGTTGGGCGGATTCTTGAGCGGGGCGAGTGTGTTGGCGCAGTCGTCGATCCACTGTCTGAGGTTGCGGGCGGCGGTGTCGGGGTCGGAGGGTTCGGCGGGTGGGCTCAGGGCGAGGGTTGTGGTTAGCTGGTCTTCCGTGACTCTGCTCCAGCAGCGGCGAGGCATTTGTTCGGTGCGGTGGTGCGTGGTGGGCTTCCTGTAGGTGAAGTGGATGCAGTGGTGGTCAGTCCAGTGGGGTTCGGAGGTGTGGTTGAAGGAGACGTGTGGGCTTGCGGAAAAGATGGAGTCTAGCGTGTGGCCGGCGGCGTGGGTGGGTGTAGTCACGAGCTGTCTGAGTCCGAGGGTGGCGAGGTTGTCGATCAGGGTGGTGGAGTTGGTGTCTTGTTGTTCTCGAGGTGGAAGTTCAGGTCCCCGAGGAGGATGTAGTCCGTGGAGGCGATGGCGTGTGTGCTGACGAAGTCAGAGATGGAATCGCTGAACTGTGGTCGGGGTCCGGGGATCTGTAGATGAGGGTTCCTCTGAGGGTGGTGTTGGGATCGGTGTGGATCTGGAAGTGCATGTGTTCGGCGGTGCTGAGGGTGTCGTCGGTGTTGGTTGAGACTCTGAGGGTGTTCCTGTGGACGATGGCGATGCCTCCTCCGACTCCGTTGGTGCGGTCCCTGCGGGTGATCTTGTATCCGTCCGGGATGGCAATGGCGATGTCGGGGGCTGAAGCGGGATTCAGCCAGGTCTCCGTCAGGAATGCGACGTCTGGGGAGGTTGAGTCGAGAAGGTCCCAGAGTTCGATGGCGTGTTTGCGGGCGGAGCGGGTGTTGAGGAGGATGCATCTGAGGTAGTTGGGTTCTTACCTGGGCGGTGGTTTGGCGGGGCGGGTGCTGGCGAAGCTGCAGTTCCGGCAGGTGAAGGGCCCTTGGGTGCGCTTCGGGGTGGCCTGGTAGCAGGCGTGATCTTTTCCGGGGTTGAGTGCGTGGAGGGTGCTGGCGTCGTATCGGCGTCTGTTGATGTGGCGGGCGCGGGGATGCCCGGACCAGGGGGTCTGGCGCTGGGCGCGGTCACGGCGCGGACGGGCGCAGACGGGCTTGCCTTGGCGCGGCCGCCATAAATGGGGAGGTAGGAGGGAGGAGCAGGGAATGGGGCAGCGAATGGGCAGTGAGGGGCGGGGCCGCAGGGCGCAGCGGCGGGAAACAGGCACAGAAGGGAAAACGAGCACAATCAGGGGCAGCAAGGGGGCACAGAAAGGAAAAAGCGAGCACAATCAGGGGCAGCAAGGGGGGCACAGAAAGGAAAAACGAGCACAATCAGGGGCAGCAAGGGGGGCACAGAAAGGAAAAGCGAGCACAATCAGGGGCAGCAAGGGGGCACAGAAAGGAAAAACGAGCACAATCAGGGGCAGCAAGGGGGGCACAGAAAGGAAAAAACGAGCACAATCAGGGGCAGCAAGGGGGGCACAGAAAGGAAAAGCGAGCACAATCAGGGACAGCAAGGGGGGCACAGAAAGGAAAAACAGAGCACAATCAGGGGCAGCAAGGGGGCACAGAAAGGAAAAACGAGCACAATCAGGGGCAGCAAGGGGGGCACAGAAAGGAAAAAACGAGCACAATCAGGGGCAGCAAGGGGGGCACAGAAAGGAAAAGCGAGCACAATCAGGGGCAGCAAGGGGGCACAGAAAGGAAAAACGAGCACAATCAGGGGCAGCAAGGGGGGCACAGAAAGGAAAAAACGAGCACAATCAGGGGCAGCAAGGGGGGCACAGAAAGGAAAAACGAGCACAATCAGGGGCAGCAAGGGGGGCACAGAAAGGAAAAACGAGCACAATCAGGGGCAGCAAGGGGGGCACAGAAAGGAAAAACGAGCACAATCAGGGGCAGCAAGGGGGCACAGAAAGGAAAAACGAGCACAATCAGGGGCAGCAAGGGGGCACAGAAAGGAAAAAACGAGCACAATCAGGGGCAGCAAGGGGGGCACAGAAAGGAAAAACGAGCACAATCAGGGGCAGCAAGGGGGCACAGAAAGGAAAAACGAGCACAATCAGGGGCAGCAAGGGGGCACAGAAAGGAAAAAACGAGCACAATCAGGGGCAGCAAGGGGGGCACAGAAAGGAAAAGCGAGCACAATCAGGGGCAGCAAGGGGGCACAGAAAGGAAGAACGAGCACAATCAGGGGCAGCAGCAGGGCACACAGACGGAGCTGTGTGGTGGGGGTACAAAAGGGGATGATGGACGGAACGTTTGAACCAATCAAACACTCACCCCCAGTCAACTGATCTGGGTTTAATCCATCATCATTCTTTAGCTCACTCCACCACCCCAGTTCAGACATGGCCATATGCAAATCAGTCTGACCCTGTGCCTCATGGGAACAGTCCAGCCCGAACTGCCAAGCCATGTCTTCCCTGGACCGGAAACAAGCATCCTAGGACCGGTTTCTGGCATTCCAGCCGTCATCAGCCAGGCTTGCTTGAATCCAGTGGCAAAGTGAGCAAGGGACCCACGTCTGGGCATACCCCCGCCAACTTAGGGTGAACAAAGCGATACAAAAGGGGATGATGGACGGAACGTTTGAACCAATCAAACACTCACCCCCAGTCAACTGATCTGGGTTTAATCCATCATCATTCTTTAGCTCACTCCACCACCCCAGTTCAGACATGCCCATATGCAAATCAGTCTGACCCTGTGCCTCATGGGAACAGTCCAGCCCGAACTGCCAAGCCATGTCTTCCCTGGACCGGAAACAAGCATCCTAGGACCGGTTTCTGGCATTCCAGCCGTCATCAGCCAGGCTTGCTTGAATCCAGTGGCAAAGTGAGCAAGGGACCCACGTCTGGGCATACCCCCGCCAACTTAGGGCGAACAAAGCGATACAAAAGGGGATGATGGACGGAACGTTTGAACCAATCAAACACTCACCCCCAGTCAACTGATCTGGGTTTAATCCATCATTATTCTTTAGCTCACTCCACCACCCCAGTTCAGACATGGCCATATGCAAATCAGTCTGACCCTGTGCCTCATGGGAACAGTCCAGCCCGAACTGCCAAGCCATGTCTTCCCTGGACCGGAAACAAGCATCCTAGGACCGGTTTCTGGCATTCCAGCCGTCATCAGCCAGGCTTGCTTGAATCCAGTGGCAAAGTGAGCAAGGGACCCACGTCTGGGCATACCCCCGCCAACTTAGGGCGAACAAAGCGATACAAAAGGGGATGATGGACGGAACGTTTGAACCAATCAAACACTCACCCCCAGTCAACTGATCTGGGTTTAATCCATCATCATTCTTTAGCTCACTCCACCACCCCAGTTCAGACATGGCCATATGCAAATCAGTCTGACCCTGTGCCTCATGGGAACAGTCCAGCCCGAACTGCCAAGCCATGTCTTCCCTGGACCGGAAACAAGCATCCTAGGACCGGTTTCTGGCATTCCAGCCGTCATCAGCCAGGCTTGCTTGAATCCAGTGGCAAAGTGAGCAAGGGACCCACGTCTGGGCATACCCCCGCCAACTTAGGGCGAACAAAGCGATACAAAAGGGGATGATGGACGGAACGTTTGAACCAATCAAACACTCACCCCCAGTCAACTGATCTGGGTTTAATCCATCATCATTCTTTAGCTCACTCCACCACCCCAGTTCAGACATGGCCATATGCAAATCAGTCTGACCCTGTGCCTCATGGGAACAGTCCAGCCCGAACTGCCAAGCCATGTCTTCCCTGGACCGGAAACAAGCATCCTAGGACCGGTTTCTGGCATTCCAGCTGTCATCAGCCAGGCTTGCTTGAATCCAGTGGCAAAGTGAGCAAGGGACCCACGTCTGGGCATACCCCCGCCAACTTAGGGCGAACAAAGCGATACAAAAGGGGATGATGGACGGAACGTTTGAACCAATCAAACACTCACCCCCAGTCAACTGATCTGGGTTTAATCCATCATCATTCTTTAGCTCACTCCACCACCCCAGTTCAGACATGGCCATATGCAAATCAGTCTGACCCTGTGCCTCATGGGAACAGTCCAGCCCGAACTGCCAAGCCATGTCTTCCCTGGACCGGAAACAAGCATCCTAGGACCGGTTTCTGGCATTCCAGCCATCATCAGCCAGGCTTGCTTGAATCCAGTGGCAAAGTGAGCAAGGGACCCACGTCTGGGCATACCCCCGCCAACTTAGGGCGAACAAAGCGATACAAAAGGGGATGATGGACGGAACGTTTGAGCCAATCAAACACTCAGCCCCAGTCAACTGATCTGGGTTTAATCCATCATCATTCTTTAGCTCACTCCACCACCCCAGTTCAGACATGGCCATATGCAAATCAGTCTGACCCTGTGCCTCATGGGAACAGTCCAGCCCGAACTGCCAAGCCATGTCTTCCCTGGACCGGAAACAAGCATCCTAGGACCGGTTTCTGGCATTCCAGCCGTCATCAGCCAGGCTTGCTTGAATCCAGTGGCAAAGTGAGCAAGGGACCCACGTCTGGGCATACCCCCGCCAACTTAGGGCGAACAAAGCGATACAAAAGGGGATGATGGACGGAACGTTTGAACCAATCAAACACTCACCCCCAGTCAACTGATCTGGGTTTAATCCATCATCATTCTTTAGCTCACTCCACCACCCCAGTTCAGACATGGCCATATGCAAATCAGTCTGACCCTGTGCCTCATGGGAACAGTCCAGCCCGAACTGCCAAGCCATGTCTTCCCTGGACCGGAAACAAGCATCCTAGGACCGGTTTCTGGCATTCCAGCCGTCATCAGCCAGGCTTGCTTGAATCCAGTGGCAAAGTGAGCAAGGGACCCACGTCTGGGCATACCCCCGCCAACTTAGGGCGAACAAAGCGATACAAAAGGGGATGATGGACGGAACGTTTGAACCAATCAAACACTCACCCCCAGTCAACTGATCTGGGTTTAATCCATCATCATTCTTTAGCTCACTCCACCACCCCAGTTCAGACATGGCCATATGCAAATCAGTCTGACCCTGTGCCTCATGGGAACAGTCCAGCCCGAACTGCCAAGCCATGTCTTCCCTGGACCGGAAACAAGCATCCTAGGACCGGTTTCTGGCATTCCAGCCGTCATCAGCCAGGCTTGCTTGAATCCAGTGGCAAAGTGAGCAAGGGACCCACGTCTGGGCATACCCCCGCCAACTTAGGGCGAACAAAGCGATACAAAAGGGGATGATGGACGGAACGTTTGAACCAATCAAACACTCACCCCCAGTCAACTGATCTGGGTTTAATCCATCATCATTCTTTAGCTCACTCCACCACCCCAGTTCAGACATGGCCATATGCAAATCAGTCTGACCCTGTGCCTCATGGGAACAGTCCAGCCCGAACTGCCAAGCCATGTCTTCCCTGGACCGGAAACAAGCATCCTAGGACCGGTTTCTGGCATTCCAGCCGTCATCAGCCAGGCTTGCTTGAATCCAGTGGCAAAGTGAGCAAGGGACCCACGTCTGGGCATACCCCCGCCAACTTAGGGCGAACAAAGCGATACAAAAGGGGATGATGGACGGAACGTTTGAACCAATCAAACACTCACCCCCAGTCAACTGATCTGGGTTTAATCCATCATCATTCTTTAGCTCACTCCACCACCCCAGTTCAGACATGGCCATATGCAAATCAGTCTGACCCTGTGCCTCATGGGAACAGTCCAGCCCGAACTGCCAAGCCATGTCTTCCCTGGACCGGAAACAAGCATCCTAGGACCGGTTTCTGGCATTCCAGCCGTCATCAGCCAGGCTTGCTTGAATCCAGTGGCAAAGTGAGCAAGGGACCCACGTCTGGGCATACCCCCGCCAACTTAGGGCGAACAAAGCGATACAAAAGGGGATGATGGACGGAACGTTTGAACCAATCAAACACTCACCCCCAGTCAACTGATCTGGGTTTAATCCATCATCATTCTTTAGCTCACTCCACCACCCCAGTTCAGACATGGCCATATGCAAATCAGTCTGACCCTGTGCCTCATGGGAACAGTCCAGCCCGAACTGCCAAGCCATGTCTTCCCTGGACCGGAAACAAGCATCCTAGGACCGGTTTCTGGCATTCCAGCTGTCATCAGCCAGGCTTGCTTGAATCCAGTGGCAAAGTGAGCAAGGGACCCACGTCTGGGCATACCCCCGCCAACTTAGGGCGAACAAAGCGATACAAAAGGGGATGATGGACGGAACGTTTGAACCAATCAAACACTCACCCCCAGTCAACTGATCTGGGTTTAATCCATCATCATTCTTTAGCTCACTCCACCACCCCAGTTCAGACATGGCCATATGCAAATCAGTCTGACCCTGTGCCTCATGGGAACAGTCCAGCCCGAACTGCCAAGCCATGTCTTCCCTGGACCGGAAACAAGCATCCTAGGACCGGTTTCTGGCATTCCAGCCGTCATCAGCCAGGCTTGCTTGAATCCAGTGGCAAAGTGAGCAAGGGACCCACGTCTGGGCATACCCCCGCCAACTTAGGGCGAACAAAGCGATACAAAAGGGGATGATGGACGGAACGTTTGAACCAATCAAACACTCACCCCCAGTCAACTGATCTGGGTTTAATCCATCATCATTCTTTAGCTCACTCCACCACCCCAGTTCAGACATGGCCATATGCAAATCAGTCTGACCCTGTGCCTCATGGGAACAGTCCAGCCCGAACTGCCAAGCCATGTCTTCCCTGGACCGGAAACAAGCATCCTAGGACCGGTTTCTGGCATTCCAGCCGTCATCAGCCAGGCTTGCTTGAATCCAGTGGCAAAGTGAGCACGGGACCTACGTCTGGGCATACCCCCGCCAACTTAGGGCGAACAAAGCGATACAAAAGGGGATGATGGACGGAACGTTTGAACCAATCAAACACTCACCCCCAGTCAACTGATCTGGGTTTAATCCATCATCATTCTTTAGCTCACTCCACCACCCCAGTTCAGACATGGCCATATGCAAATCAGTCTGACCCTGTGCCTCATGGGAACAGTCCAGACCGAACTGCCAAGCCATGTCTTCCCTGGACCGGAAACAAGCATCCTAGGACCGGTTTCTGGCATTCCAGCCGTCATCAGCCAGGCTTGCTTGAATCCAGTGAGCAAGGGACCCACGTCTGGGCATACCCCCGCCAACTTAGGGCGAACAAAGCGATACAAAAGGGGATGATGGACGGAACGTTTGAACCAATCAAACACTCACCCCCAGTCAACTGATCTGGGTTTAATCCATCATCATTCTTTAGCTCACTCCACCACCCCAGTTCAGACATGGCCATATGCAAATCAGTCTGACCCTGTGCCTCATGGGAACAGTCCAGACCGAACTGCCAAGCCATGTCTTCCCTGGACCGGAAACAAGCATCCTAGGACCGGTTTCTGGCATTCCAGCCGTCATCAGCCAGGCTTGCTTGAATCCAGTGGCAAAGTGAGCAAGGGACCCACGTCTGGGCATACCCCCGCCAACTTAGGGCAAACAAAGCGATACAAAAGGGGATGATGGACGGAACGTTTGAACCAATCAAACACTCACCCCCAGTCAACTGATCTGGGTTTAATCCATCATCATTCTTTAGCTCACTCCACCACCCCAGTTCAGACATGGCCATATGCAAATCAGTCTGACCCTGTGCCTCCTGGGAACAGTCCAGCCCGAACTGCCAAGCCATGTCTTCCCTGGACCGGAAACAAGCATCCTAGGACCGGTTTCTGGCATTCCAGCCGTCATCAGCCAGGCTTGCTTGAATCCAGTGGCAAAGTGAGCAAGGGACCCACGTCTGGGCATACCCCCGCCAACTTAGGGCGAACAAAGCGATACAAAAGGGGATGATGGACGGAACGTTTGAACCAATCAAACACTCACCCCCAGTCAACTGATCTGGGTTTAATCCATCATCATTCTTTAGCTCACTCCACCACCCCAGTTCAGACATGGCCATATGCAAATCAGTCTGACCCTGTGCCTCATGGGAACAGTCCAGCCCGAACTGCCAAGCCATGTCTTCCCTGGACCGGAAACAAGCATCCTAGGACCGGTTTCTGGCATTCCAGCCGTCATCAGCCAGGCTTGCTTGAATCCAGTGGCAAAGTGAGCAAGGGACCCACGTCTGGGCATACCCCCGCCAACTTAGGGCGAACAAAGCGATACAAAAGGGAATGATGGACGGAACCTGTCAGTCTGACCCTGTGCCTCGTGGGGGAGCGACCTACCAGTCAAGGTCAGGGGTCGCTCAAAGCAACACTCAGTAAATAATACCTAACATAAAATAACACCAACAAACCCGAAACATAAAAGCATCCAATCTTTTATAAATACACATATGTATATCACTTTAAAGAAATGAAATTGCTAATTGGGGAAGTAACTAAAACTGGTAATATTGCTATAAGAACTTATAAAAGAAACAGACAGGCAAAATAGTGGTTGCGTATCCACCAATGTGGAGGGCAGGGGGCGGGCTTCGCTAAGTAATTTGTGGAGTTGGCTTCACATACGCAGGACTTGAAAGGTATGCACTATTGTAAAAGAATAGGGATAATATATGATATTTAGAAAATATTTTTTGAACAGGAATATTCGTTGGTATATTTTAAACAAAAATAAGGTTCCCCAAACCTGGGTATGATCAAAATATTGAAGCTGTAGTTTACTAGAATGATTTTCCTCACACAAATAGTGAATATTCTGCCAGCTGTTCATCTTAGGAGGCAGATAAAATGTGCACCAGTGAGTTATATAATAATAAACATCTGTTATTCTCTTTCAGATCTTCCCAGCTCAGAGTAAGAAACCCATTAAGCATATTACAAATTCAAGAGATGAATCCTCTCTCATTGCCTGACTTAAACATAGTTTGTTGCCCACTCACTCTGTAGCTGTTCTCAGTCCTAAAGATTTTTTTGCCCCTTAAAGTGAGAGAATAAAAGAGTTGTTATTTTGTTGTGCCAGTACCCTATGTATCAGGAACCTGTCTATCAAGATTGGGGATACCAACTCTCCAACATACCCCCGAGGCCAGTGGGTAACCTGTAGATGCTATGACGGAGTCCCCCAGTTGTACCCTCCAGGTACTAATAGTCAATGTGACAGTGTAACTGTGTAAGCACAAGGAAGCTGAGACTACTGCAGACAATCCTGGAAGTGTGATAACCTGTTCACTCTTATTCCAATGCACAAGAGGAGAGAGAACGTTTGCCTGAAGATGCCTGTACCATATGCAGAATCCAAATTCTGCAATATGCCTTCTGCAAATGTTTTAAAATACTGTTCAGTGATTCTAAAAACATAGAAAACTTCAATAGGGCATTGAGGAAAGGGTAAAGTGCTTACACTGATCAGGCAACACAACTGCTACAGCCTGGATGAGCAATATGACTCAGTCAGAACTTTTTGAATGTCATAGAACCATCACTAGGTTCATTGGGGAGGAACCATCCCAGGAGGACTCGGCTCCAGAAAAAAGATTCTGTGAGTTTGTTTTTTTCTCTTTATGCATCCATTCTCACCAATTATGTTTCAATGCTTTCACTGAAAAGCCTAGAGGCACATGGAGTCATATTTTGAGTAGGCCTGGGTAAAATCAGAATTACACCAGAGTAATATGTGTAAATTCAGGATCCTTGTTTTATGCTTGTTACTCAAAATTCCAAAAATTATGCCATTATGAAACTTTGTGTAAGTGCACCCAATTTAAGGCAAAAATTTACTGCAAACATACCATTCATGGTAAAATTTCACCACAAACGCAGGGGAACAAGAGAACACGTGTGGCTGCTGTTAATGATAATTTTGCTTTTTGCACTTTTTATAACGTGAAATCCTCTTCTCAAAAATTGACGTTAGGGTGCAGTTCACACTAAAGTATAGTGATAAACAACGGATTCGCATTTCGCATAATTATGCATAGTTTCGCCAAAATTTCGTATAATTATGCAAAAGTAAATTATGCGAACGTTCCACACCCCGATTTTTGACTTGGGTGGTAATGAAAATCCAGATCGTGTTATACATATCATTAGTGGTTCTCCAACATATACCAGGAGGATACAGTATGAGTTAAATTTTTGGAGAGATTGAGCATAGAGCGTTCCTCATCTTGGTCTTTTGGATATTGCTGAAGGAAGAGAAGGGAAATATAATTAGGTATTATATAAGAAGAGGTGATAGATGAACCCAGATGAGGAAATGATGAAAACCAGTTTGGCAGTAGGCAAGGAAAAAGGAATGGGCCTAGGACTGAGCCATAGAGGACACCTACAGATAGGACAGTGAGTGACAGGTTATACAAGCTGCCTGACAGCTAGGAGATTTGTGAGGAGTACATGGTTAATTGACCAAGATGGAATTAATAACGTAATCAGTGGTGTTGAAACTGGATTAGAGATCTAGAAGTATAGAAATCGGGGTAAAGGGGGGTAAATGGTTGTGGTGAACTGTAGAAAAGTTGTTATAGGCATCACATAGTTTGGACTCTGTAGAGAGCACCAAAAGGAATCATGAATGAACAAGGGGAAGAGATTGTTTCACAGAAAAATAAAACATGACTGTGCAAAGGAATATCTTTTAAGGGTTTTGGACGAGGGAAAAAAAGATTTGTGGGTAGATAGCAAGGATAAGCATATATGGAGTGTTAAACAGGAAAATACGACAGCTGCTATGAAACGTGGGGTACTGTAGGGATTGGTCATTACTGGGTGGGTATAGTAAAGAGTGAGGAAAGATAGGAAGTGTAACTAGGGAGAGTTGTTTAATGACCAGAGAAGGAAGGAGTTAAAGGACTTCTTTGTCACAAATATCCTGGGCAAGTTCTGAGGTAATTTCAGAGATGAAGATGGAGGAGTTGGAAGGGCAAACATTAAAATGGGATGTAGTTAGTGATATTCAAAGTGATATTCAAAGTAAAGAATGTAATAAAATTGTTGGCCACAAGAGATAGGTGAGAGCCGGAGTCGAACGCAACATTGAGAAAAAATTGATACAGTCAATACATGGAAGTTAGACTATCTAGCCTTCACCATGGTTGCACTGATTGAGGTAAGAGCCATCGTATAGTTAGGAAGATGCTCTGGAGTGTTTGCATTTTAGAAGCAGGAGTTCATTCTGGTTTCGAGGGCTTGGTTGGTTAGGAAGATTCAGATTTGAGGGTTGGATTGTTTAGGAAGTGGTGCCAGGAGAATAAGAAGCATTAGAGACAGAGTGTAGTGCTAGCTTAGATAAGTAGGCATGAGAGATGGGAAGTCAAGTGAAAGGTTAATAGAGAGCATCTTGTGTGGGAATGAATCAGTATACGGGGAGAGCAACACATGGAGAATGTTTACATAGAAAACTGTTTTGGGGGGAGAAGGAGGTTCAGGCGTGGGCCAGTGATAAAATGTGGAATAAGCACTGCTCAGAGGATCTTATCTTTTATAGTTAAGGAAGTGGACCAGGGAGTTAGGGATATGGCTATGGTTAAGGATAAACAAGGGGAGGGGGCAGATAGTGGGTGCAGGCAAGGAATGCCATACACATTTGGCCAGCAGCTGTGTTGTTCTTCAAACATTTTTGAAGTTTCTGCCTTATGTAATTGGATTGTGAGCTAGTACTGATACCATGTCCAAACTTTGTCTTAAGAAAACCATTAGATATAAACTGCCACACCTTGGTAGGAACGTCAGAAAATGGACTAGTATATTTGTTCGGTCCTGTTGCACTAATAATTCACTGCTGCCTGCCACAAGAAACCAATGGTGGTGATGGTAGCAAGTATGTGTTATAACCTAGCCAAGGTACCAATGGCCAGGCTAGCTTGTGGACTTTCCATAAATGGTGTACTGTCCCATTCTAAAATCCATCATGCTATCCTTTTCCAAACTTGGCTTTGCATCTGTGTGTGAGAGTGTTGGTGTCTAGTTTTCAAAAATCCAGAAAGTGTTATGGACTGCAAATCCAAGTATGTGACAAGGCATTGCGATTCTCCTATTACCATGACTAGAGAATCTGGATTTCATTAAAGACACGGAGGCTAACATTATGCATATTTCTTTTCATGTAACTCCAAGCAGTCACTTGAAAGCATTACATCACAAAGTGAAAAAGTTCCAGAACAGAACATTAAGAACATACAATAGTCATGAGCACAGAACAGTCTGCCTCTTTTAAATGCGGCTCCAAGCAGATAAGTTCAACCTTTATTACTTTCTCTTATTGATCCTTATTAACCTGTTATCCTTATTTTGTTAATATTTATCCTCTATTTTCCTTTAGAGTAATGTTCCTGGGACTAATCTCCCTCCCTTACTCACTACTTCCTACCGATCTCCAATTTACGGAGATCTTTCACCCCTTCTCTCCTTTTTTTATCTATCACGGAAGCTTAGCCCTCCCTTCTTTATACCGTCTCCCGCCCTCTGCCCATTCGTCTAAACTCGCATTCAGTTTCCGTTTGTGGCCACAATCTCATCGGTCCTACCCGATCCACGGCGTGACTGACGCGTGTCTAAGGGAGACAGACACATTTGCCCGACTCTCGGTGCCTCTCCTCCCTCACGATGAGAAGCGATCCATGGCTCCGGCTCTGTCTGCCACTCTGTCACGGAAGCCATTAGAGGAGCGTACCAATGCTTCGACTCCAACTCTCACTGTTAGGGAAGGACTTAGAGGAGTGCACCTCGGCAATGGGAACGTTACGTCCTCCCGTTGCCAAGGGCCATTTTTCAGCCATTTCCCTTTCACTTACTAAGCCTTCCAACCTCCGTAATCACAAAGAGTCTCCATGGCAACTGACAGCACCTGATCGCTCGAGCCCTTAGAGCGTCAGTTGCTCCGTTTTGAAGCGATCAGCTGCTGGCAAACACAATTTTCACGCGAGTACTCTTTCCTATATAAAAGAAAAGGAGGATATTTGGCAGGTCACTATATTTTATGGTCAAGGAATAAGAATAAGTTTAATCACCAGAACCAAAGGTTTATTTGTCCCCTTAATCTTTCACTGGTGGCTCTATTTTATTGATTTTCATAAAGACCCTATCTTGATTTTGATGGTCTACTTATTATAACTCGACCTATGACTTTACTGATAATGAAATACAAGATGATGAAACTACTAACATTTTTGATGAATATGTCCTTGACCTAGATGAAGACGATCACAAATTCAATAGCCAACCTATTGAGGACAAACTTCCGTCCTCTTCAAAGGACAATGTTTTCAATCCTCTGGGTGAAGAAGACATCAAACATCCGAGAAGCTCGGAATGGTGGCCACAAGGTCACGTAGCCCAATTTATTAAAAAATGGCTTAGGAACCTTCTTGAAAAAGATACCCGTAACATTCTCAGAGCTGAATGCTCAAGACCCTCTATTCAAGATAACATTTGTCAAACCCCCAATCTTGATCCTGAACTAATTAAATTCCTTTTTAAACTCGGGAGAGACCCCAGGAAGGGGATGGAAAGATCCCTTAAGGCCTGTCAAGACCGCCTTCTCGACGTTCTGGGTCCCTTGGCCAGGATTATTGATACGGCTGAAGAAAGCCATATTAACGGCACATCCCTAGATACCGAACTTATCAGGGGATGGAGCCAAAGAGCAATGATCCTTCTGGGAAATGCTAACGCCAGTCTCAACTCTGAAAGAAGAAGGGTAGCCCTTACAAAAATAAACCCCAAACTGAGCGATATGGCAGACAAAGAACCTTCCCAAAACCCAAAAGGTTTACTCTTCGGCGAAGATTTGATCAAATCCCTCGGCAAATATGTGTCAACCTTCACGGCACTGGACAAAGCGCAACACAAAATGCGACGCATTTTCAACCCAAACCTTTTTGGTCGGGCCGGAAGAAGGGGCCTCTCTTCCGGCCGCTTCAATCCTAGACCCTATTCGAGGTTCAGAGGTTTCGGAAGAGGTTGCCAACTCTCCAACCCTCTCCAATTCTACCCATAGCCAGGGAGAGGTTCTCGCAACAGAGGGTTCAGATCCCGTGGAGTCTCCAACAACAACAACAACAACTTTCAAAGTGAGTACCATACCCCCTCTTCTTTCTTCTTCCCCTCAAAAGGTGGGAGGCAGACTCAAATTCTTCTATCAGAATTGGAGATTAATCACTCAAGACCCATGAGTATTAAATACTGTCAAAGGCTTCATGATAGATTTCGTGGAAACTCCTACACAAACATGTTACCCGAAAGACATCCCACTCACAAGAGATCAACAAAAAATAGTAGAGGAGGAAATAACCTCAATGCTTCAGAAAGGGGCAATAATAGAAGTCCCTTTGGAATCAATGAAATTTGTAAGTACTCTCTTCCTTGTCCAAAAGAAGGACAAGGGATGGAGACCCGTTATAAACCTCAGGGAACGAAACAAATATCTTGTTTACAGGCACTTCAAGATGGAGGGCATCCACCTCCTGAGGGACTTGTTACTAAAGGGAGACTGGTTAGTCAAACTGGATTTAAAGGATGCATACTTTACCATCCCGATGGCCAAAATTCATCAACACTTCCTTCGGTTTATTTGGAACAATCATCTGTTTCAATTTCAGGCCCTTCCTTTCGGACTATCGTCCGCCCCCTGGTGCTTTACCAAAGTCATGAGAACTATTGCCTCACTCCTAAGAAAAAGAGGTATTCGACTAATTATATATCTAGACGACATCCTCATAATGTCACAACACCACTCACAAATAATTCAAGATCTGAAGACAGTTATGGATCTCATAGAAAGCTTAGGGTTCATTATAAACAAAGAAAAATTGATATTGACTCCCTCCAGAACCCTGGAATTCTTAGGGTTCACCGTAGATACGACAAAACGCCTCCTTTTACTTCCCTCAAAGAAAATAACCAAAATCCGAAAGGAAATAAGACTTGTTCTGAAACAAGAAAGCCTAACTCTAAGGGAACTGGCCAGGCTCCTAGGCCTTCTCTCTTCATCCATTCAAGCCATCTTCCCCGGTCCTCTGAATTACCGAGCTCTTCAAAGGGTAAAAGTGAGAGCTCTAAGATCTGGCCTTTGGTACGGAGATCGAATATCCCTAGATCAGGATGCCAAATCAGAACTGACTTGGTGGCTAGAGAATTTAGATGCCTGGAATAGCAAAGCTATATTTGGGTCAACACCAGAATTTATCCTAGAATCAGATGCAAGCCTTCATGGCTGGGGAGCTTGCCTTCTCGATCAGAACACGGGTGGCGTCTGGTCTCAAGAAGAGTGTTCTCATCACATAAACTACCTAGAACTGACTGCTTGTCTATATGCACTGATGAGCTTCAAACATTCACTCCAAGGGAGATCAGTCATTTTGAAGAGGGACAATATGTCTGCGGTAGCGTATATAAATCGTTTAGGGGGGACCAAATCAGTAGATCTCTCGAATTTAGCAAAGAAACTTTGGATATTTTGTCTGGAACACAAGATCGCTCTAAGAGCAGAATACCTCCCAGGGAAAATAAACACTTCAGCAGATTGGAACTCGAGATTCCTTTTAGATCACAGCGATTGGAAACTCAACGTATCCGCCTTCAAGGTTCTCAACAATATTTGGGGCCCCTTAGAAATAGATCTATTTGCGAGCAGACTAACCTTCCAGTTAGAGAAATACTTCAGCTGGATGCCAGACCCGGGTGCTCTTGCAGTAAACGCCTTTCTCCAATGCTGGAAAGAACTCAAAGCATAAGCATTTCCTCCTTTTGCCATGATTCAGCGAGTTCTTCACAAAGTGAGACAAGACCAATGCACCCTAGTTCTAATAACTCCCTTTTGGCCATCTCAGGCTTGGTTCCCCACTACTCTGGAACTTGACTGCCAGATTCCCTTTTTAATTCCAGCCGAGGCGGAACTCCTAACAGACGTAGATGGAAGAGATCACCCCCTAGTACAGGCTGGGAATTTGAACCTTCTTGCCTGGAAAGTGTCAGGAAATCCAATGAAGTCTCTGGATTTTCATCAACGGCTGCTGCTCTCCTCGGAGAGTCTTGGGCCCCCAGCACACACTATAGGTATAACAACATTTGGAGAAAATGGGTACGTTGGTGCCTGGAGAGGAACCTGGATTCCGTGGAGACTCCTATCGTCCATATAGTAAATCTCCTTGTAGAACAGTTTGAAAAGGGTTTCAGTTATAGAACAATTAATTGTTATAGATCGGCTATCTCTGCAGGTCACACTCTAGTCAACGGTAAAACGGTAGGTAAGAATGTCATAGTTTGTGGAGTCTTAAAAAGTATCAGACTAAGGAGACCCCCTAAACCCAAATATGAGTCGCTATGGGACGTAAAACTAATCTTAGACCTTTTCACAAAATGGCCGGATAATACACATTTAGATAGGAAAAGTCTTTCCATTAAACTTGCAACCTTGCTGTGTTTAATCTCTTGCCGTAGGGTTTCTGACGTCAAAGCTCTTGAAATCACAAATAGATCTTATATGTTTGGAGTTAAATTTGAGATAATTAGAAGAACTAAAACTATGTCAGATTCTATTTTTTATCCACATTTTGACTTATGCAAAAAACTTTGTGTTGTAGATTGCATGAAAGAGTAACATTGCAGAATGAATGGTCTTCGTGCTCATGGTGTGAATCAATTACTTATTTCCTTTGTCAAACCTTTCAAAGCTATAACTTCTGCTTCTATTGCCGATGGGTTAAATCTGCTATGAATTTAGCTGACATTGACTTAAAGAAATTCCAAGCACATTCCCTTAGAGGTGCTATGGCCAGTAAATCCTTCTGGTCTGGTGGTAAGTTAGACGACATTCTCAAAGCGGCCGACTGATCTAATGCAAACACTTTTGCACAGCACTACTGCAAACCAATTGAACATATGTCTGATGTAGTCTTACAAAGCTACCAACATGCATAATGGTACCCTTAGCACTATGATAAAGGTGTGAGTGAGATGTGTCTACATTCTCTTCTCTCGGCTATGTTCCTTTCTCACTTCACTGAAATTTAAATTACTTCTGCACAGTAGGATACATTCCTTCCCACTCATGAATTCATTGGCAACACAGTTAGCTAGTGGGTATTTAATATTCACCTGACTCTGCCTTACGGCATGAACTTTGCACACTACCTAATCACTTGAGGCATGTAGCCTGAGAAGACATGCTTTTAAGTGATTGGCTAGCTTAATTTTAAGCTGCTCTCTTAACAGGTTAACTATATATGTCAGCCCTACAAATGTGACTTGTTGCAGGACGCACTCCGGATTCATTTTGGCCTTGCGAACTGATGGGTAATGTATCTGTCCTATAAAAGTGTTCCTACACGAAAGCTCTTCCACTGGCTCCAGCACCAGGTTCAGTGTGCCTTGCCAAACTTCTTTGACTCACTCAACTCACTCGAAAGGGATAATATTTATCACCAGTGGCCAGCCAGATGTGCTAACTCACTAGCTGCACAGACGCAGCAAGAGACCTGCGTAGCCTTCTGCCTGCTTGTCTCATGTGACTTGGTGAATAATTTCTGCTTTGTATCCAAAGGGCCAGCAGGTTCACACGTCAAGGCGAGAAGCCCAAGGGCCGCACTCTGGCGGAGTGAGGAGAAACAACTTTGCTGTCTGTAGGCGCTGCTCATCAGCCTAAAAAAATGATCTGGGATGCATTGTGAGTTACTTCCCCTTAGGGAATCCTGTTGAATCTGTGGGTGAGACCAATGATGATTTATTGACTATTCTGTAGGATGCATAGTGGATCCTGCCCCTGGCCCATGGTGTTCAGTTGATCCAGTCAGTCAGTGCCTGTTGGGACCAGCCCCACTGCATGGTAGACTGAGATACCACTTTTTACTTTGAGGGCCTGGCTTGAAGTTGGGTGGAAAATTAAAAATCCTTCAAATTTCAAGAGGTGGTGGATTGGGGTAAGATCATCAATTTTGTGATTGTGAGCTCTCTCTCTATCCACGCTTCCTGTTCCCCTTACCCCCTTTTCCCAGATACTACTAAATCTCTCTTACCTTTTCACTTTATGTAACTGTATCTCCTGCCTTGCTTCCAAAATGACCTCAGATTTGGATATACCTTTGTTTTGAATAGTTATTTAATAATTGTATCCTTTCAAAATGGAAAGCTATGCATTGCGTTGTTTATGAGTACAGTATGCTGACACCACAAGGTTAAGTGCACTACATAGGAATGCTTAAATAAAATAAAAATCAGCATCATCCACTTCAGGATACAGATCCTTCTCAATTACTATGCACAGGGTGCGTTAAACATGCAAAGTGTAAGTGGGTGCGCAATAGAGTCCCCTAGTCTTTTGTAGACCCCTGAATCCTGATTTTATTATTGCAAATGTTTTCTGTTACTGTGATGCAATGTTCAAGAACAGTGGTTCTTAACATTTTCATTTCTGTGAACCAAGAATCTGGGGCCCCCCACTGAATCATTACTGGAATCCAGGGACCCCCAGTGAGTCATTACTGGAAACCGAGGCATCAGGCCTAAGCAATTTTGATGATTTAAACTACATACAAAATAACATAGAAAAATACACAGAAACAAGCATTCTTCAAACAAATACTCAATGATGAAATATTTTATTTAATTCAAAACACATATAAAAAAAATCTAAATTTTAAGTTTAATGGGAAGTTTGGAGCTTTTCTAAATTCAATTGAGGCTACCTATTGTCCGTGCTTTATTCAATTTGATGCATTTGCACTGTTACCACAAATCAATCTGAGGATACCAACTTTATTGGAAGCCCCCACTTCAAATGCATTCACATTTACAGAATGTTTTAGTATTTTTCCATTTTAAGTCTTTAGTTATATACACTTTATTAAGCTGTTAATATTATTTAGTTTCCTAAGTAGTCACGGACCCCTGAGTAGGTTTCGCTGACCCTCAGGGGGCCACAGACCATAAGTTAATTAATGCTCTCCAAGAATATTGTGTACTAATTCAGCAGTCATATCAGGAAAACTGAGTTTTAAATGCATAAATATTGTGCTAAAAAATTGCTAAAATGCCTCAGACGATACATTTCCCGATATATTCATTGTTTTGGTCACTGTCGATTTTAAGCTCTCCAAAGCCAGTAGGCGTAATGAGCAAAGCACCTTTGGAAATGCTGGGAGAAAATGCAGAAACAACTGAAATGCTTAGAATAAAACTCCCAAAACTGTTGAAATATTTCAGTGAGAAAATGCCCTATTTTTTAATGAGTTCTATTGCAAGTTTTCAGACTTAGCACACTGGAGCACTGCTATCTAGTGCCTAGTGTACTTGCTCTGACTCCTAAAACAAGTACAAATTGGAAAATCCCTTATTGACATATCTAACTCTCCAGTAAGGCTTTAGTATATATTGTAGAAACTATTCCCCTGGCATGGAAAGTAATATGCCACCTCTACACTGCAGCACTTATTGGGCTATCCACTGGTGTGACGCAGGAAAACATGGCTTCAGGCCTACCATCGTAGCCTGACTGATGCAGTTTAAACCTGTGGCCGACCTATCAAAATAAACCTTTTGACAGGGGAAAAACCTTTCTTTTGTGGGGGGAGGGGGGTGGTTGAAACTTTCATTATTAAAAGAAATAGAAGTGGTACAGAGTATAACCACGGACAACCTCCATGTCAAATGGTAAAAGCACAGCCAGGATGAAACCATGCAAAGAATAATAGGGCGGAAGCCACTGGAAAGGTCATGCAACTGGGTAGGGGGTGGGGGGCCCAGTAATGGGACTGGAGCAGGCGGTGGGGTGAGGTGGACAGAGGCAGTAGAAAAACAGGGAGGGTCCACAGATCCCATGGCACCCAGTGGTGTAAGAATGGTTGGCAACATTGGATGGGTAAAGGAGGGGGGAGGGGAGAGAGGGGGAAGGGGACAGGACACCTAATGTATTCCCCCGAGTGCTCGTACTATATAGAGGTTAGAAGGGGAAAGTGACAGAGGGGGCGCGGGCAGCCCCCAGCAGGGAAGGCTGGAGAAAGGGGGTGAATAACAAAGGGGGAGCACGGGACCTCTAGTTTGCAGCAAGTAAAGGTAAAGACGGGGCCAATCGTCTTGAGAGGGGGCTCACCGGATGGACGGGGTGGGGCTGGATGAGGTCTAAGCGAGGGTCCATGTAGTGACCTAGGAGGAGATGGGGCAGGATTATGGGCATATGAACATGGTGTATGGGAATAGAAGGCTGGGAAGTCCAGCCTGTGGTAGGAAGGGTGATGGGGAAGGGCTTTCTGATCATCAAGGATTGCAAATAAAAGGTCCCAACGTTTCTAGGAATCTGTCGTGGTGGTCAGTTTCTAGGAATCTGTTGTAGCGGTAAGCTTTCTTTTAAATATTAATAAGTTGCCCCCATATAGGCCTTGTAGCCCACAAAGTTGGGTACAGGGTATTTAAAAGTAGGACATATAGAAATGTAATGTTACTATGTCCCTGCAGAGATAAACCCTCAAAAGCTTTTTTCAATGTGAAAGGCTCTGACTGTCCTATGAAGAAAACTACAGTACAGATGAAAATATAAATTCTGCTATCTCAGGTTTAGAATCAGCTAGAAAAATTAGGTAACCACAATTAAATTATAATATTTATTAAACATCCAATCTAATGGTGAAGTTAGATTTTTAATAAATATTTAGGAAAAGTAACTTTTGGAAAGTTACCTTTGCCCTACCTGCAGCTGCCCTGTCAGTGCTTGACCTTAATGAGGGGGGGGAAACTGCTCCCAGAGCAGGACAGTGGCTTAGGCCTGGTGACAGGATGAGCTGGGTGTGGGGCAGGTGATCCCTATCAGCTCAAGACGTCCAGTTGGGGAGGTTTCAGGAAGTTCATTAACTTGAAAGGGACAGAGGTGAAGCCTGCACATTCATGCTTTAGAGCAAGGGGAAACCTAAAGAAGGGGAAGGCTTTGTATTTAGGCTGAGGGTAGCCAATTGGGCACCATCCCAGTGGAAGGGAGAGTTGGTCCCAGAACCAGATTGGTGTAGCTTAGGAGGAGGGGACTATTTATTTCCCTAAACACACCCCTGCCTAGCACACAACCTACTGCCAAGGGCAGAAGGCCTGTGCCTTCTTGGCTTCCCGATAAACTAGTGCACACTAATATAGCTTGGGGTAATGCGCTGTAAAAGTGGGTAGGGTTGCTCCTGGGAACGTTTTCCCCATTAGTTAGGGAGTGTCACCTCACCCACTGGCTAGTGAAGCACACAGATCTGGTACCTCACACACAGCTCCTTAAATTATTTCTGGACCTGTGGAAGGACAGAAGAAGGACTGCAGTTCTTGCTTGAGATGTGTGAGAAGACCTGAAGGGCTGGACCTGCTCCCACTTGTACACAGGCCAAAGAAGTGGACTCCAAAGGCCTTTTTCTTGAAATGACTAGTCACCATTTGCAACTGAAAAAGGACTGGACCCTGCCAGTGGCATCTGCTAAGGTGAGTTCTGAATCCCAGTTGCCGTCCCTGAGGTCCTGGGCCTCTTAGTGATGTCTAGAAGGACTTATTCTGAAATCTCTCAAAAATGTGCACGTACAATAATTTTGAACTTCCAGACCTCCAGGGGACCAGGGCTAACTACTAAAATCAATATGCCCACGGCGTGACTTCGTTGGGCAGGAAAATCAAATTGGTCCCTCTCAGAGCTTTTTGTCGCTCGAAAAACTACTCAGCTGACCCTGTTGGCAAGCCAGTCTGACTTCGGTGTGACCTTCTCAAATACAGCCTGCAGCCTTGCCCTGCTAGAGGATTCTGAGCTCCAAAAAATATAAATCTTGACTGGGCAAAGACACGAACAGTATCCGATCGACAAGGGGACTTCCCTGTGTGAGAAATGTGAACATTTCTTGCTCTGAGGTTTTTCCACCAAAACCAGTGGCTTCAGCTTGATTTTATCCAAAGGCCTTCTGGCTTCAAGATGACTTCCGAGGCTACAGCCTGTAACTTGACTCCCTGAAGGATTTTGACTTTCATTTCAGAGTCAGAAAGTAAAATCTTTGACCGGAATGTAGCAGCTTGGCCTATCCAACCTGCACTCCATCTCAGTCCTCCTCAAATCGTGTCTAGGACCCAGTCACACATGAACAGTTCTTTCTATTGGCCCTTTACTTTTTCTTGGTGCTTTTTCCTCTTAAATCTTTACAAATTCATATCTCTGGTTCCCCTTATAGCATTTTTATAATTTTGATGTTATTTTGCTTATTACATTTTTCTCCATTTTTATAAATTGGAGTGTGATTTTTATTGTCATTGTAACTGTTTTCATATTTGTAAAAGCTTTACAGATTTTCTGTAAGTTAAGCCTGTCTGCTCTGAGTCAAAGCCACCAGGGGTTGGTCTCAGCTTTAAAATAATGAAGTCTTTGACTGGACTTAACAGGTTAGTGAGTTTATACGTTGTGGTGGACTACCACCTCCCTCAATTTATAATTCACTTTCTTGAAATTTTAATTTTGAAATAATTTATGTTGAAAGTACAGTAATGTTTGATGTACTCAGATTGCCAGAAAGTAAAATGTGTGTAAATAGAATATTACTTCTTAACAGACTAGACTGAACTTTGGAAAATCACTTTTTAGCCTTAGTCTTAGCGTCATGCTTTAGTTGTATGCTTATGCTTAGGGTCTAAAATTGGGCTGAGGTGCAAGTCTTAGATTAGCAGTAGTCTTATGACCAGGGCATAGCCTTAGTGTGGATTTTAGGGCTAGTCTTCTTATCAAACATGTGGTTATTTTTACGCTTAGTCTGAAGACTAGTATCAGGCGTAGGCTTATAGGTTAGCAGTACACTTAGGCTCCAGGCTTTGGGTAGGATTATAGTGAGGGTTTGGTTTCTGTTTTAGGTTTCGTCTTTCCTTTTTTTCATTCACTTTTATGTACTTTGGGGTTATATTTTTGAGATCATAGTAATAATCATTATAACCATGTTTTACATACAAGAATATCATAATCATATTTGTAAGTACAATCATTATAGGAATTCATACGTTAATATTATGATTCACGAATGTTGGGAGTGCCCGCCTGCAAAGTGACATCTGCCCTAGAAGCGGATCTAATTCTACTTGACTACTCAGGCACTCATTGCGAGTTTTCAGAATTTGCGATTCAGCTGGTGTTAGACTTGGCATTTGTTGGTGTGGTTTCCCCTGACTTTTTGCTTTCTGATCTCCTGTTTTGACTTCGTATTTGCTGGCTTTAGGACTCTGAGAACTTTACCACTGCTGACCAATGCGAAAGTGTATGTGCTCTGTACCTGAAATGTGATGACAATTGGTTTATCCATGATTGGCATACTTGGTTTACTTATAAGTCTCTAGTAAAGTGCACCACCTGTGACCAGGGCCTATCAATCAAATGCTACTAGTGGGCCTGCAGCACTGATTGTGCCACCCACCTAAGTAGCCCTTGAACCATGTCCCAGGCCTGCCTCTGCAGAGCCTGAGTGTGCCGTTTTAAACTTCCATTTTGACCTGGCAAGGTCATCTACTTACCAGGCCCAGCCAGACCTTCCCTTTTATTACATATAGGCCACCCCTAGAGTAGGCCCTGGACAGTTTATGGGCAGGTACTTAAAAGGTAGGCCATGTACTTTTAAGTTTTACATGCTCTGGTAGTGAAATACTCTTAATTCCGTATTTCACTACTGCAAGGCCTATCTCACCCATAGGGCAACACTGGAACTGCCTTGTAACCTTTTAAAAGTTTAACTTTAAATTGGGAAAAGATAGGAAAAGTACGTTTGGTGTCTCTGGGCTCACAATTTAAAAACACATCTTTTAGGGAAGTTGGTTTTTAAATTGCAGGTCTGAAAATGCCACTTTTAAAAAGATCCAAGGATACTAAGTGCACTACTAAAAGTCACTTAAAAAAGTGTACATAATATCGGAGCAACACATGAAACAGTTTTTTGAAGATCAATCAGTTCTTAAACTAAATAAACAGCGGCCGAATCTCTGTATCCAATTTTCAAAACAGCTAATCAGACATCAAAAGTAGTTCAATCTGCTTTTATTTCCATGAGTTGCAGATGAAGTCAAGTTCATGAGAGGAACTCAAAAAAGCTTAATGTCATCGAAATCGTAGAACAGCTGATTTCTCCCAATGCATTTCGGGCTTGTACACTAGCCCTTCGTCAGGGGAATCTAAAAACATTGACATTATGAGATAACATTAGCAACTAGTAAATGTTACATTGTAAAAAATTATTATTAAAGTAATTGATGGGGCTCAAGCGAGGGCAGGGCATATGTAGATAATGCTCACATTCAGGGGATCTCGGAAAGGAAGGCCACATACAGTGACAGGCTCAGTGACCGGGGTGCTCAACGTGAGTGGTAAAAAGTCTCAAACAAAGTGCAGGAGTCCACACTCTGAAACGCTAAATTATATTCCATCCGTGAAGTTCCGTGGTCACCAAAGTCGTGCAAAAATGAATCGGACTGAACTGATGTGTCAACATGCAGTGATTTCGAGCTAAATTCAGTGAATCCTGCATGAGTGCAAACATAATTGTTAAGCGTACCTATAACGATAAACGCCAGGCTAGAAAACGGTATCAACATACGAGCTACAATATGAAAATATCATCAGTGTTGAAAACGGTAAAAGACGAATAAAACCACCAAATCAAAAGTAAATAAATCAAAGAGAAACCTCACCAAGTCGTGGATTCGCACTAATTCAATACCAAATCTCCTTGAAGCCCGGACGTGAAGGACACGGCAAGCGAGTAAATGCTTGTGTGTTGCCTCAATCTTTTACAAAAGTGCCGGCCATGACGTACATAACGTAACCAATGGCCATAGAAATAAGACTGTGGCTGAACTGCTATTCGTGTTGAAGAAAGTAGATCGGACGCAAAAACTGGCAAAGGTGAGTGAAACACAGTGAACCAGGAAAGAAAAACAAAGTCAGGCTATGACAGGAATGAAGTGTGAGTAAACAAAGCGAGGAGATAGAAATCATGCTCCCTGTACCAGAGCTGGGAATCACAACCACAATAATAATAATAATAATAACATACAATAAACGAATCTGATAATACCCCACACATGTGTCAACAAAATCGAATCAACCTGTGCTAATACAATATCAGACCCCATCTACTCTTGACAAGTGCAGTACAACAGGATTAAAGCACATCTCCATGAGTGGAACAATAACGTGACATGAAGTGCATAAGTGCCATGGTCAAATGAGCAAAGAATAACATGCATGAATCCCCCCCAGAGTAACAGGTCACATTCACAAAAAGCAAGACAATTCAAATTTATCATTAAGCCCTTTCGGCGAAATGGTTTCCATAAACCATATCCAATGTGACTCACGTTGGGATAGCAATCTAGACATATCTCTATCAGGTTGAGTTTTAACCATTTCTAACACACTAAGGGGCCGATTCTGATTCGGGCCGGAAATCTCTCCGACCGAGCCGGACCCGGAGAGATTTCCGACCGAATCGGACCCGTGCAGCCCGACCGAACGAGTACGATGCGTCCGTATGCTATCGTACTCGAGTCGGTCGGACTCCCATTGAAGTCAATGGGAGCCGGTCGTACAGCGCGTACGCGGGCTCCCATTGCCTCAATGGGTGCGAGGCGAACAAGGGCGCCCCCTACAGCAGGTACGCGGTGAAGCGACTCGCGCCGTACACGCACAGGTAGGGGGGACCCATGGGTCCCCCCTGTGTGCGACTCGCGCGGCTACGCGTACAGGGGGTCCGACACGGACCCCCGAAGTACGGCTCCGACTGCTCTTTCGAGCCGGACGGCGCGTGTCGGTCGGACTGCTCGCGGCGCGCATCGTACTTACCCGGCCGGGGAACGTCTCCACTGCGCAGTGCGAGTCGTGTCCGAGCGAGTCGGTCGGTGCGGTTAGACCCGGGAACGAGTCGGTCGGAGCGGTTGTGACGCCCGAACGAGTCGGTCGGCGAATTCGCATCGTACTCGGTCGTCCGGACGCGCGTACGAATCGGTCGGGAAATAGGGCTCCGAATCGGATCCGGTTATGCCGAATCCGATTCGGAGCCCTACCGGCCGAGATCGGAATCGGCCCCTATATCTTAATTGTGCAATAGTGTGGTGGTGTGACAACCAGTGTTGCGATAATGGGGAGCTCAATGTTTTGGTCCTGATTCTACTCTTGTGTTCGGTAATACGAGTTCGTAAGGACCTCTCAGTTTCCCAACATAGGGGCCGATTCCGATCTCGGTCGGAGGCGCACCCAACACCATTCGGTCGGGAAAAAAGCCATGCGAAAGCCTGTTTCCCGACCGATCCGTACAGCACACCGAACGAGCAAGTACGATGCGCACAACAGCAAAGAATCCGGCCGAGCCGTACTCACCCAAACCAGGTCCTGTTCTCCGACCGAGGCGAATCCGGAAACGCCGAATCGAGTCGCACGGAAGGAAAAATGCAGCCCCGTCTGGCCGGACAAGTACGATGCGCTTTCCGTACGCGCCGAACCCGTCGCTACGCACGGCACGTCAAAGCATCCGGGAGAGGCACACATAAGCTCCGATTCGCACCACAACACGATCCACGGCTCCGAGACGAACACGGCAGCGACGAGGACGACGCGAAGCGACGAGGACGAGGCGAAGCGACGAGGACGAGGCGAAGCGACGAGGACGACGCGAAGCACCGAGAAGGACGAACGACACGAACCAACCATGAATCCCTTCGTCCCGATCATACCAATATTCTACATATACTACCGGAACAGGCACGGACGCGTACGGCGCAGAAGGTAAGCCAGACACCAACCACAAAACACATACAACACGTACACGACACATCACACACACACAGAGGGATGCCGAATATACTTACACCAGCAACAGCAGCACCATAGGGGCGGGATGCCCATCACCAATGCCACATATGCACACAGGGGCCTGAATGCGCACCACCACCCCTACCCAGGGGGGGCAGGATGCCTACCACTACTACCACCCTCACCCAGGGGGGGCTGGATGTCTACCACTACTACCACCCTAAGCCAGGGGGGGCAGGATGCCTACCACCACTACCACCCTTAGCCAGGGGGGGCAGGATGCCTACCACTACTACCACCCTCACCCAGGGGGGCAGGATGCCTACCACTACTACCACCCTCACCCAGGGGGGCAGGATGCCTACCACTACTACCACCCTTAGCCAGGGGGGCAGGATGCCTACCACCACTACCACCCTCACCCAGGGGGGCAGGATGCCTACCACTACTACCACCCTCACCCAGGGGGGCAGGATGCCTACCACTACTACCACCCTCACCCAGGGGGGCAGGATGCCTACCACTACTACCACCCTCACCCAGGGGGCTGGATGCCTACCACTACTACCACCCTCACCCAGGGGGGCTGGATGCCTACCACTACTACCACCCTTAGCCAGGGGGGCTGGATGCCTACCACTACTACCACCCTCACCCAGGGGGGCTGGATGCCTACCACTACTACCACCCTCACCCAGGGGGGCTGGATGCCTACCACCACCCTTAGCCAGGGGGGCAGGATGCCTACCACTACTACCACCCTCACCCAGGGGGGCAGGATGCCTACCACCACAACCACCCTCACCCAGGGGGGGCAGGATGCCTACCACTACTACCACCCTCACCCAGGGGGGCAGGATGCCTACCACTACTACCACCCTTAGCCAGGGGGGCAGGATGCCTACCACTACTACCACCCTCACCCAGGGGGCAGGATGCCTACCACCACTACCACTCTCACCCAGGGGGGCAGGATGCCTACCACTACTACCACCCTCACCCAGGGGGGCAGGATGCCTACCACTACTACCACCCTTAGCCAGGGGGGCAGGATGCCTACCACCACTACCACCCTCACCCAGGGGGGCAGGATGCCTACCACTACTACCACCCTCACCCAGGGGGGGCTGGATGCCTACCACTACTACCACCCTTAGCCAGGGGGGGCAGGATGCCTACCACCCCAACCCATAGGATGGACAATGCATGACACAACCAGCACACCACAACCTAGGGAATGCAAGAAGAAGACATCCCCCCAACACCATGACAAGCGTGTGTAGACTGTGTCAAATGCCTACAACACCGAACATGACTTCGAACATACAATGTGACCCCCTAGCACATGTGCCACACAAATATGTGTGTGGCACACACAACGCAAGCAGGCCATGACCATTGTGGCAATGGGGTCCAAACCCCCATCATCACAGTGACCAAAATGCAAGTGTGGGGTCCATAGCTGCAGCACATTTTGACCATTGTGGCAATGGGGTCCAAACCCCCATCATCACAGTGACCAAAATGCAAGTGTGGGGTCCATAGCTGCAGCACATTTTGAACATTGTGGCAATGGGGTCCAAACCCCCATCATCACAGTGACCAAAATGCAAGTGTGGGGTCCATAGCTGCAGCACATTTTGAACATTGTGGCAATGGGGTCCAAACCCCCATCATCACAGTGACCAAAATGCAAGTGTGGGGTCCATAGCTGCAGCACATTTTGACCATTGTGGCAATGGGGTCCAAACCCCCATCATCACAGTGACCAAAATGCAAGTGTGGGGTCCATAGCTGCAGCACATTTTGAACATTGTGGCAATGGGGTCCAAACCCCCATCATCACAGTGACCAAAATGCAAGTGTGGGGTCCATAGCTGCAGCACATTTTGACCATTGTGGCAATGGGGTCCAAACCCCCATCATCACAGTGACCAAAATGCAAGTGTGGGGTCCATAGCTGCAGCACATTTTGAACATTGTGGCAATGGGGTCCAAACCCCCATCATCACAGTGACCAAATTGCAAGTGTGGGGTCCATAGCTGCAGCACATTTTGACCATTGTGGCAATGGGGTCCAAACCCCCATCATCACAGTGACCAAAATGCAAGTGTGGGGTCCATAGCTGCAGCACATTTTGAACATTGTGGCAATGGGGTCCAAACCCCCATCATCACAGTGACCAAAATGCAAGTGTGGGGTCCATAGCTGCAGCACATTTTGACCATTGTGGCAATGGGGTCCAAACCCCCATCATCACAGTGACCAAAATGCAAGTGTGGGGTCCATAGCTGCAGCACATTTTGAACATTGTGGCAATGGGGTCCAAACCCCCATCATCACAGTGACCAAAATGCAAGTGTGGGGTCCATAGCTGCAGCACATTTTGAACATTGTGGCAATGGGGTCCAAACCCCCATCATCACAGTGACCAAAATGCAAGTGTGGGGTCCATAGCTGCAGCACATTTTGACCATTGTGGCAATGGGGTCCAAACCCCCATCATCACAGTGACCAAAATGCAAGTGTGGGGTCCATAGCTGCAGCACATTTTGAACATTGTGGCAATGGGGTCCAAACCCCCATCATCACAGTGACCAAAATGCAAGTGTGGGGTCCATAGCTGCAGCACATTTTGAACATTGTGGCAATGGGGTCCAAACCCCCATCATCACAGTGACCAAAATGCAAGTGTGGGGTCCATAGCTGCAGCACATTTTGAACATTGTGGCAATGGGGTCCAAACCCCCATCATCACAGTGACCAAAATGCAAGTGTGGGGTCCATAGCTGCAGCACATTTTGACCATTGTGGCAATGGGGTCCAAACCCCATCATCACAGTGACCAAAATGCAAGTGTGGGGTCCATAGCTGCAGCACATTTTGAACATTGTGGCAATGGGGTCCAAACCCCCATCATCACAGTGACCAAAATGCAAGTGTGGGGTCCATAGCTGCAGCACATTTTGAACATTGTGGCAATGGGGTCCAAACCCCCATCATCACAGTGACCAAAAGGTAAGTGTTGACAAAGTAAGAGGTGCAACTGCCAAACTGCATGGATGATTCCTGGTCACAGAACAACAAACACATCAGTGGCAAAGTAGTGTATGTGTCCCATTGCAACATAAATTGTGGGAGCCAAATCCTGCAGTGCAAATAAGACATAACTTTGGCCATGTGCAGACAAACAACACCCATGGGGGCTGACACCGTCAACAATCATCAATGACACAATGACAGAAGTGACCATCAGAATGCAGACCCACATATTTGCACCAATGGGCACACACATGCAGATACCCTGTGGAGACTGCAGATGTGAGGTGAACAGATACCATACCATGGCAGCAATGGGACACACAATCAACAATTAGCACCAAATGAGGGCTCCCGTCCCATCAGCCTGGTCATGGAAGTGCCAACGGAATCATCAGCACAGATCCAACACACTTGTATTGCAATGTTGCACTGACAACACAGATGAGTCCTTCCCCATTGATGCCCAAACCTGCATGTTCACTGGAGATGGCCACACGGTCAGGGAAGTAGACGAATAGAACAATGGCAGGCACAACAGATGTGCAGGGGTGGAAGCCACAGATGTGAAATTGCCAATCTAAGTAGGAAATCCCATTGCCAAATACTGAACACATGACACCCTCAGATGCTGCTATGGATGACATGGATACACCACAGGATAGGACACATTCCCCCTGGACCACATGGGTTCCTGCACAAGTAACACTTCATTATCATGAGACCAAATATCACCATCACTGCAGCAAGGGCATGGTTAGCATCATCAACATCATGTACATCAGAAGCAAAAGCACTAGAGAACAGAAAGTTTCTTTATTCAGCATATGTGGCATTAAAAGTAGAAGTCCGGTAGAACATAAACAAAGGCCAATGGCCAGTCCATCAACAAAGTCACAAGTGGGTGACAGTGGCAGATGCCACCCTACACATGCCTGCACAAAACCAGGGACAATCCACTAGGAGGGGCAACCGGGGGGAGTAGGCCAGGCACCGCAGGGACAGGATCAGGTCTCACCAGGAGGAAGCAGGGAAGGGGTGGTGGGTGCTGAAGAGCCACTGACAACTGCAGTGGAGGTGTCTGACATGGTGTGTGCCGGCACAACTGGGGGCATGGCTCAGATGTTGTGGGTGCCGGCACGACTGCAGTGGACCCTGCAGATGGAGTGGACAGGTCCGCCACTGCAGTGCCCAAGTCAGACAGGGTGGTAGTGGACTCCACTGCAGTGCCTACCACCAGGGGAGGAGAATGGGGAACAGGCAAGGTGGGCTGGACAGAGGGGAGGACACCCTCACCACATCAGTGGCACAGACAAGCGCAGCGGGGGTGTGGTGCCGGGAGAGCAAGTGGCAGGGGGAGAAGGCCGGAGCCTCTTGGGGATGGTATATCTGTGGGTGGGGGAACCTGGGGCAGGGTGTGGTGGGGGCACCTGTGGAGTGGGGGCCTGAGGGATGGAGGAAGGAGACCTGGTGCTTGAGCTGCAGGGCGGCGGCGGGGTCTTGCTCTTAGCACTCCGGGGGGACTTGCGGGTGGGGGCCTCAGTCTGTCTGTGCCTGGGGGAGGGTGTCCGGGGGCGAGGGGCACTCTGCTCCGTGTGGGGGGCTTCCTCTTCCCCCTGGATGCTGGGGCAGCTGGATCGGAGGGGAAGAGGCCGAGGTCACTGAGGAAGAGGCGCTGGGTCTTTGGGGTTGCAGGTGAGGCAAGGGAGGGTGCTTTGGAGGGAGAGGCAACTGAGGACTGCGCAGTGCCCGTGGATGCGTGTGTGTGTACCAGGGCCCCATCCCCTGTGAGTCTGGTTTCAGTCCCCTGACTGTGCGTGCGTGTGCGTTTAGTTTGTGGCGTGTGTGTCTGTGTGTTGGACGTGTGTGTGCTGGTGTGTGCCTGTGCCGGTGTGTGTGTGCTTGGGACGGGTAAGGTGCTGGGGAGTGTGGATGGAGCAGAGGCAGGAGGGGTGAGGGACTGTCTGAGGAGGGACACTGCTGCCGTCAGGGAGGAGTCCATGGACCTGTTGCCCCTCGACCTACGTCAGACATGCCCGATGAGATGCCCTCCATGAACGACACCAGCTGAGTCAACAGTGCGGTGTGCGCATGGAGGACACTCAGCATGGCTGTCTGCCCTACATGGAGCTGGCGAAGGAGGTACACAGACTCCTCACTCAGGGCATCAGGGGACACAGGGGCAGGGGGTGCGGTGCCTGGGCCAAAGGAGACATGCTCCCGAACATGGGAGCCTCCACGGACCTGGGGAATGGGAGCCGATGGGAGGGCGGTGGTGGTGCTGGTGGTGGCGGGGACAGCAACACTAGCTGGGGTGTGGTGGCTGCTGACACCCGCCTCCACAAGGGAGTCATCCTCCGAGTTGCTCTGGTCCTCAGCTGAGGTGGATGGTGCTGAGGACTCCTCGGTGTGGCTTCCCTCGCCCTCCGTGCCACTGGGTCCCTCCGACCACTCTTCGGCTGCTGACCCAGTCTGGCTCTCTGGCTCCTCTTGGTCCGTGGAGCTGTCCCCTTCCGTGGCCGTGGATGTATCTGCAAACAATGGGGAAACAGACAGACATCAGTCACCTGCACCAAACGCACACACCACTGTGAGCACAGCACATTACAGAGCAAGCCCTGGCATCATTAGTTGTACATTGCTAAAAGTGCCCTAACTGAACAGGAGAAGCCAATTGTAAGTCTGATGCCAAGCATGGCACTCACATCCCACATGGCCTTGCACCCATCTGTCTGGTGTCTGTTGGATTGCAACACCCCAGTGTGGACACATGCACCAAGTACACAGTAGTTGGACAGTGCAGAGGACACGGTGTGGCATGTGGACATGCACACATCACAGCTCTTGCCACTGAGTCAGTACAGGTTTCCGGATGAAAGGGATGCCCAGAGTCAAATAGGAAAATCATGTGATGCATACCAGCGACAGACACCATGATGCACCCATGTCCTGATAGCCAGCGCCACTATGGTGTGCATGTAGCACATGTCACTCCCCTGCAGGACCACCAATAAGTTGACACATGCCATGGCAGAGGCATGACTGCTAAGTCATACATCACTGTCTCAGTGATGTATGACTTGGCAGCCAGACAACAACACTATGCACTGTGTCACAATAGTAGGTCATGGGGAATGCAAGTCCTGGAGCTGCACAAGTGTACGTGTACATCCCCCACACAACACATCATCTTAACCCTCATCTGTCCAGGTCACACCTATTGGACATATGGGAGACCTGTGACACTACCCTCTGAACCTGAGCCCCTCACAATTTGCTGTGAATGGGGAACAGCTGCCTGAACTTCACATTCGCATACCCCAGTCTGCACGGGCAGCTGATCAAACACCTATGTGACACACAAGTATCGTCTCCTATGGTCACATCTCCAGGGGCATGCTGAGCCCCTACCAAGAAACACCCCAGCAGTCCTGGCAACTAATCCACAGCACACTGACACAGAGGCAGACACCTGAGGGGTCAAATCACTGTGCACAATGTGTCAGCTGATACACGGGAGTGGGAGTACAGAGTGCATTGCATGGCCTGGAGTAGGCATGACTGTCCTGCTCCACATGAATGAGGGATGTGCCCTGGACAGTGGATAGCTGGCTATGTATGTGTGACACACGTAATCTGCACACTCCTGGGGCCCAAACATTGTTCCCACCCGCTGCATGGGCGTGTGCCACATACCCCAGGCACATGTGGTGGCTCAGCTCAGCAAGTGGACCGCATATCAAAGCAACACGCAGATCACATGTCCAAACCCAGGCGTTGTGGACCCACCCATGATGCCCACAACAGAGTTAGGGAAACAGATGCTGTCCCCCACCTTTAGTGAAGCAAACTGCAAGGACACAGTCCCAAGTGACACAATTCCCTGAATGTAAGGGCCACACCTGGGTATCAGATGAGCAGTGGGCAGTGCACAATAGAGGGACATGGCTCCTGGACAACATGACTGCTGCACTGTGGCAGTTGAACCAGGCCAGAGGAGGGCACAAAGCATGTAATACAGAGTTCACAGTGCAGTCTTTGACTCACCCCCTCCTTGCTGCTGTCTGGCCTTCAGCTGCCCATCCAGGTCTGGAAACACCACCGCCAGGATCTGGAGCATGTGGGGGGTCAGGGTCCGTGTTCCGCCCCTCCTGCGAGGAGGCGACAGCTTCAGCTGGACCCGTGCAATCCTCCGGGTCCAGCCCCGAAGGTCCTGCCACCTCTTCTGGCAGTTGCGGATCCGGCGCTTGTAGACCCCCACGGACCGGACAGCCCGGACGATGTCCTTCCAGATTTCCTGCTTCCGATGGGCATTGACCTGTCAGGATGACAAAGTGAAAAGGCCATTACCACACATGCAACATATCCGTGCATGACACAGTTGTATATACATGTCTCAATCACAGGGGCACATGATGTACACAGGCAGTGCAAAGCTGACCATGGACAGTTTGCCAGACGTCACTACATGGTATCATTGCATGGGAAGTAAAACCATGTTCAAATGCACTGTCACTGCATCATACCTGTCCAGTGCAAGTCACTACACACTATGGGGGGTGACAACTACTCAGTGAGCCTGCTAGCCAGTGGCGTGCAGACTCTCAGCCTTGCTAGTCACACAAAATGCACATTCAGAAAGGCAGTGCACAGAACACTCACCTGCTCCCCTGGTGTCCCATACAGCTTGCTGTACTGTGGAAGTAGGCTGTCCAGCAGGGCCTGGTTCTCTTCAAGGCTGAAGGCTGGGGCTCTCTCCACAGTACGTGCCATTGCAGGGTCCAGAGGGGCAGAGACAGCAGCAGTGCAGTGGCAGATGTCGTCCTGGAGCATGTAGTGCAGGCAAGTGAGCTCTCAGGGGAACAGCCAGCAATATACATGTGCTGGAGAGGCAGATACTGTCCCTTGTGTCCAAAGTGATAGGTCCAAGTCGTTTGCATCTTCTGAATCTGGCCAATCCATGGAATAGCAGCACCAAAACACGCCCACAGCATCCTTCAAATCTTCAACTTCATGACATACATGATTTTGCAACATTGTTGTGGGTGACCAACTGAATTTACAGCAACCGACTCGTTCGAAATTCGAAAACGCGTCCGTTGCCAGGCAAGCCCATTGTCAATGGGTGCGCACCGATCGGTCCATTGCGGTACAACGCGCACAGGGGTACAACGCGTACCCGCACACATTGAATGCAATGGGCCGGCCGGAGGCACCGATCGGTCCATTGCAGTACAACGCGCACAGGGGTACAACGCGTACCCGCACACATTGAATGCAATGGGCCGGCCGGAGGCACCGATCGGTCCATTGCAGTACAACGCGCACAGGGGTACAACGCGTACCCGCACACATTGAATGCAATGGGCCGGCCGGAGGCACCGATCGGTCCATTGCAGTTCAACGCGCACAGGGGTACAACGCGTACCCGCACACATTGAATGCAATGGGCCGGCCGGAGGCACCGATCGGTCCATTGCAGTACAACGCGCACAGGGGTACAACGCGTACCCGCACACATTGAATGCAATGGGCCGGCCGGAGGCACCGATCGGTCCATTGCAGTACAACGCGCACAGGGGTACAACGCGTACCCGCACACATTGAATGCAATGGGCCGGCCGGAGGCACCGATCGGTCCATTGCAGTACAACGCATCACTGTACATGTGACTGGCATATGTCAGCATGCCTGTCTCAGATGGACATATGCCAGCCACAGATAGCTCCCAGGGAGTGATGGGCACACCTACATCACGACAGCCTGTCCAAACTTTATCATAAGGCATGTAAGGCTGCATTTCCTATTGTGTGTATGTTGGTGTACATGTTGTCCTGTGGGTGTCACCTGTGGGCAGCCACCCCCAGGCTGTGCACGTGTTCATGGGGACAGGATCCTGGGTGTTACGTGTACATGTCCACTGTGATGTGCAACTGTTCATATCTGTGCATGTGCCATGGTCACATTTCACAGTGGTGTATGTGTATGTCATGTCACATACCCCGATGAGTCCCATGTGGGACGGTATGTTTGAGCCAGGGTGTCCCAGTGGCACAATAGTGATGGTCCTCCACAGTCTTTGTGCATGTAGTGTTTACAATGTCTCTGATTTCATGTGCACAATGGGAGACAGTCTCCACATCCACGTTGTGTGTGCATGGACTCTGATGTTGTGCGTGTGTGTCACAGACGTCCATGTCTGTCCTGCCGTGGCAAGTGGGGTCACTACCTGTGGGGGTCATGGTTGTTTTGCTGTGGTGTATACATGATACTCCATGTAATGCCAGTGTCCATGTGGCATTACAGGGTCCCTGGGAATGTACCTGTCGTTGAGCTGTGGTGCCTGGGGCACATCTGTCCTCACATGTCACTGTGGGTGGTTATTGTGACACAGCAGCAGGAGATGGGAACTGTGACACGGCCTCATGATATCCAATGGGCCAACCTGGGACTAATTGATGCCACCTGTTGGACCGTGTTGACAGATGTTGGCCATGTATGTACCATACATGTCCTTCCGGTACTGCACACTTCATGTAGTTGTGCCTCATAATGATGTATGTTGGGATCTTGAGTGTGTTCAATGCCGCATATGTGGGGTGACTGACAATCTTGCTCACTTCTCCTCTGCACTGCAGGGCTCCTGCTGTCCATCGACCATTCCCAGACCTGGCAACGATGGTGGAACGGGACAGCATCCGATGGTACCGCTTCACCAGGCAGCTGATTGAGGATTTGGCAGTGCAGTTGTCCCCACATTTGCAGCCTGGCCGGCCGTATCCTACAGCGCTGACCCCCAAGGTGAAGGTGATGGCAGCCCTACACTTCTTTGCCACTGGTACCTTCCAACATACTGTGGCGACTGCTGGTGGGATGTCACAGACCATGTTCAGCCGTGTGCTCCGCGATGTTTTGGCAGCAATGTTGCTCTTTCTGAACCGGTACATCTATTTCCCTAGACTGCGACGACTCATTGACGTGAAGAGTGACTTTTATGCCCTGGGGAGGATGCCGCATGTAATTGGCTCCATTGATGGGACACATGTGGCTTTGGTACCACCACAGGCCCAGGAGCAGGCCTACAGGAACCGCAAGCACTACCACTCGGTCAATGCACTGGTGGTGTGTCTTGCAGACATGACCATCACACACGTGTGTGCCCGTTTCCCTGGTTCAGCACACGATGCCTTTGTGATGAGGAGTAGTCGCATCCCCAGGATGATGGCACAGATGCAGAACCAGCGTGCCTGGCTTGTCGGTGTGTACTGACTTTGTGCCATTGTGTGTGATCTGATCTGTAGCATTCCGCCCACTTTTCCAAGTCAGCTAATGTGCACTTGTCTGTCCATAGGTGACTCGGGATACCCCAACATGCCGTGGTTGCTGACACCCCTCAGGAACCCTGTGACACCAGCCCAGATGCGCTACAATGAGGCACATGGTCGGACCAGGAGAGTGATTGAGCGGACCTTTGGACTCCTGAAGAGCCGCTTCCGCTGCCTGGACAAGACCGGAGGGTCCCTCCCATATGCCCCTGCGAAAGTGTGCAAGATTATCATCGTCTGCTGCATGCTCCACAACCTGGCAGTGCGGAAGGAGTTGCCTCTCATCCAGGATGACAATGACCAACATCCGCCACCTGTGGAGGATCCTGGCCTGGACCACGATGCCAGTGACGATGATGATGATGATGGTGATGGTGATGTCCGCACACAGCTCATCACCAACTTCTTTAGCTGAATGTGAGTATCCTGAGGTGTCATGTCAATGATGTGAGTTGGCATGATGTGTGGGTGGTGCTCTGGTGCTGTTGGAGTGTGTCCATGGGCTACTTGACTGGATGTGTGTTGCGATGTGTGGTGACAGGTGGGCTGTACTCCCCAACAGTGTTGACATGCTAACTTGGTTCTGGGTGGGTATCTTGTAACATGTATTGTGCATGAGTTTTGCTGTTCTGTCCTGTACTCCATTGCTTTTGACTGTGTGTCATTTCTGTCCTTCACAGGGTACTTTCAGATTCGTTTGGTCAACTGTGTCCACCGACGACGTGATTGCACATCCAGGCTGGTAGCTGTTGTGTCCCTACAGGTGATGTGCACCACACCCATGGACTTCCTTCAGTCTACAGTTGTTGACTGTGTGCCCGCTGCCAGGTGGGATTACCTTGCATCTGTAGTGGTTACAGCATGTTGCAACTGTGTAATAAACCTGTGCTTCACTTTGTGATGTGCGTTGTCTGTGGTCACACATTTGACTGCCATTTGCTTACTGCACCTGTGGGCTACTTGACTACAACTGGGAATGGGTGTGGTGTCTGTGCATTGCACCGTCTTCCCTGGCAACATCAGTGTAGGCAATGAGTCAGATGGCCTAGGTGTGTATGTGTTGCGTAGCCCTGGTGGTGTGTCTCCCTCATGTGTGTCACGTTGCCTGTACTCACATGCCTGTGTTGTCCTTGCTGTTGCAGTTCGCATACACAGTGTAATTTTGCAGTTCATCATCCCCATAACAGCACCCACGTTGGAATCACGACAGAGGCAAGTATGGTGTATTGGTGTGTTTATTGTGATACATTTGTGTTAATAGTGCATAGGATGGGTAGTGCTGTACATAAATCTTGCAATCCCAAGTTCCTAGGTGAATTGAAAGTCCTGGTAGACAGGATCCCCAGTATCGGGGCCACAGTTGTCTGACACATTGGTCCAACTTGTACTCCCCATGCAATGTGTGGGAGTAGTGTTGCCGTCAACAGGGTGAACAGTCTGTGCACAAAGGCGAACATCCAGAACAGGTTCAGGCTTCCTGGGAGTTGCGCTTGGCCATCGGCCTCTCACTTTTCCCTCCTCGGACGACCCCTCTTCTTGGGGGGGGCCCCTCAAGTACAGGCTGCTGCGGTGCAGGGGACTCTCCGCCAGAGTCCTCCTCCCTCCCTGTGGCAGTTGCAGTTTGTTCGGCACCAGATGTTGTTGGCACACAGGGAGGTGTGGACTGGTTGCTGTTCATCTGGCGGAGGCATTGTAAAATGTCCCTGTGCACCGCCGTCATCTCATGCAGTGCATCCCACTTGGACACCACGCGGGACATGTGTGAGTCCACACGGGACATGTGTGACTCCACGTGGGACATGTGGGAGTCCAAGCGGGCATGATGGGCAGCCTGCTGCTGTTTAATGTCTCTGAGGAGCCCCACTACCTGGCTGAGCTCTCCGGTGCTGGACTGGTACGCATCAGCTATGCGTACCAGTTGTGGGTCATCATGCACACCAGGAACGTCTGCAAGCAGTGACCTCTGTCTCCCACCCCTCCCACCACCCCTGCTGACATGTGCAGTGTGTGCAGTGGCACGCACAGATAACCCTGGTCCACCTTGGGGGTTGGTGGTGGTGGTGGTGTCCATGGCCCCAGGTTGGTCCAGGGTCACTGTGCTGGTGTTGCTCCTTGTTCTGTCCATGTCGGCAGGGGTGGTATTCGTGGTGACAGTCGTTGGAGGGGTGGGTGCAGGGGTGCAGCTGGTGGTCCTGCTGGTGCTGCAGCTGGTGGTCCTGCTGGTGCTGCATGTTGACTTGCACCGGATGTGCCAGGTTGTTCTTCATCGTCCGAGGAGGACAGAGGCTGTACAACGCCAGTGAGCTCGGCATCCTCTTGAGCCTGGGACTGGGACTCCTCAGCGTCTGCTGCTGTGTCCCCATCATCACCTGTTTTTGGGAGACACAAACAATGTATGTTATGTTTCTGCAGGCATCAATGGTTGACACACATGACAGTTGTGACTGTGCCTCTGGGTGCGGGCCTGTACATTGCATTGTCCTAAGTCGTCACAGTCAGGGGTTGATATTGGTGTGGCACATTGTCCTGCATTATTTGGGCATATCTATGTATTTTCTGGGGTGTGAACATGGTCTGCATTGGTTGTGTTTGGTTGACAGCCGGCCCTCCTTCCCACCCACCCACCCAGCCAGTCAGTTATCCCACCATGGAACGTGCTTGCATTGCAGGGAGTGTAAGTTGTCTCTCAGGATGTCAGTCAGTGGTGTCCTGCTGTTTGTTGGTGCACAGTTGCCAGCAGGGCCTTGTGCTCCCCACAGCAGTAGCCAGTGTCAGCCATCTTGTGAGTCCTTCTCCACTTCCTGTGATGTGAGCATGGTTCAGGGTGGTGTTGATGGGACAGTTGTGGGGGTGACCAATATCAGTGACTACGACTCCCATCATGCTATTGCCTCCACCCCCTTCCCAGCATGCCCATGCTTCCTTCCTTTTGACTCTGCTTCCCTGTGGGGTGGGCTGGCTGTGCTGACAGGATGGCTGGGAGTGTTGTCCTGGCAGTTGTTTGGCTAAGAGTCCCAAGAGTGTCCCTGTGCTTCACACAACATAACCCAGGGTGGTGGTTCTTTGTGGGATCTTGTGTTAGGATGGGGGGCATTGCATTCTACCAGGTGGGTTCTGTGGAGTTTGTGTTGGGGTGTGTGTGAGGGGAGGTGCTTGTGACTATGGTCAGTGCTGCAAGTCCCCCTTCCCACCCAGCCAGCCAGATATCCCACCATGGAACGTGCTTGCATTGCAGGGAGTGTAAGTTGTCTCTCAGAATGTCAGTCAGTGGTGTCCTGCTGTTTGTTGGTGCACAGTTGGCAGCAGGGCCTTGTGCTCCCCACAGCAGTAGCCAGTGTCAGCCATCTTGTGAGTCCTTCTCCACTCCCTGTGATGTGAGCATGGTTCAGGGTGGTGTTGATGGGACAGTTGTGGGGGTGACCAATATCAGTGACTACGACTCCCATCATGCCATTGCCTCCACCCCACTTCCCAGCATTCCCATACTTACTTGCTTTTGTGTGGAGTTCAGTGTGTGTGGGTGTGAGAGCAATGGCAAGATGGCTGACAGTGGTGTCCTGCTGTTGGTTGGTGTGCAGTACCCAGCATGCCCTTGTGCTCCCCACGACACAGCAACAGTGTCAGACATCTTTGATGGGCCTTTACACTCTCTGTGGGATGTGCATGTGTGAGTGTGAGCTTGCTGGGCCATGTGGTGGGGGATGTAGAGCTGTGACTATGACTCCCATCATGCTATTGCCTCCTCCCCCCTTCCCAGCATGCCCATGCTTCCTTCCTTTTGACTCTGCTTCCCTGTGGGGTGGGCTGGCTGTGCTGACAGGATGGCTGGGAGTGTTGTCCTGGCAGTTGTTTGGCTAGAAGTCCCAAGAGTGTCCCTGTGCTTCACACAACATAACCCAGGGTGGTGGTTCTTTGTGGGATCTTGTGTTAGGATGGGGGGCATTGCATTCTACTAGGTGAGTTCTGTGGAGTTTGTGTTGGGGTGTGTGTGAGGGGAGGTGCTTGTGACTATGGTCAGTGCTGCAAGTCCCCCTTCCCACCCAGCCAGCCAGATATCCCACCATGGAACGTGCTTGCATTGCAGGGAGTGTAAGTTGTCTCTCAGGATGTCAGTCAGTGGTGTCCTGCTGTTTGTTGGTGCACAGTTGCCAGCAGGGCCTTGTGCTCCCCACAGCAGTAGCCAGTGTCAGCCATCTTGTGAGTCCTTCTCCACTTCCTGTGATGTGAGCATGGTTCAGGGTGGTGTTGATGGGACAGTTGTGGGGGTGACCAATATCAGTGACTACGACTCCCATCATGCTATTGCCTCCACCCCCCTTCCCAGCATGCCCATGCTTCCTTCCTTTTGACTCTGCTTCCCTGTGGGGTGGGCTGGCTGTGCTGACAGGATGGTTGGGAGTGTTGTCCTGGCAGTTGTTTGGCTAGAAGTCCCAAGAGTGTCCCTGTGCTTCACACAACATAACCCAGGGTGGTGGTTCTTTGTGGGATCTTGTGTTAGGATGGGGGCATTGCATTCTACCAGGTGGGTTCTGTGGAGTTTGTGTTGGGGTGTGTGTGAGGGGAGGTGCTTGTGACTATGGTCAGTGCTGCAAGTCCCCCTTCCCACCCAGCCAGCCAGATATCCCACCATGGAACGTGCTTGCATTGCAGGGAGTGTAAGTTGTCTCTCAGGATGTCAGTCAGTGGTGTCCTGCTGTTTGTTGGTGCACAGTTGCCAGCAGGGCCTTGTGCTCCCCACAGCAGTTGCCAGTGTCAGCCATCTTGTGAGTCCTTCTCCACTCCCTGTGATGTGTGCATGGTTCATGGTGGTGTTGATGGGACAGTTGTGGGGGGCAATATGTGTGACTGCGACTCCCATGATGCTATTGGCTACACTGACTTGGCCAGCATACACAGAATTCCTTCCTTTGAGTGGTCTTCACTGTGTGTTGGTGTTGTTGTGGTGGCTACATGTCTGGATGTGTTTGTTAGTTCTATTTGTGACACTGCCTGGTTGTAGTTGTGTTTGTACATGTGTTGGCACAGTTGGATGTGACTTTTTTGATGGCATGTGTTGTGTTTATCTGACTAACATACACATTTTGGGATGATTCTGTTCTGGTTGCTGTGTAATTGCTATGAGTGCATGGTTTGACTCTCCCCTTGACAGTGATGTGTGTGTTTTGTGGCAGTATATTGTGTACATTTGTTGTGTACTCACCAGGCTCTGGGATGTCCTCTAGTCCATATACACTCACTGGCGGAAGGATGGCCCGCACCTTCTCCTCCCAGGGCCTGAGGTATATTGGCTTGGCAGGAGGGCCACTGCCGGTGTGTTGGCTGTTGATGTAGTCTTTCTTCAGCATGTCCCGTACCCTCCAGCGCACGTCATACCACCTGTTCTGGATGTCGATCTTTGTGCGCCGACATGGTGATTGGGCGTTCACCCTGTTGATGATCCTCTCCCACATCTTGGTTTTCTGCGACATGGGGGTCTGTTGGACCAGTGTGCCAAACAGCTGTGGCTCCACCCTGAGGATCTCGTCTACCATGACTTCCAATTCACTATCTAGGAACTTGGGATTCTTCTTGGGGGCATGGTGATGGTTGGTGATGGTGGGTGATGTGTGTGTTGGTGTGCAGGTGAGGGTGTGTGAGTGTGTGTTTTGCTGGGTGTATGTGAGGTAGGTATTTGTTGGTGTGCTGATGGTGTGTGGCTTGTGTGAGGGATGAGCTGTGGGTGTGTGGTTGCTTTCTCTTGGGTGCTGGCAGTGGAATGGCATTTGCAAAGGCTCATGGTTGTGATTTGTGTCCTTTATATAGGTGGAGTTGTGGGTGTGTCTTTGTTCTCTGTCCCCACCCCCCAGTATTTATTGGCTTGGTAATTGCTTGTTTGGCCTTTTTTTTGGGTGATTTTTCCTTTGTGCTGTTTGTGTATGTTGGAGACGTTCTTGTGACCGAGTCGGACCCTGCATTGGTCTCGTACGGTGTTCTCCGTTTCGTTCACGCTGTGTTTGTGCAGTTTTCTATGCTGCGTACGCGTCGGTCGCGGTGTATTGTGTTGCTTCGGCTCGGTTTTGTATGCGTGTCGGTCGTACGGCTTGTCCTCCGTCCGACTCGCTCGTGGTTTTCGCGCCTTGCATCGTACTTTGCGGTTTGGAGTTCGCGTGTACGTTTCGGTCGGATTTGTTCCGGGTGCGTGCCGGTCGGTTGGATTCGCGTGTTTTTCCGGCCGGATTGCTGTTTTCCGTGCGGCTCGGTCGGTCGACTTGGTTTCGGTACGTGTCGGTCGGATTTTTCGCGCCTTGCATCGTACTTGGCGTGTCGTGCGCCACGGGTACGTGTCGGTCGGTATTATTTCCGGATCCGAGTCGGTCGGCGCTTTTTCCGGCCCGAATCGGAATCGACCCCATAGTGTAAGCCACATGGACACTTGATTACATAAATGACATGATGACTATTACAGTTTTTTTTTAAACCATTTTTTTATTGGCATTTAGCATTTACTGTCGCAATATATACGTTAGGATACATTTCAGTAAAATTACATTTCTCTCTCTTGACATCAAAATACAGTGGTATTGCTAGTAATCATACAAGGTCCTAAATAATATTAAGCTCCAGTGTTGAGAGAATGCCAATTTGAACTGGGGAACAGAACTGGGGAAGTGGTCATGGAGTTCTGGGTACGAACGTTAAGTGAGATATCAGGGTGACGTTTAACTCACTACTCGAAGAGCCGCTAGTGCTGCCGAGGGAGAGGAGGAAAGATGCAGTCAGCTCTACGCCGACTGCTAGCTGTTTGGTGGGATGTAGAATGTGATGCTAGAGGTGGACCACGTCATGTGTGTACTGCGGATGGGGAACCGGTGTGCTCAGTTGGGACTTGGGTCTCCAATTGTTGGGTCACTGGTGCGTGTGAATCGTCGGCTACCTTTTCCCGGGGCAATGCTTGTTTATAGTGGTGGAAGAGAAGGGCCCATTCCATGGAGATGGGATGTTTACGCATTCCTTTCACCTCTTCCTCACGTAAGATTTCCTCTTCCGCTGCATTTGTATACTGCCCCCACCCATGCCGCGAGCGGAGGGCCCGTGGGGGATCGCCAGTGCATGGCTATGTTCCGTTTTGCCAGGATGAGAGCCAGTGAGGTAAATTTGATGGGCACTTTGTGGTGTTTATGTT